>JAMGYZ010000025.1:0-1399175 GCA_024713785.1 Morchella sp. 2018-W45
AACTAACCCTAACTAACCCTAACTAACCCTAACTAACCCTAACTAACCCTAACTAACCCTAACTAACCCTAACTAACCCTAACTAACCCTAACTAACCCTAACTAACTGGACGTGGCTATTAGACGTTTGGAAAAGCTTGAAAGGGGAATAGCTGCCGGAAAATTCCACCGAGTTAGGAGAGGACCTTGGGATTATGTTGATGCTGCTGCTCCTCGCAAGGTTGACCCTATCGTGCCTGTTGAATCTTCAACTATTGTGGGTAAGGGGAAGGGAAAGGCTGAGCCGGTTGAGAACCACCATCACCATCCCCATCGACATCACCATCACCATCACCAAAACAAATCTAACCATGGTGAGAACCACCTATCCCGCTACCACCACCCACCGTATATTCAAAACGGTGACTCGAACCCTTCATTACAAGGTTCAAAGTCGTTTGCCGCTAATACAACTACTTATTCCTCCTCCTCCTCCTCCCCCTCCTCCTCTTCCTCATCCTCTAACAAACAACGACTTACATCGATGCTGAAAACATTATCGGCTTCTATGATTCCTACGGAATTGGGATTTCCGAGAGCGTATCGTCATCTCTATGTCATGGGTTTCAAGAGGCAAGGTATTGGACTTATCCGACGTTGTCTGAGGTTTGATCTTGGGATACAGCCTCGTCATGTTATCAATATCGGTTGGGTGAATGACGACGCTGGAGTTGATCGCTTCGATGAAGTTGCCTTCGGTAGATAGAAAGGATCTTGACCGATCATCCTGACTTGACTGTACTGAAATCGTTTGATCCGCTTGATCCTCGCAGCTATAAGCTAGGGACGGCCACAAATGATGCCAGTGGATCTAATTGCCGGGTGATGGATACCTGTTTGCAGCGGGAACGGAATACCCTTCGACGTGTATTCATTGGACGTCTTGCCCTATCCGCTTCGTCGACCAAGAATGGGAGGACCAGATGGTACATTGAAACCTATATGGAAAACCGTGGATGGGGGAGGGAGTTTAGGACCGCTGTCGCCAGGGTTTCGATCGAATCAAACCTCTCAACGATATGAACAAGCGAGACGGAGCTGTTCCTACAGATGCTACCGTACCGAGCATACTGATTCCTATTCTGATCCAGATCCTGATCCTGATCCAGATCCTGATATTGATCTTGATCTCGAGGTTGATGGGATGGATATGCCTGTATGCTCTGAGGGTGGAGATGTTCATCGCTCAGATCCTCGACTGCCAGCATCCTATCATCTTCGGTTCATGCTTCTACCGGTTTTTCTGTCCTTATCCCTACCCCTCAACCATCACGTAGTACTGCTCAACCCTACTCCGCATATATTTCAATGGAGGTTTCCGACTCTGAATGTTAAAGACATATCGGAGTACTGAGGTGGAGGGGAGGATGGGGACGAGGGGAGTGGATGGATCGGGGATGAAAAGGGGAACGGGGAAGGGCAAGGGCAAGGGTAGAGTGATGGGAAATGGATCTTGTGGGATGGATGATGATGGGGTCGAACGTTTGGATATGGTTGAATTTGAGGTCGATGACATCGGTTCTGATTGCGGTTTACCGGCTGTTGGAATCCGATATGACGGGAAAGGCATGTATACTTTTTTTTTTTTTTTTTTTTTTTGCTTGTCTCACTTGTTTACTGACATCGATTCACTTCCTCCCCTCGTACCTCCTGCTCTGAATGGCTTTCACATTCCTCTCCCCCCTGCCCCCTATCCCAACCACTCCACCATCCTTCACTCCACCCCCCACCCCCCAATCCATTGTTTTGTTTGCATTGAGATCTGGCTGATAGGTGGTTTGCTATTGTTCGTTTTGTGCAGACTCCTCTGATTCGGTGGGAACTTCGAAGGGGCTTGCATCCACGATAGGTCGGGAGACATGTTTGAGGGTGGGTTATGTTAATATCAGGGGCTTGAATGATAGGAAGCTGCAGGATTTGCTCGCTATGTTGGGCGTGGTATATGATTTTCTATTTGTTGCGGAGACGTGGTACATAAACCATTCCCAACGGTTGGCTCATCCCGCTGTGGTGGGCAGCACCGTTTTACCCGCGGGAATGTCGAGACGTAATGCGAGGAGGGGCAGGAACAGTGGCGGCATTTATGTCCTAGCCTCCCGGTGTTGGCGATCTTCTATACTGGAGGTGAAGGGTGATGGGTTTGGGATTTTTGTTCGTGTGAGTGGATGCACCTTTGCTGGTGTTTATTATCCACCTACGTCCATGTCTGTTGAGGCTATGGAGCAACATCTTCGACGACTTCCTCCGGTCCGACTGCTGTTGGGTGATATAAATACTAGGTTTCCAGGTCAGGAAAGGGTTGGACCTGCCGATAGGATTCGGGTTTTCCATCGATGGCAAACCGTCTCTGCTATGAGGCGATTGCTCCCTTCCCCATCGTCTCAATTATCATCATCATCATCATCTTCTTCTTCATCATCCAAACTTTCACTCGGTACGGATCACGCATTTTGTTGTCTTTCCATGCGTGGTCTTCCTGCTGCTGCTGGCGCCAACGATGCTGCTCCTGATGGAATGCATCTCCGACTCTTAGGGTGCTCCGATCTGGGAATCGATACTGATCATCCGTATATGTTGTTGGCTGCTGTTCCTATCATTGCAAGGTCGACATTATCTACCCATTCAGGAAAGGGGAAACCTGGTACCGGTAGGGGTAATGGTGATGATGTATTGAGATACAGGATCAATAGGCTTAAGGTATTAAATGATGCCGGTACCGCCGCATCGATTAATAGGGAGGGAGTCATTCCACGTACAGTTGAGGGCAGGGAGCAGGAGAAGGAGAAGGAGAAGGAGAAGGAGAAGGAGAAGGAGAAGGAGAAGGAGAAGGGGAAGGGGAAGGGGAAGGGGAAGGAGGAGGAGGTACCATCCAGGAAGTTGGGTTGTCGCCGGACCAGGAGGGGGAAAAGGGGTAGGGGAAATCCGCTGAATGTGAATGAGGGTAAAGTTGGGGATGGAATGCATGCGAGGTTGCGTGCTTCGTGGGAATTGCTTGAGATGTTGAACCGTCTGGATCGAGGGTCCGAAGGTTATGATGTTGATATGCTTGATGCTTTGCTTGTGGGTAAGGTGCAGGCAATCTCCGAGGTGGTATTGGGCATTGTACGTCCTGGACTTGAGAGGGAGCGACCTGATAGGCATGCCGTCAAGCTTGCATGTGGAACTGATATGGGATCCGCGATCGGTCTCTTCAAGCGTGTACAGAGATCGTCCATTGATGGAAGGGTTATCGTATCTGAGGGTAGGGATCGGACACCCATGGAGGAATGCTTGGCCAAGTATGCTAAAGTCTACAATCCATCACCATCGTCTTCGGGTGGTGGTCGTCGTGGTCGTGCTGGTGGTGATGGTGGTGGTGGTGGTGATATTGATATTGATATTGACGGTGCCCCTTTTGATTGCGATCCCGCTACTATGGAGCGACTCCTGTCCCTTGTATCCGAGAAGAGGGTGGAGGATTATATCGAGGTTTCACCACGGCGTGTGGTGAGGATGGTGTCCACATGAAGGCTCTCGTTGGTACGTCGTTTGTGACGGATCTTGCGCTGCTCTTTCAGGCTTGTGTCTGTTTTGGGAGGACTCCTCGTCGATGGAATGGGTCCCTACTGTTTCCCATTCATAAGGACCCGACGAAGCCCTATACGTCCGACAATACGAGGCCGATTGCGATACTGGTAATGTTCCGACGTGTGTTTGAGGCCTTGATCCTGCCTATGTTTGAGGATCCTTTCTTTGCCTACAATCGACTTGATGGTGCTCAGGCTGGGTTCCGTGCTGGGTACTCGACGATGACGCAGGCTGCGACCCTGCATCACTCTCTCTCTACTGGGATGCTACCTATTGCTGTGTTCCTCGATCTTCAAGCTGCTTACGATATGGTTGGTAAGGACAGGTTGGTGGGTGAGCTTGTGTTGCAGGGGATGCCGCTGTTTCTTATCCGGATCTTGGTTGGATTGATGTTCACCGACATGTCGTACCGTTTGGTGGTTAATGGGGAGACATCTGGAGTGCTTCAGAGAGTGTTGGTGTACCTCAGGGATCGCTTCTATCGCCGCCATATTCAACAAGTTTATTGATTCTCTTGTTCGCTTATTGAATGATATGACTATCACATCACCTACACCTACACCTATACCATATACTACACCTATACCTATACCTACATCTATACGTACACCCACACCCACACCCACACCCACACCCACACCCACACCCACACCCACACCCTTCTCTCCCGATCTCCTTCCTCTTGTTGATTCGGTTCCTGTGATTGGGGTGCGAAGATCTCAACGTTTGATGGGAAAGACCGTTGATGGGTATCGATATGTTCCTGTTGTCGATGATGATGATGGGGATGGGGACTCTTCCACGATAGGTTTTGATGTTGGCTCTGATACATGCTCTGAATGTGAGTGGACTCCACCGAGTTTGCTTGGTTCACTCGATGCTTCCTGTTCCTTATGTTGAGGTGTTTGAATGTTTTTTTGGCGGTTTGCTGATACCTCACCTTTTTTTTGATTGCTATGATTTGCAGATGATGATGGTTCCGGCACCGATTCCTCTGCAGAGTACCGTGATGTTGTTGTTGATGATGATGATGATGATGATGATGATGATGATGATGATCCCATGCTTTCCTTTGATGATCATGAGACGTCGGTTTCTGTGTCTTCTGCGGGTTTGATCATGCCTTCTGCTCTGTTCTTTGCGATGATGGTGTTTTGATGTGTCGGGATTGGGCTGAGGCTTCCTCCCTGCTGGATATCTGTGGCGTTGGGCGATGATGATCATGATATGCGGTTCAACGTCGGCAAGTGTGGGGTGATTGCGTCTGACTCCATGAAGGATCGTTGGCATATATCTTTGACAATATATGGACAGACTATACCGGTGATGGATACCTACAAGTACTTGGGTTTCCCTGTACGGAGCGACGGGATTGATTTTGAGGCTCATAGGGATGGGATTGTCGATAAGGCTCTCAGGATGAAGGGATTCCTGCAGCTCAGTTCTGATCATTCCGCGTGTGAGGCTCAACATGTTCAAGCTCTTTATCCGTCTCTGTCAGACGGTCTACCCCTGTTTGATCCTTGGATACGTTCTGGCACCGTTGCTACTTGCGGACCTGATAGGAGGCGGCGATTGCTTGCACCGCTTGAGGATGCCTGGAAGAGGTGTATGATATGGGTGGCTGGTGGTACCTCCAAGCGGGCTCGATTGGCTGGTAACCTGTGTGGTGTCCTCGAGGTGAAGGATAGGATGAGGCATCTCCGATGTCGGTTTCAACATCATATCGATTCCATGCATGCCGATAATCCTCTGCGTTTGATCCTTGATTATCTGATGGCAAAGAGGGGGGTGGTGACGAGGGATGTGACTTTGCGGGCACGATCCATGATAATGGTTTGGTATCTGCGGAGGGACGACATGTATGGTCTCTTTCTTGGCCAACTGGATCGGTTTCCCGGTATGGGGTTGAAGGCCAAACTGGATGATTTCATGTATTGGAGGAAGGCTGTTACTATCTGCGATAGGGACCCCGGAGCGGCTGGTACTCTGACGGCTATTGTTGAGCCCGATGCTAGGCTGAAGGGTTTGGATGCTGTATCTGTTCTTGGTAAGTCTCCTGATTGGGGGTGGTGGTGGTGGTCGTAGAAGCGGAGTGAGCCGATATGCTTTGTGCTTGATTTTCGTTGATTGATTTCGATTGTTTTGGTTTTTGGTTGTGTTTTTGTATTTGTTTTTCTATTTCTGTTTGGTTGTGTTGGTTGCTGATCTAATATCGATATTAGGTATATCTGATCCGGTCATGCAGACCACCTTGTGGGATTGGAGGAGGGGTCTGTACTGTTTTGGTAGAAAGTGTCTCTGCGGTGAGAGATGGGATAGGGGCCACACTAGGTGTATGGCTCTTGACAATATATTGAATGAAGAGGAGAAGGCTATGATGGAATTTGATAGGCTGTTTCACCCTCCCGATACCAAGTACACGGTCATCGATTACCTGCTCAACATCAAGGCTCATGATAGGGCCTACCGGATACTGATGGAGTGGAATGAATGTCTTGCCGATGCGTTCAAGACGCAGGAGGCGGAAAGATTGTTGATGTTGGAAGGGGAGGACTAGTATGCGTTTGATGTGTGAAGGGTGTTGGTTGTTGGGTTCTTTTCTTTTCTTTTCCTCTTTTGTGTTTCTTTTGATCGTAGGTTCCCACTCCTTATCTTTCTTTTGTCTCTCTATCTTGCGTTGTTTTCCTGTTCTTTCTTCTTTCTTTTCCATCGATTGTTTCCGCTTATCTATCTCTGGGTTGGCGGTTACTTTGAGGTGGTTTGTGGTAGGTGGGGCCGCTAAGTTGGGAGTTGGGTGCGGGTTATCCTGTGCTCAGTCTTGGCTTGAGGTATGCGTATGTTATGCCTCTTTTCGCTTGGTGTGTTTCTCTTCTGGGGGTGTCGCTTCTATGCTTCTTGTTAGACCTAGTCTTAAGATTGCGCCCCTGCGTGGCTGGGCTGTTGAGGTTTCTGGAAGTGTTTTGGTCTTCGCTGTGCTGTTGGTTAGACCCGACTCGGGGTTGTGCCTCGTTTATTGGGTTGGGCTGCGGTTTCAGGTGGGGGCTCTTCTCCCTCGCATGGGTTTCTAGTTGTAGGTTGTTCGATCCTTCCTGTATGGGTGGTTGATCGGGGCTCCTGGGATTCCCCTTAGCTTGTGTAGATAATAATATACTTGATTACTAACCCTAACTAGTTTCGGAGTACACGCCTGATCATAATATTGGTGCCGATTTGGAGTTTGCCTGAATACTTGTAATCTTATACCAGCCATATCAGGCACAGCAACTACATGTTCCATCACCTGATGGCGCAACGCACCAGCTCACACTTATTTTAATTTATCAATGGGGGGCTAAAGTTTAATTCTGGGCTCTCACAAGGTAGCCAGAGTGTTAGGTTTGGTTTGCATTCAATCCAATCTTATGGATTATTTTATGGATTGGCCTGGTCACAACAACCTAAGCCAGAACTCTGATCGATATTGCACACTTCAATCACTCTTTACCCCTAGTGGTTGGTAGTCTCACTACATATAATCACTGGCACATAGAATAAATACAGGCACAAAGTTGATATATAAAGGCACATTTATGGAAATCGAGAAAGAAAAAACCTGGATCCTTTATAACTAGATCATCTGTGCTACCACATACGCCAACCACCCTTGTCCATCAACCTGGCTGAATAAGGCACTCTGTTGACGAGTGGCAATAATTGGATCACAACCCCCCCATTGGCCAACGGTCTATGAGTAGGTTTTAAAAACTTAGGGTTTATTTAAAGATAAGTCTACAAAAATTTGAGATTTCAAACCATGAGTTACCATGCTATCTCTTTCCAAGTGAATACTTATATCATCCAGTCTGCTTACGCTTCCGCAATCTCTCCAACTCTTTCTCACCAACCTGTCCCGGTGTCTGATATTTCTGTACTCCTGCTCTATTCTCTTTACTATCTACTACATAGCGTCTATAAGTCATAGCATCTTTATTTTCTAAAACCAGTATTGCGTCATCTCTATCCAACCGCATATCTTCCTGTATAAATTCAATAATAATTCCCAATACAATTACCTCCAAAAGCAGTGACATACAAAATCGGTCAGGAGTGGCAAGTTTCTCCATTCTCTGAACAAGGTAAAGAGAATGTCCTGCTTCCATTGCCATTGGACCGATGTTAGGGTGTGCTATTCCTGAATTAGCGGATAGAAGCTATTATAATTGAAACAATTTTAACCTGTGAATAATAGCCTGATGGCAATTCATTTATCTGTCGATTTACTTCCTCGCGAATAGCATTTCGTCCAGGCCTAAATGATTGATGCCTCCTGTTAAGAAAATGTTTAAAATATAAAGAGTTGTTAATATCTTTGATAATTTCGGTAATGACTTTTTCAAAGAATGGAGTTTCAAGACAGGTAATAAGAGCTTGCTCAGTAGTATTGGTTTTTATCCAGTCCAGAAATGGCCATTCTGAATCTTTTACTTTCATCAGTATTCTCTTCTCCTCATTATCGAACTCTTGTATATATTTATCAAGAGGATGTTCTGGAATGGTAATCTGTTTTGTTGCTATTGGACTTGCGAATATGATTATATCTTCGTAATCACAGGAGCCTAGGAATTGTATTAGTATTAGAAGTATGATAGTTGAATATATTAATCATGCCTGCTACTTTCGTAGGCGATGTTTGAAAATAAACATCGGTGATCCTGTTCTTGTCATGTGTGTTTATACATGGTGAATAGTTTCCTTTCTTCGTAGGTGGGTGACATTCTAGGTGACAACTTCGTTGTGCTTTGTAATAGCTACAGCGATTGGTTTGATATTTATTCAAACACATACATAGGGGCAGTCAAAATTCTAGATGAATTAATACAAAAATAAGTTGAATTAAAAGCAAATCTTACCTGAATGATTCTTGTGGATGCTGTCAACCTTACTGCACTGCGTAAAGATATAGAACCAATTCCTGAACCACTAACTCCTTTAAAAACAATTCTTGACTCCACTCGTTCAATCTGATCAAAAGAGAAGACACCATGTAAGGTACTTCATTCACTAAGCAATTCAAAGGAACTAGGTTGTTTGATATCATGAATATGACAAATTAATCTCTTTAGATCAATAGCAGACCGGTCCGCATTAGAGATTTTGACTGAAACCAAATCTCCGATACTTAGAGTAGGTAATAGGTTAGTACACCCATCTCGAGCAACCATTATCTCTTGTGCTTTAGAAGTAGTTATCCTGACTGATGCATAGACTTCAGAGCGTTGTTGTTGACGTATATCAATATTTAATAGCTGAGGATCAATATTGATATTTAATGATTGTGGTGATGGTACAGGAGACCTACTCAATAGTCAGAAGTAGTTAGAAAAACAAATATTCATTGTAGGTAATTTCTTACGTTCTATCATTACACAACCCGATATTTCTATTTTCAGTATTACTCTCCACAATCGGTACTGGCTTCTCCTCTAGAGTAGCTTCATCTCACTCGGTATAGAGGATACGTTCACCATGCATTCTCTAACCAAATACAATCTCATATAGTGCTTTAAAGATTATCAAATACTTCTGTGCATTCATCGCGAGAATAACTTCTGAAATTGCTATACTCCACTCAGTAGATTGATGGTCTTGCATCCACGATGCTAGTTTCTCTTTAAGAACTCCATTTGCTTGTTCTATCAATCCCTGGCTTTGCGGATGCCCAGCCCTTCCATTTATTACCTAAAATATTTTCAATCATATTATATACTGTATATTGTGGAGTAGATACAGTGGAAAACATACTCGTATACTATAATTTCTTAAAAGTAATAACATAATGCCTTTGAATTCTGAGCCATTATCGCATTGTGATATGTGAGGAATACCCAAATGTGATATCCAATATAAGACCACTTTGGCAAAGTATTCGCTCGTTTTACATTCTAATGGATACGCTTGTGAGAATTTACTGAAATGGTCTCTCATATGATATATCCATTTATTGCTTCCATCTGGCCTAGCAGACATATCGATGAGGTTTACTTGTACTATTTCAAAAAGTTTATTGACTATTATTGGTTTAAGTGGAGCTGTTCGGTGTTGAGATCTCTTGATTGCACAGGTTGAGCAGTGCTTGAGTAAAAGTGCAACCTCACTTCGGGTGATACCATAATAGTCTCTATCGAATTCATTAAAGGTCTTCTGCCTTCCTGCGTGTGCTAGGTTTATATGAGTTTTAACTACTAAGTTAAAAACATCATAATCATTAACAACAAAACGAAATTCCTCCTGAGTCCTCGCTTGATATCTCAACCATCCTTCTTGAAGATCATACTTGACTTTAGCCTCATAGTTGAGTTGCTTGCCAACCTCAATACTATCTTTGTGTCCATTAAGGATTCAATTGATAATTAAGATTTTCTCGAGTTTAACGCAAGATCTATTTTTATTTTCTGCGTTGTTAAGATATTCATGCCATGAGAGACGAGCTTGATCAGAGAAAGGTAGGGATCGAGTGGGTATTGAGTGCGACATTTATTCAAGGATTTGTAAATATGGAAGAAGTTAGGAAGTTGTGGTCCCGAATGGTATCAGGACCCCATATTTATAAGCGTTACTCATCTCATTCCCCATAACAACCAAACCGTTGAGTCATACTTCTAATTCAATATATGATATAGTAATATGATATACAAAATAATACCTGTCAGTATCAATAAAATTATAGTTTTCTAGGGATCGTTGCTCTCGGCTAATTCCATTGTGATTATATATTTGAATATGAGTAGAAGTTTCATCATATATTACTTGCTTTCACAACCAACATTCTTCAACGTGACTAACACTTTCAAGCTATGTGTGATTATTACCTATTTTATACACACCGAATATAACATGTTTTTCTTTTTCAATGAAAGACGATATCTAAAGGTTACGTTTGGGCACAATTCACACTGTTATGAATAGGTAAGTAATGATATCTAATATATAAAGTCCAGAATTTTAGTCATTACGGAAGGCTTAATCAAGGGGAAAGGATCAAGATCCTCAATTATCTATATGTCAAATCTTTGTCTCTGTATCGATTAATCAATTCTATACATTTTTCATATATAAAAGGTGTGTTTCACCGGTCTCGGTTATTTATCTGTGGCTATACTCATGTACAATGTATAGCTGGACAAGATAAACAACTGGGTTCTTACACTCTTGGATCGCTATGAATAAATTCACTCCCCAAGCGGACGGACCTCTTCCCTAGCCAGCCTTCCATAAAGGCGGCACCAACTAGGGCCCTCAATTCTATGCTAATCATTAAAAAACGATCTCAGGATCAATAACTTAGGCCGGGATTGAACCCGAACCCCCTCAGACATAGGTCAGATGTTTACCACTACACTAGGTAGCGATTTGCACATCTTTATTTAGTTAAAACACTACATACTCTCGGCGCTAAACTAGTGCAAACTCTATCTTTACCGGAGAGAACATATCATACCATTGGTCAACGACTTGAGTATAGGAAATATTGTACCATTGATAAACTGTGCGCACCCTCTGGCAGCGTTGACTGGTGGTTTAGACCGTCCAGCTGGGTTGATGGATAAGACCCCCTTCCAAACGGTCCGGGACACATCCGAAGATGCCTTCGACCTTGCCCCATGCTGAAAGAAAGAACTCCTTGATCTGCTCATCGCCCGCCTATATCATCTCCCAAGCGTTGGTAAAGATATATATATATATATATATTACTTTTCTTTTAGCCCTACAGGAAAGACCGGGTGCCTTGGAGACAGCGTTTCCAATCAATAACCACCCCACCCACCTCCATACTCGCTCCGACC
Organism: Morchella sp. 2018-W45; assembly: GCA_024713785.1. Lineage (NCBI taxonomy): Eukaryota > Fungi > Ascomycota > Pezizomycetes > Pezizales > Morchellaceae > Morchella > Morchella sp. 2018-W45. The sequence continues at coordinate 11,433 of JAMGYZ010000025.1, forward strand.
AGAACATCACACAAGTCGCCAGGCTGTGATTCGTAGTCTTGCGCCTTCCGGACGCTGTTATAGTAATCGGAAGCCGCCTAGCTCAAGTACTTTTTATAGAATTCTTTAGACCCCACCTCCCCTAGCCCCTCTAGGGCGCCATTTGCCGCATGCTGTTGCGCATTCATCTAGTCATTCGGGACCTGTTGGAGGACTTGAAGGGCGGCAGGGGAAAGACTAGGGGTAGTGATACGTTTCTGTGATTGTGGTCAAAGGCACTATGTCGTGTAGTGGGAGTAGCATTTCTTGCTGAGTCCCCCTGGTCTTTGGGGTCATAACTTCCGTTATTTATCGTGTATAAGCCTTGCATGAACCATGGGTCCATGAGAGCGGCTGCAGCAGAAATTCTAGACTTTAGATCAACAACCAGGAGTCGATCAACAAATGCAATCTCGCTCTCGGCCAACCCAAATCTCTGAAAGGAGCTGGCAATCACATGGTATCCGCTATTACAGTATTGGTGAAGGAGGTTGTAACCAAGTTCTCTCTGTAATTGACTATTTTCAACAAAGCCACTTATAGAAATGGTCGGTTCTTGGGTAGATGTAGGAACAAAGAATGGGCCTCCAGTGTAAGCATGCTATAAACAAGACAGCCCAAGGCCCATATATCGGCTGCTTTGTTATATGGGTCTGGACGAAAATGTTGGGGCAGACTTCCAAGGACTTCAGGGGCAAGAAATCCTGGCGTCCCTAACGCGGCCTTTAACTCTATACCCTCAAATGGCTTGGATATTCCAAAACCGGCAAGTTTGATGTGAATGGTTGTAACGAGGTAATGAGGATATTCTATGGATGTGACAGCACATCACTTCAGGATTGCTTCCCAGAACCATGGAGTACATACCTGTGGGTTCAGATCCCGGTGGCATATATCTTTACCATGAGACACCACAAACGCTTTGAGAACCTGGGTGGTAATATCTTTGAAATATTTTATCACTAGCTTTGTTCCACCCATGAGGTACCGTTGCAGATCAGCATGTTTGGCGTATTCCATCGCTATGAAATGGAAATCCACACTTTCATACCAGCCGAAAAATTCCACTATTGAATGGGATATAGGTTTAAATTTCATACTTACATCCCTAACTGCAAGGAACGAAGTTCACGAGAGAGCTCGCATTGAAGTTTGGTCACGGGGAACCTTCTTGACCACTCTCATCTTTCCAGATGATCCTTCGCCTTGTAACTAAACGCTTCCAGCTACGCCTTTGCCAACGCATTGAATATTTCTCCACAGTTCAGCACTCCAATCACCCATAAACAAATCCTCCCCACTAGCGGTATACGTATGTTCTACGCTGTTTTCCTTGAATATCGCTTGAAATCTGTTTCGCCTCGCAAAATAAGTTAGGGAGCCTTTGTTCGCGTTCATTGCGCTGCTAGCTATATCGGGGCGCTAGGGTTGTATCATGTTGTGTTAGGGGGGTTAGAACACTTGATAGAGGCGAGGTTGCCTTCAAACCGCCCTAGGTACCCTTGTACAGATCTACCCTATCTCGTTGACAGTAATCAATCTCATTAACCACACCCACCCTGCATGTCGAATTACCATGTCCAAGAGGCCAAGTAGCTCCATGATCACCTATGAGATGGTAGTTGAAGTGTGCATGGTTAATATGTAACCTTCTCTTTTACCTTCTCTCTCTAAAAAGAAATAGCTGATTCTCACTATCTAGAGATGGTAGACAGTATAACTATACATACTATCCCTTCGTCTGCTAGAGCTGCCTGGTTTCGCCAAGAAACCAATTCAGATGTGGCTTACGCCTGACGCACTGACAAACTAGGTCCTCGTTTGGCAAAGTCAGATGTCTCAAACCTGACAGCAATTAACTGGCAGACGAAGGGATGACAGAAATCAACTATTTGCGCCGCAAGGCCTACCGTGCTGACTCCGACCGCAAAACGGATGCTAGGCATCTCAATGTCCTAGACCCACCTTATGGGTTCTTAAGACTCGTGGGTTTGAAGGATAGCAAGGAGCACCAGTTGGCTACTAGATGGAGTTCTCAACTAGAGTGCTTGACCGATGGTAGGTGGCAGGAGCTTTGAGACATTGTACAGCTTTCGCTCATAGGATTCCCTGAGCGATTAAGGATTATCATATAGGAGAGAATACTACCGGCCCATTTGGCAACCGGACAGAGCGGGGTTTACAGGGATCGGGGCCTAAGAAACAGATCGTTGAAATGGGGTTTACAAGGGTGAAAACTCCGTTTTGGCCTGTTGCCAAACGGGCTCTGAGTATTAATATCATGTAGTTAAGTGCGAGAATAATATTCTGTACTTGCGGATCATTGACTCACATGATGATTTCTTTCATAGTGTGGATTGCTTTCATGGTGAAACACGTCATGTGGCTTTTAAAGTGGTGGGCGGAGTCATTGGTAAGTTATCTGATTGCCCGCCAGGCGGAATTGCAATCTGAGGAACCTAACCATTTACGGCAACGTGATGAATGTAACGCCCAGAACGTACAGGTGGTAGTTTCTGGCATGCGTGACAGTTTGTAGCATTATTTCCATTCCTTGTGTTGTTGATATCACGATTACTGGAAATGATTAGGTTCCTCAGATTGCAATTCGGCCTGACGGGCAATCAGATAATGCTTTTACGAACGTAATAAGTCATTACCAGACGTGCATTTAATTATTTGATTCTACAGTTCGGTATTATTTACCAGAGATATTACAAACAGAGCAGTGTATTAGTATAGATACATACACTATTCAATCTAACCAATGTGGCAAACAGGTCAAGCCCAATCAATTTTGTCATGAGGGATCGATTCATATTCATACAGTATATTCCCCCCACCACATCCTTCTTTACCACCGCCCCTGGTACATGTACGGGGCACTTCCCATAGGTTAGTAGCGTTCATCCAGCCCAGGCCCTCTTCCCAACCTAGCCATAAGCATACATAGATTCACCCCGCCCAGGTCAGGGTCTCAAACTAGAACTCGATGTAAGGCAGATAGCCCAGTTGAGTCCCGGGCTATTATGACTAGGTACCATGAGTGTTCTTCTACTTGTCCCATGCTGTAATAGTTAAAAATATACAGAGGCATATAAAGTAAATTAAAGGTATTCTTCAAGAACATACTAGTATATAAACCTTTTAGAGACCGAGCCTACCTACTTCGCCCAGGTCAACTCCCGAGTCTCCGTTGCCCAGCTCATCCCTAAGGCAAGTAGCGGAAGTTGGAGGGGGTTGCATTATTTTGGTTGTTAGCTAGGGTTAGTTAAGCTAGTTCAGTACAGCCGTGAAGGACAGAGGCGATCGCTAGATCCACAGCCAGGTTCGCGCTCATGATTGGACATGAAGTGTTTTACATGGGGAAGGAACCAGGCCAAGGGCATCACCGCAGCATGACAAAGCGGGGCGAACTTACCACCGTGAAAGCGAGTCAAGAATACCGAATTAAACGGGCTTTATAAGATATATATACCAATACTGTATTATTACCGCATTACTAGGGTATTAACCGAAATTCCCTAGCCGCCGCTACTGCATATTCCCGTAGTAAGCCGCAGCCAGACAAAACTGCACTCCAATATTCTCCAGCTGCTGCCTAAGGCCCAGTACATTACCCACCCTCAGTAATCTCTTCACTAATCTAAGGTGCATACTATCAGCCGACTGGGTCACCCAGCCCCCACCCCTGACCCGGCTTATCGACTATCCAGTTAAATATCTATTTAATTCCTATATACATCCAGCCTTACCACATATCGTTACCCCGTAAACAACGCTACTACCACAAGAACCGGAATCAAAAGGTAAAATACTGTGGCAGAGATGTCATCTTCGTCCGCTCCGCACTCACCAACAAATGCCTTCCCTATATCCATGCCCCTACTTCGACTTGTTCCTTTCTTTTCTGTAGCCCCTGCCTCCTCCCTGAAAACCTGGTTTTCACTACTAGAAACCTCCCTCTTCTCCAGAACTCTTATTAACTCATCGTTTCCCTCCTCATACGCGATTTGCATTACTGTCTGGCCGTTCACATCTGTCGTATCCACCTTTATGCCTTCATCAACTAACTGAATCGATACCTTCAAATGTCCCTGTTTCGTCGACAAATGAAGCGCACTGCACCCTTGATCGTCCCTAGCGTTGATATCCGCCTTTTTATCTAGAAGAATCCTGACCGTAGCGCCGTGGCCAGAGTTGGCAGCATGCAAGAGTGGTGTTGACCCCTGGATGTCCTTTGATTCTATAGGCGCATTATATAGCAGAAGCAACTTGACCGAGCTAGAATGACCATTTCTTGCTGCGTGATGTAGCGGTGTGCGTTTTTTGTGGTCGACTGAAGCGACATCCGCCTTTCCTCGATCGAGAAGAACTCTACCCACGCGAATGTGCCCACTCTTGACTGCGTAATGTAAAGGTGTCTTCCCTGATTCATCTACTGCCATGGCATCCGCCTCATTCTCTAGCAAAATCTGGGCCACATAATCATCTCCTGTTATTGCTGCGTAATGCAAAATTGTCCGTCCCTGGATATCGGAGACTGACAGATTAGCACCCTCGTGCAATAGCTTTCTACTCAAGTCTTTGTGTCCATTTTTTACAGTCAGATAGATAGGCGTCTGGCCTTGCGAGTCCTTTGCGTCAATCGACGCCTTGTGTTGTAGCAATATCGTCACTAAAGAACCATGGCCTCCGGAGGAGGCTGTATGAAGTGGTGTCCATTTCTCGTTATCAGTCACTGTCACATCCGCCTTATTATCGAGTAGAATCTTTGCTAGATCCTTCCTGCCATAATGTGCCGCTATATCCAATGCTGTCATACCGTTCATATTCCTTGCATCGATAACTGCCCCAGAGGTTAAAAGCACCTGCGTCGTGTATATGTTTCCTCTCCTAATGGCTTCATGAAGTGGGGTAGACATGTCATCGTTCCTAGCTTCAATATCCACCCCTAGATTAATCAAGACTCCGACCGCATGGGAATTGCCGTAAGCTGCTGCAACATGTAGTTGGGACCATCCTCTTTGATCCTTCCCGAGGGTCTTTTTGTCGATTTCAGGTGGTAGGAGCTCACGTACAGCGTTCTTCGGCTCTGTCATTGCTACCTGCACCAAAGGTGTTACTCTCCTTTTGTTCTTGGCCATCCAACCCGCACCTGCCCAAAGTAACCACTCAACCATCTTAACCCTGCTTTTACCCCCCATCAACATAGCCATGTGAAGTAAGGTTGAACCGTTGTCATGCCTCAAGTTGATGTTCCTACTATTTAGTACACCCGAGTCACATAACTTGGCAAGCTGATCAACGTCTTGACTCTCGATGGCGTGATAGGCGTCAATGAAGCCCCCGGAGGTGTCTTGAGAGTAGTGCCCTATGCCTACTTCCTGTGGGAGAGGGGCTTGTAAAACTAAAAGTTAGTTCAAGGCAGAGAAATGGCCACCAGTCCTAGGTATTAATTCAGTACCTGTCTTCTGTGGAGATATATTCTTCTCAAAGCTTTTCAGATAAACGATAGTGTCGCTGTAAGCCGAACATTGCTTATTGTCAAATTTAACGAGTTGTGTGTGGTCTTTGTTCACACCCACAGCTACTTCAACCCCGTAGAGGTTAAGCAAAGCGGATTCTTTAGGAACTGAAAGTTCGTACGGGCCTGTCCTTTCGTACCGCGTATCAACCTAGATATTGATTAGCCTTGGCCTGAACCCCACTTCGCACGCAAATCTTACCTTTTCCGGCGTTTGTGATTTTATCATTTCATAGAAGCTCACTACTTTAAACTGATCCGCAAACGTGAGAAATTTTTCTAAACACTCTTTTAAGATCTCGGAGCCAGTTCGAATCGAGTTTAAGAGTACAAGTCTTTCTCCCGATTTTCTCTTGTCAACCAGTTTGGTGAGACTCTTAACGTTGAAACCACGATGTGGAGTGCCGAAAAAAATGGTAGCGTAGGTTGACTTATATATTGCATGAGTATCTGGGTCTGAAGCAGGGTCCACACCCGAGCCCTGAGCTTTTACTAGAGCCTTGTAATATAGTTATTCATCCAACCCTATGTTACGTTTCCGGGGATCTCCTATCTCTTTCTTCAACTTCAAAGAGACCTACCTGTGTAATAATAATTCCCCCAAAACTATGACCAATGAATATTATAGGTCTGTTGCGCTCCTATTGGTATCAGGGGTTAGCCACCTGTTCTATAACTGGTACGGCAGCTGGAACTGTGACAAATGAATAACCGGAGGTTATGTGAACTGTGACACATGAGGATAGTGGAGGGACAAGGATCAGTCACCAAGGTGAAGTAAACTTCCAGGAACCTCCACTTTGGGATCCGAGGAACTGCCCGACCTGAAACCACTTGCGACAATCCATCCTCCTGTAAAAGACATGATCCTCCCTTTGCTCTAATGAATCTAAACCAAAGTGAAACTTGCGGTACTTACTTCGTCTGACATCCTGGCCTTCTTTAATTCCGTCAGGAGATTGTCTCTGTAATCCTCAATCTCATGCGCTCCAGGGCTATCAAGCTTTGAGTCATAACCAAAGATCATGGTTCTACAACTCGGTAAGTCTTTTCTGAGAAAGTCTTGCAACCACATTCGTCGTAAGTCCCCTTTCCCTCGCCACGATCCGAACGCATGGCCGGCAATGCCTGTCACTGCCACAATACTAGGACAATGTTAGGTCTTGCGTTCCTGCATTAGGGTAGGTGGGGCCAGGTAGATTATTAGTATCCTACTCTGCAGTAATATATGCTTTATGTGGGGTGCCATATAATTGAGTGAGCCCATAGAAATCCATGTCGATATTCAAGTCGTACTCCTCATTCATCTGGATCTGGTAATCCGTTTTAACGCCGGTAATTACATCGTGCAAGTAAGATGGAGGGTGGGGACGGAATTCCACAATAGCGACTTTTGTAGTAGGATCGGAACAACATGGAGACACTGTTCCTTTTAGATCAATACCCTCTTGTTGTAGATGAAGAGCGTTCCGCAACGTGTCGATGTCGGTTTGAAGAGGAAGGCCCGAGATGCGAAAAATCTTCGACGACATATCTTTTTGTGGTATCAAGATGACGGACAGGCAACACCGTGCTATTAGTCGTCCCTGGGGTAATTAAGCCTTCGAAGTTGGTACCCCTATCTACGAACGAAATTGTTGTGGGGCGCGTATCGCGCCATTCCCGCCAAGAGGTAGCTCCGATCGAATCAGCCAATCACAAATTTTGTGTTGTTAGATTAATAGAGTGCCATTACTCGATTTTGTCAAAAGCTGAAAGAGCAGAGAGTAATTTAGGATTAGCGTCAGCTAAACAGTCGGGTTGCCAGGGGGAAAGCGGAGATTATCACCACCAAGGGATGTATTCACAGTCAGAGCCAAACCTAGTTTAGCAGGTGCCCCATCCGATAACTACATGCAATGTTTCAGGAAATGTGGGTACAAAAAGTGGCAGCCTAACTGCATAAATAGAACCAAGGCATTCACCCACTGGGCTGGTTCCTGATGACACATGCTGATAAACACAGCTATTATCACTAAATAGGCAGCACAGAGCCGAATTAGGAGTAGAAAATGACTGGAATGTTGTATATCATTGGTAAATCTCAGCCCTGCTCCGGTCTGGCTGAGCCTCTCGACGGACAACTGGCAAATCCAAAGGTGTATATTCCGACACGGTTACTTTCACTTTTCTTAAGATTTATGCTGATACATAGAAAGACTAGAAACAGGTCTCTTATATCCTACGACGGAACAGAACAGTGAACCACAGAGGAAACATCAAGTTCCATGGGAACAGTGAAGCTTTGGGCACTAGGTATTGACCAAAAATGAGCCATGTTCCTACTATGCATGTCTGAGAGCGGAACTCCGCCGGTGAAAAACGAAAGCTATTATTAGGTGCCTGTCGGATGGGCTGAAGTCTGGGGGGCGCAGTTTGAAACCAAATACACCTATCGCCCGGATGATTGAGACAGGTAGAGATTCTCTACTCGCCCTTCCATGACGTTTCCGAACACGACCAATATTGCATACCATACAAATAGGGGGACTTGGCACTTTTTTGTGTGTATGGTGCGGCGCGTCTTAAAGGTGACATGCCGGCATTTCAGCTGGAACAATCTTGGCCACCCCAATTGGCTCTTGAGCCAATTGGAGCCTTATATTCCAGCCATATTATGGCTGAAAACTAAATCTTGGCTGCAGGTCTGTGATGTAGGGGTATAAATGGGTATAATACTGTTCCACTTCACCAGGTCTTGGCGCTTTCTACATACAAAAACAGGCAAATCCAATCTCTAATAACTTTTTAACAAGGGAAAATATCAAAAATCTGTCTGACTACACTTCTATCAGACAGATTTTGAATATCATGTCTTGATAAAAAGTTACTAGCGACGGAATTTGCTGTCACCTTTAGGATGCGCCGCACCATATGCAATATTGGTCGTGTTCGGAAACGTCATGGAATTAGTAGTAGTACAGAGGTCTCAGTTTTTGTAAGCTGTTCGCCACGTTTATCAGCCGTCGAAATACTTAGACGTGATCCAAAATTCTCACATTATTAGTTGGATAGGGCACGCTAATGCATGAGTGATAATCTCTAGATCTGCCTGTTCATCGGGTTGATGCCTATCAAAAGCTTACAATATTATAATTAATGACATACAAAGTTGGATTGTTATTTAGAAGTTATATAAAGTAAATAAGAGTACGAGTTATGATAAAACACATAAATCAATAGACATGGAAAAGAAACAACGTACAGAAACCATTGCACAACCCGATAAGCGAATTCCGCCCACTATATTACCTTTACCAGGCCCAACTAGCTCTATACTTAGTATTACGCCAGACATGTTGCACGGATTCCTCAACTAGCCTCAATGATATACCAGACCAATGACATGGTAAGGGAAGCACTGCTCTTTGTTGATACCAGCCGTAGATGCAAGCCCGGGCATTGATGTCTGTCGGTCTTAATCATTAATGTCCCGGATGGATAGAGCAAGGGCCAGGAATCCCTGAGAATCTCGCAAGCATTTTGCAGTTATCAAAAGGAAGGGAGGTAGCCTGAGCACCCCGCTCCCAAAATTCGAAACGATTATGTTGGTATATCTGGTGTGGGCTCAGCCTAGGTACCAAGAGCCATATTACTATAAAAAGACTTATTACTTAACCCCGGCAACCCCTCTAGTTTTTGTTTGTCTGTTAAACCCATCTGCTAATACAGTCCTCCCCTAGTGAGGTGAGTTATCTATACCAGTTCTGTGTGTTCCTGCGATACAAAACCGCAGAGAACGAAAATGAGAAAATATAATAAAAAGGTCTGGCGCAAATGCTAATTCTCTGGGTTGTCTTTGCTGCCTAGCCGTGACCCCTTGCCTGGAAAGCGGATACTTTCTACTCAAATGCCATGTATTCTTAGGCATGGTATAGAGGTTCAGTACTTCAGGTGAGGTGGTGTGAATTCACGGACCCTGTTGTATTAGGATAAGATATCGTAATTTGAGCGTTGTCAAGTCAAAATGTGCATCACCTTCCAACACCCTGGGGACATACCGCAGACATAAGTCATCATTACGAAATAGAACCACGCCACAAATCGCTACTGGAATCTGCCTTTTTCAAATTGCTTTGTCGCCCATAGTTTTAAGATATAACACGCAGGAAGTTGTTATATGCATACTAACCACCAGAAATATCATCCAAAGGTCTTAGATCCCAAAACTAATTATTTCTGTGATTCTAAAACATTTTGCTTGGATGATCATGAAAATCCCGCCAAGACCCCATACCCGCACAGGGCCCCGGCAAAATCAGGGAGTTACAGCCCCCACAATACTTGATGAAACACCGAAACCTTTAAATATCGGGATATTGGGAATATATACTTCAGTCCTGTTGATTTCACTGCTTTGTGAAAAAATCTAGGACTGTAAACTATCGATTTTGTCTATCACTGTGTTCTTGAGAAGCCGGAGAACCTGTATGTTTTAACGGCCTATGAAACGAGCCATAGTCACGTTTATTACTAACAGGAAAGCAATACTAATTTACCAATGAGAGAAACTTCACCACCACAGCTATCTTACAATACTACTACATACAATGTAGTTTGCACCATGAACAAGTATTCTCCCCTACGGGCTATGTATTCATCTTGGTCTCGCCCGGGATACAAAAGATACCCAAAGACCCAAGCAAGCAAACCGGTTTATGAAACAAAGGCTTTCAACTGACACGAACATCCACCTCCCAACTGAATAGCAAACGTATCAGCTGAAGTTTCATCTGCTTATGATAAATACTCAGTGTTCAGTAATCCGTCTTCCAGTGCAGCCGTTCACAGGGTTCCGGCGGACAGGTTAGGGCCAGTTTAGTCGTTGCTACAGAGAGCTTTGCCAAAACACCATGGGCGGCTAGACCTTTCAGCCTACACCTACAAGATGTTCTATTTGCCGATAAGGCTGCAAGAGTTTACGCGCCTAGAGCCAAATCTTAGCTGCAGGGGTTTCCATTTCACTTTGAGAGTAGAAAGCAGGCAGAACTGAAAATCTCTAATCAAGCAAATTGCCTCGACTACATCAACTATCAGACAAGCAAACGCACGCCGACCCCGCGCAATCGCAACCGGAGTTACACAACCCACGATGTGTGTAGAGCCTAATGTAGGATCTCTAAGCCCGGCGATGATGCCCAACATATGATAGAAAGTTAGAATCCTAGTATAGAGTCGATTAATATGACAAAGCTCTCCCAACTTTAGGTGGGCACACCCCCCGCCAACCTAAGCTATCTGACTCGCAGCGGGGATAAGGAATCTTGATATAGTACCGGTAGTCGGCACGCAAATAGAACCTGAAGATGAGAGTATGCAAGCGGGATTCAATTTGCAGTTAGGGCGAGATATAGCCGAATCAACGGCATTTACCACAGCGATCAATATTAAGATTCCTCTCAACTAACCTGAGTACAACCACCATAAAAACAAGCAATCTTTAACAGTGAATCCGATCAGGAACTAGCCACTAAAGGAAATATACGACTCCACCCCTCACCAAGATACCCCCCCCCCCCCCACCCGGACAGCTGACATAATAAGAAGGGGATCTGCGTGCCGTACTACGGTATATATAGCACTTCGAGTGTGGTGCGCGTCTTAGAGGCGGCACGCCGGTATCTCAGCTGGAACGATACTAGCTACAACGAATGCTCTTAAACCGATTAGAGGATGGTAGCCCACCAGCCACTTTTAAATATGGCCGGAAACCACACCTTAGCTGCAATTCTGTAAGGAAGGGGGGATAAATGTGTATCATCCCTTAGATTGTCAGTAAATGCTGCCACCCCCCTAGAAAAAGCAAGGGTTAGTAATAGATCTTGTTATCTGCCTTACCAAATAGCTGATCTCCTATACAAACCTCTGCCTCCTGTTATAGTGTTATAGGGGGCAGCAACTGACAGCTAAGGGATAACACCGTTCCAGTTCACCGATTCTTGGCACTCTATACATACAAAAATAGGTTAATGGCATCGCGAATAACTTTTCAACTAGACAAGATACAAAAAACCTACGAAGTGTAAGATGTTTACCGTTATACCTATAACTTTCTCTTATAGATTTTTGATATCTTCCTATATTAAGATGTTATGCACAATGTAATTTATGTCACCTTTAAGCTGCATGCATATATAAAGTATCAACCAACCAATATGCCACCTTAAGGTCGGCACCTTAAACCCCACCACACCTCCTCCTACTCGCCTCACTTGACCCTTTATAATAACGCATATACTAAACTCCTACTTTACTAACCTAAAATCTTGGTGTCTTGGATGGGTACCTGTTTACGCTCGATCATTGACTCCCGGGCCTGTCCGCCTCATGGGACATAAGACAGGGAGGGCTAAGGCTGAGTGTAAGGCGGGGTGAGTCAGTACTAGCATTGGTTCTAGACCTAAATTCCACCTGGTCCGGTTCATAACTGTGGTGCTTGCCTATGTGCAGATCTACTCCTAGTCCCCGTATAGTCACCAATCTTGATAAGATAACAACGATAACGCAAAGAGATTGACGCTAGGGATAAAACTCCAGTAGTACTTCCAATATCAGCACAACATCTGCCGTCGTAAAAACGGATGATTATTCTACCATGTGGAGACCTTGTACCGTTGTATGAAAATAATGAATTCAATCGAAAAAAAAACCCCCCCCCGGTATCATTGACGGTAGTGTCGAGTGCTAAATCATGACCGAGTGACAGTCTATGACCACGGGACGATTCCGTAGGCCTAACCATAGGCGGCTAGTCCCGAGGTATGAGGACCGCCTGTAAGGAGGATTTGGTGAACAGATAATTGGGGCACTTGGACTGTACGCGTTGGACTGGTGTGAGACGAGACTGAAGTGATTCAGATCCACATAGATAATTAAACAAATGATGCATACATCACTGCCACCAAAGTCACTTCCCACATCACAGTCTAGTTCCACTACATTCTGCGCTCTTGAACCAAAGGCTAAAGTAACTCCGTTTGATCTGGCACGAGTCAGACAGCGATAGTGCGACACGCAGCGTGAAGTGCCCCCCCAGCGCGGCCCCCGGGGGGGGGGGGGGGGGAGGCGGCGCCGCCGATCGCCCTCGAAGGAACGACTGTGAAAGAGCAAGTGGTATATGAGCAATCAGCTATCCGGAATTATCTATTGCTAAGTTCGGAAATGGTGTTAACAGTCTCCGGTTGACATTGCTCCTGCTAAACACCAAATAAATTCCTCCGCAGAGAGTGTTAGCGAGGGAGCTCGACAGCCCCGTGGCCAGCTTATAACTTCTTCAGGAATCATCATTGACGCTGACTACGGCTGGTTATTCGCATGTTCAAAGACAACCTTGATATAGCACTATATACCCTTACTAGCCTATAAGGAGGTAGGGGCAATGGCATTGAATATTGTAAGCATTCTTTGCTGCCTTCCATACTATGTCCGACGTCACAACTCTGGTGTGAGTCCATTTTAGAGGTGCCCGAATAAAGATGGCGGTACGCTTGATGGGTGTGTGGAGATGAATATGTGGTGTAGGCCTCTGTAGATTACTGTATCTGTGGGCGGAGAGGATTCAATGGTGATGGTGCAGTGATTATTCGATAGTGGGGCGGGAAAACGTGACATGGCCACACTCCTGTGACTTTGTATTGCTTGAGGTGTGCTGTTGTGGATCAGTGTTTTAACGATTGTAATCGGCGCCCGCTTTCTGTATAGGACTGAGCTAGGCTGGGGTGGGCTGGGTACTCGCAAATTCCTGGCGTTTGTGAAATGGGCCACTATTGATACCATAGTAAATTTTGGACTTGGCGCGTATTTATATGGCATGCAATAGCGGTCCCTTTTACAAACGTCAGGAGTAGAGATGTCCTGCAGCTAGACAAGCCGAATCGGAACCGTTTCAAAGCCTGTCAATAGACAGACACCAAAGATCTTCAGGGTCAGATAAGGTGTTCATATTTTGTACACAAAACCGGCTCTCTCAAAGCTAAAAACTTAATTGAACACAATATTGAGAAGACGAAACTGAACTGAACTACTGTTCTTCCAAATTGTCCTACAAAACCGGCACCCAACTGATAAACCAAAGAACCGCCGCAAGCACCGATCCTGGTGGAAATCATTTTCCTCACAAGGGTGCGTGCGTTGGGTGGGAATTGTGTATAATACGGTTACTCTTATTCTTCTTGAGTCCAGACCTCTCAAAGGGTGCGGGGTGTGGGTGAGCGAGTCCTTCGAATACTTGGTTAACTCGTCGTACATGGGTCACGAAGACGGCGAAAATTACTTTCAAACATCCGATTAATCTAGCTCATATTACTCGCCGGCTACTCATCTCTCCGAAGGTGCCTTAAAGATAGGACGTACCTTTTAAGTAAGTAAAAGCAATAGCCCGAAATCCCGGAAGTCTCTGTCCAATCGATCCTGGTAAGTGCCTTTCCGCAGGTATTCTAGGCAACATATACCTACACCAAGGGGGGGGGGGGGGGGAATGCCTATTTAACTGGGCTCACAACTATTGCCGCATTTCACCAGATAATTAACACATGACCGGGCGGCCAACCCCTCCCCCCCTCAAAAAAAAAAAAAGAAAACAACCCCAAACACCCCACATAGGCAGCCAAACACACTTCCGCACATCAAAGCTAAAAGCCCCCACCATCGCCTGTCGACTCGATCTTCCACCAATGGCTCCTCCGCCGCGAGCTTATATAACTGCATGTCCGTACCTGGCCCTAGCCCTAGTCTAGTATAAACCGTGTCTGATAATTAGTTTTCCGGATCAGCTCAATGAACTCGAGGCTTCTGCAAGGCCTCCGAGTGACCATGTGTATCGGTGACGATATCTACGGTGACCAACGTGCTACATGAGGGTATGAGAAAAGATTATATATATATATTGCCGTGAATATCAAGATATATATCCCTTAGTTTCCACCCATAGGTTTCGCGGTGGGGGACGAGCTTGGCATATGTATACCTCCATGCCATCCCGGGACAAGCCCCCGTAGCAACTCGCGGCTACCAGCCAGGCGATAATCCTGTACCCTACCGATTGTCCGTTACCCTGATTTATTCCACAACTTTTCGAAAGCGACTGTAAGCAACCAGATAAAAGCCATTATTGGCTCTATCGTCATTATCAACCATTAAGACGAATATACCCAACTCAGTGCGTGCACGGTCTAGGCTGCCTATCTGACGATTTCATATGTCCAAGAGATAAAAGGGAGGAGACAGAACCGAGAGATGTGCATACTCGTGCCCTGTGATATTGAACATTTAAGCCAGTGCTTTCGGAGATTAAACGTATAGATCTATAGAATATACCCTCCCTCTTGAGACGCCCACACGCATGAAACAACAACAAAGTTGGGCTTAGTCTTGGCCTGAGCCAGATCACCAGCTAAAATTCGACAAAGTATAGCTACAGGTTTGAGGGATGAGATCAAATGTTGTTGACGTTGGCACTGGTAATAAATCCTGTAGTATTTCTCTCCATAGCCCGAGACAGAGAGACACGGGGTTATCTATGAGCCACTAGGACACCTCTACGTATGGTAATCTTCTTACCTAACCAGCCTAGGCTATAATACCTACAGTATGTGTACCTACATACTCTATGTATGTGGGCCGTGTCTCACCCTCTGCAACTGCGCCACCTATGTTCCCACCGCTCAATCTGGTCCCAGGTGGATTACTGATCGTTCGAAGTGGTTTGCCTGAAATCTGGCCTCACTTCCCAGTCGGGTGTTGCCCCTAAGCCTCCATCTCAGCTCTCTTTAGCTCTTTCCCTCTCTCTACTCCGTTATCAACACAACACACACAGAGGACACCCTCCCCCTTCCCCCTTCCCACACCTCCTTCTTCCCTTCCAGATATATATATATACATAAATATATATACACACCCATCACCCGCCCACCGCCATCGAGGGGAAACAGGAATATCCCCCCATCTCTGACGGTCCGCGTCCCTCTCCCAATCACCTCCAACTGGAAAGTGCTAACCCACACGGCTCCAGAGATACTACCCCCCCACATGGCCTCCATCATTCTCGGCGCTGTTGCATTATCGACTGCTATCGCTATCGGCGTATTCTTCAAGGGCCCTAGCAAGGAGAACGAAACAGTCTCTAATATCAGGCGCCACCACGAGTACCAAGCGCGCCAGGCGGCTGAAGAACGTGAGCTCGAGCGGCGCGCGGCGAAGCTGGAGGAATCGCGGAAAAAGCTGCAAGCGATAGAGGTGCAGAGGAAGCGGCAGGAGGAGGAGGTACAGCGTGCTAGGGCGAGGGCGGCGCTATTGGAGCGTAATAGAGTGAAGGCGGAGCAGGACGCGGCCGCAGAGCGTGCTAGGGCACTCGAGGCAGAAAAGAAGCGACAGGAGTCGGAGGCGGTGCGTGCTAGAATGAAAGCGTCTCGAGAGGCGCGCGAGGCTCGGGAGGCGCGCGAGGCGGCCGCGCAGTATTCGGACGCGGAAAGAACGCGACAGGAGAAGGAGCTATTGCGTGCTAGGGCGTTGGCGGCGCGGGATGCACGGGAGGTGCGAGAGGCATCCGCGAATTATGAAAGGATGAGACTGGAGCGGGAAGCGGTCGAAGAGCGTGTGAGATTGAGGGCGGAACGTCATAGAGCCATAGAGGAGAAAAAAGCCATAGAGGAGGAAGCTCGGCGGAAAGAGGAGGATGCGAGGATTGCGCTCCAGAAACTCGAAAGGGAGACCCGGGAGCTGACGAGAAGACTACAGGATCTCGAGATTATGGAGATGGAGCAGAAGGAGGCGAAAGAGAAACGAGACAGGGAGCAACAGGGAGCGGGCGGCGGAGGCAGCGGCGGGGTGTTTGGCCCCCTGCGGTGGCCCACCAGGGAGGAATTCCAGGACGCCATGCAGAGAACCCAGTACGACCGCAACAACTTCCACTTTGCCATCGTCGGTAGGGCGGGCTCCGGAAAGTCGTCGCTCATTAACGCTTTCCGTAACCTGCGCAATAAGGAGCTCGGTGCCGCAAAGGCGGGCACGACAGAGACGACCCTTGAGATTGGGCGATATCCGGACCCGGGAACCACGCCGCCCCGCCAGTGGATGGTTTGGTACGATGTCCCGGGCGCCGGTACGCAGCGCATCCCCCACCACGACTACTTTGTCCGCCAGGGTCTGTTTGTGTTTGACCTGGTGGTCCTCGCGATCGGTGACCGGTTCGAGGAGATTGACGTGCGCATCGTCGAGGACTGCGCGAGGTTCCAAATTCCAACGTTCATCGTACGGTCAAAGGCGGACATGCATATCCTCAACTCTATGAAGGAGTACGGCGACTATACGCGGGCCGAGGACAATCCGGCGCTGTATGCAAAGTGTCGGGACGACTTCATACTTGAGACTCAGAGGACGGTGAGCGAGGGACTGGCCAGACAGAAACTGCCGGATCAGGAGGTGTACATCATATCAAGGGATGTGCTACAGCGCACGTACAACAGCGCCCTTCAGCGTCTAAGGCTTCCGGACTGGGTCCAGCCAGACGAGGACGTTATCCACGAGACGCACCTTTCCAAAAAGCTCATTGACGCGGCCGCCGGGCGCCGGTGTGAGGCGGGCAGCGGGGAAGGAGGAGGAGGGGGAGGAAGGAGAGGGGAAGGGTTCGGCACTCAGACAATAGTGGACGGGACTCGGGGGCCAGCGCAGACATCAGTCACCAATACGATCAACTGGTGGGATACAGTGAGGGATGCGGTGATAGGATTCGCCGACGGTAACAGTAACAGTAACATGGTCACCCGTACCGAGTCCGGGCCCTCAAACCCCATCCACGCTCACCAAGTGAACCGGCAGCGCCGCGCCCCGGCACAGCCACCGACACCGGCGCAAAACAAAAAAGCACAAAACGAGAAAGCGCAAGTTAAGACAGCCCCGGCGGCGAACGAGCGCAAGCCAACACAGGAAGCACACGCTACCAAAGAAGCCCCCCAAAAGGTGCTCAAGATGATATACCCACGCGAGCCCACGGATTCAAAGGAGCTCTTTACCGAGATGGTTAGCAATAATCCTGAAATCGAGAAAATGCTCGTTTGCAAGCCCCGCATGTTTACCCCGAAGGTTGCGTTGCTCACGTTCTATCCTTTTGTGACGATCCCGCGCGAGGTAACTGCGTTTGGGGGGACGCTGCGTATCAAGGACTACGAGGTGCGGGAGAAAAAGGGAGGAGAAGAGAAAAAAGGAGGAGAGGAGAAGAAAGTAGGAGGGGAGAGGAAAGGAGGAGGGGAGAGGAAAGGAGGAGGGGAGAGGAAAGGAGGAGGGGAGAGGAGAGGAGGAGGGGACAGGAAAGGGGGAGGGGACAGGAAAGGAGGAGGGGAGAAGAAAGGAGCGGAGGAGAGGAAAGGAGCGGAGGAGCAAAAAGGAGGAGCAGCAGAAGCAGCAGCGGCAGGACAAAATCCAGTCAGTATTCTACCGACATTCGGAGATGGTGTCCCAGAGAACGTGGGGGGCCTCGACAGCAACACGTTAGGGAGGAATGCCAAACACGGACGGATGAGGAAGGGAAAGGGGAGGGGAGGCTACTAGAATATCAAGAGTTCCGAAAGCTCAGCGGCCGTACAAGAGAGGGCGGCGCCGCATATCTATCCCTAACCTATTGTTTTCTTTACCGTTTCGTTTTTGTATTTTGGTCATGATTTAACTGTTATTCCTTATGTCCAATTATTGTCCTAAGCTCAGCACACAGTGCTTCATGCGGAACGGGCTGGATCTTTGGTGGTGATTTAACGCGATGAGCGGTGTGATTGGGTAGTCGCTGTTGGAGATATTTGGTTATATTAGACGCTTTGGTTTTTAGTTTGTTGCATAATTTTGATTTTGATTTCCGCCGGAACTCCTCCGGGCTAGCAGGGACAGGACCGGGGAAGGTTACATGTTTACATGTAGCTAAGTATCTACACTTGGTGGGGGCAGGGCAGAGTGGAGCCCCGGGGGGGAACGAAGAGCTGTCGTGTACTGATCATAATATTCCTTAATCTAAAATGTACGAGATGAACTTAAAATTCCAAACCCAAGCGCACAACTAGCGACTGTCCAAATATTATAAAACCTCTGGCTAGACCGCACAATATTCCGCACTCTCTACAGCATGTTTATTGGGCTTTAATTGTGACCCCCAGTCGCCCGCAGAACAAATCACCAGCGGGGTGCAGGGGGGGGCGCGGAGATATGTAAATCTCAATTCGGGACCTATCGTTTTCAATGTCAGCGTCATCGGCTAAAGCCACATCGTTGACAATTGATGCAATGGTAAAAATACATGCCTTATATATTATTCTGTCTCAGCCACGCTGGTCATCGAGAGCGAAGACTGGGTGTCGTCTTGCTGCGCCCCAGGCGCAGCAGACGAATCAAAACAGTTGCTTAGCTGTAGACTGCTGGCCTCCTGACTCGTCCGTCAAGGTACTATCTCTGATTGGAGATGAAGGCAATCTCCTCCAGCTATATTATACGTGTTCGAATATATATTCTGATACTTGATGCCACAGCCCAAATCTCATCCTTTGACCCCCCAAGACACCGCCCTCCTCGGAGAGAAGACTGCCCCTTAAACCCCCCCGCCCCCTTTCCCAACCCTCGCAGCTATATAGTAAATATGCGAGACTGTAGGTGACCTGGCGTACGGGATATCAAATCACAGGAGATGGCGAGGACAAGAGATGGCGAGGTGGGGCTGTACCCTACCAGAGTAGAAAGGTTTTTGAGTAGATGGAATTTGGGGGTAAGATCCGTCCCAAAGCCCAGTTACTCTGACACTGAACCAGCTGCCGCCCCCACAAAGATATAGGCGGAAGTTATAGACCCCCGTTGAATGACCTGAACTATGTACTTGCTTTTTCTGGGATATACAAAGATATATCAAGGCACTACATTTATATCAAGACAAGTGGTTTCCGGCCTTCGGCCGGTATTAGATAATCAATTAGTCAAGTATTTCAGGCAGGTAGGACGCTTTAATATGGCTATTTACCCTTCATTTGCCTGGCAGGTAAAGTATATACCTCGCTGGGTGACCTCTTGAAGAAATTTAGATTCCAGAATCTGAACAGAAAGAAACCTGGCTCATACCACACTCCCTGCCTGTATGTGGCGAACCTATGTACCCAAATTCAAGATAAATATTGAGTGCGAAACCCCTCTAGCTATAGGTGGGTCGCTTAGGTTAATGTGAGGGTTGAACTTAGGTATAAATATCCGGTGCGGGTAATTGAGGCTCAGCTGGAGGTGGAAGACCGCATCTTGGTACGACTCACTCAGCCAGTATTCTACAGGCTCATGCGGGCGGGCAAAATAGGAACGAGGTTGAGGCTCTAGGAATGTATCTTAAGCAAGTGCCGGAGGTGGCAAAGGCCGGTTTTTTTCGCGCGAGGGAATGCAGTATGGTTCAGTTCGTATGGCTGGGTGACAGTATCCTTGAGGTATCAAATAAATCCAGAGAGAATATAGAGTAAATTATATAAATGAAATTGATACTATCCCTTACGTACCTCTCCAATCACCGGATCTCAACCTTATAGAATTAAGCATTATAGTACTAGTCAGACATGGAGACAGAATTAACGATTGTTTGAAGATATACAAGATGATCAGGAGCTCGAGGTTTAAGAATCATGTCAAGGAACTCTTGTAATAACAATCTTGCAACTGGTGTAGACAGATTAGGTACTTTGATTATACAACTAGGATTATGCCTTGCAGACTAGGAACAGCTTTTTCTGCTGACGGGCGAGCTATAGCTAGCTACTCCATACGAATTGTATATAGGTAAATATAAAATTACAAGATTGAGATCGTGTGTCTTTGCGGACTCAAACACCCGGGGCCTTACGAATGGTGTTTATGGACCGGAAAACCTTTACAGCACATATGTGTTTATATGTATGGCTGTAACTCACAAGGGTGTCTTCGAATATCTTCTTTCCACCATAATACAAATTTCTAGCTCGGTGTCAATATCATTAACCCACGACTCGCCACGTGTTCGAAGAGTCCCGATATATCATGTGCGCACCCTCTAAAAGTACTTGGGTGTGAGGGTAAGTGATCAGAACTGCTCCTGGGGAGAAACTTCTAGTTGGCCTGGAGTGCCAAGTTGGCCCCACCCTGGACTGGGCTGGAATACCACTTACCTATTGGTCAAGACAACTAAAGGCTATGCTTTGGTTTTTGTCAGATTGAGGCTCAACAGGCATTTGACCAATCCGAAGTCTAATATTCCAAGAAACTAAAGAGGCCAAAACTTAGTCCCCGATTTTACTGCTGCCTGCTGAAGGTTATCTCTACACACTCAAATTTGTACCCAAATAGCATATAGAGCAGGTGCTGGTAGATAAAATTTTCCCCCAATTCAAGATAGGAACCCTTGGCAGGTCTTATCAGCCCCAGCCTGTCGCACTCACATTCCCAACCAATTGTCGTTGAGTTTTGATCACTTTGGTACACACCCGAGTACATACATCCACTCAGCCCCCGCCCTGTGATGACTATAACAGTTATCACGGAACTCTAGGCCTACAGGAATATCAGCTTTGACCAAATTGTCGGATTCTCGAGTCAGTAAATAACAACCAATCTTTATCCACCAGTGCGCTTTAAGCTTGTCCACAGCCTTGTCAGGCGCCCCGCCGCTGAGTATGCCCACTCCAGCGATATAAACTCCACCCGGTTGCCTCCTCACCTCTCCGCTCCTGCCTACTTCACCTCCTTCACCTCCTTCTCCACCTCGGAACCTGACATCTCCTTGAGCTCACCATCACCGCCTTACCTGCCCATACCGCCCCACCAAAAGGCTAGCAGAGCCCCTCCAAAAAGACATACGACGCAAACCCGACCCCCCTCCTGCCTAACCATGCCATCCCCAGGCCACCCCTACCTCTCCAGGCTCCCGGCCGAGCTCCTGCTCATGATCGCGGACCACCTCCCCCCCCGCCCCCTCTGCAACCTCTCTGCCGCCTGCCGCGCCTTCCACGCGCTCCTAGACAAGGTCTGCATGGCACGCTTCACCGCCGCCGCCACGGGCGTCGTGTCCGGCTTTGTCATGTGCTACCACTGCAACGGCTGCTGTCGGGTTCCGGCCTCCAAGTCCGACTACGATCACGCACTGAAACTACTGGGCCAGGCTGCCGCACGGGGCTGCACGGGCGTGGTCATGAAGATTCTAGAGCTCCCTCAAGTGCCCAGTGATGGTATGGATTGCGGAGGCCCCTCGCCGCTGATGAGGGCCATGCTGGGAGGCCATGTGGAGACGGTAAGGTCTCTGCTGGAAGCGGGGGCACAAGTGCCGGTGCTGGAGGAGAAGGATGTAAAGGGCGCGCGGGCGGCGGAGATGGGGGAGCTACTGGCGGAGTATCGGGGCCGGGTGGGTGTGTAGAAATGGTAGTGGTGTCGGAAAGGCTTAGACAATTGAGGGGGGCGGGTGTGATGACGCTTCATAGGTCTAATACCTACAAGAGGCCGTGATGTGGCGCTGTATACACTTTGAAGTCGGGGAGGTATACCTCCATGTCAAAAATCCCGGGACAAGCCCCGTAGCAACTCGCGGCTGCGTTGTCCCAGGACCTTTGAACAAGAACTATAGATGTAGATCAGACTCTTTGTTGCTGAATATAATCATATAATTGCTTTCAGAGCTATGAGACATCCACTAGTCGTATCAAATCATAATATACATGCATGCCGGTAATACTATGTGTATAAACTCTCTGTGGCCCGGCCCTCTCAGTCCTGGGCCATATATTCTTAAACTCTTGACGCGCGCGGAGAACACAGGAATATTGGTTCAAGGGCTAGTGATATACCCAGGGCGCCGGAAAATGGTGTTATATTATCTCAGTAGATTGGCTATGCATATGAGATCAAAATCGCTATAAGCAGACCTCCGCCCTTCAACCAATCCTGAAGCCAATTTTTTCGAGTCTTGCGGTATATAAGATTGAAAAGATCTATATATGTACAGCCCCATTCGAAAAGTCCTGGCACCCTCGGGTCAAAAGCGCGAGGGTGTTTCTCCTATTTTCTAATTCTCCCATTACTGTGACTGTAACAAAGAGCTACAATATCTTCGCTGTAGCCATACCTAACAATTTCTGAGTATGCGTAGGAGAAATGGTTGTTGGTGGGTTAGAATTCATAAACAGACAATATAGTAGCGTGCCAGGACTTTTCGGACAGGGCTGTATACATGTACTTAATGTGGAGCAGTACCCGGAAGCTGGAGTGACTTAGAGTTGTGGAGGGCGGTGGAGCCAAGTGGAAGAGGTAGAGGTGAAGGTGGAAGAGGTAGAAGAGTTGGGGTAGGGTGAGGTGCAGTGGGATCTGGAGGGAGCGGGAGCTGGAGGAGGTGGGAGCTGGAGGGAGCTGAAGCGGGAGGCTTGAGGACAGCGGAAGGGGGGTGGAAGCAGTGTGAAGTGCGCAAAGGAGGAGGGGGCATGGAGGCGGGGAGACGGGGAGGTAAAAGGCCAGAGTCCCAACATTGATACATGTATTTAATGCTCATAATCCAACAACTCGCGGTCGCGAGGTGGCACACCCCTAGTATATATGTATGCATATACTATAGAGAGAGTAAAATCTTTTAGCCACCATCATTAACCAGAAATCCAAATCATTCTACATGAGTTACGTTAGTTACTGAGCCCGCAAAGTCTTGCTTACAATTATGTAAAGTTCTTGACAATAATTCATTTGACATTCCGGCCCAGTGAACTTGTTCTTTCTAGAGGCTGGTATGGTTTAGGAGGATCCCTAGATTTCCCGTACATTCCGACTAAGACATCTATGCCTGGAGTAGGAAGCTCGCCTTCCCCTCCCCACTCGGCGTGTCTGGGTATCATCGGTGTTACAACCAAGCACCACCGAGCCCCGGCGAATGCAAAAAGAAATTATAGAGATGTAGCATCTATGAGGATATATAAATATAAGATATTGACTACTACATTATCCACCTTCCTATCTCCTAGACGGAATGTTTAAGATTGCTCACGCCGATCCATTGATTCCTCAAGCATATCACTCTCCCAATGAAGAAGTACGAGTGACCCCCCGTTTGTGTCCCAACGGATCCAAAGCAGTGGTGTGCTGTTTTATTTCATTTTGCTAGCCCCCCGATGCACTGCACATGGATGAAAGGTTCACCACCATGGCCTATGACCCGGTGTCTTATAAGCTGAGTGCGCTGTTAGAGATAACTTCCTGATTGTGAGTAGAGATATTATGTACGGAGGCAGAGTTGTCCTTGATTTGGAACGAGTTTACTATTAGCTCCATATGGGCATCAAGGGGGTCATTACATCGAACATAGGTGTACATGGAGCCCCTGAGTAAGGAAGTATTGAAATACGAGAACGGAGAAGGCTTTGATGACTCCGGCAATATCTATATAGCAGAAGAGCTGTACAAGAGGAGACCAATAAGGGTGCAGCAACCCATTCGAAAAACTAGTTGTTTCCAGGTTTTTTGGTGGCGTTGTTTTCTTTCCATAGGTATCCACGCACCCTAGAGAAATATATCCGCAGGTTGCTAAAAATAAGGCAGACCTTTGAGAAGGAGTTGCGATTTATATATCTTTGCGGGCAGGGTGGTAGGATTATCTATACATGTCCACCTGGAAGGTGCATGAATTTTCCAACAGCGACAGTTACTGTAGTCACAGATTATCACTCGGGGAACTTTCGCTACGGCCGCCACTTCAAGTAGCGCCAACTTCACCTTGAGCCGCCTGCATACGTATATACCTGCCTAGTATTTAATAATACCTTGGATGTTAGTCTGGATGTAGACCTAGTCGTTTATCTAGGTGTTAATTTGGCGCAGATACTCTGGGCTGCTGTCAACTTCCTCCATCCCCGCATGCGGTCAATGATTTCTCAAGGGTTATCATACCAAAATGCAGATGGTGAAGGGGTCACCTTAATTGGCCGGTAGGGCTAGTTTCAGAGATGCTTGGTTTATCTATCAGTGTGGTGTGGCCTGGCTTGGGATCACTTCATCAATAAACTGAATTAGTTCCCTTGATAGCCTAGTGATATTTACCGAGTTCGGGGTAACTATATTTCATCTAAAATTATCTTCTGCCTTTTTCTTGCATACATTACCCTGGTTTCAGGGACCCTCGTGATAAAATCTGTCCCGGGCGTGTATTCCACCGATCAACCCTGTCAGAGTGTGTAATCACCACGAGATACGGCGGGACTATACTTACCATCGTCTACCGGTTCCCGTGGGATCTGCGGTTCCGTTTCGCTTCTTTCCTAGCCTCAGAGCTTCCGTTCCCGGATGTTTTCTGGTGATTACCCTAACGATAGAGCCTACATTAGTTCTGTTACAGAATGCGGACAGGTATATATATTGTATCTAATCTATAACTTCCCACCTTGAGCCCAGAGCCACGACACACAGCACACAGGATATTCCAGAAGGAAACAATATAGCGGTCCAAGACGGGAAATTACAAGGGAAGAGGCAATCCACGCTGAAAGCACAACGGAAGAAATCAATCTCCACCCTAAACTATTCAGTAGGAGGGGTTAGGGTTATAGTCAGGGTCATAATAAACGGTGTTAAGATATTGGGGGGGAAATGAAGGAAAAGAAAACGAGAGGAGGACCGGGACTTGAACACACATCAACGCTTTCTACATGTGATCTTTCCCTTCTCCTCATCTTCACTAGTGTTTGTTATTATGAGTAAAGATCTTTTTTTTCTGGCGCACCCCCCGGAAGTTCGATATCAGAGTCGCCTACACACCCATCACCCTTGACCAGCAGCTAAAGCTCCCACGGAAGGCGATAGTACAATACCAGCATTGTTTGATGTGATATCTGCAATCTCATCTCTGGCGTGGATCACGTATGCTTTGCGCTATAGTAGATCTGCACCATCAGTGTCATTGACGAGATCTGGCTGATTTCGTAGAGTATATTCTCCCTGATGTTACTCCTACCACATTGACCCCGAAATCCACCTTACCCACAGCACCCCCCGCTGCACCCGGCCTGACTCTCTCTACTCACGCCCTGCATATTTCTGCAGAAGGCCCCATTGATGGACACATGGAGGGGGTTACCTCAGAAACATTATAAATATGTCTTCCTCATCTCCCCCCAGAAGTTTATCTCCTACACACTTCTTTTCCTCGTCGATTTTGGCGGGTGTTGATAACTCTCTTTCAATAATTCAGCATAACTGTGCCAACAGTCATAAAGTGTTCCTTTCGCTCTTTTCCTCTTTTGCAAAAAAATCTCCACCTCAGATATGTTTAGTTCAAGAGCCGTACTTGTTTAATAAGTTAACATTCCCATCTACGGGCTATCACATCAACAAACTCAACTTGTAACTGGAGTCTTCCAACAGTCTCCTGGGTCTCCTGAGAGTCTCCTGAGACTCCTGAATATTTTTTGAGTCTCCTGAGGCTCAGGAGACATCAGGAGACAAATGAAGTTTTGCTGATGCAGTTGTTACTCTCTCACTCATTATCAGAGGTGAAAATCCTCACCGCTATTTATATTCAATCTGATTTTGCTTCAGAAATTTCTCATTTTATTCACCCCCTTGACAGAAGCGATGTTGTTGCTATTAAATTAAGCTGGCGTCAAGGCTCTAATTATTCTTTATCTCCTCTGACTATTATCAGTACATATAATAGATACCTATCCCCTGCAACCTGCTCTATTTCGCCTGAGCTTTTGTTTCCTGTTTATTCAAATCCCGTAATTTCCTGTGTGGACCTGAACAAACACTCCAAATATAGCGACCCTCGCAGAGTTATGAACTACCACAAAGAGTCTCTATTAGAACCATATTTTAATTCCGCTCATCAAAATGTGTATCTTCTCCTCAATCACCCAGGGATTGCTACTCGCATTTCTTCAAACCCTCTGCAAAGACACGGAGTAATCGACCTCGCATTTGCCAACTCCGCTGCCCAATCCCTTCAATCTTCATGGTCAAACAACTTCCCCTATACAGGATCTGACCATACACCTATCAGAATAATGCTTCAGTTTGAAAACATGTCTTTCCCCTCGTCCCTACATACCCGTGATTGGAAAAATGCCTCTGGCCCCGTATCCAAGCAATCCTGAAAGAAACCCAACTTCCTCCTCTCTCACAACCCATCAACACTTGGTTTGAATCCACTCTTGATACAATTACCAATCGCATTCTGTACCTAACTCTACAGAAAGCCAGCCCGGTAAGTTGTTCAAGCCCTGGTGAAGTACACCGATTTAGCTATTTCTGCATCGGCTCCATTGCAAGGGATTACAAACGTGGCTTCGCCCCCCTCTTTGTACTCAAAGCGACTAAAAACCAATACTTCAACACTATTCAGAACGCAAAAGATGACCACTGGAACAACTATGTCACCCATGCGAGTTCCGCCCAATTATGGGGATTAACCAGGAACGTCAAGAGTGATAAAAACTAAAAACCTCCATCATTCCCCGACGCCACCATACCCTTACAAGTGAATTCTGCAGTTATTTTTCACAGAGCGAAGCAGAGACAAGAGCGAGACTAGCCAAGGTACACAACCGAGGCGGAGCTATGGGCGAGGATATTTAACCGATGAGGAGAAGCATAAGATACAGAGTCTATAAGGATTCTCTAACGAGGCACTGGAAGCGAAGTTACCAATAGAGAATGCGTTCTACTGTCATAGATCAAGGACTAGACAAGGCCAGGCTAGAGGTTCCTAATGTCTATATTAACTAACAAAAAATGAAGGTTGCGTGAAGAGGAAAGAAACTATGTACAAGCGATGGTGAAGCTTCTATATATAATACATATTCACACCCGATAACTAACCTGACTACATCAGCAAACTCAACTTGTGACTAGAGTCTCCCAACAGTCTCCTGGGTCTCCTAGGAGTCTCCTAAGACCCCTGGACCTTTTTTGAGTCTCCTGAGGCTCAGGAGACATCAGGAGACAAATTAGGTCTTGCTGATGCATTTCTGTACAGAAACCCGTAGAACATTCCAAGAACTTATTTCTGAACCGCATTTATCCCTATTCCTGAAACCGTAAATCCAAACTGAAACCCTGTCATCAAAACCCAAAGAACATAAGAGAATCCCTGACTAATCCCTTTTCCCGTAAAACCACCAGACATCGTTCCACGCTGTGATAGATATTAGGTCCCCCTCTAATGACTAAATCCTGTTAGGCTTACGTGGATATCGTTCATGAAAGTCCCTGATCAATTCAGGGGAGTAGTCGAGATTACTAAAAGACTGTCATATGGCTCATCGTATCTGGTGTACCGAACCAAAAACTCAAACTTTCCAGATCACTTCCGAGAATCCAGAATAGCATCAATATCCCACTCTTTTATTCACTTTCGATCTCAACTGGGAATGGAGATGTTTGTAGTTGTCTGGGTACCGGATCATTAGCAGCGGGCGAGGGTAATGCAATATGGAACACAGGATGAATTTTCATCGACGGGGGCAGAATAAGCTCATAAGCGTAAGGCTAACATTACGAGAAATTAGGTAAGGTCTAACTTGCTTCCAATCCAACTTCTTCGAAGTCCGTTCGGTTAATAGATTCCGAGTAGATAACCATACTTTATCTCCAATAGCGTAACATGTTGCTGGTATACGATTTGTATTTGCTGATTCTTCCTGGATCCGTTGGGCACTAAACATTTACGCTCAGAGTAAGTCAAACACTTCTGACATGTCTCTTGCCATGTTAGCCTGATCTTTATTGGTCATAGTGCCATGCCATAGAGGGCCAAAATTTATTCGGGAATGACGTCCATAGTTTGCTTCGAGAGTGTGATGGAGTGACCAGGAGGCAAGGTAGTGGAAGATAATGATGACGCAGAGGGGCTCAAGGAGTACAGCCAGCACAATAAGAACACTGACGAGGGCGGAAACCAAACCAGGCAGGCACAATTGCAGGCACCGGCAAGGGCAAAGGCAAGGGCAGAGGCAGAGGGGCGCGGAGCAGAGGAAATAAGGACCGGATGAACCTCAACGAGAACGATGATAGGTACTATGGTTTTTCTCGTTACTGAAGACAAATCACGAGGTCAAGGGAGCTATGGCTTAGGGATAGGCGTATATTCCTATATATTAGGATAACAGGAAGACGAGATGAAGAAAAAAGAAAGAAAGAACTAAAGAAAACATCTATCTCTACTATTTAACACTTCTCCCCCACCAGTTCAGTATGACTCACACATTAGCTCATAGAAACTCATCGAAATCCATTACATCCACACCTCGTATTCCTCCCCACCATCTCACCAAAACCTATTACCAATCCTCCCTGCAACCGAATCTCATAGAACCTAATGACGACAACCTTACCTCATCTCTCCTCATCCTCGCTTAACATAACTCCATCTGTCACAACAGCACTACTATCACCGAACCATCAAGACAGATGTCAAGACACCAGGACAGAAGGGGGAAAGTTTAGTTGATTCGGAAACATGATTATTTGTTGCAAACTCGGCCATAGAGAGATAGTAGGCCCATTTGTCCTATTGATAGTCTATATAGCTTCAAAGGTATTGTTCCATAATGGTATTAATTCTTTCAGTCTGTCCGTCCATATGAGGATGGAAGGCGGTGAAATAGCGGAGTGAAGTCTCGAGGTGATCCCATAGTGACTTCGAAAAGTCCGAAGTAAATTGAGTGCCGCGATCTAGTACTATTTTTTTTGGAGGCTATGTAATTTCCAAACACTTTCCAGATACATCCGGGCAACATCTCTAGCCCCTGACTCTTCGGTGCATGTTATAAGATGCCGCATTTTCGTAAAGCGGTCGACAATAACAAGAATTGCATTGTAACAATTGCTAAAGGGTAGTCCAGTAACAAAGTCGATCGAAACGTCTATCCATGGTACTTTAGGAACCGAAAGGGGGTGAAGAACTCCTTAGGGGGTATTGCGGTTGGCTTTGCTCCTTCGATATGTATGACAATTCATAACATAGCGGTCGGTGTATCTATGTATGTTTGGCCAATAGTATTTGCGGCTAGGTAACTCAAGGGTTTTTGCTCTGCCAGGATGTCCTGCCGATGGTTTATCATGATATTCTTTCAATAGTCTAAGCTATAACTCTCCATAATCTGGTACGAGGAGTTTACGTCTATATAAGAGAAATCCATCTTCGTTTTCTGCATATTTGCCTAAGGAAATTTGTTTTCATTGCTTTGTTCCATCTTTTAGCATAGTGAGAACCTTATTCGGGAAACTATCTTCTTGGTAAGCTTTTAAAAATAACTTTTAGACAGTGGGTGTTCCTTCAGTAGGTTTACTTGCAAATGAACCCGTCAACAAATTTAGCTTAGTATTCAAATTTTTCTTCTTCAACACGGTCTGGTAATGATATGTGAGGCATTTATCCCCCTCCTTAGGGAGATCCCATGATAGTCTAGTTAATGCATCGGGCTTTCTCTCTTGTTTCCCTGGTCTAATCTGAATAACAAAATCAAAACGTGATAGGAACTCTGGCCAACTTGTTTGTCGACAATTTAACAATTCAGTTGATATAAAGTTTTCGAGATTCCTGTAATCTATAAGGACTTTGACGGGATAGCTCGCGGTTTCCAGGAAATAGCGCCGTTTATCACGGCGTACTACGGACTTCGCGGAGGGGGAGGATATTTGGGAATGGGTTTTTCGGTTGCGAGGTTTTCTTTTGGGTTCTTGGAGTTTCTATGGGTTTCCGTTACACGATGTTATGAGTCATAACTGTACAGGGATTAGGAGGGGTATATATACGTTGCTACGGATCTTTCCTTTGTCCTTTTCTTTCTCTTTCTTTCCTTACGTGTTCTTCCTGTTGTCAACCCTACGGTTTAGTTTCGTCTCGTCTTGTGTCTTTAGTTCTGAATATATTACGTTATAACCATAGTTTTCGCCAAGACCCTCTTGGGTCTTCCATAGTACCTCGTCTCGTCCTCGTCCATAGTCTCGTCCTCGTCTTCGTCTTGCCTCGCTTCGTTACCTCCATAGTCTATGACCGTAGTACGTATCGTCTACTGGTACCTTCGCCTTCACGTCTTCGTCAGAGAGGCCATCTGGACCCTCTGCCCCACAACTCTGCTCCTCGGTTAGACTCCTGCGTCGCCGACTCTCGTCCTCGTCCTCGTCTCTGCCTCGGTTGTGTACCTCGGCTCTCTTGTCAGTAGTCTCCGTGTTGATCCGTAACACTAAGAACACGTCCCCTTTGCCGACCTACACAACACCACTCCGCCTCGCTTAGCTTCGGTCGTA
Source organism: Morchella sp. 2018-W45 (assembly GCA_024713785.1). Taxonomy (NCBI): domain Eukaryota; kingdom Fungi; phylum Ascomycota; class Pezizomycetes; order Pezizales; family Morchellaceae; genus Morchella; species Morchella sp. 2018-W45. The sequence goes on from JAMGYZ010000025.1 coordinate 42,271, forward strand.
ATGACCGACCTTAGTTGGGACGTCCCTATGGGGGACCTCTCCCACCCTGTTTTCTTCTCCCCCGGTCCTCTTGAGTGCTTCTTTCCTGAACGGAAGGGGTACTGCCACCTCGCTCTCGTCCCCCAGGCCTATTGGTTCGACCTTGGCAATCGCCTCGGTTCAGACCCCCACGTCCACCAGCTCCGCCAGTACGCCCTCGCCCACCGTCTCAAGCGGGCCGATGCCCATTGGGCTAAGGCCACCTTCACTCAACCTACCCCGGGTAAGCTCCATATCGGGGCTCCCACCACCGAAGATTCCTGCCCCGCCCACGACTCCGAAGCCATTATTCGTGGCGTCAGAGACCCCGCCCTCTCCCACCACACCATTGGCCGCCCCATGGAGGTCCCTGCCCCAGTCCCACGCACTCTGACTGAGAGACTCTACGAGTTCTTGGAAACCTTTGGCCCCGTCGAGGAGGATTTTGGGTACGAGCTCACTGAGGCTCACACCCTTATTGCCGAAGCCCTGGCCGCCCTGACCGCAACCACCGATGTCCCTACCCCCAGAGAACCTGCCGTATGTACGGCCCACGAAGAGGTTATTGAGAACCTCAACTCCGAACTTGGAGCGGCCGAGGAAAAGGCTGTAGACTTGTGGCAACGCCTGTGCGAAGCCAGCGAAGCGTCTGCCGAGGCCGTAGAAAGCCTCAATGAAGAAGTTACCTCCCTCGTTGCGGAAAAGGAGGAGTTCCGCTACCGCCTGGCCCTGCACCAAGAAGCCCTTGCCGAGGCCGATGTCACCATTGCTGCCCTTCGCCACCGCCTTTCCCTTGCCGCCCCCAATGCCACCCGGACACAAGCTCATCCCGCCGCCCAGACTCCGAAGCCTCGTTACCTTGTCCCTCGCTCCCAGGATCCCCGCACCTCCGACAACTGGCGTAAGACACCAGTTGAACAAGTGACCCCCAAGCCGGCGTTAAAAGGTCGGCCCCTTTGGTAGATATTGGCACACCAAAGAGGCTAGTCCCGCCACCCACGTTTGTTCTCTCCGCCGCCGCCGTTTCCGAAGACAGGATGTCTGAGGAATCCCTCGTTGTGTCTTGTTTTGTCGCCCAGGATTCTGCTGCTCCGATCGCTACCCACGCCCTAATAGACACAGGTGAATCGGGTTATGCGTTTGTCGATCAGGGGTTTGGCCTGCAACATAGCCTGACCCTAGTCCCCCTGAAGAAATCACGCTTACTCGAGGTAATCGACGGCAGGCTGGTAGAATCAGGGAAAATCACGCACATAGTGAAACTTTCTCTGGACATCAATGGCCATCAGGAACTCGCTCCGTTCTTCGTTACTAAGCTCGGACATTACCCAATAGTAATGGGTATCCCTTGGATGCGACATCACGACTTGGCCATCAAACCGAAGACGAATAAGATCATCTTCGACTCTGATTTCTGCACCCAGAATTGTTCCCGATCCCGCGCCCCGGTCACTGCTAAAGGTATCTCCGTCTCGTTTCCTGATGCCCCGGCTATTCAGATTGCGGCTATTGGTGCCGTAACCTTCGTGGGACTTGTTCGACGCAAACAACATAAACTCTTTTGCGCATCGATTCAAGCCATCGATGAGGCCCTTGCTGGAAAACAGACTTCGGACCCTCTTGCTCATGTGCCCCATGACCTTCGTGAGTATATGTCGTTGTTTCAGGAATCCGAGGCCGCCGCGTTGCCCCCTCACCGTCCCCATGACTTAAAAATAGTTCTGCAGGATGGCAAGGTGCCCCCGTTTGGTCCCCTTTGTGGTATGTCTCGGTTGGAACTACAGGCCCTCAGGGATTATATTACGGAAAACCTGTCAAAGGGGTTTATCCGCTATTCAGAATCCCCCGCTGGCGCTCCTGTTCTATTCGTTAAGAAGTCCGATGGTTCCCTTCGCTTATGTGTCGACTATCAGAAGTTGAATGAAATCACGGTCAAGAACCGGCATCCTCTGCCCCTGATCCCAGAAACTCTGACTCGTCTCTCTAAGGCAAGGTACTATACAAAGTTAGACCTTCGCTGGGGATACCATCAGATCAGGATACAGGAGGGTGACGAATGGAAAACCGCTTTCCGGACTCGCTACGGACACTTCGAATATAACGTGATGCCTTTTGGACTGACGAATGCCCCCGCCGCGTTTCAACATTGGATCAATAACTTCCTGCGCCTCTATTTGGATAATTTTGCCACGGCTTACCTTGATGATGTATTAATTTACTCCGAAACCTTGAACGAACATAAACAACACGTCCGGGAGATCTTGAAGGTCTTCCAAATTCATGGAGTTCACCTTAAGCCAGAAAAATGCGAGTTCTACGTTCAACAGACCAAGTACCTTGGATTGATTATTACCCCGGAAGGTATTCAGATGGATCCTAGCAAGGTATCAACGGTTAAAGATTGGGAGACACCCACAAGGCTCCGAGAGGTTCAGGAATTCTTAGATTTTGCGAACTTCTATCGACAGTTTATTTATGCTTATTCTCGTGTGGTTGCACCTCTCACTGCCTTAACCAAGAAAAACGTAAAGTTTGAATGGTTTCAGAAGGCAGAAGAAGCTTTCCAGAAGTTAAAAAATGCGTTTACTTCGGCTCCGATTCTCGCCCACTTCGATTTTGAAAAAGAAGTTATTGTGGAAACCGATGCCTCTGATTTTGTATCTGCTGGTATTATGTCGCAATATGGTGATGATGGGTTGTTACACCCCGTGGCATTCTTCTCAAAGAAATACTCCTCCGCGGAATGCAATTACGAGATTTACGATAAAGAATTGTTGGCAGTGGTTAGAAGTTTCGAGGAATGGCGTGCAAACTTGGAAGGATCCCGTTTTCCGATTAAGGTATTAAGCGACCATAGGAACTTGGAGTACTTTATGTCTACTAAGTTATTAAATCGACGTCAGACCCGCTGGGCTGAGTTCTTGTCCCGATTTGATTTTGTTATTCAATTCCGACCAGGGAAGCAAGGAGGAAAACCGGACGCGCTTACCAGGAGGTCAAGAGATTTGCCAAAGGAGGGGGATGAACGTTTGACGCATCAGTCACAAGTGGTATTAAAGCAGGAGAATTTGGGGTCAAGGATTAAGCTAAGTTTGTTGGCGGGTTCTTTGACAAATGAACCCGCTGAAGGAATGCCCACTGTGAAAGAGTTGTTAATCCAAGCTTACCAAGAAGATAGTTTCCCCGATCAAGTCCTGACGATGCTTCGTAATGGCACCAAATACTCCAAAAAGATTTCCCTCGCCGAATGTACGGAGACCGAAGACGGCTTCTTACTATACCGGAGTGCGATCTACGTTCCTGAGTTTAATGATTTGCAGTTACGCCTTCTGCAGGAGCACCATGATAAGCCCTCTGCGGGACACCCAGGCCGCGCCAAGACCCTCGAACTCCTCAGCCGTAATTATTATTGGCCAAATATGAGGAAGGATGTCGACCGTTATGTCTTGAACTGCAACGTATGCTCCCGTAGTAAGGCCTCTCGCAATGCCCTACAAGGTGTTCTTCGACCTCTTGCTGTGCCCAAAGGACCATGGACCGACGTATCGATGGATTTTGTTACAGGACTCCCTGAAAGCAATGGCTTTAATGCAATTCTGGTTGTTGTGGACCGTCTAACGAAGATGCGTCATTTTATACCTTGTGCCGAAGAGGCAAATGCTAGGGATGTTGCCACTATGTATTTGGACTCAGTTTGGAAACTCCTTGGGCTACCGGAAACTATCGTCTCAGATCGCGGTACTTAGTTTACGGCCAAATTTTGGAAGACGCTATGCTCTCGCCTCGAGATTGCTCCCCGATATAGTACCACTTTTCATCCTCAAACCGATGGGCAGACTGAGAGGATTAATGGCATTATGGAACAATATCTTCGAGCTTACGTCTCGTACCAACAGGACGACTGGACCCAGTACCTCCCCATGGCAGAGTTTGCGACTAATAATCATGTCTCGGAAACTACCAAGATGTCCCCGTTTCAGGCCAATTATGGCAGAAGCCTTAGGATGTCTTTCGCCCCGTTACAGCATGGAAGGACTTCCAATGAGGATCAGGCAAACGGTATGGCTAGGACTATGACAGACATTTACGATTTCCTTCGCGACGAAATGGCCCGGGTGCAGAAGATTTATGAGGACGCAGCGAACCGGAATAGGACCCCGGCCCCCAGATATACTATTGGAGACGAAGTGTTTCTTTCAACTAGGAATATTGAGACCAAGCGCCCCTCGAAGAAACTCGACTGGAAACGCATTGGACCTTATGTGATTAAGCGGATGGTTAGCCCCTATGCTTACGAACTCGATCTTCCGACATCGATGAAGATTCATCCCGTTTTCCATGTTTCCCTTTTGTCCCTTGCACCATGCAACCCCGTTCCTAGTCAATTACAGTCTCCGCCTCCAGCAATAGAAATCGAAGGTGAACAGGAGTGGGAAGTGGAACAAGTTTTAGATTCTCGCAGGCGTTATGGAAGGACGGAGTATTTGGTTCGGTATCTTGGCTACGATGAACCCTCATGGCAACCTCCCGAAGACTTGAAGCATGCCCCCGATTTGGTCAGAGACTTTCACAATAGATACCCACGCAAGCCTAGGCCTATCAGGAGTTAGGCCTGAAGGAGGGCTTAATCTATCACGGCGTACTACGGACTTCGCGGAGGGGGAGGATATTTGGGAATGGGTTTTTCGGTTGCGAGGTTTTCTTTTGGGTTCTTGGAGTTTCTATGGGTTTCCGTTACACGATGTTATGAGTCATGACTGTACAGGGATTAGGAGGGGTATATATACGTTCTTCTGGATCTTTCGCTTTGTCGCTTTTCTTTCTCTTTCTTTCCTTACGTGTTCTTCCTGTTGTCAACCCCTACGGTTTAGTTTCTCGTCTTGTGTCTTTAGTTCTGAATATATTACGTTATAACGACCTGCTGCTCGCTCACGTCTTCGTCAGAGAGGCCATCTGGACCCTCTGCCCCACAACTCTGCTCCTCGGTTAGACTCCTGCGTCGCCGACTCTCGTCCTCGTCCTCGTCTCCGCCTCGGTTGTGTACCTTGGCTCTCTTGTCAGTAGTCTCCGTGTTGCTCCGTAACACCGTTCCTCAAACCCTCAAATAATTGCCAAAAGCTCCTTGTCGTATATTTCTCAATTGCATTCTGCCGGTGTATATTTTTTTAGAAAAGAAGGCAACTAGGTGTAATATTCCTTCGTTGTCTCGTTGGGACATAATAGCGGTGGAGATATAGTCGAAGGCATCAGTTTCTACTATAATTTCTCAGTCGGGCTCAAAGTGTCTGAGTATTGAAGCCGAGGTAAAGATTAAAGGGCTCTCCGCTGCGGACGCCTTTACCACTCTACAACACGAGGTAAGAATGCTGCAAAGAGCAAACCTCAAAGTCTCCACCCTCTTTCTAAACGTCAAAGGAGGGTTCGACCATGTCAATCCCCTAATTCTCGCCAGCATCCTCCACCGCTACAACACCCCCCCCTACCTGATCAGCTGGGTTACCTCCTTTTTATTAAAGAGGAAGTGTACCCTCCTGTTTCCAAGCTCCCCCAAAATACCGTTACCAGTCGGCGCTGGAGTCCCATAAAGCTCCCCCATCAGCCCCCTCCTCTTTTGCATCTATATTTCACCACTTCATATAGATACCTCATCAAGCATTACTCTCTCCTACGTTGATGACTTCACCATTACGATGGCGTCGCACACCCATACACAAAATGCTATTCTTCTAGAAAATTGTTTTCATCAGGCATTCTCCATGGGCACTCCAATAAACATCCACTTTTCACTTCCAAAAACGAGCTTTATCCATTGGCGCACATCCAAAGATAAATTTCCTACGAATCAATCCCCAGTTGTGCTACAAAATGTTACCATAATACCCTCCGCCGAAGTTAGATAGCTAGGGTTCCAATGCACCACGACCTTCGACCCCTACCCAAATTTTCACAAAAGGGTAAGAACCGCTACAGCCTCCTTCACAATTTTACGCCGCTTTTCCTCCGCCGACAAGGGCCTTACAGCGGTTAACTGCCACCACCTAGCCATTATGGCCATTCTACCAGTTCTGACATATGGAGCAACATGCTTCTCCCCCTCCGCCAAAACAATTAAACTTCTCAAGACAACATGGCACACCGTCCTACGATGGGTGACACACTGTTTCCGTTCTACCCCGATCTCAATCCTGCAAACAGAAGCCTCCTGCGCACCAATTGATTTGTACCTTTCTTCTCTTCACCTGCGTTAGGCCGCAAGAATCCTCAACATTGACCCAGAAGCAAACCCCGTCACTGTACGACTCCCCATCTTGTTTCCCGCAATTAGCGAATTTAGGAATCATTCCAACCGCCTATTACTAAAAGACATACTGAATCCCACAAAGAATTATGACTCTAACCGAAAAAGGATCGTCAGACTCCCCATCGACGAATTGGGTCACCTCCTCCTAACCAAATCCCCCGACTTTGCCCAAACATCGCACCCCAATACATAATCTCAGAATTCTTATAAAAAAAAACACAATTTCCATTTGGAAAACTCTCCCCACTCCAAGTTATTATGCTTGGCCAATTTCAAATAGACCTCATCTACATTTAGCAACAAATAGATTTATTTCCAGTCGAATATACCAAATGCGCGCACATAAAAGCAACCTCGCCGCTCATCCCTCCTGGATGTGCCCGGACGACCTATGATAGAATATTCGGGTGCAACGTGACAGATGACAATGATGACGCAGGGAGCTCGAGGAGAACAGCCAGCACAACGAGAATACTGACGAGAACGAGAAAGGAGTCGAGCGGGCACAAGCGCAGGCACCGGCGAAGGCAAAGGCAAGGGCAGGAGTAGAGAGCGCAAAACAGCGTAGGGAAAGCGAAGATCAAGTAATGTCTCAGGCAAGAGTCAGGAAGGCTATGAGGTTGTCTTCTGTAAAAGCGAGTTTGGAGGCGAAGAACTATAACTATGAATAGGGGTATATTCCTATGTACCAGAAAAACAGGAAGACGAGACAGAGAGAAAAGAAAGAAACAACTAAGAAAAACATCCGTCTCCGCTATTTAACACTTCTCCCCTACCAGTCCAGCATGACTCACACATCAGCTCATAGAAACTCATCGAAAACCATTGTAATCACACCTCGTATTCCTCCCCACCATCTCACTAAAACCTATCACCAATCCTTTCTGCAACGGAACCTCATAGAACTTAATGACGACAACCTCACCTATCTCACCTCATCCTCGCTTAACATGACTCCATCCGTCACAACAGCGCTGCGACTACCGAATCATCGGGATCGATGCCAAAAGGCCAGGATACGATCCCCACATCTGCCTTAAATGTGAGGAAGACGAGGACATCCATCACGCTCTCCTGACATGCCCAGCCCGTGTTACGGCAAGGGACCTCTATATGTCAATGATATCCTTCCTGGAGGAAATTTTTAGCTCCGCACAACATGTGTATGCCGTGAGTCAGTATATTAGGGCAACTCGTACAGCTTTTCCTATTAAAAAAGTTGTTCCAAAGTCGCCCCTCTACTCTCTTTCTTTCTTCAAGTTCAATGTCTTCTTTGTCTTCTCTTTCATCTAGTATTTCTTCGTAAATGGAGGAGTAAGAGTGCTATATATTTATGATATGATGTTAACGAGGCGGTTTCTTTTGTATGATGGTTGAAGAGGATAGGTTTCATTTATGCCATAGGGACTCCCTGCATGCAATATTCTTGTACCTAAAAACTAATGAAACTATGAATTAAAAAAAAAAAAAAAACTCCTACCACATTGCCTAAGCAACAGCTCCAGCACAAGCCATCTCTTGCACTCAACTACAGCTAGAAGCACAACATCGCGATCGGCAAGCTCGATGTCATCCTTTGGAGGTTGGAGAAGTAGGCCTATGACATCTACCGCATCGTATCCATCTACCGCCGCTATAAGGATAGCCGTGGTGATGATGCTGGCGCTTGCGGTTGAGTATTCAAGTAGTATATCAGACTTTTAACAGGGCCCGGGTGTCTAGAGCCGCTAGAACGAGCGGCTTTGTAATGTCAGTTCTTACACTGGGGTGAGCGAGGAGCAAGGACAAGGTTTTTGTAGCCCGAAGATAATACCTCCTCTCAGTAATGTAGTCGTTTTTTCCCCAGGGGTAGTCCTCAGCCAGCACTGCAGCTGTGACTGTGGCGTCCACATGTGTGCTCTGATGTTTAAAAAGGTGGGTGATGATTTCGAGACCCCCGTCGCCGCCAACAAGTGATCTCAATCTTTGCATGGAGATTCCCCAACAATAAGGCCATCACATCTGCCCTATATTTATTGCTTACCGCCCCCCTAAGGACGAGTTCGTTAACCTCTACCTCCCCGCCAGGGTGGTTCAGCATTAGGCTCACGAGCTCGGCGCAGTTACTGTAGTCACCGGCTACAGTGGTCACAAAGACCTCCTGCGTAATCTGGATGTTTACGTTTGGGTGTGTGAGAAAAACCCCCAGGTACCCCCCCCCCCCGCGCTTTCAAAGACCCGTGTGTCGCGACGGCCGCGATGAGCATGGCCTCTGTCACTTTGAGGCCTGCGTGCTTCCATCGCAGGGCGGAACGTCGGGCAGCCCCAGGTGGGGCCCCTATATATCCCGTGTGTCATATATATCCCACATAATATACCGAGTCCCGCCCGGGTTCATCGTGCGACTGTTCCATCGTGGCCGCCCAAATGGCGTCTGTGATTTCAATCTCACCCCCTGTCACATTGAGAAGTAGATCAATGATCTCCCCGCCCCAGAGATCGTTCTCGCTGCAGCAATCATCACCGCCTCCATAACCTGCGTTGAACTGGCACTCTTTCCCGACCCTGCTGTAGAACCTCTGGGGCGCTTCCTACTCAGAATATTATGAGTTGGTACATCTTGTATTGCTCCAATCATGATCCAAGACCCACTTGACGACCTTGGCATCCGCAATCCGAGCTCAAGCAGACTCTTGTAAGAGGTTGATCGAAGTGCACTGGCGCGGGCTAGTCGGTCCGCAGCTTCCATGTGTCCGTTAACAAGGGCTGCGACTAACGGCTTTTCAGTGAGCGACGTGGAGAATGGGCTGATGTGACATCTGCGGAGCAGAGTCTCTATCGCAGCGGTGTTGCCGACTGCAGCGGCAGCCAGGAGTAGAGTTCGTTCCGGCTCGTAATTGATAAAGATACCGCAATCCTTAGAGAGCCTTAGTGATGTTTCTACTTTGTGGATAGAGCTATACAGCACCAGCCCTCTCCAAAAACTCACCATTGAGAACCCCCTTTAATTTGACCCGTCAGGGAGCAAAGGCAGGATAAAGCAACCACAGAGTGAACAGTTGCGGAATCAAGAACCTTCTTTCCAGATATTCCTAATATGGTACAGAGGCCGATTAAGATGTGTGAATCTTCCATGACAATATATTGAAGTTGTTATGACCATAAATATATGCAAGATAGGTAACCTCGCGATCGATCCGGGACCAGGCCCTGCATTATGAACTCACCCTTGATGATCCATCTCGTCACCCGGGACAAACGACAGACGTCAGTGAGGGTATCAATAGATGGGGTGCCGGGGGAGGGGCCCGGGGAGGGGGGGGGGTCTTCCACTTTTCCCACCAAGTCGACCCGTTTGCCAATGAAACGTCAATTCCACTAGCTAGGCACACAAGCCGGAATAGAACTATGAGGATCACCCAGTTCATGGTGGTGAGAGCTAAGCTGCATACTGTGCCAATTAACGAGGAGTTTACTGCCATCCCTTCGTCTGTTTTAATTTTGGAACTTGTGGCCGGCTCAACATCCAAAATTACAGACTAACTGGCTGGAACCGTTGATTGACTGGCGGTGCAAAATTGACCTACTTTTTACGTACGCGAATTTGATGCTTACCGTCTATCACGCTGTGATTACCGGTAATTAATAGATGAGGGGATCGGACGGATAGTAGATGTCTCGAAGGTCCCTCTCATTTTCGACTAGGTTACCTTTCCAGATGACAGATCTATACTCGGCCACTAGAAGACGACATAGTTAATAACATAAGGTTATTATATCATAAATACAAGTAGGTTCTGAGATCGAGATCGATATACTCCATATATATGGGCGTGAACGACGGCTGGCCTGCAAACCTGCGATATGGTATGGATGATGGATGCAGGCGCCCGTGTACCCTTATAGAAATGTGATTAGGATGGGTTCTTTATATATACTCTCTTTACTCATGATGACCGTCTCGGTGAGTACGGCATGGTGGTATATCCAACCCACTAACTACCCGATCGTACATAACCCGGCCCGCGTTTCAGCGCCGGCATCTCACCTGCACCCCGCAGAGCCTCAATTACCCCACACTGACGGGGGCTTGGCACCTCCCGAGTCAACCAATCATCAACAGTCTTGGCGCCCAGGGCCGATAAACGATCAATGTTCCTGGCTGCATATTTTCTGTAGGTCTCCGGGCACGGCGTTTAGCATCTCGGCCTGCAATAACCGGGACTAACTAATCAAAGCTCATTCTCTAGTACGATCAATGGCAGTTGTGGGAGCCAGGGGTTAGCCGGCTAGAAGCTTGCTTGTAGGGACGGAGAGCAGATTAGCAAATGGAGTCTTGATTTGTTACTCGCCGTGGGAATGTGTATCTAGAATATTCAGTAAAGTCGTCGGGAGGGTGGTTTTTCGGGCGGTGGATTTGCGTGGGAAATGTCAATATTCTGGGGGAAAAGTTGAGGAATATACCGACAATTTCCGAATGATCTTACGAACTTTATTGATGCCTTTACAGTCCACGCTTCTACCACACACGACCTTAGGTGTATTATACACAGGCCTAGGGAGTGAAGAGTTTTGGCCATCCGCAGGCCTAGGACGAAGCACAAAACCACTTTCACCCTACCCTATTCCTTCCAGGAGATCATAGGAAAGAGAAGAAAGGTCATCAAAGCGGAGCACACTGATAGACAGCTGGGAACTGATATTCCAATTTCAGGGAATTCGGTGGACTCCGGGAAAAGGGCCACCAAAACCCGCTCTATGCGTTCATTCCGCAAGGTGCATCTCTGCGAACGTTACGTTGCTCTGAATTGTAGCATAGTATTGGTAGCCGTATACTAGATAGTACTTGTGAGCTCTACTTGCCAAATTTTCAAGTTTAGGACGGTTGCCACACAACTTTTGGTTATATCTCGTCCTAAACTTAAAAATTTGGCAAGTACTTCTCAAAGTTGTTGAGCTGCGAGACATCAGTCCAACAACACAACCCCGCTCTCATCGCCCAGCACCTCGACGGGAGTCTCAGAATGAAAGAAACCTCATCCACCCCGAATATCGCCCCGCACGATGGCGCCACATTGCAAAACGAAGTACAGAATACACTCGGCCAAATACTGGCGGAGATGGGCGAGCTGCGTGTTGAGCTTCGTGAGAGACACGATAAGTTACGTTCTATATATATTGCACCGCGGCCCTGCTAACCCTGTATTTTCATGGACTCTGCCCCATCCCCAACCAGCCCCGCCCGCCCGCCCTGCTGCCATGGCTGATAGAGTGGAAAAATAGCCAGCTACTACTACCAATTCGTCTTCGCGATGCCACGGCCAGCGACTTCCCATGCCTCCGCCACCTAGTCAGGGCGTTGGTAGACCATGAGCCGGTGGTTCGTAGCCCCCCCAGATAAATACGGGGGTTTGATTGATTCGTTGGTCGGCAGGTGAGAGGTGATAGTGTACAACGGCAGCACTCTCCCACCACTGGTGGTGAGCCCGGCCGCCACAATACGGCGGAGACAGAGCGCGGAATCCCCCGGAGTATGATCCTGCGCGTAACAGCCCCCCCGGTAGCCTGATTCTCACGAGGAGGATTACTGACAATGCGGGGTAGGCAACCCTTTCAACCAGTATGCTCTACGTCGGCGGGGCTCGCGATCCGCGCCGTGACATGGTCGGCTGGAGCTCCCTGGAACCTGGTGGCTGGATAAACCGGTTCATCATCCATGTCCCCACGCTCAACCCCGCCGGCCAGCACCTGCGCCGGATAAGCGTCGGCGAGGCGTACGACCCCCACAGGATCTTGATTTCCTGGGACGCTGCTGAGGCAGGCCGGAGCGGCTGGAAGCCGCGGCTGTGCTTCTTTGCGTGGGAGGAGGCGGGGCCAGGTAGGGTGATGGTCTCGGTTGCCTACGCGACAGACCCGTGGCGGTGGAGATTGGAGCTGGGATGGCATGTAGGTACTAGACCGGAGGATGCGGGCTGGATTGAAACAATGACTTTCTGGGTCCCTGACTGGTAGTCCGTATCCCGTAAGAAGGCGCAGAGTATGAGCGTGTAGCTAGTAGCGTCTTGACGCTTGACCGGACTTGGGATACTACGTCTTAATGAGAGAGGGCAGTGTGGCATCGGTGGGGAGTGGATTTCTCTAGTGTATGTTTGGGCGTGTTCTCGTTGGCCCCTGTGGATGTCTGTAGTCAAAGCGCAGTACTGTGTCCTCCTTCGAATGAAAGCTATATTTCCTTCATGACCTTCTCCAATTCGGTCATATCAATCCTGTGTTGTAGCCAAGAGCTATACCTGCAAGTTCTCGAGGTTAGCACACAAGGATGGTCCGTCCTGGTGGACAACACAGGACTCCTACCTGCCTTCTACCGCTATCAATATGACTACATATGTTGCATATATAAGCATTGTAACTTAACTGCTGACTGACTGTGCTTAATTCTCCCGAACCCTTCCTCATTAAAGAAATACAGCACCTTTCCCTCCTCCTCGAGTATTGATACGCTTCGCGCACGCCTCGCATGAAAGACACCGCTACTACCGCACCTCGACCGATTCTCTTTCCCTATACCTGTGACGGAAGCACATACTTACTCCATGGCTAACAGCAACAGCTGGTTTACAGGGGCATGGGCCAATAGCGAGGTGAGCCCCTATAGGACGCAATCCTAGGAGCGTGTATCTGGTGGTTTGGTATCATAATGCCGCCGATGCTGACGTTGTAGCGGTGAAAGGTGGTGGAAGTAGGGAACTACGAGGATCGGCGAAGGATGGAGGGACATTAGGGCTAGGGGTGGGGGCGGGGTGCGGGGTGCGGGGGTGAGTGGGGCCGGGGCCGGGGAAGGCGAGATGTGTCTTAGAGAGTAAGTATGGAGAGAGTTTAGCGGCGCCTTTATATATAGTCTTGAGTGTTTGTATTAATATGGTCAAGTATATGGTTATAATTAAGCCCCCATCGCATTTTTAGACGTAGCCCACAATGATACATGTATATATATACCCCATGCGATGGCAAACGGTTCATATCCAAACTACCGAAAGTATTAATAGCGAAAGATAAAAATTATGCGATATACCAGCAACCTCGTCAGACAGTTCTATATAGCCCCGGTTGTGTCTCAGAAATTGGCAATCCACGAATACCCGGGAATTAATGACTAGGCAGGCGGGAAACACCTCTCATTACAGATATATAAAACATCAGACCATCTAACATGAGTGGCTCCATACACAACGCAAGATTTTCTAAACGGGGCCATTTGGCGATCTCGGTTCCTGGCCACTTGGTATAGGAAAGGCAAACCTTAACAATGTGGTTAGGAGAACCCCCCCCTAATTGAAGTACCGTGGCAAGGTAAAACAACCGCAATTTATAGTTTACAAAGGCTGATAATCTTTGTCTACAGTGAATCGGGGGGGGCTAGGGTTTTTGATATGTCGGAAAGAAGTGATATATCCTTTATGAATAAGCTTTTTGTCGGGTCAACTGCAGCTGGGATGTTTGCTAAATTATTCGCCAGTTAACTACAACATTACCAATGACAGTGCCGCAAAGCATTTTTGATCAAATGGGCACGCCCGCGGCAAGTTTTGAATATTGTGATACAATATTATCTCAACCCTAGTACCTACTCTGTTGACATAAGAGTTTATGGATTACTCGCAATCCATCCACGGAATGAGTTCAATAAAATAATTACTCGAAATGTATTTTTTATCCAACCAATTGCAATGGATGTAACAAATTCGGTTCCAAACAAGCAAACCTAGCAGTCAATTGAGCGGGCAAAGTTGTATCAACCATATAGATTGGGAACTAGCTGGTAAGCACGCGTACTTGTAGATATTTCAAAGTTAGCCACATAATTTGAAATCACCAAGAATGCCGCTGTATGATATTGATAGTTAACCAACCAGGTATATATATCTTATGTTTGACAGAATTCGTAGTGCTGAATTTTTGACCCGGCCATTGTAAACTAAACTTGGGAAGTGATTACCAGTCTTCCGGCTATTTCCTACGTAAAGCATCATGTTTTTCCTTTGTTTTACCTAACCTCTCTTTTTCCTTGTACTTGTATACCTTTGCTGCTTCCTTCTGAAGCATCCACTTTCCTAAAACCTCAACCTCACGTTTACGCCCTCTTCTGCTTTCATTTCAGCTCTGGACTGTGCCTCCGACCTTTGCAAAAATACTATGTGGCTTATTTTTTGAAATTCACTTGGCCGTTCTACTTGTCATCGGCGAATGCGAGGAAGATGACATTATTCTTAAGGCTTGAGGGTTTGCTGTTTTAGTGAAAGTCAGGGCAAGGTACCCGCGTATGTACCTCTAACCGGCCAGACAGCAGGATAGTATGGTTACACATCGTAGAAGTACATGTACATACATGTAGTTTTGTTAGAATGGCAACTAGTCCGAAAAACCTGTTCGGCTATATTCAACAAGAAGAAATATTACACTATTAACTAATCCTTGTCATATATCTTCCAATCATAAATAATCACTCATATTTCAGTCTGATCATGAACAATCACTCACTTTCAATCCAATCATGAGATATCATTCGCCTTCTCAAATAGCATCATGAAGTATGGTGCGGCGCGTCTTAAAGGTGACATGCCGGTATCTCAGCTGGAACAATCATAGCCACTCCGGCTGCTTGTTAACCAACAAGGGCCTTAGATTTCAGCCATGTTATGGCTGAAAACTACATCTTGGCTGCAAGTCTGTGATGCAGGGGGTATAAACGGGTATGATACTGTTCCACTCCACCAGGTCTTGGCGCTTTTTACATACAAAAATGGTAAATGGCATCTCTTATAACTTTTCCAACAGACAAAATACCAAAAATCTAACACACAAAAGTCTTTATCATACCTATATTTTGTGTGTTAGATTTTTCATATTTTGCCTTGTTGAAAAGTTGTAAGCGATGCAACTTTTGTCACCTTTAAGCCGCGCTGCACCATATCACTTACAATAACTACTCTCTACCTAACCCCCACGAAAACCTGATATAATGATAGTCACATAAAACATTCCTGCAGGCCTCGGGGAGCTTTGTGGCCGCCTTGAGTCGCCAGTTTACCCACTACGCATGCCGTTATTAGCTACCATATTAACCGCGCTGTGCTGCTATGTTAATCGAGTGGTTCTTTGGCCAAATGTGCACATATTTCAGATTGGCGGGTAGGGCAATCCTTTCACGGGCACCCCAGGGCCACCGTGCATGGGTTTAGCGGGATTGGCCACCTTGATCAAGATTTTTTATACTGGGACTATGAACCTCTCCCAGGTCAGCGGGTGTGCCGTTGGCCTATCTTGGTCAATCATGCGCACGATATGTGTGGAAGGGAGCGGTAGACAAACCTGGATGATACGCTAGTTGAGATTCTCCTTTAGATAAGTTCTAACTTTATCGGAATCCAGCGCATCTTTGCCTTCAGAGTGGCCCAATCTTTCCAGTAGTGCCACGGTCAACGGAACCTCCCCGGGACCAGTCTTATTCTCCGTGTCCTTGACTTCAAATTTTTCGCAGCCGGTGATTCCACGGACTAAACAAAGAATGGGAATGGGAGTCGGAGACGGCCATATTTGAAATTGACTAGGATATTTGTTTTATCCCCTCTCCCCACCAGGGAGGAAATTACTTGCCTAGCGAAAGATGAGGCTCGGGACGGTGAGCGCGCCAAGTTGGCAAGTCAGTGACATATTTCTATTTTCCTTTTGTTTTTGTTTTTGTTTTATTTATTTGTTTTTTGTGGGGGGTGAAGTATAAATGAATAAATAAATAACTGTTTAGTGAAGACATTGGATGCTACAGGATTTTTCCAAGTCAAGGAAGGGGCATTGGAGGTGGACTGTATGGATCATGGACATGAGAATGGATATGAGATAAGAAATTCTTAAGGGGTGCTTGCTTGGTGAATGATGAGGCTCGAGATAGTGAGCGCGCCAGGTCGGCCAGTGTTGAGGAAGAGACAAGGTGCATTTTCTTTTCTTTTCTTTTTATTTTATTTCCTTTATTTATTGAGTTGGCGGTGGAAGGAGGCCGAGGGCGTTCTGGGAATAGGGTGGTGTGTCATAATTGTAAGCTTGCATACGAGTAATGAGTTAAGCAGGGGGTTAAATAACTGTTTAGCGCGGATAGATTGTGCAGTCACCAGGTATCACCCGAGTTCCATGCATCACAGAATGTCACTCGCGGCCCTCGTGCACGGTGCTGCTATCCCACTTCCGCCATACGGTAAGAACCTACTGTGCCCGCGATAGTGTATATATATATAGCACGCTACACCCCACACCTTCAATGCTTACAATTATGTGATGCGACGCCGCGCGTAGGTAGATACCTACAGTACATGTATATAGCTCGAGCCATACTTGCGGTGAAATTGTCTCTCGCGATAGCATGGTTGCCAGCGCGGTTGGGATAATACTTAACAAGTACAAGTATCACAGGCTCTCACTCGAGAATGCTGACCCTAGACAACGTAAGCTCAGCGGCCTGAAGCCTGCATTCGAACCCATACGTACAAATAGAGAGGTAAATAGTTTCTGCATCTACCAAACTTCCTTGATCCATGAGTAAAGCCCTCAACAGTGCTGCTCATGCGATCAGGCTGTGCTATACGCATGGTCCTTGATGTGGTAATCTACTTTACGATCCCACCAAAGATGTATTAATAAGCATGGAGCCCTAATAGGGATAAGAGATATGTGGCAAAGAACGTGGAAGATTATTGTCTACTAAGAAGGGACTGTTATACGTACCTAGATCGAGAGGAGCAGGTTGAAACCTCCCCTCTCTCATCATCATCAATACTAGTAATTGCTCTCAACCTTAGGTATTACTTCATTTGAGCTCAAAGTCGCAGCTGCACACCAGCCTCACAACCAACTCCCATCAACCTCAACACTCCCAAAGGAGATAGGCAGCTACGTGCATGATGATGATCTAATAGAACTAACCATCTACTTTTGCTAACGGAGTTGGGTTGCCAGTTATCTGTAATTGTCCGTAATTCTTGCCGAGAGTTCATACTTGATGTGCCAGGTAGTCTGGTAGTTTTTTTTTAAAAAAATGATATTTTTTGCTAAAGCAGCAGCATCAGGTTGGTATTAAAGAAAAAATTACAGCTCAACTTGCCAAGGAATGCCAAGGAGTGCCAATGATTGCTTTGCCAAATCTCGCAGTCAACCCTTGGCAAAAATTGACCCGCCGCCCGCCGCCGATCACTAGGCCGGAGCAACTGTTGGCACTCCTGTACAGTAGACCATAACCGCCATTAGATCCGATTTATTTGGACATCTAGGGTTTTCTGAACAGGAAACATCTTTTTTACATACGATATATGTTTTCAAATGAATAAATTACCAAAACCGCGGTCTCGGGTGTACTGTGGTTTTAGGAACCGCCATTAGACCCAGCACACACTTGTAAACCTATCAGTGCCTCAGGATTTTAGAAGAGTGAGAAATAAAAATGACCACTCTGTAGCCCTAGTGATTCTCTACGGATTGGTCATTTCAATTTTTTCTCTACCTTATATTTTGGGGGTATATGTTTGGCATAAGGGAGATTTTGAAAACGGATGGTGTAGGTTTATCACGATCGGCACCAGATATACATACCCCTTGCCTTCAGCCCTAGCCCTGTGAACTACTGTTAACGTTCAGGTGGGTTTCCCACGGCCGCGAATGAATACAGAGTGACAAAGAGCCTCTCTACATTGAAGGGAAGGCATATTGCTTTGAGGAAGGGCTTTATCGCAGATGGAACGCAAACGCTTGATTAATACCGTCAGAGTTGAAGCTTTGAATTATAAACAAAATAGCCATACGCCAAAAAAAAAAATGACATTCCAACGCCCAAAAAGTGTCGTATAAACTAACAAAGAAAGGCCCTCAAAGCTCCGCATCTGTATCAAAACAAGCCGGTAGTATAGCAGGTATAGGGGGCGGCTGCTTTACTGCCGCCTGAAATAGCATTTCTGTGTGACTTTCTAAGAACTCCTCCAGGTTATGAATAGACCTCCGTACAGTTTCCTGTCAAGATGAAGATCAGTACTTGGGACAGAACCCAACATGATACAATAGGGACGGTAATAGAGCCTACTCTTATCTGCCAAACCACAACAAGCACAGCAATAAGATCAGCCATTGGTGAAACATTCACCGGGACCTCACACTTCTTACTTCGTCGTAAAAGACTCACATGACCCTTCCCATACTGTAGATACAGGCCCCGGCAATGTAACCCTGCGACAATACTTAAACTCTGCCCCCTCCTAATCTCGCGTGGGTATTGACTTACCTGCCGTCACAAACCCCACGCACTGAAATTTTCCCAGAGCCTCTCTGTCGTGTTTAACCTTGTCCTCCAAACATCTCATCTGATCATGCAGTACCTTTGCAAGTTTCAGCGAGTCGGAAATCCACTTTCTTGCGGTCTCCTCCTGGAACTTTCTACTGTCTTCTACGGCGCCGTATTCGATTGAATTATGGGTGATGAGGCCGTCGTATTTATTGGCTGTGACTTTACGCTCAGAAGTTAGGCTCCTTCGGTCTGAGTTTGTTGTGTCCTTTGTAGCGAGGTTAGTTGGGTCAGCCAGGTTGGAACTAATTGGGTCCTGTGTGCTGGGCTTGTTTGAGTTCTTTCGACGGCAGTTGCTGGGGGATTGAGATTCGGAGCTGGGAGGAGCGGGTCAGTGCGCGATATAAACTGGTGGGGAGTGGGAAGTACCGTGCAATAGACATTTTAGGAATATATTGGAAACAGCGATCGAAGATTGGGCCCCAGATGTTGATTTGGAACCAAGCCTCGAGATTCCCCTTGCATGACATATGGTCGAGCTCGTAAAGGACGAGTCTGACTTGAGGTCAGTGGTAGTAGTAATACAGGACTGGCACACATACAAGGAGGTGAGGACTGAATGAACCCAGGCTTGGTCGCCATGCTTCTCGCGGGAGTAAGGCTCGCCAGGGGGTTTGTATAAAGTGCTTTCGAGACGGCCGCGGAGGTCGGCAGTGGTTTTGACCTACATTGTCAGCATTGGGTCAGGCGGCTAGCACGTGCATGTCAGCCTACATCAACAAATTCGTGCATGAACGATGTTAGAGAATCATCAGCCTCTGGAAGCGGTAATAGCAGCGAAACGATAGAGTCCCAGTCCTCCCCGAAGAGCTTCTGTATATCCGGATCATCCACATCCAGTATGAGCGAATGTGCATACATCTCTTTTGGCACCTGTTTCAACTGTCTAGCCTTATCCGCCTGCGACTGCGCCCACTCCAAAAGAACATCCTCCACAAATCGGCCACTCGGAAGAACCCATTTCTGGTCTACCGATAATTCTCGGCGTTGTTGCTCACGGGATTTGCGACGCTTCGAGTATAGATTCGGGGGATCCGCGACGGGTGTTGCTTCTTGCGAGCTTTCGTACGTTGGGGGCTGCTCATGGGATTTACGACGCTTTGGGTAGCGATTCGGCGGATCCGCGACGGGTGTTATTTCTTGTGAGCTTTCGTACACTGGGGGCTGGATTGATCAACGGATGTTAGTAGTGGACAATCTCGGGGAATGGGATAACGAACCTTCGGGCCCTTTTTGCGTTTTTTGCTACTCCCCTTGGACTTGGTCCCCTTGCTCCGAGACGATTCCGGTAGGTGTTCGCGCTAGAGAAAAATCAGTGAACACAACCACCAATCCCGCTGGGGAAGGCCCTCTACGCCCCAGCGGGATCATGCACGGAAGGATGCCGGGTAGGCTTAACTCCAGACCGACCGACCGTGAAGGCCATCTGTGCCCTAGCAGGGACGTATGCTTATGGATGCCGCGCAGGCTTAACTCCAGACCGACCGACCGTGAAGGCCATCTGTGCCCTAGCAGGGACGTATGCTTATGGATGCCACGCAGGCTTAACCCCAGACTGACCGACCGTGAAGGCCATCTGTGCCCTAGCGGCGATGTGGTTGTGCTATTGTGAATCAAAGTCAACGTGATGCATACATACGTTCTTGTACTTGACCTTCATCAACCCAGCAGCAAGAGACTTATTCTTGTCATCTGTGGTGTCGACAATCCTCTGTAAAGCTCGCAGCCAAATATCCCCACACCCTGAGAGAAGGTGTTGATCGCCGTCCCAGAAATCAGTAAAACTCCATTCCGAGTAAGGGGTTTCTTCGAGGTAGGTTCTGCATCGCTCGGGGAGCTCGCTAGCACGGACTGGAGGGTTTTTGGGGAGTGGCTGCAGGGAAAAGCGGGGGGGGGGGTGTTAGTTATGGAGATGTAAGAGGGTATGATTTGGGGAGGGGAAGATTTACCATGATACGTGTATGTATGTTGTGTTGGGAGGGGTGGGGATTTAAGCGATCGTGAGTTGACTAATGTATGAGTCATCCTACTCAATCTATGTCGCTTCCAAGCTGTCGGGTCTGACGATCGCTTATCAGAGTTAACGCCAAGCAGGGATGATACCCTTGACACCGGAGTACAGGGAATCTAAACCTCTCACCCGATACTTAGACATACGTCTCAAAGTGATGTAACGGCGACAAAAACACAAATTTCGCAGCTACTGGCCACCATGTCCAAAGTTGAGAAGTAAATTATATATGTCGAATTGCATCAGGCGGAGCTATATAGTAGATAGAATATCCAGCCTGTTGCATCACTTTAAGGACCCTCGGGGTACATGTAGCATTATTCAGCGCCTTCTAATATAAAGTACATGTATTATTAATTGCCATCACCGAACTCAACTTAGGTGTTTAGGCCTTCCACTGGTAGAATTGTATTATGTATGTAAGTATTTAAATGATATAGCCGCATCCCCTACTACAAACACTACATGTACCCGGAGAGGGGGAGAGAGAGGAATACAATTACAAGCTAGCGGGCATCGGCAATGGAAATTAATGTGTTCTACACATATGGCGGAAGAACACATAATTCATCATCCCCATATGGCCATGACAACTGTTATCTTTGACAATGTTTACTTTTCTGTCTTTGATGAAGTGTTAAATAACAACTATCTACATGTGCATGCATCTCTCTTAGATGCATTTATCTCACCTCACCTCCTTTTCCTCCTGATATTCATTACTACGTGTACTCATCCCCGGTACTGCTTATCTATCCGCCTTTCGTGAATCTACATCCTACATGAGTGTGATCCCGGCCCATCAATACCCACTCCATTAACGCTCTCTCCATTCTCACCTCGACAGTCTGCTCCTCGTCCATCACCCTCCAGCTCTATACATCCACTCCGATCACTTCATTACGGCGAGTTCGGAACCATAGAGGCCCGCTGGTGCCAGCCGGCTTATCAAGCCCCACAAAGCAGGCTAGGAGTCTAGATTAGCTCCTCCCACGGTGAATGAGGTAATATTTTTGATACCCGGATCTAAGCCCCATGAGCTAATAAAAATATAGAATCAGAATCCAGGATGCCAAATTCTGGCTATACTCCTTCACAGAGAGCCTTGCAAAAGGCGTGCATCGCGAGTCGGAAATTCACATTAAACCACACTGCTAAGACTAAGTGATTACTTCTAACACCAAGTCACATATAGAGGGATTCCGGGCTAACAGATTCTGTTAAAGGTAGCGCTTAAGCTCGAATTACGGACACTCCTGATATCTGTTGATGAAGGGAAGCACCAGGTTGTAACGAGGGCCGTATGGCGGTTAGATTATTTTCGCTCCCTCTGGCTTCTTTTCCCTCTCGACATATGGAACGTTGCCGAGGTGCTGAATTAAGCAAAGGGTGTCGGCGATGCGCGCTTGGGGTTTCCATCGCCCCCAGACAATTTACCTAGGGAATGAAGCATGCACCCAGCACACCTGGCATATGATGAACGAGTCTATGTCGACTGAAGCCCGACTTCAGTCAACTCCATATGGACACCCGACTACATCAGTTCATGTAAGACAGCGCAGTCAGCCCTGTACGGGTCCGCTACCTGCGCTGCCTGAGAGTTTAACTCTTGAAGTATATATGTCTTAAAGTGGGGGTTTCTAGTAGTTCAGCCGTGTGTATGTGTATATTGAGAAATTTAAACGGTACAAATTCTAGCCTTGACTGATGGAATTGTATTCAGAATATAAATATACTCAATAATCCCACAATTTATATAGGTCTAGCCTGCCTTTTGATATATTGAACGCTGTGGACTTACGTATTTGACGTCTCAAAACGCACGGTTTCCCCGCTCACTAGTTAAGTGCTACTACTTTTTATCCCCGAAATCACCACCCACTAGGATCATCAATGCGAGTGACTACCGGTGGTGGATAAATACATATGATCGGCCCAACGAGTGACTGTAAATGATCGAGTGACCATATGTGAGCGAGTGACGGTTCATGAGTCGGTATCATATTTAACACACCCTGTAGGGATTGGTGAGCGCAATAGTAGAGATCAGATACTAGCCTTAGCGTAGACATAGGATGTGGATAAAATGGGGTCTTTAGTACCCCCTTGCATGTATGGAAACTTGCTATACATCAAAACCCGAATGTGGCAGACCTCGAGCTATTTGATTTTAGGTCTTTCAAATATGATACGTATTAAGCTAATTAATGCGAGCAATGGGTAGATTACTATATCTGATTGGCCAAGGTAATCTACTACCAATTTGACTCTTAGCTTCGAAGTACCTTATCCAGAATTTCCTATTCAACGTAGCAAAGTACCCTTAAGTTTCATATTTCTAGATTCAAATACTAGTTTACTAAAAACCGACCCATATTACTTACACATTAAGAATTTCGTAGTAGCCGGTGAGTAGGGAGGGTCGGGGCGTAGCAATAATCCGACGAGGAACTGATATGCTTAGTAGTCTAAAGTATATATATATATCAATACCAAATAGCCAGGTGCACCACAATGTGGCGCCACTTTTGATATTTAACCAGGCTGCGCTAGGTCTAGACGAAAGTTTGATCCATGTACTATCAGCGGCGCATGCACCACGGATTTCTCATGGAATAATAGATAATCTTACTAGTAGTACCTAGCTTTGTGAGTATTCATCTACTTGTAGTTAACGTTTATCAACTTAAGTTACTAGAACACCTGATAGTTGCGTGGGCTTTCATTTTCTGGTAGATTCTTAGATATATATACGGTCCAGGTATGCTTTAGCCTTAATTCTGTGACCACCAGGATGTACCAAGTCTTAAAGGTTATGTAGGGCATTGAACTACAGTATGAAGAAATGGGGTGAAATCACTACCATAGGACTACGGAATTTAGTGACGAATACCGAATTAAACCGGCATTAGAGGAAGTGTACTGTACAAATACCGTATTCTTGCCGCATTGCTAGCGTATCAACGGGAATACCGTAGTGATCCCACCCCTCTTTTTGGTACTGTAATAGTTACTAAAGACCGTGGTAGCTATAGTTCGCATCAACTAGCTGTAACTAAAATCCTATTAAGATATATCTCACACATACTCAATGACGCTTTCTTTTTTCTTTTCTTTTTCTTTTTCTTTTCTTTTTTTTTGGGGGGGGGGGGGGATCAATCGCATTTATTTAAGGTACTTAATGACGCTTACCAATAATAAATACAAGATTTCGAATTCATGCATTTCTCTGGCCGTGACAAACTGTGAACGATAGGGGAAAGATGCTATCAAATTGATAACGAGAATAAGGATGAAGGGAGGATAGCTTTGGGGGCTAAATAGTTGTTTATCGTTGACCAGTTTCATAGCGTTAATTCTGCTTCTTCGTTTATTTTGGTTTGTTCTAGGGGGAGTTCGGGGGTGTTAGATCTAGATATTACACCCGCCTCTCGTTATCCCTTAGTCTGTCAATGCCGACCCCCCTATAATAGAGGAATTAAATTTGTATGGAAGATCTATTATTTGATAAGGGAGATAACGGGATCTGTCAGTAAAGCCACACAAAATTTGCTTCTTCTTGGGGGGTCAGCATTTTACTGACAGACTAAGGGATAAGGATGACATCTACCCATCATCATATTGAGAGGTGGCGCACATATACAATAAATTAAGAATATTGTACAGTTCAATCGGGGTACTGAGTACTACTGAGCTGCAGGTCAAACTATGTATGTCGTATATGGGAACACCGACAAACAAAGTCTCTCTATTCCAGACGAGATACTACATATAGGCATGTGGGAATATCTACAGGCCACGTCATAGTTACATACAATCACTCTAGATCTCTTTAGTTATATATATATGGTGTTGGTGATCTGGCGGCATACATTGGGGTTAGGGCTACATTGTATGATACATAGCCGAGGACCGGCCTCCCGTAGAAGCTGCTCTATCCCTATCTCTCTCCCATCCAATAGGATAGAAACCAAAAGGTGGTTTCCCGTAGGTAAAGAAAGTTCTCTATTCTATTTAACCACTATCCCAGTAGCCCACTAGAAGGTACAGGGATTAGACTCATTGCGACGAGCAATAGAGGTCATAGAGGGAGCAAAACAGGTAGAACCCCCGGGGGGGGGGGGGGTTCTAACGATAGACAATAGAAACCCTATGTTCTATCCGTTGCAACCCCGAATTAGAACAGCTTCTATCGCGACAAAAAAGAGGGGCGGGACCAATCACTTACTGTATTCCCGTCAATAAGCTACATGTAGTACGTAATTATATATATAATACAGTAAGAATACGGTATTGGTAAAGCCCCTACCCAAAAGTTCTCGTGAAGGCCGGAAAGTAGTTGGGTGGCACGAAGTCGCACCCTTATAGGGCGTGTACCCCCCTTATGGACAAGGGGAATTTGTATACGAGGGCTGTTTTAGCCCGAGAACCCATACCCCTATAAGGCGATTACCTTTATAAAGGGTATCCTTATATATATATATATATAGCTATAGGGCGATTGGACCATGGACTGTATATACCCAACCCCCATTTAATGCTAATAGATTTCCAAGTTAAAGATTTATCTGATCGGTCATCTCTCGTCACTGGTCCTAATCTGGTTATAAATACTGCCCATGTGTTAGTATCTTTATCTTTAACATTGCGATGTTATTATCACCTCTCCACTTATCCATTGGGGCTGGTTGGCCCTGTCTTTGATCAATTGACCTGGCCTTCACTTCGCTCGCTATACACAAAACCAACTCAAAAACAGGCTCAGAGTGAGGCAATAATGATTATAATGCATAATTCATAACTTCCAACTTGACTCTGGCGCCTCGTAGTCGATCCTCGTGGAAATACGAGGGTTTAGTCCATCGAGGTTGGCTTAATCCTGTATATATGGCTCAAAGTCCAACGAGGTAAGATAACCGACCCTTGTACTCCGAGTGAGAAGAGCGCCATCAATATGCGTCATGATCTACGTCTAGACTAAACTTCATGATCATTACCACCTACGCCTTGTTTAGTTATATCGAGAATCAATGTAGGTACATGCAGTTGAACTCAAATCAGGGCATATGGTGATTGTGCTATGCAAGCTATATAGGCCAGTGGTTTCACAGTATCCCCTGTTAGGACTTGCAGAATCCAGGACTTCCTATTTCAGTAATAATAGTCCCACATTTTGCTAACAGACGCTAACAATAGAGTCTTTTAGCCATCAACGAACAAAAAATTATTTATTCCCAAGACTTCCAAGACATGCAAGTTGGATGTAAGTAGGATGTGATATAATATTTTCAACTACAAGACTTGAAGGTACGTACGCGCGCATGGAGATATCTTCAATCCCTATGCTTCTCAGAGTACTTGTGAGCGCCAAGATTGGGAATTAATGATTTTTTTGTTCGTTCCCGTGGCTTTATAAAAGACTCTAATCTCTGACAACACCCACAGAAGGTGACGGGCTCAGTGACTTTGCCACAGCCCGAACAGGAATGAAAACTTGGCGCGTATGCATTACACCTCGGCAATTATCCCCTGGGCTGGTGAGACTCGCAGAATCCAGGACTTCCCTGCATGAATCAATCCCCCCCTCTAGCCCCATCGAATTTATCGATCATGCAGCACAATTTGATTACTACTACCAAATTCCTTCACATGACTGAATCACATACGACTCACACAGCCCAGATGGATCGTCGTGATCTCACGTACTACGGGGGTAGGGGATTGCAACCATGGCCGGCACAGCTCTGGCGACTTTCCCTACCCCCGTAGTACTAGCTATGTACTTAGCACCTGTCTCGTGCCCAGCCTTCTTGGCCGGCGCCAATAATTGGGTGTGGTCTTCTATCCACGACTCTGATGCTTCAACCCCCGATTGGGGTTTGGAGCTAATTGTTTCTGGATGATAAATTTATTTTCCGGCTATTGAGTACTTAGGCGTTCAGAAGGTCGTGAAAATTTGCCCCGTTCCAACCCCAGTTTTCACGACTTTTTACTAAACGCCTAAGTATATACGTATATAAATAGTATTTAGACCTCTTCATGGGGTATGGTTCTCATGAGGGCCCGGGTACAGTACAACGTCTAAGAACACCAAAATTAACCACGGAGAGTACAAGGCAAATTGATAAAAATATAAATGGATAGAATTCTCTGTACTACGCGTACGGGTGTAGGGTAAATCTAGCTGTAGACACCTACTGCTGTTGCAACCACGACCCCTAGTATACACCCGTAGCACAATTAAAACAAGTATCTCTGTTGATTTTCCTTGAACCCTCTATGCTCGTTTTCGACGTTCTTGGCCGTCGTTGCACCATGAAGAGGTCTAGTGTCAAACTCCTTTTATCCTTAAGATAAATGTAGATGATCTCATATGAGCTGGTTTTGTGCCAAGCTGCATGAATCTTGGAGGCCCCAAGCTGGAGATCGTCTGGGGTGAGACAGCACTAAAACATGCACCCATGGTGTAGCATTTAGAACAAGATACCGTCCGTACTCGATAAATTCGCTATCACTGTAATATGCAAGCCGGCTTGTGGCTGACCTCAATGGGGAACCGAAACATGACAATCAATGGTAGTGGGACTGGAGATCAACGGACCCGGGGGATGGAAATCAATGGGTATGGTATGCGCTATCATGATGGAGTTCAATAAAACTTAGATCTAACAATTCATTCCTCTCCGTAGGCAACAAACTCTACCACTTTGCTATAATCATTCTCTTCTGATATATCTGCAAATCTCTTCCCTTCTTGCGCTTCAGGCTCTCGTTCCCAACCACCTATATCAATCTCATCAAGTCCTTTGAT
Organism: Morchella sp. 2018-W45; assembly: GCA_024713785.1. Taxonomy (NCBI): domain Eukaryota; kingdom Fungi; phylum Ascomycota; class Pezizomycetes; order Pezizales; family Morchellaceae; genus Morchella; species Morchella sp. 2018-W45. The sequence continues at coordinate 69,767 of JAMGYZ010000025.1, forward strand.
CCTTAAAGCCCAGTCTTCACTGCCGTTTACAGGTAAAGATAAACCTACATGTCTAAAGGAATTAATTATCACCTCTGACTTTTCAACTGAAAACTGATACCATACATCTTCAACAGTTCAGGTTGTAAGAACCCTGTGCTGACTAATAGTCCACCTCTCAAAGTCTCCTGAGCCGGATTCCTCTGTATCAATAATAGCTTTGTCTGTAAGCTCCCGGATACGCTCCTTCAATGGTTTGTTGATAGAAATGTCAAGAGGTTGCACGAGACTGGTACATCCTGCAGGCATAAGAGAAGGAATTATTTTATTCTGACGGAAGCAATCAATTATTGCAGGTGTATAGTGCGAGATACATTTGTCCAATGAGAATAATGTTGGTCGACCATCAAGAGCTAGTAATAAATATAATTCAATGTATTTGAGGAATAAGGTGTCGTTCATATAGGCAGTATCATTGAATTCAACAATTACCCCAGGGTGATAACTTGGAAACTCTTTTGCTAGCACATTGCCTCATCCATGGAATATAATCATTGGTGGAATGCGGTTGGCTCCGTCAGCGAAGACACAAAGAACTATATTAGCCTGCCGTTTGTTCCAACCGCTTCTGGTTTCTTTTACCCATATTGTTTTTGAGTCAATCAGGTCATAAGTCCTGCCGTTAAGGTATTCGAAAGGTAGTGGTGTCTCGTCAAGATTGCATATATTACTTAGGAGATATCTATTCATACTCCTATTAAGGACGATTCCTAACCAGTGACTAGTAGTTGATAGTGGCTGAGAGTTACGGCGGTTGAATTTTAACCAGTCAATGACTAGTTTTCGATAGTCTTCGGGCATTTTTTGTTCTTTTTTGGTGATGCAGCGTAAGGAAATACGGAAGCGACCAAGAAATGCCTCAAACCAACTATTAGAGAACCTAAAAACTGATGTTTCGTTGAGACCTCCTGGATATAGCTGTCGGAACAAAGAATTTGCATGAGTCCGAAACCATCCTCTTCTTACGGACTGACCCTTCTCTCGGTGCTCCAAAAACAGCTTATATAACTGTATCTCCATCTCTGGCCATTTGCAAATCATCGCCACTCTTGGACTCCTGACACTACTATTTTTTCCATATCACTCAATTTGCCCTTGTTTCTTAACCCACTTGCTAATAGTCTTTTGAGGAACACCAAAAATATCACTTGCTTCCTTTTGGGTTGGTATCACGGCGTACTACCGACTTCGCGGAGGAAGAGGATATTCGAACGTGTCATGATACTTTCTTTTTGAGTTTCTTTATGGGTTTCGCTATACGCGATGTGATGAGTCATGATTGTACAGGATTAGGAGGGTATATATACGTTGCTACGGATCTCCTTTGTTCTTTTTTCTTTCTTTCTTTCCTTACGCTGTTTTTCCTGTCATTAACCCTACGGTTTAGTCTCGCTTCGCCTCGCTGTCTTTAGTTCTCAATACAATACGCCATCATCATAGTTCTCGCCAAGACCTTGTTAGGTCTTCCATAGTTTATCTCGCCTCGCCCATAGTTTCGCTTCGCCGCTTGCCTCGCTGCCTTCGTCTCGCCTCGCTTCGCCTCGACCATAGTCTATGACCAGAAGACGATCGCCCACTGGTACCTTCGCTTCCACGCCTTTGTCAGAGAGCGCCATCTGACCCTCTGCCCCACAACACTGCTTCTAGACCACCGCCGACCACTGCCTTCGCCCTCGTTTCCTGCCTTTGTTACAGACTCCTTCTGTCATTGTCTCCGTAACACTAAGAACACGTCCCCTCCGCCGGCCTACACAACACCACCCCCGTCTCGCCTAGCCCCGGTCATTATGACCAACCTCAGTTGGGATGTCCCCATGGGGGACCTCTCCCACCCCATCTTTTTCTCCCCCGGTCCCCTCGAGTGCTTCTTCCCAGAGCGGAAGGGTATACATCTCGCCTGCCCCTGCGTCTTTTGGTTCGACCTTAGTCGCTTTGGTTCGACCTCGGCCCACCTCCTCCGTCAGTACGCCCTCTCCCACGGTCTCAAGCGCGCCGACGCCCACTGGGCTAAGGCCACCTTTACTCAACCTGCCCCAGGTCAGCTCCATATCGGGGCCCCCACCACCGATGATTCCTGTTTCGCTCACGACTCCGAAGCCGTTATTCGTGGCCTCAGAGACCCCGCCCTGTCTTGTCACACCATTGGCCGCCCCATGGAGGACCCTGTCCTCGCTCCACGCACTCTGACCGAGAGACTCTCGGAGTTCTTGGAAACCTTCGGTCCCGTTGAGGAGGATTTTGGGTACGAGCTCACTGAGGCTCACACCCTGATTGCCGAAGCCCTGGCCGCCCTGACCGCAACCACCGATGTCCCCCCCCCCGAAGTACCTGCCGTATGTACGGCCCACGAAGAGGTTATTGAAAACCTCAATATTGAACTTGAGGCGGCCGACGAAAAGGCTGCAGACTTGTGGCAACGCCCAGCGGTTTCAACGGGCCTGTCAAGACGTAGAAAGCCTCAATGAAGAGGCCACCTCCCTCGCTGCTGAGAAGGAGGAGTTCCGCCACCGCCTACCTACATCAGGAAGCCTTGCCGAGGCCGACGCCACTATTGCACGACCTTCGCCGCCTTCGCCACCTCTAATGCTATCAGGACCTAAGCTCGTCCGCCGCCCAGATCCCGGTTCTCAAGTATCTTCGCCTCCCGTGATTAAGATTCTAATAACCCACAGAAGACACCAGTCGAACAAGCGACCCCTCAAGCAGTGCCCCTTTGGTAGAAATTGGCACACCAAAGGGGCTAGTCCCGCCACCTACTTTTGTTCTCTCAGCCGCCGCCGTTTCTGAAGACAGGATGTCTGAAGAATCACTTGTTGTCACCTGCTCCGTCGCCCAAGACTCCGCCGCTCCCATTGCTACCCACGCCCTGATAGACACAGGTGCCTCGGGCTATGCTTTCGTCGACCAAGGATTCGCCCTGCAACACGGCCTGGTCCCGGTTCCTCTGAAGAAGTTTCACGCTTGTTCGGCGAATCGACGGCAGACTGGAGAATCGCGAAGATTACGATATGGTGAAACTTTCTGATATCAATGGCCACCAGGAAATCGCCCGCTTCTTCGTTACTGTTTCTGACACTACCCAATAGTAATGGGTATTCCTTGGACGCGACATCACGATTTATCGACAAGACGAATAAGATCATCTTCGACTCGATTTCTGTATTCGAATTGTTCCCGTCCCAGGCCCCAGTTATCGCTAAAGCGATTCCGCTCGCCTCCCCGACGCCTGCTATTCAGATTATGCGGCTATTAGATTCTTCGTGACTTCGCCGACGCAAGCAGAATAAACTTTACAAGATCGATTCGAGCCATCGATGAGTTCCTTGCTGGAAAAACAGACGCCGGATCCTCTTGCTCGTAGCCTCGATCTGTGTGAGTTTATACCATTGTTCCAGGAATCCGAGGCCGCCGCTTCCCTCAAGACCGCCCCCACGACTTGAAAATACTTACAGACGGGAAAGACTCCGCTTTTCTACAGGTATGTCCCGACTCGAACTTCAGGCCCTCAGAGACTACATTACGGAGAACTTGTCGAAAGGGTTTATTCGGTACTCTGAGTCTCCCGCCGGCGCCCCAGTGCTATTTGTCAAGTCCGACGGTTCTTCGCTCGCGTTGCCGATTATCGGAAGCTCAATGAGATTACGGTTAAGAATCGCCATCCTCTGCCACTGATTCCGAACCCTGTCGCTACTTTCAAGGCGCTAAATACTATACTAAGTTGGACTACGATATCATCAGATTAGGATCCAGGAGTGACGAGTGAAAACTGCTTTTAGGACCCGACACGGACACTTCGAAGACAACGCGATGCCTTTTGGGTTAACGAACGCCTCGCTGCTTTCAACATTGGATCAACGATCTCGCGCACTTTCTGATAATTTTGCCACGGCTTATCTCGATGATGTATTGATTTACTCCGAGACCCTGAAGGAACACAAGCAAAGACGTCCGAGATTCTAAAAGTCTTCCAGATTCATGAAAGACATCCTGCCGAAAATGAGTTCTACGCAGCAGACCAAGTATCTCGCCTTTATTGTTACTCCCGGCGCATCCAGACGGACCCCAAAGCAAGGTATCGACGGTAAAAGATTGGGAGACGCCCACCAAGATTCGGGAGGTTCAGGAATTCCTAGGTTTCGCTAATTTTTATCGACGGTTTATATATGCTTACTCTCGTGTTGTGGCGCCCTTAACTGCCTTGACCAAGAAAAACGTAAAGTTTGAATGGTCCAAGAAGGCGGAAGGGGCCTTCCAGAAACTAAAGGACGCATTTACCTCAGCCCCGATCCTCGCCCACTTTGATTTTGAGAAAGAAACTATTGTGGAAACTGATGCCTCCGACTATGTCTCCGCCGGTATTATGTCTCAGTATGGTGACGATGGGTTGCTGCACCCGGTAGCCTTCTTCTCAAAGAAACACTCTCAAAGCAGAACGCAACTACGCAGATCTACGATAAGGAATTGAAGCAGTTGTGAGTTTCGGCGAATTCACAAGAATTTGGCGATCCTGCTTACCGCTGGCGTTGAGCGATCATAGGAATCTGAATACTTTATGCCGATTGTTTATTGAACCGCCACAAACACGACGTAATAATTTATCCCGATTCAACTTCTTATTCAATTTAGGCCAGGAAACAAGGAGAAACCAGACGACTCACCCGGCGGTCACGACCTACCAAAGCGAGGAGATGAACGCTTGACACATCAGTCGAAGTGGTATTGAAGCAGGAGAATCTGAGTCAAGGATTAAACTAAGTTGGCTTTTTGACAAATGAACCCGCCAAGGGCGAACGCCTACCGTGAATAATTATTGATCCAAGCTTACTAAAAAGACAGCTTCAACAAGTTCTCGACGACGCTTCAGAATGGCACCAAACATTCGAAAAGATTTCGTCCAATAACGTATCGGTGACGGAGGATGGATTTTACTGTATCGCTGCATAATTTATGCTCCCGAATTCCAACGACCTTCAGCTGCGACATTATTACGAAAGATCACGATAAACCATCCACGGACACCCTGGCCGCTAAGACCCTTGAGCTCCTCAGCCGTAATTATTATTGGCCCAACACGAGGAAGTATGTTGATCGCTACGCCTTGAATCGCAACGCTTCCTCAAGAAGCGCTTCCGTTAACGCCTCTACAAGGTGTCCTTCACCTCGCTATACCCAGCGACTACAATCGACGTGATCAATGGATTTTGTTACGCGCCCCTTTAAAGAATGGTTTCAATGCAATTCGGCGTTGCTGGACGGCTAATCTAAGATGGCCACTTTATACCTCTGCACCGAATAAACGCGAAGGGATGCTGTCAGCCATGTATCTTAATTCAGTCTGGAAACTCCATGGACTCCCGGAGACCATTGTTTCGGATCGCGGCACACAGTTTACAGCCGAATTTTGGAAGACACTATGTTCCCGTCTCGAGATTGCTCCCCGATATAGTACCGCCTTTCACCCTCAGACCGACGGGCAGACTGAGAGGATCAATGCTATTATGGAGCAATATCTTCGAGCTTATGTCTCGTATCAACAGGACGACTGGACTCAGTACCTCCCCATGGCAGAATTCGCGACCAATAATCATGTCTCGGAAACCACCAAGATGTCCCCGTTTCAGGCCAATTATGGCAGAAGCCCTAGGATGTCCTTCGCCCCGTTACAGCATGGAAGGACTTCCAATGAGGACCAGGCAAACGGTATGGCCAGGATTATGGCAGAAATTTATGATTTTCTTCGCGACGAAATGGCCCGGGCGCAGAAGATTTATGAGGACGCAGCGAACCGGAATAGGACCCCGGCCCCTAGATATGCTATTGGAGACGAAGTGTTTCTCTCAACTAGGAATATTGAGACCAAGCGCCCCTCGAAGAAACTCGATTGGAAACGCATTGGCCCCTATGTGATTAAGCGGATGGTTAGTCCTTATGCTTATGAACTCGACCTTCCGGCCTCGATGAAAATTCACCCCGTCTTTCATGTTTCGCTTTTGTCTTTGGCACCAAGCAATCCCGTCCCCGGTCAGCTTCAGTCCCCGCCCCCAGCGATAGAAATAGAAGGCGAACAGGAGTGGGAGGTGGAACAAGTTTTGGATTCCCGCAGACGCTATGGAAGGTTGGAATATTTGGTTCGGTATCTGGGCTATGATGAGCCATCCTGGCAACCCCCAGAAGACTTAGAGCATGCCCCCGTTTTGGTCAAAGACTTTCATAATAGGTACCCACGCAAACCTAGGCCTACCAGGAGTTAGGCCTGAAGGAGGACCTAATCTATCACGGCGTACTACTGACTTCGCGGAGGAAGAGGATATTCGGGAATGGGGTTTTTCGGTTGCGATACTTTCTTTTGGGTTCTTGGGGTTTCTATGGGTTTCCGTTACACGATGTGATGAGTCATGATTGTACAGGGATTAGGAGGAGTATATATATGTTGCTACGGATCTCTCCTTTGTTCTTTTCTTTCTCTTTCTTTCCTTACGTGTTCTTCCTGTTGTCAACCCTACGGTTTAGTCTCGCTTCGTCTCGTGTGTCTTTAGTTCTGAATACAATACGTCATCATCATAGTCTCCGCCAAGACCTTGTTAGGTCTTCCATAGTTTATCTCGTCCTCGTCCATAGTTTCGTTCTCGCTTCGCTTCGTCTCGTTTCGTCTTCGTCTCGCCTCGCTTCGCCCCGACCATAGTCTATGACCGTAGTACGTATCGTCTACTGGTACCTTCGCCTCCACGTCTTTGTCAGAGAGGCCATCTGGACCCTCTGCCCCACAACACTGCTTCTCGGTTAGACCACCGCGTCGCCGACTACCGTCTTCGTCCTCGTTCCTGCCTCGGTTGTGTACCTCGGCCTTCTTGTCTGTTGTCTCCGTGTTGCTCCGTAACAGTTGGAGGCCGAAGGGAATCTGGATTTCTGATAGTGTGGACCGGTATCCAATGATGATATAGGAAAAGTAGGACTCGTACTTTCTGTTGTTGACTCCAGGTTTGTTCAGGTCTTCGTATGGGTTAAAAATCTGAGGACTTCACAACCCGGTCTTTGATGGCTTTTGGTTGAGGACCATATCGCTTAGCAGGTTTAATGTTACTCGCATTTGAAAGACTACTTGTAAGTTGATGGAGGACTCCTTTGGATGACATACTGCGATGCAAGATAGATTGATTTTTACTCACTTTTGCTATGAAGGCTGCTCAACGCTTTCTCCTACAAACGAGACCAGGACCAAGTCCTGCAAGCGAGGTGTCAATTCTCTTTTCTTTTTCTAGAGCCGCTTCAGCCCTGATGTCTCAGGGCCCAATTTGGCAACACCTTGCATAACAGTGATAGCGAATTTCTCGAGTACCTACGGTACCCTGATCGACTAGTGGTATCTTGGCTAATGCAGAGTTAGCTACGGTTAGTAATTCAGGGACATCTTCTCAACGGAAGCCCTGCCGGCCATGGGGTCTCGATCGATCTCGGTTGATCAAAACTAGCTGAAAATCATCCGATTAGCCGAAGTTTGGCGCCGAATGTCGTGCATCTCGCTAAGACAATTGTCATGCTCCGAAAACCTACGCCGACTTGAGCAGCGTTCGAACATTCCATCACTTCCTAGCTACAAGTAGCTACATGTAATATATATATTATTATAGTGAAATCAAAGATCAAATTGACCATCAATTGAAATGTATATAAAATGTACGGTCCAAGGTGCTCTGGATCCGCGGATATATTCTTGCTGTATATATGTACATGTAGCTAGATCGATGTTTGAATGTTCCCATATTATTCTATATACATGTAGCCAAACTTCAATGGCACTACTGCAAGCCAGGATAAATAAAACCTGTATACATATACATACTCTCTACGTACAGTAGGAAGCTTAGACATTGTCTGTTCTCCTAGGATCGATACCTATAGCTAATGGTTATTAATTAATTCGGAGCTGAGCTCAGACATACATGTATCCACGGCGATCCGTTGGCTAGCTTGGCATGAACGAGGATCTCTCCGCAGATTCACAGGTTCTCACTCACTCTCTCTCTCTCTCTCTAGAAAAATCCTATATCAACCCCTTCCTCCCCACGGTTCCTCAACACTCCACCATCATCGAAATCATCACTCTTCCCCTGAATACATTGTAGCATTCTACCACCTATACATCTTATCCCTCCAATTACCTCCAATTATCTCAAATATGTCCGCACCAACAGGAATCGCCAGAATCATCTATGGGGAGAACAACTGCCTCACCTCTTACGGCGACAACGCAGTCGCTGGAGTCGGACAGGAGCGGAACTGGAAAATACGTTCCGCCGGTGGCGGTGATCGTGGGCCTGTGACTATCAGCTCGGTAGATGATAGGGGCGAGGAGAAATGCCTTACCCTCCAGCCTGGTTGGGGTGGTATGGATGAATGCGAGGTTTATCTTCGCCCGCTCCAGTCGCCGCCACTTCCCGAGCAGATGTGGGTCGTCGAGGAGTGCATCGTGCATCCGAGGTTAGCAGACACATACACATTTACGTTGCCTTTCGTAGAATGACTGCTGACAGCTGTTTGGTATTTGTGACAGAATGCCGCCAATTGCGATAGGAAGATTGTCAAATTGCGCAAGGAAGGATTGGTCCGTCGCACTTGGGGGTAATTCGGAACGGCCAGGCTGTATGAATATAAAAGCAGTACCGTTCGACGGTGACATGGAGAGGTTCAGGTGGAGAATGGACTACCTGCATATGGATTACTAGAGAGTTGAACCTTTTAGGGAAATCAATGTACTTTCTTATTAAGGATAGTCCTTCGAGTTTATGGAACGCTAGCTTCAAGGGAGGAAGATGTTACCCCAAATAAAGGGCTTTTGTATTGTGATGTATTATTTGACAAATGAATTGATTCACAACCCAGACCTGAGTGCTTATTTCCATTCCCTGCACTACATCAATATATCTATATCGGGATTCTTGCTTTGAAAATCTGCCATGAAAACCGACAGCAGATTTCTCCGCCACGCACTGGCCCTCCGGGATTGGTCTATTCACACATGTAGTTCCCTGTTGAAGGATTGATCACTGGATCTAGCTTGGGTGACATGAGGAAAAGCCTCTAATTGAACTATAGCCTCTCAATGTGTCAATCTTTGTTTCAGTGCAGGTGAGTTCCTTGTATCGAAACCCGCTCTAGCTATAGATCTCCCGATACCGACCGAATTAACCCAGCCCAGAGCGCGGTATATATCTCTCCCCTCGGTGTTAAATCTAAGCATTATGTTAAATGACAAAGGAAAAGTATCATTGGGCGGTGAATTTGTACGTAGATATGCTAGACGTTTAGCGGTAGAGTGGTCGATAGGGCAGGTCTAGATCAGAATGTCGTAGTGACCTTGTTTCGGAAGGGTCAGATAGCTTCCCCGCCCGCTCGTCCGATATAGCGACCGTGCAATGTGCGATTAAAAGAGTGGCATCTAGGTACACCACGTCTCGGTACCAGCGGCGGGGCCGGTCGACTATGGCGTATTGGGTTATTATGCTGCGTAGCATCGGTTTGGAAGGGGGCCCCGGTACATCTTACAAGGCTTGAACTACGGAGTGCGAGCACGGAGTTTACGACCACTCTTGAACGACCGTACAACTCCGATGACGGTTTGATGTTTGTCCGGCTATGATAGGCCACCCTCCCCCCTCTGAGGCACATTCTGGCCGTCTCCGTCCCTGGTTGGCCGCGCATGTGGCTCGATGTCGGACTGAATTCAATAATAGGGAATTTCATGATGCTGTCTAGGTACGAGCAGTGTTGCGTCTTGCTTCGCCCTTCCGGGAGAGACCCCAGGCCGTATTTGTCCCGGACAGATGGATATCAGAGAGTTTACCATATAGAGGAAAGCCTTATGAGCATCTTCAAACCCGGGTCCTGGAGTGGCCGAGGCTTTGGATTTGGGAACATTCATCCGACCAGTGGCAGGGTGCGCCTATAACTATGTTGCGGAGGGCGAAACTGTGAAGTATCCGAGTTGTGGCCATAATATAGCTCTAGACATTCTTTATTATAGCGCTAGTAATAATTCTCTTTCAATTCCGGGTGCTATTTGCGAGATTGCGCAATGAATCGCACGTGTCAGAACATAAGGCAAAAGCCACCGAGCGATACTAGATGATACATCCCCGTGTACTTGATACCAGCACCACAAGGTCTTCAGACTTGGGTAGTTCAGGGGAGGGCGGCTATAAACCACTGCTTGCTCTTGTTCTGCGATGCGGTATTCATCACGGAGCTCGCCGGTGCAAATGCCCAGATGATGTGCTGCACGGCCTCCTCAATTGTGTAAAAGACTGATGCCAGTTCTAAAACACTTAAGTCTGGTTTCCATATGGGTCTTTCCTCGAAGAGTTGTGTATGCTTTTGGAACGCTACTAATATTGTGATATTGCTCTAGAGCTTAAGGGGCAGTTGACTGCAACCTCTGCAATACGAGAGGGAATCGAACTTTAGAAAATTTGAGATCCATGATTGGAACAGCGGGAATGCAATATACTTGAACCTCGCTTTTAAACGACTTACTGGACCTCACTCTGCGGACGGCAAAGACCTCACTAAGGATATTTTTCCAGTAAAGGTGCGACATATCATAATATAATAAAGAAATATTCCCACAGTGTCGAGTTGGAAGCACCAAATCAAATGAGAATGAAATCAGTGGACAAGAAGAGATACTGTTGGCTGATAAATCATTCGGTACCGTTTCTTGAGAACCAGTGGGCTGCACCAAAAAGTAATGTCAACGTCGAAAAAACGGCAGGTTTACATTCCCATTATTGTAGAAATGTTCACAGGATTCAATATCAACCACGCACGCCCGGAATCCTTGACTCAAACCCGCCAGGATCGAGGGGGTCGGTGGATAACCCTAGTGCACAGCCCTGTAGTGTCAAGAGATTTGTTTAAGCAAATAATACATTGACATATAGGTTTGGCGTATAACTGTTAAATAAGAGAAGATCCCCTTACCAAACCTTGCATCTTGATCAACCTCCAATTGATCTGCTACCCGGGCTTCCAATGGCTTACAAAACCTGCGTTCCGGGACGTCGGCGGAGAAATGACAGACAAAGGGATATGAGTCATCAAGTTTCGAGGACTTCTCCGTGCGGAAGCTACAGCCTCAGGCTTCTAAAAAATAGAACACTCAAACGGCATTTTACCCGAGTGAAATAATAATAGGCGCGAGCAAGTTAGTACAGAATGACCTCTTGTGAATGTAGTTGGTGACAACTACGAACGAGTCGATTCATCTTGTATTGCTGGCGGGATGTGATTTAGTGGGAAGATACATGTATATATGTTCATCAAACTAATCTAAATCTTGATAAAATCAGCTCACCTGGTTCTATATGGAATGATACGGTACATTAGGAATTATCTTATATCAAAAAATTTAGAAGACCTTCCTTAGAAATCAGTACAGGATACACGACAGATATACAGAGCTAGAGACAATAAGTGATGAACGCCCTGAGAGTACAAACACCAAGTGTTAGTGGTGTTTTACCAAAACAGGTATCACCGTGTTCCACTACTTATATTATTACCTACTGTACATTATGGCTTGCACAGTCCCACTTCCATGCATGAAGAAGTGCTATTTTGGGGGAATCAATTAGTTGCTGCGGGAATAAGTTTCCACCACGTACCACTTTTGTGTAGCAACAGCAGAATTTGGCTGAAACCTATTCTCACCTCAAGTACATACCTATGACGATTAAAGATTGAAGCTAGTCCAAATTGTTTTTAAACAGCTGATGGGGTGGTGCACGAGACGATGCCTATGAGTATCAGAAACCCCGCGGCCGGCCCTAAATATTGGTATATATACCCCTAGCTGAATTCAATTTTCAATCCACAGAATATAAAGCATAACTTCCGGGATAACCCTTCTCCTGTTCTCCTTAGTTCACTCGCTGTCTATTTATTAGAGTCTTTTAGTCAACGATCACATTAGGAGTCGTTAATTAATATAATTAATAACACTAAATTGAAATACCCAAGCTGGCTTTGGCGCATTGCATTTGGCCTTGGCCTGTATGGTATGAGGAATACTCGCGCGGGGTAATTCTAGGGATTAACGTGTTTCACTGGGAAAGTGATCCGGACCGTGAAAGTGATTCAGTTTATGTAATCGGAGAAAAAGAGATACCCCGCCGTGTAACTACTGAATCTTGCAATCAACGACTTCAGTATGGCGCACAAATACAAATCCAAAGAGACAACCACCAAAACCCGTGTTCTAGCTGCTATAAAAGACTATAAAAATGGCAAGTTCAAGAATATCAAAGATGCGGCTACGGCACATGATGTCACCTATGGGAGGCTGAGAAATCGTCTAGCCGGCAAAGAGGCTAAAGGAAATGCACATGCAGATCAACAGTTACTTACTCCTGTCGAAGAAAAAGCAATCGTTGCATGGATTATTCGATTAGACAACTGGGGATTCCCTCCCCGCATGAAGAACGTTAAAGATATGGCCACACATTTTGTCAGAAGCCACGGTATTAAGAATCCAGTCTTAGGAGTCAATTGGACTACCCGTTTTCTTGCTAGACATCCTGGTCTAGATTCAAAATTTGCAGTACGGCTTGACAAGCAACGTGGCTTTGCTAACAATGCTCACAATCTCAAGGATTTTTTTGGAAAGGTTTGTGATAACAACTTAACTGAATCAGGGCTAATGACAATAACTAGCTCCTAGAAATCGTCAAAACACATCAAATATTACCTGACGATACGTACAATATGGATGAAAAAGGTTTCCTTATAGGCAAATCAGCTGCTATAAAGGTCATATGTAAGAGAGGGAAAAAAAGAAACTTCAAAATACAGGATGGATTGCGGGAATTGATTACTGTCTTTGAGACTGTCTCTGTCTCAAGGGGGTGTCAGGGATATGGCTTCGTTCCGTAAGGTGCGGGGTAGGAGCAGCGATACTTCCCAAGAGGGGGGAAGTATATAGAAAGATAGAGGAACAGCAATAGTCACTTAGTTTCTGTTACCGCTACCTTCTTTTTCTTTCTTTTTCTTTCTGCCTTCTGCATTCACTAGCAATATACTTTATAGTCTCGCTTACCATAGAGACTATAATGTATTGATAAATAGATACAGAAGACGTTGCGTAAAGAAAAAAAGAGAAAGAAAAAAAGTACAGGAGCAGGCGACGTAGCCTCCCTTATATACCCACTATCCTGCAGCCAAGCCTGACTCATACCCTCATGTAACCCCAACTGTGACTCATCCCTTTGCGTAACAGAAACTCTAGAACTCATTCTGACTCATTCCCGCCTCCTAGTGCACAATAATCCCAGCCCTGCCAATCCTTCCACCCCTCCGAACCTAGTGTATCCATGAAAGGAGCCCCCCCCTTCAAGTGTGAGCTCCTGCAAGCCTTAACTTCCCCTGGTCCCGGTTTGTCCAGATAACGTGTATGGAATGTATCGACAGCGGCGGTCTGTTGGTGATACTCGGTGGGTTCCTATGTGGAATTGGTGTACCCAGTCCACTTAACATAGTACTGAAGTCCCTGCCTTCCGTAATGCCTCAAATCCAAAATTTCCTCAACTTCGTACTCCTCCTTTTGATCCACAATAACTGGTGGTGGCGGCGGGGGTTTTTGGCCTAATACAGGGTCGACAGCGGCAAGATCGAGCAGTGAAACATGAAAAACAGGATGCATTTTCATGGAGCGGGGAAGATTCAGGCGATAGGTATAGGGGGAAATAATCTCCTGAACGGGGAACGGCCCCAACTTTTTCCAATCAAGTTTCCTTGACTTCCGTGCCGTATGAATATTCTTGGTTGAGACTGTAAAGGGATATCTCAGAAGTCACTAAGATATGGCTAATGCTAAGCGATAGTTCTGTAGCTTTTAAACTTGTAATATTGTAGACCGGATTCCGTTCGCTTGAGAGGATCATGATTCCCCTAAGACGACGGGAATCCTACTAGCTATTTATACAAAATAAACTCCCTTAAACCCGTTAACTCCTCCAGTAGCAATTCTCCCGCAACGCCTCCGCCGCTGCTCCAATTCCTACGAAGCGGGGTAACCATGAGTACGTAAGCTGAGTAGGGTAGTGATTGCCGAGATATAGCCGAACCCCACTCCTGGGCATACGTCACTCTATCGTTGCACCGTCATACCAGGACAATACCATTGTACTACCGATACCGTACTCCCGAACAATCCTGTAACACTACTCCCCCTTCCAAGCCGTTGTCCTCGACCGTTAAACCCTTTTCATGGAAAAAACCCTGTAGGGAAAAGCCATGATGAGGGAAGGTATCGGGATTATGGCCTTTCCAACCGTCGCTGCCTCTTAGTCTGCCGTGCTTCGGTCTCCGATGCTACTGTGTCTTGACTTCGGGTGCGAGGACGGTTGTTAGTAACGGAACTGGCTTTTCCAACAGCCAGTGCTTCCTGAGGCTCTGGTGTCGCCAACCGTTTGCGCGTGTTCTGCCTCCTATTGGAGTCCGTATCCTCACGATAGGGCCGTAGGAGCATTTCGTGAAACACATTGTGTACCTTCTAGTCTGCTGGTAGATCCAGTCGGTATGCTCGGTTGCCAATCTTGGCCATTACCTCGAAGGGTCCCGTAAACTTATCTGACCACTTACTATAACCGCCGAGATTCCTAGTGTCTAGTAGGACCTTCTGTCCAGGCTCGAACTGTTGTACTGCTGGGCCAGGTCGTGACGCCATTTTATCGTACGTCTGCTGCAAGGTTTCTCTAGCTAGTTCATGGGCGGCGAGTATCTCGTCCAGGTGGTTCTTTCCTTGAGAGTCGAGCCGCTCAATCTCTACATCCGTAGGCCAGTCCGCGCGAGGGTGAAACCCATAGTTGCAATAAAAGGGTGACTGCCCAGTAGAGGAATGCTTGGCGTTATTGTAGGCGTATTCGCAGATAGGGAGGAGGTCTCTCCACTTCTTTCCTGTTCCTGCCGTGAACGCTCGTAGGTAGGACTCCATATGCTGGTTAGTCCTTTCCGTCTGGCCATCTGTTTGGGGGTGGAACGAGGTTGAGAGTCTTCTACGAATCCCTAATCGTTCTGTGATCGCCGTCCAGAAGGCTGACACAAACTGTGTTCCTCGGTCTGATACTATTGTTCGCGGGAGTCCGTGGAAGCGCCAGATGTCTTTGACGAAGGCTTGGGCGGTTTGCTCCGCATTGATTCCTGTCATTGGGATGAAGTGCGCCATTTTAGTGAAGCGGTCCACTACAACCAAGACGTTTCGGAAACTTGACCGCTCCTTGGGCATTTCTACTACGAAATCCATAGAGATGTCGCACCAAGGGGTCGTGGCTAGTTCTAGGGGTTGTGGAAGAGACATATGTCGTCGTCGTTGTTTGGCTCTTTGGCATACGTCGCACGTACTGACATATTTGGCTACGTCGATGGTCATTCCTGGCCACCAGTAGTTCCGGTCAATCAATTCCAAGGTCTTATCTCTACCTAGATGCCCTGCCGTGGGTCTGTCATGATGGTCTTCTATGACCTGTTTGACTGCATGCCCAGGCACTACCCAGCGTCCTTCATGAGTCGCTGTATTCTGATCGGGATCCCACTCTGTTGCAACCTCCTGCAAGATGGTTTGCCGGGCCCACAGGTCCTCAGGGTCTTCGTTTTCAGAGAGTTCATCCGGAACTATCCTACGAGCCCATCGACCCTCTCCTTCGTACCAGTTCCGTAGAGCTGTAGGCATTCCTACTCCTGGTACGTGTACCCATTGATCCACTGAACGCACTTCCGCTGAGGGGTTGCAGAGGATTTCTTCACGAGGTTCTATTCCCGCTTGTGTCCTTCTTGCAAAATATTCGGGAAGAGGGTTTATTTCCGCGAAATGTTCTGGTGAGAGGAGCATTTTTACTGGCTGCTCTCGAACTACTCCCCCTTCCATGGCGTCTCGGTAGCGCCTGGTTACGCCTGGTCGGAAATGGATCTTGAAGTGAAAAGGTCCTATCTTCTCAGCCCATCGAGCCTGTCTTCTTGACAGCTTCTTGGTTGTTGCGAAGTACTGGAGGTTTTGGTGATCAGAATAAATCTGGATAGGTATGTCCGTACCTTCCAGCCAATGTCTCCAAGTCAGGAGGGCGGAAACAATTGCGAGCATCTCCTTATCGTAGATCTCGTAGTTAACTTCGGCCTCGTTAAATTTGCGAGAATGGTAAGCCACCGGATGTAGCTTGCCATCTTCGAACACCTGGGACAGGACCGCAGCCTCTGCCCAGTCGCTGGCATCTGTTTCGAGGATAGCCATGCGATGTTCATCAAAATGTCGGAGGATAGGAGCGGTAGTAAACAGCTTCTTGAGCCCTTCAAAAGCATCCTGCTGCTCCCGACCCCACTTCCATACAGCATTCGTTTTCAGGAGATCTGTCATCGGTCTGCATACCGCAGAATACCCATGGATGAACCGCCTTAGAAAGTTGGCGAACCCCAGGAAACATTGAAGCTCCTTCACCTTTGTGGGTATCAACCACTCGGTGATAGCCTTCACCTTCTCGGGTGAGACCTGGGTGCCGCTACCTGATAGCCTGAATCCTAGGAATTCTACCTCCGTTTGGAACCAAGCAGTCTTTTTCAGGTTGCCGTACAGATGCTGTTGTCGTAACCGCTCTAGCACCCTGCGCACAAGAGCTATATGCTCTTCTCTGGTCTTGGAGTATATCAGGATGTCATCCAAGTAAACCACTAGGCCCTGATCTAACAGATCTTTGAATATAGTATTGACCATGGCCTGGAACGTGGCCGGGGCGTTGGTCAGCCCGAAAGGCATTACTTTATATTCGAAGTGGCCGTATTTGGTCCGGAAAGCTGTCTTCCATTCCTCTCCTTCCGCGATCCTTACTAGGTTGTAACCGTTCTTGAGATCTATCTTGGTAAAGAAGAGGGCTCCTTTTGTCGAGTCTGCTAACTCGGTCATGAGAGGCAGTGGGTACCGATTCTTGACGGTGACGGCATTTAGTCCGCGATAGTCGACGCATAGCCGTAGTGACCCATCATGTTTTGGGACAAAGAGAATTGGTGCTGCTGCTGGGCTGGAAGAGGGGACAATTTTACCTGTCGCTAACATTTCGTCCAGGTATTCCCTCAACGCTTTCTGTTCCGGGGGTGACAATGCATAGATAGGACCCCACGGAGGTTGGCTTCCGTCCAAGAGGGGGATCGTATGATCCCATTCGCTATGTTCCGGTAGGTGTTCTGCTCCTTCCGGAGAAAACACACCTGCGTAGTCTTGGAACTCTTCCGGGATAGCACTGGCGAGATTCTCGCTTCCCGTGTTTCGAGCCCAGAAAGGGTGTGACTCGAGAGGCATGTCAGGTTCCGGCATGTGTCGTAGTAATCTGACGACCCTTTCTTGCCATCCTTCTTCGTACATATCCTCCTCTGTCATCATACATCCCTTAATCTGGCATCGCATACTATCAAAGGTGGCCTTATTTTGCCCCCAATGTATGGTCGGTTGATGCTCTTCGAGCCATCGATGTGGTATAACGAGGTCTTCTCCAGCAAAAGTGCCAACTTCGCAGGTAACCAACCTGTCGAGGTGACTGCCAATGCGGAGTGTGAGAGGTTGGGTAATATGAGTACCGGAGTGTGGCATTCGTGAGCCATCAGCTTGTTTAATGAGGAGTTTTGTTGGGCGTTTTTGGATTGGGATATCAGCTTTCTTGATACAGTTCCAGGACATAATCCATGTTTCGGAACCACTGTCCAATAAAGCTAGGGTCGTATGGGTAAAGTATTTCTTGGTTTTGGGGTTGAGCCAAGAAATTTCTGTCTCGAGGCGGGTTTCTTGGATTATGGTAGTCATTTTGGTATGGCATGAAGGAAGGAATTATTTTTTCCATTCGTAGTGGATTGTGGTTTCTTATATAGCTAAGTGCGGGGTAGCGCTGACGTGTCCTGACTAGAATCCCTTTGCCCTAATCACGAGTTCTTCTTTCATTGGCAGTCTCTCCACAGGGTTGTGGCAAGTCAACAGTGCGCTGTGCGTCTACTGTCCGCGTACCTGTGTGGCCCCTCTGATTTTCCGAACTTCTCTGATTCGAGTTCTTAGGTTCTTGTCATACGTTTTTGCTTTCCTTGCAGTATAGTAATAAAGAGTTTTTTATTTCCGTTCCTTAATACATGATTTTTTCTTTAACTAGTCTTCCCCAAGTGCCGTAATCCTGGCCCTAAATGCTTCGCCCTGCGGTCCCATTTTCTGCCTTTTTTCATTCTCCCCCTCCGGTTCCTTTGCCCTCGAAGTTTTTTCTTCTCTTTTCCTCTTCCTCCCACTTGATTTTTCCGTTCCACCTGTTGCTCTAACCTTAGTGGCTG
Source organism: Morchella sp. 2018-W45 (assembly GCA_024713785.1). Classification (NCBI taxonomy): domain Eukaryota; kingdom Fungi; phylum Ascomycota; class Pezizomycetes; order Pezizales; family Morchellaceae; genus Morchella; species Morchella sp. 2018-W45. The sequence goes on from JAMGYZ010000025.1 coordinate 88,148, forward strand.
AGTAACAGTCTTTTGTCCAGTGACCTTCCCTGCCGCACCGAAGGCATTTATTTTCCTTAGCCCATTTGTCTTTCTCCGCTTGGGTAGCCCCTAAGCTTTCTGTCGATGGAGGAGGTTTGCGTGGGGATTCTTCTCGTTCCTTTCTATGGGGACGGGATGCATTATGTTGCTTCTTGCGGGTGTGGGGGGATTGCTGGCGTCTGGGTTCCTAATCTTTTTGGGGCTTTACTGGATCTCTTCCTCGCAATATCTCTTTGCGGGCTTTGACTTCAGCATCTTTCCTTCCTACTCTTCTGACCCAGGCTAACCAATCCGGAAAACTGGATGGTTCTTCAATCGCAGCTGATAATCTTTGTTCTAACGAGGAGTTTATTCCTGTTAGGATCATAGATTTCATGACGATTGGGCCAACTCGAGCATCCCACTCGAGGTTCTGCATCTCATTGATGTAGTCGTCGATAGGACCAGTTTGACGGAGGTTATCCATTTTCTGCTTGGCCTGTTCTTGACTAGTACGATTACCGTACTGGATGCGAAGTTCCTGTTTGAAACCTTCCCAAGTACCGAGCCTAGGGTCTATACTAAGCCTTTCCTTGAAGTTACGCCAGAAACTTGCGGCACTTCCTGTTAATTCCAGGGATGCCCAGAGGATTCGAGTCTTATCATTCCATATGACTCGAGGTTGGAGGTTCATCAGGATTTCCATTTTGTCAATCCAATGGCGGACGTCCTCATTGGCTTTGCCTGAGAAGGGGATTTTGGCCTGCTTAGGGGTTTCTCCCTTTTGGTGGCTTCGGGGCTCCGGTGACTGCGTCTCTGCTCGTCGGTGTCGCTTATTCCTTTTCCTTCTCCTTCTGTCCTCCTCTGAAGAACTGGATGAGTCCGATGAGCTGGGGCTATCATCCTTCCTGTGCCTTCGTCTACCTCGTCCTCCACCATTTCCACCACCATTACCTGCCGCTTCCTTACCCTTTACAGGCTCTTCTTCCCTTCCACGTTTACCGTAGGATCTTCTGGGTGGAGAAGAGAGGGATTTACTCCTTCTCCTGTTGGCTGGGGGTGATGGTTGCGGTGCCCTTCCTTCTCCTGGAGAGTCATTCTCAGACTCAACCCGTGGTTGTTTCCCTTTTCCTTTTAATGCCTTCAGAGTTACCTTCAGCATTTTCTTCAATTCTGCACCGAGGTTACCGGCAACGGGGGTGGGCGCTTTTGGTAATGAAGGCGCTTGGGCTGCTGTAAGAGTAGCTGCCAGCCCTTCTGGTATTTCCAGATCTTTCTCCTGTTGCTGGGCCTGTATATAGGCTGCTAGTTCCTGGGTGCGTAGTTGGTGCTGGAGGTTCTCCGAAGCCATCTGCCTCATTCTTAGCTCAGTCTCCACCTGTTGCATCTCTGCATAGGCTTGGAACTGGCTAGCGAGGGTGTAGAGGGCGGCATTTATCTGGTTTTGTTGTCCATCTACCTCCCGGAACTTTTCCCGTAATTCTCCTACTAGTTGTTGCCCGCCTAGGACTACCTGGCTATGCTGGTGGTCCCTGGTCCTAGCTTCTACCTGGAGAGCCGCGCCTGTCTGAGCTGCCAGACCCTGTATTCCCTGGACGAGTACCTCTGTCCGCAGGGGTCGCGGGGTCTCTTGCTCGAAGGACAGTTCGTCGATGGATGAGGTGCTCGCGTAGCTGGCATCGCTCATATCCCCATCCGAACCATAGCGCCTCACTGTAATAGTGCTTTGCTTGGTTGGGGTGTCGAAGGGGTCGAGGTCCATACTGGCGGAGCTACGGGTGATTCTCTTCGGGTCTCGTTTGCGGATCCTTTTGGGGGCTTTGGCCTTGAGGGTAGCAGGCTTCCATAGCTCCGCGGCGGGGGTGTCCCTGACTGTGCTGGCCACGAGGGGATGGGCCTGGGCCACGGTGGTATTCTTGTCTCGCAGGGTAATGGCGTCCTCCATGTTGGAGTCTTCCTGTGACCGTGACGCTAGAGGGAGGGACATCTTTGAAGAATTCGATTGGGAGTTTGGTGGTGTTGAGGGTCCAAGGTAGAGGAGTTAACCAAGGTACCGAGTGCGCTAAGCCGTGAGAGTTTTGGCTAAGTGTAACGAGGACCGAGGGGGTGGAGTTGGGCTCAAGGATTTGCTCCTTGAAGGTTGCGATGGTACGGGCTTCTGTGAAGAACCCTTGGTGTTGGAGATAACCGCAGTAGAGATGTTCTGCGCTACCTCGGGGAACGAGAAAGGAGGTCTGACAAGGGAATTGAAGCATATACTTTCTTCCTTGATCACTGTCTTCTCTTATTCTTCTACCGAGTGCCCGTGTACTATCCGTACCTAGCAGTCACACAAGGTAGTTGTTTAAGTGAAGCGTTGTCTTGGAGAAGTGGTCTGCTTTGATGGTATGCGACCGGATAAGGTACAATATAGTGTAAAGGGATATCTCAGAAGTCACTAAGATATGGCTAATGCTAAGCGATAGTTCTGTAGCTTTTAAACTTGTAATATTGTAGACCGGATTCCGTTCGCTTGAGAGGATCATGATTCCCCTAAGACGACGGGAATCCTACTAGCTATTTATACAAAATAAACTCCCTTAAACCCGTTAACTCCTCCAGTAGCAATTCTCCCGCGACGCCTCCGCCGCTGCTCCAATTCCTACGAAGCGGGGTAACCATGAGTACGTAAGCTGAGTAGGGTAGTGATTGCCGAGATATAGCCGAACCCCACTCCTGGGCATACGTCACTCTATCGTTGCACCGTCATACCAGGACAATACCATTGTACTACCGATACCGTACTCCCGAACAATCCTGTAACAGAGACAAACACCATATCCCCAACCTTGTACCGTGGGGCGGGAGTGCGCTTTGAATTCACTGACTTCTCCTGTTGATCCTAGGCCGTCCTCAATTGTGTTTGTAGATAGTAATGGAGCTCCTTCATTCTTCCTGCAAAATCATGAGCATTGAGGCTTGGTGGGGTCCTTTCTGGCTTCTGGAAATCTATAGTAAATCTAGGGTGGTAGCCGTAGTTGGTGAAGAATGGATTAGCTTTGGTAGAGGCTGACACTTGGTTATTTGCTATGAATTCTGCGATGGGCAACCACTTAACACAATCGTCCTGCTGGTATGACACGTATCTACAGAGGTATTGTTCCATTACTGCATTCAATCTCTCCGTCTGGCCATCTGTTTCAGGGTGAAAAGCTGTGGACATTTTGGCTTCGATCTTGAGTTGTTCACAGAGAGATTTCCAGAATTTCGCAGTAAATTGGGTGCCCCTGTCTCAAGGGGGCATCAGAGTATTAACTTCGTTCCGCAGGGTGCGAGGTAGCAACAGCGATACTTCCCAAGAGGGGGGAAGTATGTATAATAAAGAGGAATGAGGACGGCGATAGTCGCTAGTGAAAGCGAGACTATAAAGTATATTGCTAGATAGATACAGAAGACGTTGCGTGAAGAGAAAAGAAGAGAAAGGAAAAGTACAGAAGTAGGCGTCGTTGCCTCCCTTATATATCCACCTATCCGTCGCCAAGCCTGACTCATACCCTCGCGTAACCCCTCACTATGACTCATTCCTTTGCGTAACAGAAACCCGTAGAACTTATTATGACTCATCCCCCCCTCCTAGCGCACAGTAATCCCAGCCCTGCCAATCCTTCCAATCCTCCGATCCTAACGTATCCATGAAAGTAGCCCCCCCCTTTAGACTCGAGCTCCTGCGAGCTTTAACTTCCCCTGGTCCTGGCTTACTCGGGTAGCGTATATGAAAAGTATCGACGGCAGCGGTCTGTTCGTGGTACTCAGCGGGTTCCCATGTAGGATCAGTATATCCCGTCCACTTAACATAGTATTGAAGTCCCTGCTTTCCGTGATGCCTTGAATCCAAAACTTCTTCCACTTCGTACTCCTCTTCTTGATTCACAATAACAGGTGGTGGTGGCGGTGATCTTTGGCCTAACATAGGATAAACGGCGGCGAGGTCGAGCAATGAAACATGAAATACGAGATGCATCTTCCTAGAGCGGGGGAGATTTAGGCGATAGACGTATGGGGAGACAACTTCTTGGACAGGAAACGGTCCTAATCTTTTCCAATCGAGTTTTCTTGACTTCCGCGCGGTACGAATATTCTTTGTCGAAACAAATACCATATCTCCAACCTCATAACGGGGGGCGGGAGTGCGCTTTGCATTTACCGACTTCTCCTGCTGATCTTGGGCTGTTCTTAGCTACGTCCGGAGATGGTCGTGTAGCTCCTTCATTTTTCCTGCGAATTCATGGGAATTAAGGCTCGGTGGGGTCCCCTCTGGCTTTCGGAGGGTTATAGCAAATTGAGGATGATAACCATAGTTGACGAAAAATGGGGTGGCTTTGGTGGAAGCTGATACCTGGTTATTTGCCGTGAATTCTGCCATTGGCAACCACTTTGCTTAATCGTCTTGTTGATATGATACATATCCTCGAAGATATTGCTCCATCACTGCATTGAGTCTCTCTGTCTGGCCATCCGTTTCTGGGTGGAAGGCTGTAGACATTCTGGCTTCAATTTTGAGTTCTTCGCAGAGGGATTTCCAGAATTTTGCGGTAAATTGAGTGCCTCTGTCGGAAGTAATGTGTGTAGGTAGGCCGTGTAACTTCCAAACGTGTTGTAGGTATAAGCCGGCCAGATCCTCTGTATCAACGGTGGTGTTGCAAGGCAAAAGATGGCGCATTTTCGTCAGTCGATCCACAACTACCAGTATAGCATCGTACCCTTCACTTTCCGGTAAACCCGTAACAAAGTCCATAGAGACCTCTCTCCAAGGCTGCTCTGGAATAGGTAGCGGCCGGAGTACTCCCATCTTCCCATGTGTTGTGGGTTTACTTCGCTGGCAGATATGGCAATTCCGAATATATTGGCCGATATAATCACACATATTTGGCCAATAGTAATCCCTGCTGACCAACTCAAAGGTTTTTTCTCTGCCGGAGTGTCCTGCTGAGGGAGCATCATGGTATTGCTTCAGAATTTCCAACTTCAATAGTGCATAGTCGGGAACGTAAATGCTTTCGCGGTAAAGCAAGCGGCCGTCCACTTCGGTACATTCTGCTAGAGATATTTCCTTGCAGTGTTTCGTATCTGTTTGCCGTAGATTCAGAATCTTTTGTGGAAATGGGTCAGCCAGATATCCTTCCTCGAATAATTTCTGTAGGGAGGCATTCTTTTCAGCGGGTTCATTTGCCAAAGAACCCGCCAAGAAACTTAGCTTAGGGTCGAGATTTTCCCTCTTCAAAACCGTCTGACTCTGGTGCAACAATCTTTCATCCCCTTCTTCAGGGAGATCTCCTGATCTCCTAGTCAATGCATCCGGTTTCCCGCTCTGCTTCCCCAGTCTGTATTTAATAACAAAATTAAAACGCGATAAATATTCGGCCCATCGTGCCTGCCTCCTATTAAGTTGCTTGGTCGACATAAAGTATTTGAGATTTTTATGATCGGAAATGACCTCTATAGGGTGCTTAGCCCCCTCCAACTCCGGTCTCCATTCTTCAAAACACTTAATTATTGCCAATAGCTCCTTATCATATATTTCGTAGTTGCATTCCACGGGTGTATGTTTCTTAGAGAAGAACGCCACAGGGTAAAGCTTCCCTTGTTCGTCGTATTGCGAAAGTACACCACCAGCAATGTAGTCTGATGCGTCTGTTTCTACTGTAATTGGCTTCTCGGGTTCAAAATGGATTAGAATAGGGGCGGTGGTGAAGGCCTCTTTCAAGGATTGAAATGCTACTACCACTTCCGGGGTCCATAGAAAGGGGACATTCTTCTTCGTCAATTTAGTCATGGGAGCTGCAAGTTTTGAAAATCCGAAAATAAAGCGCCGGTAGAAATTAGCGAAGCCTAGAAAGGCTTGTACGTCCTTGACCGTCTTGGGATTCGTCCATTCTTGTATTGCGGAGACTTTATGAGGATCCATACGGATACCATTCGGTTCAATAATTAACCCAAGGTAGGTTGTACTTTGGGTATGGAACTCGCATTTTTCCGGCTTCAGTAGAATCCCATTCTTCTGCAACGTTCCAAGTATCGTTTCGACATGCTGCTCATGTTCTTCCAGGGAGTCACTATATATCAGAATATCGTCTAGGTATGCAGTGCAGAATTGATCCAAATGTTCTCGGAGGCAGTCGTTAATAAAATGTTGAAAGGTGGCGGGGGCATTGGTGAGGCCAAAGGGCATAACGGTGTATTCAAAGTGGCCATAGCGGGTCCTAAACGCCATCTTCCATTCCTCCCCTTCAGCCATTCGAATCTGGTTATACCCTTGTCGTAAATCTAGTTTAGTATACCACTTGGCCTTTGAGAGTCGATCCAAAGTTTCCCGGATTAGAGGTAGTGGATATCGGTTCTTCACCGTCAGCTCATTTAGTCCTCGATAATCCACACACAAGCGAAGAGATCCATCGGCCTTCTTAACAAAGAGTACAGGGGCTCCAGCTGGAGAAGAACTTGCTCGAATGAAACCCTTGGAGAGGTTCTCGCGAATATAATCCCGTAGTGCAAGTAGCTCGTCTCTGGACATACCGTAGAGAGGCCCAAATGGTGGTTCTTTTCCCTCTTTTAGGGGAATTTTATGATCGTAGGGACGGCGGGGTGGTAAGTCTTGGGCCATTGCTTCATCAAACATATCCAGTCGGTTGTGGTACCTTTTGGGGATCCTTTGTTTCCAGTCGTCCTTTGGGGTATCGTGGAGGGCTTTTTCGATTTCGTAAAGAGTAATACTACAGACTTGTAATTTTTTGCGGCGGGCAAGGCGGCTAAAGGGAACGGGACCTATCATATAGGTTGAGGGTTTAATACCCGCGATAGGCTCAGGAATAACCGTGGAATTGCAGTTCTTTTTACAGAACTCCGAGTCGAAAACTATTGTATTATTTTTAAATTTAAGGGTAGCATCGTGATATTGCAACCACGGGATGCCAAGAACTAGGGGGTACTGTCCTAATTTGGTAACGAAAAGTGGGATTTGTTCTTGATGAGAGCCCACAAGTAGGGGGACGCGGCATATTGAGGTAATTTGTCCTGAGGCTATAGGTCTTCCATCGATAACCTCAAGTACACGGGGATTTCTTAGAGAGAAAATAGGAAGTTGGTGATGGCGCGCAAAGGTTTCGTCAATAAATACGAATCCCGAGGCTCCGGTATCGATCATAGCATAAGTGGGAATAGAGTTCTTATTGTGAGCAATATTACACGCTACAACTAAGTGATCTCCATTTAGCTCCTCCTCTGCCATAACCGAAACAGAAAACCCAGAAATAGAAAACGCAGATAAAGAAGAATCCTTTGAAGGTCCCTGGCGAGGGCCATGATACTGACCAGGGACTACTGAAAACCCGAATTATCTGACGAAAGAATAACATCCATGGAAGAAGAAAAAGAAGAAAAAGAAGAAGAAGAAGAAGAATTAGAGGCGGCGGGGGGAGCAGATAGAGCGGCACCCTTCATAGCCGGGGGAGGGCCACGTAGGCGACTACCTTGAGGGCAGTTGGCAAAGACATGATCGGGAGCGGCACAGTAGGCGCAGCGGCCATTTTCCATCCTCCATTTTTTCTCAGCAGCCGTGGTGTGTCGGCGTCCATTAGCAAACGTATATCTTCCCTCTGGGGGGAGACAGGTAGTGGGGCGAGCTTGGAGGGCCGAAAGGTCCATAGGGGCTAGGCCTCCTGGGGTGTGCGACGGGTGTGGGGGAGCAGGTTGAGAAGCAAACTGTCCCATTGGGTTCCTATTGGCCTTATAGGCATCTTTCCTGGCCCTAATCCTATTGTCCATAGTCATGAGCCTCCTAACATAGGCATCGAACCCTTCTGCTGTAGTATCCTGATATATCATTGCATCCTTAAGGTCGTCCGACAGCCCATTCTCCAAGGCGTCCTTTTTGGCTTCCGCATTATAGTCCAGTTGGCCCATGATGCGCAAAAATTGCGTGAGGTAGGTGGCGAAGTCCCCTTTGCCCTGGCGGAGGTTCTGAAGTTCTCGTCTGGCTGTGTGCCTGCGGGCAGCTCACGAAGGAAAAAAAAAAAAAAAAAAAAAAATGCGACGAGCCATAGGGATGACCTGGTCTAATGCTTTCCCCTCTAGCCGACTAACCGCGTAGAAGACCTTGGCCTCCTCATTCAGGAACCTGTCATGGTTGACTCTGAGTTTGGTGCGGAGGAGGTTCAGGAACCCTGGTAACTCCTTCCGGGTCCCGTTAAACTTTGGTGGGTCGGGAAATTTCTCGGAACGGAAGGTAGTGGGCGGGGTATTAACGGGTGAGGGAGGGGCTTCTGGTGGAGGTGGCGGTGCGCGGGCTGTGGCAAGTTGAAACTCCAGGGTGCGGACCTGGGCTTCTAGGGCGTCGGTGTGGCTGTCGGAGGCGGTCAGTTGGTTCCGAACTGCAGCCAACTCTTGTCTGGTTTGGGCATGTAGGACCCTGCTAGCATCTCTTTCTGTCTTCCATCGATCTCCTTCCCGTATAAGGGCGAGGAGGTGTACGTAGTGGTAGTGTTTGTCTTCGACTGTGTCGAACTCTTCGAAGGTTTGGGGAATCTGATAGTTTCCATCAAGGGTGACCCCCTCAATGATGTGGGCTGGGGGAGGGGGTGGAGGAACTGGGGTAGACATTGGTGAGTGGGCACGGTGCGGATGACGACGCAACGTAATCTCAAGGGGGCGTCAGAGTATTAACTTCGTTCCGCAGGGTGCGAGGTAGCAACAGCGATACTTCCTAAGAGGGAGAAAGTATGTATAAAGAGGAATAAGGACGGCGATAGTTGCTAGTGAAAGCGAGACTATAAAGTATATTGCTAGATAGATACAGAAGACGTTGCGTGAAGAGAAAAGAAGAGAAAGGAAAAGTACAGGAGTAGGCGCCGTTGCCTCCCTTATATATCCACCTATCCGTCGCCAAGCCTGACTCATACCCTCGCGTAACCCCTCACTATGACTCATTCTTTTGCGTAACAGAAACCCATAGAACTTATTATGACTCATCCCCCCCTCCTAGCGCACAGTAATCCCAGCCCTGCCAATCCTTCCAATCCTCCGATCCTAACGTATCCATGAAACCCTGTCGGAAGTGATATGTGTGGGCAGGCCATGTAGCTTCCAAACATGTTGCAGATATAAGTCGACCAGGTCTTCTGCATTGACAGTGATATTGTAAGGCAAAAGATGGCGCATCTTCATTAGCCGATCCACCACAACCAATATAGTATTGTACCCTTCGCTCTCCGGTAGACCTGTGACAAAGTCCATAGAGATCTCCCTCCAGGGTTGCTCTGGGATGGGTAACGGTCGAAGTTATTATGGGGCTCGGCGGAGACTAGGATCGAAGCAGGCCAAGGTACACAACCGAGATAAAACAAGGCGAGGCAGGGACGGGTAAGGCTAGGCGAGATAAGAGACGAGAGATACAAGGCGTAGAAGCGATGGACTAAATAGAAACTATGAAGGTTCCTCTAGCCCCTAGGGGGGTAGTAGGAGTGTTGCGGCGATAGCTTAGAAGTCGTGAAGTAAGTATTGACTAAAAAGATACAAAGTTTGCGTAAGGAAGAAAGGAAAGAAAGAGAAATCCTACAAGCGAAGGAGGGAGCTCCCTATATATATAGCTCAGAATCCCTTCGCTGACTCATACCATAGAAACCCATAGAACCTCAAGGAAATTCTTCTATTAGAAATACATGCATACCGTTGACTCAGAGAAACCCTGCAAATAGAAACTCATAGAATACCATAGAAACCCCTGACTAATCCTTCTTCCCGCAACATTTGCCAAGTACGCTCCACGCCGTGATAGAAGTACTCCTAACTTTTCATGTATCGTTGACTTGCTTCGTTGACAGGTGTGGCAGTTTCGAATGTACTACCCGATATAATCACGTATATTTGGCCAGTAATGGTCTCTGCTAACCAATTGGAAGATTTTTTCTCTACCAGACTGTCCTGCCAAGGGAGCATCATAGTATTGTTTCGGAATCTCCAACTTTAATGGTGCGTAATCGGGAACATAGGTGCTTTCGCGATAGAGTAGGCGGCCGTCTCTTTGTGTACATTCCGCTAGGAATATTTCCTTGCAGTGCTTCGTATCTGTCTGCCGTAGGTCCAAGATCTTTTGTGGGAATGGGTCAGCTAGGTATCCTTCATCGAATAATTTCTGTAGGGGGGCATTCTTTTCAGCGGGTTCATTTGCCAATGAACCCGCTAACAAATTTAGCTTGGGGTCAAGGTTTTCCCTCTTCAGGACCATCTGACTCTGTTGCAGTAACCTTTCATCCCCTTTCTCAGGGAGATCTCCTAATCTTCTAGTTAATGCATCCAATTTCCCACTTTGCTTCCCAGATCCAAACTTAATAATAAAGTCAAAACGCGATAGATATTTGGCCCATCGTCCTTGTCTCCTGTTAAGTTGATTGGTAGACATAAAATACTCAAGATTTTTGTGGTCGGAAATAATCTCGATGGAGTGCTTCACTCCTCCCAGCTCTGGTATCCATTTCTCGAAGCACCTAACTATTGCCAATAGCTCTTTATTGTAAATTTGGTAATTGGATTCTGTGAGTGTATCTTTCTTGGAGAAGAATGCCATGGGATGTAGCTTCCCTTGTTCATCATATTGAGAAAGTACACTACCAGTAATATAGTCCGATGCGTCTGTCTCGATCGTAATTGGCTTTTCAAGGTCAAAGTGAATCAGGATAGGGGCAGTGGTAAAGGCTTCCTTTAAGGATTGAAATGCCGCTTCTGCTTCCGGGGTTTATAAGAAGGGAACGTTTTTCTTTGTGAGTTTAGTAAGGGGGGCTGCAAGTTTCAAAAATTCAACAATAAAGCGACGGTAGAAGTTGACGAAGCTCAAGAAGGCTTACATGTCCTTAACCGTCTTGGGGGTTGTCCATTCCTCTACTGCTGATACCTTATGGAGGTCCATACGGATACCATTGTGTTCAATAATCAACCCAAGGTAGGTTGTACTTTGGGTATAGAACTCGCAATTTTCCGGCTTCAATAGGATTCTGTTCTTCTGTAACACTCCTAGTAGTGTTTTGACATGTTATTCGTGTTCTCCGAGGGAGTCGCTATATATAAGAATGTCGTCCAAATATGTGGTGCAGAATTGATCCAAATGTTCTCGGAGACATTCATTGATAAAGTGTTGGAATGTAGCAGGAGCATTGGTGAGGCCAAATGGCAGAACAGTATATTTGAAGTGGCCATAGCAGGTCCTGAACGCTGTCTTCCATTCCTCCCCTTCAGCCAATCGAATCTGGTTGTACCCCTGTTGCAAATCCAACTTAGTATACTACTTGGCTTTGAGAGTCGATCTAAGATTTCCCGAATTAGGGGCAATGGGTATCCATTCTTAACCGTCAGCTCGTTTAGTCGTCAGCAATCCACACACAGGCGGAAGGATCTGTCAGCTTTCTTAACAAATAATACCGGGGCTCCAGCTGGGGACGAGCTTGCGCGGATAAAACTATCATGGGGTACTATGGACTTCGCGGAGGAGAAGAATATTGGAGAATAGGTTTTCAGTTATAAGGTTTCTTTTGGATTCTTGGAGTTTCTATGGGTTTCTATTACACGACGTTATGAGTTATGACTGTACAGAGATCAGGAGGGGTATATATATATTGCTACGGATCTTTCCTTTGTCCTTTTCTTTCTCATTCTTTCCTTACGTGTTCTTCCTGTTATCAATCCTATTGTTTAGTTTCGTTTCCTCGTGTGTCTTTAGTTCTGAATATATAACGTCAAAACCATAGTTCCCGCTAAGACCCCATTGGGTCTTCTATCGTACCTCATCTCATCTTCGACTATTGCCTCATCCTTGTCTCGTCTCGCATCGCCTCGCTTATAGTCTATGACTGTAGTACGCCTCGTCTACTGGTACCTTCATCTCCATGTCTTCGTCAGAGAGGCTATCTGGACCCTCTGCCCCTCCACCTAGCTTCTCGGTTAGATTCCCTTGTCACCGTCTCTTGCCTTTGCCCTTGCCTCGCCTCGGTTGTGTACTTCGTCTCTCTTATCTATTGTCTGTGTGTTGCTCCATAACAAAAACCCTTGTAGAGGTTCTCACGAATATAGTCTCTTAGTACCAGTAGTTTGGCCCTGGACATGCTGTAGAGGGGGCCAAATGGTGGCTCCTTTCCTTCCTTCAGTGGGATCCTATGATTACAGGGGTGGCGCGGTGGTAAATCTTGGGCCAGAGCTTCATCAAACACACTTAGCCGGTTGTGGTATCGTTCTGAAATTCTTTATTTCTATCCATCCTTCGGGGTATTATAGAAAGCCTTTTCTATTTCATAGAGGGTTATACTACAGATTTGTAATTGCTTGCGGCGGGCGAGACGACTGAAAGGAACGGGGCTGATCATATAGGTTGGGGGTTTAATACCTGACATAATATTGGTAGTGAATGTAGAATTGCAGTTCTTTTTACAGAACTCTGAGTCAAAAGCGACCGTATTGTCCTTGAATTTCAGGGTGGCGTCGTGGTATTGTAACCAAGGAATACCAAGAACCAGGGGGTACTGTCCCAGCTTGGTAACAAAGAGTGAAATTTGTTCTCGATAAGAGTCGATAAGTAGAGGAATATGGCATATTGAGGTAATTTGTCCGGATGCTATAGGTCTTCCATTGATGACCTCAAGCATACGAGGAGTTTTAAGAGAGAAAATAGGGAGTTGATAATGGCGCGCAAAGGTTTTATCAATAAATGCGAATCCCGAGACTCCAGTGTCGATCATAACGTAAGTGGAAATAGAGTTCTTATTGTGAGCAATGTTACAAGCTACAACTAAGTGGTCTCTATTTAACTCCTCCTCTGCCATAACCGAAACTGAAAACTCAGAAATAGAAAAAACAGATAAAGAAAAATTCTTTAAAGGTCCTTGGCAAGGGCCATGATACTAACCAAGGACTACTGAAAACCTGAATTATCAGAAGAGGGAACAACATCCATAGAAGAAGAAAAGGAAGAAGAAGAAGAAGTTATAGGAGCGGGAGTCTCAATAGGAGCAGCGGAGGGAGTAGACAAGGTGGCACCTCTCATAGCTGGAGGGGGACCACGTGGACGATTGCCTTGTGAGCAGTTGGCGAAGACATGGTCAGGGGCAGTACAGTAGACACAGCGGCCATTCTTCATTCTCCATTTTTTTTCGGCAGCAGTGGTATGTCGGTGGCCATTAGTGAAGGTATATCTTCCTTCTGGTGGGAGGCGGATAGTGGAGCAAGCCTGGAGAGCTGATAGGTCCATCTAACGGGATGGGGTCGGGAGCAGGATTATAGTAGGAGCAGGGTCAGGCAGAGAGTCCACAAGGAATCTCAGGACGTGGAGGCGGAGATACCAGTAGATGGCTCTCGTTGCTGACATGTAGCGCAAGGACAAGGGACGGGGTAGGCTCAGGAGACACCAGAGACGGGGCAGGTTCAGGTTGAGGTTCAGGGACGAGTTCAGGAACGAGGTGAAGACAGAAGGGCCTAAGCCAAAGTATGAGGTTACTAGCAGAAAGAAGATATTGTCTAGAGAGGCGAAGACATAAGAAAGAACGAGCACTATATATACAACTATTCCCCCGCACCGATAACTCATACCATAGAATCCCATAGAACTCTTTTCATTCTTGTACCACCTATACTATTCCCGATTCCCCTAATTCTATCCCGTTACTACCCAATCCTTTCTAACGCTTACATTCTAACACCTGAGCTCCTTCCTAACCCGTCATCCTACTTCCGACATCGACTGATACTATCCAACAACCCTGTTCCGAAGACGCCTTGGTGGAAGGCTAGAGGCAGAAGGCAGAGCCGTGATAGTCCATGGAGGTGAGGCCTCCTAGTGTGTGCGATGGATGCAGGGTAGCGGGTTGGGAGGTGAATTATCCTATTGGGTTTCTATTAGTCTTGTGGGCATCCTTCCTGACCCTGATCTTGTTATCCATCGTCATAAGTCTCCTAACATAGGCATCAAAGCCTTCCTCGATCGTATCCTGATAGATCATTGTGTCCTTGAGGTCGTCGGATAGTCTAGTCTCTAGGGCGTCCTTCTTGACTTCCTCATTGTAATCGAGTGGGCCCATAATGTGTAGGAATTGTGTAAGGTAGGACGCAAAGTTTCCTTTGCCGTGGCGGAGGCTTTGAAGCTCCCTCCTGGCTGTGCTTCAGGCGTCTGGGTCTCCAAAAGAGGCTTCCAAAAATGCAACAATGTTACGGAGCAACACGGAGACACAAGTAAGAGAGCCGAGGTACACAACTGAGATAGGAGCGAGGACGAGGATCAACGACGAGGGAACCTTAACCTAGGAGCAGGGTTGTTGGGCAGAGAGTCCAGATGGCCTCTCGGATGAAGTTATGGAAACGGAGGTACCAATAGATGACACGTACTACAGTCATAGACTATGGTCGAGACGAGGCGAGGCAAGACGAAGATGAAGACGAAACAGTGAACGAGAACAAAACTAAACGAGGACGAGACAGTGGACGAGGACGAGGCGAGATACTATGGAAGACCCAAGAGAGTATTGGTGAGAACTATGGTTATGACGTTGTTTATTCAGAACTAAGAACACAAGATGAAACGAAACTAAATGGTAGGGTTAATAACAGGAAGAACATGTAAGAAAAGAAAGAGAAAGAAAAGAACAAAGAGAAAATTTGTAACCATATATATATACCTCTCCTAATCCCTGTACCCTTATGACATATAACATCGTGTAACAAAAATCTATAGAAGTTCCAAGACTCAAAAGAAACATCACAACCGAAATCCTATTCTCCAATATTCCCCTCCTCCATGAAGTTCGTGGTTATCACGGTTCCGTCTCCTGCACCCCGCCTTCCGCCAAGGCGTCTTCGGAACAGGGTTGTTGGATAGGATCGGTCGATGTCGGAAGTATGATGATGGATTAGGAAGGAGTTCGGGTAGTAGAATGTAAGCGCTAGGAAGGATGGGGTAGTAACGGGATAGAATAGGGGAGGTTTGGAATAGTGTGGGTGGTACGAAGCATGTGGGAGATCTATGGGATTCTATGGTATGAGTCATCGGTACGAGGGAATAGTTGTATATATAGGGCTCGTTCTTTCCTATGTTTTCGCCTCTCTAGGCAACGTCTTCTTTCTGTTGGCAATATAGTACTTTGGCTTCGGCCCTTCTGTTCCCGCCTCGTTCTCGAATCTGAACCTGAACCTGAACCCGAACCTGAACCTGAACCCGAACCTGAACCTGCCTTGACCCTGGTGTATCCCGAGCCGACCCTGTCCCTGTTCCCGCTCCTTGATCCTATTCCTGCTTCGCTTCCCGAACCCGACCTCGCCCCGTTAGACTACGTTGCCTCGCCTATTGGCTCCCGATACATCATGTCCGCCCAAGCCGAATGGGTTTTTCCCGCTGCCCTTGCCGAATTCCAACGACAAGTGACTGTGGATGTTATTCTTTTGCATCGAAACCTGACCCAGGTGGCTCAAATCCGGGACCGAGTCCTAGTCGAAAGGAATCAAGCTCGAGCTGACCTAGCTCACGTAACGGCAGAACGAGACCATGCTTTAAATGCGGCAGAGGGCGCCCAAGAACTCGCCCTTCAAGTAGCCGACTTACAGACCCAGTTGGCGGAAGTCCGTCAAATTAATGAGAATCTTCGTGCCCAAGCCGTCGCTCCTCCTGTTGTCCCGTTGGCTCCTCCTCATCGGGTACATTTCGAAACTCCCTTACCTCCTGCTGCCCCTCCTCTTGGTCCCCCAGTTGCTCCGCCAGTAGCTCCCCCGTCGGCCACTGCCGCCCCTCGTTCCGAGAAAGTTCCTGATCCACCAAAGTTTGACGGAAAAAGGGAGGAGCTTCGCCCCTTCGTTACTCAACTCCGTCTTAAGATGCTCGCTAATCATGATCGCTTCCCCGCCGCCCAAGCCCGCCTGGCCTATGCTATTAATCTTCTCTCTGGCCGTGCCCTCGCCCAGGTAATGCCCCTCGTTGCCGGAGGACGCATTGACCTGGAAGATATTGAAGCCCTTATCACCATTTTGGAAACCGCCTTCGGGGATCCAGACCGCATTGCTACTGCCGAGCGAGAACTCGAGCGCTTAACTCAAGGGGGTCGAGATTTTTCTACTTACTTCGCTGAATTCCAACGTTTGGCTGCTGAAGTTAGATGGAACGATGAGGCAAAAAAACACGCACTCACCCAAGGTCTCTCCCGCGAACTCCGCTCCGCTATGATTCACCATGACGTTCCCCCTACTACCTCCGACTATGTTCTCTTGCTCCAGAAGTTGGACAATAGACTCAGGGATGCTCGTGCCAGAGATCGCTTTTCTCCATCTGTTGTTCGGCAGTCTTATACTCCCCCCGCTTCGGCCCGTGTTTCTGCTCCCGCTTCTGTTCCTATTGCTTCCGCCCCTCACCCCTCCTATTCTCCAGGTGGTGCGGTGCCAATAGATCTTTCTGGTGCCCGCCGTCCTCAGCGCCGTGGTCCTATTACCCCCGCCGAACGTGCCCGCCGTGCCGCCCAAGGTCTCTGCATGTATTGTGGAGGTCCTGGGCATTTTGCCGCTGAATGTCCTGCTCGTCCTGTTGTTCGTCCTGTGTTGTTGCTACTTGAGGTCGTGTACCTCCGGTTATGTCTGGAGCCAGCGCCCCCTGTTATTAATAATGCTTCTCGTCCTTCTTCTTCTCCTGGCTATGTTTTTGGATTTCCTTTTGGTTCTTCGTCGTCGTCTGGTTCGTTGGGTTTGGGTTCTCCTGGTTCGATTTCTGCTGTGGTCCCGGATCAGTCGGGTTTTCACGAGGACCTGTCTTAGGTGGCTTAGGCCAGGTCCCTCATCTTTCTTTGTCTGTTTCTGCTGTTTCTGGTGTCTCTGGTGAGAAGGTTTCGGATAACGATCATCTTGTTGTTTCATGTATCGTATCTGATAAGAATAAAACTGTTAAAACCTACTCACTGGTGGACACCGGGGCTTCTGGATTTACATTCATTGATGAATCGTTTGTACGCCACAAGGAAATTCCCACTACTCCTCTTCCCAATCCTCGTGCTCTTCATGTTATTGATGGAAGAGAAATCTCCTCTGGTAACATTACTCATATTGCTCATTTTTCTCTCCGCATCCAAGGTCATGTCGAAAAAATTTCCGCCTATGTTACTCGCTTGGGACATTATCCGCTAGTACTAGGCATTCCATGGCTTCGTCGACATAATGCCACTATTAATTTTGCTGATAATTCGTTGACCTTCGGATCTCCTCGCTGCCTTCAACGTTGCAATGACGATCATGTTCCCGTTTATGTTAAGGGGATTACCTCGCCGCTTCCCGCCAATCACGACTTCGAGATTGTTAGTGCCGTTACTTTCGCCGAAACCACCCAGGGATTGACCGTTTATGCCCTGTTTCTTGGTGGTTCTACGGAATCGATACCCCCGGATATTGCTGCGTTGGTTCCCCCCGAACATCATTATTTTTGGCAACGATTTGGAACGGAAGGCCCTCAGAAACTGCCTCCCCACCGTCCCTATGACATTCGGATTAATCTTCATGAGGGAAAGGAGCCCCCCTTCGGCCCCCTATACAGTATGTCCCGGGACGAATTGGCCGCACTGATTGAATACATCAACGATATGTTGAAGAGAGGGTTTATTGAGTCTAGCTCTTCCCCCGCCGGATCTCCTGTTCTGTTTGTGAAGAAGCCCGGTGGTGGACTTCGGTTCTGTGTGGACTATCGAGGCCTGAATGCTATTACCGTCAAAAACCGTTACCCACTGCCGCTGCCCAAGGAAACGTTTAATCAACTCTGCAAGGCCAAATGGTATACCAAGTTGGATTTGAAGAATGCTTATAACTTGGTCCGAGTCGCGGCTGGAGATGAATGGAAAACCGCGTTTCGCACGAGAGTCGGTCATTTTCAGTATAAAGTGATGCCCTTTGGATTGACGAATGCCCCTGCCGTTTTTCAACATTTCATTAACGATACTCTTCGCCCCTTTCTGGATCGATTTTGCACGGCTTATCTTGATGATATCCTTATCTACAGCGAAGATTTGGAATCACACCGCGATCATGTTAATCAAGTTCTGCAAGCCCTCACGGATGCCGATCTTTATTGCTCCCCCGAGAAATGCGAGTTCCAGGTTAAAGAAGTGAAATACCTGGGTATGATTGTTACTACCGAGGGTCTTAAGCTTGATCCAAGAAAGATCGAGACTATTGTTAAGTGGGCCCGTCCCCTTAATGTTAGGGATATACAGGTATTCAATGGTTGGGCGAACTTCTACCGGCGCTTTATTAAGAATTATTCTGGGATTGTTCGCCCCCTTACTGCGCTTACCGGAGGGAAGGTTGCTTTCGTTTGGTCGCCTGCCTGTGAAGAAGCCTTCGAAGGACTTAAAATTGCGTTTACCACGGCCCCAATTCTTCGTCACTTTGATTTTGATCGCCGAGCTATTGTGGAATCGGATGCATCGGACTACGTCTCAGGTGGTACTCTCTCTCAGTACAGTGATGAGAATATCCTCCATCCCGTCGCGTTTTTCTCCGGAACTCATTCTCCTGCCGAATGCAATTATGAAATTTATGATAAAGAGCTGTTGGCTATTATTAAGTGTTTCGAGGAATGGAGAGCCGAGTTGATGGGTGTCGCCGAACCTATTGAGGTATTGAGTGATCATCGAAATTTGGAATACTTTATGACAAAAAGAGATCTAAATCGTCGACAAGCACGTTGGTCAGAGTTTCTTTCTCGCTTTAATTACGTGATTAAGTACCGACCCGGAAAGCAAGGAGGGAAACCAGATGCATTGACTAGGAGATCAGGAGATCTGCCTAAAGAGGGGGATGAACGCCTGACGCAACAAAGTCAGACAGTGTTGAAGTCCCATAATCTGGGTTTGTTGGCAGCCATTCCGGCTGTCCGAGGACAGTCACCCCTAGAAAAACTTTTTGAACAGGCATATATCACTGACCAATTTCCGAATAAAATCCTAGGACTTCTCCGAAATGGTGTGAAGCATTCCAGAGAGATTACCCTGGCAGAATGCTCGACCAGGAAAGGCCTCCTGACCTCATCATGCAAGCTCTTTCGTCTCGATGAATACAATCCTACAGTTGCATTTGCTTCAACAACATCATGATGCTCCGTCCCGCAGGTCATCCGGGAAGGCAAAGACCTTTCAGCTTCGCTGCTCAGACATTGGCCCGAATGCGCAACACAGTAGATCGCTACGTGAGGAACTGCCATATTTGTAGTCGAAGCAAGACCTCCCGCCATGCTCCCTATGGAGTTCTTCGTCCTCTATCAATTCCCCAGAGACCTTGGACACATATTTCGATGGACTTTGTCACGGGACTACCAGAAAGCAAGGGTAGAGATGCGATTCTTGTTGTAGTCGATCGTCTCTCTAAGATGAGACCTTACATTGCCTGTAATATTACTACCGGATCCGGCGACCTTGCACGCTTTGTTCATAGATCATGTTTGAAAACTTCATGGTCTTCCTACTAGTATTATTTCCGATCGGGGTACTCAGTTTACGTCTCAGTTCTGGAGATCTCTTTGCAAGGTGCTGAAGATTAATGTGGCCTTGTCCTCTGCCTTTCACCCTGAAACCGATGGTCAAACGGAACGAATTAATGCGGTGATGGAACAATACCTGAGGAGCTATGTGTCCTATCAGCAGGATGACTGGGTAGACTGGTTGCCGCTAGCTGAATTTGCCTCCAATAATCATCCCTCAGAAACAACCCAGGTCTCTCCCTTTCTGGCTAATTACGGCTTCGATCCTCGCTTTACGGAAAATCTTGCACTACCTCTACTTACCGAGTGTCCTCAAGATGTTAAGGCTCTTGTGGGGAAGATGAGGGAGATTCATGATCAGTTACAAGCCGAGATATGCTATGCGCAGGATCGACAGGAAGTTAATGCTAATGCTCACCGAGTTCCCGCCCCAGTTTATAAGATAGGTGATGAGGTGTGGTTAAATGCCAGGAATATTCAGACTACTCGGCCCTCCCGCAAACTTGATTGGAAACGTTTGGGACGCTTCAAGGTTAAGGCTATTATTAGTCCCTATGCCTATGAACTTGATCTCCCCTCGACGATGAAAATACATCCTGTTTTTCATGTTTCGAAGTTGGAACCTTGTGCTATTGATCCTCTACCAGGACATATTCCTCCCCCCGCACCCCCGGTAATCGTTGATGGTGACGAGGAATGGGAAGTTGATGAGCTCCTGGACTCCCGTCTTCGCTATT
This sequence comes from Morchella sp. 2018-W45, assembly GCA_024713785.1. Lineage (NCBI taxonomy): Eukaryota > Fungi > Ascomycota > Pezizomycetes > Pezizales > Morchellaceae > Morchella > Morchella sp. 2018-W45. Next base: position 108,392 of record JAMGYZ010000025.1, read on the forward strand.
TACGTTTGCAGTATTTGGTTAAATGGAAGGGATACGATCTTGTCGCGTGGGAGTATGCAACCTTCTCGCGTCACGCTTATTGTCACGTTTTCATATGGCATATCCTACCAAGCCGAGACCTAGTGGAGTTCTCGCGGAGCTCGAACCTAATGAGAGGGCAACTATCACGGTTCCGTCTCCTGCACCCCGCCTTCCGCCAAGGTGTCTTCGGAACAGGGTTGTTGGATAGGATCGGTCGATGTCGGAAGTATGATGATGGATTAGGAAGGAGTTCGGGTAGTAGAATGTAAGCGCTAGGAAGGATGGGGTAGTAACGGGATAGAATAGGGGAGGTTTGGAATAGTGTGGGTGGTACGAAGCATGTGGGAGATCTATGGGATTCTATGGTATGAGTCATACGAGGGAATAGTTGTATATATAGGGCTCGTTCTTTCCTATGTTTTCGCCTCTCTAGGCAACGTCTTCTTTCTGTTGGCAATATAGTACTTTGGCTTCGGCCCTTCTGTTCCCGCCTCGTTCTCGAATCTGAACCTGAACCTGAACCCGAACCTGAACCTGAACCCGAACCTGAACCTGCCTTGACCCTGGTGTATCCCGAGCCGACCCTGTCCCTGTTCCCGCTCCTTGATCCTATTCCTGCTTCGCTTCCCGAACCCGACCTCGCCCCGTTAGAGTGGTACGCCGTGATAAACAAAGGCAGTGACAGAAGCAAATGGGGCAATGTCTCCAGTGGCCATAAGAATGACCTGATACAAAGCTTTCCCTTCCAACCGACTCACTGCATAAAAGACTTAAGCTTCCTCATTCAGGAACCTATCATAGTTAACCTTGAGTTTGGTGCGAAGGAGGTTGAGGAATCCAGGTAGCTTTTTATGGGTTCCATTGAACTTAGGGGGGTCTGGGAATTTCTCTGAATGGAAGGCTGGGGGCGGGTCATTAGCGGATGGGGGAGAGACTACTGATAGAGGTGGCGGTGGTGGTGGTGGTGGTAGTACAGCACGGGCCGCGGCGAGTTGAAATTCCAGGGTGCGGACATTGGCTTCTAGGGCATCTGTGTGGTTGTTGGAGGTGGTAAGTTGGTCTCTTGCTGCAGCAAACTCTTGTCTAGTTTGAACGTGTAAGGCCCGACTAATGTCCCGTTCTGTCTTCCATCGATCTCCTTCATGCATGAGGGTGAGGAGATGTACATAATGATTATGTTTGTCCTCGACTGCTCCAAACTCCTCAAAGGTTTGAGGAATCTGGTAACTGCTATCGAGGGTGACCCTATCTACGATGCGGGCTGGGAGAGGGGGCGGAGGAGCAGGAGTAGACATGGGTGTGCACGATGCGGATGACGACGCAACGTAATCTCAAGGGGGGGTCAAGGATATGGCTTCGTTCCGTAGAGTGCGGGGTAGTAGCAGCGATACTTCCCAAGAGGGGGGAAGTATATAGAAAGATAGAGGAACAGCAATAGTCACTTGCTTAAATAGAGACTATAATGTATTGATAAATAGATGCAGAAGACGTTGCATAAAGAAAAAAGGAGAAAGAAAAAAAGTACAGGAGCAGGCGATGTAGTCTCCCTTATATACCCATTATCCTGCAGCCAAGCCTGACTCATAACCTCACATAACCCCAACTGTGACTCATCCCTTCGCGTAACAGAAACTCCTGGAACCGATTCTGACTCATTTCCGCCTACTAGCGCACAATAATCCCAACCCTGCCAATCCTTCCAACCCTCCGAACCCAGTGTATCCATGAAACTCTGCTTCTAGATTTGTTTTACCTCCGTCAATTATTTATAAAGGTACAGCACAGTACCAAGGTTGGCATGTACATGTGAAAAAAGGAAATAAAGAGTTTTTTAGTTACTCCAATACGGGTTGGTCAAATAGAGAGATAGGGTTAGGGTACTCAGTAGAAAACTTTGATCCTAGTACGAAGGAAAGGTAAGAAACCAACTCAAACGCTACCAAAAATTCTTATCTATTAATTAAAATTCATACTAATGCATTTGATTTCAATTAGGGCTGCAGGGCGAACCAGACTGCTGATAATGGATGGACACACCTCACATGTCGCTTGGGAATTTTTTGACTACTGCCTGTGCAACAATATTATTCCATTGTGTCCTCCCGCACACTCAACCCACCTCCTACAGCCTTTAGATGTCGGCCTGTTTGGTCCTTTACAAAGGAAGTATGCCAATTTATTGGATGATTGGTTGGAGGAAAGCGGGCATGGCATACATAAAGGCACCTTCTATCCGTACATCACCCTAACTATAATCCTTTCCCTATTGAGATGTATGCTAATTAATTGTCCAGTTTATTGATCAAAGCCCGGGAAAAAACATATACAGTCAAGAATATACAAAGCGCATTTGCAGCTACAGGGATCTACCTCTATAATCCTCGGCGTGTCCTCGGCATTCTCTCAAATAACATAGGGCTGAATGTCAAATCCGCAAAAATCAACGCCGAGAACGCCGAGATAAGGACGCCCACACATGGGAAAAGTGTTCTTAGCTACTCTAGGCACACCATGGCCCTTTTTAATACTCCCTCTTTAAGGAAAACTATGGTACAGAAGCTTGCCAAGATCGCCAAGAAAAAAAACGCTGAAAATGTCATACTAAGGGAAGTTAAAACAAAAGACAGCAAATTCACAAGAAACTGCAAAGGTAAAAAGCAAGAGAGTATTAACCAAAGCTTTAGTAGTTTCTGCAGAATTAGTAGTCAAAATGAAGACTGAACAAGAGAAAAAGGATAAAGAGAATGATGCCAAGAAACGCCGAGCTTTAGAGCAAAAAGAGTTAAAAGAACAAACCAAGTTTCCTAGTACTCAAAAAAAGCGGAAAGATAAAGCTCAAAAAACGTGGAAAGGTGAAGCTCCTATTGTAGAAGTTGATGGTGGGGTTGTGGATGTAGAGAACTGTTGCGAGGATTGGATAGATTTGGTTGATATCTCTCCTAACTACCACCCCATAGAAGAAAAAAAACCCTGTATTAACTATTAAAAATACTAGCAGTATTAGATTAGGGAGAGTTTTGAGAACACGCAAATAAATTTTTCATTCCGGGCATTTTGGGTCACTTTCACGGTGCGGATCACTTTCCCAGTGAAACACGTTATTTGGCCGTGTATTCTTAGGCACGGCATTCAAAAAGTGATATATGATACGCCCTGCATGTACAAAAGTCTTGGGCATCTCAATTGTCTCTTGCGGCCGCTGGCAAAAAGACTCTATTATCTATTCGGCCCCCAAAAAGCATGCTCCAATCCCTCTCTATCCTTGTGGCTGTGGGGTAACAGTTGTTTGAAAGCCATTTGCAACGCAACCTAACTAACCAAACCCTACAACCGTTTGGCAAACCAAATCACCTTTACACGCACCCTTAACGTTTGGTTCCCAATGCTGCTTAATTAGGGACTTACTTATGTAGGACCCGGCGATTGATAGTGCGGCAGAGTCTCGGTAGCTAGCATAGTAGCATATTGTAAGTCAGGAATATACTTTTATCAAGTAAAATTTCCCCCGTATATATATATCGATCGCTCGGGGGCGGCAAGCGGTATATGCTGCTACCGAAAATTATTAGAGACAGGGGTCTAAAAACAGGGTTTAAGTGACTGCCCCCTAGAGATTGAATACAGTAGGACTGTTGCAACTACGGCCTAAGTAATATCACCAGACTTACCCCTACACCAGTAGTACTACATATACGCAGAATGAGGCTCGATCTATGTAACTAAAATGCCAAGATCTATTTATACCTCGTTGTATTCTTGGCGATTGGGTATTATGCGGGGTAAGCACACACTACATCAGTCTACATGTCAATACGAGTCGAGTCCTACGTTTCTCACTTCAAACCAAACTCGAAGCCTAAAGCCTACACTCCTAGATCTCTTGACATGTTTGTCCCCTCTAATGTAACAACAACAGTACATGCGAGAAAAGGGGATCTCGTCTGCCGGGACAGTCACTGGACAGACGTTGCCAGGCCCTTCTTGATCAACTACGTACTCCATGCTTTTACAGTTATAACAGAGCCTGGTAGCGGTGTAATTGTAACACTGTGCAGTTGTTTTATTGCGATATTGATGCCATATGCAAACATAACGGTTACACTTAGCGACATATTTAATTTTGCAATATTGAGGGGCAAGAACCACCTGCAAAGAGCAACCCTCTCGGACGCTTTGTGCACGATTGTTCCACGGAATTACCAGATCTCTGGGTAATTACATGTAGGCAGGTAGCCTACATATTTGCCTCTAAATAGCTCACTAGTAGGTAGGCTAACATGACCGCCAAGGGGATATTTATTCTCGCCCCGGCTTTACAATATACATGGTCAATATCCTCTCGTAGAAGATCGGAGTGTCATGAGCCTTCTCAAGTGGCATTTTAAGGTGAGTGGCCTCCATATATATTAAATACATCAGAAGATCTAAAGAGTAGCGGCCACATTATTAGAGTACCTACATGTATTTCAAGGTACCAGCTAATTTCACGGTACATCCGATAGTCGGCGGGAACGCCGGAAACGAGCTTTCTTCCAATTATAGCGTGTTGAAATCCCTTGCGGCTATCGTCCAGATAATCTACGGGTCTTATGGGCTTTATGAAGCAAGTGGAGGCCAGTTTCTGAAGTTCGGCTACGCCGCATACGCATTAACAGCTATACCTTACATCATGATGTCGTTTGTCAATCTTGCGGCCTCCCTGTGTCGTCCTAGTTACCCAAGCAAGTATATCGTGTACTATCGCGGTAAGGAGGTCCCGGAGGAGACCTCGCAAGCGGCCTCTGAGCCAGTTACTACCGATGCTGGTCCGCTACTTAAGTCAGAAATGGCTCACGAGCAACGAGAGGAATGGATGTGTGAGGTGGAATCAAAGATAGGAGGCGCCGTGGGATATGCATATGGAGACTTTGGAGACTCCAGAGTTGGGAGTGATGCCTTGGGAGGTGCCGCGTTTGGAGTAGTTGTACTTCTAACCCTTGGTCTTATAGCTCTTCCATACGTCATTATCAACGCACTCACAGGCTTTGAAAAACGCGCGAGCACTATAAGCCAACGATTATGGGTGATCGGATGTCTTGCATTCAATCAGATCTCTTGGTCTTTGAGGGATTCTGCTGGTAGACGGGTGGTTGGGAAGATCTTTTCTCAGTTCAAAAGTCTTGAGGGGAGTTTGCGCGATCTTGTGGTTGCATTACTACTCTCAGCTCCTACGATAGGATGCTTTGTTGTAGTCGTGCAAATGATCCTTCAAGATCAAGTATGCGTGAAGATGTAACATCATCTGAGGGTAGGAACCGTTATATTTCTCTATCGTTCTTTCTCTAGCTATTCCGGTGTTTGTTGGTAAAATTCGAAGGTCATTTAGCGGGGGGACTGGATCACGGAGGCCGAAAATTAGGTTAAGGAAGGCAAGTGTTAAGTTTGTTGCGATCTGGTTATATATATATTGGGTTATGTTAAGTTTAGGTCCGTGACCAATTTCTGAAATTAACCTCCAAAAGCTGTGAAGCAACCACATTACACAAGCACAAAAGTCTTTAGTACTTAAGCTTCAAACATCGCCAACCCCTTAGCAATCATGCCCCCACCCTCTCAAGCCATGTAAAAGGCTTTCGATACTATGCAAGTCGGCATAATTGACAATGAACTTACTGATAACCAATTCTCTACCCCCATTGGCGACCTTGCCATGAAAATCTTTGATAACACCGACACCTCTGACGACATCAGACTTATTACCACCTTCCTTCTAGGCCTAATCAAACAAACCACTATTCTCACCGGAGAACTGGTTGCCCAAAAGCAGAACGTCGACAGCCTAACAGAGGAAGTCCATAAACTCAAAGATTAACGAGCACCCCCCGAGATCAGCAACCGTTTCGACAGAGTCAAAACCCTCATTCATGAAGTCAACGCCCAAAAGGTAGTAACCTATCACGGCGTACTACGGTCTTCACGGAAGGGGAGGATATTTGAGAATGGGTTTCGGTTGCGAGGTTTTCTTTTGGGTCTTGGAGTTCTATGGGTTTCCGTTACACGATGTTATGAGTCATGACTGTACAGGGATTAGGAGGGGTATATATATACGTTGCTACGGACCTTTCCTTTGTTCCTTTCTTTCTCTTTCTTTCCTTACGTGTTCTTCCTGTTGTCAACTCTACGGTTTAGTTTCGTCTCGTTTGTGTCTTTAGCTCTGAATATATTACGTCATAACCATAGTCTTCGCCAAGACCCTCTTGGGTCTTCCATAGTATCTCGTCTCGCTTTCGTCCATAGTTTTGTTCTCGCGCCGTCTCGCCTCGCTCTCGCCGCTTCGCCCTCGTCCATAGTTCGTCCATAGCCCCGTTCTCGTCTTCGTCTTGCCTCGCCTCGTTACCTTTATAGCTCATGACCGTAGTCCGTGTCGTCTACTGGTACCTTCGTCTCCACGTCTTTGTCAGAGAAGCCATCTGGTCTCTCTGCCCAACAACACTGCTCCTCGGTTAGACTCCTGCGTCGCCGACCTTCGTCCTCGTCCTCGTCTCGCTTCGGTTGTGTACCTCGGCTCTCTTGTTTGTTGTCTCTGTGTTGCCCCGTAACACTAAGAACACGTCCCCTCTGCCGGCCTACACAATACCCTCCCTTCGCCTCGTTTCGTTTCGGTCAGGATGACCGATTTTAGTTGGGATGTCCCCATGGGGGACCTCTCCCTCCCCGTTTTTTTCTCCCCCGGCCCCCTCGAGTGCTTCTTCCCTGAGCGGAAGGGGTACTGTCATCTCGCTCTTGTCCCACAGGCCTTTTGGTTCGACCTTGGCAGTCGCCTCGGTTCGGACCCCCACGTCCACACCCTCCGCCAGTACGCACTCGCCCACGGTCTCAAGCGTGCCGACGCCCACTGGGCTAAGGCCACCTTTGCCGTTACTGCCCCGGGTAAGCTCCACGTTGGAGCACCCACCACCGACGATTCCTGCCCCGCCCACGACTCCGAAGCCATCATTCGTGGCCTCAGAGACCCCGCTCTCTTCCACCACACCATTGGCCGCCCCATGGAAGTCCCTGCCCCCGTCCCACGCACTCTGACCGAGAGACTCTCCGAGTTCTTGGAAACCTTTGGCCCCGTCGAGGAGGACTTTGGGTATGAGCTCACTGAGGCTCATACCCTTATTGCCGAAGCTCTGGCCGCCCTGACCGCCACCACCGATGTCCCCGTCCCTACCCCTGAGGAACCTGCCGTATGTACGGCCCACGATGAGGTTATCGAGAACCTCAACTTCGAACTCGACGCGGCCGAGGAAAAAGCTGACGATCTCTGGCAACGCATGTGCGAGGCCAACGAAGTCTCCGCCGAGGCCATAGAAAGCCTCAAAGAAGAAGTCGCCTCCGCCGTCGCTGAGAAGGAGGAATTTCGATACCGCCTGGCTTTACACCAGGAAGCTCTCGCCGAGGCCGATGCTACCATCGCTGACCTCCGTCGCCGCCTCGCCCCCGTTCCCGCTCCCAAGAAGGATGTCCGCCCCGCCGCCCAAAACCCGAAGCCCCGTTACCTCGCCCCCCGCTCCCAGGAGTTCCGCACCTCCGACAACTGGCGTAAAGCACCAGTTGAACAGGTGACCCCCAAGCCGGCGTTAAAAGGTCAGCCCCTTTGGTAAAAATTGGCACACCAAAGGGGCTAGTCCCGCCACCTATTTTTGTTCTCTCTGTCGCCGCCGTTTCTGAAGACAGGATGTCCGAAGAATCACTTGTTGTCGCCTGCTCCGTCGCTCAGGATTCCGCTGTCCCCATCGCTACCCACGCCCTAATAGATACAGGTGCCTCGGGCTATGCTTTCGTTGACCAAGGGTTTGTCCTGCAACACGGCCTGGTCCCGGTTCCCCTGAAGAAGTCACGTTTGCTCGAGGTAATCGACGGCAGACTGGTGGAATCGGGGAAAATTACGCATATGGTCAAGCTTTCGCTGGACATTAATGGCCACCAGGAACTCGCCCCGTTTTTCGTTACCAAGCTGGGACACTACCCAATAGTAATGGGTATTCCTTGGATGAGGCAGCATGATTTGGCTATCCGACCGAAGACGAATAAGATCATCTTCGATTCTGATTTCTGTGCCCAGAACTGCTCTCGTTCTCATGCTCCGGTAACCGCCAAGGGTATTTCGGTTTCGTTCCCAGATGCTCCCGCCATTCAGATTGCGGCCATTGGGGCCGTACCCTTTGTAGGACTTGCTCGACGCCGGCAGAATAAACTCTTCTGTGCTTCGATTCGCGCCATCGATGAGGCCCTTGCCGGAAAACAGACTTCGGACCCCCTTGCTCGCGTGCCCCCTGACCTTTGTGAGTTTATGTCGCTGTTCCAGGAATCTGAGGCCGCCGCTTTGCCCCCGCATCGCCCCCACGACTTGAAAATAGTCTTACAGGATGGGAAGGCACCCCCGTTTGGCCCTCTCTATGGCATGTCCCGACTCGAACTCCAGGCCCTCCGAGATTACATTACGGAAAACTTGTCCAAAGGGTTTATCCGGTACTCCGAGTCTCCCGCTGGTGCCCTAGTGTTATTTGTTAAGAAGTCCGACGGTTCTCTTCGTCTGTGTGTCGACTATCGGAAGCTCAATGAGATTACGGTTAAGAATCGTCACCCTCTGCCACTGATTCCAGAAACCCTGTCGCGCCTCTCGAAGGCCAAGTATTATACCAAGTTGGACCTCCGTTGGGGATACCATCAGATCAGGATTCAGGAGGGAGACGAGTGGAAAACCGCTTTTAGAACCCGCTATGGACACTTCGAGTACAATGTGATGCCTTTTGGGTTAACCAATGCCCCCGCTGCGTTCCAACATTGGATTAATGATCTTCTGCGTCCCTTCTTGGATAATTTCGCCACGGCTTATCTCGACGATGTATTAATTTACTCCGAGACCCTGAAGGAACATAAGCAGCACGTTCGGGAAATCCTGAAAGTCTTTCAGATCCATGGAGTACACCTCAAGCCAGAAAAGTGCGAGTTTTACGTGCAGCAGACCAAGTATCTTGGCCTTATTGTTACTCCCGAAGGCATCCAGATGGATCCCAGCAAGGTATCGATGGTAAAGGATTGGGAGACGCCCACCAAGCTCCGGGAGGTTCAAGAATTCCTAGGTTTCGCCAATTTTTATCGACGGTTTATATATGCCTACTCTCGTGTTGTGGCGCCCCTGACTGCTTTGACCAAGAAGAACGTAAAGTTCGAATGGTCCAAGAAGGCGGAAGAGGCCTTCCAGAAACTAAAGGACGCATTTACCTCAGCCCCGATCCTTGCCCACTTTGACTTTGAAAAAGAGGTTATTGTGGAAACCGATGCCTCTGACTATGTATCCGCCGGCATTATGTCTCAGTATGGTGACGATGGGTTGCTGCACCCTGTAGCCTTCTTTTCAAAGAAACACTCCCCGGCAGAATGCAACTACGAGATTTACGACAAGGAATTGTTGGCAGTGGTTAGGAGTTTCGAGGAATGGCGTGCAAATTTGGAAGGATCCCGTTTCGCCGTGAAGGTGTTGAGTGACCATAGGAATCTGGAATATTTCATGTCGACTAAGCTATTGAACCGTCGTCAAACACGATGGGCCGAATTCTTGTCTCGATTCAACTTTGTTATTCAATTCAGACCGGGGAAACAAGGAGGCAAACCAGATGCACTTACCAGGCGGTCAAGGGACCTACCAAAGGAGGGAGATGAACGTTTGACACATCAGTCGCAAGTGGTATTGAAGCAGGAGAATCTGGAATCAAGGATTAAGCTAAGTTTGTTGGCGGGTTCTTTGACAAATGAACCCGCTGAAGGAATGCCCACTGTGAAGGAATTGTTGATCCAAGCTTACCAAAAAGATAGTTTCCCTGACCAAGTTCTGACGATGCTTCGCAATGGCACTAAACATTCGAAGAAGATCTCCCTTGCTGAGTGTACCGAGACGGAAGACGGATTTTTACTATATCGCGGTGCAATTTACGTCCCCGAGTCCAACGACCTTCAGCTTCGACTATTACAGGAACATCATGATAAACCATCCGCTGGACACCCAGGCCGCGCTAAAACCCTCGAGCTCCTCAGCCGTAATTACTATTGGCCCAATATGAGGAGGTATGTGGACCGCTATGTCTTGAATTGCAATGTGTGCTCCCGAAGCAAGGCTTCCCGCAATGCTCTACAAGGCGTCCTTCGACCCCTTGCTATACCTAAAGGACCATGGACCGACGTATCAATGGACTTTGTTACAGGACTCCCTGAAAGTAACGGCTTTAATGCAATCTTGGTTGTTGTTGACCGTCTAACGAAGATGCGTCACTTTATACCCTGTACCGAAGAGGCAAATGCGAGGGATGTGTCTCAAGGGGGCGTGGTAACAGGACTTCGTTCCGCAGGGTGCAGAAGGTAACAGCGATACTTCCGGAGTAGGGAGTATGAAGAAGAATTTAAACAGCGATAGTCACTAGTATAAAATAGAGACTATAGTATATTGGGAGAATAAGTACAGAAGACGTTGCGTAAGGAAAGAAGGAAAATACAGAAGTAGGCTTCGTTGCCTCCATTATATACCCCGCACTTCGCCGCCAAGTCCGACTCATAACTCCGCGTAACTCCACTCATGACTCATACCTTTGCGTAACAGAAACCCATAGAACTTAATCTGACTCACCCACACCTCCGAGCGCACAGTAATCCCAGCCCTGCCAACCCTTCCATTTCTCCAACCCTGATACATCCATGAAAGTAGCCCCCCCCCTCAAGCGCGAGCTCCTGCGAGCTTTAACCTCTGCCGGCCCTGGTTTACTCGGGTAGCGTATATGAAAGGCCTCGACGGCAGCGGTCTCCTTGCAGTATTCGGCGGGTTCCCATGTGGGGTCGGTATATCCGGTCCACTTGACAAAGTACTGAAGTCCCTGCCTCCCGTGATACCTTGAATCTAATATCTCCTCCACTTCGTATTCCTCTTCTTGTTCTACAACAACTGGTGGTGGCGGTGGAGGTTTTTGGCCCGGTACGGGGTCGACAGCAGCGAGATCGAGTAACGAAACGTGGAACACAGGGTGCATCTTCATAGCGCGAGGGAGGCTTAGACGATACGCATAGGGGGAGATAACTTCCTGGATGGGGAACGGTCCCAGTCTTTTCCAATCAAGCTTCCTCGATTTTCGTGCCGTCCGAATATTCTTTGCTGAGACAAACACCATGTCTCCAACCTCGTACCTTGGGGCTGGAGTGCGCTTGGCGTTTACCGATTTCTCTTGTTGGTCCTGGGCTGTCTTTAGCTGAGCTCGTAAATGGTCATGTAACTCCTCCATTTTGGCTGCGAAATCGTGGGCATCAAGGCTCGGTGGAATCTTCTCCGGCTCCCTTAAGTCCATTGTAAATCGGGGATGGTAGCCATAATTGGCAAAGAAAGGTGTGGCCTTGGTTGACGCGGATACTTGGTTATTTGCCGCAAACTCTGCCATTGGTAACCATCTGACCCAATCATCCTGCTGATAGGACACGTATCCCCGAAGATATTGTTCCATCACTGCGTTCAATCTTTCCGTTTGGCCATCCGTTTCCGGGTGGAATGCCGTCATTCGTCGTTACTTTCGATCTTAAGTTGACTGCAGTTTACTTCCAGAACGGTGAATTGGGTCCCTCGATCAGAAGTAATATGGGTAGGTAGACCATGTAGCTTCCATATATGTCGTAAATATAGTTCGGCCAGGTCCTCCGAGTTAACGGTGGTGTTGCAAGGTAATAGGTGACGCATTTTAGTTAACCGATCCACGACGACTAGTATAGCATCATGTCCTTCGCTTTCTGGCAATCCTGTAACAAAGTCCATCGAAACCTCCTTCCAGGGTTGTGCCGGAATAGGTAGTGGTCGGAGTACTCCCATTTTCCCATGTGTCGTTGGCTTGCTCCGTTGGCAGGTATGGCAGTTCCGAATATATTGATTAATATAGTCGCATATTCGCCAATAGTAGTCCCTACTAATTAACTCAAAGGTTTTTCTCTGCCGGGATGTCCTGCTGAGGGCGTCATGATACTGCTTCAGAATTTCCAATTTCAATGGTGCGTAGTCGGGGGCGTAGATTTTTTCGCGATAGGTAGGCGACCGTCGCCGGTGCATTCTGCCAAGGATATTTCCTTACAGTGCTTGATATCCGTCTGCCGTAGGTCCAAAATTCTTTGTGGAAATGGGTCAGCTACATATCCTTCATCAAACAGTTTTTTCAGGGTAGCGTTCTTTTCAGCGGGTTCGTTTGTCAAAGAACCCGCCAACAAACTTAGCTTAGGATCCAAATTCTCTCTCTTCAAAATCGTCTGACTTTGATGTAATAATCTTTCGTCCCCTTCCTCAGGGAGATCTCCTGATCTCCTGGTTAACGCATCCGGTTTCCCACTTTGCTTCCCTGGTCGATATTTGATAATAAAGTTAAAACGTGATAGATATTCGGCCCACCGTACTTGTCTCCTATTAAGTTGCTTGGTGGACATAAAGTACTCGAGATTCTTATGATCGGAAATAACCTCAATAGGGTGCTTAGCTCCTTCCAACTCCGGTCTCCACTCCTCGAAGCACCTAATTATTGCCAATAGTTCCTTATCGTATATCTCGTAGTTGCATTCCGCAGGTGTATGTTTCTTAGAAAAGAACGCCACAGGGTGGAGCTTCCCTTGTTCGTCGTATTGAGAAAGTACACCACCCGCAACGTAGTCCGATGCATCGGTTTCTACCGTGATTGGCTTCTCGGGATCAAAATGAATTAGAATAGGGGCGGTGGTAAAGGCTTCTTTCAAAGATTGGAATGCTGCTTCTGCCTCCGGGGTCCATAGAAAGGGAACATTCTTTTTCGTCAATTTGGTCATGGGTGCTGCAAGTTTTGAAAATCCAAAAATGAAACGGCGGTAGAAATTAGCAAAGCCTAAAAAGGCTTGTACATCCTTGACCGTTTTAGGGGTCGTCCATTCTTGTATTGCGGAGACTTTATGAGGGTCCATGCGAATACCATTTGGTTCAATAATTAACCCGAGGTAGGTTGTACTTTGGGTATGGAATTCGCATTTTTCCGGCTTCAATAAAATCCCGTTCTTCTGTAACATTCCAAGTATTATTTCCACATGCTGTTCGTGTTCTTCGAGGGAATCGCTGTATATCAGGATATCATCGAGGTATGCAGTGCAGAATTGGTCCAAATATTCTCGGAGGCAGTCGTTAATAAAGTGCTGAAAGGTAGCGGGGGCATTGGTAAGGCCAAATGGCATAACGTTGTATTCGAAGTGGCCGTAGCGAGTCCTAAACGCCGTTTTCCACTCCTCTCCCTCAGCCATTCGAATCTGGTTATACCCTTGCCGTAAATCTAGTTTGGTGTACCACTTGGCTTTTGAGAGTCGGTCCAAAGTTTCCCGGATTAGAGGTAGTGGATATCGATTCTTCACCGTCAGCTCATTTAATCCCCGGTAATCGACACACAAGCGAAGAGATCCATCGGCTTTCTTAACAAATAGTACAGGAGCTCCGGCTGGAGACGAACTTGCTCGAATGAAGCCCTTGGAAAGGTTTTCGCGAATGTAGTCCCGTAGCGCAAGTAGCTCGTCTCTGGACATACCATAGAGAGGGCCAAATGGTGGTTCTCTTCCTTCTTTTAGGGGGATCTTATGGTCATAGAGGCGGCGGGGTGGTAAGTCTTGGGCCATGGCTTCGTCGAACATATCCAACCGGTTGTGGTATCTTTTGGGAATCCTTTGTTTCCAATCATTCCTTGGGGTATTATGAAGAGCCTTTTCAATTTCGTGGAGAGTAAGGCTGCAGACTTGTAAATTTTTTCGGCGGGCGAGGCGACTAAAGGGGACGGGGCCTATCATATAGGTTGGGGGTTTAATCCCCGCGATAGGTTCGGAAATGACCTTGGAGTTGCAGTTCTTTTGGCAGAACTCTGAGTCGAAAGCTACCGTATTATTTTTGAATTTAAGAGTGGCGTCGTGATGTTGTAACCAAGGAATACCAAGGACTAGGGGGTATTGGCCTAACTTGGTAACAAAAAGTGGAATTTCTTCATAATGAGAGCCGATAGTTAGGGGAACTCGGCATATGGAGGTAATTTGTCCGGAGGCTATAGGCCTTCCATCAATAACCTCAAGCGTACGGGGAGATTTTAGAGGAAACATAGGTAGTTGGTGATGGCGCGCAAAGGTCTCATCGATAAATGCGAATCCCGAGGCTCCAGTGTCAACCATAGCATGAGAGGGAATAGAGTTCTTATTGTGAGCAATGTTACAAGCTACAACTAAGTGATCTCCATTTAATTCCTCCTCTGCCATACTCGAAACCGAAAACCCAGAAATAAGCGCCAGATAAAGAAAAATCCTTTGAAGGTCCCTGGTGAGGGCCATGATACTGACCAGGGACTACTGAAAACCCGAATTACCAGAAGAAAGAACAACATCCATAGAAGAAGAAGAAGAAGAAGAAGTCGAAATAGGGGCCTCAATTTGGGCAGCGGGGGGAGTAGTCAGGGCAGCGCCCCTCATAGCCGGAGGGGGGCCGCGGGGGCGGTTGCCTTGGGGACAGTTGGCGAAGACATGGTCGGGGGCGGCACAGTAGGCGCAGCGGCCATTCTCCATCCTCCATTTTTTTTCTGCGGCGGTGGTTTGTCGACGGCCATGAGCAAACGTATATCTTCCCTCTGGTGGAGGGCGACTAGTTGACCGTACTTGGAGGGCTGAGAGGTCCATGGGGGCAAGGCCTCCTGGTGTGTGTGATGGGTGCGGGGGGGTAGGTTGGGAGGCAAATTGTCCCATTGGGTTCCTGTGATTTCTGTGGGCATCCTTCCTAGCCCTGATCCTATTGTCCATCTGCATAAGCCTTCTGATATAGGCATCAAAGCCTTCCGTGGTGGTGTCCTGGTAAATCATCGCATCCTTCAGGTCGTCGGATAGCCCAGTTTCCAGGGCGTCTTTCTTGGCTTCCTCGTTATAATCGAGTTGGCCCATGATGCGTAAAAATTGTGTAAGATAGGTAGCAAAGTCTCCCTTGCCCTGGCGGAGGCTTTGAAGTTCCCTCCTTGCCGTTCCTCGAGGGTCGGGGTCCCCGAAGGAGGCTTCCAAAAATGCGACGAAGGCGGTTATAGAGGCGAATGGGGCAGCGTCCCCGGTAGCCATAGGGATGACTTGGTCCAAGGCCTTCCCTTCCAACCGGCTGACTGCATAGAACACCTTGGCCTCCTCGTTCAGGAACCTATCATGGTTAACCCTGAGCTTGGTACGGAGGAGGTTCAAGAACCCTGGTAGCTCCTTCCGGGTCCCATTAAACTTTGGGGGATCTGGGAACTTTTCGGAGCGGAAGGTGGCGGGTGGAGTTCTGATGGATGGGGGGGGGACTATCGGTGGTGGTGGTGGTGGTGATGGTGGTGGTGGTGGTGCGCGGGCTGCGGCTAGTTGGAATTCCAAGGCCTGGACCCTGGCTTCTAGCGCATCGGTGTGGTTGTTGGCGGCGTCGAGTTGACTCCGGGCTGTGGCTAATTCTTGTCTGGTTTGAGTATGTAGGCCTCTGCTTGCGTCCCTTTCAGCCTTCCATCGATCTCCTTCCCTAACCAGGGTGAGGAGGTGTATGTAGTGATAGTGTTTATCTTCGACGGCGTCAAACTCCTCAAAGGTTTGAGGGATCTGATAGTTTCCGTCCAGGGTGACTCCTTCCATTACGTGAGGTGGTGGAGGGGGTGGAACTAGGTGAACGTTGGTGGAGGTGCGGTCGGATGACGACCAACGTGTCTCAAGGGGGCGTGGTAACAGGACTTCGTTCCGCAGGGTGCAGAAGGTAACAGCGATACTTCCGGAGTAGGGAGTATGAAGAAGAATTTAAACAGCGATAGTCACTAGTATAAAATAGAGACTATAGTATATTGGGAGAATAAGTACAGAAGACGTTGCGTAAGGAAAGAAGGAAAATACAGAAGTAGGCTTCGTTGCCTCCATTATATACCCCGCACTTCGCCGCCAAGTCCGACTCATAACTCCGCGTAACTCCACTCATGACTCATACCTTTGCGTAACAGAAACCCATAGAACTTAATCTGACTCACCCACACCTCCGAGCGCACAGTAATCCCAGCCCTGCCAACCCTTCCATTTCTCCAACCCTGATACATCCATGAAAATGTGGCCACTATGTACCTTGATTCAGTTTGGAAACTTCATGGGCTCCCGGAAACCGTTATTTCAGACCGCGGTACACAGTTTACGGCCGAGTTTTGGAAGACACTATGCTCCCGTCTTGAGATCGCCCCTCGATATAGCACCGCCTTTCACCCTCAGACTGATGGGCAAACGGAGAGGATTAATGCTATTATGGAACAATACCTTCGTGCCTATGTCTCCTATCAACAGGACGACTGGACTCAGTACCTCCCCATGGCAGAGTTTGCGACGAATAATCATGTTTCGGAAACCACCAAGATGTCCCCATTTCAAGCCAATTATGGCAGAAGCCCTAGGATGTCTTTCGCACCGCTACAGCATGGGAGAACTATTAATGAGGACCAGGCCAATGGTATGGCTAGGAATATGGCGCAGGTGTATGATTTTCTTCGGGATGAGATGGCTCGAGCTCAGAGGATATATGAGGACGCGGCAAATAGAAATCGGACTCCCGCCCCTAGGTATGCTATTGGAGATGAAGTTTTTCTTTCGACCCGGAATATTGAGACCAAGCGCCCCTCGAAAAAACTCGATTGGAAACGTATTGGCCCTTATGTGATTAAGCGGATGGTTAGCCCCTATCTTCTGGAACTTCGACCTCCGGCCGATGAAAATTCATCCCGTCTTATGTTTAACTTTTGTCCTTGGCACCAACAACCCCGTCAGTCATTCTGATCCGCCCAGGCAATAGAAATCGAAGGCGAACAGGAATGGGAGGTGGAACAAGTTTTAGATTCTCGCAGACGTTATGGAAAATTGGAATACTTGGTTCGATATCTTGGTTATGACGAACCATCATGGCAGCCCCCCGAAGATTTAGAGCATGCCCCTATTCTGGTTAGAGATTTCCACGATAGATATCGCATAGCCTGGCCTAGGAGTTAGGCCTGAAGGGGACCTAATCTATCGCGGCGTACTTCGGTCTTCGGAAGGAGGATATTTGAGAATGGGTTTTTATGCGAGGTTTTCTTTTGGGTCTTGGAGTTCTATGGGTTTCCGTTCTGCGATGTTATGAGTCATGACTGTACAGGGATTAGGAGGGGTATATATATACGTTGCTACGGACCTTTCCTTTGTTCCTTTCTTTCTCTTTCTTTCCTTACGTGTTCATCCTGTTGTCAACTCTACGGTTTAGTTTCGTCTCGTTTGTGTGTCTTTAGCTCTGAATATATTACGTCATAACCATAGTCTTCGCCAAGACCCTCTTGGGTCTTCCATAGTATCTCGTCTCGTCCTCGTCCATAGTTTTGTTCTCGCCTCGTCTCGTCTCGCCTCGTCTCGTCTCGCCTCGTCCCGCTTCGCCCTCGTCCATAGTTCGTCCATAGCCCCGTTCTCGTCTTCGTCTTGCCTCGCCTCGTTACCTTTATA
This sequence comes from Morchella sp. 2018-W45, assembly GCA_024713785.1. Classification (NCBI taxonomy): domain Eukaryota; kingdom Fungi; phylum Ascomycota; class Pezizomycetes; order Pezizales; family Morchellaceae; genus Morchella; species Morchella sp. 2018-W45. The sequence continues at coordinate 125,951 of JAMGYZ010000025.1, forward strand.
GCTCATGACCGTAGTCCGTGTCGTCTACTGGTACCTTCGTCTCCACGTCTTTGTCAGAGAAGCCATCTGGTCTCTATTCTCGGTTAGACTCCCGCGTCGCCGACCTTCGTCCTCGTCCTCGTCTCGCTTCGGTTGTGTACCTCGGCTCTCTTGTTTGTTGTCTCTGTGTTCTAACATGCTTCCCTTTTTCACCATACCCCCACGCTAACAATAAAGACAACAACTACAACAACATCTACCACAACAACAACAACGCACCACTAGACCCCTCCCCGCAATTACCGAACAGAAGTCCTACTTACAAGCAGCAAAAGAGAATCCCAACCAATGGGAAACAGCTGCAATCAAGAAAAAGCGTCAGGACAAGAAAACCGCCACCGCTACTGAGCAAGCAAAAGCTCTTTCCGCTGCCCAATGACCTTTCTTTACAACCAGGACCTCCCCCCAACCCGTACCAGAAAGCGACCGCACCGCTGCTGAACTCTCAGTTGCCCTCGCCCAAATGCTAGCCAGAAACAAACAAGTGCACCCAGTCACTGCTCTTGCGGTCAATATCAACGCTAAAGGCTCTGTCTCTGTCCTACCACACCACACCGTACCCTCATCCACCTATACGCTATGGTTTGAAGCTATGACAGCTATCGTGAACCAAAAGATCGGTAGCACCAAAAACCCATATATATGCTTCCGCCCAGCCCCCTCCAACGTCGATATCGCTATCCATGGCGTCCCCCTCTTCAACCTCAAAGATAAGGAAACCCTGAACAACGACTTCCCAGAAATCATCAGCCTAGCCACAGGAATTACACCCTTCGCCTGCCGCTTCCTGAACAAAGATGATAACCTCCACAACCTCAAAACAACATCATCCATAATAATTACCGTTACCTCAGAAGAGGCAACTAACATTGGATCATCCATCCGACTCTTCTCTAGACCCAGAAAATGCCAAGTTATGTGGTCTGCAACCTCCTCTACCCAATGCCGCAACTGCTCCCGCTTCGGACACGCTACCCAAGGATGCAAACAAGCAAAACCAACCTGCCCTGTCCGCGCCAAAGAACACATCAAAGTACAACACTCATGCCCAATCCCAACCTGCCAAGGAAAATGTTTCGAAGCCCTCGGATGCTGTGACGTAACCAAGGCAAAATGCTCCAACTGCAATGAAGGCCATCAAGTAACCTTACGGAACTGCCCCGCACTCCTCGCCATCATTGAAAACAATAAGAACAAGCAAATAGACAAATCTATCCCACCGCCCCCAGTCGAAACTGTCAAGACAGACGCTCCCCAAAACCAATCAAACCTGATTACCCAATTGTAGATATGAGTACTACAACAAAAACACGCTCCTTCCTACGCATTATCCAACACAATTGTGCAAACAGCAACTAGGTATTAATTTCACTCTTTTCAACTAAGATGATTCAAGACGCCCACATAATTGCGATTCAAGAACTCTCTTTATAAAATGGAAAACCACTTATTGTCCCCACCTTTACACTCGTTTCACCAACCCCCACCCAAAAGGAAGACAAAATTTCAACCTGCATATACTTAAATAACATATTCCTCGATGGAAATTCTTTTCTTTTTCAACCCTCTTACAGAGGAGATAAGACGAAAATCAGCCTCTTCTGCAAAACAGGCAATAATAGATTTACTTCACTTGATATAAATTGCATATATAATAGGCAATCAAAACCCAACTTTCACTCACACAACCCTCAGGATATATTCATTCGGACAAGTACTCCTACTATAGTTTTAGGAGATTTTAATATACATCACCCAAGTACCAACCCACTACGCTCCTTCAACCAATAAGAGATCAACCTCTCAAACCCCTATTTTAATACCGCCACACGCCGCAACTACACTCTACTCAACAAACTAGGTATCTATACCAGACTGTCTCCGGATCTGAACAAAAAACATGGGATTATTGACCTCGCTTTTGCTAATACACAAGCAGCCAAATTCATTAGAAAATAGCTCCCCATTTCACACGCCTATTACGGCGTAGAGCGCGGTCGAATGATGTTACGGAAAGAGGGATTAGTCAGGGATTCTATTATATTCTTTGGGGTTCGGTGACAGGGGTTTGGTTCGGGGTTAAGGACTCGGGTATAGGAAATAAGGCCGGGGTTCGGAGTTATGGGTGGTGGAGGATTCTATGGAGTTCTGTGCGGGGATGCTTAAGTTAGTCATCGGTCGGATATGGGGTGTATATATATGGGTTGGGTTTTCGTTTGTAGATAGTTTCTTTCCATTCCTCTTCACGCAACCTTCCTGTCTCTAGGAGCTTGTAGTCCTTTCGAATATATTTCTGGAGTATTGGTTCTATTGATTCCGATCCTCATCAAGGGCCCCACCTCGTTAGAATCCCGCCTCGTTATCCACGGTAGTCTCTCTGCGTTCCTCGTCTCGTGCACCCTGTCCCGAGTGACCCCTCGCCTCGTCTCGCTTAAGCCTCGGTAGTGTGCCTTGGCTTGTTTCGCCTCGATTCCCCGCCTTGCTCCATGATACTAAGGTTGCGTCTCCAACGCCAACCCACACTACATAGAACCCCGCAACGCATTATGTCCACCGGTCCTATGGACACCGAACCCTTTAATCAGAAGGAGCTGGCCGATGAGCTGGAAGCCTTCTTTACATTAAACCCCAATCCCCTTGAGGGAAGCCACCCCGAAAATGTGAAAATCTTTCACATGATCAAAAAATGTCAACAAGGTCTTAAGCACTACAAGGAAGACCTCGAACAAGAGGAGGAAGACGCGGACGAAGCCAAGGAGATATGGGCGAAAAGGCTTACAGAACTGGGGATGGAGAATCAGGATTTGGAAAGGCAGGTCTCCATCCTGGAGGAACAGATTAACAACCTCCAAGACCAGGTCAAAGTAGCAAACCAGGCAGCCCAAACAGCGCAGGCAGCGCTAGCCGCCCAGCTCGCACTCCCGCCTCCGTCACCTGAAGCTCCTCCTCCGCCTCCCCCACGTCATCGTAATCGTCTTCTAGAAGGCATTAGCCTACACCAGGAACCCAGGATTGAAAGGTCAGAAAAGCTCCCAGACCCGGAGAAATACCGAGGTAATCGAAAGGGACTTCCCCAGTTCAGGAATATGCTTCAGCTCAAGCTCTTGGGCAATGCCGATTGTTACCCTACTCTGCAAAACCAGTTGACCTATGCCATCTCTCGCCTGGAAGGCCCCGCCGCCGATCAGTTCATACCTTATATTACTACCATCGGTATCAACCTCCCATCTATGGAGAGGTTTTTCGAAATTTTGAATACAGCATTCGGGGACCCAGACCAGGTAGGTACTGCTCGCCGCGCTCTTAGGAGAATTAGACAACTCAACCGCCCCTTCTCGGAGTACTTTGCCGAGTTTCAACACTACGCTGCAGAAGCTGGAATGGGAGAAGCCGCCAATGTGGAAGCCCTTATGGAAGGACTAAGCGAGGAACTCACCAAACTGATGGTCCATGAGGAAACTCCCGATACCGTCATTGAACTCGCCACCGTTCTCCAACGCTTGGATAACAAGCAGCAAATGATTACCGCTCGCTACCGCCCTCGCTATCAGGCCCCTGCTCCACAAACTCGTCCACCACTTCGGTATACTACTCCCGCCCCGCCCGCACCTCGCTATCAGACCCCGGCTGCCCCCGCACCTCGGTACCCAGCCCCGGTTCCTCCGGCTCCCCGCTACCAAGCTCCTGTTCGCCCTAGCCCGCCTGCTGCTCATCCGTCCCACATGCCAGGGGGAGTAGCTCCTATGGATTTGTCAACTAGTCGTGGCCGCCCGGACCCTCAAGAAAGAGAGGCCCGTCGCGTAGAAAATAGATGTTTTTATTGTGGACAAGGAGGACACCTTGTGAAAGAATGCCCGCAGGCGCCGGCCCCCAGGAACCCCGCTCCCAGGATGAGGGGAGCTAGGGCAGATATTAGAGAAGAAGGGAAGGAAGAAGCCTCCGGCGATGAGGCGTTAAAAGATTTTTCCCTAGACTGAGTGGCTCACTCCAGGGACGGTTTAAGGATTGGTTTAAACTTTCGCTTTCTGGGTTTTCGGTTTCGGAGAAAGACATGGATGGGAATCAATTAGTTGTAAAATGTTCGATTTCTCAAAATAAAGATTCTTTTATCCCATCTCATGCTCTTATCGATACGGGCGCCTCAGGATACGCTTTTATAGACCAAAACTTCGTATGCCACCATAATTTCACCACAATCCCTCTGCAAGTTCCCCGCCATATCGATGTAATAGACGGCCGACCCATTCAATCAGGAAAAGTTACTCATAAGGTTATTCTAAGCCTTGACATTAATGGACATCGAGAAGAGGCCCCCTTTTTTGTTACTCAATTAGGACAATATCCAATGGTAATGGGTCCACCATGGATGCGTCGTCATGCAACTACGATCCTTCCTGCTAATAACAAAATCCACTTTGGCTCCCCCGATTGTATACAATACTGCTCCTCTGACCATACAAAAATTATCACTAGGGGTATCTCTATCGAACCTCCGGCCAAACCGAATTTTAATATTTCCGTCCTGGAATCATATGCCTTTCATCGATTAGTGAATAAGAAAAGAAAAGGGATGCGTATTTTCTCTACGACTCTCAAAGCGCTCGATGATTTGTTGGCCCAGAAACCCGAAGACCCTCGAATACTCGTCCCCGTCGAACTGTCATGGACTCATCTAGCCTTGGCAGATTACGGGTCTCCCGACTACACGAAGGGTACATGAAGGGTCAGCACGCTGACAAGGGACGTTGACAGGCTTGTTAGGCGATCTCACCTAGAGATCGAGGATTAGTATGTTGATCGGTGCGGTGGTTCGGTGCGGGGTTTCTTTGGCGTTCTTTGCTTTTCTTTTCCTTATCTTGTAAGAGGGTATCTCCCGAATCGTGTTGCCCTTTGTGGTAGCCTAGGAGCTCTAGCCTCGCCTATTGTTGTACATAGTGCATCTCCCGAATTGTGTTACTCTTTTGAGTAACCTAGGAGCGCTGCACTATCGCTTGTTTTTTTCTAATATTTCTTTGCTTCGCTTCTTTCTTCCTCTTTGGGTTTGGAGTGCGTCTAGGCTGGGCTGCCGGTACACCATGCTACCCTCCAGATAGACGTTGCTCATAGTTCATTGGGTCTTTATCGTCGGTTTAACCATTTGCGTCCCGATGATTGCTGTATAGCTAGTTTTCTTCTTTCTTTTCTCTTTTTCTTTTCGTAAAGTGAAGAGAGTCGATCACCAAGTAGGGAGGACTATAAAGGGCCGCAGACACACCATGCTGTCTTCCTTTCCTCTCTACGCAACGTCTTCTCATCGAAACTCTAGAATATACTTCAATATTATACTTCTACCTCTACTAGAGTTTCCTCCTCTATTTCTCCCTCGCCTAAGCCCTGCTTCTCCTTTCTCCGGGAGGTAGGGCTAGGCTCTTATATTCTATAATGAATCGCTGTTCGCTTTGTTACTGCTGCCTCTGCCCCTAGTGGCTCTCTTCGTTGTTCCTTGCCTTCGGCACAATGTTCTCCTCGCTTCCTCCCCTCAACTCATAGACCATCTCACGTATCCTATTGTCAATCCAACGATAAGGCCTGGGGCTCACCCCTCAAGTAACGTGCTAGCTAGCAAGAGGCAACTACGCCCAACACATAGGTTGAGCATTCCCTATGCTGTATACGTAGCTAGTAGCAAGAGATATCAAGGATTAGGGACCTACGAATTCGAGCTCAATTCTCCCTTTCACCGACATTTGTTCTATACGAATCGCCTCCCCCTCGCCTCACGAGTAAGCCCTCTGGAACAATAGCAAATCATACGCACCAGGGAAAGATTACACACAGCCTTACCCTCCACGAGACGAACATTCTCAGTACCTACACCTGCTTAGTGAACCTAATGCATCCAGACTTCCGCCCCACCATACCGAGTATGATCTATCGATCGATATACAGGAAGGGAAAACCGTTCCTTTTGGGCCCATGTATGGGATGACCCGGCTAGAACTCCAAGCACTTAGAGATTATTTAGCGGAGTATCTATCCAACGGACGGATTCGACATAGCACCTCCCCTGCAGGTTCTCCGGTATTATTCGTTAAAAAGGCTGATGGCTCCCTTCGACTCTGTGTTGACTTTAGAAAGTTAAACGCGGTGACAGTTAAAAATCGACATCCTCTACCACTAACACCAGAAACCTTTATGGGCATTTCCTCGGCCAAGTACTTTACCAATTTAGATCTTTGCAATGGATATCATCAATTGAGAATTAGGGAAGGGGATGAATGGAAAACGGCGTTCAGAACACGATACGGGCACTTTGAATATACAGTTATGCCCTTTGGGTTAACCAATGCTCCTGCCGCGTTTCAACATTGGGTCAATGATATGTTACGACCTCATCTCGATCATTTTGCTACGGCTTACCTCGACGATATTTTGATATATTCGAATACGCTTGAAGAACATAAGGAGCATGTCGACAAAGTCCTCAGAATTCTCGATGAGAATCAAGTTCACCTTAAGCCTGAGAAGTGTGAATAGCATGTTAAAGAAACTATGTACCTCGGATTCGTACTTACCCCAGAAGGAATAAAAATGGATGGTGCAAAGGTGGCTACTATTAGGAATTGGGAGACCCCAACCTGTCTGAAAGATGTACAGGAATTCCTTAGGTTCGCGAATTTCTATCGACGATTTATCTATGCGTACTCAAGGGTAGTATCTCCTCTGACCGCTCTAACGAAGACAGGAGTGGTATTTAAATGGACAGACAAGACGGAGAAAGCATTTCAAGATCTTAAGCTAGCATTTACTACCGCCCCGATTCTGAGACATTTCGACCCCGATCGAGAAATTATTGTGGAAACAGACGCCTCCGATTATGTTTCGGCTGCTATTATGTCACAAAGGGATGACGAAGGAGTCCTACATCCAGTTGCATTCTTTTCAAAAAAACATACCCCGGCAGAGTGCAATTATGAGATATATGATAAGGAACTTTTAGCAATTATTCGAGGGTTCAGGGAATGGCGCTATTTTCTGGAAACGGCATTATACCCCATCAAGGTTCTAACAGATCATAGGAATCTTGAATATTTTATGTCAACTAAGCTATTAAATCGTCGACAAACTCGCTGGTCAGAATTTCTATCTCGTTTTGACTTCGTTATTCAATTTCGTTCAGGCAAACAAGGAGGGAAACCAGATGCACTCACCAGACGATCAGGGGATCTTCCCAAGGAGGGGGATGAATGCCTCACATATCAGCATCAGATCGTGCTGAAGAGAAAGAATTTGGACAATAAGCTAAGTTTGTTGGCGGGTTCTTTGGCAAATGAACCCGCTGAAGGAACGCCCACTGTCCAAGAGTTATTTTTAAAAGCTTACCAAGAAGATAGTTTCCCCAATAAGGTACTTACAATGCTAAAAGATGGCACAAAACAATCGAAACAAATTTCCCTTGCCGAATGCGCGGAAAACGAAGACGGACTCCTCCTTTATCGACGCAAGCTTTTTGTGCCAGAATACGAGGAATTACAGCTCAGACTTCTTCAGGAATATCATGATAAACCTTCGGCAGGACATCTGGGAAGAGCAAAGACTCTCGAGTTACTCAGTCGGGAATACTATTGGCCGAATATGAGGAGATATACTGATCGTTATGTTATGAATGTTACTTGCCATGCGTCGAGCGCTATATCGCAATGACCCGTCACCATGCTCGTACTTTCTGCCAGCCACCGATGCCGATCGTGGGCGGATATTTTCAATGGACTTTGTTACAGGTCTGCCTCTCAGCAATAATTATAATGCTATTCTTGTTGTGGTCGATCGTCTTACAAAAATGAGACACTTTATCCCATGCACCGAAGAATCAGGAGCCAGAGATGTCGCCCGCATGTATTTGGAAAATGTATGGAAATTACATGGACTTCCGGAAAAGATAGTATCGGATCGTGGCACACAATTTACTTCAGGTTTTTGGAAATCACTATGTGAACGTCTCGAGATTTCACCTCGTTATTCCACTGCTTTTCACCCTCAGACGGACGGTCAGACAGAAAGGATTAATGCTATTATGGAGCAGTATCTTCGGAGCTATGTGGACTATCAGCAGGATAACTGGGCTACCTATCTACCCATGGCGGAATTTGCGACTAACAATCACGTCTCCGAATCAACAAAACTCTCCCCCTTCGAAGCTAACTATGGACGCCACCCCCGAATGAACTTTGGCCCTCTACGGCATGGTACGACGACCAATGAGGATCAAGCGAATACCATAGCAAGAGATATGTCAGAAGTGTTTGACTTCCTTTGAGCAGAGATGTTTAGAGCTCAACGGATTCAGGAAGAGTCGGCTAATGCGAGCCGTACACCGGCCCCACGATATGCTGTTGGAGATAAAGTATGGTTATCTACTCGGAATTTATTAACTAAGCGTCCATCGAAAAAGCTGGACTGGAAGCAAGTCGGACCTTATTGCATCTCTCGCATTGTCAGTCCTTATGCCTACGAGCTTATACTACCTGCCTCGATGAAAGTACACCCGGTGTTTCATGTCTCGCTGCTGTCACCCGCTGCCAATGATCCTGTCCCAGGGCAACTACAATTACCTCCGCCCCCAGTGGAAGTAGAGGGGGAACAAGAGTGGGAAGTCGATGCTATTCTGGACTCACGGAGACGCCGCGGAAGACTTGAATACCTCGTTTGATATACCGGTTACGACGAGCCATCATGGCAACCCTACGATGATTTGGATAACTCCCCCGAGTTAGTTAGAGATTTTCATGAACGATACCCACGGAAGCCTAAGAGGACTTAGGCTTCAGAGGGGGACCTAATATCTATCACGGCGTAGAGCGCGGTCGAATGATGTTGCGGGAAGAGGGATTAGTCAGGGATTCTATTATATTCTTTGGGGTTCGGTGACAGGGGTTTGGTTCGGGGTTAGGGACTCGGGTATAGGAAATAAGACCGGGGTTCAGAGTTATGGGTGGTGGAGGATTCTATGGAGTTCTGTGCGGGGATGCTTGAGTTAGTCATCGGTCGGATATGGGGTGTATATATACTGGTTGGGTTTTCGTTTGTAGATAGTTTCTTTCCTTTCCTCTTCACGCAACCTTCCTGTCTCTAGGAGCTTGTAGTCCTTTCGAATATATTTCTGGAGTATTGGTTCTATTGATTCCGATCCTCATCAAGGGCCTCACCTCGTTAGAATCCCGCATCGTTATCCACGGTAGTCTCTCTGCGTTCCTCGTCTCGCTTAAGCCTCGGTAGTGTGCCTTAGCTTGTTTCGCCTCGATTCCCCGCCTCGCTCCGTGATAACGCCATTGGGTCAGACCATATAGCCCTGGCCCCCTCACTTCACATCCCATCTGCTGACTTCAAGTCTTTCCAAATATATAATTGGGCTCTCACAGACTGGGATCTTTTAACCCAGTCTTTCGAAATACCGATATTCTACCGTACCCAATGCCCAATGCAATAGATGACTGGTTCGACAAAAATTTCACCGCCCTCACCAACACGGTAAAAACCTTTACACCCACAAAGACCATCTCCAAATGGTCCAAGGCATGATGGAACCCCAACATCAGCCAACCCCGAAGAATCTTTTATTCAGTCTATAGAGCCTACCGTAAAGGAAAAACTCCCCCATTCGAAATGAAAGCAGCCAGAAATGCCTACTTTAACGCCATTAAAAAGGCAAAGCAAGACTACTGGAACAGCTACATATCAAACGCACAAACAAAAGACGTCTGGAGAATTAAAAAGATGGCATTCAGAACGGAAGATAAAATCTCAACACTCCCCAACTCACCCACACCAATCCTCCTCAACTAAAACCTAATCAATGCCTTCTTCCTCCCAAAGCTGGACCTGATTAACCCTTTCCACACGCTCTTTACTGACGCCCCAGTAATTACACCACAAGAAACACAAAATGCCCTAGGCCTAACATCAAACCTCTCAGCTCCAGGACCCGATACCATCCCGTATCTAGTATGGAAGAACGTTCACAGAACAAACCTACTTATTATCACCCAACACCTAAACCAACTCCTAATATATAGATACCACCCACTCGCGCTAAAAAAGGCCAACGGGGTCATCTTAGCCAAACCCAACAAACTCGACTACGTCTTGCCATCAGCCTACAGAGTCATAGTACTCCTACAAACTTTTTCCAAGATCTTGGAAAAGATTGTAACCTCTAGACTAGCTAATATCGCAAAAGCAGTCGGTCTTCTCTACCTACACCAATGCGACTCAGTCGCCGGCCTCTCCACCGCAGACGCAGCCACCACACTTATCAATGAAACACGAGCCATACAAACCGCAAAGCTCAAAGTAATTACACTCTTTCTAGACGTCAAAGGAGGTTTCGACCATGTATTCCAAACTTCACTTAAAGATGTCATGACAAACGCCCACATTCCAGCATATATTATCAACTGGGTTCTATCCTTTATGTCTGACAGATATATCACACTGCTTTACAAAGGATCACCAAAACTCGACTGCCCTATACAAGTTGGCGTCCCACAAGGATCTCCTATTTCCCTGCTTCTTTTCCTTATTTATATAAATTTCCTACACCAACACGACCCACATCCTGGTATTTCTCTTTCCTATGTCGATGATATAGCCATTACGGTCGAGTCACAATCCTACCAAAAAAATATTACAATACTTACACAACACTACGATAAGCTAAAACAACTGGTACAACCCCATAATATTTTCTTCTCGGTAGCAAAAACAGACCTAGCAGATTGGAGAACTCCAAAAGATCGATCTCCCATCTGCACGCTCCCAATTACCCTCGAAAACCAAACCATCCAGCCCTCAAGCCAAGTGAGATGAATAGGCTACTGGCTCTCACCAAGCTTTAACCCCAATGACCACTTTAAAAGGAGACTTGCCGCCGCAAGAACTGCCTTCGGTCTAATTCAGCGCTTCTCCTCAGCAGGCAAAGGACTCTCATCCCAAAACCGCAGAAAAATTGCAATACTCGCAATCAGACCAATGCTCACATATGGAGGTGCAGTTCTCACCCCAACCTCAGCAATAAAAGAAATGAACGTATTCTGGAACTCAGTTCTCCACTGGGCAACAGGATGCTTCAGATCCACTAACCAACGCACACTATGGGCAGAAGCCTGCTCGCCCCCCCTCGACCTCTACCTACACTTCCTGAAAGCCAAATTCGCAATCAGAATCCTCCAAGCACCACCATTGGCCAACTCGGTCACAGGGAGAACATCACTATCCTTCCCTACAACAACACCAGTCTAACGGGGCAGGGTCGGGTCAGGGCAAGGACACAGGACAGGGTCGGCTCAGGAGACACCCGAGGCGAGACAGGTTCAGGTTCAGGTTCAGGTTCAGGGACGAGGCGGAGACAGGAGGGCCGAAGCTAAAGTATTGTATTGCTAACAGAAGAAGACGTTGCCTAGAGAGGCAGAAACATAGGAAAGAACGAGCCCTATATATACAACTATTCCCTCACGCCAATGACTCATACCATAGAATCCCATAGAAACTCTTACACTCCCGTACCACCCATACTATTCCCAATAATCCCCATTCTATCCCGTTACTACCCCATCCTTCCTAGCGCTTACATCTCATTACCCTAGCTCCTTCCTAAACCATCATTCTACTTCCGACATCGACCGATACTATCCAACAACCCTGTTCCGAAGACGCCTTGGCAGGAGGCGAGGTGCAGGAGGCGGAGCCGTGATAACCAGTCAGGACCTATACATACTCAGCCCTACTAAAAAACCTGCCCAACCCCCCCAAAAAGTGAAACTTCAATGCAATTAAAGGAGTCAATTACCTACTTATCGAACATCTCTGTTCAATAATAAGACCAATTATTAAAGAGGGCATAGCCCCCAATAAAATGACCGCAAGAGCAAAAACACAACTCATAGCCAATTGGAACTTCCATTACCCCCCCCCCAGCTTACTACCCCCATCTACTAACAACCGCACCACCTTATTTCACAAACCTACATAAGTTTGTTGCCTCTCGCATATACCAAATGAGAGCAGGCAAAAGCTATCTCGGCGGACAAAAATCATGGATTTACATCCACCTCCCCTCCACATGTATGAGATGCAATCTGGAAGACAAAACACCCTCACACACAATCCTAAGATGCCCTGCACTCGAAAATCTTAGACCCACAGAGATCAAAAATGCGACCTCCCTCAAAAACATCTGGGAAGACCAAATACTCACAACAACTCTCGGCGGGTTTATAATAGCCGCAAGGATAAAATACCTAATCCCGACTAAGATCTCACCCCTACACACGGGCTCATCCATTTCCACTCTAACCACGATGTCCACCACCGAATCCCAAATACTAGAGTACCCATTTGACCTAATATATACCTCATAAAAGTCCCATTTAGGACACCAGGCTGTTACGGGACGTGGTCGGGAAAAGGGACGAACCTAGAATAAGAACCTACAGGGAACGGTGAACACAGGCCAGGGGTGCGACAGAAGGCCTGGTTGTTAACCGAGGCGGATGGGTTCGGGACACAGGGTACCAAGGGGCACAACTGAAGATGGAGGTGGAGAGAATAACTAAGTATATTTAATAAACAAGCCTAGAAAGATAACCGAAAGAAGACCAGGACAGGAACCCAGAGGAAAGGGTTGGTAACAGGAGGTTACGTAAAGAAAGAAGAAGGAAAAGACAAAGGAAATCCTAGCTCATATATATAGCCCCGCACCATCGATTACTAATTCGTACCACAGAATCCCATAAAAACCCAAAGGAGAAAACATGAATACCCTTAACCGATCCCCTTACTAAAACCCGATACGTTCACCCGAAGTATCCCGACATAATTATTACTCTTTCCCCTCCATTCCCTAGCGTCTGAGATGCGCCGTGACACAGGCCTAAAGCCACTTTGTATTTCTTATATACATTTCATTTGTAGGAGTTGGTTTGATTTATTTTCTTTAAGGGGATAATAAGTTTGCGGATGCACAGAGGTTTTTTATGCCATAGTTTTAACTTTATGCAATATTTTGTACCTTAAACAAATACAACTAATACAAAAAAAAAAAAAAAAAAGTTTAGGTCCGTGGTATTTTGAGTAAAATCTGGTTTCATTCTGTTGGGGTGTGTGATAGATAGTCTCTCTTTAAAGTCTTGTTTTTGTTTATTGAGTAGATATATAAATTATAAAGTACATATATCTCGTTTCTCCGGTTATGGTAGCCAGAGCATCATGTTGATAGCCATAGACGCACCGCCAGGCACTACATGTAGCTACCCTATCAAATGAGAAGTTTGTACTTTACATTCAACTAACTATACTAGTACTACTCAAGAGATTGGCGATAATATAATCTATGATTTCTAGACACGGAAATTCGCTAACGTTTCTTAATCTGCTCTGTAACCCTCCCCTCTTACTTATCCTATGCAGAAATTGAAATAAGCTCAGTCGGAAAATTACTCATGCCTAATGCACTACCTACATACTTATGCGGCACCCCACCCATCTCTCCTGAATTTTCGACGAAGTCTAGTCCAGCTCAGCTTAAGTACCCCACAAACCCATACTACATACAGACTCCTTATAATTATATGCTAGCTTAACTACCCTTAAACACCTCAAAAATAAACCTAGCCCCACCACTGTACAAGACTTTAACCCTTTATCTTTTTCCGCTATAATAGATAGCTATTCAGTCTAGCTAGGGATTATAGAACCACCGATATAGCCACCAACGCCCAAATCCCCACCGACCTTATTGCGCCGTCACCCCCTCCAAATAGTCCCCATTCCGCTTAGAATGCACTCTGTGTTCCTCGATCATGTGAACTACAGTTATGCCACTCTCCGGTGTAGATTGTTCTTTGCGTGTATATATGGTCGGCTGTAGATATATATTATGTGTTACTGTCTACATAATGTGTGGTAGGAATGGTTTAATAGTTACTTATCTAGTGCTTAGAAGCTCCATTCAAACTCATCACATACTGACACACAAAGCTCCACTGTCACCCCACAGTGGATAACCAACAAATACGAGCAAAACTTGACGGCCAAGTACTTAACACCCACCGCCAACAAATCAAAAGCAATAATACAACGCTCGACGACCATTGATACAAGTGAGGCGCTGTGGGTGGAAGATTCTAAGGCGGGAATCTGGGAGGGGTTGGGCATTATGGAGCGGGCAGAAGGCAGGAGGGTCCAGCTCGGCGGCGCGGTGGGACGAACGCGAGGGCAGCTCTTGCTCGCGAAGTCAAGATGTTTCACCGGATAGAGCTACGGCCCTGAACTATCGGGCGCGGGCGTTCGAATGCTATTAGTATTCCAGCACCCTGGTCGGATGCAATTAACCGTCCTCTTGGAGGCGCCGTTCACGAGAATTTGGTAACAGGGTTTAGGCATCCCCTTTCTCAGACACATCATTCCCGGCTGGGAGGTGTCAAGTGCCCCGTCCCCTCTTCTGATCACCCACCCCCAAATGTATTGCGCACCACAGACCCATGTTACTCAGGACAGGCTCGTTACCGGCGACTGCTTACTTTTGCGTATTGAAATAGTACTCTACATGTACCCTACGTAGCTACCTGGCTCATGCAGATGCGGTCGGTAATTACCCAGAGGAGGGGAAAGAATACGGGGGGGTGGGGCAGAGATGTATTGTGTCTAGCCGTCTCAATTAACTATTTTTTCTTGTATGCTTGCAATGCACCCCCTTGGGTAATGGAGTACCGAAAGGTTACCATTTAAAGAGACAAGCAAGTGGTTACTTAGTTATCAGACCCAGCAATAAACGAGATGACTATACTATCACATGATTTGAGGTAGGCTCTTTCGTCTCATACTGGCAAAAGCGGTGTATCCGAAATATATTATGCTCTAGCTAGTATTGGTGAACGAGGCAAGAGTATCATTCCGCTCAAGACAACAAAATATTACCCCTTATATCCATAGGACGCGTAATACCAGAACATCAGAGGATAGTGAAGCCTGGTGTAACCATGACCGAGTGATAATTCATGACCGTATCACCTCGCTATGCCCGGCGGGCGCCAAGGAATCGTTTTCGAAAAGGTCTGCTAGGCGAGTCATACCTTCCTTGTAGATATTCAGTCTGTTAATTTCGGCTGAACAGCTGTGAGGGCTCCCGAACGGGGATATGAAGGTGGTCTAGATAGATACATGTAGTTCTGACCCACCTGGAGATCAAGCACTCACTCATGCATGACGGTGCGTACCCGCTCCTCACTTATGTAATCCTGGATTATAAGATGAAGTGTCCGCACTATGTAGTACTACATGTAAGTACATGTAATGGAATCAAATACAATACATGTAAGCACTTATTTAAATACAATACATGTACTTAAGGTATTAGTAAATGTACCTACGCTTCACACACATATACGTAGTAGGTACATGAAGTATGTGCTTAATAAGTGAGTACTTGTACTATTATATCGCTGGGGCCAGAGACCCGAACACCGACGCCCCCGCCTCATTACAGTGCAGACTCTCATGGTACGTAGGAGCTGGAGCTTGGAGAAATATATACTTCAAAGGCCACCGAGCCTATCTTAATATTAATATCCACGTGTATATAAGACTAGACGGCCCTGTTACGCCACTGCCGTTGCACGGTTAATTACTTTAATTGAGTAGTAACGTTTTCAGCCCAGTACTATGTCAGACCTAGAAGTGTGTCGTATAGCAACGGCACCAAGACAGACATAAAGCCTTCGAAAAACGAGGACCCCACAATCACCATAATAGAGAATAATCAATCTGGAAACTAATTAAACGCCTGTGTTTTGAAGTGGAATTCATTTACTAGGAATCTGTTACTAGATATCTTAAGAGGTGGTGGAGATAGCTTTGGTAACAGAAATCTCAATACAAATTTGTGTGGGGTTGACACTCTTCTAGGTCTGACACGGTACCCGGTCAAAAACGTTACCTACATGTATATTATGTATGCATACATAAGTACTTGTACAATACTCCCTACATATAGCGCTAACCTTCAAGGGTGCATGCCCAGAGTCTAGTCTAGCGGTCGTCTTAAGGCCGGAGTGGGGACAGAATTCTTGATCGAGAGTCACTTCCTAGATACAGTACCAAAAAGAGGGGTGGGATCACTACGGTATTGCTAGTATTGCGATAAGAATACGGTATTTGTACAGTACTCTTCCCCTAATGCCGATTTAATTCGGTATTTATCACTAAATTCCGTAGTCCTATGGTAGTGATTTCACCCCATTTTTTCATACTGTAGTAATACATGTAACAGCGTTACATGTAAGTACAGCGATAGGTAATAATATAAGTGATGGGACGCCCTGAGGCACAAACGCCAAATTTTGGTGACGTTTTGCCAAAATAGGTATCGCTGTGTTCCATCACTTATTACATGTACATATGTACCCACTGCTGTATTGTACTTGCATAAGGCTAGACGTGAAAATGAAAGTAACTTGTAGCTAAGTTGATCATGAAACCGTACATTGCCAAACATAAGTATGTACATGTAGACAGAAAGAAGTGAAAAGAAAAGCATAGACTCCCTAAAATCACTAGATCCTAGTACACTATAATTTCTAACTTCTCTCAAACGAAAATACAAATTTACCAAATTTAACCCCCCCATCCTCGAGCTCTTGTTCCTCAAATTGGTCCTCTATAACTGGGAAAGTGTAAGATACCAGCGTAGAACTATGCTCCCCTGGCCGGTGCTCGGTGATCCCCTGGTGGGCTACGTTGGATTGTTTTTATTTGCTGCTATCAATAGTTGCACAACAATTCTGTGGCGCGACCCAATTCCTCGCTCCGCCCACAGGAGTGGTGTCTGGCCATTAGCATCTGCCCGATTGAAATCTACGCGGTTATCCTGCAAGAGCAGTCTCACCAGCCCACTGCGGCCTCTCTCCGCTGCGAATGAGAGTGGTGTCCGGCTGTCCTTGTCCGCGATGTTGACATTTGTGCGGCTATCCTGCAGAAGAAGCTCCGCCACCTTTTCGTTACCATCCATTGCCGCCCATGAGAGTGGTGTCCGGTTGAGCTTGTCTGTTGTGTTGACATTTGCGCGGCCATCCCGTAGAAGCAGTTCCACCACCTTGGCGGAGCCCCTTCTCGCTGCCCATAAGAGTGGTGTCCGTTTGTCCTCGTCCGCAATGTTGACATTTGTGCGGCTACCCTGCAAAAGCAGTTCTACCATCTTGTAGCGGTTCGCCTTCACCGCCCATGAGAGTGGTGTCTGGCTATTCTTGTTCGCTTTGTTGACATCTATGCGGCTATTTTGCAGTAGCATTTTTACTACCTTGTCGTGGCCATTCGCCACCGCAGCGAAAAGCGGTGTCCGGCCTTCCTGGCGCCGGCCGTGGCTTAAGGATTGCTGTCCACGTGCAATGTCGCCATGGCCCCCCGGCTGGCCCTTATGATAAACCACATCATCTTGGTCCCTCCCCGCCGCAAATGAGCCCAGCGCTCTGTAAATCCCCGCTGCCCATGAGAGTAGTGTCCAGTCCGCATCTGTTCTGTTGACATCTGTACGCTTATCCTGCAAAAGCAGATTTACTACCTTGTCGTGGCCCTGCTCCGCTGCAATTAAGAGCGGCGTCCGTTTGTCCGCCGCTGTCGATAAATTAACATCTGTGCGGCTATCCTGTAAAAGTAGTCCTACCACCTTGTCGTGACCTTTCTCAGCCGCCCATAATAGTGGTGTCCATCCATCTAGATTGGGCTCATTCAAAATCTCCTTGCTGCGCGTCTTAACGCTTAAAAAATCGTAAAGTCTATAATAACACGCTACCCAAAATGGAGAAACGGAACCAGGGCTAGAAGCCCTAAAAGGAGCGCCTCCCTCTTGCATCGTAGAAACCCATTCCTTATAAGCTGTCGATGGCTTTAGGAACTCTATACACTTTCCATACAAAAGGCTTGACTGGGGGGGGGATCCTGATAGTCGCAAGTGCGCCGCCCAATGCTTGATTGCGTATTTCCTAAGATTCCCTATGGCCTGACCAGATTTTGACGCTGGGTGATGATGTAGAAGTACTTTTAGGCAGATCTCCGCCATGGCGGTATGGTTCATAGACTGATCCCCGAGTTCCTGATTGCTGTATAGGTATTCCTGCACCGAAAAGTGGGCGAACCGGAGGTTCCGAGTGTTTTTATCATCAACGACAAGGTTTTTGCAACAATCAAGTACTAGAGACAGCTTTAACCTAAGAACGTCTCGGTCAAACTTATTTTCTCCGGGACCCACAGCAAGAGCTTGAAGAACTGTTTGAAGCGAGCACGGCTCCTGGGCGTAGAGCAGCCAATTCAGCACCGACCTGGCAATAAGGCCGCAGTTTTGTCTCGCCTTGGTGCGCATTATGATCCGGTCATACGTTTCTTTTAAATCTTTTGGCAGCTTTCTAAGTGCTTCTCGGACACAACCGGCAGTTGGCTCCTCGCACAAAGACAAAATCTGTAGGTTCACCCACATGAACCTAGCATCTGTCGTGTGAGCTCAGTGAAGTATTCAAATGAACTAGGGTGACTCGGAAAGATACATACATTCCATTAGCCTTTTCTTTAAGTGTCCGGCTAATCTCCTCCTTTAGCTCATCATCAACCTCGCCGCCAAGCAGGAGCTTCCCGGTCCCGCACTTTTGTGGGTCGCAACGGTTATCGAGTTGTAGGTCAATATAATTATTGATATCCTTGGTGTTGTCCAATGCCTGAATGTAATGATGTTTGTAGCCCTTGCGATCGAACATATGCGCTATGTCTTGCTCAAATCGGCTTGCCAAAAACACCTTCACATTGCTTCCTGATCTTACTATTGACTCGAGGGATAAGAATAACTCGCTCCGTGTATTTTGATGACATTCGTCCAGAGCATCGACTATAATAGTAACCTGATGGTACACTTTAGATAGCTTTATAATCAGATCAGCACTTTCCTGACACCATAGCTGACCGGACGAGTGACCGTGACGTTCGCGTTCCTCATATAGTGATGAGACAATCATTGGCACAAGATTCGAGTTTCCGCGGCTTTTGAGACAAAACTGTTTGACGAGAGTGCTTAAAACCGTGTCCGGCCTCCTCCGGTTATCTTCCTTGTAATTACAATAAAAGTATGCTAAAACGATTTCGTTGGCTTCGGCTTCAGTTTGTAATTCGTCAATAACGAAGGAGCTACACGTACAAAGAGTTAATTAAAGTCTTGCGTGCAAGAACCTCAAGGTTACACTTACACTAAAGTGGTTTTTCCATATCCCGCTAAGAGGTAGATTACTGCATTTAGCAACGAAACACCATGAGTAATGGAGGGAAAGGGGAGAGAGAAACACACCGTCTCCGCGTAGCCAAAGGAGAGAAGATGATTTGGAATTCCTCCACTGGTTAAAAGCTTCATTTTCCTTCAACCATAGCCCAGTACCCGCCTGGCGGCGTTCCTTCGCAAAATGGTGATGATCAATAAACTTGATGTCCGATAACCAGCTCAAAATCTTTAATTTTCTCTCTTCTGTTGTGATGTACGTTAGTACAACATGTATATCGGATGAGGCAATATACGTTGGTCACTTGCCTTCTATTGCCTCATATACCTTTTCTACTACGTCTCCAATATTATCAAGGGGTTTTTTTATTTCTTCTAGTTGCTTCTTCAACATCTCCCTTTCTTCCTTACGTTCTATCCAATATTCAACTTGTTAGAAAACCCATCGAGTGAATAGCTTAAGAGTGTAAAAATCCGTACCAGTTCGTTCTGTTGCCGATGCTAAATATCATGAGGAAGTTATAATCTAGATTCATACCAGCTTGAAGGAAACACATTTACACAAACCTTCTTTCTCTGCTATGTCGACGTATGATAATACTATACTTTCCTTCTCCTTAATATTTTCTAGTGGTATCCTTAACTTTGAGACAGAGCTCTTACGCACACGGCCTGAGTAAAATATTTGCTTCAGTATGACTCCTATCTCATAAAAATAGCTCAGTCGATAACCAACCTGCAGTTCTCTTGCTGAGGAATCTTTTGACGCAGCAAAGATATCTCAGGACAGAAGCATATAGTTCCACAAGAGACGTGCTAAGAGCTTGGACTGTAGGAAGATCCGTTTTACAGTACATTTTTTCATAAAAGTCGCAGCAGAACAATATGTGCAGCAGGTATTCCAAGCTTTCCGAAGACGCCTGCATATCATCCGTGTAATCCGTCGCAACCTAAAGATTTGAGTAAGCTAGTGAATCTTTGGGGGGCCTAAGCCTTGAGATTTTGTCGCAACACACCTGCAAAAGCAATCTGAAACCTGACCACGCCAGTGATACAACAGCAGGATTATGCTGAACAGCAAGATCGCCTATCTTCGCATATTTGTTGAGCTGTGTTAAAAGAATATCAAGTATAAATACATTTTCCCCTTCACTGTTAGTATAAAACCACCTCTTTTTATCGCATTGCTTCTGTTTCTCCTTCACCTCCCCAATGAAACATTTGACTAGATCAATATTGTCCCTCGGCCCAGAAATAGTCTTTAGGTCTTCCGCTCCTAGCTTACCTACGGCCTGGCTCCACAGAGCTGAAGACATAGTACTATGAAATAATGTTAGTCCCCTTTTATTTCATATCATGTTTCCAAAGCCGTACCCAATAGCTATATCAGTACTGGCTGCCGTTTCTCCTCCGTGGTCGGAGGGGACTGTAGCCACGGAATTTCCTATATAATGATGCTCTTCCCCGCTAATAAATCTTTCATGTTAGATAGGGCGAGAAATAGAGCGGAGGTAGGTTAGACTTACTTGATAGCAGTACCCCGCACCTCCAGTAAAGAGTTAGGCGGACCGATTAGTGAAGCAGAAGGGCGTTGAACAGAACCCTCTCCGCGCTGATGGCTTGATTTATGTCCTATATTTGAGGATAGATCCATAATAACCCCCTCGATATAAACTGGAAGTTTGTTGCAGTCGACAATATCTTGAGAAGGAACTGGATTACCGCAAAATCTCAGTTCATACGGACGGTTGCCAAGGGACAGTTTTGCAGAGGAGCTGAAAGATATCACGGAAGCGATCGGGGCCTTTTACAGCCAACACTGCTCTTAGATCTATTACGTGCACCGCGTGCGCAGTGAGTGACAACAAGAAAATAGGCTGCCTTCGGTCAGCTGAACGATTGGATGAACGGGGTAGATCATGTCTGCTGGTGGTAATTTGATCTCATGCACAGCCAACTTTCCCATGAGCACCAATCACTGGATAGAGAGAGACGGGGTCACTTTTACTTTAGTCATAGGCGTTGTGGCTTAGTGCGTGTGTTAGGGGATTTAATAGATGTATGATGATAGGTGGAAGAAGTTTAGATAGTTCACTATTCACTATGCTCGGGACGATGACTGCTCGAACTATGATGATGATGTATCGAGAGAAACAAAAGGAAACGAGAATTAACTAAGAACACGTAATCAAGGCAGCAAGCGCTAAGCGCCGTGCTGACTAATAATGCCAAGACCTCGCTTACCTTTTCAGGCTTCCACCATTAGCCCCACAGAGTTAGATTCATCATGTTGCCATATTTGGACTATGTTATAACCGCGCGTACCAACCCAGATAGTAAGTTATGCTGATTGAATACTTTTACAATGCTTAGGGGAGCAACACTCACAGTATCTTGAATAACCCAATTACACCCCACTACGACCTATTTCCCCGCGAACTGAGATGGAAACAGACCCCCCCCGCCCGTGGCCTGCCCGCACCAGAGCATTCCTCCACTCCACTATCACGAGCATTACCGACCTGTGCACAAAATCAACCATCGCCTTTCATCCCCTGCCTGTCACAGTTTTCACCCTTGTCACATACCTCAGTCTCTTTACCGCATTGATCTGGACCGATCGTCGAGTTCCTGGTGTCGCATCACGTAGTGAACTAGATCATTGGGGTGTTAGTGTTGATGAGGCGTTCAAGGACCTTGAGTTTCTGACTAGAACCCACCATCCGTACAACAGCAGATCGAACGACGGCATTAGACAATATCTGCTAACACGGATTCAACAGATCCTCTCCGACAATGGCGTTCGTGGTTTCAACGGGAGTGATATGGCACCACTTGGGGACCGATATGATGGTACGGTAGAGCTTATCAATGACGGCGCGGACTCGACGGGTGGGAGCAACGCTACGTTTTTTCAAGATAGACTCGGCAGTACTGTAAGTTCAACAACACCCTTCCCAACACCCTTATTAATAGCTCGCGTAGGTGTATTTTGAAGGCACGAACATCATAGTTTACATACACGGTGAAAGACCTGCATCGGAGCTCTCCCCTGCGCTCGTCAATGCCCATTATGACAGTGTTTCCACTGCACCTGGTATGTCCCCAAATGGCCATAAATCCCAGTTTAATGGCTAATACGAACCTCGAAAATCAGGCGCTACCGATGATGGAGTGGGTATTGTCTCTATGCTGCAAATCGTCAAATCATTCACTCGCTCGGAGGCGAAAGGCGGAAAGAGGCTACAGAGGGGGCTCATTGCATTGTTCAACAATGGAGAGGAAGATGGCTTGGTAACTAGCTGGCCCCGATCCTACCCTCGCCGTTCTAAGTATTAACATAAAAAACAGCATGGCGCACACGCATTTGCCGCGCATCCTCTTGGACGGCTTCCCCGTAAGTTGTTTCTCTCTCTTCTATTATCATTCGTAACGCGTCCGCATTCATTAAAACTTGTTGTCTTGGTTTTAGATATGCTCTTGAATCTGGAAGGCGCTGGTGCTGGTGGAAGAGCTACACTATTCAGGTCGAATGATTCTGCGGTTACAAAGTTTTATCAAAAGGGAAAAAGACCGTTCGGGACAGCAATAAGCAACGATGGATGGAAATTGGGATTGGTTCGGTTCGTCTCCCACCAGGACGTAGTAGCTTTGAACGAGAGGCTCATTAAAGTGTTTCGGTTAGGAGCGATACGGATAATTCATTCTTTCACCGGTATCTCGGTATGAGGGGTCTCGATGTGGCCTTTTATAGACCAAGGAGTCGCTATCATAACATGGATGATGACATGAAGCATAGTAAGGTCAACCTACAACTATATGCCCTTCCTCGCTGACTATATCCCCATTCGACAGCCAGCAAACGCTCTGTCTGGCATATGCTAGGAGGCTCTCTTTACACCCTACGTGCCATGGTCGATGACGATAGCAGTGAGTTTGACAAGGACGGCGGCCCAGGAAAGGGCAAACCGGGTGTTTGGTTTGACCGTACGTATCCAGTGACTTCTTTCCCCAAGCTCTAAACTCACGTGTAACACAGTTTTTGGCCAAACAATGGTGGTGTTTGATTTGGAAACCTTATTCGCCTGGGCCGTCACTTTGATAATCATCCCATCATGTGTAGTCGCTGGGGGAGTCTATATCAGCCGTGGCAAGTTTCCTACATTTCGTGGAATTTTTCGATTTCCAGCTGCACTTCTGCTTTCAAGTGGCCTCTCCATGATTGCTGCTTTGTTAATCCACAAGGTCAATCCGATGATTGTGTACTCATCCTCTGACTCTGTGTGGGCAACTACCTTGGCTGTCTCATGGACTGTTTCCTGGCTGGTTCTTCGGGGGGCAGATGCAATCAGGCCAACCGCGCTCGCCCGAGGATATGCTTGTATCGAGATGTTCGCCTTCTGGTTTATCGGCATGATTGCGGTGGCATATGGCAGTTCTTCTGGTGTGGGTTTGGCCAGTGGTTATTGGGTCCCCATTTTCTACCTTGGCGCGTTTCTGGCTTCCTGCATCACCCTCTATGACATGAACGTACTGGGACGGAAAGATAGGCCAAAATCAGACAACGAAACGGAGCCGTTGCTGCGTTCTTCAGGAGGTCATGCAGGATCGTCAAACTCCGGACCACCCCAAGGTGCTGCTGCTGTGCAAGACGATGATTCGGCCAGCACCGAGACCACCCCCCTTTTCCGAAGAACCGGTGGCACCTCTGCTACCTTCCGACACGTCCGCTCCAGCATCGTGACACCAAAGGATGAGAATATCTACGGGGCCGAAGAAAGCTGGAGCAAAGACCTACCGACCTGGACGTGGATCCCTCAGTTCCTTGCGGCAGTCCCACTACAGATCATCTTCGCCGGGCAGATCTCCCTCCTCTTGACTGCAGCGCTGGAGCAGACTGGCTGCGACGGCGGGAACACTGCGGTACCATATATGATCATTGCGGTCTTTTCCACCATCCTCCTTCTCCCCATCACACCATTCCTCCACCGCGTCACCTACCATGTCACGGTGGTGCTCCTCGTGATCCTCGCCGGCACCGGCATCTACAACCTCGCCGCATTCCCCTTCTCCCACAACGCGCGCATAAAGCTCTTCTTCAAACAGACCGTGGACCTCCGCACCGGCCAGAACCAAGTCCACCTGATCGGCCACCCCGACTTTGTCGAGCGCGCAATCTCAGGCTTCATCCCCAGCGCGGGGAGGGGCGGAAACCTCCGCTGCGGCCCCGAGACCGAGTCGGAGCGCTACAAGACACAACTGCGCTGCTCGTGGACCGGCCCGCCGCCCAACGTCGTGCCGGGGACCCCCCACACCGCCGCCGCCACATGGCTCTCGCACAACATCACAAAGCTCGAGGACGGGAAGGCGCTGATCTCGCTCGCGGGCGCAAACACGAGGGCCTGCAGGATCATGTTTGACAACAGGAACATCACGGACGTCGAGGTCCGCAACGGCCGCGACGACCCCACGAAGCGGTCCCTGAGGCTCGGGAACCCTATCCCGCCGCTAGGCTCGCGACAGCTGCGCCTCTGGAGCAGGGAATGGGGGCGCGGGTGGGACGTGGAGCTCACATGGGGGGCCGCTCCTGAAAGCCCCATCGTCGCAGACGCAGCGGCCAACAGCGCCTCAAGGGGAACTCTGGAGGGAAGGCTCATCTGCCTGTGGAGCGACGTCAACGACAAGAGCAACATCCCCGCGTTCGAGGAGCTCATCACCCACCTCCCCTCCTGGGCGGTCGTGACAAAGCTCGGTAAGTCCCTTGCATCCTTTTCCCGTGAGCAGGTAACTAATGAAAAACTGCAGACGACGGGCTTGTAGAGGGCTGGCTACCGTTCTCGGTGTGATTGTGCGTGGGATGTGTGGGATGTGTGGGATGTGTGATGGATGGGTGTCGTTACGAGAAATTGTTTTCTTTTCTCCCTCTTTTGCTTCTTTGCTAGCTACATTATGCTTGTTACTTGTTGTTTGCTATGCCATACGGTCCAGACCACATTGTTGATGTACTGATAACAAAATGAATTTTGCAAACCTCCGCGCACATTTTTACATCACGAAGAGGGGGGGGGGGGTTATATCATAATAGGTTCCTCGTTAAACCTGACCCGACACCCCCGAAGCTCGCGATCGCCCTCAGTCACTACCGCTAATCCACTATCCCCGTTGTACACAGGTCCGAACCAAGGCGAGTTTAGAATCAAACTCCACGGATCCGTGCAGATACATGTACACCTCTTCAAAGTTGAGATATATCGCACCGCCCATGTCCCGTCGACAGTTAATCACAACCCATCACTCGGTCTTGGCATGGCCTTTGCAATTACAAGTCCCCTCATATCAATTCTTTTTTGCAAATCTGTACAATAAAATACAATACATACACACAACTAAACACAACCCCCGCCCTAGGTCCAGCTCTGCCCGAGGCCCAGACCCCTCATAGGGGTCCATCGCCCATATTCCTCACGGTTCCGTGTCTGATAAAGCCCGACAGGCCGTTCGGCACCTCCTGGTACGCGCTCCACGTGTACAGGTCCCAGCTGTCGCTGTAAATGTACTTTCCGCTGTCGTATCCGTCGGCAAAGAGGCGGTAGGTGCCATCCTCGAGCGTCGTGATGCAGGGTCCCTCTGCGCGGCCAAAGCCAGCAAAGTTGCCTGTTTGCTTGTTAGAATGTTGCAGAGGATAGGGTTGCGAGGGACATACCAGTCTGCACAAACGTCCATGGGCCGGCGAGGTTAGCGGCGGTGGCGTGCTCGAGGTACTTTGTCGACTCGTTCTTGGTGTAGGCATGGTAGAGGCCGCTCTCCTCGTCCCAGACGACAAAGGTGTCGATGTAGTTTGGGCCGATACCCTGCATTTGTACGGGCCCGGTCCATGAGGTCAGCGAGTCGTCGGCGGCGGTGTAGAGGTATGCGTTGAAGGTGGAGAGGGTCTGGCCGAGGGAGACGATGATGTTGGTCTTGCCCGTGTGCGGGTCCTGGAAGATCTCTGGTGCCCAGGTGCGAGTGATGAGGGTGTTTGGAACGGGGACGGTTGTGTGCAGGGTCCAGTTGAGAAGGTTTGAGGAGCGGGTGATGGCAAAGTCGCGGCCTTCCCAGTTTGTGGTGTAGGAGGCGTAGTAGTCGTTGTCGGTGTGGCGGATGATGCTGGGGTCGCGGATGAGGCCGGTGGCGGGGGTCTAATTGTGCGGGTCAGTACAAGGGTTGCGGAGAGGAGAGTGGAGAGACGAACGTAGGCGGGCCCTTTGAGGAGGTTAAAGTTGAGGGCGTCGTCAGAGGTGTAGATGTACATGTTGCCTGGCAGTGCGGGTTAGTCTGGTGTGTACACATGGCGCACAGATCGGGGGGACATACTCTCGCTGGTGGAGGTAAAGACCGAGAAGACGTAGACACCCATGGCCGACTGCACGAGCAGCGCGCAGAGCACCACCAAGGAATTGAGCGACGGCATGTTGTTGTTTGTGTATTTTCCTGGTTTCCAGTCGATCGACCCAAGTTGGCAGTCTAGCAGGGAGAGTGGAATGTGGAATGTGGATATTTGTTGTGTGGGAGGGGAGAGAGCGCCATCCTATATACCCACACATGCAGCATTCCTCTTGGGAGGAGGAGCACCCCTGGGATATTGCCATAGCCTAACGGCCAGATGCAATTAATGATGCACACCCCTGGGATGGTTAGTGGGTAGTGAGTGTTCGGCGAATGTCTATCGCGCGCCAATAGCAGGGAGGAGGCACAGGTGGTGGAGTGGAAGGCAGAGGGACGGGACCAGCATCCAGAGCTCGGACCAATGCGGACCGGAGGGCAGCGCTACGGACAAAGAGCCGGGGGTAGTTGATGGGACGTATGCAGGGGATTTGAATAAGAGATGGTCCATGCATTGTGGTGGTGGTGGTGATGTTGATGTAGAAGATGTATTAAGTATTCTGCCTAAAGTTAATGTGGGGTTGACGGGGGTGGATGGAGGGATGAGTACCAGAGGGATGAGAGGTGTATCCATGAAGATGAGGGGGATGAGGAGTGAGGGGTGTATCCAGGAAGAGATGAAGAGAAGAGATGAAGAGAAGGTGGGCTACTAGAGAGATGGAAGATGAGGGATGGATGGAAGAGAAGAAGAAGAAGAACAACAACAACAACAACAACATGAGATGTACCTAGAGTATACGTGCTGTATCTCCCCCATTCACTCCCACTGTCCGTCCATACGTACATGTAACTAACTACATCTACACTACACAACGTAGCGTAGAGGCACACACTTGCTACTTCTGTACCTGTATTACCAACCGCCGGCAAGACCCTGCGGTTCCTGCATCCACTCACTACTCTCAGAGGCACAACAGCTATAAATACATGTATGTACATGTTCTTTCCCCCCTCCAGCACCGCCTCCACATTGTCAACACACAAAACAAGCGACGTCGGTGCAATTTAAACTCTATGTTAACCGACAAACAAGCAAACAAACCCCAACCCCAACCCTCGGTGCGCGAAACTCCGACGCATGCACCCCGCGCCAATATATGTACCTATGGCGATGCTTCCCCTCGCGGGGTGCGGGGATGCGTGGATGGATGGGTTTAGGCTTTATGTGTGTCAATATCTGACATCGGACGGACGGACGGGCCCGGGAGCGAGAGATCGACTAGCTAGCTACTTAGCTACCCGAGTCCAAAACCGGCTGTGCGCCCGACAGCGCCGAGTGACAGCCCATGATTTCAATCCACCAAACACGCTTCTTTTTTTTTTTTTTTGTTTACATCATTAATTGTCACCAAACACGCTCTACCACCCCACCCGGGCCGCAACCTTCCCCGGGCTCTACCAGTAGTGCGCCACCGAGTATATGGTGCTGGTTCCCCGGTATTCCACCGAGGACGTACGATAGGCTGGGAAAGATTGATAAATAGAGTCTGCAACAGATCAAATACAGAGGCCAACTTTAGAACGGATTAGACATAATACCACTACTACTACGCCTTCAGTTGTCCTACTCGACTTTATCTGTCGAATCGCTTATCACCACCAACGAGTACAGTTTTTTACACAAGGCGGAACAGGAGATACTCTAACGAAGAGAGAATAAGAACCATTAGCTGCAATCCCACCCCCCAAACCAGCGGCGGGCACGAGACAAGACGAGCCAGGTCCTGTCCTGCCCGCATTTCCCCCCCCCCCCCCGGCCTTGAAGTTCTCCCCAGTGGGAGTGTACAATTAATGGATTAAACAAAAGAAATCCCCAGCGGGAGTCTTCTGCCAAACCCTAACCCTGGCTTGGGAGTTGCATGGTGGAAAAGTCTTCACTTCAGGTGTAACCCGCTGAGCGCGCATTCCTTGGTTGGATCAGGCCCATATGGCCTTTTCAATTAGCGGTGTTACCTAGACGTTGCCGCACCCTCAGGAGAGGATACTGTATTGGTACTAGAAATTGTTTTCTTGATCAGTTGGTTTGGTAGGGCGTGGGTGCTGTAGGGCTCTAACTATCCGCCGGGTTATTCCTGATGACATGCAACTGAGTACGTAAACCTGCCGCAACTATATATAGAAGGATTAATTTTTTTCTTCTTCGTTGCGGAACCAAATTTCCTTTGTCTTGAATAGGCCCGGTTTTGTATTTTCAGGGGTTGATAGTTTGTTTTTTTGTTAGGGGGTAGGCCATAGCTAGTCTAAGACTGCACGCAACATTTGTACCTAGGAACGAAATGACATGATTTGAAAAAAAAAAAAAAAAAAACTTAAAGAAATCCTTTACAATCACACAAAAAGGTTAACACCCAATGCACAAAAACAAAAAATGTCCCATTATTTCTTTTAGGCAACTGAGTCATTGACCCTGGCATCGGAAATTATGAATACGTAGGGAATATGGGTCTCTAGAGGACAACTTTGGCCCTGTAACTAGAAGTTACAAAGCTTCGTACAAGTCAATAACTATATGTATTACTATATATGCACAGCGCACACTAGGAATTACAGCATACAGCAGTTACTCAGATTGACATCTTGTCTTTACTATAGATCCATCTACAAACACTATGGGTATATGTATCTTACACTGCGGGGACGATCGATCTCCAGGGCTTTGTGTTACGGGGCCCGAAAAAGCCCCCGAGACTAGATTTTTTTTCGTTCCCCCTAGCTCAACGCCACATGCACTGCTTCATCCTGTCTCTTGAGATGCTTCTCGTCTGTGCTCCCTCACTGTACTGGTGGTGAGAGAGAACTCAGAAGCGCCGGAACCTAGCTTGCACCTCTCCCACGGGCCAACCCAAGATTCGACATATCGAGATGCGATACATACAAGTAAGTACATAAACCAAAAATCGGGGTGTTCTTGGTGCTGTAGCGTGGTGGCACGGGGGCTGCACCTAGGTAAATGTGGCATTTTGGTCTGGTGCTGATATACGCCTGCATCTCTCAAATTGTAATAAGGGTTGAGAAGACCGTATATATGCTGTTTTCCTCGTGAATACGTTGTTTGATACAGTCTGTAGTGCTATGGTAGTGTATCTGCATTATGATTGTGATAATATTCACAAGAATGCGGTAGTGCTACCACAGCGCCGATACAGAACCTAACACTAGGCCGCGTAATTATACTAGGGTGTACATGTTGCTTACAATCAATATATATAGGAATGGATATAGTCATTTTAGAAGACAGCATCTCCTTCAAAGCGGTTGTCCTACAGTAATTAAGTCCTATAACCATTTATCACTACGGTACCAAGAACATCCCCCTTTTCTCGCACTATGTAAGTAACTACACGTAAAAAGCTGATACCTTCTCCATGGACACCCAGAGCTCGAGTGCATACAACGTACCAGCTAGAAAGACAGGGTCGATGACAGGAATCTCTAACCCATGGTCAATCGCTGATACCCCGAGGGGGGCCTCGTTGTCAGTTCTTATTTAAACATCTATATACCACGAGCCACACAATCAAGGGGGTTAATCCTGCGCGTTCACTAGGTACCGATATCTATGTATTCTTGCTCAGTCGGTCTTGGCTCGTGGCTGCTCACTCGCTGTTGTAAGCGAACCGAGGATTTAGGGAGCAGCCACTTTCTGTACTAATGTCTCGTATATATTGTGAGGACAGTTCTTGCACGCAGTTATATAGATAGGCAGTAAACGCTGCGCGCGAGGGAGGATGCAGTGGTAATCTCTAGCTCTCCAGCAGCAGAAGAGCTACGAACCGGAGCAGTGCGTTAGGAAATAAGTTCTCCCTGGCACATACCACAGCGCAGTGCTACCAAGGCAAGAGCTTCCTGTGCACATCGTGTCGGGTTTAGGTCATTGGGTACGCCTCGAATCAAACTCGCCCTTAAGATCCATGGGCAGGCCTTTCTTTGCATAGATACATGTATCTACAAGTGCTCAAACCAAAATTTAAAAGGAAATAGCGGATATATGCGGCAAGCGAGTGAGTGGTTGTAAAAGGAACATGCTTCTAGAAAACTCAGATCAATAGCTAAGTAACTTTCGCTCATCCATGAGGCCTGGATGGCGGTGCTGTCATCATATATGTACAAGTGGGCATACAAGCTGCCATTCCAGCCTCCGGAGAATAGGGGGGGTGGGGGGGGTGTAGACTTCCCACGCCATGCCAGCACAACGTCAGCTGGGAGCCATTTTATTCAAAAAAGAAACCATGGCAGCCATGCAGTACTCGCTGGTATGTGCAGGAATCAAAGGGGGCCCGCCATAGGCACATTCCATCTCCAGATCTGTCTTTACACAGACACACAAGCAGGCACATGTAAAAAAGCTTAGCTTCAGCCCTGTGCTTGTCACACCCAACCTACGTTGCCAAGATCGGTTAGGCGACACATGCACACACTTCTCTTTCGGGGGGGAGACTGGAATGCAAATCTATTTTTGACAACCACATATCATAAAAATATGCACTTCAATCATCGATTACAGAAGTGCTGACCAAAGCGAGATCTCTTTCTTTCTTTCTGCTTCATACGAGTACCCTCCCTCTATCCACGAGATTAGCAGCACACGCACAGCCCACCGGCCGGCTCGTGTTTGACCGGCGTATGTATCAGATACGAAATCAGTATGTCGGTATGGCCCTTTACTTGAACACTACGTACTTTCGATAGCCTGTAGTGTGGACATTGGCATAAATCTACAAAGACCTTAACTCCGGAATACTACTGCCAGAGCACGCAGGGGGCCAGTGTTTCCTGTAAACTGTGTGCCCTCCCCGGTGAGACATCTGCGGAGGGCTTAACTACTTCAATATGTAGCCTCTAGAGAGCTATGTAGCTGCCACTGTCATCCGCAGCAAGATCTATTCACTCTCAAAGCCAGTACAGGCGCAAGTCAGGAACTCCGCCCCGCACCCCCTCAGCCAGAGAAAGAAAAAAAAAGCACACAAGCCTACAACATACCATTACCCATACTCTAACAGACACGGACCATCAAATTTACTCTTTTTAAATATGTCGCCAGCCAGCGTTGATCACAGGCCGTTAGACTCGCAGAAAGACTACACCTATCACCACAAGCAGTACGTTTGTTTCCTCTTTTCTTTTTATTTTTCATTTCCCAGCCCTACATAGAAACCCTAATTCACTTTACCCCGCATATCTATTCAATAATCATGAGGAGCTCCCGCATCATGGATGTGTTTTGCAAAGAAGCAGCGCGCGTCGAGTGGACGCCCGAGAGCGTTAAGCCGCAGAAGCTAAAGAAGAAGCACAGGTTCTCACTCACCAAGCGCAGCACCTCCGAACAACCGACTGGCTTCGCGGACGATGATATCCCCGTTGCAAACCCGCGACGGTTCTCGAGGGCGCCGAGGCTAGACGAGGAATACCGCAGGGCACAGGGCGAAGGCCCGATTTCTGTATCAAGGGGCGGGAGTACCGCCCCACGCCCGTTGGCAGATAAACAGCTCCCGATGGAGCCTGTGTATTCTCCAGATCAGTTTGCGGTCAATGAGAGCATGGCAGCGTCGTATTGGAGGCGGTCGTGGACGCTGAACCCTCGGGGCGCGGCAGGGCCGGGGAAGCCAGCATTGGTGACGATTGCAGAATTTGAGGAGGCAAATGAGCACCCAAAGTCGACATATGTGCCCTATAATGCTCCGACCTCTTATACTTCCCCGAGAGCGTCAAGATCCTGTACCACAGAGAGACAACATGACACAAAATCTCCCTCCCGCTCTCCTCCCACACCCCCAAAGGACCAGCCAGTCCCAAAGGCAACTACATCACCCAGCCCAAATACCACAGAACCCTCATCTATGCCTATCTCTCCGCCTACATTTCACCCTCACCCCAACCCAAACCAATACATCCAGCAGTCCGCCCGCCGTCCCCACAGCCAGCGCATCTTCCGCGTCAATAGCCGTGGCACTGGCGTAAAACGCATCCCGAGCAAAAAACAGTACATGCCCAAAGAGAAGATCATCAGCATCGGCACCGGTCGACCCAAGATTATCGAGATTATCCCAGCAGGTCGAAAACGTAGTTGGGGTATCCAGAATACCGCTTCACCGCCACAGGAACTCCCAGTTGAAATTGTCCCTCTGTCACTGGAGCTCGTCGCCACCACCGCCTCATCACCTAAGAAGGTGCGTCCTGCTGAGGTACCGGCCATCGTGGTTGGTGGTACGTCGCCCAAGCAGACGCAGGGCACGATGCCGACCCTGACCATCACAGCCCCCACCCCCTCAACCACACCGGTTCCGGTGCATATACCGGAGCCCGCCCGAAAGGCACCCCTACCGCCGACGGAGAAGACCGTGTATAAACCCTACCGCCCACCCACACCTGAACCAGCGGTTGAGAAGCCGTTGCCCAATATTCCGCCGTTGGTGACGGGATGGCCTGATTGGAAAAAGGTGACAGACTTTGTGGTGGAGGAGAAGCAGGAGGTAGAGAAAAGGGAATCTGATAATGTTCCGGGGGTGGCGACAGAAATTCAGGGGGCTAAGAAAGTGACGACAATCCCAGAGACAAAAAATATAATTGAAATCCCGGAGCCTCTGAGAGTCGGGCCGAAGAGCTTGTCGGTCGAGGCGAAGAAAGTGGTGGCAGTCCTGGAAGCGATGAAGATGATGGCCGCCCCGGACGATAAGAAGGTGACGGAAATTCCGGAGGGGGAGGAAGTGGCTGAAATTTCGGGAGAGCTGAAGGTTAAACCGGAGGCCTCGTCACTCAAGGCAAAGGAGGTGATGGCAATCCTGGAGGCGATGAAGGTGATGGCAGCCTCAGAGGAGAAGGAAGTGGTGGTAGCCCCGGAGGTGGAGGAGGCGATAGCTATTCCGGAAGCAAAAAAGGCGATGGTAATCCCGGAAGTCCTGAGGATCGGGATGAGAAGTTCGTCGCTGGAGGCAAGGTTGGGGAGCTGGGAAGCGCTGGCGGCAGGGGAGAGGTATTAGTTATTAGTATATATGTAGTTGCATGGGTTATGTATCTGGTAGGGGGCGTTTTTGTGTTTTCTCTTTCTTTGTTTCCTTCCTTCCTTCTCGTTCTTCTGTTCTTGTAGTTATTTGTAGGGAGCCTGCATGCATTTCGGTGTTTTATATTCTCTTTATTTGGCTTAGAATGGATTTTCTTTTGTGACTGGTTTTTAATCAGGAATGTGTATTTATAAAAGTTGATAAGATTAGGGTGGTGTCTACACTTACTCATTAATGTATGGCATGTTGCTCTAAAACATATATAAATAGACCAATAAGGTAATGAGTAAACCACCCCATCTGCTTCCAGGTGACATCTGCTGCATGGGCTGGGGTTATCTGTGGGGATTCATGCGATATCACTCGTTTAATTATCCTGACGTTCGCGACCGTCCAAAAGTTCGTTACTTAAATTCTCTATGAGAGCAGGTCTGGCTGTCAAAAATATCGCCAAATAAATTAGAAGGGTTTTTTTTCTCACATGCTTTGTGGGGCGGGGAGGAAGGAGCATAGACAGGATTAAAAATTAAAGACACCCCCGGACCGCAGAGCTATCTCCAACAATTTTTGGAGCTGATAATATGCTCGGGTTTCCGGTACATAGCCCACTCACAATGACTGGGACTAGTGTCACTGCTTGAAAGCATATCATCCCTCCTCCCTTTCTTTTGGTGTTTCTTGCTGCTTGGATATTTGGTCGGGTATATATATATGGACGGCATATTGTGCTGGTCCTTCGTTCATTCTCGGTCCCACATTTAAGTACTTGTTAGTGTGTCGCTCCAAATGCGCCGACGAGTTTTAGTCCTGGAGGGTGGTTAATAGCATATAGCAGTTGTAACAACTTAAGAGTGATGGGGCAGCGCAGGTACTCAGCATTACTGATGGCGAGGGAGAAGGTTAAGATCTGGGAGAGGGTCGATCGCGATGAGGATAGCTAGTGCGAATGCAATGACTGCATGTAGCTTGTTAGCTGGTAGCCAGGCCAGTATCTGTGGGTGGCGAGGGGCATTCGGGAAGACACTCGGGGGCTTGGGACATAATGAGCACGAGGGATTCAAAATGTCGGACTGTGGCTTGATCATAAACTAGCACTCGTCAACCAACGTCCCGACCACCCATGCTATAACATGTGCATACACGGAGTGACATGATCTCGATTGAACCTCTTTATACCTTCGACTTCACTCTGGACCCCTTCAAAGTTTGTGTACTCTATCTGAGAGCTTCTGCTGGGCACATACAAGTACATGTATGTGTCTACGTGCCATATACTACATCTATTGTACATGTACTTGGCAATGGGAGCCGCCACGCGCAGAAGAATGTGCTTAAATGCGGCTAGGTACAAGTCTTACATAATTTTATACCTTGTGTTTTCTTACACAAGCATACATTATTCTTAAGATCTTTCCATCTCCAGCTCAATCGACTACCCGTCTCTCTTTACTGAGGCGCCGAAATATATAAATCAGTTCCATCTTCTTTAGAACCTCATAGCCATACTCCACATATTTTATTTTTACAACCACAATCTAATCTTCTCGGTCTCGCACGCCACTGGGTTGATAAATTTGTATTTAAAGTTAAAATTCCACAACTACAAGTATAGCTACACATCCATATTCCGCCTATATATAAGCTAACAAACTCCCCTCCGTTTACAGCAACATCGATCGTCGTCGCATCATCATAGTCATCATTGTCATGAACCAAGATTTACGGGCAAGTCAACAGCAAGTCAACTGGAAAGCTATCAGTGGTGGTAATGACTCCGTCAGGAACCCAGCGAATCTGTAAACAGAGGTATTAGTACAGTCGCCGAAAAATAGGAAAGAAGTATCCGGGACGGCTTACAGTGTAAGCACCCTCAACCGCGCCGTATGGGGAAGCGTAAAACCTGTCGGGCGCCTCACTGTAGGTAAGGATGTCATCAATGATAGCCCAGTCCGAGAAACGCGCCTATTCACAGCTGTTAGTTGCACATCCTCCGACATTTGATATATTATTATTCCTACCTCTGCGATTGCAAAGTCACCAAATGCCAGCTGCTCAACCCCAGCGGTCCCAATTGGGATCAAGAAAAAGTTGTCAGCATCATCACCATTGATACCATTTGCCTTGAGCTCTACGGGAGCGACATCGTCCCAGAAGGCGGTGACTACTGTTGCGGTAGGAGCGTTGATGACTGCGTCACCATTGTAGTTCTGAAGGAAAAGGCCATTGAGTTCCGTGTAGGGTGAGTTGGCAATCTGGAAACTGAAGACGCGGCATTGGGCAGCGGCCTGAGAGGCAAGGAGGAGGACAGAGGCAATCAGGGGGTTGGTGAACTTCATGGTTGATATTATTGAGAGCTGAGGGTATTTGTATATATCTTGATGCCGGATTGTGGTGAGCGATGAAGATGGTGAAGAAAACACTTAAGAGGGTGTCCGAGGGAGTTTATATACACTTTTCTGTCCGCTTCCTATGGCAGATGATGAAGTGAAGCTGATGCTGATATCGGAGCCTTGTTGACTATTCCTCTGAGACAACGGTTCTGCAACATTCCATCCAACCAGAAGCCGGGGGCGGTTCTTGGTAGCGTCCGTTGCCAAGCCAATATATTGATAATATACATGTACATATGGTTTCTGAATAACGTGATTGAAAGGAACCCTGAGGTCATCCGAATATGGGAGATGGCCCCATAAATATCACCCGAGGTCTGAATAGAGTATTTTAAAGCGGTTAACCTTTTGGAAAGTTGGATGCTTTAATTAAGCACATAGCTATATTAGAAGAAGATCTCCAATATTATCAAGGATTTCTGTCACGATCGATATTAGTAACAAGCTCTCTATTGCCTCGCGAGTATTTGGATTTAGCATCTGAAAATACTAGTAGCCTTGTAGATAGTGTACCTGTCCTGGCAGTTACTGCCCACCCCACCTTACGAGTGATGACAGATGACGGATCACAAATCTTATAATTACTCGGGTATATTACTGCATACGGGCAGTCTGATTGGCTATACTGGGTGGGTAATGATAATCATCATGATTAGTAGCAATAGCTATATGACCGTCCGCCACACAACCGTAATATTAATAACATATTGCATGTAGATCTAACATTATATTAACACTGTACTCTAAGCTACACACATGTATAATTGCACGTATTAAAGACGTCTATCAGACACCATCCGCGTGCACCGTCTATCACAATACCTGCTCACTCTCACCGGTGAAGACAAAGCTAGTTTTGCGGCATTTGATTTATTAAATCCATGGCCAGCCCCGAGGCCCCCAAGATTCGGTGTCACCTTGGTCACTTGCCGATGCCAAGACCTGTAACCGGTTGTTGCCGACAGTTGCTTCTTAAATATCCGGCCGGGGTTCTTTAAAGTCTCCTGAGGTAAGGGGGGGGGAGTACTTTATGAGTTAAACCTAGTTACTGGGCCTCGGATGCATCTATAACCCGGTGTAGAATAGACTTATCGCAAGCGAAATGGTACAATGAAAACATGTATGTACTTTGTACTTACATGTATTTATAAGCTATAGCTGGCCTGCCATGGTACTTTACCTTCATATATTCAGGCAAGGTACTTGCAAGTGACATAAACGAATGAATTATGCTAGGTGCTGCATACTCCATGTATGTATAACGCCCGGGAGGCTGAGACCTACTCAGAGTCTGGTTCACACTTCAGTTTATTCAAACCTGCTATTGTCATACGTCCGGATATGGCAATAGTTGAGCTGAGATTTCAAATAAAACAAATGCCAAGGCAGCAGATTTGTAGATATTTCTAAACAGCTCTCAGCCTGCCGGGAGATATTACATATCGACATCATCCCTGCAGATGAGACAAGTTGGTATGAGTCCGTATGACTGCATTTTGTCAGCATAGATAGAGCATGTAGAGTATGTACATAACAGGAAACTTGATTCGGGTTGGGAAACTTAAAATCAGCCTTGTTGCGGGTAGGGCGTTTTTATGTAGGTGAGAAAGCATGCGTTCCTGGATGGAATGCATTTGAATATATATCTGGAAGGATGCGTGTAACGTCTTCGACCATCCCTTCGGAGCAAAATGTCCGGACAGTACATACAGCGTACGTGGAACTTCACTTAACTTTCAAACTCTATATTATATACGGTGATCCGGACATCACCGTTGTCAGTGTAGGTAGTATTCTATTCGTCCTAGATCATGAATGAGCCAGAACAGATTGAGATTAATTCAGACGAAATAACTAGCGCGCTCATCAGCCGTCCTTGGTATATATTAGTGGTCGCATTTTGGCCCCCGCACAATTCAGCTGGTCGGCATTTCACGCCAAAACAAGCTCAAGAGCGTTACAGTGGAATGTCAGAATTTAGGTCTGAGATCCAGATTAAAGTGCATAAGGACTTGGTACCAGCGTTGGGTGGGGAGAATTCTACCCCGGGGGGGAGGGGGGTGGGGCGGGGTAGAGGGTTGCACTACCGTCGCGCCCCTGGATCGACCCAGGTCAAGGCTCAAGTGGTCTTTATATACCGCAAAAACTCGAAAAATTGGCTATCTCCGTCCAGGGATTACCTCCTTCACGATTGGTTGAAGGGCGTAGATCAGGTCTGCTTATAGCAATTTCGATCTCATATACATAGCCAATTTTTCGAGTAATGGCGGTATACTATTGGCCTATAATAAGCTAGTTTTGATATCCAGGTCATGAGCGCAGTTACGGCCTGGTATGTGTGCGTATGTAGGGGATGGGGGTAAGTATAAGAACTGGGGACTATGACCCTCTCGAAGCCTACTCTATATATATATCTATCCCGGATGTATTGTGTAGGTACATGTATTTCCGTTGACATGTATACTACCTGAACCTTATTCTCAGGAATCAAGATGTCAGGGTATAATACGGGCACATCCCGGTCTTTGGCCAGAGCAGGAAGCTAGTGATATGGCTTAAACAATACCTCTTCACCCACTCAAGATTGCAGAAAAGCAAGGTACCCTATATATTTGCACACCTGCTACTAGGTTTAGTTAGCTTAAAAGGTGTTGAAACATCAAAACTTACTGACCCAAAAAGGTTTGTTGGAGGCCGACCCCGGCCCCCCTCCCCCCAGGGGGGAATAAAAACCCCTCAAACTCGGCCAATCATGTTTATTAGATCGCACATTCTATACGTATACTAGCTATATCTATATACTCGGTCTTGTCCGGATCCCAGGAAAGGTCACAATCTAGCTAGAAATATATATGTATATATAGGTGCGCATGCATCAACAGCTCTCATTCCGCTGTTCCTAGTTAGGGTACGGCGAAGTGTGTGAGCTTGATTAGGCCCTCTCAATGGATGCTTCCAGTTAAGGCGAGGGGTCTAGGGCTGTGATGCATAACTTTTGGTAGATAGGCCTGGTGTTTGGAGAATTAGAAGCGAGTCGGGGGAGCATCACTAGCTGCATTTAGGGGAATTGTTCCACATTACCGGTTCGAAGGTTGGCTATCTAGTCGATGTCAAGTCCACTGGGTGCACCTTCCGTGTGTACCCCGCTAGTGCTATCAGAATGTATAGCTTTTGGTAGTTGCATGTACTTAGTAGTTGCTACTCATCAACATCTGAAGCTATTTATCACCCATAGGATGATCATCTTTTGAAGAATGGGCAGGGCGGGTGCCGGCTTATGGGAAGGATGGATTATAAAGCGAGCAGGATGGTGAGATAAGGTTCTGTGAAGGTACGTGAGTTTCTTTTTAGCCAAAACATGTAATAGAACTAACTAGCTACATACAATATGCACCCGTTGCCTTCAAATTTAGGCTGGTGGGGAAGTAACGGTCAAAGGAAACGATGGTGTCCCAGTTAGAGCCTTAGCTATTCTCACAGTTAGTACAACTCATGCTTATCCTATTCTAACATATAGCAGTACGCAGCTGGGAATGGGCGGTGAAAAGCCTGGGATATAAGAGACTACCTCACGTTCACAGCCCTTTTCCTTTCATATCAGGGCATGTTAGCCACTAAACTACCGGTTGTAGAGATGACGTACTTAACTTTGAACTCGTGGCCATGGGTGTAGGTCGCTCATGGGGTGAAGTCGGATCTTGCCTGACGGCAGCACTCGCAGTAACTGTGTGTTGGCCTCGCCTAAGTGAATTCTACTAGTGGTTCAGAACCCAGACCACTGTCAGAGAGGCATCACGCCCGCCATCGAGTGATAATAGCTAGTACTATTCTTGTCTCATCCCACCTACCTGAAGGGGAAAAAGTCAAGCTAGTCCCGCATATATCATAGGAGCCTATATGCCTAATTCTAATAGAGCATGTAGGTGTTTGGTTAGCAAAATGTCGTGAAACCAACCCAGCTCTAGACCTACGTATCAAAAAAAGCTTTAGTTAAAACACTAGAAACAACTTGAAACGTAATTGATGGACTGGTAGGGTTAATTAAGCCTAGCCTTTGCTATTTGAATATCGTTGGTGGGATTTTGGGCTAGTATCAGATTTTTGTTGTATCTCTTTTTGGGGGTAGTTGCTATATATATGAAAGTGAAATCCGCCTTTTTTTTATACATGTAGGCTCTCACTTACCGTGCACCTGGCCCGTATTATCTAGCTATTGGCAGAAAGGACTGGAGCCCGTTTGGGGGGTGCACCCTAGAAACTAAGTTAGGCTCAAGTCCTACATGTAGTACTATGTAAATAGGGAAATATTGAAATAAAGTTTTGATGATCTCGGTCTGCCAATTATAAACATCTGTTTTGTTAGTTAATTCTGCTGCGGACTTTATGGGATGTCTGTTGGGGCCTGGAGAAATAGGTCTGATCAAATTTTACGTGGTTATAGGATTAGTATTACCCCGAAAAAATGGAATGTGAGATAAGCAGGCTTTTAAGAGTTTTTGTAGTGAACCAGAATTTGCGGGTCAATTAACCTTTGTTTAACTACATGTATATATATATAGGTGGTTCTCAAATATGCTGGGCCTGCAAGTACTAATTTATCATTATTCATGTGTTTTTTTTAATCTTGTCGAGAAAGACTAACAGTCAAGTCTGCAAACACACTGGCCGGTAGAATTGGATGCGCACCTAATAAATAAAGTTGTTTTGTGAATAAATCGCACCTGTTTGATAAATTCAATCAATGTCCATAAATCCCCCCGGGGCAATTCGAGTGATGTCCGGTGATTCGGCTGTTGGATTCCTTTCTAACCCAACAAATTAGAATACCGAATGTTTTCAAATTCTATTTCAGACAAAGCTACATTGGCTATATATTGTACTTACTCTAGAAGTATCATTGGAGCCTTTGGTATTTTGGTGGAAATATAGTAATCCTCTCTTTCATGATCGTATTGCAATTGGTTGCTCAATTGATCGAGTTGTCTAGACTCTTGTCTCGTTATTACTCGAGCTCCTAGCGCCCGTAGCAGTTTATGTATAAGCGTACAATTAATTTCACCCAAACTCCCATCGATATACCCGCGCGTTAACTAAGTCGTCGGATGTCGTTGCAACCAAGCGCTTATCAAAAATTCCAAATTTTTAATTAACGACTGGGTATACTGTATCCAAAATGCTATCTCTTGAATGCGTAAGCCCTACTCCTATATATATGTCCATTCACTAGATTAACGACCAGTCGTATATCTTCGAACCCAAAGAGCTTAATTGTTGTAATTGGCTCTAGAAAATTTGTCATAGCCTGCCAAAATTCCGGTGGCTTGCTGTGGCTTTCGCGTGAATTAAGAACTAAGAATATTAATTCCAGGGAATCATTTGAGTGTTGATAAGTCCGGGTTAGTGAAAAACCTTCTCCTTTATCTAGTCTTTGCACCGTACCCGCGGATTAACCTACACTTCCTTACCCTTTACGTCCTTGTGGAACAAATGAGACAGCTACTTACAAGCCTGAGGTTGACTTATCCCTTGGACGGATGAAATCCCAAATTCGCGACATGGACCGTGCACGCACTTAGTAAAGTAACTGATTTTGTTTTTACGTGTGAGAGTAACAATAGAGCCAATGAAAAATTAGCATCAGTTACCACAAAGGGCGAGGAATAGCTGAAAGAGGATTTCATCCGTCCAAGGGATAATGGCTGCAGGAAGTGAATTTGATTAACGTCTAAAGCCTAATCGTGCCCTCTCACATAGAACCCCCACGCCAAGCACCTTTCCCAGCTGCAGGTGACACCTGAATTTTAAGCTCAAATGTGATTACACACACGTGGCTTCGGTCATGGATTTAGGGTATTAAACTGCCGTGCAATCGTGATACGTTTGAACGTCGGCCGGGCTTAAAATTTGGGTTTATGGACCCGAAGAGGTGGTCAGCGTAAGAATCGGAGTTCGAGCACCAGGGCCCCAGTTTAATACTAGTGCCAATGATCGGAGATTTCTTAGATCAACGGTATCTACAGGCTAGAATCTTACCTAGTTCAGGCTTGAAAAGGTATACACGATTGCTAGTCACTCGTTACATTACATTGCATTAGCTGGCTTGTGTGCAGAATTAACCGACCTTTTTATAATTACACTTATATACAAGCTTAAATCTGACCTTTACATAGAACGGTATATACTCAGTACAACGATCTATTAGTAAAAGAAATTGATAATGTGGCTATCCTCAAAGCCTGGATTTATCTGCTTTGTAAGTATTGTCAGTCTAGGTTTTTTGAGCTTCTCGGGGCGGTATCTAGAGGTTTGCATATATGAGTCCATTCTATTCATAGCTACAATGAGCGGGGAGCTAGGGTGGCTCCTTTGCTCGCCCAACCCTAGCCCTGAGACAACCAGAGTAAGTGAGTGATATCACATGACTCAAGCAAAAAAGAGCCCCTCACAATCACATAACTTATCACCTGAAGCTGAATGGCTTTAAACATATGGCATCGGCTAAAAATATTTCTTTAGGTGGGGGGGGGGGGAATTTTTGCACTTTCTCCAGTCCATTTGTGGGGAGGCTTGGCGAGATGCTATTCTTAGTAGCAATTATTTTATTGAATAAGATGTCATTTAGGTGCCCATTTAGCGGGGACTTCTTTGAGTGGTATGTATCTAGAGAGTTGTGGGGCAGAAACACAGTCATCTAGCCAATAGGTGTCATTTATTCTTGCTATGCAGGCCAGTCTGGTGGAAGACTAAAAATGTTATATATAGCTAGGCTCGATCTTATACCGACTGGGAGAGCAGACTGCAGGTTTTTCCACCTTTAAGCCAACTTTCTAAGAGTGGTAAGAACGTTAACTCAGGACGTTAGCAAAACCACATGAGTTTCATGAATGTGATCTTTTGCTCCTTGACTCACAGGATTATCCGTGCTGTATCTACATACACACCTGTAGATAGTACGTAGACATCACTACCTTTATAGGCGGCTTTACTTGTATTACGTACCTATAGCTAGGTATCTTCCTCAGTTAACTACATTTAGCTGTTAGCTGGCGTACTGGCTTATGCCAAGGTTGATTTGGCTTACAGAGCCCGCAAAGATTCTACGACTTGGCCCATGAGCTCCAGCCTTACAAAAGCCTTCCCGTCTTATCCATCGGACCTTGAACGAACTTATCGCGATTCTGTATACTAGATACGAGCCAAATGTTGAAGCAGTTGCTTTTTAACACGTTACTACCGGCTGTGCAACCATCTGTTTCTAAAAATAGTAACATGGCTGAGAAGAGCGAGACTTCTAGCAGACTCCCAACTCGCATGTATGTACCACCTATCGAGATCTTACCTTAAACTAAAGCGTGCCATATATACAGGCTTCTCAGTTGAAAAGTCTCTATTTGTCGGGATAATTTCTGAGACAGCTGCGGAAGCCTATTGGATGGTACCCGAATTCAAAGAAGCAAATGTGCCGCTCCGCAGTTATTCGGGTTTAAGGTTTTACCTGTGCTGGGAATTCATGCCCTCTTAGGCGGTATAGCCAAAGGATATATGTAGTACCCGGATCCAGCGTCCCCAGAGTAAAGCCAAACTGAAGTCCAACTTTTCTAAAACCTCCCTAGAACAATATTGTGCTAATATTTAACACAATGTACACCAAACCTCTCGAGCGCTCCAGTAGTGGAACCACTGATACATCAACGGCTTCTTACCACGAGATGGAAAAGGTTATCTCCAATAATCGTTCCTGCGGGTGGCTTATCATCCGGGTGATTCAGATAATTACTTGTGCTCTTGTGCTTGCGCTCTCAGTGTTTATTTTGATTTCAACACTGAGCGAGGATCATGTATGGCGGGGATTTGAAGGAGATACGGAGGTGGTTGTGCTGGGGAATGCGACGATGGAGACTATGCAAAACTTCTTTCCCTTGTACATTCTTCTGGGCGTGGTTAGTAATATCTCTGTCCTGGTCTCTGCTCATGAGTTGAAAGCTGATTTGGAAGGCAAAATAACTAGTCAGCACTTTCATTCTTGTCATGCGTTATCTCCCTTGTTACCTATTGCTGCCACAGACTCAGTATCAAGCTGGTCGTCTTCTGGGACTTCCTGATGGCCGTCGGCTGGATAATTGGCTCTGCGTTTGTGGGAACATTTATTAACTCCCAAGGTGGTTGGGGGGAGAAATACTGGTTAATTACACTCTACAAAGTCAACCTCCTCCTTAGTATTCTCTGCATGTCGGTCTATCCTTTAGCTCCCGCTTGCCTCCCTGCTAACATCTCGCACTAGCATCCAATTTATCCTCTCAGCTAGCTTAGGGATC
Source organism: Morchella sp. 2018-W45 (assembly GCA_024713785.1). NCBI lineage: Eukaryota > Fungi > Ascomycota > Pezizomycetes > Pezizales > Morchellaceae > Morchella > Morchella sp. 2018-W45. The sequence continues at coordinate 170,400 of JAMGYZ010000025.1, forward strand.
CGCCTTCACAATGCCTCAAAGCGGAGAGCAAACTCAACATACAATGGCCCTATGCGCCCTCCGGCTCCTGCCTACACTTCAGACCAGGAAAACAGAAGCACATCTCCAGCGGCGGGGGGGCCGTATCAAAATTATAGTAACTTCTTGACGTTGCCCCCCCCGGAACCCCCGATCCAACCCCCGGTATATAGGCCGTCGGGGGAATGGGAGGCGGTCTTACTCGATGGGAAAGACGCGCCAGACTCCAGATTGGCTTAGTATAGTTCGTTCTGCTCAAGAAAGAGGGACGATCCCATCGGTTTTTCATTTAGATTTTTGTATATTTCGTTCTTTGTTTTTGCGCTGAGTTTGGTGTTTGATTGTGGGCGGGCTTGACAGTCTTGGCGTTTTTCTTTTGTGGGTTATGGTTTTTTTAAGGACAATCGTTTGGGGATATTGTTTACTCCGAGATCTTGACCAAATAGCAAAATAAAAATAAATAAAGTCATCTCCTGAGGTCATGTCTCTTAAAACAGCTCGCTTTTAAGTGGGAGTGTTCAAATTCCCCCTACTCCTAGAAAGGTAGCATGTAGTATTTAGGCCCATAGCTAAATTGAAAGAGATATATCGGTATATCGTCTAAGCTGTCGATCATGCTAGCATGCTTTTAGTAATTCCCTAGCCTATATAACTTCCCTTATCAGGACCGTCGATTCAGGGGAATACTCAAGTCAACCTTCTGGCTGTCGGGTGTTTATCTACCCCACTAGACGAGAATATGGTAAACGGCGCAATTGCAGGAAGCCGTGATAAAAAGGGGTTTATAATTAGAAATAAAAGAAATTCACGAAACCTCTGCTGAAAAGATGAAAGTATATTGCCGTGGGAGGATCTGGTTTCTTCGATTAGTTATACTTCATTTGTAGTTGTTTATAGGGAAAATATATTTCATGTGAATGAGTGGTATTTGGGCTAACTTACAGCTTAGAAGTGAAGGAGAACAAAGATCTCAACTACATGTATGATGTAGCTATAGGTGGCAAATATATTTGATACCACAGTTTACCAGACGATGGTGCACTGATGATGGCGTGGTTGCCCTTAGGCTACACGCATGCACACATGGATCCATCTTGACAAATTAGCCTCATATTGTAGCGGGTGATCAGGTTGCTACACGTGCATTCAAATCCATACATACAAGTTTCAATACTCAATACACCCGACACCAGAGGGGAGTGGAAGTATTACCATAGCCTAAGGGCTGGATGTAATTAATGAAGTAAACAAAAAAAAACTCAATACACCCGAGTGACTTTCCGTGATGTATTTTAAAGCACGAGCAATCACTCGAACTCTAGAGGATTTATCTTTGTAAATTTCTAACCCCCCTTTGAACTTCAAACGCACAATAACACACATACAAGTACATGTCCATGTACATCTTACTTAAGTACATTGTAGCAATAAATCTTCGTATGCTACATGATGCTAGTAAGTAAGTACATGATGTAGTTAGGTCACATGTATAAGGTTTTAGGGGCCAGTTTCTCCATTTATCAGAACGTAATCGATAATTATAACTCAACAGCTCGCTGCCTCCACCGTCCCCTCATGTTTCCGACATTCTGAATTCAAACATCTACGCGTGTATAAAAACCCCTAGCTGTACAGCGCCCGTGTATACATACATCGGTAAACCCGCGCGCGGCCTTCCGCCCCTTGTACTCGTAAAACATGTATCTACAAGTAAGTCGACTTAATATATCGATATTTAGATCCACCGTTTCTTTCAATCTGCATCGGCGCCAGGCAACACTATCGATACCGTATTGGGATAAATATGGCTTTTGGGTACTACTTTATATTCATTTTGTCCCTTATCTTTCTCCTTTTTGCCTCCTATACCCCCCACAGTAAGGCTCCCTGATGATCTGGGAACCAGGGATACAGTACACAGTAACCGCTGTGGGCCCCGTAAGGGTGGCGATTGCCATAAATCAGTGGTGCCTCTCATTTTTGCTCATAGTATAGTTTTATGGCGATAGCCCTGAACGCTGTGGAGCTAGCTATCAACCTAGGTATGGAAGATACAGTGGTGCATCGGCGGCCCTAACACATCTAACATGGGAACCACAAACGCCAGTTGGGGCAGACCACGACCAGGCAACGTACAATATATAAGGAGCACCTATCTACTCGCAACCGGCCTAGAACGATTGCGTTGACTTTAATAATGGGCCTTATTAGTGTGTACTTCTTCTGGTTGATAATGTAACTAATGATCATGAATGGGACATTGAATCAGCGTTAAATAAATATACTGAGAGCTAGAGTCTTCTGGATCTATTTACTTCGCAAGCGATGTATCAAGGCAACTTTTTAACCATGTTAGATAGATCCTAATATAGTTTCTCGAATACGTTCTCTAATTTGTTAGTTTAGAGGTATATAATAATCTGGCCGTATACGCGTAAAGGGGCAATTGACGGCCCCCGAACCCGCTGGCCTGCAATTATCAAAGGAGCCTACGAAGATAGTCACCAGATTGCTTCACACACGTCAGTATACCGTCTAAAAATATTTAGATTAAAGATTTGACTGGCATGTGTATAATTATGCGGGATCACCCAGGCCTGGACGCTCTATCACATGGGATCAGCGAATTTACCAAATGATTCGAGATCGACGGGTAAGCACCAGTATTAGCCAGTGTAATAAATAATACTTACCCTTGCTATATCTTCTAACATGGAATTACTTAGTTGGCCGCTACTGAACCTATATGCGGGCCCCGTTCGTCCTATGTAGTGGGGCATGCATGTATGAAGACAATGCAAATGTCGGGGTATCATGTGGTAGTGTGGATCTCGACACCAATGATTATAATTACAAGAATATCACCCCAGATTTGATGCAGGACTCGACAGAAGAAATTTTAACTACCAAAGCGCATTGAGCATTGTGTAGGTTGAAATGCAAGAGACTAAAATAACTACTAACTATGGCAGGATAAAGGCACGACATACATCCCCAAACGGCTTCCAGTTTGGCGGAATATCAGATCAATGCTGGCCTTGCACGTGGGTATAGACGTACGGTTAGCTAACCGATGAACTACAGATGTGACTCTCGGGGTTTCTTGGTAATCCCCCGAGCAATTGGTACAGAACATAGCGATATATGAAGGGATATTTAGAGAGAGACTTTGCTTTGAAACTTGTGGGATACCAAATGAGAAATGAAGGGTTTGCTGTCAGTCATTGCTGAGCTAACTCGGTAGTGCTGGGTACCAATTACATTACTCCACATTAAGAATAGAAAGAATTACACAAGAAAATGAATACTCCAAACTCGTAGTGAGCTATGACAGGTGATGACTGCTTTACAATAAAAGTGATACTCCAGCAATCGTAATTAAACAGATTAGATGCAGTAGCATCGTAGAGGGCGTCGACATGGCCAACGAGGATCCGCTGGTACCTGTCGAATTCGCCATAGTCAGGTCTGTAATCCCGTCGGCACCGCGTGTGGAAGTTGTGGTGACACCAGTGGTGGAAACCTTCTTCGCATCGTCGAATGGGTACATGGATCCCAGCTGGAGAAATGGAAAGGACGATGTGACATTAAGATTCGGGCATACATCATGTATAACAGCAATCACATCTCCCTGTGTGGCGTTGTTTCCTTGAAATTCGCCTGTGGTAATGGTATATAGGAGCTCGGACTGCATGAAGCATGTGGCTTCGTTACAAAACGTCTGGTTCCTCGCGATAGCCTCTTCTTTCGACAAGTGTGAAAAGCGTGACGCCTCAATGGACGGCCATACTGCTACATCCACATCTAATTCAGTGAGCGTGCAATACTCTGTCGAATTACTACCATCCGCGCCTATTAGCCCTCTTACCCGCGCACTACCGACTAGGTACACTCACAGATCTCTTATACACTTCTCCCAAAACATCCAATCTAGCCACTCGGCCTCCCCATCCCGGTAAACAAACCCAAACGCACTTGCGCCGGAACCCGCTCCAGGCACAGTTAGTCCCGACTCGTTCAAGATCGCTTCTGGGTCTGTGTAATCGTTATACATAGCTGAGAACAAGGTATCGAAATCCGCCGAGCAATCTGCCTGCACCGTAGTCCTCCACGACGCCAACGAGTTATAGCAGGGTTCTGTACACACATCTTTATAGAGCGCGTGGTATGCTGTAGACGGGATATCCTTAGTGATCGAGGTATAATTTACCGAGTCTGGCCCGACAAACATGAGAGAATTTGAGCAGTTCAATGGTGCAGAGTAGGCTGATGCGCATTTGTCCGAGAGGACGCCAGAGGGGATTATCCCGTTGAACGTCTGGTTGACAATCGTTATACCATTTGAGGTGAAGGTTGAATTAAGAGAGAAGAGAGCATGGGTTAGGGGAAGGACTCCAACGGCGAGGGTTCCCAGAAGGGCATATGGTGATGGCATTCTTCCTATGCTGACAGTACCTCCTGTTGCGGGTGGGTGGGTGGGTGTGTGGAAGTAGGTAGGTGCAAAGCGATCGATCGAGCCGGGGGAGGGGCGAGTTTAAGGGAGCGATGTGTTAAAAGAGTGACATCCAGTGTATTTTTTTTTCCCTTTCTCCTTAGAATGAGCGTATAGGTGAGTTGAGGGGGGGAGGGGGAACGAACGAACGAACGGACTGTAGTAGACTGGAGACTCGGTGTAAGGTTAAGCTGGTAAGGTAAGTATGTAAGTGGGTACATGTAGTAGAGCAGAGGTAGTATTGATATGGATTGTAAAATATGGGGGCCCTGCTGTTTGTCTATGCTCTGGCTTTAATCTCAACTCGACCTGCCTACTACAGATCGACCCACCGAGACGATGGACCACGCGGGGTGCAGAATGCAGAATAGGGGTTGACCCCCCGCCCGCCAGGTCCGGCACGGTTCCATTTGTGGCACAGGTGGCGGTGCAAATGTCACGATGCCCGTTGAGATGGAGATGAGATGGCGGTGCAGGGACCATCGCAGGTCAGAATGGGTCTAGCAACACATATAATATCATACATGTAGAATAAATGAAGCATACTCTACATGTAGGTAGGTATCTCTAATTCACCCCTCCCAAAACAAAACAAACCACGCCCGTAAGAACAACCACAACCCACAACAATTAGTGAAGCCAGTCGCCTGGCGACCAGCAAATCCGAAGAACCACCAAGTTTAAGAGAGAAATTTGCTGAAGAAACAGTCGGGTTAGAAACTCCCATCAAAATTTTGTATTGGGCAATCAGCACCATAGTATACATACATATCCCCACCAGTTTTTGATCAGAGATATCTGGTTCAGGGTTTCTTTGATGGATCTCACATAATTATATAAGTTATTTTTCCTTATACTACTACTTTCTTCTACAGTCACGCACCCCCACACTCTTTATTTTCTTTTTATTTTGGAGAGAGCGGTCAGGTGAAAATCCTTGGCAAAGACGGGCCTGTAGGGTAGCAGCCACCCATTCACGGCAGATGGCCCGATCCACGCCGGGATCCCAGGTGCTGCTACAGCGATGGGGAAAATTATTGTAGAAACAGGGGTCTAAAAACAGGGTTTGAATGGCTGATTTGGTCAATAGGACTCTTCCCATACTTCTACAATAATTCTACCACACGCTGTAACTACGATTGAAAATCCCTAACCCTGGAAAGCTAGAAGGAAGTGGCCGAACACCGACGAGTGAGTAGAGGGTGTTTTTTACTCAGATGAACTACCAGAGTCAACGAGAATAGCATGTACTTACATACATACTGTACCAAGACATAAATTTAGATGTAGTATTTATTTATTTATACTTCATGATCATACTAGTACTTTACATGCATGCCATAAATTTTTGTAGATTATACCTTTTACAAATGTTCAGCGATACAAACCAATCAACCACTCAGTCATGTTAGACAAAGACCCCACCACCTAAAGAGGCGTTAGGAGTTATCTCAAGATGGAGCTCAGGGAATTCTAGTAGTCTTTCAAGTTTTTAATTCTAACTTGAATATAGTATTCTCATATAAAATTTTCGTTATAACGGCCATCCAAACTTCTGTATTTCTACATATGTACATGTGTATAATTTTCTGGCCAATGACGAAGGCGGCCGATGATTGACCAGTAGTCCCTCACTCACCTTGAGAGGTTCACCATTATTATAGAATGGATGTTCCATATTATTTCTAGCTACGATATCCGTACACACGACACAAATTAGCAAACGACAGTAAGACTCTATTCACCCATGTTTATATCTCCATCCATTTCTTGCACTTCTATATTCCCCATTAAACACTTCCACAGTCCTTTCCCGAGCAAGTTCACTACTACCCATGGCCTCCCGTACTTCACCACCTGCCCTACAGAGATTTGAGACCTTGTTCTCGCCGAACCCGAGATGATGACCTTCACAACACCTTCCTCCCCATTTCCCTTAATAAGTATTATATCTCCATCTTGAACCGCTTCAAAGACAGTGATAATGTACTCTATACCCCGCGGCTGTACTTTTTGTTTAAAGATGGAAGTGCCATGAAGTTCATCCTTCCATCCTGTTAACGTATCCGCAAGACCCCCAGGGCTGAAATAGCGGTATTGTGGGTGTGAAGGACGTGGGGGGTCAGCCTTGGGCACAACGACAAATTTTTGTAGGTCGTGAATGTTTAAATATCCTAGACGGGGTGTTTGAGAGGCAGGTGTCGCCGGTGTTTGTTGTTTCAGTTCTTTGAGAAGGCGTTTGTGCATCGGCAGTGGGGTTCCAGGATCATCAGGGGTCATAAAATCTGGGTCAGGAACTGAATCTGAGAGGTCGTCGGTGTGATCAGGTACGGAAGGTTGGTAACATGATAGAGGGGGTGACGACGTGATATCGATATCCGAATGGAGAATATCCAGGCCTTCGGTCTTGAGACGGTGATGTTTCGATTTTCGGGGCGAGACATAGTCTTCTATCAAGTCTACGATTGAAATTTGGGCATCATTATCCGGTAAAGGCATGATATGAGTTGGAGGCGGTGAGGAAGGCGGTGGAGACGTTTCGGGAACGATATCATCGCTGAGTATTTGTTCATGTCTAAACGCCCGTTGAGTGGCTTGGAAAGATACTGTAGGCGATACCTCTGATACAGGTGCCCTCCACCCTGTTGGTCGCTGTAACTTCTCCTTCGCCTTCACCGGAGAGGCGGCGGCAAGGAGATCAGGGTCTACAGCGAAGCCTCTCGTCTTACGTGATTGGACTTGTGCGCTTGATGTAGGAAACTCGGAAGGCCCCTGTGTTCTTGTTGGTATTGGCACTGGCAAACGTTTATCTTTCTCTATCGGTCCCGACGCTATATCATTCTCAATAACCCTTCCACCAGCCCCCCTGGGAGTCGAGGGGGTGTCTTTAGTCAATAATCCTCTCTTCGGCTTCTTCTTGAACCCATTCCTCTCGTTCGCCCCCGTTAATGCGAAAAGATCTGGATCTATATCATTGTAGAAGCCTTTTCTTTTTCCTGAGCTCTGTGCTGGTATCCTTTGCCGCGGCTTCGGCGTCGAGCGCAATGATGACCTGGATCGCTGTGGTGGTGAAGACGCTAGTACTTCTAACCCTGGAGGGCACTTAGATGGGGGCATTGGTGACTGGGATACTCTCTTGAAGCCTTTAATATCGTCGACGTCATCATGGCATTGGTTTTTTTGGTGTTGATCCTGGTAGCTGTTATGTTAGTCACCGTTATGTTGTAGTTGTTCGTGGGTGCTTGGGAGAGGGATAAGTTACTGACGACCTGTCCATATCACTTTGTCTAGCTACATGTACTGTAGGGATCATTTTGGACGTCAAGGCAGGTTATCGAAGTACTTCTATAGTTGTGCAGTTGTAACTCTTGTTTGGGGGTACGAGCTTTACTCTACCCGGTTAGCCCCATGCATGTACCATCACGTGGATTATGGTTGAACTACTTTACAGCTCGAGATGCCAGATTGCCAAGATTCCAATATCTGCTCTAATTTCACACGGGATAGCAGGATACGGATATATCTGAGGTAATGAGTTCCGGTGTATTGAGCTGCGACTGTAGAGTAAGTACGAGTAGTTTGTAGCTGAGAGCACACTATTGCTGTTGTTGATCTCTGGCAACGTCATAAGTCCAATACAAACTACATCCACCATGATCAAGCCCCGATAACCCAATATCCTACATAACCTCATTCCCTACCAAGCGAGTTCACCACCTACCGAGTGTAAGGTCCTTTCACACGCAACATATGGCCGCTAAAGCTGCAGTCAAGGGAGATTTGGGTGCTGCACTCGTTGGGTGGTGAACTCCAAAATATAGCTAGGGCAAGTACACTATAGCTACTCCCGATAGGATATACTTAAATATACTTACCTAGAGTTAGACATTCTCTATACACACTGGAATCACCAACTCTCGTGGGAGGCTCAATCGTGCACATGGGAGCCGTCCGTTCGGGCTAACCTTCGATCTGATCATAACTTTTAAATCGCATTAAGCTCCTCTTGTAGCCTCCATATTCCGCAGGCTCAATCAACTCTGGCTACTTGGGAGTTGTTTTGCGATTCGGTAAAGGTAAAATAATGACCACTTGCATGAAAAGTATGTTCCACCATTCAGTAAGTCTATTGCCATTTCATATCACAAGATTTATAGTAATCAATGAAATAAAGCCAAATTAATCCAAGATCGCAAGGAAATACGTCAAGCTTCTCCTGGTCGCCTATATCTAAGGCCCCCAGCGCACCGGCGGGCACTAGGGTGCCGTGATTTCGTCCTTCATAAAGCTCTTCATCGGACGAAGACCCCACCTATCAAACATCGCCTTATCTTCATCCCAGCCGCTACAGTCGGTAGTCAACATCTTCTCGCCGGTGAAAATAGCATTTGCCCCGGCCATAAAGCAGAGAGCTTGCTGCTCTTCGGACATTGTTATTCTACCTGCAGCCAGTCTGATGATACTAGCTGGCATAATGCAACGGGCGGTTGATATCGTCTTGAGAATTGATGTGAAAGGTAGCGGCTTAGTGTCTCCGAGAGGTGTGCCCTTGATCGGAACCAAAGAGTTAATCGGCAATGACTCGGGGTGTGAGGGCATAGTTGCTAAAGTGTAAAGAAAAGAAACATGGTCCTCCTGCGTTTCTCCCAGTCCTAAAATACCACCTGTACACACACTAATTCCAGCATCGCGAACATTCGAGATAGTGCCCAGACGTTCGTCATAGGTGCGAGTAGTGATAACTTTAGGATAGTGCTCCCTCGAAGTATCGATGTTGTGATTATAGGCTGTCAGTCCAGCCTCTTTCAACTCCTTCGCCTGCTCATCATCAATCATTCCTAACGTAACGCACACCTCCATATCCATCGCCCTAACACCAGAAACCATCTCCTTGATTCTCTTCAAGTTTGTCTTGCGACCCCGCATGTCTCTCCATGCTGCTCCCATACAAAACCGGGTGCTACCATTTTCCTTAGCGATTTTGGCGGCCTCGAGGACGGCCTCGACGCCGGAGAGCTTGGTGGCTTTGAGACCGGTATCGTAGCGGGAAGACTGGGAACAGTATGAACAGTCTTCACTGCAACCACCGGTTTTGATGTTCATAAGCGTGCACATCTGGATAGAGGACGGGTTATGAAACCGGCGGTGGATTGTTGCCTACCCACACTCACAGATGAGTAAGATTTTTCTAACTCATTTCCTGCATCGGAAGATGGGAATACTTACTGCAGAAAAAGCCAATTCTAAGGTGCCAGTGTTGTATATACTCTCAATCTCGGCCTTTGTCCAATTGTTTCTAGGTTCTTTTGCAGCAAGGGCATCCCGAAGGGGCGAGAATGAAGACGGCTTTGGCTCAGCAACATTGACTGGCTCACTCGAAAGGGTAGCAAGTCCCCGACGTTGTACATGACGATGCGAACTCCTGACTGCAACACGCAGTGTTGTCAATGATAGTCTTGCGGGGTTCATCGTAGGCGAAAGCACCGGATGTATTTCGATGTCTCAGGTTGGGAAAGGTATGGAACGACGGCGAAGAGCGTTGCTGGCCCCTGCGGGGTATGTATATAAAGATTTAGAAAGATTCTGACTACCACCAATCAGTGCAATTGCATTTTCCTGCTCTTTGCGCCAAGTCGCACTATTCCTACTTTGTTTTTATTTGACAGGGGATATATTTGTTCTTCTACACTACATGTAGTACACACATCTCTTAACACCCACAAACAGGTACCTCAGACTTTACCTGCGACTTTTATTCATCCGGCGTACCGGCAGTTTGCGTGATCAGTGGGAGAAAGCCTCCGGTAGGGACGGGAAAGGTTAATTCCATAAATTGGGTTGTGTTTTATCCTAGCTGTGGCTGAGGCACGCATACATGTAGTCAAGGTCTTTCTTTACTTTTTGTTTGGTGTTACGCCGAAACAGCGATTTGTGGCCTAAATGTTGAAGTAAACAGTCCCAACTAGAACTACGTGCATGAATCATTTACATATGGCCTTTTGTAATGGCTGTATGTATGCCTACGAGAAAAGTTTATTATATTTTTTTTAAAAAAGAAAAGAATACAAACAATTGTCTGCCTAGCTACATACCCGATCGCGAGACGTGATGTCGTTATTAGTATGGTATATTACTCTAGATATGCCTGTTTATTGTATAGATCACGAGCAGTAAATTATAAATGTATGGCTTGTATAGTACTTACAGCGAAACAAAATACAGTACTGTAAATACCTAAAGTAATATATATCGTTGAAAGGTTCAGTTGCTTAGAGAGCAACGACGTACCGCAAACAATGACCTAGTATTAGCCTGAGCGCCAGTGCTTGAACCAGTTTCCTCGTTCCTTCTAACCTCCAAGGTGTCGCAACCGCACCTGCACCCCAATTCAACTAGTTGTTATCATGTGTGCCCTAAATTTACCAGATGCTGTAAATACGTCCCTGTTCACCTCTCCGGCTCTTTCTGGGAAAATCAGCCGCCAGTCGCTTATTTCTGTAAGTACCTGTCCAGTCTACAAACACTCGGGCCTAACATAGTCGCAGTTCATGAATAGTAAACGTCTCAAAGACCACCCCAATCGAGATCTCCTTCAAATTCCTGCCATTGACGCATTAATTAACCCAATCCTCAACCCATCCTTAACAGCTGCTCAAAAAACCCTTCCAAAACGTCTTCATCTCCCCGTAATCGAACTCACATCCCGTGGGTCTTGTGGAAAAACTCACCTTTTATACCTCATCTGCGCCATTGCAATCCTCCCATCCCGAGTTGGAGGAAAGGGTCGCGCAGTTGTGATAATTGACTGCAAGTCGCAATTCTCTGTCAATAGGCTATATGAGATAATGTGGGGATATGCAAAACAGTACCTCCAGGTTCTGTCTATGTCCAGCGGCCGGCTCCACGGCTTGCTCAAAATTGCACTTTCACACGTACACATCTTTCGCCCGACATCCTCTGCACAGCTCCTTCTCACAATTCAGTCTCTGAAATCATATCTCTATACTGCCGAGCACCAATCCTTCGAGCGCCGCATCGATAGTATCCTCGTCGACGGCATCTCGAGCTTCATATGGCGTGATCGTTGGAATGATTATCACGCCGTGATGTTATCACAGGGGCACCCTGATTGGATTGATCTTCGGGAACGGTATGACAGTATCGTTCATGAGCTGCGGGATGTGGCCGGAGTTCTGGGCGCCTATGTAGTAGTTACAAGTCTTGGACTTTCAGGGTGGCGGGGCGGCGATCCGGATGCGCAATCAGCATTGCGCAGCGGGTGGCCCACAGCAGAGGAAAAGGGCCCTCTAGAAAGGCCCTATTTGAGGAATGCACTACCTGCACCATGGACAACGTTTATCAATGTTAAAATTGTGCTACGACATTTCTGGTCTGGTCAGGGTGGAGGAGGAAGTTTTGTGGGGTTCTCGGATACCGTGGGGCTTGGTGGAGGCTTACAGAGGGCCGTCAGCGAAGCCAACGGCGGGACCGGACAATTTTGGTTCAAGATAAACGCCGAAGGGGTAACTGTTAGTGCCAGTGCGAGCTTGTGAGGCGATCTAGTATCGTGATGGCCCGGGAATTTCACTTTAAGAGATCTCTGACATGACATTATAGACTACATGTAGTAGTATTTAGGCTGCTTCTAAAGGGGATTACTTTGATTAAGATGTCTATACGAGCACGAATTAGTTAATCATAAGGAGAGAAAAGGCAAACTAGTATCAATATAGAGCCGGTACATGGGGCAGCTTACAATGTATCTTTGAGCACCCCAATATAAATTCTCTCAGTTACTTGGCGACAATCTTAAATGACACAACTTTAAATACCCTCTAATCACTTATACCCTATCAAGATACAGGAATTATGTCCCGTATTATGAATACTAAAACCCAGTACCCCCTAAGTTACATGTACATATACATACGAACCGCTCACCTTTGTGGTGATGAATTTACTATATACGTACTTCATCGTACCTTTAACCTTTGTTCCTTCATCCCTTCTAAGGATTTACACTAGCCATAGGGAGAAACTTGATACTCTTAGCAATGTAAATTTTGTGTTTTCCCCTTGGTCTTCACGGTTATAGCACAGAGTTCACCAATTTAAGGTACGTTCTAGTATACCTCTCCCCAAAACGCAACTTCTGCTAAATGATTCTAGCTCCAGAGCTCCCGGTTCAGTTGTTTAGATATAATAATATATTAGAGGTTACATTCTCCAATGTGTATCCCCCAAAGCTTTTTTACTAACGACGTGTTTGTCTGCTTTGCCCACAGGACTTAAGTTGGGTCCGTTATCTACTCACGTGTGCTTGAATTTTTTATGGCTTCTTTTCAAACCACTCTCTGTATCTAATTTAGCCTCGTCAGCAGCCTTTCACTTTAGTTAAGATAACTAGCCAGCGTGGCCGAACACCCCCCCCCCCCCGCGCGGACCAAGGCGAGAAAGGGTACTTCTTCGCTGAAAGGCAAAGTACATACCTCTAGTTTTAGGTACTGAACACGTCGTAAGACATGACATGTCTGATTTGGTTTCAGTATTGGCGCTCAGTATTTTCTCATAGCCACCCTGTTTATCCTTATTTAATGTATACCCTCATCAGCACGAGGATTCCTGGCGGCAGCTATCAGATTAAGGAAACCGTTTCAGTCTTGCGCCTATGTCTTATCTCACACATACCCCGAAGAAACGCTAGCAAACCTTTTTAGAGCTACAAAATTCTACCCCAGAGGTGAAGGTCCCAAGCTATTCATGCGCTTAACTCGCTTGTACCAGTACCGATCTCTAGTCACGTGGCGGTGCTCCGGTGATGCCCCTCCTTATTTTGGCTTGCTGTTGTCTCACCAGCAGATATCGGCAGGAGAGTATATTGATCATGTCGATGAGACAGTGCACGGATCCTCGTCGCCACGAGGTTATTCTCAGCAAGGGAGAATGAATACGGATCGCCTTTTCTGTAGACGGGGAGCTTGTATCTCAGGAAGTAAGCGCTATTGTATCTATCCCGCTGGTCCCAGACGACTAGTAAACTCCTTAACCTTCCATTTCTACCGTGTAGGATTGTATTGTAAATGTTACGTTATGTTCCCCCAAATATTATTTCCTAGGCTCTATTGTTAGGATTATATGCAGGATAGATATAGTCGGTGGAAAAAGGATTATGAGTAAGATTTGCAGAGTAGAGCCGTTTCACTAACTACAAAACGAAGAAACGAGCACCCATGAATCCCCTGAATTAAAGTTGTCACAGTACGGCTAGCAAAGGACGCCGACCAGAGGCGGGGCCACATAGTGCCCGAACAAAGGCTCCCAAGAATAAGGAGTGACGCTAATCTTACATGTCAGTCCTCCAGGATTTTTAAGCAAAACGAGACTTCAGTCATCATCTCCAATTCGACCTGGATTCCTGATTCGAAATCGTGAACCAGCCTTAACAACGCACCCCACGTACTCCACCACGATACGCCCGGGAAGCCTTACCGCCCTAGCCTAACAAAACCCCACTCTGTGAATTTCTAACTCAGTTACTCTTGATTGCGGGATGCTGAGTAGAAGAGAAGAAACATAGCCGCTGAGACTTACCGGTGTATACCGCAAGTTCATACTACCAGTTTGATATTACAATCTTTTCGCATTAACCAGCTTCCTAATGTCGGATGGCTCGGGGTTTTTGTGCCACTTGGCTACTGACGACCCAAGGGTCCTTGATAGCTAACCCGTGCGTAGTGATTGCAAACTTTGGTCTTAACACTAAAAACTAGGCGGCGTCTTCTCACGCAGATTTCGTTTCTTATTTTCCGGGCTACAATTTAAAGGCTCTACGCATGACAGACAAGCTGAAAAAGTAATCGTAACTGCACGGGACTACTTGTTACGAAAATGCCTTGAAACATCTCCTTCTTGGGTAGGTGCCTAGGTAGGTGCTGTGCTGCTGTGCCTATCCTCACGCATTAACGAACGCAAGCATGAATTGATTAGCAGCGCTGAATCTAGTGAAACGTGGATCTTGATCCGAGTCACACACACACACCCCTGTAGAAGGAACCATGGGAGTCGAAGGTAGATCAAACCAGTTTCTAAAGCTATTTAGCGACTAGACCAAGAGGTTCTTTAAGCCTGAAGATCGACAACGAGGGCGTAGGTCCGTAAGTAAATATTGTCAGATACCAAAATTAACCGGGTTTCTTTGTTCTTCACAAGTTTCCAGTTTCAGGCTATCTATAACCAATTATAGATAGGAATTTCTCGGATTGAGCCATAAAAATTGCTAAGAAACACACAAGAAACGCACAAATATATTATTTCAATCCTAAGCTAGACCTGAGGTATCACCAGATCCCAGCTCCTATTCTTTGCTTTGGGCGTCAATATATTAGCTGATAGATCTTAGCATCTAATACATAGCCGGCCAGATATCGATAACACACCGCTGAAAAGGTGGGTCTTTATTAAAGAAGTCAAACCCAGCGTAGTGAGCGTGATCCAGGAAGCACTATCACTGAACTCGGACAGTCCCACTTCTCCCCAGTCACCCATAAAATTGCAGCAATGAGGTCTCACAGCGAGGTGTTGGAGGGCTCAAATTACCAAAACGTGAGCGATTCTTGATGCTGAAAGGCGAGATAGAGGTTTCCTACTAATTCTAGTGAGATTGGAAGCAGCAGCAAACCACATGCAATATTTTGAGGCTTGACATCCAAGTACTTGAACGTATCCTATTCTACCTAAAGTCGCCGGGTATCCAGAAGAATCTAAATATAAAATTGAATGGACAATCCCAGAGACACGGGATATACGAATCAAACCCACAAGATTTATATCATGCCCTTCTTAGCTGCAAGACGATCTTCAAACCCTACGAGAATTTCTTGCGAAAAGGGAGCCTTCTAGAATTGTTCTACATTCAAGTCATCAAACCCCCATATTATGATTCGCGGTTAATTGAGACAGAGTCTCCGGAAAAGTTCCGAAAGTTTGTGGCAAGCGCCGAAACGCAACAATACAACAGCCAAACACCGCGGAGCCCTTTTGGGATTGAGCTTATTTCCGAATCGATGGGATTATTGAGCTTCGAACACCCAAACATAAACGAAAACGGCCTGAGAGATTATCTGATTGATCTCTTGAGTCAAAACTGTGTAAAACGGGTAGAGACCTTTGGGTTCAAGAACGAAAAGGATCAATCTGAGGTTGATATATTGCGCGGTCTAAAGAACCAATTTCTCGGCATTATCAACTTTTACCAATCCGATGCGGCACAGGGCTGTCCTTTGGGCAGTCAAAAAACAAATGACCACGGGTCGAAAGGGTTTTGGGCCATGATCTGCCACTGCAAGAATAACAGGTTTCTGGTCCTACATAGTGTCGGTGGGAATGTTTGGGATCGCAATTTTGCCTGCCCAAGAGTCGCCGAGGTCACTAGCAAGTAGTAAGTTCCATCAGCATCTATATGCCCTAGCCGCAAATGCAATGATACAATACTTAACATAAATCATTGGTTTCGAAGATCAATCAAGCCAGTCTTTGTGGTATTGTTGCATGAAACTTGCTAACCCTGAATTGATCTTAGTGCTCACGCGAGAAATACCTATGAAGCCGCATTAACCACAGGGCACTAGTCAGCGTAGACTTGTTTGAGGTCCGAATTGCATGTTGTAAATTCGTGCTTTTCTATCTCTCGGGTTGGAAATTCACTTAAGGGTGGAGGCTTTTAATTGTACCTGTTATGAATTAAAAAACCAACAACAAAAACAAAAGATGATTGTAACCTGTTGCTTGGAAACAATGAGTGATGTCGTATGATTTGGATTAGCGCTGCAAAATGAAATCTTTCCTTGCCTCTAGATCTACGTAGATGGGCCGGGGATTAGAGAAGATAGGCCAATGGATCATAAGTGGCGAAAATTGAGAGAGTTTACTAACCAGCCTTACGCATGTCGGGCCTCATCCCCCCCCCCCCACGGCCCGCGAGATGGGCAAATATAGAATTCTCAGCGTTATCAAGCTTTTGGCGGAGAAGGTGCAGGTAAGGTCGGTTCCAATAAAGAGGCACGCAGAACTAAAGTAGAGAAGTAAGGCACCTGTGTTACCTGAGCATTCAGGGCATGACGTTACTCGACCACCGGCTATATCACCTGTTTCAAAATCCCTATTAGCCGGATTGAGGCATAAAGCTTGGTACTCAGCCACGCCACCAATTGCAAACTCTATGGTTTCAGTTTAATTGGGAATCACGTGATAACCTGAGCCTGTCATAATTTATCACTCGATAAACACTAAAACTAGATCTCGGTTTAAAATGTATACAGATCATGACCGTCGGCCCTGTAGTTATTGGAAACTCCTAGCCCCGCCTTGTAGTACAACTACAGCAGGAAAATACAAGAGGTTTCATATCTTGAGTTTCAATATATGCTCAATTATTGTAGCATCCCGAAGGTTTGGTGATTACGGGGATTACGAGAGCGTCTGAGCCTTACCAGTATAGTACCAAGTCAGGCTCTACATCTGTGATTTACAGAGTTCGAGCTGCAAGAGGCAAGATAGAGAAACGGGGGAGAGTTCTCTTAAAGTACAACGTTGCTGTGTGACTCTGGGCTCTATAACTAAATCATAGGTTTTATCCCGTCCCTTAGTCTGTCAATGCTAACCCGTACGCGTACCCCCCCCCCCCTACAATATATGGAGGAACTAAGTTCGTATGGAAGATCTACCACCCGATAGGGGAGATAACAAGATCTGCCAGTAAAAGTTTGCTTCTTCTGGGGGAGTCGGCACCCTACTAGCTTATCTTATTTATTTATTTATACTTCATACATGCATTCAACCTAGAGGCTATGGCAGAAGCTCTCCTCATCACTGAGGCAGCGTAAATCTTCCTCTCCTATAGAGCGCTACTGTAGCTGGGCCTTAACTCTCTACCACCACAATAAATGCATCACAGCAACGAATTTACTGATGACACCAACAAATTTAATGTTACTTTAGCTGTGAATAGTCAATAGCTAGCAGGCCCGAAATGGTTGGAATCATATCAATTTATAGCATGGCGTAATAGATTAGCTTTTCAGTAATCTAGTATAATGATTGAGGTTCAATTCTCTGACAGTTTTCTTTTTTTCCAGGAAATTTTCCATGTCCTGATTAGACTGATGCATTAGCTGGGACTCCGATGCATTTCCGATGCATTTCGGATGCATATCCGATGCATTATGAAATAAACATAGAAAAATAAAGATATTTAGACACAGTGATGCATTTCATGATACATATGATGATGCATTATATGGGGTGGTAGAGTCTCGGATTCCTAAATAAAACAAAGATGGAGATGTATGTCTATAGGTTAGCTAGTTGAGGGAGGCGGCGCTCTGAATACATGTAGGTAGCTAAAGGAGAGGCTCAAAGCCTATTGTTTAGACCCTAGATCCTATTTCAATGCTTATAGCTCTCCCCACCCCAATTGATATCCTCCGTCCTTCATCTAGATATAGATCACCTCCATCAGGTACCGTAGCCCTAGATTTGCACCGACCTTCTCCACGTCGGCGCTGTTTAAACATATTGATTCCTTTAATGTTGTAGTTTTGCATCGCGTACTACGTACACGCCGTTTCGGCTGCCTGTAGGCGGGGACTGAAATTCCGGGAGATCGGACTATACACATGAGACTTCCAGGATCATTGAGGTTAATCGACTACCATTGTCACGACTATCACTATCTAAGTAGATCTAAACTTCTATTATCGCTTCTAGCTTCAACCTATGCGCCATCAGCCTCCTGCTAAGCCTTGTATGGCTTCTAATCCCACTCCAAACCATCATCTAACCTCAATCTATGCATCGTCAACTTCCTCCTAATTCTTGTTACCCGACTCACCTTAGGAGGCGCTCCTTCCAGTGCGACAGACCAATTCTTCACCCTCTTGATGATTCTGATTCCTCGAGCCCTCAGACGATCCCTTTTCCTCTCCATAGTTACTTCCGGTGATTCTCCGGATACCCTCTCGATCTCGGGTAACTCGGTAATATGTGTCCCTTCCGCGGGCGGGTAGGCGCGCCATGTATTGTCTTCGCTGTGATGGTACATCGCTACATCACCACCTTCAAAATCTTCAGGTGTATTCAGGGCGTTTGTGGGGATAGGTACTAGATTTGAGGGGCCACTGGCGCCTGTCTTAGTTTGAGGTTCGGGATCACCGCTAGTGCCAATATAGTAATAGTCCGAGTAAGAGTAGCTGGGGTCGCTAGCGCGGGCGTCGGCGAGGACGGCGGCGATCTCTTCTTCGTTCGGAGTGCGGGGTCTGTTGTTGTCAGTCATATTGAGCTGGTGATTGGAGGTTCGAGCCTTAGTAATTTTTATAACTACATGTATCCTACCGAATGGTTTGCTTTTAATATTGATGCTATGGTGGGGATTGAATAGAATCGAAAGTCATAGCTGGTTCCATGGTTTTTACCACGGTAAACAATTTTACAAATTCACTCAATGGTAAACTTGAAGCAGTTGATTTTCATACTTTACTGCACAAGTATTCCCTATACCGTTTGTTGGGCTCGACTTTGCGGGAAAACTTGAAAGCCCAGATATGGGTTAGGGTTAAAATCTGGGTATCTGCAATGGTTATAATAAAATAAAAACATATGAGAATAGAGAGCTCAAGCTTCACTTGAAAGTAAAACTAAACCATGGCATACACTGTAGGCGAGAAAGTGTCGCTGGCGATGGTGAGGGGTAGTGGATACATACTTTAAGTAATATTCCCACATCTAGGGGCTATCATAATAAGTACTACGTATGTTGACATTCTCTCTTTCTAAGAAGAAGGAGAGAGTGCATAGAAAAAAAGACAAAGGAATTAAACCACAACCCCGGTCTTTTCTGTCAGGTTAACTTGATATACGCCCAGAGCTCAGGGAACACAAATAGTTCGCGGAAAAATGTGTAATTTGTGTAGTCGCCTACTATTGCTATGGCTAAAGAAAGCCTGCATTCGCTGGACGCTATAGGAAATCCGTTAAACTATAGTACATGTACCTACATACATATCCTTCAAAAGAGTAGATATGAGTCATCCACCGTCTTATTCCACCAGAAGAGACCGGTTTCTTCTGGCAAGATTACAGCGTAAGCCACTTCAAATGAATGCTAGTTTCTGTGACTTACGCCGTGGAGAGCGTGATTGCCACTAGTCTCTCGCAGTGGAATAATATGGTATCCCTTTTTTCACACACATATAAAGAGATTATAATGTTACTCTCTGTTAGGTGGCCTAACAATACTACATGTAGTAATAAGCCTTGCCTGGGTGGGCAGTCGCTTGATGTATATGTGGCTCTGGGTTGGCAGACAATATAGAAACAGCTACAGTGATTTAAGAACAAAGCAACCACGTGAGGGATGGGTATTGATTTGTATTATTATGGGCCGATATCAGCTTGGATCCATCTTGCACTAAGTAGCTACATAAGTATATGTATTCCTATAACTCTATTGCAACTTACAACGCGACACAACAGGTACCACACATAAAGCTCTGCTATACGACTCCCTATTGACATGTTGATCAACCAACTATCCTTGTCCGTCATTATCACTCCGATATCCACCGACCCGCCCTCGGCTGTTACGGAGGACGTACTGGCAGATCTTTAAGGGATGGAGATGTATTTTCTAGCAAGAGTCGCTCTTTCACAATGAATCTATGAACTTTGCGTGTAAAGAGGTTGGCTCACGGTCCAAATACATGTAGTTGCATGTCATTAGGCTCACATCCCCCAATGGCCACAGATCGTATTAATCCGGGTCACAGCTGATCTGTTAATAGCTTAAAGCCAGTCGGCAAATATATGGGGCTTGGCCCCTTCAGCACAGATGTCTCCCACCTAATTTGATGCGTCTAAACATCGATTATCCCTCTCGATCTCTGCTAAGTTTTCTTTTCGCAATACTTCCGACCTCCCGTGGATCTAACCGCTTTGAGCCTAGTGTGCCCCGAGTGATGATCCATGATTGGCTTACCGTAAGGTAGTTGCCGATTTCCGCAGCTAAAATATCTCGTTATGTTATCTGAGCTTTGAGGGGTAGAACCGAACTTCCGGATACGTAAGAGTGGGCTGTGTATTCTGTAGTAATTTTCCACGGCCAATCAGGGACGCCATGGGGAACGAACAAAACTTGAGTTCCAGGGTGCAGCCAAGGCCCGGTAATCAATCCGTTGAAGATCAAGGCTTGATTCTTTAGCACCATGTCTATTATGTCTATGGTCCCTTGTTCTGGGCCGTTTTTCAGTTCCGCCATGTGAAGTTCTCAAGTATTGTGCGGCACCAAGTGCCGAGCTGCGTAGCTATCTCCCCTGGAAAACAGGAGGGTATATAAACTGGAGCCCATGGCCCTATAGTTATGACATTCGAGCTTCTACATTATTCATATATCCCACCTACACACACTACATTTATACAAAAACATCCGCACTATGTCTTTTAGCGAAACCACACAATACCATAACCTCATAGATGGGCGCATTCTCGAGGCAGAATGCCTCAACTCATACGGAGAATGGGTACGCTCCGCTATTGATCTCAACGACTACATTGGAAACATTAATGGTGACTTCTAACTCTCCCTTATTGCCAACTCCCAAACACTTAAGTGCTTACTGAGGACCGTTATAGGAACTCTTGTATGGGACAGCGCCGGTTTCTTTAACACTGCCGTCAACGTCAACCTGGCTGGGGGTGGACGAAGGCTTGAGGTCGTCCTAATTAGAGAAAGCGGGATGGAAGATATCTGTGGCCTGTGGCTGGACGAAAGGATTGCCAATATCAACGGAGAGCTGGTTTACCGTAAGCAAATTCATTATCTCAAGGTTTGCGGGAACCTAAACTGATTTATTGGAAATAGAGCGCGGAGGATATCAGCAACCGGGGCTGGGTCAAATGATAGAGGACGTGGCATACATGGAAGAGCAGAGAATCGAAAATGATATATACAGAGATGAAGCTAGAGTTGAGGGGGCGTTCTATGAGACTGAGGCTGCGGTGGAGGGAGCAGTCTACAGGGAAGAAGAGAGAATTTACGACGATGAGGTTAGAGTTGGGAACGAAGTTTCCAGGGATGAGGCGGTTATCGAAGCTGTGGAGGATTTCAGGCCGGAAATTGAGTTCAGAGAGGGGGTTGATTTTAACGGGAGAGGCTACACGGATGATGTCAGGATTTATTAGCTCGGAGTTTATTTCACTTAGCGTTAATATTCGGAATTTCAACTACTTTTAGAATCTACGAAGTCATTTTCCGAAACCTCAGGAAAATAATTCTAGGTAGTCTTACAAATGCGAATCCCGGTATTTCGTCCGAGGTACGCCACCTAATAGAGTTCAGCCGGGAAGCTCGGGAAATAGTTTATGCAGGGAATAGTGGCGCATTTAGGGCTGAAAGTGTCTCGGATTAAACGGTGATCGCCGCTTGACAGGGTTGGTTGCCTAGTGCAGTTGTGCCAAGGATATCTGCCTCAAAGATATTTGTTACCGGATTTAATTTCCTATGTCAGAAGCCAAAACTATATATATATAAATCATCTCTACGGTTCCCGCTCCTAAAAAGGTCGCCAAGTCCAGTGCTATATAAAGCGTTAATTAATTAGAACGGGATTACAGTTGCTTCGGGAGCAATCATGACAACCGCAGATTCCAGCCAATCATGACACTCGATATCGTCCTGGACACCATCGTTTCAATGTCCTAGACACCCCTACTCATCACCCACCAGTCTCGTCGTTACTCCAAAGCCGACTGTAGTCCCTGGTGCTGTCGTCTTTTAGCAAGGTCCCAACTCAAGACACGTATTACCTCACCACCCGTCCTCACATCTTTCAATCTAGATATTGATATATATCTTCCTGGCCAAGGAAACTTTTATTTCAAACAAAAACTAAACAAAAACTAAAACTAATTCCATATATGTCGCAATCTTCCAATCTACAAATACTGATCTTCCAGAGATCTCCTCGCATCCCCACGTCGGGTTGCACACAATACGACTAAGAACGAGGGGCACCTTGGCCACCAGTTGGGGCACCACCGGCTCCAGTTCCAGTCCCAGTCCCAGTTCCGGTTCCAGTTCCAGTTCCAGTACTCTTGTTTGCTGTGAGATCTAGACCGATTGAGATGTATCCCAATAATCCGTCAGAAAGTGAGGATCCCAGCTTCTTAATAGTGACAACATCGGAGTAGCCGGCCGTGACCGAAGCCTGCTCTGTGAAGACACGGTCTACGGAGTTGAGTGTGATAGCAACTGTGTTGGTGTTGTATGGAGAAGTCGCTTCAACCTCAGTGATAAGATCCTGCTCGAAAAAGACCTGGCCAATATGAGGAATCGTGCCGCCGCTGTAGGTACCAGTGGAGGAGATGGTGCCGTCGATGTGTGCAATGAGATGGAGATGGGTTGCACGTCTGTTTAGCTGATTAGTCATGCAAGTGGTAACAGGTTCGTAAGGGATAGGGAAGCATACCCCCCGTAGTGACCGGGGAACTTGGTGAGCACTTGGACAATGCCATCGGCATCAGATTCAACAAGACCACGGAGTTGTGTCTCCCCCTAGGTGAGTATCACAGTTAGGTCAAAGCTTAGATTGGGAGATTCGTAGAGAGAACTGACCAAAGTGTTTTCAGCGGAGAAACCAGAGTAAACACCGGTGGAGTTGCATGACCAGAAATCAAGCATGACATTAGGGATCACCTCGCAGGTGGAAACATCAAAAACCTGGACATCAAGGAGCAAGTCCACACCAGGCTCATCCTCACGTATATCGTCTCTGATCAATTCGCCCGACAAGTCTAATTTGCGTTAGTATAAATGGAAAGTAGCCATCTATTAGAACCCATTTGCTTACAGTAGGGGCCGATCTCTTCCTCAGGAGCCAAAATACAAGTTGGAATAGCGCCGTTGAATGGGTCCACAGTGGTCGCTGCAGCGACTGCGGTGGCTGTAGCGGCACGCTTTTGGTTCTGCTTTTGGTAGCGTTTGACGAAAGCATCACGCTTAATCTTGCGTCTATTTTCGACATGGCGTGCCTTGAGCTTGTTCTGGCAGGCCTCGAGAGAACGGCGAGCGTTAGCAACATGAGCGTTGCGAGCCACAAGACCAGTTTCGGTCTCTGCAGCGCCGTGGCCGAGGGCTACAGAGGCAAGGGCGAGAATTCCTGTGATGAGCATCGATGGGTTTACCATTTTGAGAGAGTGAGTGATCGGGGTTAGGATGTATAAGAGGATTAAAGTTGACGCTGTAGCCAATGCAGATTTTGATTCTAATGGTGATCTAGGGCAGAGAGGTGGCCTTTATATACCCGTTATGAAAGGAGAACCTTTGGAGCTTTGCCTTTCTCCACTTGCTCAATTATTCCCCAGATCACCGTGTGTATTCCTATCCACCCTCCCATGAAGTACCAGCCGCCAAAGTGTTTCTCCACTAAAATTTCACCTAAACCCCCCTGGCTGAGTAAAACAGTAAAACTACTCCCTATCCCCGTAACAAAAAACTTGATGGCTGGGATCCGTTAAGCTTCACCGACAAGAGCTAAAGCTTTTAGAATCCCCCACACCCCCCCCCCCCACCCTAAATCCCTAGCTACTACTAACACCATAGATCATTAAATGGATCCGCCGGGACGAATGTCTTGATCATCCGTTATAGGATGGTGCCATCATTTTTTTGGAATAAAGATCATGAAACGATGGTAACATTGTTCGGATTTACCCTATCCTGGCAGATAAACCACAACAGGGCAGCTGTATCTGGGGCTCCTCGGATGTGAACTAAAGATGGACCGCATCTTAAGGACTATGTGGGGACACCACACGTATGTATATGCAGATGGTTCTTATTGTTGTTTCTTTTGTTAGATAGATCTAGGAAGCTGTTTGTAACTTATTTTCGATCTCCAGTACGCCAAAATACGCTGGACATCAGCCATTCTATTACACCAGTCAGTCCAAGGAACGAAACGCAAACGGATTCACGCGCGCGATCCAGTATATGCTCTCTCCCCGAGTTTTGGTTTTGTCTAAATTACAAAACGTCTGGTAAGTACATGTAAGTACTCACAACCAGTATGCCGTGGTTTTGCAACGCTGTAGCTCCGTCGGAACTACAGGGAATGGTAGCATCCGAGAACACGCGGCGCCAAGATATGCTTAAATTTGTGTAGATCGCTTGTCTGCCCTTCCCCACGGCCATCAGCGAGGTACGTGTAGGAGGATAAACAGGTAAACCCCCGGGAATTAAGCATCCACTGCAAGTTATCCATTTTACCACCATCATGCACCTCAGATTCAGTCATGCCTTCTGAATTCGCTCTTAATTACGCGTTGTCAAGTTCCCTGGAGAAAGGATATGTTTTCTTCGCATACCATGCCTATGAGACGAGCTACGAGATGACCTTTGCATGAAATATTATTGGCTGATTTAGCCATTCAACACTTTATACAATATACCCGCCAAGGCCGTTTCAGAAACAAGGATGTACCACAAGATGTTCAAGCATGTTTTAGATCGGGAATTATGCAAGGGCCACAAAAGCTTACGCGTCTTGGCCCCATGCATGTTAGACGCCCCTCAAACTAGGATACTGAATTATTCATCCGAACAATCCAGACATTTGACTCCTATACAATAACTCTCTCTATCAGTATGCAGCCTTAGAAGAAAGGAAAAAAGCTTACTTATCCTTGGAGCAACGCAGGGGTAAGGAATTTGACATATGACATAGGCTGGCTGACCCCAGTGCACTGAGCTGCCCCTTGCGTGACTCCTAGAGTTTACGGTAGCATTACTCGCCCTCTCACGCTTTCACGACGTCAATAATACTTTTCCCATAAAATCGACATCATAGTACTCTTGCAATTTGCTTAACGTTTTATGCAGCCAACAAGTCTGTTAACATTCTGGCCACATATCAACCTACCGGGTAAATATTATTCCTAGAGTATATATGAACACGGTCAACAGACACCCCGGGCATATGGAGGCGAATGAAGTTATGATGGGGGGAAAAAAAGGACACCCCGGGCATAGCAGAGCCAACACCACTAGTCAGCCTTGTTGTGGGGTCAGCTCATGCTTAATTTATTTGCCAAAATCAAAGGATCCTCTGGTCTATATTCTGTGTGAGTAAAGATGGGGAGACGGGCCGAATTGTCATTGAAGAGTTGGTGTTATAATTAGTGCGAGTGATGGCACATGATCGTAGCCTACAACCCTGGCACTGATCGAGAAGCACTTCAGCTTTACGATTAGGAATCTAAAACCAGGGTTATAGGTATAGGTATACGCATACTAGCTATCGAAACGATTTCAGGAATATCGGTCGAGGTCCATACTATAAACGAAGTGGGGGAGTATACAACCCAATTAACCAGTTCTTACTCGTAATGTATAGCTAGCGTCATGTCAGAGTCGGCGCATCGGTCTCTCTGGATCACGATTTATGCCAAAATGCCGGTCATCAACGGTAACTGCAGCAGGCTACACCCGGCAGAAACTCAGGAGAATATAGACAAACCGATATATATTGCACCTTTAGAATGACACTTGTAGAGGTAGGATGTGAGTACATGCATCCCCCCTAAGAAAAAGAGGAAAGGAAGAAGAAAAACCATAGAAGAAAAATAGACCATAGAGAAATAAATCTTAATTAAATCTACTCGCATATTTACACTCGTGGCAGTAGAAGTAAGATGGTATGTGGGTATGTATTATATTAATACGTTATGGACCTTGAGCCACGTCGCAAGATAGTCTATCTAGATGTATATAAAAGAAAGACAGGGTAATATATTACCGGCCTAACGACCGGCTAGCCACCGCTACGTTTACATGGAGCCCCGGCCGGGCGATTGTCTCCATTACTGACATTTTCTTGTATACTATCAGTCATCAATGCATCGTCTAACACTCATCTTCTACTCTTCCTGCTTGCTTTTCTATTGGGCTTCAGTGGTTAGTAGCTTATAATTAATTCCACTGAGAATCCTCCTTATACTTGCGGCTTGGGACGGGGTAGGCCCGGGGACTTGATTAACTGGTGTTTCCTCACATTGTCCATGCCAGCATATATGCGGCGCTGTTTCCGGTGCATGTCCGGCCGAAGGTCTTAATCTGAAAATCCGGCTAATCTAGCTTAGAGAGATGCTCACATAGCTCCAAGATCGCCTCCCAATATCATTGCTTCTCCCGATCTCAGTATTCCTCGAAGAATTCCTACCATCAAGTCATTTCCACGCCAAGGCGCATGCAACTACACAGTATTCCCTGCCAAGGCCCCCCTGCCCGAGCACTATTCCCGTCCCCACAATGCGCACATGGTAAGATAATCTCGGACTTCACCGAGTGGTTTACCGAAGCAAGTCGTAGTTAGATAGAGTGCCGTTTCAGCGAGGGTGGAGAATCTGGGCCCCCAGTTAATAGAGAGGCCCTTGTCCTCTTCGGGAATGGAAAAGTAGCTTTGTGATGGGTTGGTCATTTGCAGCAAACACATCATGCAGGGGGGGGGGGGGGGGGGTAACCACCACTCTCCTACCTGCTCGGAATTTCATATATTGGTGATGAGGTGGTGAGGCGATGAGGGTTTCCCTTTTTTTTTTATTTTTTACACTGGAGCTAGTAATCCTATTCACCTTTTGCTATGTACGCGTACGATTAATAGTTGTACGTTACACTATATTGGCTTGTTTTCGAGTGACATTAACCCTAAGAGACGTAGGAAGCGGTTAAATATTATGGAGTGGTATGGAGCGATAAATGTGCCCAAAGTAATTTTACCAATGGTAGTAAATTATTTACTACTGGTGGTATAAGCACTGAATTTCAGTCGTTGCGCCAGTATAAACGCTGAATTTCAGTTTTTATGCTGCGCAATAGTACTACAACGGACATTAATACCAACACTGAAAGTTTCCCACTATTGGTGAAATTCCCCACAGGTAGACAATGTTCGTATATATTAGCATTATATAGCCCCTTTTGGCATAAATGATGGTATTATTTTCACCACTGGTGGTAAAATGACCCCTAATCCCCCATGTAAGAGTCAGCACAGAATACTATTTTTGCTAAGAATGGTGTACATTCACATAAAAGGTGTTGCAGCTACTTAGGTAACATGACCTTTTTCATTCCCTTTTCTTTCTGAAAAGTACATACATGTACAGGTATGAATCGTGCTCCGACCCCCCCCCCCCCACACAAACTAATTTTATAAATGATATAGTATTGTTGATATAAGTGGCATCACCTGTGCGTGCGTGCGCAACCCCCGCCGTCACAGTTCCTAGGAGACCAAAGACTCTTAAGAATTTGGCCGCAAGGCAAGACGCGTGTGCCCTTACTCAAGCCTTTCCGGGCCGGATGGAAGCCTGACATGTTCCGGGCTAATTAACATGAGAAATATGGTCACACTAAATCGAGGCACGGGGTCTGGTGGAAGGCAATACTGTACTCCAACCCTCACCGTAACTACCACTACCACATCCAAACACTACTACATCGAAGTACTCTTTTAAGACGATCCCTCTGGAAGTAGCTTAGTTGAGCAAAGGTGCTATTATCTACAAGAGTGTTTCCCCAAACAGGCTCTTGTTCTTGTTACTCTTAGCAAATTTGTGATTTTGTTTGCATCCAGTTAATTATATGCAGGTGTAGGAGATTAAAAAATTTTGTTAAGTAGAGGCACCCCGAGATTGTTATCCCAGGCCTGCCTGGGATTTGGGGGTGATGGCAGGATCAGTTCCACAAACTCGCTCTTTCACCGCTAAAGTGTGAGACTTGACAACCGGCGTTCTGGCGGATTTGAACAAAGGATCCTCATGGTTCAATATCTCGGTTTCAATCACGATATCCTCCATGTTGGAAGATGTACCCCCCTTCATTAGGCAGGCAGCAGGATCTGCTACCCCTAAAACTTCCTCACCGGCCCGAAGAGGTGACGGAACCAATGGTAAGTACTGTTGTTTGAAATAGGCGGCCGAATGCTTTGCCATCGGGGCTTTCCCATCCGCCTGAACCTTTTTAATCATAACTAGCCTCATACGGGCCAACACCTGAAAAAAGCATTGGTCGCTCAAGAGTTTTTTTGCAGCCACTCGACCTGCAGCCCTATTCCCAAGCTGTGGTCAGTATGTCTCGCGTCAAATGTTTTGTTGGAGAAACGCACTCTTCACTTATCTCCCACGCATGCCCTACAATCTTTTGACGTCCTCTCCACAGCAAAATAACTTGCACATGCACATCGCTACCCCCACCCCCCTCCACATCTTTAAAGCGTGAGTAGATCAGCTTGGCATCCACCTGATTCACAAGTCCCTCAAGCTCTTGCTCTGCTGTAAGTGATAGAGGGGCATCAACGGCACCCGCCTCCTCAGTGACGTTAACTCCCTTTGCGACCTTAGCATTCCCCTCTTCTAATGCTTCAGTGGCTGGATCCAAGATGATAATTGGGTTTGCTTTATTGTCCCCTGATTTTGCGCTTTCTGGCTCATTTTGTATATGTCCTAATGGCAGGCTCCCGAAACTATGCTGAGCATTCCCCTTTGCGGTTTTCTTGACCGCATCCTTTTCCTTCTCTATAGCCCTTCTCTTGAGTCTTTCCCGAATCTCTTTATATTCTGCTTTAGCTAGAGCCAAAGCCTCTAGTTTGTTCCGGTTAGCCTTCACCGTGTTTTCTCCCTTGTCTTTGCGCTTTTTCTCGGCCTGCGATCCAGAACCGAACCCAAACGCAGATCTCTCCCCACTCCCCCTCTCGAGTTTCTCAGATTGTGCCTGGACGGAAGCCTTGGGTTCGATCTGGGAAGCTATCCTCGCTAGTTGAGCCCCCTGTCCAGGCTTCTCGTTATTGTCTCTAGGTGCAAGCCAGGTATCGGGCAAAGCCTTCTCGTGTTTAACAAAGGGTTCTGGATGTTCATCGCCGCAAGAGTCCGGGCCCGGGCGGGGGCTTTTGTTGAAATGAGGTATCTTAGGTTCCATCTTTTGTGGTTCTTGTTTGGTGTGGTGGTGGGGAAGTGCATGTGTTTGCATGTGTTGTTGAGGAAGTTGGTTGATGTAGTCTTGGTGTCAGCTAGGGTTTGAGTTGGGGTTTTCTTTATATTATCGGCTGGTAGTAGAATCGCCCCCCACACCCAAATAAAGACCCTGTAACATGACATGTTCTGAAATTATTACATGCAGTGACAAAATAGGCCAGACCTCCACAAAACTGATGGTTTAGGTATACCAGCCACAAAAAAGACCTTCTTACATGTGGGGATACAGATATCATGATTTCCCGCCAAATCTCTGCTCGCGGATCCAGAGGTTTCATATAAATAGATTAAGTACAACTCCGTTAAGATATGTATTATTAACATAAAAAAAGAAGAGACATTGTATATAAGTACTTACATACATTTATTAACTTTCAAGGTCTCGACAGGTACCTCGTATTTATAACCATTGTAGCAACTCACCATACACATCTTATACTGCAATATTACTACATGTAGACATACACGAGCATGGTCCCGACCACATGTATCCACAATCGTATGAAGTGTAGTATCTCCAGAAACCATCTCTGAAGAATTGGAACCATAAGCATACTACCCTTGCTGCATGTATTCAAGAACAATCTATCATATCTCCAGATGAAATGCCAGAAACAGTTGCTATAATTAGTGAGGTTGAAAATTATGATTGTGGTATGGTCTTGATAAAATTTAAGTGTCAAGTACAGAAGACTGCAAGAATTTCATCTCCACTTTTTCAAGTTTTCCTCAATAGAGAAGTTTGAAGCTAGTATCAAGGTATTATCCGGATATATAATTAGTCGTCCTCTCGCTCTATCATCCTCGTATCATTACCTGCTCAAATACCTTACGTATACCATCAAACCATATTTTAAATCATCGCAAAAAATCACAAAATGGCAAATCAGACCCCTCTCCCAGTACCGACCATTCCAACACTCTCTCGTACCCCTTCAGATGTCTGGCGTGAGATCGAAGATGGGTATACTAACCCCCCGCCACTCTCCCCGCGCCGGCAACGCTTGCAAGGACAAGGTCCAAGTACAGTCACACAACCCAGTCTCCCTGCAGCTGGTTCCCCCAATCACCACCAACGAATTCCAGCAGAACAGCAACCTCAGAGCCCGGAAGCTCCAAAAGACCCCCCCTGTACGGCCTTGTTACACCATCCCACCCTGGGAAGACTTCCAGAGAAACAATACCCGCAAAGAACCCCGAGCTCCATCTGGCGCCATATCCGGTCCGGGTACGGCCCCGACTATAACTCCGACAGCTCTTCTAATTCTCCGCCGGAGGACATTGGCGGTATAATATCCATAGATAATAGCAAAATTCTAGCTCCTAGTGATCGAGAACCCTTGTTATTATCTGACAGCCTCAACCCTAACCCTCAACCCAGCTGTCCTACTCAATCTGTGCTTTATCAGAGTGTTTTCCGAGAGCACCTCGATGAGTCATCACTAGCATGTCTTAAGAAACCTCATAGACGGGGGTTAATTACTGGCGATGGTGCTTGTGGGCGGAAGGATGCATACTATGATAATACGTTGGGTGAGTGGAGAGTTATTCCTCCAATTCATGCTGATACTGAGTCGGAGCTGGAGAATAGTGGTGATGAAACAGATGAACAGGGCAGAGAGGGCGTTGAGAAGGCGAGTCGAAAAAGGAAGACGAAGCAGAATAGGTTGAAGAAAGTAGTAGACTGCGTTGTCGATGTATTCAAGCGGGGAGATGATAAGGATGGTGAACCAGATAGGGGGGAAAGGTCGGGAGAGCCAATTGAGGGGCCAATATTTGGATTTGAGAGTATTTACTAGGTGCTATACGTGGCGGTACCTCTAGTGTCAGGGATTCGAAATATATACTCGCGCTCTTGATTTTGACACCGAGCTATGATCCGTAGGTAGCACCCTTCAGGTGGACAGGATAGAGGAAAGTTCTAAAATCCTACTATCTATCACTTATGGGCTTGTACCCGAAGCCTCCAGAAGTTCAGACCCTGAGCACCAATTAAACGCGAAACTGAAATAAGTAAGGAAGTCATGGAATTCAAAGTACTACGATCTGCATGAAATCGTCTATACCTACGCTACCATGAGTTCTAGCTTACATGTACCAAGTGCCGGGGCCTAACTACAGTAAGCTTACCGCCTTATATTGATTAAGACGTATATATACCCCAAGACTTAGTAAAAGCCATCCCAATATTTATAATGGCTACACATAGCCGCAGCATTCTCTCTAGTCTTTCTCCAAAGCAATCAAAGACGAGTTCGTGATAAAATGATGTTTCTCCATAACATATGTGCGTACACAAGCTTAGAAGAGAAGTTCGTGATTCTGCAAGAACGTCCGGGAATCTGCATGCATTCACGCATGAACGGCAGCTACTGGCCACCATGCCCAAAGTTGGAGATGCGTGTGGTCCATATAGGTCGAATTGAAGCAAATAGAGCTATATAGTAGCCGGAAACAAAGACGGGAAAAGTCAACTGGGTCTAGCTTTGATGGTGGTCGCGACACCAGTGTATGGCCGGGGCTCGTTGCATCACTTTAAGGACCCCCGGGTACATGTATTAATTGACTTATCGATGCCCTATCCTACTCGACATTGGATGAATAAGAATGCACTTCTAAGTCAGGGCAACTATGAGTCAACGGAGTGGTATGATATCAAGGTGAATTAACTATGTAGCTAGGGGTCTTGTTTAGGTGTGGGCATGTGGCTTGATCACCAAATATCACTCGAAATATGGCACCAAGTATTTAATTGCCTGTTGTTGCGAGACTGTTGGTTGAGCTATTGCTTGTAGTTACGTGTAAAAGTGGAAGTTACGAGGCCTGGTTGATCAGCTTGACAATAGCACAACAAAGATATTTTATGTAACCATATATAACACCAGATATACTTGTCCCACCCGGATGTACTAGTACTGGCACTACATTATGAAAAAGGGGGATCACTATGGTATTCCCGTCAATATGCTAACAATGCGGTAAGAATACGGTATTGATACAGTACTGCTCTTTCTCCAATACTGGTTTAATTTGGTGTTTGTCACTAAATTCTGTAGTACTATGGTAGTACTGATTCCATCCCGTTTTTTCATACTGTAGTGATACTTTGCTCACCAAATTTCGGTAATGGTGGCAATAGCCTATTATACATCTAATTATGAGAAAGGGGGCAAAGGGAGTATTTACATATAGTCTCGGCTCGTATTGGCCACGTGGTAACTTAAGCATGTTCAAAATATACATGTACTTACATGTACTTGTCAGTTACTAAGTACTACGGGTGTAGGGGTAAGTCTCCAGAACTATGGCCTGTTGCAACCATAGCCGTAGTTCTGGAGACTTACCCCTACCCCGTAGTACATGTTAACACGCATCTTAGACAGTGCCCGGCCTTGCCTTATGCATAAACTCATGATATCTTCACAGCGGAGAGGCCGATGACGGGCAAAAAGCCACTATATTGAATACTATTTTCTATGGGGTTTATCTATTTCATATTATGGTTGAATTCCCATTGAAAGATGTGAATCCTAAGCCTTTGGGTCCCAACCAGGATACCAGATAGTACCCTATCATGCCATACCCAATAAAACTTATCCTCTAAGCTCTTTGATGTGAAAGAACAGATATGGAAGGTATGGAGACATGGATTGGTTTTGAGGTCAAGATATGTTTTCATAGATCCCACCCACACGTCTGTGGGATCTTCTTTTTCTGGAACCGAGTTTATTCACCCCAAATAGAGGATAAGACGTATGTAGTCTCGTTAGTACACACAATAATTTGACCGTTGCTCTTAGGACTGGTATGAAGTTGCTGGATACGATTAATGATGTAAACAAAAAAAAAAAACTGGTATGAAGTTGAAGTGTGGGTTAGGGTTCCGAACCACCGGTACTGGTTCCCAATCGATTCAGACAATTCTGAAAAACCGAGCAATATATCCCCGAATCCATAATCGCAGCTAATTGTGTAATTTACATGTAGTTATTCCAAGATCTGCACTCAACCTCTTGCAATACACAAAAGTACATGTACTTTTATGCATGGCCACGTCCTAGTAGTTATCCTTTCCGTACTTATTGTACTTCTCATGTAACCTCTGTCCATCCTTAAACATTAGTACTTTTGTGCCTGCCTTACTTACACCTAGTCCCTCCAAGAGCACCGCCCCGATCGGAGTATGAGGAAGAACAAACCTTTGACAATGTTACGTTCGGCAAAATGACAGAATGTAGCGCACTCGGCGCGTTCTTTGGAGGCTTCCTGTAGTCCGCGTTTGGATGATACTTGTATCTAATTCAATGCGCAATTTGTTAGCCCTTCTTATACTATGAGCAACATAGCTTAGCCCTGTCCGTTTTTTAGAGGTCTATATGGGGGGTGGAGGAAACGGTACTTATAGTTATTTTTATCTGAATTCTCGATGTCATCATCTTTCCAGGGAGCAGAGTCAGGTACCATGTTGATGCGGGGCTCCTGTGAAGTGGACATAGTTGGATTCCTTGCTATGATGAGGGTGTTTAGTTAGTTAACTGCTTTTAATCTAAGCATGAGCAAGGTGGTTTACAAAAGTTGTATCCAGCCAGCGCAAAAGCCCCGCACATGAGAGCGAATAAGACCTTTGTTGTCGTTAATACCAGTATGCTGTATTGGACCCCGGGTGATCAGTTCTTTGGGGTCGGGTGGGATGGGCTAGATTACATATAGCTCTGGGTCTCTTCTGGCACCTCTTCGGAGACCTTCTTTACCTGCTGCGCCGCCAATTGCTGACATCTTGATGTATTGTCTTTGTTTTTGAGAAGGGTCTATTCCTCAACTCTTGCTCTTCTTAGGTGGTGGACGCGGGAGGAGTTTTAAGAGGAGACGTGCGGGGGAGAGTATACTTATTGATCCTGAGCGGTCACGTCATATCGGGGAGGGGATGGGGAGTGCGGCAAAAGGCTCACGGATTTGGGGTAAGTACTATACTATACGGCGTTCTTGAGGAAACTAAGATCTAGGTAGGGCCTAAGCTTAGATAGTCTTATTGCTAGTGCTGGAGCGACAGCACCTAACGCTTGGTGCAAGAAGCGAGGAAGACAAAAGCAGCCGGGAGAGATTTACAACCGCGAGGAAATCCCCGCCTTACGGTAACAGAGTATAGAACCTACATGTACGAACCGTACAACTTTACATGCTAAAACTGTATAATGGATGGTATACTCCATATTTGCCACTAGAAACTCACCGGTAAAATGCCATATCGTTGATTCTCCTTGTAGCCGTTGTGCTACTTACATGGAACTTTGCATTACCAACAGCTCCGTTTCCACACCCCGAAGATTCATGAGATCGATTCTAAGAGAGTGTATGTCTACGAAAATAAGAAAAGACCCTATGAGTAAGGGGAATTTTCAGCATCTGGGCAGTTTCAATATCTACGGTCAGCCTAGCTCCTTGTGAAGCAAATTAACATGGATCGTTGACCAAGCGGACAGAAAATTTACCATATCCTCCACCAAGAAATTAAAAAAAAAAAAAAACTCCCCAGATATAATAGATGTCAGCCTCCCCTTTTCCAAAAAAAAAAAAAAACGCCGCTACTTTGAATTCTCATTAACCATCGAAATTTTAAAGAGAGTGGTCCTGTATCTAAATTGTTTTCTTAAACTTGAGGGCAGAAAACTTAGCAACCACCCCGAATACGGCATAGAGAGATGCGAAAAAACACCCGACGTACCTGCGCGCGCCCATGCCCTGATAACTTTAAGTTTAAATCTTCATTATTCAAGATCTATATCTGAATCTGAATCCTCCCTGTAGTTGATGGTCTCTCGGGATTTCACTGTTACTTCTCGGGCGCTCTTCCGAGTCCCTACTCTTCCCGATGGTGGCGGGGGTGGTGGTGATGCTGTCGTGCATGTCCGAACCACAATTTCTTCATTCGCCTTTGGAGTTCCTACATCCTTCTTTTTCGGCCCGCTACTATTCCCTCCTGCACTAAAAATAGTCACTGGCTTTGTAGCAATCGTCTCTTCGGTTTTTACCGTTGCGCCTTCGGCAGATTTGGAGAAAAACGAAAGCAGGGTTTGCTGGCCCTTTTTTGTGGGCTGCACTTGTGAAGTTCTCTGTTGTTTCTGTTTCGGTAGTTTTGTGGCCAGTGCTGGGGGTGTGGATGGTATTTTTTCTGGCAATTTCGGCAATTTCGTTGCTGCACAATCTACAGGTGGTGAAGGGTTTTCTTGCAATTTTTCGGTGGTTGCTGTCGTATTTCTCCCTTTTATTGGGGGGATGATGTTCGTGCTTATTTTCTGTGGCTCCAAAGCTGCGATCTTCGTGCTCTTGCTTTCATCGGGGGGAGATTTACTCCGCTTCTTTGGGGGTCTCTGCACCGTTACGACGCTGATATCCTGCACGTGAATGCAGTCTTCCTCTTCCGGCCTAACAGCACCCAGACCCCCGGGACCCAACAAATTCGAATCCTCCCCATCACTTCCCATCGGTGTTGTCGCCGCCGTCGGGGAAGCACTCCTTGTCCTTTTTTTCCCCGCTCTCCGCCTCAAACTTCGGGGCCGGCCACCAGCAGGAACATCTCCTGATGATACTACCACCCCACGTTCAGGGGTGCTGTTTGCCGAGCCGCTGGCTCTCTCATCCTGAAGAGTTTCCAACGCGTGCTCGAAGGGCTCGATGAGCCGCTGGATGAGGATCTCGCGGTTGGACCAGCAGACCTTGCAAGGAAGATCGCGATCACCGCTAAGGTCCAGCTGAGACCGATCATGACCGCAGTCTGAAAGTTGTTGCTGTTGTGACGCTGGTACGCCGCTGCTACTGCGGGTGCGTAGTCGTCGGCCTGAAGCCATGTTTGTGTTGTTTCCCGTCTGCTTTGGCTTATCCCTCTCGTTTCTGGGCAACTTTTTTTCTTTTTTTTTTTCGACCCAGATTTCTTTCCTATAGAGAGTTTTTCGCCGATGCTGATAAGCTGGCAAAAATTCAGCTTTCTTTCTTTCATTTTATGTCTTGTGAAGTAGTGAGGCCCGCAATCCATCTTGGGGTAAGATCATTCGTGGAAGATTTCTTCTCTTCTCTTTCTCTTTCTATCTGGTCTGAGAGCTCACCAGTTTATAAGAGGTGCAGAGTTTCACGCTTCCTTGCGGCTGCCCTTTCTCTTCTGAGAGTTGTATCTAGGGTTTACGTCAGCTCATGGAATTCGAAAAAGATAGAACAACGCTAACCTTTATGAATTGATGATGTTAACACTATTCAAGTACGTACGTAAAGTCTTGTTTCGGATGGTGGCGGGGAGAGAGGAGTAGTTTGTTGGTTGTAGGTTGTCGTGGATGGAATGGAGGGGAGATAAGTGGTAGGATAGAATATTCGTTGGGAGGTAGTAATTTAACGGGCAGGTGTATCAGGTGGTCAGAGCACAGGTGGTGGATCGTGTCGACCTTTTATTCAGCCAGCCAAAGATGTTCAAGCAAGGAAAGTACGTTCGCCTCGTCGGTCAGACCAGGTTCTCCAACCACCCTTATTTATACCACAGGATTTGCGCGTATCACCTTACCCACCCGTACAGGTTTCGATTGGCGGTCTAGGTAAATTTGTGATCCCTGCAGGCCCCATGCCATTGGGGGAGCCGTTATATGTAAACCTTTGTTTTTTGGAGGTGGAGAAAGAGGAGATGTAGGGGTACAGTAGAGAGGGTAGCCTTATCCACACAGGGCTTTTCCTGTGTTGTAGTACCTCAAATATCGTTTCTGTCTGTTTCGTCTCTGATCTGCGGCATGAATTTGATCTGCTTTCCTGCTTTTTTTTTTGTCTTGATCATTCGGTTTATCGATCACAATATTATTCACCCCTCATGCTCACCCAATAATATACAAAACAATAGAGGGGAAATGGAAAAAGATGCAAAAGACGTTCGACAATTGAAGGACGACGACGCAATAAGTGCGCGTCACACAGCTGTTCTTTCTATCGTATTTTCCCGCTGCAGCGCACATCTCGGTCAAGTTTCGAATTCTATCCTTCTTTTCCATTCATTCAGAGATGTTGGAGGGAGCGGAGGTTCAGAGCTAGGGTCTATTACAGCATTCCGCTCCCCGCATAGTAAATAAGCATTGAGCATTCATGGGGAGGACTTCGGTTTTTGTGTTCTCCCCATGACCGGTGGGGTGAGGGGCAATATGGCCAAGGCCTGGAGGGCTTTTAGTCTTCACAATCGCGCTCGTTTTTCTTCACCTCTCTCTCTCTCCCTCCCTCTCTCTCCCTCTCTCCCTCTCTTTTTTTTTTTTTTTTTTTTTTTTAGAAAAAAGATCGATAGAAGGCCCGAAAGATATACTGCCCATATGTAATTATGCAATATCTAGCTCCGGGTACGTACGTACATTCGAGCAGGCAAGTATATATCTCAACTTAATGACATACCTCGTCCTTGAAATTTTCATTGGGCGGCTTCAGCATCTTTCGCGAGATGGTTCTCCACTGCTGTCACTTTGTCCCTGAAATTTTCTGTTTTATCCGTCCTGT
The DNA here is from genome assembly GCA_024713785.1 of Morchella sp. 2018-W45. NCBI lineage: Eukaryota > Fungi > Ascomycota > Pezizomycetes > Pezizales > Morchellaceae > Morchella > Morchella sp. 2018-W45. Next base: position 208,501 of record JAMGYZ010000025.1, read on the forward strand.
GCTCAACGGTCCGTTAATAATGAGGGAAAAAATAATCGTATGAGGTGACGAGTTTTGCTTACCTACTCCCAATACGGATATCTGTGTGGACTCTGACGATGCCTTGCTCGTGCAGCATCGAATGGGCCTGCCCAATCACCCTCGTAACTTCATCCCAGGTACCCTCTTTTCCACATTTTCTTCGTTAAAAGAGCTCCAGATGCGGTCTCAGGTATTCGCGCTGAGTGAACATACCCACTGTAGTCCCGGCGCTGTGCATGCTGTAATTCAGTCCGCTGTTCTTCATGAGAACCTGGACGTCGGCGATCTGTCTGGACACTGACGCATTAGAGGTTCCGATCTGTAGCTTCTGTTAATAGATTTCCATTGTAGGCCGGAACCAGATCACTTACGGGGAGTAGGCAGAAGTCGGCAGTCGCCCTGATGGGCGTGCCAATGATCACTGTAGACTTTGAGCTTGATGCCATTGTGTAAATAGTGCGTACGATAATAGTAGTTCCAGTTGATAATTGCGGGGTGATGTGCCATTATTTGAAAATATTGCCGACGTCACTAGAGCAGAGCGGGGAATTTGTAGTGTGGTGTAACAAAGCAAGCTGATGGGTTAGCTCAATGTGAAAATTCGATATTTGAATCCCTCGGCCAGAGAACAAATGTTTGAGACAGACTATCAATTGCAGGAATATATGTATGTATGAAGTACCAATCAATCAATCAATTGCAGCAATGTGTATACTACCTACAGACTAGGGTGCACCTAGTATTATCAGCCATCAGCCTCAGGCAAGAGCATCTTCAGTCCCACACTCTTACTGTGCCTCTAGAGTTGACTCAAGGGCAACCTAAGCCTCATTGGGTCTGAGTCAAAGCAACAATCACCTATGGCTTTTGAAGGAAGGTACTACATAAAATTGGTGATTTTAAAAGCTGCTCAGAAAAGACAATCAGCAAACTCAAGTCCCCCATTTTTAAAGATATCGTGGTATAAATACTTTTCATATGATCCTTGGTATGTAAGTACAGCCCTGTTCGAAAAGTCCTGGCACCCTACTATATTGTGTCTGTTTATGAATTCTAACCCACCAACAACCATTTCTCCTGCGCATACTCAAAATTGATAGGTATGGCCGTAATGAAGATATTGTAGCTCTCTGTTATTATAGTCACAGTAATGGGGGAATTAGAAAATAGAAGAAGCACCCTCGTACTTTTGACCCGGGGGTGCCATGTAATTAATGAAGTAAACAAAAAAAAAAAAAGACCCGGGGGTGCCAGGACTTTTCGAACGGGGCTGTACATGTATGTATGTAGCCAAACTGGCACCTGATGTTCGATCCATAATTAATTAACTCTAGATATAGTTCTCAGTTATGTTTACTACGCATTTCTCTCATCTATAGCGCCCACCAGCTCTTTCCTAGTAAACTAGAAGAAATTAGGTAGAGTCAGCGCATGAATATAGCTCACGTACGACAGCTCCCATTTTTAAAAAATTAGATGGACAGGGTTTATATGAGCTCCGAGGATCTGGCTTCGCGGCCTAACTAGGAGACTACATATAGTACTCGTTAAATCCTTCACCCGTACCAAGGGTTCCCGAGATTCTTAATCGCCGGCTTGGAGCTCCCTACCTCGGTTGCTGGGTCGTCGGCATTTGAATACCGCGTCTTACTACAAATTAGTCTGTTGTCCGCGAACTATGTAATTGGTGGACAAAATCGTTAAACTTACCCTAGATCAAGAGTACTGACGAATATATACACCAGGTTCATTATAATCGCCGGATTGCAGATAATAAGAACGTTGTCTAAGTCATTCACTATTTTACCAAAAAAAAATGGTAACTCAGACATTTTTCCAAGAGAGAGTATCCGTATTGATACTGATATCGGCATGAAGCTAGCATCTTAATAAAGAAGGCTGCCACATTTGATTCGGCCTGGATCAGGTCGGCGGTTTCAAAACTGTTTCAAGATGTTCAATTCCGAAAACGGCTGGTTGGTGATATCTTACACGATTGACAATCAGATGAATAAATCGGATCTAAAGCTTTATCGTACTAGCACTGCCTGCGCCTGATAATCGTATTCTCAGTGTGCTTTTGACATTTTTTGTGTATCAAGGCGTCCAGGAATGATTCGGATAGGCATGCAATCCACAATCCATATCGCACACATATATTTTTCCTGGATAATCGGTCCAATAACGGTGGGGTCATCGCCAGACGCTCTGAGAGATCTTACTTTTTTGCTCCAATGGCAGGCTGTAACATATGCATGGCTTTGTGCGCCGGTGTCGTGGTCCCGTACAGTAAGTCGAAAATGTAGAAACTTGGACAGCAAACCCCAAAGATGCCAGAATAAGGCGCGCATACCAAACAACTGTCCTGAGCTTTAATTCTCTGCCGACGTTTCGTAAGCCTACCTATTTTCGATATGCCTATACGTACAGATCCGGAAGCTACATGTAGTTTGAGCTCATACGAGAAGTTCAGGCGCCTTTTTCTTGTTCCAGTGGTAGGACGATTTTCATTTAGCTCATTCCCACGACCGAGTGGATCTTGTTTTCACGGCTGTATCTACTTAGGTAGGTACATACATTGGCGTACGTATTCGAGGAGAGGGGCGACTGGTGCGGTCTAGTCGTGCCAAGGCTGTTATCTTTTACCGTGATCATCAGCGGTAGAGTCTCGGTGCCTGAATACCGAGAATCTGATAAGATAAACACACCTATTTGACAGCAAGATTCTCTTATCAGATCCTTCGTATTTACCTTCAACACGTATACTCTATCCAAACATATAGCAAAAATTTGAACTGGCTACTCAGGTTTAACGACCGGCGGGCAGTTTAGCAATACAGGGAATATTGTATATTGAAATTTTGATAACGGTAAGTGTAGTCTAGTCTAGATCTACTTATGATATTTAATTTAGCTCGATAAGTTAAGATTCTGTATACTGACTAAAGTACTAAAAAAGCGTTAATACGGTATTGATGTAGTATTCTTCCTCTAATTCCGATCTGATTTTGTATTCGTCGCTGAATTCTGTAATGTAATGAATTTACCCCGTTTTTTATATTATAGGTGACTGATGATAGAGGGCACAATAGCTATGCTCATTAAAACTGCCAGAGAGCCCGCACATTCGCAACTACACTGAGTTAGTTATAGCTATAAAAGAAGGATTTCAGTCGGGGAGCCTCTAGAGTCGCAATGCGCGTCGTAGACCAAACTCTGATAAATAGAGTTAATAATGGGACGTTAAGCACCCACAACTAAATTTGAGTCCATATATACTTATGTCGCGTCCAAACAACCGGCAAAAGCTGTGAAACCAACTCATGGTCAGTTTATAATCTATAAACGAATCGAAGCTAAGATCTAGGAGACATTCGATTCGATTCGCATCAAATCTTACAATCAAATGTAGACCTTCTATTCTATACGTTTTCGATACCTTTAAATTTGGTGTTGCCTCAAGCTGGGATCAGTGCACCAATTTCACGGCCCTGAGTAGATGTGCGGGATCACAAATATATATACATTAGTTAGAGCCGGCGATGGAAAGGTGCCACATATATAAGTTGCAGCATCGCATGGCTTGCACTTTCAACGCTGTGGTCTGTGGTTTGCTGCGCCTTTGGCCCTAGCTTACTATATATAATCTAGGTGACAAACATAATTCAGTTAACACCCACTGGGCTTTCTAACTAAGAAAGTCTCAGTCGACATTATTAACTAATGCTAACGTTGTGTTGAAGCCACGACTGTTTTCGTGGCCCAACTCCGAGATGAAAGTTTATAAGGCCACCAACCAATTCAAAAATTCCCTCTCCACAGTACCCCTAATATCCGAGGTACATACTGCCATTATCTACTTAACTATGAACAAGTAATTATGTTGACGCGCGGTAAGAATGCAGATCGTCCAACCCCTAAATGACTAATCTGCTTAGCCAAGCCCTTCTCTCATTGGGCCAGCCGATTGGCTGAACCAACATCCAATTATAATCGGGACCACATATCACTCTCATGCAATACACACTCAGTGAAGTTGTGGACTTGAGAGCTACCCCCCAATAGTTACGAGTTTGCACGAGTCTCTCAAACGCATGGGAGTAAGATATCACTAGCCTCAATATCCAGCACACAATATCACTCGTCCTCTCTTCCCCACACTAACGCTGTCGTAAGATGAGTAATTTCCCATATCCAGTTTGACTTTGATTATCCATTTCACACGGCACCTCCATACTGGGAGCTGAATCCCAAAACCAAAACCACGGATACGTACTATCCTTAACCTCAAAAGCTGATAGGACCCAAACAGGCCAGCTTTACATTCCCCGCTAGTCAACGCATCTACATACATACATGTAGCACACACATGCGGGTGCCTGATCGACCGGTCTAGTTACAGATCCTGCTGTTTCTGCCCCGTGTCTTTCATGATTATTACCGCCTCATCTCCTCTGCCTACTCTAAGTGTATGTACGCATCATTGACAGTTTACGCCCACTCAACTCGCCAATGTAGGTACCGTTTGAGGTTCTGCCCCGTGGCATTGCATATACACCAGCCTAGGACCCTGAATTGTATGCGGCAGCCTCTGCCTCGCATGTAGCTGGTTCGTCAATCTCAGGGCCGATCCAGATCCGCGATCTAGTTGTAATTGATATCTACCTGGTCCTTGGACCCTTTTATGTCATAGCCATTATCTTAAATTATATATCCTGTAAGTACACGTGATACTCTATCCAGGGATCGCTCGGAACTAGTAGTACATTTCATTTCATAATTTCCTCTGTCATCCATCCCCTTCATTTCTCAAGGTCTCGAAAACAAAGCAAAGGAAAAAAAAAAAAAAAAAAAAGACGGAGAAAAACTGGTTAACTACTGGTTTTGAATGTTCACTTTTTTTTTCTTTGCTGAAGAGGTATAGATCAGGTTTGGGGGAGGGGAAAAAAAGGATATGAAAAGTCCCCATTTTAATGATAGCATCAAAATCGCAAAACATCCCTCGTAAAGAAAAGTGATTCGGCCATGAGGACGTGATAAGGGAAGAAATAAGAATAAAATGATAAAAAATGATAATAAAAAATTTAACTCCGAATGCCAAACGAATGCAAACGCTGAAAAGAGAAAAGAACAAAAAAAAATCCCAATAATCATATCCGCATGCTAATAAGATTCTGCCCGCATACCATCACCCATGCATATAAAAATAAAGAATAAAAACATGTTTAGACCCAAATAAGAGGAAAGGAAAAGGGGAAAGTCCGGAATACTGTACACCACCGCACCGGGTGAAAAGAAATTCACATTCTGTCGTAAGATAATCAATTTCAATAATGAAAGTCTCTGCTGTCCTCCACCGTTATCTATTTCTTCTTACGTCCCCAAGCCATTATTGATGTCACCCTGCTCTTCAGCATGGGTCTTGGGGCTGGTTTCTGCTCAGCAGCAACGGCGGCCGCGGCAGCAGCAGTCTCACTGTCAACGATCGCCTTCTGCTCCTGCTCGGTAGGAGCTGGTGCATCAACGGCCTTTGTCTGGGTGGCAGGAACCTCCGGGGCCGGCTCGGGAGCCGGCTCGGGAGCCTTAGGCGCCTCTACGGCGGCAGGGGCAGCAACCCTGTCTACACCCTTGCCCTTATCGACCGGATCGGTGGCCTCAGCTGCGGATACCTGTGGGGTCTCTTCGCTCTTGCTGGGGGCGTGGAGACTAGTCTGACTGGGGGCGGCGGAGGAAGAGGACTTGGCCTCGCTAAGGTTCTGAGTCGACCTCCTCTTTCCGAAGGCCCATGTTGGGCGGCGGGGAAGCTTGCTTGGTCGGCCGTCGTCATTGACGCTTTTCCCGTCTGACGTTTGTGGACGGCCGTCCTTGTGGGATTTGATGGATGCGTTTGAGCGCTTGACGGGCTCGGCTGGGGTAGGGTCCGCTGCGGTAGTTGCAGTGGGAACCTCTAGAGCGGCGGAGGATGAGGGGACTGCGGTCGCGGCTGTGGTATCGCTTCCGGCGGCAGCCTCAACGTCTGAAGACTGCTTAGCTGCTTGTTCTCGCTTCTCCTTGGAGGACAGCTTATTCATAGTGTTGCTCCAGCTCATTCCTCGGGACATTGAGGATTTCTCTTTCTCGGAGCGCCTGGACTCCGGTCTTGCCGCAACAGCACCATCGGACGATGCCAATGGCTCCGGGGGAGTAGGTGGGGGCGTAAGCTCACCTAACTTGGCCTGCGAAGACGATGCTGAGTTCTCGCGCTTCTTCTTTCCCGGGAAGACATTTGTCAATGATCGCCTGAGGGAAGAATCCTTTTTGTTGGAGTCGACTGATGGAGCCCTGCTATGGGATCCGATACCAGTCATGCGGCGGAGAGATTGCTTTCTACTAGGTCCTGACTCGGACCTGGTTGACTTGTCGTCTCCAGCCACACTAGGGGGTTTGCCTGATCTGGGGCGGCGGGTGTTTTCCTCGGCAGTGGCATCTGGTTGTGACCCTTCTTTGTCGTCTTTCTCTTCGCTGTTGAGGGATATTTGATCTGGGGAGGTAGTGGTTGGGTGCTCGATGAATGAAAGGTCATCATCAGCCTTGTCCTTGCCCTTGGGCTCAGCCTCTAGCTTTGCACTGGCGGGCTCAGGAACCTCGGCGAGCTTAGGATGGGCTTCTGTTGAGCTGCTAAAGGACTTACGGTGGGTAGGTGCCTTGACCAAGGTGATGTCAGCTTCAATTTCTTCGGTCTCATCCTCTGCCTCGGCCTTTCTTGTGCGGAGTGCCATGACCTCCGCTGCAAACCCACTGGCAGGGGCGGGGGTCGGGGGAATAAGGCCAATCTCAGGGGGGGGATTGGGGATGGCTACCGAAGTGGATTGTATCTCTTCCTTTGGCTCCTCGATAATCTCCTGAGCCTTGGGAGCCTCCACCTTGAGGGCTTCGGCGGGGGCCTGGACCGGGGCCTGGACTGGGGCTTCAACGAGGACCTCGTCCTTGGGAGCTTCGACTTTGGGGGCCTCGACAACTGGAGCTTCAACGATTGAGGCCTCGGCGACAGGAGCTTCAACAATAGGGGCCGCGACAATGGGAGCTTCAGCAACGGGAGCTTCAACAATGGGGGCCTCAACAATGGGGGCCTCAACAATGGGAGCCTCAACAATGGGAGCTTTAATGACTGGGGCTGTAACAATGGGGGCTTCAACGACGGGGGTTTCAACGGCGGGAATTTCCACCTTAGGTGCCTCCACCTTAGGCGCTTCGGTTTCCTTGGGCTTGAGAACTTCAGCTTCGAAGGGGTTAGGAACCTCGAGAGCTTCGATATCCTTAGGCTTAGGGGCTTCAATCTCTTCGATCTTGGGGACTACAGTATCCTCAACAGCTTTAACCTCCTCGGCCTCTGGTACTGCCCTTGTGGTCTTGGAGGCGGCAGAGTCTTCAATCTTGGAGATCACGGCTTCTTCAACTTGAGGGACCTCTGGTTTAGGGGCATCAACCTCCACACTCTTGGGTGCTTCAATAACCTCGTCAACCCTAAATACCTCAATCTCACGCTTGGGAGCCTCCATAGCAACCTCGGGAGCTGAAGGACCAGCCCTCACTACTTGTTCCACAGCAACCTTGACGGGAGCCTTGATAGGAGCCACAACCTCTGCCTCAACCTTTGGTTCCGGCTCGACAGAAACCTCGCGGCTCAGAGATGGGGCCCTGGTTGATGCAACTGAGCGTGGCTTCCCAGTGGGAGTGAGCGAGCGGGATTCTCTGTATCCTTCTCCGCTGGTGACCGGGGGGCCAGCAACAGCAGATCTAGAGAGGGCTTCAACCGAAAGCGTTCGCTGCTCGTACGGGCAAGCATCTGGATCGTGCACCACTGCGGGAACTATCACCATCGACCCTGTCTCAACCTGCGGGGCTGGTGACTCAGCTCTTACACTGGGAGTGGGTGACGGCTTGTCCGCGAATGTCCATGTGTCATTCACCGGCGGATGCTCCAATATGGGAGATAATGGCTCGGCCTCTTCAGCTTCGTCGATAGTTTCAAGCATCTCATCTTCCATGATCTCTGGTTCTGGTGATTTTGGTAATACCGGCTCGGGATGCTTTATTGGGGGTTGTTGTTGCTCTACCGAGCGTGTCGCTCGGCTCTCCCCGGCATTGGTCAGGCCAACACCCGAGTCACGTGTGCCGACTTTGGTGGAACTTGTTGGTGTTTTTGTTTCGTACGAAGCCTCAAGCAGGAGTGGCGTTCGTTCTGTCTTGGAACTTCTAGAACTCTCGCCCACATCATCATCCTCCACGACTTCAATCGCTCGTGCCTTGCCCTTGTCCCTCTGACCCACCTGCTCTCCACCGTTTGTAACTGCCTCACGCGCTGCCGCTGCCGCACCAATTGACCTCTGCTTTCGTTCCCTTTGTTTTCTCTTTTCCCTGCGTAGTCCGAATCCACCAATGAAAACCCATAGATTCTTTGGTGTCCAAAAGCTCAGTGCAATGCCGATGCCGAATATAGCAGCCAGGAAGCTGCTCGCCGAGAATCTTCCGGTGCTTGCCGGGGCGGGGGTGTCGTCAGGTTCTGATCTAGTGGGAACGACGGAGATCAAGCTGTCGCTCGCGCAATCCTCATGAATCGTTTTAGCCGTCACGATTGTTATGATTGTGGGGGCACTCGAGGGGGGTGGGAGGGAAGAATATGTGCTATACCCAATGGACATTCCTACGCCGCCCAGCTCGCCAGAAATACAGTTGCTTATGGGCATATCGGCGGAACCATCACTATGAACAACACCGCCAGTGTCGGCAGCCCTCGACCGCGAGAATAGCTGATCGAACATGGTGGGGGGTGTGGGGGGTGAAAGGGAGGGGCGGTATCCCGTTGAGAGAGGAGGTGGTAGTAGGTAGGTGATGTGTAAGAAATATGTGTAGGTGGAAAAATAATAAAATGGGAAAGGGTTACAAAAAATCAGGCAAGATAGAACCCGGTAGAAGAGTATGTGAAGAAGGAAGAGGGAGGAGGGAGGAGAAAGAAAGAAAAGAGGAGATCGATGGCAGCAGTACTAGTACTAGTAGTAGTAGTGAATTACGGGGATGGGTGACGGATAATAATAGATTGGCAAGTGTTGGTGTGGGTGATGGCTTGTGATTATGAAAGGACCGAGAAACACAGTTATCTCGGCTCAGGGAATAGCGGGGGAGAGACTCCTCTTTTTTTTTTTGGCGGAGAGAAGGAAGGCGAAACGTCCACGAGGATATATATTCCCAGGAAGGGTAAAGGGTAAAGGTTGTAAGAAGTGGGTGTGTGGGTGGGCAGTAGGTAGGCTGGCAGAGTGGTACCAGTAATAGTGAATGCGCTCAAATCTCCCTTCTTCTTGGAGACAGACAGTCTATTGAGATAGAGAGAGGCAGGCTGATCTGACCGATTGACGTGGTTCGCTCGAAATGGGAGCAATAGAATGGTAGTAGGTAGTATTCGAGGAAGAAGGAACGACGACGTCAGACACCCACTGCGGTCTCGATTGCCGAGTGAATGAACGGGACTCGAGTTCGATGAAAACAAATTATTGTTTTTTACTCGTTTTTAAGGGGGAGTTTGTGAACGAACGGACGAACGTATGAACGAACGAACGAACGAACGGGAACGAACGTGATAAAGGCGGCAAGAGTTGATTCGAGTGAATGAGGTTAAGTTGATTTTTCTCTTTTAGATTCAGATTCAATTCCTCTATCTCTTTTCCTCTGTATGTATCTCTCTCTTCCTCCTATCCTCCTATCCCTATGTCCCCTTCTCTACCCGGGGGTGGAAGACAGTGGGCGCTCTTCCTCCGAGATGTATGTATGTAACAAGGCACTAAAGTGCTTTTCTCGATGTGCGTTCAAGCAACAAAAAAAGCAAAGAGGAAATGATATGCCGGGATTGAGGTACAATTCTCGATTCGGATTTGTGCAATAGGCTACAAAAGCACTGGAGTGCAGCTCTGTAGCGTGGACGTCTACAGCTGGCGGCCCTTTCCAACCCCCCCAAGCGAGAACACGTAGGCACACGCTCCTGCGAGTGACAACGGGGAAACAGCCTATCGTTGAAGAGGGTGGTCAAGGGAGCGATTTGCGCATGCAGTAAACGGTACCAAGCAGGGGCAAGCGACAACGGGAGCCAAGGTAGTTGGTTGGTTAAATTCGTTCTTGGTAAAGTAGGACTCGTAGGGATGGAACGAAGGCAGCAAGAAAAGGGATGGCGGACACAAAAGCATGTGGTGAATGAGCAAATCGTTCCATAGAAAATTTAAAGAAAGGATCCTCCGGAATAGTCTCAATTGGACGATGTTCGGCCTCGGAGGGTGCGGAGAGCAAGACTTCGTGGACCCAGGAAATATTGCAAAAGGCTCCGTCCGGCTAGAGTCTAGATGAACCAACCCACCCGTATTAAGATAATCCCTGTACGTTTTGTTGTCAGAGCCCTAGCCACACCAACCCGTTGTTATGGTTGGTTGAGTGTCCGTCCTTCCTATCAAACATCTGGTTGGGCAGCTGCGCAGCAGCCTGCGCTCAGTGAATTACTAGTACTGTTCCCGGGAACCATCATCACCACCATCATCATCATCATCATCGTCCACATGCGCGCCCCGTCTCGCTTGATACGGGACTGTCACCAGGGACACATCTTTTTAACGGTCTTCGTTGGCCATCCTTCGTGGCTGCCCAGTGAGAAACCACCCAGATCTCATCACCACCATCAGTTGAGTAACCCTGAGGGTGATGGCAGCCATCACGAAACACAAGGCTCTGACACGCCGTTTTAAGTGCGGCTCTTGTTACTCTTCGCGTCAGACCAGAGCAGCTGGGGAGGGGCAACTAAACAATGTGTCAATTCCTCCTCGATTGACCTAGTAATGCCACTTCATTCATGATTCAGCGTACACATCTTAAATTCATTAACATCAATCGTAATTCGTAACTGCAATTCCAATTGCGAGGGGGAGAGAGAAAAAAAAAAAAAAGCAAGGACATGAAGAAACAATTAATTGGAACTGCCGCTCAATACCATGTTTTCTTTTTTCTATCTCACACTGGCATACTGCAATATGCGAGTACATGCATTTGTAAACACGCTAAACCTAAATTATCCGCCAACTGGCAGAATCGATGGCCCGATCATCCGTCTTTGCAAATTGTTTTCCTCAACCACTTCTTCCTTTATGCTTTTTTACTGTTATCGTGGGGGTGATTCTCAGCAGCACCAGTGGACCAAAGAAACACCCCGTTCCTCCTGAGTAAGCAGTGTAGCACTCAAAGTCTTACTCTAGAGTAGGTACGTACCTGTGGCGCAAATGGAAAAAGAGAAGGTCCAAGTTCTTCCGTGCCATCTCCAGAAAAGTTCCGAATAACCCAGATCCTAGCAGGGAATGCGTTGAAGAGTGACTGACCCATGGCCCGAATACCCAAAAAACCCCACCCGGGACGGGTTGGGAGGATGCAGCTCGCAACGACTCCCTTGATTGGGCTGTTACCATGCATGTAGCACCATAGCTTCCTCCGAGCTTTACTACATTTCAAACACCGTGTTGTTCCGTTTATCTCTTTCTCACAGGTGTAGGTACATATAGAAGGTATCATATCTGCCATCCACCCACTGTTCACCTTGGGCCCTATTCTCCCCACATACATACATACTTCTTACCTTACTTACTTACCTACTTTCCCCCATGATCAAAATATGACGGAATCCAGAGCGATTGAGTACACAAAAGACGGATGCCAAGAGACATACCTATCGACATCTCTCCTGCACAGCGCTGGAGGAACCCCACAAGCAAGCCTACGCACCCCACAAAAGCAGCCTTTACACGTGAAGGATTTCAGATCGGCCACATGTATTTCCACCAGTGGGGGGGATGGGTGTAGGAATGAGTACGAGGTTTATCTTTGACGAATAGCATGCAAATTGAGCACCTCCGGAGAAATCAGCGCCGATAACTGCAACCCCCTCCGATCAAGGTTCACGATGGATACCATCCCGAAGGCTGGGGTGTTTCCCGTGGCTCTGCGGCTCTCATTTGGCTTATTTCATTCAGAAGGAACCCGTAACCCGGGCCTTCACTCTCAAATTTTCCCAATGCCATGAATATGAATCCTTCTTTCCCGACTACTACATGCCTTTTCATTTCCAGGGATCGCATTAATAATCTTTAAATTCATTCACCTGGGAGAGAACCCGGCAAGGGACTCCTTCCGACGCAATGAAGCATCTGGCTCTGAGCGTTTAAGGGTTGTTAGTGTGCTGGCAAGTGCTGTTTCCTTTCCGGTATCTATCACCCGGGTCCTACCGGCCTTAGTTTGGTGGGCTAGGGTTGTTTGCCGGTACAATTTCTTGTTTGCAATATCCGGGCCGAGTCATGATGGCCAAATCCAGAACTTGGAAGCGCGCGGGAAAGATAAGATAAGATAAGATCCGTTTAGGTGGAACCCATGATTCAATACCTGTTCACACGGAACGCGAAATGATTAGACTAGAGAAAGTCCTACCAAATATCGAATACGCAGCAGCAAAGCTACCCAGTCACTTAGAGGTTTTGCCGTTTGTTGTGATGAGAGATAGGGGGTACAGGGCCTTATAAAGAATTCGATATATCTAGGTTTGCCTTTAGTTTTTGGGGGTATTGTTTCGTTTATCAGATATAATATTAGGGTGGTAGCGGGGATAGCGCTGGGGAGTGGAAATGTATCGTTTTTATATGATGAAAGTTTAAAAAACAATATAGTAGCGTCAATTAATTTTGTGTTGGGAGATGCGTCGACTAACTATTTTATCACCTGATTTGCTGTGGGAGAATACATGCAATATCTGAACGACTGACTTATGGGGGAAGTCTATTGTTGGGGGGGACAGTACAAGTTACGAGATGGCGGGTTATTGATGATTTTGATTACTGAGCTCATGAAAACTCTAAGCAAGTTATAACAGTAACCCCACTTTGAAGCCAGTGTTTTTCCCCTACATGCATGTCCCCAGGTAATTAGATCTAGCACTGTTTAATTAATCTCGCGCCCCGATCCGGTACTACTACATGTAGTGGCATCAAGTAAGAATATATCAACTCCATCTAATTATATACAACTATATTGCGGTACTGCGATTAGGCCGTATGCGTTCTGAAGTACATATATATATTGTTTTATATCATTCATATACACCTCCCCTAGATGTCCATACACGTATGTACTTACTATCTCTTACTATACGATTTTTTTTTTACAAAAGCCCTCACATATCGTCTCCTAAAGTCATAATTATAAAGACTATACTCCTTCACAGTGTCTATAGAAATCATACCTGAGCACAACTACCAGCCAGTCAGGAGGTGTTATAGAACAAACGAGTGACTTCCCATGACCGACGTGACTGGCCAAGCGTCACTTATTTGATACTTGCATGCAACCCGTAGGTTATGGCAGTCGCCCCCTCCCCTATACCAGCTGTATATGGAGTGACGTAGTGATTTTCCTCCATAGTAAATAAATAAAATAAAAATAAAAATAAAATAAATAAATGTCCCTTATCTTCCCCAACACTAGCTAGCCTAGTGCATGCACTCCCTATCTCGAGCCCCATCATTCACCCTGCAAGCATCTCCAACATTTTAACTTAAATCTCCCTTTCTAAATATCCTCATCACTATCATCCTGTCTAATCCTGGATCTTACCCCCCCCCTTTCCCTTCCATAAAGGTCCAGTCTTTCTATCTCCATAATCTGGCGTGGCAGCATACTGGGTTGAGGTTCGTCTCTGTCGATAAGGGAGTTACCTGATCAGCCTTTAATTTCTCCTAAGCTCACCACTCGTGCGCACCGCGCCGGTATCGGCGGTATAAGGTCAAGTGTCACCTTGTTTGTGTTGTTAATTAGAATTAAGCTTCGTATAGTACTTAATTAACTTAGATATATATACATACCTGTAGTTATATATTATGTTGTGTTTACGCGTGTAAACCCTCATGCGCAATTTGATGGGCGGAAAAGGCGGGAATTAATCAACAAACCCCTGTAAACTGAATTCTAGGCTTAAAGATGTATATCTTAAGTATATCATGCTGTTAATAAGCTCCACTTTACCATTAGTGCTGTGTCCATCTATCGCTTTCCATATATCATTATCAGGCCTTCCTTACATAGAGTATTTTCGACTCAATCCCCTTAGCTCAATCACGGCATGGAGTGACCTGCCACGAAAAGGAATCAGCACTCAAATGTAAGACGGTCCATATAGAAATATATGTCGTTATAATGCTTCACTTAGAAGGCCTGTATCCGTAACAAGGAGTGCGTACCTGTAGTAATATTTACATAGTAAGTACGTAATCATTCAAACCCACTGGAATAATTTATAGGTCAACTCTTGAAGACTGAGCTCATTCCTCTAAAAAATAATTTTTAGAACATTCTAGGATTACTTAGTCATAAGGTATCACTCGATACGCAACCCTAACCCAGGTAGGCTTTACTAACGGACATATGAAAATATTCCAATCATATGCAGTCGTACTCCCGTTCTCTTTCTACTGGGGACCGTATAGTACTTGCACATTTAGCGGATATGTATCGGGGCCCAACATGGATATTTAGGACATGAAGATAGCCCTAATCCACAGCGACGGATCGCTCTCATGGATAAGTCCTGCCAAATTCGTGGCCTACCTTAAACGTTATACGATAGCTGTTTGGAAAATTGCTGGTTCTAGTAATGGTACGGACTAGGTCGCGAACTTTAATTACAATATCATCCGTGGGAGTGATAATATGTATCTAACACCAAGGCAAGGGCCCTACGAATTAATTTGGTATCATGAGCTCTGGGAAGAAGACTGAGTATTATTATACTTTGATCCTTTTGAGGGGTTTCTAGTTCTGGGGGACTCCAACAAGGAGTTGGATTATGATACCATATATATCCGCTAGCTATCCAGGAAAATTGATCCATTGGTTAGTGGTGCAGAACTGGCTATGTTGATGTAGGCGGTTGCGTAATGTTTAGTGACATCGTGGGTACCGCAAGTCTGATCGATTATATGCCTAGAGAATATTAATGCTATTGTTCTATTGGATTAACCCACCCTTCCTCCCAAGCCTCAGCCCGTAGCCCCAAGTTTTATTATGACTTATTGGAAATATGAAGTAAAAGTCTCTTAGAAAACTCTCTGGCGGGCGCGGGGCGTGTAATCCAATACATAGTATCTCCCAAATATCAGGTCGGGAATGCTGGATTCGTTGAATTTGAGGTGAGAGATATGGGAGCGGAGTTGAGAGGGTGGGGTTATCTGTAACCTTGTAGATTATGTTCAACTTAAGTGTCTGCTCCTCGGAAAGTATGAGAATACATGATATGCCAATAGGGCCACGTGTGTCTTTGGAGATTTTTTACCTTGATTAACCTGATCAGCGGGGAGCCAGTACTGTCCCCGCCCCCACCTCCTAGAATACGCCTTCCGGTCAAGCCTCCGCAGTGAAAGGGGATAAATCTGGACCCGAAAGTAAAAGGGTGTTTGTTTCTGTCTCAGTTGCACTGCCTATCTCTGTACCTACATGTGATGCTCTTAGCATTATGAAACAATGGTATACCTCGGGGAATTCCAGATGCGAGTTTCTTGAAGCAGGTCCTATTGTTTAAGAAGCGTGGATTACTCCTAGGGACTCGAAAAGCTACTATTCCTCCGTTTTACGAATTTCCATGGAATTTGTGTGATCTATTTCTGGTCGTAATTATCTTTGGACACAATCCCTAGTGGTCAGATCATGGTTTGTCTCCGTACAGGAATGAGAAGAGTAGGGAAGATTATATTATCGTACCACACGAGTCAGTTTATAATTCCTAAAACTTGCATTTGAGAGACTGTTTGAGGGACTGTTCATTGGACCTACTCGGAACTCTGACTAGATAGAGATTATCAAGCTGCGTGTGAGGTGAAGCCAATGGCCGGCCAGCGGCATGTATGGGGGTGATTGAACACCACAGAGGCTTAAGGTGAGATGATAGCTTGAAATAAAAGTGGGGAAGGATGTTAATATAAGCGGCCAAGGTTTTGTCGTGTCCCTAAGCCTCGAGTATATCTAGCTCCTCTTAGTCTGGCCTAGTGGAAACTCTGAATCTGATCTGCTGGCATTTACAATCAAGGCCGTGTCATATAAATGGATTTTGGTTCTAGCATGTTCAATCAATCCCTTGGCACTTAAAGATGCCATGTAGGCCGACTGTATGTACGTAGATACATGTATATAAAAGTGAATTTACCTCTATAACCACCGGGAAATTAAGTATTCTAATCAATTACGCAAACTTCCGAAATTTCCCCTATCTATAAGTGGGTCACATCGAATCCGGTTATACCGGACGTTAATAACTAGGTTGTAACTATGCTATTATACCCTATCTCCACGTGATAGGATTCAGGGTCCACTTCCTACCACAACAACCTAGTTACCACCCGCCTGGAAGCGAAAACGCCACAACAAAAAATAATAAACCATATTATGCGAATAAAACCATGGTTTGGACAGACCCAGCTTTTCTGCTTCAAGTTGCACTGTCCATCACCCACAACTGTGGCAAAGACAATTAAACCTAATTAAGTCTAAAGCCGATGATCTCCACGCACGAGCCACATACCCTTTCGCCACTGCTTCGCCAATTTTTTTTTTTTTTCCCTTCCCTTGTCAGCTTTCATAAAATCATTTCCTCAACTTCAACCAATCCTATCAACCAACACCTCATGTATTTTCTCCATCCTTCATGCAACAGTATCCGGTTTCAAATTTACAAAGTCGATCCCCGGTCGGATTGCTTAAAGATAGTTGCTCCGTGTAGGATAGATATGAATTTCAGCTGTGAATTGACCCAAAGATTCCGAGGCAGGGTGTAGGGTAGGTAACTCTACATGTAGGTTCAACTCGAGAAACCCCGTAACTAACGCAACCCCTGCCCAAACGTTCATGCTTATTTAGGGTTGAATGTACTGCTTAAGTAAGGGATTTAATATCTGGTAAAATACACTGCCGATCTATTGATGGGGCATTTGTATTACCGGATTTTCCCGGGTCATGAGCCCTCACTCGAAGGTAGTTAACGTGTCTTGGGCCTGTTGGGGGTACCGGATCCCTTGCTTTGGTTGAGCATTTATACCCGCTGGAATGATAGTTTTTTTGTATGCAGGGTATGATGCTTTTTTTTTCTCTTCCCTGCGTAAGCGTCGGGTAGGGCGGAGGTGGGTTATGATTTCCAGGGTCTCGCCCTACCAAGTCAGGTGAAACTAGCTAGGTAAAAAAATGATACAGATATGGGAGATGGTTGGTTCGGTGGCAAATTATCTCCGAGTGAAATGATATTTTGATCACTTTTTAGGATTGAGGACACCTGTGGAGTAACGACCGGTCTGCTGCAAGAGGCAGCAGCACCACACAGCGTATGCAACCAAGATATTTATGAAGTGGCCACCGAGCGGTGTCCACGCAAGCACCATAATCTATGATATATACATATTACTATTGCATGGGCAGCAACCTCGTCTCCGTACCGTTTCGGGATCGTACCTCTCCCGTAGTCAATGCCGCTGTTTACTGGGTTTTGTATTTGCTTTTGTGTTTTTCAAACCCCCGATTCTCATGTATGAACGGCTTTAAGGGTTTGCTCACGAGCCTCTCGGTTTTGGAGTGATGTAGACGGAGAATGTAGCAGATTTGGTGTTAGTATCCTTTCGTAACTTCGTAACCAACTCCCCACGGTGTTTTCGCTTCAACGCTTTGGAAACACCATCTTCGAAGATGGACCTTCTTCAACGCAAACTAGAAAACAATAGTCTGAAGTACAGGGTATAGTTAGGGGCCTTCTTATACCATCCACACTTGGGAATTTGCTAGTTATCCGCCGAGCCTTCAGACTATGGGCGGCGGGGTTCCCCGCAATAATAATCTGCTGTTTCTAACTCCATTTTGGGAAAAGGGAATGCGAAAGGGGAAAAAAGGTTAGAAATCGGCCGGGTAAAGTGGCGAATGAGAAAGTTCAAGCAAAAATGGGCCCCGGACAGCCTTTCCGTCCAATCAGCAGTGGCGTAACGGGGGTGTACCCCCATGAACAAGCTGGCACTCTTTGAAGAACGAGGCTGCAGAACTGTCAAGCACCCTCCGTCAACTTCTGCCCTTCCGAGCCGCTTTTTTCGCGTTCTGGAGACTCCTCTAGCGGGCGGAAGAGAAGATCCTCACGGAATATAAGGCTTTGCTTGCCATACCCCTTCGACCTGGCCGTGGGACTTTCTCCGAGTACGTACACAGGTCATTAGCCCTCGCTACATCGCTCTGAAAACTGTGGGACTGCGCCACAAACCCCCTCCCCACAACCCCAAACTTCGACAGAGTTAGCTCATTTCTCCCAACAATCGAGCCCTTGGAGTAGATTCCCTGTTGAACACACGGTTCTTCTGGGTTTCTCTCTGCGGTTGTCGATATAGGGATCGATGTTGATCTCCTATGGAACCTCCTCCAGGTCGCTACAGTGCTCCGCCCAGTAAGGGTTCATCAAGCTCCGATCCACCACCAACTCCTCCAAACGTAAACCCGAAAAAACCAACAACTCAAAAGTCGAGACGTTTGAGTAAAGAACAGAGGAAGGGTCGCTACGATCGCATAGGAACGTTAACGAAGGAATTAAAGGACGCGCTTAAGGATGAAATGTCACGAAGGAAGGACTCGTGGGATGTAGAGGGGGATAGGGAGGAAGAAGAGCAGTGGGAAAGCAGGAAACAAGAAATATATGATGGGCTTTTAGACTTGACAGAGGAGATAGAAAGGGCTCTTAGAGACAGAGACAAGGAAGCAGTTTTGGAATTATGGGGAAAAGAGATGGAGGAGAAGCGGGCACAAAGAAGTACTGGGTCAAAAAGAGATAGTGATACTGGTGGATTCGGTGATGGTGGATGAGGCAGAGGTGGGAGGGTATATGAGAGAAGAACAAAAGAAGAAGGATACATTGTCATTTCAATCATATGGGCTACGAGCATCTTAGTTGGTGTTTCTAGACGGAATAGAGGGTTCGTTACCATTTCTTTGGTGTTTATATCAGTTTTTTCTTTAAGTACTCAGTTGATACCTCACACCGAGGAAAAGTTTTACTAGTAATTTTATTTGGAGGTAAAATCTGTTCAACCTTAATTTTGCGCCTGTTAGACCAGATGCCATCCTCTGGTAAGCCTTTGCATATATTTGAGTATAGTTACCGAATTCTATATTTGCCCTCAACCTCCCCTTTCCCTCCCTGTTGCCTCCGTGAGGGTTCCACATCTGTTGACACGGGATACAGGAGACTGATGGTGGGCACTACCATCACCCAGCTCACTGCCTATCGCTCCTCTGCGGTCCCCCTGGTCCTGAATCCGCCCGGTTTGTCGAACCAGACTCAACGCGTGCCACCCAATTGGCATCGTGTTGCGCTATGTCGATATAATAGCTGTCAACCTTGTCGTCAGATAAGAGTCATTTGTCGGCAAGTCTCTTGTAGTATCGCTTGCGATCCTCGATAGTCGGTGTCTCTTTCGTATGGCAGCGGTTGGGAGTTCTGACAGTGGCGTATGAACTGGAGCTAGATGCCCTCCTCCCCCTTGGTCTGCATACCCCGTGTAGTCGCGAGCACCGCCACCGCAAAGACAATTAGCAAAGGCTCCGGCCAACCAGGTAGCGGTATTCTAATAGATTCAATTAGGTTATCTATCTCCCGGGATTATGATACCAGATCGGGGATGGGGGACGGAATGGAAGACAGTGAAGATGCCATTATCCGTGCCTGTAAATGAACCCTTTCCCGGGATATCTTTGTACCAGGTGTGAAAGAGTGCGATATAAAGACATGCCCAAGACTTTACCAATAACGGTGATGGGTGGAGACGTTTGCACCCCACTCATTACCACTAAGGTGAGTGATGTGCGTAACGGAGGATGCAGGACGATGTTTTTAAATTTGTACGTGAAGTGATGAGCCACAAGCTTGGGGTATTTAGAAAATCCATGGGGATCCTTGTTGTGTGTGGTTGATAATCGACAATTGATAAAGTCGCAATGTTTGGCGTGAAGATCACTTCCACTTTAATCCCAAAATGAGTTGCTGGCCAGCGCCACACCGAACCAGGTCGGGTGGCAACCGCCGTAAGCCTTCTCTCTCTCCGCCCTACGCGTATCTCCCCAACCTTTCTTCCCCCGAAAAAAATGTGTTTCGCCCTTTCGCCGGGCTGGAGTTCCGTTGAAAAAAAAAAAAAAAAAAAAGGATGCCTGCCAAGGCATACACACCTCGGAAATCGGGGCAGAAAACGCAGGGCGAAGGGGTCTTTTCTTGAGCTGGGTAGGGGGAACATCCCCGGCGAGGCTATATACGGGCAGGAGTGATGGGTGACAGGATAGCTTAGCTAGAAACAGGTTTTCCGAGACAAGGGATCATAGAAGTCTTGGCAAGGCAAACGTCAGGCCATCATCACAAATAGTGAATGAATGAAAATCCTGACGATAGACAGTGGAAAGTGAGAGGCGGGGTGGGAGGGGAGATCTGGGTAGGTGTGGGTTTTTCTAGAAAAGATTTTAGTGAAAGCGAAGCCCGAAATTTCGTGTCGATCATACGAGTGATAAGCTGTGATTCTATCTGCCCATCTGCCAGATCAAATACTAATCCCTCAGGTACAGCTACCAAGGCCAAGTAGAGGAAATGTGCGATATCATTCTATTCGAATAACGATACTGTTGTCAAATTCCGGGACTGCAGTCCCAATTTCGCTCAAAAGCTTAAACCACTTCCATACTAGCCCTACTATCTAGGAATAAGTTAGATCTTGGTAAGGTACATCACCAAAGCTTGGGTGACGTCGTTTGGCAACTTCTAAACCGGATTCTGTGATATGTATTGGATTCGAATTACCTGTATTGAGGATTTCCTGCAAGACATCTTGATAGGCACATATCTTGCCACACCTTATCTGGCAGCTTGGATATCCGATAGCAGTATCTGGCGGGGAGACTATTTTCCGGAATCTTGTTAGTTAGGGTCTGGTTGAACTAACTGCAATCATGTGAGGCTGGTGCCACTGTGGCTACGGGTGCTACAGCAGTTCAACGACGTCCTTTGCGGTTATACTAGCTACTCGTCTACCAGCATATGAAGAACCAGAAAACGCAAGTGACGAAAATAGGAGTGATTTGTAGGAGAGATCATCGCTACTCCATACAAATTATCCTTTCCCTGAGTAATTGCATTTTCTGGTTCTTATGCTAGTAGACGAGTATGTGGCCTCCATGCGAAGCGGTGCTTTGTAGTATTGTACTGTAGTCGATACCCACTCTACCTCTCACACAATGATCATGAGAGGTCTGGGCTCGCGGGGGGATTATAGGAAGGTTGACTGTCGCTTCGATCATGTATCTGAGGGAGGTAATGAAAAGAAAGAAAGTAAGTCCAACGGCGATGGATATTGAGCCAGGAATAAAAAAAAACTGCCAGCTCACTGAAATCAACCCCCCCTTTGACTGCAGTGACTGTCTTGTAGCCCCAATTGGTATTTCCGGCTACCGGAATCAAGCCACTAATCAATCACATGACAGAAATACATTGTTGATGAAAGCTTAAAGCTGTACCTTATACCAGAGAAACTGAACTACATCTCTAGGTAACGATATCTTGGACTTGAACGTTCCAGGAACTCTACCCGGTGAAGGAAGGGTTAAGGGGAGAATCTTAATGATAGCCCGATTCAATTGACCTAGAGACGAGATCACTTAGTTTCGAAGTAGACCAGCTCCGGTGCCTGAAGTTATTTTCCTGGAGCTTCGAATTATATTCTCGGCCTTGCAGACCGGGAAAAGGTCAACGAGAGAATGAAGAAAATTGGCATGATAGTGGATTTCGATATATATATCCGGCACCAATACGTGATATGTCTTAGCACTAGGGCTAGGGGAATTGACCTGAAAGCTATCCCTTAGACGAATGAAACTCTATATTTCTAGCTAGCCCTCTGTGCCCTCAACTCTGCAATTTAATCCGACCCTATTTCGCAATTTGGGATTTCTCAAACTGAAGCTGATAACCATGACTTGGTTCTGGTTATATAGCCCCTATATATAGTAATTATAATTATAAATGAAAGCAAGTCTTTGCCATAACGGCGCTGGCTAGCTATAGGCCGATCCTCATGATACGACAGCCGCCGTAGCTTTTATCTGTATATAATATAGCTGACAAGATAATTCATACAGTATCGTGCGTCGAAAGCTTTTATAAAGCTATATATCATGAAAAAGCTTATGTATAACGGCACTAGTTAGTGTAGTAGTGATCATGATGACCGTGTTACTAGCTAGCTAGCTATGTGTAGTAGCTTCGAGTTTCCAGAAGGAGAACACACTAGACATCCTGCAGCAGGAACATATTCCTGCATACTCCTTGCATGACATGGAGTTGTCTATAGCTCCCCTAATTCCCATTATACCGTACTTGACCGATATTATATCAGCACTTTCCTGCAAGTATTCCTCCACTCTAGCCGCAGCTGAGTAGTTCTACACGCTTACCAGCATAAGAACCAGAAAATGCAGTTTCTCAGGGCAAGGGTAATTTGTATGGAGTGGTGCCGTTCTCTCATACAAAAAATACCTATTTCCGTTACTTGGATTTTCTGGTTCTTTTGCTGGTAAGCGTGTAGATACATGTAGCCAGCGCTATCGATACTGTTGTACACAGCCAAAGCCTACTATAAGGGCACCACCCTTTCGGTCGGCCCCCTTCTATCTACTGTACCGGTCAATGGGGTTGGTACGTCAGGTGTCAGAGGAGCTAGAGATTATCCCCCAAAAAACCCATTCTGTCAGAGACTTTGAAGGGTTTTGATAATACCTAAATCAGTCAGAAATACTTTGTCTTGTCCCAAATTTGATTGTCATAGGTCAGATCAATGAATAGTCCAAAGGCTCTACTAGCTAGCGAAATATAGGTAAGATAATTTTCTAAGATATATAGCACAATGTAAGATTGTGAGAAATAATCAGAACTGGAAGTCATGAGAATTTTGCCCTATGCAGTCAGAGGGCATCCTGTATGTACCAACATAAAATTAGTCAGAATCTACTTGTACCAAATCCAACGGCTGTCAGAAATGGCGGAATGTCCCAACCTCATTGACCGGTACAGTATGTCCTAGTTGGTATGTACCCCCAATAGAAGGGTATTTAATCCCGCCACAGCGATACAAAACCTCTGGCTGTCCCGGCCGGGCGTAGCCATTAAAAAACCTAATTGCATATCGTTCCACCAGCTTTCTCCGCCAGGAAAAAGCCTCCGAATATACTACCGGCCAGCCAGTGCATATTGCCTGCAGCAATAATATACCCCAGCCCCGGGTCTGGCCAAAGCTACTGATTAGTAGCTCATGCACACACAGTCCACAACACACACTCCGACTAAAAGCCAGCAGCAAGCCAGTCAGCCAGCCACTCCCCCCCCTTCCTGCGCGCTCCGACCCCGATACACGACCCAACTCTACTAAACCTTCCTTACACGCCGGTCAATCACCCCAGCTATCTACCTAAATGTATCTAGCACTCTTATATTCCATCCTCGGAGCCAGTCCAGCCCAGCTGCAGCTGCAGCACGCGGTCTGCATGGCCCCCACGTACCCCGAATATTTTTTTTTTTCATTTTTTTTTACTTGTCTCTGCACAGAATTAACCACGATTACGTTGTTCATACTCGGATGGTGCCAACAACCCCCACAGAGTACCGCAAAATCTCAAATAAGAGCCCGGGTTTAACAGAGCAATAGGTGGTGGCAAGACGCAAAGCAACCAATCAGACGGCCTAGATTTGCAATTTGAGCCTTGAACCCGGGTTGTTCTTTCGAGAACGGGCGGTACCCGCTGGAACAGACCGGCCTGCCACAGCGGGACCCAGTCACCGGGTTTCGCAAGGGTGGGTTGAGACATTATGCGTTGCAGATCACGGGGTATCCCGCCGCCTGGCCAGGGGATGATGCGCGCAGCGGCGGTGGTTGTTGTTGTTGCTGTTATTGTGGTGGGGGCTGTTGTTTGAGACCTCGGGTGGCGGGCGGGACGGAGGAGGAGGGGCGGGCGTCGGTGGTGGTAGTGGTGATGGTAGTGGGGATAGTATTAGCAGTACCATGCAATATATTGGTTGATCTGAACGTACGAGTCGTCCCGGACAAATTGGGTGAACAATACACTCTCACTATCTCTTAATTATAAGCTGTTAAATATTAATATTGCTGACCCCCTATAACGGAGAGAGTAAGACCTGTTAGCCAAAGACAACAATTAATTAACTCTCCGTTTTTTCCCTGGGGGTCAGCATTTCACTGACAGCTTAAGGGATAAGGATATATATGGTCGGGACCAGAATATATGTATAATTATAGTAAAATATCCTTATACGAAGTACGTGCCCGAGAGAAGAAGCTACTAAAATGGCACTTGGGAACTAGAATATTGTAACTTTATATCACTATATATATATATCGGATATAGTGAGTACTTCTACAAGAGTTGGCCATGGGGTGGGATCACTACGGCATTCGATTCCCTCCAATACGCTAGCACTCCAATACCAGTCTAATTCGGTATTCATCACTAAATCCCGTAGTCCTACGGTAGTGATTTCACTCCGTTTTCCCATACTGGATCCTTACACCGGCCTCAACAATAGACCTTTTATAATTTACGCTGCTGGACCCGTAGCCGCCCTTTTTGACAGACTTGGCATATATCAGGAATTAATCATAGCCTAGATCGAGTCGACCTCCACTCCTTCTATTCTTTGTACAATATATATATAGAATATTGGCCAACTGCAAATGACGACCCCCCCGCCCCCCCCCCCCCCCGCGACGATTCTTCCGCAGATGTAACTACACCTAGCTGTCTCCCCAAATTAAAAAGTGAACACTCCTGATCACCAGGTGGCAAGCAACATCTGGCTGGCTCTCGATCGAAAATCGGTGAAAACCCACATAACGCCAATTGCAAGAGATAATTGAGCTGGATGCATCCAGCGCAAAGGGTCTACTAGCATGCATGCACACCCATGATAGCTTATACTACTCGCTATGTACAGCGGTGGGTAATAAGTCATCGGATGCCCTAGCCACAATTTTGCCTGCAAACGCGCATTCTGGTGGCGTTCCGTCCGATGACTTATTACCCACCGCTGTACTACTATATATACTCTATATCGAGGCTCCTCGCGCCGGCTTCGAGTTTATATATATTATATATATACCGGGAGCACAAATTAAACAGGTGGTAGCTATAGACGTGCTCCTCATAAATTTAAAAAACAAAGTCCAATAAAACAGCTAATCATGCTCTTAGTGGGTCAGCTTGACAAATTAAAAAAAAAGGTTCTCCATATTCTTACACGCAAAGAGTACACACCATCTGTTCTTAGAGACGTTTACAGGCTTTAATTTGGGTGAAATTATATTACCCATACCGTACCCCGCGCGCGTTTAACCACCCCCCGCGGCCAGGAGGGAGTGTTTCTACGGATATATACACACGGGGGACTGTAGCTAGAGAGGCGTGCATGATCTTGAGGAATTTGTAGTGCTAGGCCGGCCGGCCCAGAGAGCTAGAGCTTTCAAATTAAAGTACAGTACCTCGCGCGCGGATTCCCCTTAAGCTTAAGTCGAGCCTTTTTGGAGTACCATACTATCAGCAATACAACGTTGAAAGAGAAATATATCTATATCCACTCACAAGCGCCCAAGCCTATATAACAAGTTCGACACACCATTAACTCTACCCCCTCCCCTCCCCCAGCCCAAGCCCTCGTCCCGAACAGGCACCGAACCCCGCGCTAGCACGTACGTACGCAGGTAGCGGAGGAGTCCCGGTGCATGCTGAATATAACTGGCGCGCGGGGAAGACTGGCCGTCTCTAGCTGCTGTACGTTATATCTACGTGTGCTTCCACCCAGCTCGCTCGATGGCGGCAATATGAACGGCCAGCTAGCTACCCAGTACGCGGCTAGGCCCCGCTGTGGAGGGTTCGGTCCGGGTTGGCGCACTACTCCTTGGTGCGGTTTATCGGGGGTATGGTGCAACTACCAAGGACGTTGGGGGCGGGTATCGATCAACAGGATACTTATTTTTGCACAGCTGAGAATCCGTTCATATCAATTTGCTTTTGTACTCTCTGTGGCCGTCACTTTTGATTTTCTTGGGTCGTTGCACCCCAATGGGGACAATACCCCCGTGAAGGGTCTACATAACGGATTGTTTAAATCTGCCGGCCTGTCGGCCGAGTGATGTCCCATGACGCAACAACACCGCCCCGACAACCAAGGAATCCCCGCCGGGCTGATATTTCAACCAACACCGAGCACTTATTCAACCCTCCATCCTTCCCCACCACAACAAACAAGCTTTCAACCCCCCCCCCCCACCCAACATATCTTGAAACACGCTTCATAAAAAGCGCCCCTCAACCACCAACCAGACAACATGTATTCCAACCACAACCTAACCAGCACACACACACAAGCAAAAACGATGAGCAGCTCCAGCCCCAGCAGCATCTACGCCTCGCGCCTGCCGCTCCCAACAGCGCCCACCACGCCGCTGCACATCCCGTACACGCGCATCCACCCGCCGTCGCTGCCCGTCTCGCGCGTGCTCTTCCCGGCCAACCTTACCGCCGCCGCCATGAGGAACAGGTACCGCGAGCATCCGGGGCTCTCGCGCATCCCCCGGCTGGCGCAGATGCCGGAGACGCCGACGCCGCCCGCGAGGGGCAGGGGCAGGAGGGTTGCGTCTGCGCCGGGGGGCTTGAAGATGATGCGCCGCGAGGAGGTGGGCGGGTGGAGGGTGGATGGGAGGGTTAAGGTTGTGGAGAAGAAGATGGATGTCGGGGGGACCTGGCCGGTGGCCGAGCTCGGAGGGTTGACGGTGGGGGAGAAGAAGGTGGAGGTGGAGGAGGAGATGGAGGGGGAGGAGGAGGAGGAGAAGGAGAAGGAGGAGAAGGAGGAGGAGGAGGAGGGGGTCGTGGGTGCGGCGGGGCCAGTGGTGGATGGGGGGGCGAGGAGGAGGAGGGGCGTGGGGTTTAGGAGGCTGGTGAAGAGGATCAGGAGGTCCTTTAGTAAGGTTACCCTCAAGATGAGGGAGTAGCCGGGGGTGGGGGTACGGCCCTGGGGGTTGAACAGGGCTCTAAATTGAAATAGGTGGTGCGTAGGTCCTCGATGTGGGATATATATATAAGTAAATATACTATTTACTTATATATACCATCTCTGGGCCCTCGCAGGGAAGAAATCTTCATAGTCCAAGGGCCAAGTATGCATGCTCTAGTCTAGTAACTAGGGTATTGATGCATTTAATAATTTGGTCCAAGCTGAGCTTTCTCTTTCTTGTGATATGTGGTGCCTCCGAGTAGTATACAGTCAACCGTGGCATTTTATATATATGGGCATATATACAAGACACCCCTTCTGTACCCAGGTCAGGTATATCGATTAGGTATCGTACGTACTGTCTATATCCCCCCAAAGATCAAATCTTAGGCGCAGTATGAAGTATAAATAAATAATAAATAGATCAAATGTTGGGCAGTCGGGCGGCGAGTGACCAGCTGTGATCCACTTCGCTATCACGGGGAGGTCTGGGGGGTGAAATACAGCCCTGTTCGTCTAGCTAGATACATAAGAGCAGTATATACCGTAGAGCACATGAATGTAGTGTCCCCTCGTGATGGCACGGCACTGACTGTGGATGTGTGGGTTATGGGAGAGTGCCTAAAATGCAAAGAAATCCCATGCCCGGCTAGCAGCACTCGTCTGAAGTAGCAATCTACTCTTATTAAATACATGTACTCATGCTCATATATACACAACCCACGGTCGGTTCTACCTTACTCATCTGTCGATGTCTCCCCCCTCATAGTTCTTTCTCCCTCCCTCTCTCCCTCTCTCCCTCTCCCTCTCTCCCTCTCTCTCTCCCTCTCCCTCTCTCTCTCTCCCCACACAAGCTTTAATCTCCTACAACACCCGCCGATACAATTAATATAAGCATCTATACAAACCACGGATCGATACACACTCCCACTAACTACTTGTATACTACACTCCAGAGAAAGGCCATGGTTTAACCGAGGCAAGTCCTCTCTCCTATCCCACACCCTTGCCCGTGCAGGGTTCTTTTCTGTATACGTACTAATATTCTCTACACGAAACAGTCGGTGTTTGTGACCCCTGCGTCGATCAGGAACAGCACAAAATAAAGTCAAACTATCAAGGCCCTTAATAGACGCAATATTTAATTCCCATGCCCTGTCTGTCGCGCTTAGATTAAATACCTAGCGCTTGATCAAGTGGGGGGACCCGAGCGCGTGGGAATATAAAGGGCACCGTCTACTCCACTCTGTCCTGTCCTACCTTGCCTATCAATTCGTTCGTTCGTCTGTTCTCTTTCATAGCAGCTGGATTGATTCTTCATTTCTTCCCTTCCTTTCCTTTCCCTTCACACACACTCTTTTTTTCCCTTTTTTTCTAGACCTGCAGTGCAGCGTCTATATATATATATATATACACCATGCGTCTCCAGACAGCCCTATCACTGCTCACCCTGGCCCCCGCGGCCCTTGCCCAGCTCCTCACCGACACCCCCGTCGGCCCCACCACCGCCCTCTCCGCAAAAACCACAATCTGCAATGTCCTCAACTACGGTGGCGTTGCTGACGGCGCCACTGACCTCGGCCCTGCAATCACAAAGGCGTTTGCCTGCGTCACTGCCGCCGGCGGCGGGGCAACGCTCTACGTCCCCGAGGGGAACTACATGAGTACGTTAATTATATATCTCTCCCATTGACGCATTTGTTCGTTTGGAAGCTAACACCCCCCCCCCGCAGTGTCTACCGGCGTAGTCCTCAACGCGGGCACAAAGTGGGCCTTCCGCCTCGACGGCCTCATCACGCTCGACGTGACGGGCAGCTTCAACGGAAATGCCATCGTCATCAAGCGCGCCAGCGACTTTGAGATGTACTCCAGCAACGGCAAGGGCGCGATTCAGGGCAACGGGTACCAAGTGCGGCAGTCGGGCTCCTCCCAGAACGCCCGTCTACTACGCTTCATGAACTGCAGCGCCTACTCGGTGCACGACCTGCTGCTCATCGACGCGCCCACCTTCCACCTCATCCACAACAACGCCGTAAACATGGAAACCTACCACATCACCGTGCGCGGCGGCGACAAGGGCGGCCTCGACGGCGTCGACCTCATCTGCGACTCAAACTGCTACCTCCACCACATAGAGGTCACCAACCGCGACGAGTGCATCAGCGTCAAGACGCCGTCAAAGAACGTCCTCATCGAGGACATCTTCTGCAACCAGTCCGGCGGCATGTCCATCGGCTCGCTGGACGCCGGCGGCGCCGGCGCCGAGATAGAGTACATCCATATGCGCCGCATCAACGTCTACCAGTGCACGCAGATGCTCATGATCAAGACGTGGCCCGGCGGCACCGGCGCAGTGGGATACGTGCGCAACAGCGTGTTTGAGGACTTTTGGGCGTACGACACCACCTACGCGCTCGACATTGACCAGTACTGGTACTCGCACACGACGCCCAACACGGGCGCCATTGCGCTCTCGGACCTGGTGTTCCGCAACTGGACGGGCACCGTCAACAACGGGATCAACAGGGGGCCCATCGTCATCAGGGGCTCTGACGTGGTGCCGCTGACAAACATCACGCTGGAGGACTTTGGCATGTGGACCGTCAACAAGGACCGCGTGGTGCTGCAGTGCAACAATGTCTACGGAACGGGGTACTGCGCGAGGGAGCTGGCCAGCGGCGCCACCCCTACCGCGTTCGCCAGCACCGTCACCATCACAACCACAATGTCGGGATACACCAGCCCTACGAGCCCTGCGTGGGGCGTGGCGGGATACGGGACCACGCAGTCGATCCCCGTGTATACGCCGGCGGCGCTGTGGGGGACGGCGTCGGTCTCGGTGGCGGCCGCGCAGGCCACTAGCACTGCATCGACGGAGGCGTCAACGTCGTCGGCGAAAGCTTCGTCGTCGTCGTCGGCAAAGACGTCAACTTCAGCGTCGTCGTCGTCGGCAAAGACGTCGACTTCAGCATCGTCAAAGGCAACGTCTACGACCGCGAGTGCGACGACAACCCTGGTGACGAAACAAGCCTCCACCACTTCGTCTTCCGCGTCGGCAACAATAACGGCGACGACCACCAGAACCAGGACCAGGACTAGGGGTGGCCGTAGAGACCCGTGGAGGAGGGATTGAGCTTGTGGATGTATATGTATGTAGTTATCATATCGGGGGTGGGGGGGGGGGGGCGTATATATTGTACAGTATACAAAAAGTAGAATTAATTCTCAAACAGCCTAAAAAATAGATTATAGAAAAAAATAAAAGTATGGTGGTAGTGGGAGTTGTGTTTTGTGGTAAACCCGATCATTTCCCCCGGTGCCATCACAGATTCTCACTCGTCCGGCGTACGGTCTGACCCCCCGCCAGCGGTAGCAGAAAGGACTCGGGGGGTCCTTTGGGTTAATTTGGTGTATGCAACTGACATGAGAGGGGCCCATTCCACTCCATCCCACGCCCCAGCCAACAGCCAACAGCACGCACATCCCACCCCGCAAGGCGCGCATCGGGGGCGCGGGATTGGTGTTTACGCTGGTGCATGCCATCACGAGCGGTGGGGGTTTTAATCTGCTACTAACGAAACGAAACGAAACGAAACGGGGCGGGGCGGGGACGCGGGCTCAGATACATGTAGTCTCGACCCCGGGGGTGTATCGGTTGGTTGACGGCCGGGTCGAGTGATTACCCGTGATCCGCACGATCGGTGCTGGTACGTTGACTCACAGCCAAGGGGGTGTTTGGGGGGGTGCACGGGCGGGTGTCGTTTACTGTGTATGCGGGGTCCGTATCTGTATGTGTATGTACCCCGGGACCAGTCGTGTGCTTTTGTCACCCGGGGGGTAATAGGATTTGGCGAGGGTGTTTCCCGGCCGGTCAGCACGTATCCTCGACGCCTCTGTGTGGCAGACAGGCCGGGCGTAATGGATGTACCTTATGATTACCGCTCGAACTACCGGTATACCGCCAGCCAGCCGCACACTGCTGGTTAATTGCCGGATGTTCTGACTACTTGAGCACGACTCGTATATCAGAACTCACCATTATATTCAGCTGAGACATGATTATATATATAATTATTATTATTATTATTATCATTATTATTATTATCATTATTATTATTATCATTATTATTATTATATTCTGATTGGCCAGAGACTTCTGCGCCAAGAGTGAGGCTCTGACTCAAGCAATTGAGTCACACTATAATAATAATAATAATAATAATAACAATAACAATAACAATAATAATAATAATAATAACTAATTAATATACAGCTAAGCTTTCTTTCCATATAAGGCTCTCTCCTCAGCTTCACCTCAACCCAGCAAACCACCAGCAAAAATGCCCTCAACACGCCTCACCCTCATCTCAAACACCACCCAGACCACCCGCTGCCCGCTGCTCCTCCCCCCCGCCTCCGACCCCCTCACCGCAGTCTTCACAACCGCAAAGGCCAAACTCCGCATCAAAAAGCCCACCCGCCTCTTCCTGCGCGGCGGCCACGAACTCTTCACCTCCTCCGACATCCACCAACACCTCAAAGATGACCTCTCACTGCTCGTCTCCTCCGGCGAGGACTACGTGGGCGGCACCCACAAGCCGCCGCCCCCGCCAAACACGAACCCGGCCTGCACAGCACACACCATCACCTCCACACTCGTCCTGGACCCCGTGTCGCTGTCGCAGCTCGACGAGTGCGCGAAGCTCCCCGGCATCATTGCCGCCGTGGGCCTGCCAGACCTCCACCCGGGCACGCGCTTCCCCATCGGCTGCGCCTTCGTCTCAGACGGGTACATCCACCCGGCGCTGATAGGCGGCGACATTGGCTGCGGCATGAGCTGGTACCGCACTGCGCTGCGCGCGGAGAAGCTGTGCGACGCGGCGGGCGCCAGGAGGGTCGCCGCGAACCTGGTGGGGCTGGAGGGCGAGTGGCGCGGCCCCGAGGACCGCGCCGAGTGGCTGCGCTGTGGGAACGCGGGCGGGGCGTCGGCCAGCGTCGGCCCCGAGTGGGATAGGTATCTGGGTACCATTGGCGCGGGGAACCACTTTGCCGAGATCCAGGTCGTGGACGAGATCATGCCGTATGATGGCGGCGCGGGCGGAGAGGCCTACACGCCCCCGTTCACCCCCGGGGAGGTCATCCTCCTCGTCCACTCCGGCTCCCGCGGCTACGGCCAACACGTGCTCTCCCAGTTCTCCACCACCGAGGACGACGTCTCGCTCCCCGCCGGGGACCCCAAGGCCGTCTCCTACCTCGCGCAGCACAACGCAGCCTGCACCTGGGCGCAACACTCGCGGGACCTCATCGCACTGCGCTTCCTCCGCTGCCTCGAGCCCTCCTCCCACCCCTGGGCCACCACCACCCTCGACATCCCCGCCTGCCACGCCGAGATCCAGCGCCGAAAGACCCTCGACATCCACCACAACAACGTAACACTCACGCCGTGGCCCCCCGCCGCGCCCACAAAAACCGTCTACATCCACCGCAAGGGCGCCGCGCCGGCGACCCCCGAAACGCCGTTCCTCCCGCTTCCCGGCTCGCGCGGCACGCCAACGCTTGTGCTGCGCCCGCTGCTCACGGGGGCGTCGGGGCATGGCGCGCACAACGCGCTCTCGCTGGCGCATGGCGCTGGAAGGGTCATGTCTCGTGCTAGGGCGCGCGTGGGCCTCGCGCGCAAGTATGGTGGCGAGACGCAGGTCATGACGGGCGGGAGGGGGGGGGCCGGGTGCGTCGTGTGTGATGATCGGGAGCTGGTGTGGGAGGAGGCGCCGGAGGCGTATAAAGATGTGGAGGCTGTGGGCGCGGAGATGGTGAGGTGTGGGGTTGCGGCGGTCGTGGGGAGGGCCCTCCCGAGGGTTACTTATAAGGTTAGGAGGGAGTAGCCCCCTTTTGTTGGGTTTTTGGCTATAGTTTGCCGCATGTAATATAATACCAATAACTTCTTTCCACTATTTTCATGCTCCAGCAGTGTTACTATGAAACTTGATAACCTTGTGGGTCTATCAAGCCCGCCCGCCCGACCCCCGACTAACATCTGGCACTACACCCCAACCCCGCCACCCCTCAATGCCCGCGAGAGCCCAGGCGCAAGTCTGTTGTCTGGCGCGGTATGTATCCTTTGAGGGGGGAGTGTTGTAGCTATACACACACACACAGGTCGAGGGAGGAACCACATAGATGAGACTGCGTAATCCATAGATCTCTGGAGCCATAAGCACCGATCTCGAATACACCCAGCCCCCGGTACGAACTACAGTGATTAAACAACTACTTACCGGATGTGAGAACCATTCCCCAATTGGCGCGCGCAGGTTGGTAAAAGGAAAAAAACTGCGTATTGATCATTTCCCCACAACAATTGTTTGCCTGCCCCGCTGCCATGCCAACCAATTTTTCGAGTCTGTAGTCCACTAGGGTTAGGGTCAGCCGCTTAAACTACTACGGGCGTACCAACTCTTGCCCTACACCCGAGCATAAGATGAGGTCAGCGGG
Source organism: Morchella sp. 2018-W45 (assembly GCA_024713785.1). NCBI lineage: Eukaryota > Fungi > Ascomycota > Pezizomycetes > Pezizales > Morchellaceae > Morchella > Morchella sp. 2018-W45. Next base: position 242,171 of record JAMGYZ010000025.1, read on the forward strand.
TGGTACCTGCCAAGCACCCCAACCCACCACCCCAAATTTTCTCCTCTCTCCTCTCCTCTCTTCCGCCAACAACACCAACACCAACACACCACCGAGCAAACCGTAAGCCCCCCATTGTCTATCCCAACCGCGCAGGATGATGATGTAAAGACAATACACTGAAAATTCATAAGCCCTCCGCGCTCTGCGCGGGGGTTTGCTGAGAGCTTTTACTTCTGACTGCCTCTCCTCCTCTTTTTTTTTTTGTGTGTGTTTTTGGGGGCTTTGTGCTAACGTTTTCTTTGGCGGTAGGACTGTCGAGGAGTTGGGTTGGCGGCGAGTAGTTAGTGGAGATCAACACTTTTGGGATGTTTTGGGTCTGTGGTGCTTGTATGTACCGGTATCCGTGGTAGTGCCGACGGGGAAAATAAATGTCATCTCCTCGCTAAAATCTCCTATCTGTGACTCGATTTCGTGAAAGATCCAAACGCGGTTTGATAATTACACTCAAGAACTGCCGTCTAGACTCACAGACTGTCACTCGCGCTAACATAAATCCCTTCTATTCGGAGTGACTATTAAATTACAAAATTAAATCGAGCAGCTGCTCCTAATCCAAGTACAGTGCCTTGCTCCACCACTCGCAAACCTCCTGATCGTCATTGGCAGAGACGACAGTCATGTTCGTGCCATAAACAACAAGCCCCAACCCCTCCTGACCGAATGCCGGCCACTGGATCTGCTCCGGCCCGACACCGCTTCCACTCCCCCCCTGGCTCGCAGAGAGCTCATTCGGGGTCCCGCCGACCACAAAGTTCATGACGAACCTCCTCGTCGCCAGCAGGATATCCCTATCGACGACGGCGCTCGCCCCGGGGACCTCGTTGAACAGCAGCACAGACCACGTCCCGTGGGTTCCCGGCTGGATGGCGGTGACGAGGTTGTATGTGTTTTCGGGTAGAGCATTCGACATGGCCCATCGGTTGCAGTCGAAGCCAGAGTCGGCGGTGATCTTGATGAGCCGCTCCCGCTGGGTCTTGTAAGGGGTAGTGGCACTGGGCGGTGGGTAGAGGGCTAGAATATCGGCGATGGTTGCATTGGTGATTCCAGGGAAAATACTGGTGACCGAGCTCTCGTCAAATGTAGTGGCGTTTCCGACAAATGAGGCGCCCTAGTTTTTTAGATATATACAATGTTAGAGCAGTTCAGATGGGATGTGATGTTAGAGCAGTTCAGATGGGGGGATGTGCCGGGGGAGGCCTGCGCTGCGGGTAGGGAGTAGACAAACCTCGTTGATATCATCAGCTACTAGGATCTTGACGTCCTTCTGGATGTGGCCCTGCGCAAAAAGGTAAGAGGGAATATCCGGCACAAGATCACCATCTACGGCGGGGCCGAAGCCAAAGCCAGGGGGTGCAGCACCGCGAATGATATCCTTGTTAGCCTGCTGAATCTGCTCTGAAGGAACCGCTCGGAGGCACTCAATTCCCTGGCCGGTACCTGGGGAGTAACAAGAGTATTAGTAATTGACGAGCTTTAGCGAGAGCGGGCAAATATACATCCGGTCGCCTCCTGCAAGGCCAGATAGCCACTCTCGGCATCCGAATGTCCGCCGCTGGGGAAGAACCCGGGTCCAATAGGAATAGCCTTATTGAACAGCTTCTCGCCAGCACCACCGTAGGCTGAGATCTGATGCATGATTGACCCAGCGCCTGCCGAACTGCCCATCACGGCGACTTCATCCTTGGAACCCCCGAAAAGGTGGATGTTGTCCTGGACCCACTTTAGTGCAAGCCTCTGGTCGTAGAGCCCAGCGTTGGGGGTTGTGTTGTCCTCGAGAGTGAAGCTTGGGCCAGCGAGCCATCCGAACGCGCCGAGACGGTAGTTTGGCGCGACGTACACGACAGGGCTGGGGGATTCTGTGAGGAAATTAATTGCATCTCCCTGCTGCGTTTTATGCCCCAGCACGTAGCCACCCCCGAAAAACCTGCAGGCATTAATTAGTAAGTAAGCAATCAGCCTATATCTCCAATACTTGCACCACGGGCAAAACTTACCACACCAACACCGGAACTTCGCCGCAATCCCCCTCTAGGACTTTGCGCGGGACAATGACGTCAAGGAAAAGACAGTCCTCGCTAACTCCCACTTTGGTAGTCAGGTCGCTGCCAGCGTAGGCGGGCTGCCCTTGGGGACAGGTGCCCCCAATACTCCCGTCTTGGATTTCGCTGCGGTCCTCCAGAGGGGCTTGTGGAGGGGCGAAGCGGAGGGGCCCTGTGGGAGGGGCGGCGAAACGAATGTTGGAGAAGGTGTAGGCATCGTAGGATTCCTGACGGTTGCGTTAGTAGAGGAATAAAGGGAGAGTTAGGAGGGTGGTAGAGCTACATTGTAGGAGGTGGCACGATAGACAGCATAGCCTAGATCAATAGTAGGAAATTCGGTAGTACTGCTATTCAAGGAAGTAGGCGCAGAGGCGACGAGGGCCGAGAGGCTAAGAGTAAGTGCTAAAGTAGAGAGAATCATGACAGGCAATTATTGCTATCTGATTCTGGGGGTGTTGGAGAGTGGTGTCGAGAGATAGAGCTTGAGAGGAGGAATAGACGGGTTTATATACATGTACTTGAGAAGCAGTCATAGTGGGGGGGGCTAGGAGTTATTCTCTACTAAACTGCAGATCTGATGTATTCATTACAAGTACAGTGCATGGAGTTTTGCTCAGCCATACCATGCTGTCCAAATTGGGCGTTGTCTCTCCCTGTACTAAGGCTGAAGCGGTTACTATAATCAAAAATTATTTGCGCATCCTTACGTCTCGCGGGGACTAATTAGTAGTATACCCTCCTTATCGGGATTATAACGACTCAGTTCTCTCGCAATGATCTAGATACCGAGGAAAAAGGGAGATACACAGTCACAGTCCACAAATAACAGTAGTCGGGAACGCTAGTATGATGTATCGACTTGCTGACGGCCAAAAGTCTAGTTTACTACTGTGCTCAAAGAACTCGGGTGTGAGGAGAACGTACCCCCATAACACCTGGTCACTAACAAATTAACCAACGAACCATTCGACCTCGGAGTTGCGAGTCCGGGCCCTCCGTATCGGAGCCGAACCCCCGGACCTCCGAACCACTACCCCGGGACTCCCGGGTATGAACCGCGAATGGAAGTGGCCTGCCAGTGGGCGAGCAAGCAAGGCAGGGTGATAAGCTAAGGTGCCAAGCACCTAATTGCCCGATTCGCCAAACTGTAATAATAATCATTGACCGACTAGCTGAAAAGGTGCTAGAGGCTTACAAACACGGACCACCATACTTTTAGATTTTTAATGCTCGATACATATAAAATCCCTCTCTACCTTTCCTGCTACATGTCCGGGTAAAATTTAAACCCAATGCTGCTGCTGTAATGTTGTTGTATTTGTTTGCTCGGTAGCAACACTACTAATCGGGGATTATCTATGACTCTGACATTGCGTTGCATGGCAGGGCTGATCACCAGCGACCGAAATTGGAGCTTACTCTGGCCTAAAAGCCCCCGATTTTCGTTATTTATGTAGACTAGACCAAAGTACATCACAAACGCGCGTCTGGTGAGGCTTAACACCGAGAAAATGGATAAGCAGCTAAGTAGAGGAGTAAGTACTGTTGTTCACTCTCTTTTGGCTTGTTCCGTCAACACGGTCCAGTGCCCGTCAACACAACGACAGTAGTCATCTTTGTAATCGATATGCTTGTTACCAATGTGTCTTGGTCATCCATAGCTTAGCTTGGCAGATAAATATAGGCCAAAACAGCTGCAGGCTTAGAAATAAGCCTTGTATAAATCTAGAGAGTTTCAAGCCCGTTATCTCACTCTGGGGTGCGTGGTCGAACCTAATAGCTTTATTATGGTGCAGGGTTAGGTTTGTTCTAGGGAGCGAAAAGTGATTAGAATCTGATAAGACGAATACATCACAACATTCACTTATCAGATTCTGATCACTTGCCCTCCTAAGAACGGCTATCGGCGGCGCAAGAGCGATAGCATAGCGGTGGAGGAGGTATGGCGAGGCTTGGCTCACGAATGGGACCAATTTGCTATAAGACCTGCCAAGCCTCTACTACATACATGTACTACGGGTGTAGGTGTAAGTCTGTAGACACCTACTGCTGTTGCTTACCCCGTAGTACTATTATATCTTCTCGGCAGCCGAACAATTACCACACATTTGACCAACACCACTGGTGCATGTCCTTCCAGTACTTCCATCATTATCAAAGTAAGAACTAATAACACCTCGCCTGCAGGTATATAGTATCTAGTGGCTCTTAAGTGCGAACCTCGGCAGGAAACTCTTTTTGACAGTCCCAACCGTAGTCCCCATCAGTTAATAGAGCGTTTTAGTCCCCCATATTTCGGCCATACTTCGTCCATAATTCAGACTCGCAGCGCCGAGCCCTGTAAGGGTGTAAAATAGACCACAGATCGTTTCCGGTTTAAGCACTCTTACAGGACTCGGCGCATATCTCGGCTGAATTATGGACGAAAAAATGGGAGGACTAAAACGCTCTAATGGGCAAACCGAAAGGATACTGCCTCCCTGGCTGTCTCGCGGACCATCAACAGCGGGGCACCATCATAATTACAACTTGCAACTATTTTGGGTGTGTAATGGAAGTAATTATTTCAGTACACAGCATTTTTTTCAACTTTCGATAAAATATAAACTATGGCCAGACCCAACCCGGCTGGAATCAAGACCTACTTATCTGAGAACCATCACCACCACCACCACCACCACAAGGTCGGAGGAGGAAGTGTACACGGCTATATTATAGACCGAAGCACCCCCACAAAACAACGGCTACTTGGGCCTTACAATACTCAGACAGTAGCAGCTTCGAGCAGTACAAATTGCAGCAACGCTGGGTCAGAGCCATAAGGAACTAACCACTGGCTGGAGATGATGCTCTAGCTAGATTTGTTGGCTTTCACCTCGCGGATCGCAACTACTAGCCCTCCTCCTCGCCGTACGCCACTAAATTGGTCCATTTCTATATATACTACTGCAGTTGCCAATCGATGAAACTGCGAGAAGATGGCGGAGCCCCAACCCTCTAGTTGCTATATATGTCTGCACCGCCACTTTGATAGACATAATATCATGGTCATGAAACATCACTCGAAAACATCCAGTCGATGTTTTTGTTCGGGGCCGATACCCTTACCATTCAAAGTTCGCATAATATACTATTCGGGGAAGAAAATCAAGCCCTTCAGGAATATTAATAGGCTGTATAGAGCTCAAAATACTATCACAGGCCGCCGTAAAAGATATCCCCCAAGCTAGAACCCCCCCCCTCAGGTGGTTCTCTTGTTGTATAGTAGCTCTGTTCTCCAACATCCTAGCGCAGAAAGTACGGTTTAATACCCCTGTTACCGAACAAAACTTAAGTTATCCGGCGGCACTGAGGCGGCCGAAGGGAGGTAATAGCGGTCGCGTGAAAAGAGATGGCGTGGAGGGAGATAGCATGGGGGGAGGTTAGTTAGGGTGACTGGGAAGGTCGAGGCTGGCAGGGATAGAGATTAAGGTGGGCTTGATAGCGTATAGAAGCTGGGGAGGTACGGGAAATCAGTTCAACTATCCATGCGCCCACATTCAAAGTGGCTATCTTGGGCGGCCTTTACCTTTTTGCCCGAGTTTTCGGGGGGGGTTGGAGTAAAATGGCTTGCTATCATATAGTTATAGAAACCGACCGCCCGAATGGGCCACGGCATAAACATTGCGGCAGCAATAGAAGGAAGTTTTGGGGTTTATTACTGCCTCCAGAACCACCAACCCCCGTAGTCACCAGGACTAGAGAGTTCTTACGACCAATGATACAATTAATGATGTAAACAGAAAAAACAAAAATCTTACGACCAATAATCATGAATTATCACTCGTATACCATCCTACACACATGCATATATGCTGCATACACCACCGCCAAGTACGGGAAGAAAAACGTAGCTGTATGAAAAAATATTACTAATCATACTTAGAGCTATAGTGTATGGAAGCCTTGCCATATTTCCCGTACAATGCGGCCGTCGCGTCTAGATCTCGTATCTCCCTTTATCGAACATGAGCTTAGACATTACATATCCCAGAGGAGGTTGTTTCGGCGCGTTGACGGGATGTGTCATGTCTGCACCTTGTCTCTCCGGTTCAATTCATGTCTCGCCCAGTAGCACGGCCTTGGCAGTGAATGTGTATGTGCATGTTCCAAGAAGTAAGGTTCTCCGGCGGGCCACATGTCACCCGGTTCTCTAGAAGCAGGCCAGGTTCCCTGGCACTGGAGACGTCAAGAGTTGTACGTGGGGGCCACTTCCATTAGGAGTCGCTGCCAGTATGTAAGGTACACGTTTGGTTTATCCATTGTATCTACATGTACTATTATCGACTACTTCACGTGGTAACTTCCTTCCTTGCACCCCATACCCTCCCAGTTCTCTGTGCACACGGACACCGGTGGTTGCGTCCTATTCAGTAAGGTTATGATACCAGTAAGCCATGTTTTCGCGAGCCACACATTGATCCATGATGCGGGGATATATTTGCGCGGTATAGATATACATATTATTGGCAATCTAGATCGAGGCCTGGTATTATACTCTCCCCCGCGCGCTATGCACCGCCGCTAATCCACCTTCTATTAGCATGGTCTACTCTAACATTTTGGGATCATGGACTCGGCTCAGACATGCACGCGTGTGTGTAGGTTTCTACAAGACAGCCCTTACTGGGTCATGATATTAATATATTCCCCCTTACAGCAGAATTTTGCATAAGCTTTGCGCGGCTGGGATCTAGGTGTGGTTAGACACATCTAGATATATGCGTATGCAAGGATCAATTCCTCACCACCACCTTCGAGCCGCAAGGCTGTGAAGCGAACCAGTAATTACAACGCCGCATCTATTAATTGCCCCTGGATTATAGATATTTTCCAAAGACTTCCCTGGCCTGGCTTGTTACCAGGGAGTAATAGAATAATAAATCCAGGCGCGCATACGTCAGGAAAACCGTCAGTTGTCAATACAAATCTACACAGAATGCAGGTTTGATTCGGTCCCAACCCCAACCCCGGTCAGTACCGGAAACTAGGATCGATATCTATCATGGTAGACGAGACAAGATACATGTGCCGGACAAGCCGGATTCGCGAAGCTGGCCTGTCTCGTCCCGTCTCGAGCTAGACCTTTTTTTTTTTTTTTTTTTTTTATGTATGTACCTACTCGGGGCAGGTGAAAAGTACCGGACAACAAAGGTCTTTGGTTCACCAATGGGTGCGTATACTAGGCGAGAACTATTCTACTGTAGAGATAAAACTTGTATTGTCCGGTACTATTTACCTGCCCCGAGTATGATCACGATCACACCCACGGGTGCATGTGCCGTGTGTGTGTGTGTAAAGAATGTGGAACCCATCCATCAGATCTGGCCTGGGCCAGCCAGCCTCTCCCTCGCCTGAAGTAACCTACATATTGTAGAGTAGCAGAAGTGCCCCCCCCCCCCCCCTGTATATACGCCTCTACTGCTGGAATTCCAATGGTACCACGATGCCTCCTTGAGGGGGGGGGGGGGGTATGGAGAACGGGGGAGGGATGGGGTAAAAAATGTATATATATATATGAGCCTACGTGCACACACCCACTCATCTTCCAATTCTGCACTTCTCCACGTCTGATCAATTTGAAAACCTTCAGGTAACAAAGCAATTACCTATATACCACCCCCAAAACCAAACAACCAAAATTGAAGATGCGCTCCTCGACCATTACCCTCGCCCTCAGCCTCCTCGCCGCCGCTGTCTCAGTCTCCGGCACCTACACCAACGGCAACGACTTCTTCGACGACCTCCCCACCTGCATCAAGGACTGCAACGCCGACACCATCGCCGCCGTGAAAAAGCAATGCGACTCGGCAAGCAACAACCTCGAGTGTGTCTGCACGGCCAGCGACTCCATGAACGCCAGCAGCAGCGACACCGCTTGCACCCTGGGCTGCTCGGAGGACGACCAGGACGACCTCATAAAAGTGAGCCTCGAGATGGCCACCAGCTGCGTCCCGTACCTCACCGGTAAGTTGTTTATATATATACATTCTCGCGAGCGAGCGAGCGTGGGGCTAAAATATGTTCTGGGTAGGTGAAAATTCAAGCAACAACTCCACGTCCAGCGCGATGTCCTCAATGTCGGGCATGACCACCGCTACAGGCAGCAGTGTGGTGGCCTCGTCGACGGGCGGGTCAATGGCCACCACCACCAGCAACAGCACCACCGGCACAGGCACGGCCACGGAGACGCCCTCAAGCACCGCGTCCAACTCGCCTGCGCAGGCTGGCGCGGCGGCAGGCCGGGCGGCGTGGGCTGGGTCGCTGCTTGTTGCGGTCCCGGCGGCCCTGCTGGCGGGAATGCTCATGTAGGCTGCTTGTTTGTCTCTTTGTTTGTTTGCCTGTTTGGTGTTAATTGGGAATTGGGGGTTTTATGTTTTTCCTTTTCTTTCTTTGGTATTGTAGCTATTGCTACGGGTTTAGGTCTCGCGGGAGACTCTAATGATGGGACGACGACGAAGAGGAAGACGCGTGGGGATGCGGTATGTAAAATGTAATTTGTACCTGTATTTGTTTTTTTGGGTCCCTGTAGAGTGGAGTAGCTACTCTACTCTATATACATAGCTAGCTAGCTACATGTAGCTACTATAGCTATATACCTACTCTAAAGTAGATATATCTCGGTATGTACGTGAATCTCTCCGGCGCGATGATCAAAAAAAAAAAAAAAGATACATGATCACGATCACCACATGCCCAGATCCAAAATCTAACGCGATCCGTTCACGTGCCCGGCGCGGGCCTTTTGCTGTTGCCAATTAACAGTGTCTTGGATGGTGCCAAGTCGACTAATAGGGCCTCCGTGCGTGATCTAGAGTACGGGTGGAAGCGCGGGGAGGCTGGTGGGTGGACGAGTGATGGGACGTGATGTTGCAAGAATGACATTCCAATTAAGCTACATTGCAATATCTTCAGGTGGCTGGAATGTACATGTGTCCGCTTTCGTTTCGGGTTACCGAGCGTGTGCCTTACTTGTGTACATGCATTTTATGCCTTTTACCCCTGTGCCGAAGAGAGATATGGTTATGAGGTGAGATGAGATGAGAGGTGAGGTGAGGTTCCGTATCGCTTTAGGGCGGGGTTCTGGCCGTCCGTGACATAAAAGCCGGGGGTCTCAAGTGGATACCTACTACAGGGTCCCCCCAGTAAGTACATGTAGTATCAATATTACATTTCCGAAAAAAAATCGCCTGTCCTCCTAGAGCTCAAACCGAACCATCTTCCACCATCTTCCACTTTTGACCAAAGTACAATCTAGCTCTGCGCTTCTTGAAGTCATTCACCTGGGAGATATTATAATAATGATGGAAGTCCATGCCAAGAAGATTAAGTTCGGTAAAACCTGAGTTGGTAGGCGACCTATAAACTGGGGTTTGGTGTCCACCGATCTTGATAAGATTCGGCTCGCTTTCCTCCGAAACATCAAAGAGGTCGCTCATCTAGACTACTCAGCAGGTTTCCTATTCAGAGGTAGCAGTGGCATCGAGACTAGGTAGGAGCGCTTACCTGGGCGGAAAGGTACGTCAATGGCGATCCAGTGTCCACGATAAAGAAAACCCAATGGGCCCGGGTACCATTACCAACCACCACTGGGAATATCGTCCGGAACCCCCGCCCGAATATATAGCAGTCCCCGACTTCCATCGCCTTGCTGGCATCCTCCTTCGTTGCCTCCGCATGGTATGGTAGCCCCACTACCTCCGCGACTTCACTTTGCAACTTCTCATCATTAACGTCCGAAATCACAACATCATAATCTTCTGGATCCACGCCACCGATATCATGGATATCAATGTATTCACCACGCTCTTGCTGGTGCTTGCGGATGAAATAGGACTGCGGATCGACCTCGGAGGAAGAGAACCGCCGAGCGATTGTATCGTAGCTCGGAGGGCCAGTATACGGGGCTTCCGTGCTATGGACATGGCGTGATGCGGTACCACTGGAGAGACGAAAAGGCCTGGGAATAGCCTTGACTGCTTGGCGGCTGAGGAGTCTGAACATGGTTGTCGCAACGATTGTTGCTTGCTTGTTTGTTCGCTGAAACCGTTGAGCACTCTCTGGTGGGGTGGTTCTGCTTGGGTGCTCTGCTCCACTCGCAGAGTTCTGGGCTAATCCCTAGTCCCTACTCACGGAACGTTCTCACTTTTACTGCGTAAGATCTCAGAATTACTTCCACCGTTCCGCAACTAAAGGCGGAATCTTAAAGTGCTGAGTAAGATTCATACTGCATGGCGCATACATGACCAAGAGCTCCCCCTTCAACCAAGACAAGAAAATTCGGCCATCAAACTATCCTTCGCCCGCTGGCTTTCAACACCACAACACCTATCCAGGAATAGCTCTATTACCTACTCTCAACAGTCCTACAGAAGGTATTTCGAAACAAACAAAAAATCACTTACACATAGCCTCTACAACAATATAACTGAGGGTCGGTTTTGAGTGTCCGCCATTGTACATGTATCTATCCAAAAAGATATATAGTAAGACCAACCTTTATATCCCGCCCCTGTGAACCCGGCGATACATGAGCTCATTTAAAACTCAGTCGCATAGCTGCTAGCATTGGAAGTCTGCTAATCAAGTACAGGCATGTGGTTCTCCCTACCCAAAATATAGTCGGCCATACCCTTCACCTGTCCACAAGGCAATTTCCTAAATTCCCTAGCCCCTGGTTCAGGACGAAGAGACCGCTCAAACGGCTCATAAATATCTTCAATCTCACAACCCTCGAGCCGAGGACTCGTTTTTTCCGTTTCTTTCAAGCCCTCCATAAACTCCTTCCAGCCTCCACTGTACAAACAGATTCGTCGCAGAACCAAGAACTTCAAAGCACTGCGAAACCTTTTATAGACCTGCAGTAGGTTATAGGCGTAGATTCGAATACCTTCCAGTTCAAGGGTATGGACTTTGTATCCTGGTTCTATAAGATGTAATATGAGGGGAAGTAAGGGAGGACCTGGGATCTGTTGAGTTGGGTGGGTAGCGACTATGCTAAGCTTCCGAAGCCCCGCTGACCCCCCAAAAAACCCCACGGGCGGGAAACAGAAAGTCCCTATATGCGTTGGCCCTATGACTGGGTCAATTTGGAGCCGAAGAGTCCTCGTGTCCCTCAACGCCCGCGTGAGCCGCAAACGCTTCTCACCCGGAGGGAGGTCGAGCCAAAATCTTGGGAGAACCCCTGCCCCTCCCAGATAGACAGTATTGACTGGTATTTTGGGATAGAAAAGGATTTCGGAGAGGATGTTGTGTACACTTGATAGGAATTCTGGTTCCGAGTTGAGTGGCGAGTAAGAGGTGCAGCTACCCTCATCCGAAATCCCATTGAATTTATCACACCAAGCCGCTTTCACCAAGGCTGCAACACCTTTTTGACCTTGAAGCAACCAAACTGTAGACTCAGTCCTGTGAGGTTTGGCAGGTTCCTCACCGCCTCCTTGATTATCTCCTCGTGCTCACTTGAAAACAACAGCCTACGCTGCTCCTGGCACTCTCTATTGTTTGCTTCCACAAGCTCAAGGTACTCCTCTGGTATTTCTTTGCGTAAGACAATATTGGTAGAATTTTCCCCCAAAACCGGCGTTTGATCGGGTAAGCCGGGTTGGTCCCCACGAAGATCTTTAATCAAAACCGCAACATGTGTTGGGTATCTAAAGGTATGGACCAAGGGGGAAAGTGTGGGGTCCCGGGAGATTTCGAGGAACCGTTGGATACCAGCAAGTGAGAGTGGTGCAGAAACCTCGCGGTAGAGGAATTTCCTTGCAGATTTCAGATGTGATGAATGGACTAGGCACATTGAAACTAGGTCTCGCGGGGCGAGATAGGAGATTATTTGCTCCGATAACTCGTAGGGTAGGTCCATGTTTGCAAACTCTTTAGGGTGAGATGAGGCGATGTTGGAGTCATGAGCGAGGTGTGGACGAACATAGGCGTTGTTACTCAACATGCATGCATATGGTGATGCAGGACACCCCTCCCAAGATTGGAGATACAATCTTTAGTGCCAGAAGGTACACCGTAGAGATATGTACTTCAACACCCATGGCTCTGGAACCATATTATCGGCTAGGCACTGTTGTCAGTTGGGGATACCGAGCTTTACCCGCATCCCAGTGCTACCGGTAGTGGTACGGCTAGGGCGAGGAGGTATCGGGGGGGTGCGTTTTATTACTCAAACATCAGGCTAAGACAACCTTGCGACAAAACCCCCAGAAATATGTATAGGCTCGATTCTAAAGGATACGACGCGCTTTAGCATCTAGATGGAGAGGAAACTGATACCTAAAAAGCAGAAGAGCGGTGACAAGCTTTTGCTTAAACCTGTACCTACATCTGGGCCGTGGCGCTAGCTACACATTGGTAAACCCAAATCCTAACTACACTGTTACCCAGGAGAGGAAACAGCCACGTCTGCTCAACACTGCAAGATCTAGCATTACTATCCCTTGCTGCAGAATCTCCAACACCAAGATGGTGCCATATACCACCTAGTTGGGTTCGAATCGTAGTTACATGTAGGCAGCACCTACTCCACTGAAAGCTCTTACGGTACAGCTCTGCTCATGATCAAACCCTAACCCTACCATTTCGGTCCCCACCTAACTTCATATACTCTACACCTTACCAATAAGCTTAAAAAGCATTGACCATCATGCTGTCACGTCTACCAGGCATATACTTATATACTCATCTTGACACTAGGATTCTCAAGAGTCATGGCAGAGAAGAACGGCGTCTATGTAGGTACATACTTGTATGTATTAGTACATGTAGCTAAAGTACATGATATATATATAGACACAGGCACACAGACACAGATTAGTTTTACTGTCCAGGCCCATTATCCATATGTATATACCCATCGACGTGAGGCTGATTAAGTCCCGCGATGTGTAAGTAAGGCTGCCTGGTGTGCCGAACACCCAACGACCGGGTTCCATATCCCTACACCACCATGAAACAGCTAGAGTACCTACAGACATACGTTGAGTAATGTGTTGTAGTGCAGGTGGTTGGGAGGGGGGATAGTTCTGCGGCTGGTGCAACCTTATCGAAAAGCCAAGCCTCGTCCCTGCGCCGCCATCTCAGGAACGAGATCTGGCTGAGTCCTCTAATAATATCATTCGCTACTCCGCTCCACCAACCTTGTAGTCGCTTTTTTCTCGCTCTTCTTCTATTGGGGCCATCGGGGGGGGGGGCCTAGCAGCCCCCAGATCTCTTAGCTCGCTGCCGCGCCGGGACCACCGGAGCTCTCTCGCAGCACAACCAAGCTGCACCCAAGACATACAATACGCAAGCACCAAGAAAAAAGCCCATAACAAAGTGAATGCTCATGATTATCATTACTCATATTTGTTCCTCGGCCAATCCTTAGTTAGCCCGGTCACAAAACCATCACCGCGTCCACAAGTAACACTAGTAAATAGTAAGTGGTAGTAGTATACGTAGCCGCTCCAACCAACTAGTAGTGATAAAACAACCCAATTGCACCCAAGCAGAAGAAAAAACTCCATCATTATCATCATCGTGAAAGCCGAACAGGAAGAAAAGAAATGACAGAATCGCGAAGTTGCCCCCAAAACCTAGAGTAAAAAAAAATGTTCCTCTTGTAGGAAGAAAGGCCAGTCAGTCCCTATAGCTTACACCAAACACCCTTCTCCTCGGCGCCCTCCTCAGTGCCAGCATAGTACCCCCCTTCCCGTAATGTCTTCTCCACACCCGACCAATAGTTCCATTTTCCCGCGTCTCCCGTCTTCAGGTCCAAGTCTCCGATCCGTGCCTCCACAGCCTTCTTGTCCCCCTCCTTCAAGTCAAGATCAATCCGTAAAAAAATGGTTAGATCCCTGACTGTCATTGCGCTCACAAAATTCTCCTTGTGCTCTTGGCTCATCGTCTGAATAGCCAAAGGCCCATACGGATCGAGATCCTTGTTCAATTTCTTCAGCGACGTCATTAGGTCGCCCTCCAACAGATACCGTACTATCCGGTCGGCAATAATTTTCTGCGTCGCCGTCCATGTGACTCCTGGGGCCAGAACGAGGTTGGAAGGCTGTTTTGCAGGGATAATATACTGTACCGCGCGTCGGACCCTCGTCTCCTCGCCTGATGATAGGTCCAGCGGACAAAAGTTGTTTTTTTGGTGCTTGGAAACACGTAGGGCACAAGTACGGCACCGTCGCCATGAGTCAGGCGCTGACCGTGACTGCAGAACCCATTTCGGCTTGAACTCTATGAGGAGTTGTCTTGTCCGCTGTGCGTGCGCAGGGAGGGACAAATCGGGGTCACTTGAACGCTTGCTACGGCGCCCAGGCAGTAGAGAAAATACTCGTGATAGGAATCTGGGTGACGACGGAGGTGTGGGCATAGGGTGCGGCGACATGTCCATTATCAGGAACCCAAATTCCTCGTCTACCTCCTCTAGATAGAGGCCCTGCCTCTTGGGAGATCGCTTGTTCTGTTCCTCCATTGCACGGAGCGCTGCATTCTCTCTGATCAAGATCGAGGAGGGGATGCGGATCAGACTGGTGGGGAGCAGGAGATGGTCTGGAAAGAGTGGATGAAAGGTGTGAAGAAGGTGAGCATAGGCTAACTTATTTGGCTGTGCGCTGGGAAGGGCCTTTCGAAGACGGAGAAGCTGGTTAGGAAATTGTGGTGCACCTGGGGGTGAGGATAGACGATAGATAACGTTTGCGGCACCTTCGGCTAGATAACTGAGGTTTGTTGTGGGAGGGAGACTTGGAACATGATTTAGGTCATCATGGGCCGTGGCAGCAACGACAACAGAAGTGGAAGTCATGGCTGAGGTATCGTTGTTGTAGCCGTTGTTGTTATTGTTGTTATTGTTGTTATTTAGGTTGTATTGTTCAATGGTGTGGGCTTTTTCGGAAGGGGAAGATGACGATAGTGAAGTAGTAGAATGGGAAGAATGATCTGATTTAAGAGAAGAAGGAAGAGAGGGAGAAGAAGGAGGGGTAGAAGAAGACAAAGAAGATGAAGTAAGAAGTAGACTACCACTATTAACACCTTTACTACTAATACTATGTGCAGACTGTTCCGACGCTAGTAAGGTCGACCTCTTCTCCCTCGTGTTGTCTAGCAGCATTGGCAGTAGCGCGGATAGTATAAGAACCGCAAGGGCAGGCACGATGATGACAAGGCTTAGCTTCAGGCGGGATGATGAGGGAAAGTTAGTATTTGTATTATTAGCATGGGCAGTACGAGCATCAGAATCAGGATAATTCGCGGTAGCAGGTGACTTTTCCGGGAGAACGCGTTGATCTGGCATGGCGGAGTGTTTTACCTGGTTGTGGATCCACTGGAAAGATGTGAAGATGTGAGTGTGAGTGTGAGTGCTACCCCTCCTGTCTGTCTGTCTGGCTGCATGTATGCACGGTCTTTTCTCTTCCCCCCCTCCACCAACCCCCCCCCCCCCTCTTCTCTCTCCCCCCTCTGCTCTCCTCCATTCACTCTTAGACACACGGAGACCACTCCGTCACAAACCCTTGTCCTCGCTAATGCAGTTCCAAGCCCGCTAGTGCCGGGACAAGCATTCACTAGAAGAGCTTGTTTTTCACATTCATCCGGGGGGTCCTAATCTTGAGGCTTCTTCTCGATACGAAAGTTAAAGGGCAGGATCGAAAGAACATCTACCTACACCTATGATAGATCTAGCTATATATATCTCACGTGCTCGATGCCTACTTTTAAACACTCACCGGTGATGGTGCTAAAAAAGCGATGCGAGATGAACGTCTCAACCAATAACATCCTATTAGGCACATTCGCCGATTGGCGCACGGAGGGGTGGTGTGTATGATAGAGTTTACGACCTGACTACTCTACATGTAGACGAGGCCCACTGACCAATACCACCCTAAACCCTAACCCTGTATTCATTTACGGATTGTATGTAACTCGCTACGAGGACCCCCTTGTTCCCTGCTCAGAGTACATATGACACAGAAAATAATATCCAGAAACACATAAAATCAATCGACCAATAAAACCGAATACTGGCCGGAGTAGCCTATCAGGATTGTCATTCAATCTTCTTTCTTTTTATGCTCAGCTGCAGCTCAAAAGCTCAATCCGAGCAGAGCATCAGCTGCTCCATATCAGCTTGAGCAGTAGGGCTTTTGTTTCATGAGGTGGAGGATAGGCAAGTCAGGTGGTACAGCACCAGACACCTACATAGTTAGCCCTAACCCTCAATTCCCAATTCTTTCTCTAGAATGCAATAGGCACCAGGACTCGACATTGCCAGTGTTCAAACGACCAATTGAATAAACCGGCCAGGAAACTTGCATCCGATATCAGCTCTCGCCTTGGATTCCATATTAGAGATTTTGCGCAGATGGAGCCAGCTCTATATTTCAATCATCTGATTGGCAGGCTATTGGATCGGCATCAATCAGGTTACCGGAAAATGGAGCTGGCTCCATCTGCGAAAACCCAGCAGGATGGGATCATGTTCTGGCCGGTGAAGCTCCGACCAAGGTCTCACAATCTGGCCCGATAAGTGATGCCGGTTCTAAACAGCTGTAAGCTTTGCATACATTTATTTGCTCATCTTGGCAATTTTGGTTGTTTGTCTAACCCTATTATTCACATTGGCCGATTGAATCCATTGGGAATAAGCAATCTAGAACTCTCAGCTCGGTAAATTCAAAGCACTTACTAGCACCGGAGGGTCCCAAAAAGATAAGTCATGAAAGTACACAAACCCCTAATGACGGAAAGCTATATAGACAACAGTACACCGGCCTCGTTACTGAAGTATCATTCATGTATTTTATTTTTTCCCAACACTTCTCCTCTACCTCATCGCCTCCATCAACCTTGTATCTGTGCTTTAATTCATTTAGTTATAAGTCCTCCAGAGACGCGGTATACTTCAAGCCTGAG
The DNA here is from genome assembly GCA_024713785.1 of Morchella sp. 2018-W45. Taxonomy (NCBI): domain Eukaryota; kingdom Fungi; phylum Ascomycota; class Pezizomycetes; order Pezizales; family Morchellaceae; genus Morchella; species Morchella sp. 2018-W45. The sequence continues at coordinate 259,198 of JAMGYZ010000025.1, forward strand.
GAGGGTAGCTAGTGTGATTGCGAAAAAGGAAAAAAGAAATAACCGACGAAAGCTTCAAACGCTGGCAGGCAGCAACACGATCCTCTATCAATACCTGCCACCCAATAAACCCCGCATGAACGCCAAACTACGAAGCCTAGGCCCCAGGAACACAGCCCCTAGGAAGACCCAAAGATATCAGCGATATGAAATCGGTCTTACCCCAAGATCTCCCTACTCTGGGGAGTAAAAGCAAAGAAAGCCCACAGATCTCCGTCACCAAGCTCGAAACCACGATCCCGTCAATGTACAACACATGAGTGACTGGCCCCAGTGGAACGTAGAAGACCAATTAATCCGGGGATCAACATCTCTGATATCATTGGTTATGAGGTATATCATTACAGCCATAGCTTCTACCATCTCACCCTTGAAACCGGGCTTGCACATGTATGACGACTACATGTGTCTAATCTGCCAAGCATCCGTCAAACCGCATTGTGGCCGTAAATCCCACTATCCAGGGCGGGGTAATGGCATCTGTACCCGAGCGAGAAATTCAACGATGCTACCACAACATACGTTTTGATATTTTATACGTGTCAGAGGGCCGTGAAAGTCGTCACTACCTCCCCCAACCAATGTCGAGAAAGAACTTGAGAGGGCAGTTTCAAACGGTAGTTCTGTCTGGTAGCTGAGGTGGTTGATAGATGTTGCCTGAAGGCGGAGGTTGGGTTAAGTGGCCGACCATCTTCGGATCCTCAGTTTAGGTGTGGTATTTATTATTCAAGGAGAGACGACGCTGCTGGTACGTAATTCCCGTTATGGATAGCTTGGCGCTACCCTTACTGGGGACTGGAGAAAAAAAATGTAGCCTGCAAGAAACCGTGAAATTTCGTGTAATAGAACTCCAGTAGGGTCTGTCAGACATTATATTTTCTCAGTCACTGAGAATTAACACATTAAAATTCGGGGATTAATCTGCTCCAACATACGCCTGGCTGCGTACCTACGGCAGGCACCGAGAAGGCAGTATATGTGCTACATGCAAGTATCCACTTAGCATACTAAGGGAAGAGGAGGACTTATGACTAGAGTAGAGATGTATTTTAAGCGCAGGGTTAGTATACTAGAACAAAAGCAACTGGTGAATTCCCATCACAATCTATCACTCGGCTCTTACCATGGTTGCACCCAAGTCGCAGATCTGGTACATGCGCACGGCAATCTCCGGGCACCCCAGATTACCCCACTCCTCCACTGCAGGGTTGCCGAGTGCCTGCCCAGGGTAGCTCTTCAGGCTGATGCTCAGTATGCGTACCTCCCCACTCGATATTCCGAATTGTTAAGGATTTATTAATCACCAAAACCTGCTGTATACCTCCTTATCCACATATATACCAATACTTTGCTTTTACAATCTAAGAATCTTACACCAAATATGAAGCTCACGACACATATCCTCAGGACTTTCCGAGCTCGCTCAATCGCAGCCATCCGAAGCTCAAGCTCGAGAACCCTCCTAACGCAGAGCCATTACCGAGGTCCATCCGAGGTAAGAGGTTCCCCTAGTAGCTAGAATTAACAAAACTGATTCAGGTAGCCTCCGCTATTGAAGCAAACAATTGGAAGTCATATCGCCGGTATTGCATCTAAATACGGTGATTCGCCAGCGTTTGCCCTCCTATCCCCCAACCCTCTGCTATTTGGTGCTGACTGCCTATCTGGATAGCGTGATATCGAAACATCAGAACGTCAGACTCTCGTATGATGATCTACACACACAATCAACGGCGCTTGCACATGGCCTTGCGAACATTGGTGTAAAGAAGGGAGATCGCGTTGCTGTTTCGCTGGGAAATAACACCGAGTTTGCGATTGCGACTTATGCAATCTTTAAGCTTGGCGCTATACTGGTTAAGCTCAGATCAAGTAATTGGTGCCCTGGAGTGATATTCTGACGTCGTAGAAAGGTCCCTCTGAATCCATCGTTCAATTCCAACCAGGTCGTTTCAGCGTTAAATCATCTTGATACATCGCACCTGATAATATCGTTAGAAACAAACCTTCCCCGAAAACCTCCAAGGTCAAATGTACCACTATTTCAGCAGCTCTTTCCATCGTTAGAGACGTCCATTGAGTCGGAGATTGTGCCGTCGCTCAAGAATGTTCTCATGGTTGATAATTCCTATGGACGGGTCGACCCATCAAGGTTTAAGGCGTTCAAGGTGTTTAAAGATACTCTCGAAGATGGCACTGGCCGTGGTACTTTGAGTGACCAGGGGCTGGACCCGAGTGATATAGTAAACATTCAGTTTACGAGCGGGTGAGTTTACCAGGCTATTAATTGATGTACCACGTTTACTTATATGATGGGGGTGCTTAAGAACGACTTCAATGCCGAAAGCAGCTTGCCTGACTCATATAGGGATTCTGAATAATGGTAATAGTATTGGTGACCGTATGTTACTCACAAATAAGGATATCGTGTGCTGTCCACCGCCGTTATTCCAGTGAGTAAACACATAGAGTAGCTATAGAAATGAATATACTCATGGGATATAGTTGTTTCGGATGTGTCTTGGGCTACATGGCGACCGCTACCCATGGTGAGCCTCTTTCCCCGGTCAATAGCTCACATCTAATGTGACTTTAATGTGGCCAGGCTCGGCAATCGTATTCCCTTCGGAGTCTTTCGACCCCCTCCTCACTCTAAAAGCAGTCCAGGAAGAGAAATGCACCGCCCTCTATGGCGTCCCAACCATGTTTACAGCGGAACTAGAACTACTACAGAGCGGCGAGGTACCATATGAGGGATTTCAGTATCTTCGGACGGGTATAGCTGCGGGGAGTAGCATTCCGACGGAACTGATGAAAAAGTTGCATTCGACGTTGAATTTGACGGAATTAAGTATGCCCTGCCTATCTGAGGAATATTTTGATATCAGATTGACTAAGTGACGTGGAATCCAGCTATATGCTACGGGTGAGACACTCTCTATAAATTGTGGAACGTCTTCTAAAGGTGTTGTAGAATGACAGAGACATCACCGGTTTCCGCAATGACGACGACAGATGATCCACTAATCAAGCGCGTTGATAGTGTTGGGCGGCTTCTACCCCATGTTGAGTGAGTATTTACCTCTGTTCATATGTAGGGGGGTAGCTAAACTCTTGTAGGGCGAAAATAGTGTCTGCAAATGATCGCAACAAGATACTTCCGGTTGGCGAGAAGGGCGAACTTGTGGTTTCAGGCTATCTTGTGCAAAAGGGCTACTGGAACGACCCAGTTCGAACTGCTGAAGTAATGATGCAAGATGAGAAGGGAAATGTTTGGATGCACGCAAGTATCTCTGTTCTTTTTTGATACTGCTAGGCTGAAATCACTTGCTGACCTAGATCAACTATAGACGGGGGATGAAGCTGAGATGGATGAAGAAGGTTACATAAAGGTAAGTATCATCGTCGTCACATCCAATGAGTAGGTACCCTAAAATAATCCTAGATAACAGGAAGACTAAAAGATCTTATCATCCGGGGTGGAGAAAATATTGTACAGCCTCTCCTGGACCTTATTTCATCGCGATGATGTTGGCACGGCTAATAAGACATTTAATAGCATCCTCTGGAGATCGAAAACTGCCTCCTTGCCCACCCATCTGTTATCGAAGCCTCAGTTGTTGGTTTGAAGGACGATAGATATGGCGAGGTGGTTGCTGTATTTGTAAGGAAGGAGGAATCAAAAGAAATTACGCCTGATGAGGTGAGGGACTGGGTTAGAGAGAAACTGTCAAATCATCTAGGTTTGCGCCCCTTTATACTGGTAGATAAAAACCTTAATATACAGTGCTAAATTTGTGGGCATCTAGTGCCAAAATACGTCTTTTTTGTGGACGGGTATCCGAAGACAGCTAGTGGGAAAATTCAAAAGTTTGTACTGCAGGAGATGGGCGCTCGGTTGGTCCTTGAGCAGCAGAAAGGCAAGGCTTGATTATCATCTCAGGGCAGGGAGATAATGGTATGGGAGTAGTGCGCTAGGTAGTGCAAAAAGCTACACTCACGTCACAAGTAAATGGTGTGATTTCGACGAAAGTTGGATCCATGTAATATGCTGTACCGTTAAGATGGTTATATATGGTGTCGAATTGTAATTACTTCTTCATAGAACTCTCCCTGTACTACTACATGTGTTGTTTTAAAGACAAACACACTCAGGGTAAAGTAATGTACCCCGGGGATCCTTAAAGCTCCAACGAGTTCAATACTCTGGTGTATATAGCGAACACCACCCAGTTAACCTTTTGTTTTCACATACATACTATTCTATAGCTCTGCCCGATGCAATTAAATCTATATGAATCATTTCCAACCTTTGGGCATGGTGGCTAGTAGCTGTGAGATTGTGGTGCTTTGTCGCCATTGCATCACATTGAAGACCTTCAGGATACATGGTGTTACCAAGCGGGCTTGGCATACTAGGCTATTATTTTACTTATCAATCAAATAAATAGAAATACAATTATTGCAGTGCCGGGGGGATGGGATCGATACATGTACTTATGTAAGTATGTAACTGGTTCGAGGGTTTTAGATGCGCGTAAGAGTTTATACACGTGCACCACTGGTCGCACAAGAGACAAGGCTGTATGAACAACCTCACCTCCCCACTTCCGAGAATTAAGTCGGTAATCTCCAACGACTAAAGTTCATATCGACCTACCCACATATAATCTGTCTTATCAGAGAGTGCTAGATAGCTTGTAGCTATGGCACTCGAGGCCTTTGGGCTCGCAGCAAACATCGTTGGCCTGATACAGTTCACCGGAAAACTGACGGCGATGGGCTATGACTACATAGGTGGAGTAGCCCGGGCATCGAAGGACTGCAACGACCTTGTATATGAGCTCAGCTCTCTCGCTAGGACTCTTACAAATCTTCAGAGTCATATTGAAAAACCCGGCACCCAGCACTCACCCGCAATCCGACAACTCAACGAGCCAGGCCCTATCGAGGGGTGCACTAAGCATCTCACCGAGCTTCAATCAAAGTTGGGCAATAGAGACGGACTAAAGGGATTAATAGACAGTTTGACATGGCCTTTAAAAGAAGCCGAAACAATGCAGCATATTTCGCGGATAGAACGATATAAGAGAGCATTTAGCTTTTCAATGAGCGTGGATCAACTGTATGTGGACCGGGATACTGGGCCCTTTCGGTTGTGGTACTAATGAGGTATAGAGCCCTCACAAAATCACTTAAAGCTGATGTTCGGTCTATGGACATTGTTGTTCAGAGGACAGACAACGTTGTTCGGGATAGTAGACGTGTGGCATATGAAACGAAACATGTTGCAGATGTTATTGATATTACTACCCAGAATATATATACTGTTGCTCATGACACAAACGTTACACTGCGCAATCTTAAAGATAGAATCAAGTCGGACTCTGAAATTCAGGAGGAGAATCGTTTAAGTGAGTAAACTTTCATTTCTAATAAATCCAGCGTGTTGTATTGATGATTTGTTATTTAGTGGAAAAGCGCGAGAAAGTTCTGGAGTGGCTATATCCAGGCCCATTTGATACTCGCCATACGGAAGTTTCAAATAAAAGACGGGAAAATACAGGCGATTGGGTCCTGCAGCTCCCAGGCTTTCAAAAGTGGATGAAGCAGGAGTCGAATAAGCTTTGTGGTTATGGTATACGTAAGTACTACTATCCGCCCATAGGAATTGGCAAAAACGGACGAATCTGACGCAACTTAGCGGGGGCTGGAAAAACATTCATAAGGTTCGGACATCCAATTTGATGTATAATTTCATAGCTAAACATTGAATATTTACTAGTTCTCTTGTGATAGACCATTTAGAGGCTCTCTCACAGAAAGAAGACTATTGCGTTGCATACATATATTTCGATTACAACGCACAAAGCCAACAAAGCCCCACTAATGTCTTTGCGAGTCTCCTAAGGCAATTTGCCCGCCGGTTGCAATATCTCCCCTCGAGTATTGAGTCTCTATACGACAAGCTTCAACCCAATAAAAAGAGACCCGCGCTGATGGAGCTGTACGCAAATCTTTCGGCGCTGCGAAAGTCATTTTCAAGAACATTCCTCATATTTGATGCTCTTGATGAATGCCACGAGGAATATCAACGAAGGGAGCTACTTCCGTTATTTGAGCGCCTGGGTATGGAGGACGGCATCAGTCTTTTTTTCACCAGCCGGCCATATCCGGAAGACATTCAAGACAGCCTTTCTGACGCGGAAAAAATTGAGATTTATGCTCAGGAGGGAGATATCAAGAAGTTTGTTGAGGAAACGATCAACGAAAATCGGAGAGCACGACGTCTTATCGAGAAGGCCAAATGCAAGGAAAGGATAATAGATCAATTATCCGCGTGTGCAAAGGGAATGTAGGTACTACTCCCAGAGCTCTAATAACCTCTTTTGATATTTACCGCGGGTGTAGGTTCCTGCTCGTCCGATTCCATATTGAGTATCTATGCCAGCAGACCTCCCCCAAACAAATTCTTATGGCACTCGATAAAATAGAGGCTTCCTCCGCAGGAATAAAGCCTCTAAGCCCAACATATGATAGGGTAATACAGGAAATCAACCGACAGGGTACAGATGCTACTAATTTGGCCATGAGGGTATTCTACTGGTTAATGGGCGCTAGGGCGCTTTTGACAGTTGAGGACCTCCAAATAGCTGTCTCTGTAGAACCTGGCCGATATGAGCTCGACAAACTGGACTTACCCGATAAGCCGACTTTACTCGAAGTCTGCTGTGGCTTGGTTACTATTGATGAGGATACAAACATTGCTCGGTTCGCACATTACACTGTTCAAGAGTACCTCGAGGAGAATTCTATCGCCATCCACACAAAACCAAATATTGGAGTAGTATGTTGCACGTATCTTTCTTTCGATAAATTCTATGACATGAAACTATGGGATTTTGATTGCGATGACGTGGACGGAGAAATCGAGGTGGGGAAGGCTCTTGTTGAGTCCCATCCACTCCTCGGATATGCGGCAACTCATATTCGACACCACTTGAAGGACTGTGATGAATATGAATTTGAAGAGAGTCTCTTGAAGCTTATCCAAAGCCCAGACCGCATGATGCGTTCCTTGGTGGTGATAATGCGGATTTTGTTTTACAAGTACATGTGCATGTGCATACGGCCTCGGCCACTTTGTGTCCGGACTACATCAGCATGTATTTATGGACACAAGCTAGTTGTTCAGAAGCTCATTGATAATGGATATCACTTGTCTGCTAAAGGCAGCATAGATGACACTCCTTTACACCACGCTGCAAAATCTGGTCCCAAGGCGTTAAATTTCTTCTCAAGAAAGCGGCGGACATAAACGCTGTAGACGCTAAAGGGAAAACAGCCCTCCATTGGGCAGCTGAGGAAAATCTTAATCAGGGGGAGGTTATTCCAATACTTATTGATGGTGGCATTGATATAGATATTGTGGACAAGAGAGGGCACACGGCAATTGATGTAGTAATTAGTGGTGGCAATGAGAGATTTCGGGAGATTTTTTTTGGAAATGGGGTTAATCGAGTTATAAGCAGCGATGATGACAACATATCGGGGTAGCTACATGTACATATACCTTTGGCTCTACTACTAGTGTCGCCGAGACTAAAGGTCTAGGGGCACTTGAACAGTATTTTTCAGTCCTCGACCGCATTCATGTTTTTATGGATTTGATTTGATTAGCCTGTATTTTTCCAAACTTTTTTCTGGGGTCTGCTTGATTCTTTAGTAAAAGATATACATACAAATATATGAAATCTTAGTTTGTGAAGATGACTAGATGTATCTTCAGCGGTTCCTCACAACCAGCCTGCACTATCATCATATATTCTTTCGGCCGCGGATACATGCGCGCAAAAACATCAACCCAAACCCCAACCCCTAGAAATTTAAGAAAACACAGAAGCTTCTCAAACGACCCCCACGCTTCTCCCTAAGCTTAAGACCAACATACCCTCATGAGAAATCCGGGACACAATGCCTGGGTTACTGCCTAGCTTCAACACACCCTAATCACGCAAGCCCATGTCCGACTTACCTACTAAATGAGTCGAGCGTCATGTAATCCGGATATTTGGCTCGAGTAGAGAGTTCCAAAAAGAGAGATGAGGAGCTTGGGGGTCATATCGAACTTTCTTGAAGGGTTGGAGGACAGGGGTCATACCATTAGGATTACTTCCAAGTGCTCCCCCCCTTTGACTGAGAGCTCTTGGCGGGTGACCCGAATAGCACGGGAATATTTGATTGAGGGAAAGGGCCGATATTACTGAGAGACATGTTTGGGTTTGTTTCTTGATCAGAAACATGTCGATATTAGATTAGAAACATAGGCAGACATTTCCCTGTACACTCTCAGATTACGTCAATTACCAACAAGCTTGAGTGAAGAGTAGGAACCCTAATCTCAACTTCAACCTCAAACTCAGCCGTTCGTGGCGAGAACTACATCCATTCGATCGCAAGATGATCATTTCCCACATGACTAATTATCTCCGCTTCTCTGGTAGACGTTTTGATCCAACTATACGCATCGCCTCCTCATCTCCCTACTCCAAATTCCACTGGAGACTCCACGGTCAGCTTATATCATCTAGCCAGCAGGGGTCAAACCACTAGTTATAAATAAGTAACTGGTATTATAGTTCGACATATATATGATTCTCCCTATATATGGGGACCCGTGTCTATTAAAAAATACGTGGAGATGACGCTCCCAATAATAGATTAATAGAAATACCTCATTAGTAGCTAGGCAGGAGGCCAGGTATAATATATCAAATGGTGGTGGTGGTGGTGGTGGTGGTGGTGGTTTGGTGCTGTTGGGGAACAGGCAGGCAACTAATACCACGATAACTAGAAGTGAGACCACCCTAATTAGTAGAACCTCCTAACCCGTCATGATCGATGTGGTGATAGGTTAAGCGCGTAGAGGGATGAGCCAAAAAAACAAAAACGTGGAAATGACGATCTCGCACCCAACGTGACGGGAGATGCCTACTCTAAAGCTCCATAGAGTAGCTAGGATAGGCTAAAAACAGAATGAACCAGCGGATGTAGATCTTGTCGCGTTGTGGTAATTATTAGGGAGCCCAACAAACAAACAACAAACAAGTGAGTACTGTGGGATGGGTGACGGAAATTGGGGGGTTCTATAAGGGAGAGCTTGAGTGTTGGGTCTCAGATGGGATATCTTCCCGGCTGGCTGTGTATTAGAACGTTGGTTAGAAACTGTTGCATGTCTTACAACTTACTTGTCTCGTGCCTGTAGCTACGCTGCACTCCGTAGGGCTGCGCCAGTCATCTAGTGCGTAGCCGCTGCTATCCTTTTCGGCTCAACGGCATCCCACCTCTCAATCCCTATCAGTCCCCAACTCGTTCGACTTCAGTTCACCTTAATATTCGTGACCGTGATTTATATTGAGACATCTAAGGAATCATCCGTCCATTGATTTCTTTAGTACGCTATTTCCATGCAGCATATGGCATCACACATTCCTCTGCCCACTGTTCCAAACAGCGAAACGGCCACGAGCGGATCACACATAAACATTTGTTCTAATCGCTTCCACGGATTGGATCAACGGGCAAAGCCGTTCTTCTTCTTTATCTCCCTCCCGGTATTTTACTTATCCGGTAACGGACGTGCACTTGTACATCAATCCGTCACGACTCGTGGGGGCCACCGTGCCGTGCGAATAGTGGTGTCTTTTGCAATGGGGCCCGCCATGGGTCCAAAGAAAAGCACTCCACACTCCCATTCTCCACGACCGATGTCGGTTCCCTTACGAAAATCCTGTTACCGGGCTCTTGGGCTCTCGAGCGACTGGGATCTTTAACACTGTCCCGTTGTGAGGTATGTAGAAACATCCGGAATAATAGCGTGAGAATACTATATTATATGGTGGGTGGGGTGAGAATGATATAATAGACGCCCCCTACCCCGTAAGGGTACGTATGTACCTTCACTCACCCACTTGTGCCTACAAATGCTCATGAGCTATCACTCGCAATCAGGGGTTTTTTTTTTGTTCCTGATCTAAACAATATGGTAAAAACGACAGGGTCATTGACCAATCAGTTTTCTTCCCCCGCCCGGCAAGAATACAGTTTCTTGGATTCGAAAGGTCTGTGCGTACTCATGTCACACATGGGGGGTAGCCGCCGTCTTGGGAACAAGATGGGGGGATGGGGGATGCACATCTACAGAAACAGCAGCGGTCATGTTTAAAACAGAACACAACAAAGTACCGCCGCGAGAAAAAAAATAAAAAAAAAGGGGAGAAGATAAAATAAAAAAGGTGATTAAAATAAAAATAAAGACACAAACAACACGCGCACGTACTCTCCCGTGATCATCGATGTTCCAATTTAATAATTCTTTTCTCACTCTCCCCTAGTCATTCCCTCAGAACAGTAGATACATGCATGTAGTCAGTGACGGCGATATCAAAAACAGAGAGAGACAGCGAGACAGAGGAATAGCCTTTAAACGTTCGATCGGGCCCGGGGCACCATAAGCGCGCAAAAGGTCCGTGGGAAAAAAAAAAGAATGCGACAACTTTGCATCATCGGGATAAACACAAACGTCTGTACTCACGCGTTGTGTGAGCCTTAACAAGGCTGCACTGAGTGCCCCCCCCCCCCCTCAAGAAGTCGCATATGTACCTGCTTACTTCCTCTACCACCCCCCCCCTCCTTCCTCATAACGGACGGCCATATCCACCTGACAGTTACAACACACATAATTCAGACTTTCCCGAAACACATAACGTTATAAAACCCAACACAAACCATGACTGAAATTCTCTCGATTGCAGCCTCTGCCCTGATAATAATATACGCCTTCTCCAAGCTTCTCTCTCTCCTCTACACCTACTTCACCAGTGTCCACCGTGCGCATCTTTCCCGTTCACATCTACTCCTAGAGCTCCACCTCCTCCAGCAATTCACCCTCGCCCTCCAGGAGTACACGGACTCCGTCCAGGAGTCCCCCGCGCTGCAGAAACTCAATTCAACCATTGATGAGCCTCTCCGCGAGTATGCCCGGAGCCTAGAGGAACTTCGGAGCGGTATCGAGCCCGCCTACGGGGGTGTACGTGGGATGCTTCAGAGCCTCGTGTGGCCGCTGAAGGAGCGGGGTGTGATGGCGGAACTGAGTAGATTTGGAAGGGTTAGGGAGATCTTTGAATTGGCTCTGGGAATGGACCATGAGTATGTTTTCGACTACCTATAAATAGAAGTTTTCTTTTTCTAGAGTGATTTTTAGTTCTAGTTGCTAATCTTGTGGCTACGGCCGGGGCAGGACGATATTGAGGAATATGGAGTCTCATGTGCGGCAGACATGGATTTCGACTCAGGCTATTGAGACGTGTGCGAAGAATACAAATGTTACCGTCTATGAGATGAAGAGGCTGCTGCCGCCGCAGAGACCGGCTTCGGAGTATTTTGTTAGGGCGCCGTCGACGGCCTAGCTATAGGCTTTGAATACTACTGCTGCTTTGGCCGGTAAATAGGTAATTGGTGGGTTGTAAATATCGTGCAGAGGGATTTCTTTTTTATTTTCTTTTTACCTTTATCTTTTTTTTCATCTGATCAGGAAGCCCCGACAGGCATTCTAGAGAAGGGATTGTTTATTATGTTTTTCTTATTTTTTCTTTTCCCTTTTTTCTTCGCATTTTGGCGGTTCGAGTAGGGTATGGTAGGGTGGGTATCCGGGGTTTTTCAGTGGGATCTCTTTTTCTTTTTTTCCAGTTTCGTTCTGTTCTTTCATTTACTCGTTTCTACTTTCCCGTGCTCGCTTTCGTGGATTAAAGCGAGGACTATCATGTGCAAATGCACTTTCGTTTCTATGTGTCATACTTTTGTTTCCTGCTTATGTACCTGGTGCTTCACATTACAATTTTATTCCGGCCATGGGCGTACCTGCATATATTGAGGTTCAGGGGTAACCGCATAAATATTTTTATGCAGGGTGTGCGGCCCAGCTCGCGCGAGAAGGTGTTTTTCGCGGGAATGAGGGAGAGAGTGAGTGGGTGAGTGGGTGAGTGAGCAAGTGCAGTTTGAAACAACTCCAACCCCGCGGCCGATCGATTACAATAGTGTTACAGCCGGGCCCCGGAGGCCGAGCCCGATCATGGATTATCACTCGGTCTTTGTGCAAGTCTACATGTAGAGGAAGGGGAACGTCTACTTGCCAAATATTCAAAAATACGACTGATAATATTGGTGGCTGCCACTACCCCTGGTTGTATTCGGGTAGGCATACATGGGATGCATGCTACTTATGTTAAGGTGTAGTTTGTAGAGTCTGTAGATGGGATATACAGCGGAATTAGCGTAGTCAATGATCGAGTTTCCCGCCCCCCCCCAAGTAATACCCTTGATGCCATGAGGGGAGTACGAAATTACTAATTAATTTACTATTGAGCCTACGTATGTAGATGAGGGGGTATGAGGTATCAATCAATCAATGTAGATGGGGGGGGCTGGATCATAAACCATCACTCGTATCCGGTAGTCTTGGCAGTTTTGTAGTTTGAATGGTGTATTATCTCTTGGACGCATAGAACGTTTGGAGGTCCGCCGAAATTCTAGCTGTAAAGAAGTCCGGGTAAGCAGAGCAGTCTCTAGAGTACCCTAGATGTGCCACGAAGTTCGCGTCGCAGGTTTATGCATGGGAGAGATTCTCCAAATGTCTCATACGTAGATCCAAGGGTAAGTAAAGAATACGTAACAGATTTAGTTATTTCCTGGCCTGGTGAAATTTGCAGATTCGGGGCCCCCCCAGATTTGGTGAGGTTGTTGCCCTGAAGGAAAGTGCAATGGCCGATGGAGATCTTGCAACAAGGAAATTTTAGCAGTGAGGATCTTACCCTTCCAGGAAACGACATCACCAAGCCTGGGGTCAAATAGGCACATATGTGTGTACCGGACATATAGACCTACATGTAGGCACAATGGTTGACTATGCTTGGAAGCAACACCCGTCAAAACAGACATGCGCAGGCCGCCTTATTATTGGCCGCCAGCAGGGCTTGGAGTGTGGGTCATGCTTTGGGACCTTGGTTGAACATGATACGTAACTTGATGTTTTTGTTGCAATCACCTTTAAGATTGAGCGCGGGATATACATGATGCTACATACACGTATCTCAATTCACGCGAGATGCTCTGCTACAGGTTGGCGCTCGAGTGATCATAAGTGGGTGATATAATCGCTCAATTGAAACTAAAAACTAAGGACTATCCGCAAACAACACCCTCCCCCCCGGCCCCCGCTTCCGGTCCCAACTTGACATCCCCCGCATTGCACAACGTAGCATAGCGCAATGCAATGTGGAGGATGCAGAAATCGCTTAGTTGGGAATTTTTTTTAAAAAAAAAAAAAAAAAAAAAAAAAAACGCAAATACCACAAGGCCCACCAGGGTCCAGAGTAGAACGTATCAAACAGCAAGCATAAAAAATACCCAATACCAAAAAAGTAAAAACGAAAATCAAAAACCAAAACAAGTACTAGATCAAAAACCAGACGCCTGTAAACTCCAGTTAAAGAAAAAAGAAGAAAAGCAAAAAGGAAGAACAAACAAACCCAGACTTCAACTCAACTCCACTCAAACGCGACCCCCACCCCACTCCACTCCACTCCCACCCCACTCCACCCCACTCCACTCAGCACACTAAAACCCAAAGTAATCCATCAGGAAACCAACTAGGAAGAAGAAGAAGAACAAGAACAAGAACAAGAACAAGAAGAAGAAAAGAAGAGGAAGAAGAGAAAAAAAAGACTAATCACCCCAAACGCGAAAACTAACGGGAGAAAGAAGAAGAAGTTATTAATTCACAAAAAAACACTAAACACCAACATCAAGTAACAAACCCTCCATCCGGATCTCCTCCCTCCCACCCAACTAACTCCCCAACCGTTTTCGCCAGCGAATGCACTTGGTTATTTTCTAGTTATTCCGACAACATCGCCCAGTGCGAAGGTCAATGGTGGCGGTTTATTTGTTTACCGCATCTCGCTTTAAATGCCTCGTGGTTGGGGACGAGGAAGGCGAGGGTGGCGCTCGAGGACGAGGCGGGCGATGGAGAAGAAGATAGAAGAATTAATTATTGTCTGCACTGCAGGCTTTGGAGGTTGATCAGCTCTAGTGAGTATTGTAGAGTAAAGAGCGAGAGCTGATGAGGGATCCTGAGAGACGGGGAAGAGGGGGTTTTATATCGGCTTTTGTGCAAGTGTGTCTATCAGTATATACCCAACTACCTCAATGAGCGTGGTGTCATGGTTGTGTTGCCAAGGACAAGCGTTTCAGGAAATGCGGGGTATTAACTGAAGTCGCCCCGTCTCATCTAGATGGCCGGTGCGCCATTGGGCAGTTATAATGTGGAGTGGTGGCGGAGTTTGAGGTCTATGATCTCACGAGTCTGTGGCCGTCACATGGTCTGTGGGAGGTTCGGTTTTAAATCGTCCTGGAGTCCAGTTGGGGTATTGCAGGAGTTAGGTTTCCAGAATGGTGTTTTTGGAGATACGGGATGTGTTTTGGATTTTAGCTTATTGGTGATGAATGGCCTCTCAAACTGAGTAGATAATCCCTCGACGGGCTCTTAGAAATCGAACTATGGTGAGATTCTCGGGTATTGTAGAGCAACGAGAATTGAGAATAGTGACCGATTAGTACCAATCAGTAAGGGTGAATTTATTGATCAAGAGCGCCTAGATAGAAAGATATGCGTTCGGACCTCTAGCTGGGGAGATCGGGGCCTTAATTCGATATGACGGTTTATTCCCCGATAACGGGCGGCGGCCAATTGTGAAAAGGATTATAAGCTTGGGTGTCTGTTTATTGTTCAAGTCTAGCTGGATAAAGGTCGATGGTGAGGTTGGTGGGGTGTCGTTGGCTTACCTGGTAGCCAACCATTGGCTGGCCCGCGCAGCAACGACTGAACCACGTGTTATCGAGTGAGAATCTATGCACTCAAACGGCTCTGAACTCCAGGCTAATAGAAACAAACTGCGGCTGGATCCACTACATGATACCTCAACAACTCTTGCTTGCCAGATCTTCAAGTTTGCGATGAAAATACAACTCGCCCTAAACTTAAAAATTGGCAAGTATAACAGTTACAGCTGTCTGCCTGTAACGCATAGGCTACCTGCTTCCTTAGGTAATCAGGACATCCTATCAAAGCTTAGGATATTTGAAGGGGTACATGTATCTAGAGTCCCCTAATAAATTGGGTAATTAACCTTGCTTGAATGTAAACTCGCAAGTACGTGTTACGGCGGCCGGGTCCCGTAATACCGTAAAAACTTGACAATAGCGAACGGGGCTGGGCTAGTGTACTCTCACTGGTTAGAACCATAAAAACTTACTCTTTTAATTTTGGTGGTTGTAATTGAGGCTCATTTGATGATCAACACCTCTTCGAAAAATAAGAAAGTAGTATTTACCCTGCGGTCTTAGTCCGGCCCCGTTGAGCTTTTGCGGTACTAGGCTCATAAATTGACACGGATGTTGTGATACACAGTAGGAAAGAAAGAAATTACTCTATTGGGCGAATCGTGATCGCTTGAACAGAGGAATTTTAAATTACCTAATAGAGGGATTCTGCAACTTCCGTTAGCTATCGGTGACTTAGGTAGTGAATTTTCCTGAAGTGCAGCAAGCGAACAGTTAGCAAATGAGTCTCTGCTGTTTAGGGATCGCTATGAGGGAGCCCTTGAAAATTTTCAGGTATCTTTCTGCTATCGTAACTTTTAGCTTCCGCTATTGATTTCCGGCATCTGGCTGTGATTCAGTCACAGGTATCCATGGCAACAACCTGAAAAGGATCCGAACAGTCGATACCAGGCGTTGTAGAATCCCTCTAATGAAACTTTCGACGTCCTCGCTACGTGTAAATATTACCTAACCCTATTGTCATAGTCGTGAGACTGCATACAATTAATGAATTAAACAAAAAAAAACATAACCCTAACCCTAACTGAGCCCTAGTTTAAGGAACCTACGCTATAATGTGTTGTTCAGCCGGGCTAGTTAATACTGTGATCAGGGTGGCTGTGGTTTGTCACGACAGGGGGCCGCCTGGGCAGCCTGGGTCATGTGTACCGTACTACTCTGCCTCCTAGATATATATATGTAGGTACTCTAGAGTAAATATATATATATAGTACCATATGCCTAGGTGCATGTCTGCCCCTTGAAGGTTTAGCCCTACGAGTCGAATACCGATATTATAGTTATAATCTTGACGCCAAATAGCCTTTAATAACGTATAAGGGTGATCAGTTATTTGATAAGAGAGATAACAAGATCTAGGTATTAAGTATTAGCGCTTTTTATTGGGGGGGGGGGTCAGCGCTTAACATTAACAACCTAAGGCATACTTATGACGTAGTTGGCTTTTAAACATCTCATGATCCCCCACTTAAAACCGCCGCGTGAGGAGTGGCAGAAGTGACAGATTAAGAGTGATTTACTAGAGTCCCAGGTCATATGCCTGTTTGGTTACATAAGCTGTACTGGTAACGACGGAGACTGCTATGTACTACGGGTGAACCTAGGGTAAGTGAGAAGACACCACTCTGCTGAGGTTGCGTGAAGGGTGTCTTCTCACTTACACCTACACCTAGAGTAAATAATTTATATGTTTAGCCCCTTCCTGGGAGGTTAGTCTCGTGTGTGGTTGATTCTCTGTACCCGCTATCCACCAAGTGACAAAGACAGGGATAATTTGCAAGGAGAATTGTCTTGGCCCCATACAAATATTAGCACCTACATTTTCAGGTTCTTATGGTGGATAACGAAAAATTGGCTATCTCCAGCCAGGGAATTACCTCCTTCACGATTGGTTGAAAGGCGTAGATCAGGTCTGCTTATAGTAGTTTTGATCTTGTATGCATAGCCAATTTTTCGAGTAATGGCGGTACTGCCAACAAAAAACCATTTTCAAAGTGGAAGGGAAACTCATGCAGCCAAGCCTGCGCCGCCACCGCAGCTGATAAGCCACTTTATCAGAAATACATAGTGTAGAATCTTCGGCCCTCAAGTATTTCTCAGCATGCAGCTGTAAGGTCTACATCTACGCCTTGTTTGTCAATAGAATGTATATGTATGTACTATTGGCTGCATGAATTTATGTATGTACGTGATATGTAAAATCCCTGGCTCTCTTAAAGTTTTGAACACAACATCCATGCGCACGTTCAGCTTATAATTGATGCGGATGTAATGTGGAAGGCTCCGTCACTAACACAATTTTGCAGTAAGTCTGGTCTCCACTCTGGGAGAATTGAAAGCTAATACCTGGTATTTCTTTTCGAGTTGCTGATACTAGATATTTGATTATATATAGGCGGGGT
Source organism: Morchella sp. 2018-W45 (assembly GCA_024713785.1). Taxonomy (NCBI): domain Eukaryota; kingdom Fungi; phylum Ascomycota; class Pezizomycetes; order Pezizales; family Morchellaceae; genus Morchella; species Morchella sp. 2018-W45. Next base: position 276,597 of record JAMGYZ010000025.1, read on the forward strand.
GAGGGTGGTACAGGGTGAAGGGCCCTAATTAGCAAAGATTGGTGGTGAGTTGTTTTTGGAATCAGAGATTAGAAAACGGATTTTCTGCCATTTAAACATGGTGCTAGAGATACATCTGTGCCCCATAACACCAGTCACCAATGATCGATATCGATCTATCTTCAACTAGCATATCTCGGCCGGAGAGTAGGGCTTTAGGTGAGAACATTGCATATAAAAAAAAGGCATAGCATACTACTAATTCAAACAAGGTTTATAATTCTCGGCACAATAAAAGACTTAATTATTAAAACGCAAGAGAATGCAAAAATACAAAATGACCGAATCCTAATCCCCTATAACAGTACAGCACTTAAACCATCATCTATTTCTATAAGAGCCCCTCTAGCTCGTTCATACCAATACCCGCATTGATCCTCTAAAAGAGCACAACAAGAGCCACCGGAATGGCCACAATCAAGAACGAGCTCATCAGCAACGAGCTCGCTCCATTCTCGGCCTGAAACTCAACATTTGGTGATCCAGGGCTGGTGGTGCTGTTGGTGCTGGAATTGGTGCTGGAATTATTACAGTTGGTCGCGTATCCAGTCTCGCAGAGAAACTCTGAGGTTGTGTTGTAGGCGGTTGGGTTCTCAACTATTATTTACAGGGTTTAGCATTAGGGTTTTACTATAGGGTAGGAGGAGGAATTGCTTACTTATGAAAGGTAAACAGGATAAAAAGAGGTCGCCAAGGGCCTGTGTAAAAGTGGCATCTTCACTCTCAGGGCATGCCTCGATACAGGCTTGCGACCTTGGCGCTCCCGCAGAATCATCGGAGGGGTCTTCGATCCGGAGAGACTGTTCGCAAGCACATTCGAAATCATCTCCGCAGACCTCACTGATGACCTGGTTATCTAACGACTGGCAATCTCTGTGACAGCTTGGGATGTCGTCCACAAATTGTTGATAGAGGGTGTAGTTTGTACCGGTGGATTGTTGCGCAGTCACCGCAGCGAAGAGAGTGAATAGGGCAATAGCATAGGAGAACATGGTGGTGGAAATCATTTTTGTTGGCTTTGTATATATTTTCTAGCTCGTAATGGTGGAAGGCTGAAAACTGAATACTGATATCTGGGGCTCGCAATGAAGGGAGGATGAGGTGGATGAGGAGGTGATCGAGGTGCTGGATACCTAGTGATTTATACTGGATTGCTTTAATGTTCATGGTGTATATTTGGCCCTTAATTAAGGTTAGTGGACTTTGAGTTGGTTCAAAGTATCCCATGTACGTCAGTCATGGCGCATGGGCCGCAGGAGAAGGATACTTGCGGCTTAGCTACATTGTACCTGATTTCTAGGTTCTCATCCTCTGTTTACCGGAGATTCCGCTGATAGATCTAAAAGAGCGTACATACATGTAGTGTGGTGAATTATAAATGCATTCCAATACAGCCATACATAATCTTGTAATGAATATCGATCCGATCCTGTATGATCATGAAGGCAAGGTAATTAATTGGGAACTGGTGCCAACTTTTTCATCTACTTGATGCCCCATCGGGTTCTGAGCCTACCGACTAGATAACTGGTTGGCTGACTGAGTTAGGCCTAATTTGTTAGAACCTTTAATCTCTGAAAGAATGCCATGGGGGCCGCCGGGGGGGTGGGGGGGCACTAGGATACTAAGTTACAAAATGTATGTAACTACATTCGCCATCGCCGAAGAATGCAAAATATAATTTTGGGTTTTCTAAGCCTTGGCTCACAGTCAATTCGTGCATATATATTTAGACCTGCATCATACCTAGTATGGCCCATTGGAGCGACGTGGGGAGTTGCCCGTTCTTGACTGTGGAATGCTTGGCTTCAATTCATGCGCCACAATTATAACCACGGAAGTCTACTGTTTTCTCAAGCCGAGTGGAATGTGTCCGTACCAAGCATGAATTTTTTTCTTTTTCTTTTTTTTGCGTAATACATGTAATACCTCTCTACAACTCTGCCAGCGCATATGTATACAGTCGTACCTCGCTATGGCGGGACTCAGTATGCCGGGTCCCTTGCTGTCCCGTACAATGTTCTCTGGAAATTCTATCGCACAATTAAGTTATCTCAAGTCCCTAATTCTACCCTGTACGAGAGTTGGCGAATTTTGGCTATTTAAGTAGCTAGCATAGTGAGGCACGACTGTATGTACCTAGTAGCCTAGCGCTAAGACTAAGAGTGTTGGAGATTCTATACTTTTAATTTTGCACTACGGTTTAAGGCTGAGCGGGTTTCCGACGTACCTGCATAATCGCGGCAGGCCTGCAGGATCCACAGATATGCCGCACTCTATCAAGGGCAGCAAGGTAGAGTAGGCGTCCCTAGCCAATGATTCAGGGTAGCTATAGGCGAAACGTTGGGGCTCGACTCGAACAACATTCTTACACTGTGGGGCCAGGGAAGGCGCTTTTGGTTTACCCTCTAGTGCTTACTGCGTACACATAGCTTTAGTTCATGGGAGAGCGTCGATAAAGTACGTGCACGTGAGGATCGATTCTATACCGTGACTACTAGAGAATTTGGCACAATAGGCCTTGGACTGGGTTGGAAGAAATGAGATGTAGGGTGTTATGATGTGGTTAGAGCATAAAGCCCTAACTTTCCTCCAAATCGTACCTGCCACCATGGCCACGAAACCGATTTACTAAAACATAGTAAATTAATACGTTTCGAGCACCTCGAAATTCAACTAGAGAAGGATTACCTTCTAAAGATATTTACCTAAGTAGTTTAGGCCGTAAGCACAAAGTTGACCAAATCATTCCACTGATTAAAGCAAGGCATTGTGTTCTCGGTTTCACAGCCGCAGCCTGACGGCGCAGTGGACCTTGACAGGTCCTGTAGTATTGAGAGTCACTTGATTTAATCTAGAAAGATCTAGTTGAGTGAATAAGGAGTTAGAAAAAATACGTAATAAGACCTATAACCTAAAGGATGGGGATTAGTTAATGGTGCGCAGTTATTGCGACATGTATAAGTATTTCTCCCGCTGCAAGGTAGGATCATGATCAATGAAAGCTACAGAGCTTGTTCAATGCATCTTCATATATGATCGAGAGATCCGAAACACCCCGCTAACAAGAATCGCGTGAGGAGATACAGGCAAAGAAAAGCTGTACATACCAATAAACAGTAATAGCTTTCCGGTGGGTTAGAAGCCGCCACTTTGCTTTAAGTAGCAATATAAGCTACTCTGATATCGATAGCTAAATAATCCTCTGGAAAGCGAATATGTACCGCTAGATCTTGTGCGCCATATTGATTAGTGGTCTGGGCACGAACATCAAGGGAAGAGGCCTCAAATTGTGTTGCGACTCAGGACACATCTTTCGCAATGTAGAATTTCTCGCTAGCTGAGATCTAGGGAGGGTTTGATAACGCAGAGACCTCTCATCTTCATATCGACAGGTTATGTTAGTAGATATAACCATATCTGGGGTTTATAGGGCTCCACTGGAGTACTTTGTCTTCGGTTGAGAGCGACTAATAAATAATCACAGGGTAATCTAGTGCAGGGGCAGAGAAGTAGCCCGCAATCAATTTAGACATCACGTGGTGGTAAGTGTACTGATTAGTAGGATCGAAATAGGGGTACATGTAGTTAGAGTTAGTAAACGTATAGAATTGCATCTCTGATAAATCAATAGACGTTGTTGAACCTTGGTGGCATACCGGGTCTTTCTATTTTTTTATATTATTCTTGGCTTTGTATTATAAAAGAAGCCCAACCGGGCTCCAGGATCACAGAGCGACCCCACAGAACCTGCGTCACGTGATTACCAGATTATCAGCAGTAAGCAATTGCCAACTTCAGAACGCGTCAATATCAACTGGAGAGAGAAAAGGAACCCTTATTGCTTATTTACGATATGCCCGAATCAATGCCAAGACTAAATTGGAATTCTCACAACAGCTCTCTCTTCCATCATCTCCTTACCACACTCCTTGAACACCCCGAAATTCGTCTTTGTATCTGGAGGCGTACAGATGACACTGGGCGGTCCGCAATGACTCATCGAGACGCACTGGCAAAGCTTGTCAAGATCGCTTTCCCGAGCAAAATAAAATTCGAAGAGAAGTTTATGGGCCCGTATATGGACGCTGTCGACTCTAAGCTCAGTAACGCCAGGCTTCAGTATCTTGTTAGCTTGGAGCCTGACAACGAAAAACAGTTTACAAAGGAACATAAGGGTAAACATCAAAGTAAATTGTTATTCATGGAGTTTGGCTAACTCACCGTGAGCATCTAGATGCAGTTGCCAGGTTGCAGCCTGTTTGGAACCTCATACAAGAGCTAAACGGCGATACCCCCAAGGCGGATAATATTGAAGTGGTAGTTGAGTCGCCTGTGATTCTTAGTAGGAAGGGTGTTAGAACTGCTGAAACCATGAAATCTGTGGGTTCAATAACATCTGCACAGAAACTGGTTGAATCTGAGAAGGTCGGAGACTTAAGACAAACAGCGGAACTCACCAAGAAGGGAGGAGCCACCAGCTTTAAGGAGGCCGCGCTCAAGGCAGGCGCGGAAAGATTGATCAGCGAGGCAGAGAAGATACATAGTTTACGCCTCCATAGTAGCATACCAAAAAAAGTGTCTAACAAGCACCTAGAAAACCTTGTGTAGGATTTGAAGGGGCGCGAAATCTTGACTACGGCCGCACCCTTCGCCGAGGAGGCCGGGTTGACTAGAGAGAAGGTCAAGACAAGGGCTGCTACACCTCCAGAAGTTATGAAGAGAAGAGTAACTGCCAAAATGCAAATCCTTTGATTTATAGTATCTAACCTGGTATCAAGAAACGCCCATGCTCAGATCCGGAAGCTTCAGATGTCTCTGAAGAACGAAAACTCCGGATCCTCAAAGGTCGTAGGCTTGAATTAGACTTGATCAACGCAAAGATCCGCCTCGTAGAGGCTGAGACTAGACTTGCCAGGTTCTATAGAGATCAAAAAAAAGACCAAACAGGGGCCCCACCTCAGTGAGTTTGGTTCCTATTGAGTCTGGTATTGTTGGAAGAGAGTTGGATCGTTGTTGCTTTCTGCGCCTTGAGACTAGGCAGGTGTGGAAGGGGCTCCTAGGTGTATTTATATGGCTCCTTCCTTCCCCCTCTCACTCTTTCTCTTTGCTCTGGTGTGTTTCGAGGATACAAAAATAACAACTTCTCGTCATCACCGATTTTTCAATAGTTATAGCCTGCGCCCGGCAAATATAACAACGAAGTATAAGTCCCATACTATGCAGATCAACTAGAGTGGGTGGCGGTTGTAAGTCTTGGGGCCAACGAATGTGTATTAATATAGACCAGCTGGTACCAAATTCAGACTCCATATTCTTCCGGGACATGATGCGCAGTCGCTTTTGTAGTGATGGGAAGGCTGGCCATGAGTATGGGGAGGCCAGTTGTTAACTGTTGAAAGGTGACACTCAATATTGCATGAGATTGAGTGGCCCGTCTGCTGTACATGTTTTTCGTTGTTCCGAGTTCACCGTTACCCTTAGGCCTGAAGCGGCTGTAAAGTATATTTCTAACATCAGAAGACTATATATGGCAATCAGCACTCAATATTTCCTCTAGATCTTATATATAACATTGCGTGTCTCAGTGGCTTTGTTGCCTCGGGAGCATTGTGTCACAAAAGATCACTCGCCTCACAGACCGTCACTCGACCCAAGACAGGTAGTAGATTTTTCTTTGTTAATTCATCAGGTTAGTTGATTGGTGCTATAAGGTCCGAATTTTAATACCTACCAGTTTGGTCTTAAATTCGCTAACGAACATATAGTAGCGTATGATAGCCAGAAGACTGTACTAAACCAATTAATCGGTCGGCGTATGACGGCTGGTGTTGTAAGCTAACGGGCGCTTTTTTCTAGCGACGCTCCGTGGTAACCCAGCCGCGGTGAAAGATATACGCTTCCTAGTCGGAGTTAGTAAAATATTAGGGTCTTGAGGATTGTAAGAGTGAAAGACAAATTACGTACGTGCAGCGATCAATGGAGTTTTCCACTATATGAGGAGCCTTAGCATATTTATCATTCTAGGTTCCTCCTAAATTAGTAGTTAGTGATATTAGCGAATATAAATGCGAGAGTAGCTAGCCCTATATGAATCTTCTGAAATGTGTCAAGCAGTACAAGGGATCTGCTGATGGTAGGGCTGGAGCAGTATATCTGCAGTACCTGATATTGCCTCTCATAGCACGTATTTTAGACTCAGAGTATCCCAAAACGTAGCAAAACTTATATGCGGACAGAGACTTATAACCAAAGCAAGCTAGAACATTCGTCGGTAATGCTCTAGATTCATGGCTATTGGGATAGCTCATCCATCCAAAAACATACAAATTAGTATATATCAGCACTATTAGCTCAATGCTCGAAATACTCACAGCTAATCACTCGCATCACACGCCGTCACTCGGTTTATCTATATTTTATGAATGACAACCCTCTGAGAACGAGAATAAGGGATGGGCCTATGCCATGAAGTTTATGTTGTGAGTATCTTTAAAGCCGCATATATATGTAGATACCATAGATGGAAGAAAATTTAATTAGCCACATATGCAACTACGTCATTCATATTTGTCCTTACTTCACTTGCACATAACATCCCCCCCCTAGGCCTCCCCCCAAGGGGCCACATATATGCTTGGTCAACAAGAGTCTTTGATGTACGTCCAAATAGCAATCTCGGATTGAAGCCAACGGGAGAAGTCCTGCCCATTAATTCTATCTACGTTCTGCGAAGGGTTAGGGTTTCTCCTTGCGCTGTCGTTGCACGATATTCAACGGCCAGTCCAACCACATCCACCACGCCAAAACCACTCGCATAGACACCTCACCTCACAACGCCACTTGCCGAGTATCACCGCCAAACCATAAACTCGCACAAGCACCCACACTACCATTATGAAAGTCTCTGCAACCCCACTCGTTATATTTTCCCTCCTCACTGGTCTGCCCCTCATCGCGCTCATAATAATCATCACGCTTCTCCCTGCGCCAAAGTCAGCCATTAGAGCCTATGATTTCGTGGCGCACCGTAGGCACATCAGGATTAGGTTTATCGGAGAAGATGCCAAGCTTATGGCTCTAAGGCCGGCGTTTTCGGTACTGGATACATACCTTGAACCCCGCAAAGGTGAGGAGCCTGTGATGCTTAAGCCGCTGCTTAGCATAGAGCCTGCGAATCGGAGGGCCGAGGGCGGGATCTAGAGGGACATGTGCGGATACGGGCGGCTGTTTCTGGACCTTTGCGGCACGGTGTGGGCCGGTGATGTGAATTAGACTGGAGTTTTCGGGGGAGGGTATTTGGGTGCTTGCTTTCTGGTGATCTCGGGCGTTCACAGGGTTGGCCAGTTTTTTTGTATCGAATTGAAGGAATTGATACACATTCAACTATCGAGAAATGACTCGTCAGTATATGGTCAAGCCATGTTACACCCTGTGATATTATTTAGAACCTATAGTTTGTAGAAATTGGTGGTTTTTTCAAATTATTTTATAGTTATAGCTAATGCCATGCATGCATGGTAGTCAATTGAGCTCTAGGTACAAGTAGCTTACATGTAGTTTATAAGATTTGCGCTCATAATAACCCTCGATCTAATCATCCTTCCTTTAAAGCCAAGGGTATACTAGTGAACGGTTTTAAGTTGTCATTTAAAGCGCAAAGAGACCAAGTAATGACACTCCGCTTAGAAGTTACTCATAGCTCTTTCCCATACTGCCGATTTTTTAGCCGTGCTGACCAATTGCCATAGCCGAGAGGCTGCATGCAATTAATGAACTAAAAGAAATACTATGTGTACGGCATACGATGTTTAGGCCCGTTGTACAGTACTAGAGAGCATGGGTACTTGCGTATATTATGGGGAGATGCATGCAACTTTAGCTTCCTAACAAACAGATCGTATACAGTATGTGGCAAACAAGCTCTGAGGGCCCGGGAAACAGTCCCAGTTATCTTCGAGAATTAGAGGCCCCTCCAAGAATATTTTCAATATTATTCCTCCAATATAACCCATCACTCGCAACCATTGTCAGTATCCCATAATCCGGTACATACTTAGATGCTGTCTAATATTTCAGGGTGGCAGCCGAATTGGTTTGTGATCAGTGATAAAAACCAAGCCTCAAACCCCACCAAGAAAACAGAAACCCAGTGCCCAGTTTTAAGCCCACAAAACAATTATGCCAACCGCTAATTCCACCGCTCTGCCTACAGAAACCCTTAATCTCACCGCGGAGGACGAAGACGTTGAGGCAAAAGACACATACTCTGCTCTCCCAACCATCTAGATCTTGGTGCCTCCTTGGGGGCTTACTGAACCCCTGGCGCAAACGGCCCCAATCGTGCCGCACCGCCATGAAAGCAAACAGCAGTGACAAAATCTTTCCACTTCATGAATCAGCTATTGGTTCACCAGGGAGGGATATTGCTAGACTGGAAACAACCAGGCCGTGACATATACACCAGCGCAATACGCAGTAACGACACCGGCTGGGCAAATCATGCTACTGTAAACCCCTACTAGACACCGAGCAAGATACACCGAAGTTGGCCAGGAAGGTTTGGGGGTTGAGAAACTCCTTGGTTCTCTTAGTTGTCTCGATGTCCGTATATACCCAATCTAGAGTACCACAGTCCCGGGATGTATATCCAACTCTCCAAGTACCAGTTCCTGAATTGGTGTTTATTTGCAACAACCAGCGTAGCAGAGGCGTGATAGTATACGTATCTTAAAGAGCCCCGAAGGTGTGGCGAGTGTAGGCACTGATGTCCAAATTCTGGTAATAGATGTTGGCCTTGTTGAATTGTCAGAATTTTTGCAGGAAGGCGGTACCTCGGGGGAGACACTTCACTGGAGTAGCCACATAGATACTATGTACCTATAGCCATCCCCGGGATTCAAATCGATCATCACACCTAGCTTCTCAATGCTGCACAATCATCAACATACCCCAAACGACGCAGTGTAGTAAGGTAAAAAAAAAAGCATAAGTTATAATTATATAATGTCGAGACTAAAGTTGACCACCAGGCGCAAGACAACAAATAAAACCACCCTAAATAATATACAACAAAAGCCAGAAACAAACGCCTATGAATGGATATTAAGCCCTAAAATAAAAATAAAAAAATTCTGCCCTAGGACGTTCTGGACATGCGATACCTCGAAGCCCTAGAAGCCTTGAACAGCTTCTTTACAGTTTCCAGGCTCGACCTAGCCTCCTTCTTCATGCTCTCCTTCTCAAATACCTTCCAGGGCGACGTTGGTTCCGTTGGTGTGCTGCATAGATTTCACTTATTAGCACAAACCTAGGCCACATGGGAAGAAACAAAAACAAGAAAAGGTAAAAAGGAATTCTCACCTCGTCTGCCTCGGCGGAAGAACCTGCGACTCCGTATATTCCGCCGGAACATACCACGCAGCACTCGGGTACACCTGCCTCACCTTATCACGCTCCCACTCCTCCAGCTTCGAGTCCGGCCTCATCGCAGCATCGATGACCGTCTCCCCATTCATGTCTTCGAGCTTAACATTTGCGCCCTTCTCCAGTAGCAGATTGACGATAGGGTTTCTCCAGAATCCGAGCCCGACATCGACCACGCAGTGCAGTGGCGTCTTCTGGCGGTAGTCCATGGCGTCGATATCGGCTTTATTATCGATAAGATACCACGAAACCAGTTCGTTGCCCCGCACCGCCGCCAGATGAAGCGCCGTCTCCCCAGTGTCTGTCCGTGCCGATATTGATGCCCCATGCTCAACCATGTAGATAACGACGCTGGGCGCGCACACCGCCGATTTCACCGCCATGTGTAGCGCTGTCTCCCGGGAGGGCCCTTCCACATTTATGCCTGCTCCGCCCTTCAGCAGTGCCTCCACTGTCTTCTCGTGCGGCGTTCCTTCGAATACCACATGGAGAGGTGTCTTTCCCAGGCTACTCACCATATCGACCTTTGCGCCAACTCCGACCAGCGCCCGTATAGTGCGGTACTGCCCCGACCTCGCTGCCCAATGCACCGGCGTCTCGCCGAACCTATCCACGATGTTGATGTCGAATCCCACATCTTTGTACAACCGCGCACACTGCACCAGTCGCTGGATGATATGTGGGTTGCGCACCGCCGCCCAGTGAAGGATCGTTGCGCCGTTTTCGTCCTTGCCCGCGCCCGTGACGAGGGCTCCATATTGAAACGAGAGGAGGGTGTCGATGGCTTCATAGTGGCCGTTCTTTACAGCGCAGTATAAAGGTGTGACGCCGGCTCCGGTGGCGTTGAGGATCCGTGGCTTCGCACCGTGCTCAAGGAGCAGCCGGATGATTGGTGCATGGCCAGCCATTGAGGCCCAGTGGAGTGGGGTCTGGCCATGTGCGTCTGTTAATGATGCATTACTGCCTTGGGCGAGTGCGAGGCGGGCGAGATCAAGACATCCGTGCTTTGCTGCTATGATGAGTGCTGGATTGCCGTTGACACCGCTGCGGACTGCAGCTGCTTTCAGAGCGGGGTTATAAAGTGCTGAGATGCGGCGGTTAGTGAGTGTGAGTGAGTGTAGTGAGGTAACATCGAGGTGTTCTGATAGCACGAGGAGAAGTTCATCTGGTAGAGTGAGAATCGGGGCCACTGTGGCTGTGGCAGGTGCTGTTATGAGCATGGTAACGAGAATAGAAGAGATTTCTTGACGGGTGGGGGTTTTCAGAGACTCTATATCTTCCAGAAGTCGCAATGATGACCGTTGAAGTTGATAGAGGGGTGTGTGGGGGGGGGGGTGTGTGTGTAGAGTGTCGAAGTTGGGGATAGCCAGGACTTCTAGTCTGTATGTATGTATATATTAATAGCTCTGCACAGCCTGCCGCGCAAACCATAGAGCCTTGGCAGGCCCGGCTCATCTGCGGAGATCATTGGCTGGTGAAGGCGGACAGGTATTGCCTTTCGGGACGATGCATGCAGCTTGCCTTGCTTACATAGCTCGTGGAGAGCTTTACAACCTGAGGAGACAGTGGATCGATGCCACAAGACCCTCAGAAGCTTCTTTGCTACCCAGGTACAGGAAACCGTACCCTGCTACGAGAGTTTTGAAGGATCCAAGTTCCCAGAGCCCACCAGCCCTAGCTAGCTAGGCCTTCCATTTCAAAAGTCGATACGGAGTTTCAGCATGGATGCGAAAGAATCCTCGAACGAGAGAGGTACATACATAGGTAAGCACATAATCCACTATAGAGTAGAGCAACTAAGTTTATATCACATGTGGCTAGCCCCAACCATCACAGGACCTCAACACTTTTGGAAATGCTTATATTGAGTGAACTCCCGACCAGATCGGTGGGTGACATGGATAGAGTAGGGAGGGATCCGTTCCCGTCTGTATGTATAACAATCACAACCACAACCACCACCGCCGCCACCAGCGAACCGTCCGCTGTTATGGCGGTCTGAGGCCCCCCCTGTGTGGTCTAGAAATACATCTGCAAGATCGATTACCGAGCTGAAAGAACGGCTCCCCCTGTAGTATAGGTGGAGTACCTATACTATAGACACCCTGGAAACAGGGGTACCTTGTCAGTTGCCCCGGCTTTCGAAATTTAACCTCAGCTTGACAGGAGCGGTACAGATTGCGATACGAGCACCTGAGCGCGGGGATCCATCCGGTTACTGGGCCGTTCTTGCGGGGAGAGTTGGTACAGTGGTCCGCGCGCCGATATAACGAACGTGCATATTCCAAAATTTTCTATGTGAAATTTGGATTCGAATTACCGAAACCTGTTCGTTATAGAAAATCTGTGGCGGACGACTGTACTCTATTACCGTGTTTGAGGGTTTATGAGGGGGGTTTTTTCCCCATAAAAAATGGCTGTTTTATCACTATCTGGGTGTAAGGCTCTTTTTCGTGCAAGGGTTTATCCAAAATAAGTACATCAGGTTTAGATAAGTTGTGCGGGCAGTAATCACGATTTATCCCATATGACGCACGTCCGTGAAAGCCCCACATTGCATTCTACTATAGGCTATCTCGATTGGACCGCCTCTTTACGAGGGAGGTCGTAAATGTCATTATCTCATACATCATCACCATCATCATCACTGTATCCAGAGTCAATAGCGTCAGTTGGGCCCAAAATGTTGCATTGAAGTGGAGAGCTTCCCACTCATCAGACATAAGCACAGGAAGAGACCACAACCGGTGACTCACCCCCGGTCACCAGCTCCAAAGTCGGTCTGGCAAAGATAAACTAACATACAAACTCACATTCAAAAACAAGTTCAAGTGATCTCTCAGCGCGCTATCGGGCTCCTGGGGCTCTTGTACCACCCCCATAATCGTCTCCAATTCCCCATTATCGTCTCCAATTCCCCATCATCGAATAATGCCATAAGGTCCGGATCGCCGGTATCGGGAATGGACGAATTTCCCGCGGCGTGCTGGCCAAGTCTGTCTTCAACGGAAGATTTTTTGGGGTTCAAGATCCGGGGTGGCTCGACGCCGGCGAGCCGTTTTTGAAAGAGGGACAAGCGCTTCCCAGGACTACGGTGGAATTTAGTTAGAGTGCACACAGAAAATTGAGGATTAATTACCTTCACCACGCCTATAACCCTTCCTCGCCTGGGTTGCTCTCCTCTTTGACGGCCGTGAAGTGAGGCCGGTAGCCGTCCTTCTTTTTAGGGACGGGTAGTAGGAGTATCGAGACCAGGGGAAGTAGTGTTGATGCTGAACGAGCACCGATTGACATTACTGAGTCCTTGGATGGTGACCTTGCCTACGCCAGGGTGCTTTCGTGTGCTGAAGAGATACCTAGCGCGCACCTTATCTTGATCCTTCAATTAGAGCGGTGGGGGACCTGATAGAGAACGGAGACCCCACTGGGCTAGGCGCACCCTTAACACCATACGGACCCGCAGATCATATGATGCCCCGAATACCAGTATAGTAGGCTAGGCGCACCCTTAACACCATACGGACCCGCAGATCATATGATGCCCTACGAGGAAGGAAAATATGGCTTCGAGGGCTTGGCGCGAGTCAAATCACAGGCTTTGCTCGCAGCTGGCGTGGTACCCGGTGCAAGGACTTCCACCGTGGATTCAGCAGCCTGTCCTTTGAGTCGGGATTCTTAAACTGCTCTAAGTAGTCGATTATGTCCCAGGATTCATATTTCTGAGAGGTGAGATATTCGTCAGCCCCAGGCAACACACCTGCTTCTCGAGGATTCGACTAACAGGACATACGGACAGGATTAAAAGGAGTAGTCGATATTGTAGGGTATTGCGTGGTGCGATGGTTTGACTCGTAGTGTTAGCTCTGGGTGTCGCTATCAGGCTGGGTGGTGGGGGATGGGATGTAGTTAGAGGGGGCAGCGCTTACATAAGTACATGTATGTAGTCTCTTGCCTAGTAATACTGACGCGCTTCTTTGCCAAGAATTTTCACGCGAAGGTATTTGACCACCGAGTCAGGTGAAGGTTCTTGGCGAACAAGCATGAGTAAAAAGGTAGCATACCCCAACCTCCAAACCCCTAGAGCACAATTTTGTTCCGTGACAGGTATTGAGGTTATTTTAAGGATGTTTTAAGTGTCTCGGGATTCGTCTCACGTGTGGGCACTAACCCAAAACGGATTGACCCCTAGCTCCGTGGATGCTACAATACGATATAGCTCATGTCTGTAGCTATTTTTTTTTTTTTTTAGCTTTCGCAGAGAAAGAGTAGTGGCCATCACCAGAAAAAAAAAAAAAAAAAGACGGATATCCTCAACCCGAGTGCTTTCTTTTTTAGAGATACTTTAAACCGGAGGTAGACACAGGACCCACTCACCTGGATCTATAAACTATTATAGTAACTTCTCGTATCCGCTAACTAATTGACCAACGACCACAGACTCTCTGCACACACAGAAAAATATTAGAAATAAATAACAGCGGCCCATCTTCACGAATTCGGAGCGAACAAGAAGAGTTCCAGCAATAGGAACACGCCGTGACAGGCACGACAATCTGCTACCCTTCCACCGATTCCGTGCTACAACATCGCCAGCTATTAGGATGTTTCCAACGAGCAGTATTTGCCCAAAGTAGCGTGCATACTAATCAGGCAGGGATCACACTCTATGGACTACAGAGCCCTATAATTCCTGGACTAGGCCCGGCCGAGAATGTTTTTTCTTCTTTTTTTTCAACTATGGCTGGGGAGCTGTTAAGCATGAGACGGTCTGGTGGTACCACACAGGCTGCAGAGAGTTAAAAGTATGCCGTGGAGATTATCGGCTAGGGATATCTGCATGGGTGTGGAGAGCCGGGGAAAGATGTACATTTTATACCCGGGGTGCTTGATGCAGTCGATGCCACTACTTGTAATACGACCCAGGTGTGTGGTTATTCTGTGTGTACGAAACTGCATGGCTATCCGTCGGCCGTATCGGCTCTTTACCTAGCTACATGTATTATGCAGAGGTTCATTTTAGCAGACCGCCCGCGCGGTCATGGTCTGCGGCGGTCGTATTCATGCGGGGCGGCTTCTGGTTATAGAACTCGGTAGATAGGCTATCATAGACAAAAAAAAAATACAGATCCGTAGAAGCACACTTACACTCTTCCATTAACCTCTACCAAATGTATTCGCCCTCTACGAAGATGGAGTATGCCCTTAAGGCCTTTCCACGAGGAAAGCATCGTTGCGAAGGGTGGTATGGGATTCGATACTTGTTTAATCGCGAGTAAAGGACCCGGCAATTAACCGCGCACATCTCAAGAACTCCAAAATAAATATATATGTACAGACACCTATCCTAATAAGAAAAACGGCAACAGGAGACATATGAAGCATTCAAAAGAAACAAACAAATAAATAAAGAGAACCGGCGGCCGTGAGACCCTCAAGGTCCTGAGACCCAAAGTAGAAAATAAGATCTGCAATGTAAACATTTTTGCCCGAAAACACTGTCCCTGTGAATATGATCGTGACTATGACTCCTGAGCCCAATGCAAATATAAATGAAAAGGAATACGTAAACCAAAACACAATTTTGTAGGTTGTCTAGAGGAGCGTGGTAAAAGTCTTATCTCCGGTACTGTGCGCTGAACCGTAGATGTGCTGAGAAGCTGAGATATTACAGGCTGGGGATTCGTAGCGTAGACTGGGGGCAGAGCATTAACATCTGCCTGACTGGTAATTTGAGGAGGTCACGGCATGAATGAGGAGGTATACTAACATCTGGTAAACCATTAAAATTCACCGTGGCCGCCTCATTGAGGTAGACATAATTTTCTTTGGGTAACTGCATGAAGTTCGGCGTACTGTTTCCGGAACAACGGGGTACCACCGAGTCGCCTCCAAGGCCCTACCTAGTTTGAACGATTCCTTAGCGCTAACGTAGGCACCAGCTTCGAGGAGAAGTTTGACTATGTCTATATCTATATTTTTACCCTCAACTGCGGCCTGCAAGGCTGTTTGACCAGAGGATGACACAGGTGGAGCGTTAACATCGGCACCAGCTTCGAGGAGAAGTTTGACTATGTTGATATCTCTATCCTTAACCGCGGCCTGCAAGGCTGTTTGACCAGACGCAGGCGGAGCGTTAACATCGGCACCAGCTTCGAGGAGAAGTTTGACTATGTCCATAGTCCCATCCTTAACTGCGGCCTGCAAGGCTGTGTGTGGTGGAGCGTTAACATCGGCACCAGCTTCGAGGAGAAGTTTGACTATGTTGATATCTCTATCCTCAACCGCGGCCTGCAAGGCTGTTTGACCAGAGGATGACGTAGGTAGAGCGTTAACATCGGCCCCAGCTTCGAGGAGGAGTTTAACTACGCTGATATTTCCGCCCCAAGCCGCGGCCTGTAAGGCTGTTCGACCAGACCATATCTCAGCTGGAGCGTCAACATCGGCCCCAGCTCCGAGGAGAAGCCTGACCATGTCGAGAGTCCCACCCTCAGCCGCGACATCTAAGGCTGCTTGGCCAGACCATGTCTTAGCTGGTGTTTTAACATCGGCCCCAGCTTTGAGGAGGAGTTTAACTATGCCGATATGACCGTACATTGCCGCGACCTCTAAGGGTGCTCGACTAGACCATATCTTAGTTGGAGCGTCAACATCGGCCCCAGCTTCGAGGAGGAGTTTGACAATGTCGATATGCCCACCCTGAACCGCGGCACCTAAGGCCCCTTCGCCAGACCATGTCTTAGCTGGCATTTTAACATCGGCACCAGCTTTGAGGAGGAGTTTGACAATGTCGATATGCCCACCCTTAGCTGCGGCCGCTAAGGCTGTTCGACCAGAGGATTCCGCAGCTGGAGCGTTAACATCGGCACCAGCTTCGAGGAGAAGCTTGATTACGCCGACATGTTCACCCTCAACTGCGGCCTGTAAAGCTGTTCGACCGGAGCTACTCGAAAGTGGAGCGTTAACATCGACCCCAGCTTCGAGGAAGAGTTTAACTACGCTGATATGTCCGCCCCCTGCCGCGGCCTGTAAGGCTGTTCGACCATCAGATATCTCAGCTGGAGCGTCAACATCGGCCCCAGCTCCGAGGAGAAGCTTGACTATACCGATAGATCCGCGCTCAGCCGCAGCCTGTAAAGCTGTTCGACCACGAAATCCCTGAGGTAGAGCGTTAACATCGGCACCAGCTTCGAGGAGGAGTTTGACAATGTCGATATGCCCACCCTTAGCTGCGGCCTGCAAAGCTGTCCGACCACGGCTTTTCGAAAGTGGAGTGTTAACATCGGCCCCAGCTTCGAGGAGGAGCCTGACAATGTCGATATGCCTACCCTCAGCCGCGGCACCTAAGGCTCCTTTGCCAGACTTAACATCGGCACCAGCTTTGAGGAGGAGTTTAACTACGCTGATATGTCCACCCCCTGCCGCGACCTGTAAGGCTGTGAGACCAGAATCCCCCGCAGATAGGGCGTTAACATCGGCCCCAGCCCCGATGAGAACCTTGACTATATCGATATGTCCATCCCAAGCTGCGGCCTGTAAGGCTGTTTGATCAGAACCCCCCGCAGGTAGAGCATTAACATCGGCACCAGCCCCGAGGAGAACCTTGACTATATCGATATGACCACCCTCAACTGCGGCCTGTAAGGCTGTTCGACGAGGGCGCCCCGAGGGTAGAGCGTTAACATCGGCCCCAGCTTCGAGGAGGAGTTTGGCTATTTCGATATGCCCACCCTCAGCTGCGGCCAGTAAGGCTGTTCGACTAAAATCTTTGGAAGGTAGAGCGTTAACATCGGCACTAGCTTCGAGGAGAAGCTTGACTATGCTGATATGTCCGCCCCCAGCTGCGGCCTGTAAGACTGTTCCATCAGTATTCCGCGAGGATAGAGCGTTAACATCGGCACCGGCTTCGAGGAGGAGTTTGGCTATGTCGATATGCCCACCCTCAGCTGCGGCCTCTAAGGCTGTTTGACCAGCGTACCTCGCAGCTGGTGATCTAGCATCGCCCCCAGCTTCGAGGAGGAGTTTGACCGCATCGATATGTCCGCCCCGAGCTGCGGCCTGTAAGGCTGTTTGACCAGTCTGCCTCGCAGGTAAAGCGTTAACATTGGCACCAGCCTCGAGGAGGAGTTTGACTATGTCGATATGTCCACCCCCAGCTGCGGCCTGCAAGGCTGTAAGACCAGAATTGTCCGCAGGTAGAGCGTTAACATCGGCACCAGCCTCGAGGAGAACCTTGACTATATCGATATGTCCGCCCCAAGCTGCGGCCTGCAAGGCTGTAAGACCAGAAAAATTCGTATGTAGAGCGTTAACATCGGCACCAGCCCCGAGGAGAACCCTGACTATATCGATATGTCCGCCCTGAGCCGCGGCCTGTAAGGCTGTTCGACCATCATTTGTCTCAGCTAGAGCGTCAACATCGGCCCCAGCTCCGAGGAGGAGTTTGACTATGTCGATATGTCCACCCCCAGCTGCGGCCTGCAAGGCTGTAAGACCACAACCTCCCCCAGGTTGAGCGTTAACATCGGAACCAGCTTCGAGGAGAAGCTTGACTATATCGATATGTCCGTCCCAAGCTGCGACCTGTAGGGCTGTTTGACCACATGTTTGCCCCCCAATTGTGGTGTAAACTTTGTTCATAGCTTCGAGGAGAGGCTTGGCTGTGGTCCAATGCAGACCAATTATTTGGACTCGGGCGTTAACATCAACCCCAGCTTTGAGGAAAAGTCTGACAATGTCGATATGACCAGCTTGAGATGCTAAACGTAAGGATATGGAGTTGGAGTACCCCCCAGAACTTTCAAACTCGGGATTGACAAGGTAGCTAAGATTTACCTTTAGAAGCAGTTCGACCACATTTTGAAGGCCCAATATTATAGCCCTTATAAACACTAATCGATAGTTCTCTCTACCTGGCTCGCTTTCCCCCTTTAGAGCTGCCAAATTCAATTTCCCTCCCGCGTTGTTGCTTCCCGCCATGTCAACTGTAAAAGCTAAGCCTTTCAAGAACAAACTAACCAAACCAATGTTTTGGAGTTTGATAGCTCGTTCAAAGGCTTTTGGGTAGATCTCGTTAGTTAAGGGATCCATCGGTTTGCCGTTTGGAATCCCTAGGAGAGCTGAAGTAGCTGATATGTAGCCTCTAGACATTGCTTCGTCGAGGAGAAGTGGAACTTTCTCCCTTGCTGAAGCCGGAAGACACTGTATAAAGTCGACACCTCCTTGCCCTCCTATGAAATGATCTCGCTGGACATGTCTAAGATCCAAATCCACGCCCATCCTCAAAAACTCCCCAATCGCACCTCCAATCCAGTTGGATAAAAGTGGGCTCCGCAGCGCGCTCAGCGGTGTTGACCGGTTTTGAGGATTTGGGATTAATAGACCTTTGATAAACTCTACCCCCTCCGGGCTTACTCCTGATTTAAATAACGGCTCTACCGGAAACTCAACCTCGCCATGGCAAAACTTCGTGAAGTAGCCATAATCAATACATGGGGTAAATAATTGTTCTGTAATGACGCCTGTCATTCTTTCGGAGTTATTTCCAGGCCCGCCTGTATCGGAGAAAGGTGCATGAGAGGTCCAGAGCTCATATATCATGGCACCTAGGGACCATATATCTAGAGCATAACCGACCTGTGTTCTTCGCTGTAACTCTCTAGGCAAAACCCTGAGTATTTCAGGAGCGCGGTACCCATCCGTGCCATGTCCTGTTTTTGGGGCAGTTCCTTCCACTAGATACTTCGCGACTCCGAAGTCGGCAATTTTGACCCAAATTGGTTCGGCAGAGGCAACAAGAATATTCTATCATTGATGTTAGGCTAAGCACTAGTAGTTGTAATATGTCTGTTGGTAGGAGAAGGACCGCGCAAAATACTTGGGCAGGCCTTATTGAGAAAGCTACATGTAGTAGGGAGTTAGGGTTTGAGGGATCACACCTGAGGCTTTAAATCACGATGGCAGATATTCTGGTCGTGTAGAATCACAAGTCCTTCCAAAATTTGTCTAGTAATCTCTCTTGCATCTTCCTTCGCCTGAACGCGGTTTCGAGTCATGTGGAAATGAAGGTCCCCGCCCTCAATATACTCCATAATGTAGAATATATTATTGGTATTGGCGTACCAACCCAAAAACTTTACAAAATGTTTATCATGCTACTGTGCTTTTAGAATGGTAATTCTTCGGATATAATCAACGCCACTTACATTCTTCAGCCTCAAGAGCGCGTTTAGTTCCTGAGAAGATCCCCCTTGTGTCGCTAGCAACATGGAGTCCCATGGTATGCTTTTGACGGCCCTTAATTGAATTGGATGATTCCAAGGGTGCACTTTCTCCTGAATATATACCCTTCCATATGCCCCCTTTCCAGCTACTCCCGCCTGTCTCCATGCCTCAACTCCAGGCGTATGCGCCCCATGCACCACAATATCGTTGGGATAGAACGATGCGTCTAGCTTGGAGCTATTAAAATCAAAGGGTGATCTCAAGGCCGACATCAATTAACCGTGGTCAAATTTATCAGGGGAGATGTTAAGTGTTCCCACTAAAGTCCGGGAACCTTGGAAAGTAAGAAGTCTGGATGCCGCGCCTGATGCTCGAAATAAACAGATCCGTTAAGGCTCTTAACCGGCGGCGCAGCCTTGCATGGTATTGTAACTGGTACACGTACATGTTCAACGAGTACAAAAACAAATGTATATACTACTCTCTTCATCAATCCATTCAAATAAAAATCAGACTAGTTTTTCTTTTATAGCTTAAGTTTAGTAAAGTTAACATAAGTGGCTGTTTATATGACTTGGCGTTGATGATCACGTGATATTATTACCTTCCAATACCGAGTGATTGTTCATGAAAGAGCGTCACCCAGTCAAAGACACAAAGTGTAGGTACTCCTCCTAAAACAATGATACTACCGTTTAGGGAGAGCTACACGAATTAATTAACAGCTCGACCCTTAGGACCCATACCACATATAGTACTATCCCCCACTTCAATCCGTTCGTATGTGTTAGCATCCATGCATTGCGCGAGAAATACACAGCTAGCCCCCACACTCTAGCCCCTCACTTTGCAAGACAGTTACCACTCACCTATCTCGAGCTTCAGAACGACCTACACTGCATCAGAGAAACCTACACCATCCAACTACACTAGTCCTACATAGAACCCAGCCGCGGTACATCCACCCTACAATTGCGGTACATCCACCCTACAATTGCGGTACATCCACCCTACAATTGTACAACCCTACAACCCTACAACCCTTCTTAGGCCAACATATATATATCCCACGAACCAACATCCTCTGTCTCGATCTCTCGGGGGGATATATCGGAGTACAAGGCCCGACAAGTTCAAACAGGTAGGCTGTGCAGCCCGTCATATACCACACGGAACAGATTACTGATCATTTCCAGCACTCTATATATGAGAAACAGGTGCTGCATGCAGGTACATTTCATCTAAGCACATACAGCGCATATACTCTATCCATATCATACTGGCATGGCATCATATCGATAAGTTGATAAAATTAACAGAAATTACAACACTGATAGGGATTGGTTCCAAATGCGATGTATCATATGCACAGGGAGGCTGGTGTGGCCAGTATCGGTCTATATAGATCTATAAATCAATTTCGGGGTCGAAGTACTGCTCTACTGTTTTGTCCTGTTCAACACGGCCCCCGGGGAGCGCGCGTTAATCGGACTGAGAGAGGTGGGAATGATCGAACTTATAATAATTGCCGTCTGGGTAGAGGTATCGTGCTTCTAAGCTAGCTCCCTAGTATTTTATCACCCCAACCAAACTATTGGAATTCCCAAATGATTTTAAATAATCACCGCTCCCAAAACCAAAAACTCCGCTTCTCAAAGCAAAACAGAATAGTAATAATAATAAAAATAATAAAATAAAGGGAAGACGAAAGGAAGGCAGAAAGGGGGGCTGCTGTTACGCAAGTAAACGAATTCAATGACCAACCAAAAAAGAACCTAACCCCCTCAAAACAAAAGAAAACCGAAATAGCCCCGGCCCCTCTCCCGCGCTCCCCCACAACAAAAGAAACCTACACAGACTCCGTCCGCGACAACTCATACTGACTCCCCCCCGCACTCGTGATCCTGGTCTTCTCTCCGGTCTCCGCCCTCGGAAGTACCATCCCTCCATGTACCACATTGAACACACACTGCACCATCAGCATCGGCACCGCATCCAGACAATACGCCCACACCTCATTCTTCTGCACGCTCGACGTACGGTCCGCCGAGTACTCGATGAGCCTAAACACACATCTCATGATGATGAAGGCTGCCGCAAAATACAGTATCTTCAGCATCGTCGTCCAGTGGTACCTTCCGTACTTCCGGTCGTCGATACCTGCTTTAGAGACGCGGAAGTAGAACACGGACGAGACGATGAGGAAGAATGCGAAGGAGGCGAGCTGCACGTAGAGACCCACCAGGAGGATGTTCTTTCCGAGATTCTCCTTGCCGTCGACGGTGATGAGGGCGCCGCCGCCGGCTTGGATGACGAAGGCGAAGAAGTCGCTGCAGACGAAGACCTTGGTCACCCAGGTGGGACGGATGAGCGAGAGGTGGGCAGCGTTGACTAGGAGCACGATTCGCCCGTAGATCATGTAGATTGTGGCGGCATAGAGGGAGGGCGGCAGGAGGATGAAGAGAAGTTGGACGACGAAAGGGGTAAGGTTTGTGTCATCGTTGATGGAGATGACACGGAAGATGTAGCCAATGCTCATCACTGGATTTGAATATTAGTCTACGTCTATATGGATTTTATATTGGGGGTATGCAGTGCGGACGTACTATATGCACCCATCACGAAGACGCTAAAGTACCAGGCGCGGTAGCGGACGAGTTGGTAAGTGTGTGCAATTGCGCCGGCGCCAAAGAGGGCAGCAAAGACGATGGCGAGAGTAGTGCTGGCGGTCTTTCCACGCCAGTAGTTGGGCGTAACGCCGGGAGGTGTGGCTCGTGCCATAATATTTGAAAACGTTTCCACCATATCTGAACCCATTATCGAAAGGAAAAAATTAGACAAAAACAAGCCTTAAAATATTAGTCTGATCAAGAATCGAATCGAATAATTAATATCTAAGTAGTAGCTGGCTAACCAGTGTAGGCCGTAATTGTGATTGTATATTGCGTCGATATCTTTTCTTCTTTTTTTTTTTCCTTTCTCCCGGACAGGACTCCCATAGATCTTTATACACCGTCCCGCCCCATGTCTGATTTAAGGATTACCTTTCTCCCAACTCCCAAGCCTCCCATTCAGGATCCACAAAATTCCCAAATAAGCATAAACAGCCCCACCAGACTACTATCTTACAGCCTAGGAACCAAGACACAGCCCGGTTCCACGTACTACTCGCTACCAAACAACCCCCTCCTAGCCTAGAAGGCTTAAGCCATAAAAAATCTGCCACGCGCTATATACTGTTCGGGGCCCTGTAACTAGTCTCGGCTCCGAGGTCGGTCAACCAGCTCGGCGCTCGGGCGCTTCGGGGGCCGACGCCGCCGGGTAAGATTGAAAGGAGTCAAGTAGATAGAACATTACGCAACACCCGCTGGGATGGATAAGATTGAGTGCACTGTACAGTGTGGCTATGTATCCGGTTGTGCGATTAATGATCCACAAATATACTAAACGAGTTGGAGATCAGGAGTGTCGTTGGTCGGTTAAGGGGGGCGAGTGAGGGATTATGACTCGCTTGTACAATACATCATTATACATGTAGTTATTTTGAGACGCTAGTGGTCTTGGCAGAGCTTAATTCTGCGAACGTCGTATCGTATTCGACCGGCTATCTAGAAAACAGTCACAGCAGCTTCTAACCCCAGCAGAGGATTTCTAATCGAAGCTTTCAAACACGAACCCTACACACCACCATTACCCCCTTATCCGCAACTTTGGAATTTCTCAGTCAATCAGCCCCTAGCGCAGCAGTAGCAGCAGTAGTATCCGTCTCTCAGCCTTGAGACTCGTTCTGCGCGCACGCCAATGTTCGCATCCTTAAGCTTGTAGAGAGGGGGGGGGGTGAAGTACTTTTTTTTTTTTTTTTTTTTTGTTTGATTCATCAATTGTATGGGGTGAAGTACTTACTAAACATCTACCCAGCTAAATTTTTAAAATAAGCAATAAGCACCGCCAGCTGCAGTACATTTGATGCCTTCATATATTTCTCCCTTGTATTTGATGGGGCGAGGCTAATAAATAAACGGTCCTCTAGGTACATATAGGTAGCCGACCGCCGGCCGCAGATTTCCTATTTAGCTCCACCAAACTGCATTCATTGTTGCCTGAAATCTTTTTCTGTCCCAAGAATATGAAATAATAGATTGGCGCCTGGGTTGGTTAAGGGTAGCCAGGAAGCCGCTCCCCCAATAGACATTACTAACAAATTTACATCTGACGCTGACGATCATCTAAGCTTGTCCATACCACGATGTGGCCAAAGCGACTCGCCAGAAGTAACCAAGCAGGTCAGCAACCCCGATATATCTTTACTCTGTCCCTTAAATTTTCCCGGGGTCTCATCATCGCGCCATGATGAAGTATCAATCAATCAATCAATCATCGCGCCATGTCAAGCACCGAGTGATAGTATATGACCCTCTTTGTCCCCCCCTCAAGGGGGCCGATAGCTTTAGCAAGACCCTTGACCTCCGGATATAGGGCCGGGGCCGAGTCTGTTAACCACGAGCCCAGAGCCGTCTTTGTAGTCACAAAGAACCCAAAACTCCTGGCAAATCCCTGATATAACAAATACATTGTTTGAGGACGGCCCGACCAAACCTTTCCCGGGTCATGGTCCTATGAATGGGAGTGTATTAGGTAGGCAGGCAGCTTTTGCTGAAAAAACTAGCCCTAACGCGATAGCCTAGCGCCTTACGATTGAGAACGTGGGATTGATAATACCCGAAACCGCCTTCAAACTCTAATACCAGTACCGGCGTTCATAAGCAACTAACTCCCTCACCCAATCCACAGGGGCTATACGTGCAAGGCGTGTTTGTAGACCCGTAGGACATAAAGTGTCTGAGGCTGCACTATGGAAGGCCTGTGCCGACGCCCACTCACTGCCAACGGCCGCAAGGAAGAATTTTAAAGTGCTGCGTGGGGGCCAGCCAAACGACCCCGGGGCATGGCCCGCTATGTGTTATTCCCCCCGTCCTAGTTAGATTTCTTGCTGGCTGTGCACTCATGGTGGATAATTAAACGTATGTAGCCCCTTTCAGTTCCTCTGCACTGTAAAAAAGGTAGCACCTATGACACTGAGTACAATGAGATCAAGGGCGATGGTAGCTAGGTCTTGAGTCTTGATGCTTGGGTGCTTTGGTGCCGGGTAAAGAGATGCATGGTAGGTCGTACATACGTGTAAGCGGAGAGATGGGTTCCTTGCTGCGTGTGTAGCGGGGAATGGCTTCTTTCCCCTGAGGGTGAGATGTAGTAGTTACACGCAGCGAAAAGAGGTTTTTTCGAAATCCAAAGCCCCGTATTAACCAAGCCACGCCAAGGTATGTAGATGAAAGTACATGTATATACATGCATACATATATTACATGTAAGTACGTACTACATGTACATACTTACATGTAATGTATATATTCCCGGCAGGCTATGGCTCGTGAGCCAGCAGCATCAGGAGATGCTCCGGCGGAACTACATGTAATGCTACTCCATAAATACTAAATTACATATGTACATCTAGCCAGCGCCTTAACCTTACGCCAACTGTCCTCTCTGCTACTTGCCCTTACTAGGTGTGTACACGCATATAGGACAGCGTCGGTTATCCGTGACTAACGTATTAACCCACTCTATTCATATAAAAGGGCCGAACCCCCTTGATCCCTTTTCCGACTCCAGATAATACAGCGCGCTCCATCCCCCCCCACCCGGCGCCCTCGTCTCTACAAAGCGCTCTAAATAAGATCCATGGCTACCACTACACATCTCTAGCTCCATCTCCACCAAAATACGAAGGACCCTAACCCTAACCCTAACCCACAACAAACCACTTCAACTACAGACAGAAAGGGCAGCTTTTGAAGGCATCTTGGTCCCCTACCTAGTTTGCTTGTGGATAGATGTGCGCGGGTGGGAGGTAAAGTAGTTATCCCACCAGGAGTGAAAAACATCCCCCGACTCACTAAGGTTAAAGGCAGAGGGGCCTCGAGATACAACAGAGCGAGCAGGGCAGAAAACTATAAAGACCTTATGACTTCGAGGCTACTACGTATACCCCCCCCGCGTGCTTCTATTTCAATTCCATCCCCACAACCTGTGGCGGGGGGACCGCGTACCGGTTAAGGCGAGAAACTGCCTAAATAAAAGTCAAGTGGGGGGAAGATGCAGTTCGTATATATGTAGCTGGAAGTCGAGCTCCACATACCACCCAGGCCTCGGGTTTCCATCTCCCAGCTGAAAAGGCCCTTCAACCTTGGACAGACCCCTAAAGGCTGGATGTAATTAATGAAGTAAACAAAAAAAAAAAAAAAAAAACTTTGGACAGACCAATATAACGAGTGATAAGGTGTGAAGATTAGTAATCACACCTAAACTCAGTTGTGGGAATTTATATAGTTAAATCGTCAAATCCCAATTCCCTCCCGATAAATCCCCACCATAAGTAAGATCTGTTAGGTCTTTTGTAGCTCCAACGGATTTCCACTATAATATGTGGGTTGCGCCGGGTGTACATGTGCAGGACATGACGTTGTGCCATTAATTGTTTGAAACTTACATATATAGGCAGCATGTGGTACGCACCTAATGGAATCCTATTACATATCACCTTATATAGAAATATATTAACACGAAATATATAAGGTACTTCCCTAGATATATTTATATATACTCCCAAATAACTCATACCATGGGGCCTGGGTGTAGTAAACAGTGCATGTAGTCAAGCAATTAAAGGAAGCATAAGTGGACTCTATGATATATAATAACAGGAGTTATTTTTCTTGATGGTATAAGCGACGGTAGCTTCTATAATCTCCACCTTGAGCTAAACAAAATCGCAGAATAACGGTACGTCAACCGTAGTTCTAATCGAGTGACTTCCTGTGAACCAACTTATCACGTGTCGAGGAATGTCCCGTGAGTGACAGAGATAATTGTGCTCGAACAAAATGTAATACCTAGTATATTTCAGTGATGTTTATTGCAAATAACACTGTCTCGATCATATGTAGATACGCGGCGAGCGAGCTTAGGCAACAAGATAATAGTCTTATACTAAATGGAGGGTTTCTCGTAAGCGATAGAACGTGTTCGATAGTTTTTGAATAGACCAGGTTTCTGTAAGCGCCCCGCAATTTCCAGTTCCCAATATAAATTAGGCATCCTTTGGCACTAGCTCTTGTGCTAGTAAGGGTTTTCTCTATAGAAAGATTAGTAGTAATAGAGCTCTCGAGGGTCGAGGGAGATCTACAACAAGATAATAGACCCCCTATTCTATTTTCCCCGAGCATCTAAATCTGATCTGTTGGGCGATATGACATGTTCTATGTTCACGAGAAGTCCTCTAATGGATGGGTTCATGCAGCTAACGACTCACCAAGCTGCATAATGTAATAATGGCCCCTCTAAAATAAATCCGAACATATTCCTCCGTTTTTTTTTTTTGACTGGAGAGGAAAGTGCAATTTTTTCAGAAATAGAGTACGCTCGGGTCCCGAGAAGTTTTGTGAGGTAGGTTCTGCCAAGATTCACAGGACTTAATTAACGCTCGAGTAGATATTGTCGTTTAAATCCGATACGAGTAGTGGTATGGAATCTGTATATTCCGGCGGATCTTTGCGCTCTTAAGCCCAGGTACAGTTCGTGTTGAGACGGTGACATCACTTGGGTGCGTACTGGCAATGATCATTTTTGAGCGGGCTAATGACGGTGTTCTGAGTTTTGTCATACCAAGAAAGAGATTCTTAAAAAAGGGTCCGTGGGTCAAGCCGTTGTGAATTTAAATCAAGCCCAACCAGAGACAAAGAGACCTAAATAGAACGGTGTTAAAAATAAGTACATGTATGTATGTATTTATGTGCATGCATGTATTCGATACCGAAACAGAATTCCACTGGCTAAATCGTCAATAAAAGCGCCATAGGGCCCAGGAGGTTCTACCCTTGGTCATAATTGAAAAAGTGTAAGCTTTAAAGGGTCCATTGTTGCATTAAAAACGAGATCCTAAAAATTTGCCGTGGAATTTATTAAAGATTCGCTTCGCGGCGTACGATCAGCGGAGAATCCCGCTAGACAGCAATGCAGGTTAACCTTACTTAGTATCAGATTTCTCTAGCAGCAGGGAAATTAAAACCTTTTGTTCCCTCAGAAGGTTGAGTCGGGATGGGAGTTCACCCGATACTTTTGCCTGTTTCCTGAATGTGCCGTAAAGACAAAATTCAACACTCGTGGGCGGAATATTCCATAACTGCACCTGAGGATTTGTCCTGGAATGAATCATCACTTGCAGTAAGAGCTCAGAATTTCTGCGAACTAAATAATATTTGTGAAATTAAAGGTGGTAAGCAAGATAAGCAATATCAATCTCGACTGGTCCGATCATCGCGGATATTTTCTTTTTCTTAGAAATCACCCCGCTATGCGCAGAGAACCCAGGATTAGCTTCGACCCGTGGTTTATGTCAAAGTATCCGCCGAAGTCATCACACGCAGTATATGCAGAGTCAGACGGAACCTGTTGTATAACTCGAGCTCAGGAAACAAAACCTCCCCACTTACGTGGCGCTGAGGGACCCCGAAGCGGCCCAATATAGCTAGTCAAAGGTATTTGTTCTATGTGGGTAGATTAATGCTACAATTGCAGAACCCACCTATGTCTTGGCCTGAACAGGAGCTATTCGAGTCGATTTATACTGCGATAAATTTATAGACATAGCAGGTAGCTTTGTGCTAGATAGTGATACTACAGTACCGGAAATGGGCAGAAATTGACTACCGTATCCCAGTCATTACTCTAGTGATTCTGTAAGAGTACGGTATTGATGCGGTATCGATATGGTATTATACTTACGATGCTGGTTTAAACCGGTATCCTTGACTCAATACCGTAGCCCCACGGTTACATTTTCACTCCCATTTCCGAGACTGTTAATCATTTAACAAGCAGCCCACCGAGACAGGGTATTAGTACAATTGGCCTGTACTTGAAACTAAGGTTGAAGATCCCGCGGAAGTCAAATCCTTCTCCAAACACAAAACAACAGCATTGGGGACCCAGCACACTGTCCCCCGGGAAAATACCAATCATTGTCCTAAAATTATTAGGGAATTTCCATTTTTACAGGCCCGATATGAGGGGCATGTTCATGTTTTCATATTTTGTGCTTCGTCATTTGTGTCTCCAGTAATCCATCTCATGACCATGACCACTTTAATCCATCTGTGGACACCTTAGACGTGTCTCAATATCGATATCCAATCATTTTCAACGGAGTTACCTCCCGAATACAGCGGCACAGGTCATATTTGTTAAACATGGAGAAAAGCCATAGTTTCGTATCGATAGTGGGTACCGTGCGGTGAAGCCTTTAAAACAGTCAAATACCCTTCTCCGGTCCCGCCCAAATATTCCACATCCCGACACCGTTGTTCTTCCGATGATCGACTGCAGATCCGGAACCCCACCGTAGCTAGTACTAGATAGGCAGATCCTCTGGTTTGGAGCCGCCCAAAGCACCGTGGCGAGCAGTCTAGTAGCTAGCAAGAGCTCTCTATTTTTTTTTTAGCATATATAGTATATAGATAGATTACCTTTTTGCATGAGTGGCCCCAATCCAGCCGCAAGAGTAGGTGAGATTGCATTTTCAATTCCATTTTCGAAAGACGTTTGGGGGGAGGCGTTTTGGGATCGGCCGATCCAGTAATAATCTTTGACGAATCATTTGATTAAATGTTATGTGATGACTTAACATTGTTTACTGTGGATCTGTGAGATTAGTGGCGTAGATCTAAATACATACTGACCGGCCTAGGATCAGGCCCTTTGGGCAAAAGACTCCAGAGTCTTTCTACGGTAACATGATTGGTGCCTATACTCCCATCAACCAATCACACAAGTAGAAAAAGACTCTGGAGTCTTTTGTGCAAAGTGAACAAGTCATCGTGCTTAGGTGCCCGCCTGTCCGAGCGTCACAAAGCGGATAGGATGCGAGTGCGAGAGTTGAACATGAATCGAACCCGCAAAATGATCTTGGTGTTGTTGTCTGACTTTTCCGTTTCCCAGCAGGGGGGGATCAGGCCTGTTGGCTTCACCAGGATGTGCATTCAGGGCTGCAAGAAAGTTAAGAGAACTGCATGTACTGCACATACGCGTAGTTTACAGTCAATTGATAACACAACGGGTACTACATGTAGTGCCGCGTCATCAGCATTGGGTCTGAGTTGGAGACATTGCTCATCATCACCCCTAGTATACAATATATACATGTAGCTATAGGTGTATACATTGCCCGAACCCTTAGGACCCTACTCGCTCACTATTCACATTTCTAGTCTTGTTGGACCTTAATTAATCTCTCCAGTCGTCAAGCCTGGAATGGATTATGACCGCCGCGGAAGAAAGGGGAGGTCGTCAACTGATAGCTGAGAGGATAGAGACCTACTAAGGTGAGCCAAAATTCCCCAAGAAAACACCCGTTAACAGTACTACCCGTGGTGCAATTTATATGAGCAAGTGTATGATTGCCCCTAAGTACTATCACATCTACACATATACTACTTATATGATTGTTATCTCCCAGTGTTGGGCAATGGCCTCGATATACCAGTCGAGTATCGATCTCCCTCCTCCGCGGCTGTTCTGTCGGCAGATATTCTATGTGTGTTTTATTCCACTGGAAGAGACCAGTGGCAATCACGCTCTCCACGGCGTAAGCCACAGAAACTAGCATTCATTTAAAGTGGCTTACGCTGTATTCTTGCTCGGATTCGACTGGTACAGATACCCCTAAATGTAGGTGAGATAAGATGGATAAGATAAAAAATTCTACCAGTGCCAAGAAAGCTTTAGATAACCAGGATCAATACCGCATCCACCCCCCCATCTAACCCGAATCTAGTAGGGTGCATGATTAGTCGTTCCCAACGTCGTTTCTTACCGTTATTAAATGCCGTACCGTGCTGGCATTCGCACAGAATCTTGCTGACACTACGTAGTTACATTTGGATTCGGAACAATACAGAGGCGTTTCAGCGAGAGAATTGACCAGAAGGCAATCAATAATATGACGCACTGTAATTAAGAGTTTGAGAGAAAGTTGGACGGCTACTAGCGGGTCTTACTTTCTTACCCTTCACAACTGTCATACTGTGACCCCCCGCAGGTATGCGGTTCTGGATTCTGACTGGCTGTTGCTCATACCATGGCATTACATGGGATAATCAACTAGCGTCATTCTATTTAATTTCCCTACCCGCGTCTAGCGCCAATTCCACATAGAGTTCCAAGGCTATCAGCAACGTCAGGGAGAGAGAAAAAAAGGAAACAGAAAGAAAGAGAAACCCAAGCGAGGAGGGGGGTACTTTCCTGAATAATAACTCGAGGGAGGTCCGGCTTCTTGGTACTTGAAAGACTGAATTGAACGTGGCGCCTAGAAAATATAGGGGTGGCCTGAGTGAGTAAGTGGGCCCAGGACCAGGGAACGACAAAAGATACTACCTACTACAGTTGCCTTGATCAAAGACTTACTAATTATCACAGAAACTGTGGGGAAGACATCGATACCCCAGCGCCCACAACTACGGGTACATACATATCAATAAGTTCACACCAATTAGGGGACAGCCTAGAAAACAATCCCGGGGCCGCGAAATGAGTGCGACTCTTGAGACTCATTCCTTGGATATCACCAACCAACTAGCGACATTACATGTCGAATAAAAACCCATGAGGACGTCGGCAGTATCCGGCGACATGACTCGGCCTCTTTGGCTAAGTGTAGTTTACCAGTTTTGCCCTGCTCTCCCTATCTTTAAATGTCGCTCAGATATCGCTGGGCCCTAAACTACGGCACGTTCCGCGGCTGTGGTTGTTATCTTGTGCTCTATAACACCGCTCACATACTTAGTTGTGGGGCTTTGTGCTCCTGTGACCCATGGCCGTCCTTTGCAATTGTTGGCTCGCTTCGGCCGGTTTATATTGCAATACTTGTTTTTTCCCTCCTCATTATTTATTTCCTTCCTTTTGTCAAAACCGTTACAGCCCGTCAAAGTGCACACGCACAGGCCAATAGTGATCCCGCGAGCGCAACCATCACGCCACATCACTCGTACCGACATGATTTACAGTTGTCCAAGAGACGAGGATACATATACTGAGCTGTGCTTTTAGCAAGAACGGGGCTTGAACTCGGATGAAAATTTTTATGCGGCGCAGATCAGCAGGGAAGAACGAGTACTGGGGCAGCTCTTGGGTGTTTCACTACCCTTCTTGCCCTTACAAAGTGCTTTTTTATGAGTGATCGAAGATGGCACTCCGGGACGGTATGCTGTCCTGTCCTGGCCGTGACCCATCACGAGCGATCGAGTATGCGAGGGCGTTGCAAGGGTATTTCTCTACATGTACATGTGATTACTTATTCCACTCACGATGGCGGAAATTGTCTCCGCCTTATAAAAGTTTTTCTCTATCTTTGTGCGTGGAAATGGTAGCAAGGTTATTTTTCTTTCAAACTCAGTAGTATTAACAGCCCTTGCATATAGACCAAAAATATCGGTAAATAGCTAGCTAACATTGTGACTTCGATTCCCAGGTGGGTAACAAAAAAAATATGCCCGAATCAACGCAACAGGGCAGCACAAATTAAGGAGGGTGGGAGAAAAATTCGATCGACTTGATAGATCAAAGAGAAAGAAAAAAGCCCAAGAAATAGATATGAGATACGTGAGACGCCAACGAAAACGGAAGAGATAAAAAAGAAGAAAAAGACTGGTTTATCGAGAAAAATATATATATATATATAGAAAAAAATGTACCCAAATCCTTATAACACCGAAACTCACAGACCACCCGGATAGTTCTCAAACGACACAAAAAAATAACAGGTCGTTAAAGCCGTTCCTAATAGTATCTCCGAACCCTCAAAACCGGAAGAGAAAAATAACACCAAGCATGCAAAGACAAAAACTGGAAATAGGCAAACAAAATTCCGGGAAAATAAAAAAAAGAAATAGAGATCAAAAACAATAGACAAGAATGTAAGTAAACGCAAAACCGTAAAGACAAACGCATAGAGAATAAAGAAGAGAAGAGGAAGAAAGAAAAAACAACTCAATCCGTGATGGTCTTCTGTGTTTATAATATAAGTACCAATCGATGGTCTAGAAAGGAAGCAGTAGCTCTAGCTAGCAAGCAACGGCCATGTATCTCCTCCTGAAAAGTACCAAATATTTCACCACAACCACAACCACAGTGATATCCATCCCTTTATTGTGTGTCCTTTAGTCCCGACTCATCCCCCTGAATCTTCCAACCCAAGCACCTTTTGTGTTCGCACTGGCACCTTCTCCGTGAACATCCTCCTCAACCGGCCAAAGGTCAAACCTAAAGCTATCTTTATTACCCGCAGGAACCAACCGCCTCCCCCATTGGTCCTCGAACCTGATCTCCCCATGTGGCCACATCTTTCTTGCAATAACGGGATGAATTGTGGGTGGATGTGGTGATGACGGCGGTGACGGAAGCTGTCCACTGTGGCGCTCCGAGTCGGAATCCTCCGAGTAGTCCATGTAGATCCCACTGTCCCGCGCCGCCTTGTCGCCATGAGCCATCAGATCGATCTCTTCGCCCGCCTGACGCGGCGAGCGCACTCGTGGTGGCTCCTGTACATGTGGCTGTCTACCGATAAGGCTTGATGGTGGGATACGCCATGAGGGTGGCGAGGAGGGGGGAGAGTACGAAAAATAGAACTCTTGTGGCGGTGAGAGATAGTCGTTGTCTACCTCAATATTGGGTATTGGGAGGTGCTTTGACGAGCTATTAGGAGAGCGGTTTGGCGATCTGTTTGGTGATCTATTTGGAGATCCAGCTCGGCCTAGGCCTGAGCTTATTGCTGGGTCATTTAAGATATTGTCTTCATAGTCATTGGGAGGTGATCGTGTGCGCTGCTTTTTGTTGGAAGGACGGAAACCGGCATCGTCTTCATCGTCCTCATATGTGTAATGAGGCGAGAAAGATGAACTCGGAGATGGGAGGATCTCGACATGTTCCAAGAAGCGTACAAGCTTCTTGAGCTTGCCTCCAGTGCTTGAGGAGGATTTTGAGGGTTTCACTAGAGCGGACGTAGACTTCATAGCTGTCTTTGGTGATGCCTTCTTTTGTGTTGAGAAGGCGGACAGGCCGATATTTAACGGTGGAAATGAAGTGATCGACAGGTATTGCCCCATATTGTCATCTGCGTTGAATTTTGGGCTTTCTGGGGGTGAGAATGAATCTATACCCGCCGACAAATCACTAACGTCGTCGTCGTCGTCGAGGAGTAGGAGGGGTACAGGATCCTCCTCTTCGAAGTCCTGAGGGGCGAGGGAGGGCGTCGGAGGAGATGAGGTCCGATATGATAAACCTCCCATTACGGTATTCTACAAGTCTTTCAGAAGACTTGTGATGATGCGGGGTATATATGCTTCCTCCCGTTGATGTCTTGGTACTTCGACCTTCTTGATTGATGGTGGCAGTAGTATGTATGTATGTATTTATGGCCAGGTCAAATGATCGGCTTTTTGGCAATGCGTTCGATGACCCGGTTCTCACGGGGGCAGAGGATCGAGGAATGGGGATATGAAAACACTGAAAGGAAAATTACGGGGTGAAGGGGATTTTATGGAGTTTATGTTCGACCTAAGAAAAAACAGACTTCTCTTTGACCAGTAGTAAAGAGAAAAAATATAAAAAATTGACTTGCAGATTTGCCGAGATAAGAGAATAAATTCCCGAAATATGTGGGATGAATGAGGTAGTACAGTACGGTTCGAACAATGTGTGCAGTGCAAGAACTGATCTAGGATAGTAATGAGAGGTCAGAGGGGGGATGAAAATGACAAGATAAATAAAAACGACCGGGCGATCTCACAGAATATATCGCGTGGGTATGTAGGGGGAGGGATGATCACTCCTTTATATCTTCCCTGTCCGAGGTTGATTGATGTTCGAGGATATGTAGTGGACATGGATTATTGGGGGGGGGGGGTTTCCCACTCTTTGCTTGACTACGCCGGCTGACCTACCTGACTGGTTGACTCGTTGTGACTGGAAGGCAGCAGAAAAGAAATAAACATGATTCTAATACGCGCACCCCCGACATGAAAGGTACCGGTTGACACAGAATCAAGGCGGTGTATGAGATCGAAGGCTCGCCGTTCCGTATTGTGGCTTCGTCTCTTCATTCTGTTTCATTACCTATTCTCTCACCTTCGTACGCACTCATACACCGCTATGACTGAATCATATACTATTAGTGAGAGAAATGCCTCTATGCCATTCGAAATTTGTCCCTCTTTACTTTGTTGGGGCTAGAGGTGGAGGGCCTGTTTAGGATGAGTACCCCCCGGATTGCAACCGTTGTGGTGGGTCTCCAGGATACACTATGCGCGTTACTTCTCAACACTCCCGCTGAAGCTCCATTCGCTCGCCTGTTGGATATCAGGGCCGATCTGCATGATGCACGGCGGTCGGAAAGATGATCCAATATAATTTCTTCAATCAGCCCTTCAATATCGAGTCGTTCATCCATTCCCTGCAGTTTCGATGTGAATTATCAATTAACCCCTCCAGGCCTAGGCATCACAAATGTCTTGGCCGGTCGAGCATTCGAGCAAATACTTGACAAATATTCCCAAGCTATACATCAGCTAGTGTTCCGTGCTTGCCTATGTTTATTTTTATTTATTTTTCATTTGATTCGTTTACGAGGCAATCGGTGGGCAGCCGTGCTGCCGTAAATAATTGATGAGTGTGTGTATATTCTCCACTAGAAATCAGCGAACGCGCGCCTTGCGCCGTGCCGGAGAGCAGGAATTATCTGGGAACTCATTTACTCGATAGTGAATAAAGAGTTAGCTCAGTCTCTCTCTAAAGTGCGTCAGCCTCACTCACATAGGCGAAATGAGTATGTACTTACAAGTACACCTTGTACCGCGTCATTTGCGAAAAAGATCACGACTGACATATGTAGATGATACTTCACACCATGCCAGATAAGTTAGTACATGATCATATAAAAGAGCCAAATGGTCATGTTCCCACAAGTCCCTTTTTCTCATGCATTCTCTCTTTTCCTCGAGTTCCCTTCATTGATTTATTTTCTTTTTTGAATTGTTTCGTCCCATCTTCTATTGAGGCGTCAGGCTGGCAGAGGGAATCTGACCTTGGAGCAGTGTGTGTGATTATGGGTGGTGGTGGTGGTGGTGGTGGTGGTGATGCTTGTGAGTGGACAAGAAGAACTTACGACGTCATAGCCTCTTACGGATAACAAATCCACCTTAATAGAAACAGATGTTGGGCTGACTAGATGTAGTGGTAGCTAGTACAAGACAGATAGAGAGGGGGCTTGCCTTTTTCGGGATATGAAAAGTGGTGGACAGCTCGGATCGGAAAATCGCCAGAGCAGCTCACCCAAACAAATTGCACGAAAAAGCCATACGTTATTGGCATCCTCTGTCTGTACGTACCTCCGTCCACATCCCTCCTCCCTTCCCTGCCTTGTTGTTCACTATCACCACTACCTTCTTTTTTTTTTTTTTTTATTAGCAAGTAACAGCTAGCCGCAGCAAGGACACGCCGAGCCCTGAGGTCTAATGGATGAACTGAGAATTAAAACAACGAACTAATTCCGATTTTTAGTGAAATCAGTTTGCCCGTCTTAGCTTGAGGTCTTTCAGTAATGGAGGCTCCTTGCAACATGATCTTCACTTGGCGTGTCCGTACACCAGTCAGGTGTTACCCACCATGCATAAAGTACATGTAGGGTCACCATATTCCCTTTCTCTGTCTTTTCGCCCTCAGTCCCGCCAAATAACTATGCCAATGTTCATCCCCTAAAATGCAGAAAACGAGGTTGTATAATCATGGTCAATGAGAGTTTTGTAATCTATCGACTCCATCGCTATAGTCAAAGGGCACGCGGAAACCGTTTTCCCGCCGCCCACACAAGTAGAAATTGTTCGTTTCGCCAGGGTTCATGTACCTACTCCGCGATCTGATCATATCGATATATCACAATAAACTCAAGGGAAGAATATTCGTCCATCCAGCAGCCTCCGCCACACAGCCGAATCAAGGATCAATTTTTATTTCTTTTTCCCCAAGAAGGCTTTGCTCTCTCACAAGGCGATAAAACGCAAGCTAATGTGAAAAGCCCAAAGAAGTCATACGGCACCTCCTTGAATTAGGGAATCTCTTCCCCATCCCCAGCTCGATCATCATAGATTCTACTAATAATACCCCTCCCTGGTCTGGATTCGCTAGCCTAGGGTGACCCAAGATTTACGAATTTTCATCCAAAGTTTTTTACTGGGCGTCAGCCGTATCTACTTTCGGCAGGCTACCGAGTCGCATCATCGCGGGCTCACAACGATTGGATACCATGAACTACTACTGCATCAAAACAAAATAGTAGCCCAAAACTCAGCTAACTGCTCCGCCATGATGTAAAAAAGCTCCGAGAGGTCTGACGGCATAAATTGGTCCATGCGGATGCAAAGTTACTATTCACCGGAACCCCCGGAATGTTTCTTTCCATAGGTTCACTCACCCTAAACTCTGAAGAAATGGCCCCCCAGAACTATTCATTATATTATCACTTCTCCCTCTGTACGTTTGTATCTACCTCCTTCCACTAACTCTAGCTCGGAGCTTCAGAAAAATTGTAAATCAAGATTTTGAAAGTTGATTTCTAGTCCAACCGATCACGCGTAACTATCTCGGATTTCAAATCCTTCCAGCAAGCGCCCTGATGGGCATGCCCTGATCTTCAGGCCCAGAGCACGCGTAATAACAGAATTCCTCAGCCTACCCATTGTTGGTCAATTTGACCGACTGCAATAATCACGTTGCTACTATCAGCTGCTATGAAAATTATTTTTGATATCATGATTTACTACCGACACGATAAAGGAAGTTTACGGAACTCAAGGCTATACTATCGTGAGACTGGTAACATATCCCGAATTGCTTCTTCTTATTTCTCACTTCCCCTTGATTGCTCGTATTCTGTATGTCCTACATCAGGTCGCTATATGCGATGGACTTGTTGACGATCGCGGAAATTGTAGCAATCGCTATCATACAACACCCTGCTTATGGGGGTTTGTGACAAACCATCTTACCTCTTGATCTCACCTGGATGGATAGATAGAGGGATAGATACTAATGTAGATAGGAAGAGTTTCCCGCAGCTTCGAGAAGGCTTCTTCATTCTGACATGACGCAAAATACCAAAGCTGTGGGGTCAGACAGCTGAAGTGCAATAGCTCCCAATCCGGCTACTTAGAACCGAAAAGGTTGCGGGTGTGCGTTGCACCATTTTAATTTGTTTTTTGTTTTCTCGACAGCCGCGATGAGATGTACTGTCAGTTGGTTAAGGAGAGTAATAATTTTACCCCACAAAACAGCTCTTCGTGGGTGGGTGGGAAATGCTGTGTTTATGCAGGAGAGCTGAGAATCCGATGTTTTGGTTGGGAGACGTATGGGCTGCTGTAGCTACTATGTACTGCTGCTGCTGAAGCTTCAAACCAGCTTTCTTTTTAGCCACCAGGAGGCATAGTGGATAAAACAAAACTATCGCCCATGCGCCGCCCGGGGATCCAAGCTGTGCATCGGAAAAGGGAAGGTTTTGATTCGCTCTCCGCATATGGATCTTCCAAATTTTCATATTTCATTACTCCCTTTATTTATTATTTTTTATTCACTTTATAAATTTTATTTGTGCGAGTACCAGCTATCTCGCAGGCTAAGGGGAGGGGGTGGTCAGGTCAGGTAGATATCGTGCGACACAAGCATAGAAACCGATTTCACCGGCGGAGCGGGGTAGCTAGGTAAGGAGGGTAGTAGTGCTAAGTTGGGAGGGGCGGAGAATGGACGATGGAGGGAGGGGTCGGGGATTATACATAGCACCCGACTGACTACTTTCTTACTTCTCGACTGACTGCTATCGAGTTCACAGGGGATCACTCGAGTAGGGCTCTCGATCTCGCTTCGCTTACTTTCTTTTCCTTAGTGAGGAGCCGCAAGTGCAAGAAGCAAATTATTGCAAAAGGAAAGGCAATGGTGGGGAAGAACTCGTCTTAGTAGAGCCAGATATGGCTCAGACACGTGTGATCATCATCCTCCATCTGGTGGCTGGGCAGCCCAGACAGGGCAGGGCAGGGAAGCAAATCTATTCGCTCGTTTGTTTACCTATCAGATTTTATTTTTTGTTGGCCCCTCATGAAGGTTTTACAGTGGACACCTTACTATCGTGAGGTTGTCACAACCCCAACCCCGCCATGGAGGTTTATGGGTAATAGTCTGATTTGTCGGGGGAGGTTTGCCGGTGTCTAGGACTGCTAAAGTAGAGTAGGCCATCTAGACTAGAGTTGGTAGGTAAATGGTCTGTCTATCCTTGCTATTTGCTTGACTTCTTATGACCGATTGACTGATAGGCAGACCGAGTGAGCAATAGACTGACAGGACTGACAGGACTGACGGGACTGATAGGAGACAATCTAGTAGGGGGGTCCAATCAAAGCGACCCGGGACTACAGTTTAAACTTTTGAAACGAGTAGTTGGGTTGGGTCGGGTTGGGTTGGGTTGGAGAGAGCTGCATACTTTCCGGTAACTCAGCACATACTTTAGCTTTAATCTTGAGTTGAATTTTGAGTTCGCTGCATGTGCAGCAGGATGGATTTGACTTCTTCCAAGCGAGACCAGAGGCTAGATTTGTCTGTGTATGTAGTGTATCGTGGGGAAGGGGGGGGGGGAGGAACTCCACATACATCTTGTTCGAGCCACTCGAACTGAGAACCGGGGACAGAAACATGTATGTCGGCGAGCACATACATGTACATAGCTCACCGTACATATGCTGGTGATAGCAATCTATCACTGCTCTACCACCAGTTTGTAAAAATACATGTATGTACCTACTCTACATGTACCTACTTACCAGAGAGATGGCTATATAGACTGTAGATAAGTTACTATATCTAGATATAGTAGACAAGAGCACGTTGTAGCAGTGAGTGAGTGGTACAAGATTTCATTATTTCAGCATGCAGCAGGAAAGGGTTGCTCTGCCTATATGTCCCTACATAATAATAATACTGCACTCTTCTATATTTTCCTCTTGTAGAGAAGTAAAAAGCATGTATGTAGCCACTTCTGGAATCAACAGCATGTAGCATGTAGCTAACGTAGAGTACACTCGCCGATTCTGTTGCTGCATAAATCTACTACATGTACTTGGTAAAATGCGTGCCTAGATACGGACATACATGTACATCTCTACCCTACCTACATATACATAGCATACTACGTCTCCACGATTCACCAAAGTTTCATTCCCCGCCCCCATCGATCGGGCCGACCCAGTTCAATCTCTCCACTCGCATCCACCCATCTCTCCCTCCCTCCCTCCCTCACCCCCTACCCTCCCTTCATTCCCTGCGCACCCAAAAAAGTAGCACCCTCAATGACGTCCCCATCTCAGTCTTGCGTACTCACTAGCTAGCTCGCACACTCACCCCATTCCTCCGCATGCTGCGGGGCGAGGCGCAAGATAAAACACGAAGATAAAAAAGCGCGCCTGTGATCTCTTTGCATCGGAATATAAATCCGTACCTTGCAGTGACTTCATTACATGCTCTAAGCAGTTTAGTCTGGGTAGGCTAGCTCGGGTAAGGTAAGGTATTAAGGTAAGTGGTGGTATGGAGAGAGGGGGGGGGGGTATGTTGAAGGGAGGGGAGGGGAGGGAGCGTATGTAGGGTAGAAGGCCCCACATGTGAAGAAGCAAAGCAGACAGAAGGAGGGACCGGTCCACTCTTGTGTCCGTGCCCGTGGGCTGCCCGTGTTCGGGTGATGCGGAGTGTAGTACTCGTAGAGTAGGTGTAGGGTTCTAGGGTGCGGTACTTTGGGGTGAGGAATATATGATTGGATTGGGTTGAGGGTATATACATATGCATGTGTGTGGGTTATGGGTATGGGGTAGGGTAGTACGCTACTGGTTGGCGTACAAGCTGCAGTACTGCACATATTGACGGGGAAGAGGGTTCAATGTGCCCACCACTACGGTCCACCGCAACCCGCAACCACAACTACCACCGCTATCTTCCGAACAGAGATAGTCGATAGATGTTTGAAGCCCTGCGTGACCTTGTCCTTGTAATCATCCTTCCTTGTCCTTGCTGCCCAGATGTAGATCTCCGATAGAAATTACATCGCTATTTTATTTTTCCTTCTTTATTTAGGGCAGAGTACGTACGTCCGTACAATCAATATACATACTGCATACCATACGTACATACCTGGTAATACTAATGAGTTCTTTTTTTATTCTTCTCCTTCTTCTTCTTCTTCTTCTTCTCCTTTTCTTTTCTTCTTTCTTTCTTTTTTTCCCTCTTTCTTTCTTTGAATTATGTCTACATGTACAAGTAGATAGGGCAGAGCAGCTTTTGTGTAGCATACTGTCCTCTCGAGTACCAGCCCATACTTGCATATGTATTCCTGTGTCCCGTCGCACCGATTAAAGGACGGGGGGAGGCTTAGGGACTCGGCATGTCAATCAACGCGCGCGTCGTGTTCTCAATTCGCCGCCGCGCCACAGTTCCCAAAAATCTACATGAATTTACATGGTGGCGAGCTGAAGTCCAGAAGAGACACAAAGAGATTTGTTGGTGGCGCTCAGGAAGTGCGGTGAAGCCATAATAGAGCGAGAGAGAGGGGTTCTGAAAAGTAAGCATACATACATACTCACTGCAGTGCTGATCGTATTCTTTTTTTTTTTTTTTTTTCTTTTCTTTCGTTTTTCAATTCGCTAACCATAGCCAGACAAGACCAGGGCAACAAAACAGTGTACTTGAACCGTGCGACGGTGGTTTATGTGGTGGAACTGTGGAGAGATAAGTGAGTCTATCAACTGTCTCGCTGTATGGGCTGAAGAGAGAGAGAGCGCCGCTGAGACATATGGTGGTTGTTGATTGATTATCAGTGTGTAGGCTCGATGGGGCGATAGATCGTGAGATTCATTAATTGGCACCTTCTCAATAGGGAATAAACCACAAGCTATCACGGTACCGCTGTTTCTGAATGTCTTGTTCCATCGTGGCATCGCCGCGCGCAGAAACAGGCGAGTGATATCAGATGTTCCAAATGTCCACCTTTAGCTCTCCGCCAATGGTGATCCCTATCAGGATTAACTCACAATATTCCAAAAGAGAGGAATGGAGTGTAGATGATTTCCCAATCTTTCTAATCTCCAAACCCACTTGCATGTGTCCATCATGATTAATACCGCACCCTCCCCCCCCAATCCCCGCATTTGTCTAAGACATAGACACAGACACTGTCTTAGCGGGGTATGAGGTTGGAGCTGGGGCGGAGAGTGAAGGGGACGTGCATGGGGAATCACTCGGGTCTCAGCCTTGTCGCTTGCTAAGGCTGCGTCTGATATTGACCGAACTCAAGTGAATTTTACTGAGAGGCTGATCAGGAATTATTCAGTATCTGATGGTCTTTTGACTCACGGCCTAATTTGGATATAAACGTGTTGTTTGCTCACCGGGGGAGGTATACTCAGTATTGGAATTATGTTAGGTAAAATTTTTCAGTCCCTGGAAACAAATAGCGCAGTAACCACACTCATCCACAAAGAACACCCTACTGATTGATTAACAGGGGCTACTGACACTGTACCACGAAACACTGTTTCCTGTCAGCGTAAGCTCCTCTGTTCAAACGCCTGTCAACTACCTGTAGTGCAGCTATAGTGATTATTCGTTTAGCACAAATAAATAATTGTGACCCGGCTCTAAAAGTCACAGGATCCCTCTGAGACTGTTTTGGTGAGGCATACTGTGATACTGATAATTTCAAATCCCCGGGAAAGAAAAAAAACGGGATGACATCAACGTCGTTCGCCTTCCGGCTCAAGTGTTTCGCGCTCTACATGTAGTTTCACTATATAGCTCGCTAGCCAAGCC
This sequence comes from Morchella sp. 2018-W45, assembly GCA_024713785.1. Classification (NCBI taxonomy): domain Eukaryota; kingdom Fungi; phylum Ascomycota; class Pezizomycetes; order Pezizales; family Morchellaceae; genus Morchella; species Morchella sp. 2018-W45. Next base: position 319,281 of record JAMGYZ010000025.1, read on the forward strand.
ACATAAGTCATTTGTACCGGCTTTATCGTATCAGGTGATCCCCTAGCCTCCACAGGCATGTGAGGCGCTATCGCGCCCAATTAATACATGTAGGCACAAGCATCAAGAGCTAGCTCGTAGTAGTAAATAGGGGTATTTAATCTTGAATTCATGAACTAGGTGACATCAAGTCCTGAAGCTTCTTGTGCGGAGAACATACTGCCATGCGCGCTTCATGCAGGGGTTGATGGATGGCATTGATCATGGAGCGGAAAGAGTTTGTGAACCTGATTTACTGTCGAATAAAGAGTCAATGGAGTTAGCTCTACGGTCACGAATTAAACAGGCCAAGTTGCAAAAGTACCGGGGCGGTGTATCTGAACACATTTCGAAATTGTTGGTAGTGGTGCGCACTCACGAGTGATAATGAGTGACTCAACGGTTTTGGTTCCTCAATCATTGGTTTATAGCATCCCTGAACGCAGCCTTCCGTCTTAGGTATGAGATTCACAGCTCCTGCTCGTCACATATGAAAAGGAAGGAGAGGAAACAAAAACAAGGATGGAGATATAAAAAATACACCTAGTTCTCTATCAGGTGATCGTAGGTAACGAAAAACTTAGTAGTGAACAGTTTAATGGAATTCCTTTGGTTTCTCAGCCCGCCCATTAGCACCCACAACCTTACCGCGCATGGCAAACTCAGACCCCCCTGCCATACTTATTAAAAGATACTAGTGATCGACGCTGATATCACAAAACAAGTACCCGTATAGAGCGCTCTGGAATATGCCTCGACGCCCGTATACGCCTTATAATCATCATACCATTTAGAAGCCACGTACCGCTAAAAACCTGACTATAAATCTAGAGTTATATTAACACCGTTACTAGAACTTTAGTTGACTCACCACCCCTTCCCTGAAGTTTCCAAGCCCGCCGCCCATTAATACTTCGCCGGAAAGTGCACACCAGTTAATAACAGTAGAAAAACATCACACCGATCACCAGGGTTATCAACTAGAAAATCAGTCACCTACGCACGAATCCTAGCACGCGCAGTCTCATGAGTTTCACCTTGGATAACTTAGTAAGCCAATCAGGGATCATGTTTTTGTGGTCTTGGAAGGGTTAGGTTTTCTTTTAGTAGGCATCAATGATCGGTGCGCTCGTCGGCCTCCAGTGTGTGCCTGAAGTTGTGAACTTAGATGTAAAAAGGGGCAGAGTAAATAAATGCTATTGGATATATGGCCCTGTACCAGCCAGCTAATCATAAAATATCGCCGGTTAGTCACAGTACATCACTCGCTGACATAACCTGACAGCACAATGTTAACTCAAATCTGCAAGAATCCCGCTCTAGATAGGATTCCCAGCTCGACCACAATATCAGGTACCAAAAAAAGCTGTGAACGCAATAGTAATACCGTAGGAATACGGTATTGGTACAGTATTCTTCCTATAATGGCAGTTAGGTTCGGTATTCATGACTAAATTCCGTAGCCCTATGGTAGGATTCCACCCGCTTTTGATACAGTAGTCTTCGTAGAGCCCCCTATGATACGAGCAACCGTACATGTAGTACTAGCTAGTCCTGCTAGTCCTGCTAGTCCTGCCCCTCCACCCCCACCTACAAACTTTTAAACTTTCCACTAGTATGTTTTGAGATAGTATTACGGACTAAACAGGTTCGGTGGTATTCGAGCAGATTCGTCCGTATATAGCAACAGATTGAGTTCTTGGCATAATGGTCTGAAGCTAAATCAATCTATAGTTGTTCACTCACGAACCTCTTTCTACTCAACTTTCTCTCCATCAACATCAATTCTATCCATCACCAAATTCCAACAAAAACATCTAATTTGTCAACATCAACTCCTATATCCATCACTAAATTCCAATGAAAATCTCTAATTCATCACTGACTGAAAAGATGGAAACACTCAAGCCCGGTGTTGTTCTTGAGAAGATGAAAGCATTAAAACCCAGCCTTTCTCTTGAGGAGTTGAAGGCTCTAAAGCCCAGTATTTCCCTCTCAAAGCTCAAATCACTCCAAAACCTCTTCCAGCCAACGCCAACTCCTGTTGTCAAAGCCAGCAGCGGATCTGGAGCCAACTTCCAATGGCTTCCCGCGGACATCATCATCACCATCATGTTCGAAATCGAGGACGCTCAGGACCTCTACTCCTTCGTCCTCACCTCCCCCTTCATCTACCACCTATTCCCTCACCATAAAACCACCCTCCTCAACCGTTTCGCTCGCACCCTCCTCAGTGATTCCTGGGACGAAGGGGTCGAACTACTAATCTGGCAACGCAACACTGACCCCACCGACCATACCCCCAACTACACCTCCGTCATCCGTGACCTCAGCTCCCCATTCGTCCTCCACGACCGTGACCTCCGCAACCTCATCGCAAACCAGCGTTGGTTTGAGAGCTGCCGCAACCTCTACATAGACACCTATCAGCAATCTATGCAGCGTTCGTTCCGCCAATCCAAACGCACCTGGAAATGGGGTAGGGCCCGCCAGCTACACCCCCCCGCGCCGACACTCCAGCACTTCCTCGGCGCGGAGCCCGGCGAGCTGTTCCCTCTGAGACTATTCTACATCACTTGGCTACTCCAGTACCGTTTCCGCTGGGAGTGTTTGAAGGCGTTTGGGAGCCGCGCGCGTGCGGATCCCGTCGAGATGCTGGACACTTTCTTGATGTCGCGCACGATGCATTGCAGCCAGGAGTTTAACCAATTTGTCCATCTAGGATGTAGGGGAAGTATCTGGGAGCGCGTATGCCTGTTTACCATCTGGAACCAGCCACCGCTGGTGAGAGATGAGGACCTGTGGGTGAGGCAGAAGGTACTCACGCATCTCGTTGCAAGGTTAGAGATGGAGAGGGAAGAGGATGTCAATTTGCAGGAGTGGGCTGGGTTTGTGAGGGACCTGGTCGAGAATGTCAGAATGGATTTTGACAGCCTGGATCTGGAGACGGTGATGGAGATATATGAGCTTCACTGAGGCCTAATCGGCGGGTTTGCACTCTGGCTTAATTTGTATCATTTTTTTCGAGGGCTTTTGCTATGTGTCTGTGAGTCCCCCCCCCCCCTCACACACACACACACACACCCCAACATCCAAGTACATAGCTAACGAAACTAGGACTATTATTCCGTATCTCTGCACGCTAGGATTTTAGCTCTCTTTTGGCGGTAATAATTGATTGGCTGATGGTGGAGGCAGTGAAAACGAGAAAGAAGAAATCTCCCTAATTACTCTTTGGGATATATAATATCTGCAAGATGAAGCTAGGTCTTCATCTTTGATAAATTCGGACGTTATAATGTGTTTTGTACACACATGTAACCTCTTATGATATCTTACTAGCACTTGGTCTCTATGACAAAGTCTCTGCATGTAAATACACGCAGCTAGATATACAATCGCTATAGCGTAACTGAATTGAAATCGAACACGCTCTAAACGGTGTCTGGGTATCATGCGTTGCTTGTTGTCGGATCTGGTGATCTACATGCACTAAGACCGACAACTAAATCGATTTGGGGTCATAAATTATCACTCGGATGTGATAAACCTTATTTGAGCGACCGCCACATGAACAAACGTAATCTCCTTTTGAGTCTCATGAGGCCTAGCCTATGTGGATTTTTCCATGAGGCTAGGGCATATGCTGCTCTTTTTTTTTGTAGAGATGCGGTATGGTTTAGCTGCGGGGCTCCTCGGGCGGGGGTTATTGGGAACCATGGTCACGTAGTATCACTCGAGAGACTTGATCATGACCGATAAACCGGGGTATCAAAAAAGAAAAGAAAAAGAAAAGAAAGGAAAAGCGGTCTTGGTGTATTTGATTTGTTGATTATATAGTGAAGTTTGTTATTCTCGGAGTTGGTTTTGGGGCCTTGTTTAAAATTAGTCTCCGATCAATTTAGGTATGTCCATATTTAAGACCGCTTCTACTAGCTCATTCTTACCGACGACCTGGCGTTGATAATACAGATCTCTACTATAGGGAGGTTTTCAATAAGTTTTATGTCAATCATTGTGGGTGATGGTAGATCACAGTGAATCACTCGATGCGTAACCATAAGAAGACAGAGATTGTTGTTCACTATGTATGTTTAATAAGGGTGCAGAAAATGTACCAAAAGGCTGAAACGAAAGAGAACTCGCCTATACAGATGTGGTGTTAGATGGACCAAACATGAAGGTTGGGGACTTCACAGGGGCTTCACAGTAGACTACAGTAGACGGTAACTAACGTATTAGATTTAGGGCTTGCACCTTAATTTCACCCCAGCGCATTGTATCAGCACGTAGGTACAGTGCATGCAGTGTGAGGTGCAATGTGGTTAACTGGCGCCAAGATGTTCTCGAAAGGGTCATGTTTACGTACTCCGGAATCATAGTGTGAGGTAACCTCTCAACCATACCTATATAAAGAAAGAGTGTAAGTTGTGCCCGTCTCCACCAACCGGCGCGGCGGGGCCATTTTCACCGCCACCTCCCCACGAATCACCGCCTAGACCGAGATTAATCCTCTAGCGAACCGACACCCCCCACCTGTTTGACGCTGACAAGAAAACTGTGGTAAGTCGCACACAAATAAGCGTCCCTGTCTTTTTCGTTTTATCCTAGTTTTCACTTGGTCAAACAGCTAAGAACCTGGTAGAGTTTTGCTGACCTGGCATTGTATATACCCAGGTACGTATGATACAGTGATGACCGACCGATGTAAACACCAACCACAATGCGGTGCTCTGCTCGGCAACCCATGTTACACGGTATTTTCGGCGGTCTGTTTAGTAATCGTAATGAAGGATATAGGACACTAATAGTGACTTCTGGCCGGTCCGGTTCTGACTCTGGGCACGAGAAGGGATATTGCCAACAGGTGTTGGGGTACTTACCATGGAAGTCCCCAATCAATCCCTTAATGGAAAATTGGGTCTCATGCCGATTAAATTGATTATCAGCTATCCCCAGCCCTCCACGGCAGGAGAATCGGAAGTATAATCTAGAACCGCGATTGTTTTACATCGAGTGATATCACATGACTACATATTGCACGGGATGCATGTGAGTGATACATCAAAATGAGAAGGATCTAATTCGACAGGAGACTCTTTCCTCATCTAACCTTCCAAACTTCCCGGGATACAACAGCGACGGATTCTGTCTTTTTGCACGAGGTGAAACCGATTGGCAAGGCGTCGGCGTTCAGCGATGGCACCTTGGTGAAATTCAGTAGCACATGCGTAGGTGCAATACATCCAATAGAGACATAATTTCACCCACTACTGATCATGTGTTGTGTTTCGATATTCACTAGAGCTATCATACCGCCGGTCAACAGGTCAACCCAGGGTAGTGTTGCCAAGAACTAGCTACCACTTCGCTGGGTCTGCAAAACACATACATATTCAACTTTTCAGAGCGGTTGGCGAGGGAACAAATGCAAGATCGAATCTTCTGGCCTTATGCAAGTGTGTGATATGCGTATTAATTCCTTACGAGGTCCGAGCACATTGCTGGTATGTGTTAAATGTTATATGGACGTCTAATAGGAAATGACCTTGATCAAAGTCTACCCGCCTGGTTGGGTCGATGCTAGTGTTCCTTTACCTTCTCCATGGGAATGTGATAGTAAGGGCTACAATTTATATTGGCCGAGACCAGCAGAGGTGTCGAAATAATCATTGCATTAATAGTCTATTCTAGCCGTGGGGACGCTCAGCTCATGCCGTGATCCCGCTAACAGGGCCCTTAATTGCCAAATGGGTATTGAACACAAATAGCACAACAATACTCCCAGACGATCGAATATTAAACATCTACAATTTCAACTACCGATGACACTGATTATCGGATTTGATGCATGCGGAACGCAATGTTTCGTCTGTTAGGTACAGTCATGACCGATGCGGTAAATCGAATTAAAGGTTAAGGAAAATTAATTTAATTACTAGGTCTTTGCGCAAAAGACTCCAGAGTCTTTTTACAATGTCCGGATGAAACACACCAACTAAGTTTCTGTTTGAAGATTAGATAACGTCTTGCTCGATCCTTCCATGCTATGGCGGATCCCGGTAAAAGGTGGTATTGGAATCATTTACAGATTCATATCATATTGTATCGTCGTTTTTAAGGTATCTCTACGCGTAGTACATGGTATGCTCGCGTAACTTTCCTGATAAGCTCTCACGGACCTGGGCCTCTCTCACTTCATATGTACTCTACATGGACCCCCGTAATTTCCCAACTGATTGACTGACTCCGGAGGTAGTTATGTAACGTGTATGCACTCAAGCAGCCAACCATCGCTACCACTAGGGCTCAGTTTAAACGGGCACTCGCTATTCCCCGCAATAATGTAGGGGGGTAGGTATGTACAAGTAAGTACTCTATCTACCTCTGTTAAATCCTGCAACACCTACCCTGGGCCCTGAATGGAGCCGTATCGAATTTTTTCTGAGTGATAATAACCATAAAGACTGATGGCCTGTAGATCCCTGTAGACTGTACTAATAATATCAATACTCGATACTCTAGCTAGATAGGTACATGTACTCTATTCTACGACTGAGCTCTGTGAGCACGTTGCGTGGCACCTCTTACCATGCCACATGCAAAGTTATACCGTATACGTGTGTAGTCACTACTTCTACTCTAACTATCCTGGCACTCCACTGACTGTGCTTCAAATATAAAAAATCGTGTGCATCATTCTTCTATCTGAAGTCTACTGGCTGGAATAAGCGCCTTGAGGGATCCCCTTGTTCACTCATCGTCATGATATGGAATGTCCCAATGATGCTATGTCCCTTGCATCGTGTAAAGTAACATCCCGTCGTCATTTCTACCATCTGTCCCGGAGCTCTGCGACTGGGCTCCAATTAAGCGCGGAGTACCTTCTCTGGATGGAGTATACCGGAAAAACCATGTCGCACAAAAACAGTAAAAAAAGAAAAAAAGAAAAAGCCGGGCGAAAACCTGAGAGCTCAGTTCAACCGAGGAACGCGTAAGTCAACGTAAGCTTAAGAACCCTCGATGTGCATCCAAAGCATATCGATATATGCAGGCATCACACCAAAGCCAGCGGGGAGAAATTAAAGACCGGGAAACCGGGGGGGGGGGGGCGGGCAACGTGTTCATGTGTGCTCATTTTATCGTCCTAGTTTTTACTAGATACTATGGATTGGACGGGATGACAATACCTCATTCAATGCCGGTAGGATACATATGAATGAGTCGTGCACATGCTGTTCGCTTTCCTTTCCCCACATATGGCATGTATGATGGTATGGGCGCTGTAGCGAGCGAGCGTGGATGTGCGAAATGCATTGGGTGCTTTAAAGACATGTTGACTGATGGAGTACGCACAGCACAACACGGTTGGGAGCTGCATATACCTCATATTGTCTGTATGTTAGGGTGGGTTCTAGGGTGGGGACGAGAGAGAGCAACTAGTATTGGGGATCTTGGGTTTGGTCTGTTCTGATTTAACAAGCATGCGAGATTGTGGGGGGTGAGAGATTATGATTGGAAAATATTGTTTTAATTGAGAAACAACAGTTTAACCCTGCGATTCTAGCCAATTGAGCTTTATCACCGGCCCCCTTCTTCCCCAGCCCATCATCCCGATAATCAAACAAAAGAAACGCCGCTTAGGCATCGTACCGCGATCCCCCCCCCCCCCCCAAATCCCGGGGGTACCACATGATGAAAAGAAAGGAAAAGCGACAAGAGAAAAAAAAATGCCACACCCATATCATATCAAAATCATACAACTCAAGCGTAATACCCTAGCGCGAGAAAAAAAAAGAGAAGAAACCCAAAAGCGATCGTAAAACATTATCCCAAGTAAAAATTCACAAAACTCCACTTATGCGTAGCACCATATCAAACGGTCGTTGGCGTCGTCATATCGTTACATGCTCGTACACTATCGTATCATTACCGCACCCACAGCCAAAGAAGGGCTCTTAGTGTTTGGTATTGACCAACTTCCCGAACGTCTGTCTAAATGAGAAGTTGTTGAAGAGCCATGCGGTGCTATGACGTCCACGGCTGAACTCGTGGAATTTCAGGGATCTCCCCTGGGAATCAACAGACTCGATACTCTTGCGGGAGCTGTTGGTTTGTACGTAGTGAAGCTGGGGGCGGTCGGTGTTTTGTGTCTGTCTCGTGACGAGAGGGGCGGACGAAGTGGCTATTGAGGGTGCCTCTTCTGAGATCTGGGGGAAGGTATCGCCTGGGAACTCGCGGTCGGTGGAGTAGCCTGACATAAGTGATGTTGGAGATCCCATGCCAATCGAGTCTGAGCGAGGTCTCTGAGTGTTGATGGGGGCAAGAGGCACTGGCTGAGCGGAGGTACCGGTAGAGGAGGTAGACATGATGATAATGGTTATCTTGTATGAAGAGGTGGAGGAAGACGTTTAAATTTTTCTTTCGAATTGATTTCCTAAGATTGTGGAGATGGGGAAGCTGGCTGATGAGAAGTGAGTGACTGAGAGTAATGAGGAGGGGGGAGGGCCTCGAGTTATATTCACATTACTTTCGTATGCAATAATGGAGGGGTGATGGTATTCGCTGTGGCACTTGCTCCCCAAATGCCGGTCGTGACTTAAAAAATGCGACTTACATATGCGAGACTGGTCACACAACCCCCGAGCATGAATATTACTCTATTTTTATGGTTATCGCTGATAACATCCTATCACGGAACCCTTCTGGAAACAGCGAATAGATTAACTGACAGGGCCTGAATAGACCGGGTCCCTCCGACTCCCTCGATCCCAAGGCGTAATACTGTACTGATTTTGCTAAAATGACAGCAATGTTTTGTATCCCAACTAAGGAATTCCAAGGACTGTGTTTGGGTGTGTGTTCTTTATTGGGGTCACTGGAAGAGAGGGACTCTAGCTACATACATACATGTATGCATGTCTGTCCACTTTTCTGGAGAAGGAGAGAGAGTGACTCACGGTGCAATCTATTCGTGCATATGAAGTATTTAGCTAGTCCCTATTCGACGCAAGGCTGAAATCCACCAGCATTGTGATAAGTGTGACATCAGTACTTTCCCTAGCCAGGGTTCACGCCAGATAAAGTGTTGATGACTGGTAGTTATTTACTATTTTTGCTTATCACACCTTTGTCACTCGTGTATGTAATTGACCGACTTTCTGTCTGCGGCATGAACAGCTGGAACAGACAATTCAATGGAACCATTAGTTTGTAATCGGAAAAAGACTGAGGATCTGAGCAGAGAGTTCTAAATTGGATTTCATCATCATTTAGAGTCTACTCGACGTATGTTCATGGATGCTAGGATACTAGGATCAAGCTTGTTAGTTACAGCGTGACAGTGCAGCAGCAGGAGCCGGGATAAGGACTTCTGACTCAACTCCGGATAATAGATAGGTTCAATTAATTTCTCCACAACACAATATTAGAAATGAAACTGAAGGTATACTATAGTATTGTATAGCAGAGCCGCAAATCCTGCGCTCTAGCCGCACCAGTGACTGATTTTGCTGTACTACGGTTGTAGGGGTAAGTCTGTAGATAGTGGTCGTGGTTACAACAGCAGTAGGTAGGCCGTGTCTATAGATGTACCCCCTACACCTGTAGTACTTCCATGTATGAACCTACATATACATGCAGCTTATCGATTTGTGCGATTTCCTTGCCAATATGCGAGTTTTGTCCCGCAAGCTGCAAGTACATGTATGTATCTAGCGCCGTGAATTGATCGTAAGGGGCATTAATAGTTGTCGATTCAATTTTGTATCCTCCACGAGCTCGAGGGTTTCGGTGTAGGCAGAGTACGTAGGCTCCAAGCTAGGCCTGGACGTCCAGCATGCGCAGGTCCCGGGCAGACATTCCTAAAACGAAACAGTTCCACTTGCACTGCTGCACATGCTGCTACTCTCGCAACTTATCAGAAACTGTAGCTGCCTTCGATCCCCTTCGTCTCCGACCAACTTTTCTGCTTCATCACTCTCGCATCTCTATTATAATTTGCGTCCAAATGTTTTTGATACGTTTGATATATAGACATCGAGTAAGAAGATCCCTGTGTACTTCACCGGTTCTTGCCTTGGGCAATCATGCAGTAATTCGACTACCCGTAGATTTTATGACACGCTGCAGATCTAGTGTTTTTAAACGGGTCCTGATTCATCGACGGTGACACTAACATTACCGTTAGATAGAGGATTGAATAGATACCTGATCTCCCCGCTCCATTTGCTTTTGTGTATTACCGAGAGTCCGAGATAGCAATGCACTGGTACCGAAGCCAGAAACTGAAGTAATAGACCGATTGGGCCGGGGGTTGCTCAATCAGGAATTAATCAAGGAAAGGATGTCTACAATACTCGTGCTCTAGCGAGTTCATCCCCTTCTTCTTTGCTTACGATGTATAGTAATAATTCTTTTTTAGATGCCAGAGCTAGAATGCAATGCCTGGTGGATCCTGCGTGACTGTGGCTATTCACTCTATATCACGGAAACTAAGAAGCTTGAGTAGAGTACCGCAAAAACTCGAAAAATTGGCTATCTCCGGGGATTACCTCCTTCACGATTGGTTGAAGGGCGTAGATCAGGTCTGCTTATAGCATATGAGATCAAAATTGCATAGCCAATTTTTCGAGTAATGGCGGTAGAGAACCTTTTCTCCTCTGGAGAGCCTATTTAAGAATAGCTTCCCTCAACCTGCATGCATCACTCAACTTGATGAGCCCATGTGATCTGTATTATCTATGCTATCGCCCAAACGGCCGAGACCTTATGTAAGTAATATGCAGTCAAGATACTAATACATGAGATGTTTCATACGCAACTACCTATGCAGTTTTTCAGCCCCAAGTACCGAGGTAGACATCAGCGCAGCATGCCAAGGCTAACACGCTCAGTTCTTTACCTAGATTTGGATCGGACTTAAGGATAATCCAATTGTTCCTTCATTCAGTTACATCATCTCTGCTGGGAATACTAAGGATGGCAACCATATGTCTACAGAGAGAATCTGCCAGAAGCCATCCGACAGGAAGCAAAATTGTTTCGATCCTGCCTGAAACAATTTTTTTATGCATTTCCGGGTAAAAGAGATGCAGTTAGAAAGATAATTACCGCCCCTAGGTAAATTTTATGGACAATGGGTTTCCATTTCGTGTCGTGCGGCTATCAGTAGATATCAAGAAATAACAAGTTTTATTCCTTCGTATTTAGGTGGGGGGTGTGGGTCGTACACAGTAGGATAGGCAGATAAAAAAATACTCCGTAAACAATTACTCATAGGTTCAAAGAATAAAACGTGCTGGACATATAGTCATGAGTTGTCATCTGGTATATGCAGCAGGTGCGTTGTTGAAACTGTGATTCTGATACTCCTTCGGTTTTGAAATCCGTTAATTACTTTTTTATTCAAGTGTGACGGTACCTATTGCGTGCGTATTCAGCCCCCTGTATTAACTACAAGTCACCGCATTGGAAAAACCGAGTACGAGTGAATCTTGGTTAGGTAAATATAGGATCAGTCGTGAGTCCCATGAGTAGAAGAAGCGTGTCATACACACTTAGGTATTACCTAGCATCGTGCTGTACCCTAGCTTGGAAGTGGGAGGTCAGATCTTTAATACCGAGTGATACCGCGTGAATTAAACACCACAGTCGTTCGTTTGGGGTAGTAATAGAGCCAATTAATGAAATGTAAGCTAAGTTACCCCGGAAAGACGTCGACCCCGGAATGGTTCATTGTAACGTTAAGGGTCTGATATGTACAACACACCACGTTAGTAAGTGTTCTTCTCAGCGTACCTCCGCGCCTTGTCTGCCCAAGGATTCATCTACGAGTACATGTGCGTATCCAAGGAATCATCCACTTTCACATGTGGTGCATGCTCGCCGGCCGTGCTGGTTCTTACCAGACGAGTCTATTGTCCGGATTCAGCGCAGACTCGGAGTTCATGCTTGAAGCGGGTTGAGAGATTATATCGTTTTGTGTTTGATGATCATGATCCAGGGCGGACCATGCGTATATACGGCACTCTTACGACTAGCGTCTTATCTGCTGATGCCCGATAAAATTGAAGAGTTTCCATCATTAGAAGAAACACAGGGGCGTCAGTGCTGAGCTAGAATAATACCATCTGGTGGGTTCTGGGCTTCCCAAGAGGAAGTTTAAATAGGGGTGTACCTATGTATTCACAATCAGTTTGACAAGATCTGGGGAAGTCAGCGTAATCTGGATTGCACTCTCGCTAGGGAATTCAGCGTAATCTGAATTGCACTCTCATGTTAATTATAAGTCTGTAAGACATGCGCTCCCGGCGTTCAGCCTTGTGTCCCTTCCCTTCCTGATGCAAATGCAGGACCGCTGAGAACACAAGGCTAGAAGCAAGCTTTTGCTTATTACAACGCCTTTGCGCATCCCATCGGTTCAAGTGCATGATCGGTGAACAGCGCCCCTGCATTACCCCACATTTCGGTATGTAGGAAAATATGCTCATCTGGCCCCATTGGTTCGCCTTTGCCTGGTTCGTCAGGTGGCGTTCATCAATATACCAAATGGGTTTAACTGCATACAATGTACCTCTACATGCCTGAATCTTATAAGATACATGTAACCAGATGGTGTGGTGTACTTTCAACTACGTGTATTTAGTTTACGGCGCACTCAGGATTTTTTTCTAGCTAAATGCATAAACCTCATACTGAGAGAAGCAAAGAAACTTGTTTTCACTCCAAGACCCCAAACGCTAGGTATCGGATACCATCAGAGGGTTTATCCAGGATTGGACTACAATTTGCATATTCGGAGGTGAAAACCCTGCCAGCCAAGGAACAATGACCTCAACAGAAAGGGATCGACCGCATCAGTATCGCCAGTCATACAAGAAGGCAAGAAGCGGCATGAACCCTATCCTCCTCAAAAACAAGTGGTTATTGGTGATAACTCTTCTTAGGATTAATTGTAACTGGTTTGTGGTCATTGTCACCTAGCGAATTGCATCAGCCGTTTACGAAACCGCTTACCATATCCGTTGTCGAACACTTTGCTAAGTGAGTGAAATTATAACTAGGGTATGATTTGTTTCCGCAGCTGTAGGAGGACTCGGGACCTCAATGGGGGTTGTGGTTACAGTAAGTCTACAATAGACGCACATGTAATATAATATATGGTAGGTATTTATCGAAGTACCGACATGTGCACGGAATTAAAAGGCGGTCTTCCATTCTCCCGTCCGTCCAGACGTAACGAATTAGGAAGCTTAAAAACACCATCTGCGTACTCATGTGCTCTAATTGTGAAGCGACGGCCAGAGATACTGACGCCGGCTTTCCAATTTTGAAACTAAGGTTACGTTACATCAACTAATCCTGCCAGAGATGCCACAGCACCCGTTAGAGTAGGGACCACTTGTCATCCACAACTACATCTATCACTTCCGCTATCAATTACTTATGACCCCTCATATATAATAGAGAGCGGATTGATTGATTGATAGCTTGTCAAGGAGGTAAGGGATCTGTGCGGAGACGCCTCACTATTATCGGGGTCATCGTTTTAATAACTTACAGGGGATCGATAACTACATGTACCCAGGGGTCTCTAAAAGTGGCCGGTGCAACGGCTTGGGATTGCACTGTTAGGTGAGGCCTTAGTAAATTCACAACCACCTTAATTTCTTTTATTTAAATATGATCGATGAATTATTTTTACTGATCTGTTTACTTTGTATATTATATTGTTGCTTTATTTGGGCTACAATTGGGCCGCATGTGGTTGAAATTGTGAGTGGTAAGAGTCGTTGGATCACTTTCCGGTACCCCTAGGTATATGCCCTCAACCTGCATGATATAGGCCTACACGCCCGTGCAGACAACTTAGCTTAGGCGGGGAATAACAAGTCTCCAGGAATATATTGGGGTAACCAATTACTCGGTATCCCTCCTCATCCGGGTCTCCGGGCACTGTTATTGTTCGTATATTGCTTCGATTGGTTGTTACCTCTATGCATCCCTACGTAACGTACACAATCCCTGAAGAGATTTATTCTCGCTTCATAGGCTCTCACTCGTCCAACGCTAACCTAAGAAAGGGATCCCTGCAAGCATGAGCGAAGTCATATATTGCATTTATTTTTGGTATCGACCCCCCACTGATAGATACATAGCTAAGGAAATAAACCCGCCTGCCCCATAAGCCCGAAGTAAAAGACACAAAAAAAAAGCAGAAAAAGGTATAAATGCCAAGCTAATGATATGTTCACATTCAGAGCAAAAAAAAAAAAAAAAAAAAAAAAAGAGAAAGAAAAAACAGCCTCGTTTGACCCGAGAGAAATAATAAAAACACAGGAGGATATCAATCTCGCCATACAAAAGAAACCCATTCCCTCATTAGTCGTAAGATTGTCAGCTAATTAAACTCTGCTGCTGCCAATGCTATCCATGCTCGACAGGCTCCCCTCACTCCCCTTCCTGTATCCCTTACCACCCCTCACCATCTCTCTGCTACCGCCATGGACAACGGCCCTGCTTCCAACGGGCACCAAGTGGCCAACTGGCACACCACTGCCGTAGGTTCCGCCCGCACCACCTCCATTGCGCTCAATCGGGCCCTGCGACCTTCCGGCCAAGATATTCTCCATTGGCAACGGGTGAGCATAACTCTTATTACCCTTCGCCATCCCAAGCTGGCTCTGGTCGATGCTGTCATCGTCACTATCCGTTTCACTCTCGGTTTCACTCTCCGATGAGGTATCTGAGCTTGTATACTCCTCCTCGGGCGTCGGAATTCTCCTTGGCTGCGGGGGGGGCTTCTGGGGCTTGTGTGTCCGTGTTGACTTGACTCGACCAGCCCTACTCGCAGGCGCCGCCGCTGCCGCCCTCGACTTTGAATGCCGCACCTTTGCCGGGTGGCGCACTGTCGTCTCACCGCGACTTAGGTCCGGATAACCCGAGAGGTCCGAGTCCTCCGGCTTCCAGCCTCTGGGTCGTGCAGGCTCCTGCTTATCAACAAAGCTGTGCGGATTGCTGACCTGCCGCATCTCCTTTTCGCGCATAACTACCGTGTCGTTATCGTTTAGACCACCGCCGCGCAACCGTCCCCAGATGCTGCCCTCGCCCGTACCCCACACCGACGTCTTCTTCTTCCCCATCGGGCGGGGTCCAAATGTCTTGTGGACGTGCGACTTGGTGTACGTAGTGTCGAGCTCGCCGAGGACGACCGTTCGCGCGCCAGCAGTGCTACCACCAGCGCGGCGTGTTGATCCGTCAGAGAAGACAGTGATTGCGTCGTCGGGGCGTTCACCGGGACGACGCAGGACAGAGGATTTGTAGTCTTCCCAATCGGTGGGCTTCCATATGAAGCCGCCCTTCATAACGAAGAGCCAAATTGCTAGAAGGCCGATCGAGGCGCCGAGGAGTGAGAAGATAACGAGCACACCAGCGCTCATGGATTTGGGATGGACATAGGGACTACTGCGTGGTTCGAGACCGGAGCGGGGAGCTAGGTCGGAACGGGCCGAGAGAGGACTGTCGTTTGAGAGGAGATCGTGGAATGCCGAAAGGGCCCGGGCGGCGAGATTGGAGACATCGTCATCGACACGGGCCATAAGCTGAGAGAGGGAGCCATCGGGGCTACGACCGGATAGGGTGGAGAGTACAGGTGCCATGATTGGCTCGGAATGTAGCTAGGGGGGTATGGGAGGGGTACTTGTCTTAGGTACGTGAAAGAATTCGATCGTTATCGTGATATCGTGAAGAATGGGGGGTGGGTGGTGTATGAGGTTGAAGGTTTCTGGTGGGGGGAGTGCAGACGTTGATGCTCCTACTCCTCCTTTTTTTTTCCCCCTCGTGTGTTGCTCGTGTTTTCGTCAAATGCAGGAGGTTGGTTAGATGGATGAATGGAGGGATGTGTCGATGTGTCGATGTGTGTGCCAGTTTGTTTGTTGATGGTTGCTGGGGTTACGTAGGTAACGTCGGTACCACTTGGCAGGGGTGCAAATAGAATTAATAGAAATAGAGAAAGGATGTATAACCTACATTTAGGTACTCTATGTAATTCTCTATGGATACGATTCCCTATTGAGCCTCAAGAAAGCAAGGGAGAAGGAAAAGAGGGAATTATCGATCCACTGAGCCGCATGAACTTGACCCTGGGCATTTAGCACGTTCCTCGATTGTGACCCTATGTATCTAAGACCTGGTCCTCCCTTCCCCTCCTCCCCCCTCGCATCCACCTATCAGATTGTATGTACCTACCAGAGTACGCGATATAGGGATACAGGACCCTTTAATGAATGACGTCTAGAGGAGGGGCAATTTAAAACACCACGGCCACACCGCGTCACTCGGTACCGAGATCCTGTCCAAGGGCGGTTTGTGTGCGTGTGTGCTACCTAGTCTGCCAGCTAGCTACGTCAATGCAGGGCCCACGAGGACGCCGTCGTTCTGAAACCTAAAGCCTGAGGCTCAAAGGTTATACAACCAGTATTTGTGAATCGTGAGGGCCGCCCGCCCCCATATGCGAACCTCGAGAGGGGAGAGGGGAGGAGTTGTGGCAATGTAGCGTGACGGACGCCGTGACAGCGACAGCCACGATAACGTGCATTTGATTTGGCCTGGGAAGGAGTTCCTCCCACGTTGCTGGTAGCTACTAAGCCAACATGATACATCACTCTACATGCCCCTCTGCTGGGCTAGAGTCTAGAAGAGGGCCTTATGCAAGGGCCGCCACATGCTGCTTCTGATATCAATCATTTCAGAAATACCAGGCAGCTTCCATTAAATCTTTTCTTAAAAAAAAAAAAAAAAAGCTGCATAATATATATATTTAAAAAAGGAAAGCAAAGCAAAAGAAGGGAAGAGGAGAAAAAAGAAAAAAGAAAAACCAAAAGCTCCATAACGTCAGTGGTAGCTACGTTTACGTCTACAGATACTTCTTTGCGGCATTGCGGATGCGCGCGTCAAAGACGAGACTCACGATGCGCATGTCAACCTCGTAGAACGGGTTCATGAGCGTCTTTGTGTACAGCTCGTACGCGTCCGTGAAGAACTGGCGGATGGCGTCGTCGGCTTTGGTGTCGTGGAGGAGGAGGAACTTGATATCTGCTCCGTTATACGCACAATGCCATCGTCAGCCCCTGCTGCGCATTGTGCAGCTGAAATGTATGTAGCTGTCTCTGGATGGCTGCTGTATATAGACAGACACAAAAACCAAGAAGAAGAAAGAAAGGAAAAAAGAAAAAAAGAGGGAGGAGCCATACTGCCAGCGGTCAGGAAGCACGACACAAACAGGTTGTTGAAGCGGTCAACGCACTTCATGTACATGGTGCTACTCGCCCACTGCACCTCCTCGATGATGTCGAGCGACGAGTGCACAATGAACTGGTTCATTGGGCGCTGCTCCTCACGGAACTACTTTCTCCCTCCCCCACCTTCGGGTTAGCATCCAGCGGCCACTCCTTCTCTCCTCTCCTGTAGTAGGTAGAACGTACGCGCGCGACCCCATCTCCGCCTTGCTTGGAGGTGCCGAACTCGGCTTCGTAGAGCGGGTTATCCTTGGTACCGACGATGGCGAAGTAGAAGCTCATCTTTGCACTGTTCTTGCCCGTGCCGTGCCGTGCTGTGGTGTGTACAAGCGCTCTCTCTCGCGGTTGTGATAGATACTAATACAGAGCCGACTCTAGATCTGATAAAGAGCTGCTGAGTCAGCCACCACCGGGCATGGCAGGGTGGGGGGGAAGAACCCGGCCGACGACCGAACCATCTGATTCTTGTCCTGATCGAACCACAATCGCCAATTCCAACCAACATCATCGCAACTTTCTCACATCTCCACTCTTAGCAGAACACACAGCACATATTCCTCTCGCAATGGCGTACGCATTACCCCTCCCCCCACCCCTAGCTGTAGGAGGAGAATGGAAGGAGTGGAAAGTGGGCTAATTAGATGGCGGGGAGGGAAAAATAGTTTTATCAACCGCGTCAACCGCGTTCAGCACTACCAGCGCCTCTTCCAGAATGGCGATGGGTGGCGCCAGTGGGTTAAGGTTCGTGTTCACTTTTTTTCCTCCGCCTCTGGGCGTGGGCTAATGGATGGTTGTGGGTGCGTGGAACAGACCCCCAAGAGCAAGTACTTGCTCACTCCCTACTTCATGATCTTGGGCCTCGGTGTCAGCGGCAGTGTGTGGGGAATGTCGAGGATGGTTGCCGTAAGTTGTCCCAGTATCAAGCTTTTTGGGGTGTGTGTATTGTTGGGTGGGATGGCGGGGTGGGATGTGGGGTGTTAAGGAGGGAAAGGGTGCTGAGTGCTAATTGTGTGTTGGCGTATAGGGAAAAAAGACCTTTTTCTAAATAACGGTAGAAGGGGCGTAGGAGGAAGTAGGGGCGTTCTTTGTATAGCAGATAGTGAGTGAATAGAGGCGGTTTTTAAGTCCCGTGCTATGCAAATGACCTGATATAATTCTTTTTGCGCTTGTGACTGTAGTGCCGCAGAACGTTGTGGGATAGATATTGAAATTAGATTCGCGGATGGGGTTCAGTTCTGGAACGGGGTGTTTACAGGTGCCATAAAAGAACATGGACCTTAATAAAGTCTTGGGAAAGTAGAGAGAGTATGGGGGTCTCTTTTTCGTTTTTGGATAGACCAAGAAACTGAAACAGACTTGGGGATTGGACTGAATATTTGGCGAAGTGACGAAATTGGATAATACTGATCAGTTTCTATTAGTGATTTGAGTATATAAGCCGTAATAAGGTCTCAAATATAATTTTTAACTGATAGCGAGTTTAGTCATTCTGGGTGTGTTAGGTATCTATAGAGGGATTCTCGTTACTGGACATTCCATATTATGCTCCCAAAACATTCTGTTTGTGGCATCTGCTGTTGAAGCTGGATGCATTGACCATGTCTCTGGCACACGCAATTTTAGCTGATGACCACAGCGTTGAGGTTGAGTTCGGTAGCGCCACAGATACTCTCACTCGGTTAAGTTCCCACATGTGGGGGTTGGCGGCTCAACACTTTCCCCGGTTAAAACTCTGAACCTGGGGAAAGGACAGACCTCACCTCCTGGTTAGAGCGATACCTGGGCGGAATCCCTGTTAGATTCTTCTATCTTCCACCTTTCTGCTCAACTAACCCAACCATTTCCCGTTCTCCTTTCTTCCCTTCTGCTCTCCATCCTCTTCGTTCCTCTTTCTCCCTTCTCCTCGATAGAGGCCCTCCTTCTTAGGCTTTTTGCAATTGGGACATTTTAATCATGGCGGAATTCATTAATTCATTCTTTGGAGGTGAAAAGAATCAGGCTCCTGTGGCTGCGTCTGATGATGGTATGTTTGAATCCTTACTTCAGCGGCCTCATCTCATGGGGCAGTAATCTACTTCAATTCGTTCTTTGTGGATAGCAATCTGGCCTTAAGCTAACCCCACATTAGACTTCGCAGACTTCGCAACCCCATCTGTGGCAACGCCCTCCCCCGTTGCTGCCGCATCTGTGTCCCCTCTATCATCAATTGCATCTTCGCCAACCGGTCTCCCAGTATCTACTGGCCCTTGGTACGCAGTGTGGGAGCGCGCTGAGCTCAGCGACTTCAAGTTTGAAGGCTATGTAGGGCTCCTTTTGCTCTTCGTCATCGGTACTCATGTCTGGGGTACCCGTCGCAACCGAGCGATCGCAAAGAAATTTATTTCTTCTGTCACACCGGTCTTGACGCAAGAGTTTGCATGTGTTGGCTTTGATTCGCTTGGGAGGGCAAACACCCTCAACACTAGCCCTCTTAGTGAAATAGGTGTCGAAAAGGAATTCAACCCTGAATTGGCCATCAAGGAAAACCATGCACTTGAGTTCATCTCATATGCTTCCGGACGCCAGAACATTGCCTTTATGCATACTACTCTCACTCTTCAGCGCCGTAACAACCCCGTTGCCTGGATCGGCGAAAACTTGTTCTCATTCTTCCTCGATAGCGTTCCTGCCCCGGCTGACACTGCTACCATCACAATCTCACCCTTCGATGGACAGGATGCCGGGAAGCAGGGCGGTGGACACAACAGCAAATTCGACAATTTCGTCTGGGCCCTCGTAAACAAGCGTGACATGAAGAGATGGCGCGACGAGCGTTATGATCTTTCTTTGACAACTACCAAAGACTGGGAAGGCCTCCCGAGCTGGCTTGCGGTCATGAGCGAGAGCAAGGAGATTGGCGATACCGTTTTGTTCAAGGAGCTGAAGGACGCAGTTACCGAATGCCAGGATGTTTTAGAGTACTTGATCGTCACCGACCAGCCTGTTGACAAGCCCATGGAGTAAGATTCCCCCAAAATGTCCCTTCAGGATTCTTGGCCTAACAATATCTATAGACTCAAGGAAACTGTCCCCAAGAAGCGTATCACCCTCAAACTCACTCTTCCCTCCTCTGAGAAGTCTGCTGCCGCCGTACCTGCACTTTTGTCTGCTTTCATCCGTCTCGTTGATCATCTTGTCCTCACCGCCCACTTCCGCCCCGAGGTTCTCCGAAAGGTCAAGTCCGTTCGTGAGGAGGAGATCCGCAAGCTTCAGAAGATCGCTGATGAGGAAAAGGCCGAGGAGCGCATGATGAAGCGTGATGAGGAAAAGAAAAGGGAACGCGAGGAGAAGCTGAGGAGTATGAGCGCCGAGGACCAAAAGAAGTTCCTTGAGAAGGAGCGTGAGAAGGAGGGAAGGAAGGCTGCCAAGAGGCAAATGAAGAAAGCTTAAAACACCATACCCAGCCCTTTTTCCGGCGTACTTTTTATTTATTGGGATGGTATCGACGTTATTGTTTGTCTTGTAGCTTACCGGCCTGCTCGTGACATCTTCTGTGCGTAATTTTGTTCATCTTTTACTCGGGGTTGGGATGTGAATGAGGTTTTATGTGAGCGGGACGGATGGGATGACTCTTACGAAAAAAAACTGTGGGGGAAAATTAGCTTGGTAGTTTACATAATGATAAAAATTAAAGTAACTCTTCTTCGTTCATTTGTGTCTGTTCCTGTCCTTGTGTTGCATACATGTAGTTTGTGAAGACTGGAGTGGCCGTTGACTTTAGATTGGTCATTGATGTATGCTTAGCTACATGTAGGTAACTACATGTACCCGCTGAGCCGTCAAATATGTAGTGTGTATGCTGTTTGATTGACCCACACTCTCCTGCTTTCAACCCGTATCTAGAATCGGTGGACGGAGATCGTACCGTATCTTATAAAGGCGCGGGATACCACAACCCACTCATCCTTTATCAACTGCACCGGCATTAGTAAATACTAACGTAAAAGCGACGGTAAAGACAGTCTATCAATGCGGAGAACGCGAGTAGAGAGAAATATGGCGGTTGGGGGTACATACGTGGGGGGATTTCACCCAATTTGGTACATAGCTAGATCATGAAGAGTTAATAGGAAAATGTATGTGTTGCTTGTGGGGGGTTTTCTCTGCTCTCAACAGCTGCCAGAAACGGTTGGTTGTGGGTACATGTACTTACGGAGCTTGCTTGAATTTTGTCAGGCCTAAAGCCAGTCGGTTGAAAGGACTGCATACCCCAGTGTGTATTTGCGTATGTGTAGTTAGCTCGAGGTGTGAGCCCTCCGTGCGCCTCTGCCCTGGGTGGGTTGTTTTCGTTTGAGAGGAAACCATCGACTCTTGAGTGCACGTTGTTGCCCTTGTAAGGCCCTAAACTGTATACAGTATTGCGCTAGTGCTCCGCGAGTGATATTCGGTGTTTGGATTACCCGGAATTGGATGGAGGAGGGTCTGCATATATATTATGAATATATACACGTGAAATATATACTAGATAATATTTACAGGGAGGGTTTTTGGCTTGGTCGGTTGGTTTGAAATAATATAGGCTTGGTTGGGAAGAAATAACATATTGAGAGTTTTTTTTACCTTCTTTCTTGCATGTGCGTATAGCTAAAAAAAAAAAAAAGAGGGAGAGGAAAAAGTAGGGATCTTCTTGTTGTAATAGTAATTGGGGTCGGGTGTGCAGAAGTCCATGCATGTGGATTAGATACATTTGCCATTACGGTATTATATTATAGTCACAATTGACCAAGTATGTAAATATATAAAGAATCGTAAAGGAATAAGATGAGATAGAAATATATGGAAAGAAAAAGATCATTAGTTACCAGTGCCCAGGCACTATATTCGTCAAATCGTCCATCGCGCTCATTGTGTTCTGATTTGGTTTTCGTGAGAGATTGATCAAGTTACTGTGCAGACATATATAGAGGGGTGCTGGCCGAGCGCGCTGGTGTGTGGACAATTGAACCAAATTTCCCGGGATAGTGCAAAACATGGTCGGCTCTGTTTTAGTAATTGAATGAGGTATCTTCCAATGATTCTTGAAAACGACTATTAGAATTCCTCCAAGATAAAATCTGGGGTTTAAGGGTCTAGTTGGTTACCTTGAATAGACTTTAAAATTCGAGAATTTCCACAAGAACTTGCAGCTTCGAGGGCTGTCAGACCTTTATATGATCCAGCTTCAGCATCTGCGTCGGCCCCATGTTCCAATAATAGCATGACGATTTCCTCATGTCCACCTTCTGCAGCCGCCTGTAGCGCTGTTCTGCCGTTTTCTGTTGCTGCTGCGGCATTCACACCGGCACCACTACCCAACAAAAGCGCCACGATGGGTACGTGTCCCGCCCCAGCAGCTGCTTGTAGCGCTGTTCGGCCCCCATTTTCTGCGGCTGGTTCGTTCACGTTGGCGTTCTTTCCCAAGAGAAGTTGAACGGCACTGATGTGACCAGTCTCTGCTGCGGCTTGCAAGACTGTTCGGGCTTTATCGCGTTGGTTTTCCAGAAGAATCTCAACCATATCGAAGCGTTCAGTGCTCAAAAGCCATTCCAGAACTGTCTGATCGTGCGTAGAGATACGAACATCGGTGTCCATTCTGTAACACAAAAGTAATCTCATTGTTTCGAGATACCCGGCCTCTGCTACTGCTTCGAACAACTTTCGTCGAGCTGTTGGCCGAAGCATTTCGTGGACCCGAGATTGCAGGAGCATAGTGGCAGCTGCGTTATATCCTCCTCTTACGGATTTGATCAACAGTGATGGTAACATGTTCTCTGGCGTGTTTAGCAGACATTGCTTGATATCTGCCTTATAGACTTTTCTCAATAGTAGGTCTTCTTTCCTCGCCGAATCTAGATGCACCCCAATCTTCAAGAACTCGTCTTCTAGAGTCCGAAGCCAGTGATCGCTATACCCTTGAAGCCATGGATCTTTGAGGGCACTGTCTGCAGTCTCCCGTTTTTCCGGAACTGCAGTCAAAAGCTTTGTGATAAATATTACCCCCTCTTTACTCACACCGGGATTTTCTAGTGATTGAGTTGGAAAATCTATAGCCCCTTTGCAGTACTCGATAAGCGATTTCATGTCAATTATAGACTGTTCGCCTGGTCCCACTATACAACTATATATTCCCGTATCGTCGTTGATCTCCAGCTCATGAAACGGCTTGAGCGAGGTAAACATTTCATAGGCCATGCAACCTAATGACCATATGTCAAGCGCATAGGTATACATATTTCGTCCCGGAAATATCCCCAAGAGTTCGGGAGCAAGGTAGCCATCTGTTCCGCACCTGGTTCGTAGGAAAGTATCTTTCGTCCGCTTGGATACCCCAAAGTCGGAGATCTTAACCCAAATAGGGTTCCTTGAGGCCATTAGGATATTCTATCAAATATTTAAATCAGTGTCTGCGCAACTATTATCGTCCAAAGTCCACTGTCTTAGCTCTTCTGTATATAAGACAATGGAATATGAACGATCTTAAGTATATATTATGGATAATTGGGAGTAAAATCACCTCAGGTTTTAGGTCACGGTGGCAAATTCCCTTTCTGTGAATAATACTTAGTCCCTCTAAAATTTGTTTTGTGATTTCCTTCACCTCGTACTCCATGAGCGTCTTTTGGCTCTTGATATATTCTGCTAGGTTTCCGTGCTCAATATATTCCATTGCAAGGAATATACTATCCCTGTTTTCGTACCAGCCGAAAAGTTGTATAAATAAGTGGGCATGCTAAATTGTTGTATCAAATTAGTAATTTGTCAGTGTGAAAATGTATGAAATAGTAAGCAAATAGCGTGAACGCTCCTGTTGGAATTTTGTCCCTTTGGCACCTGCACACAGATTCTTCCGGGACGCTTACCTCTCTCAGTTTAACTAAAGCCAATAGCTCTCTAGTGAAATCCGGCTTTAACCGTCGGCGCAGTTGTTTGACGGCCCTAAGTTCCGTTGGAGTCTCGCCCCTCTCGAGCCAAACTTCACCACTTGCCCCAGACCCAATGATCCTCAGACGCCTCCATGTCGATGTTATCCAAACCCTCTTACTACTTGCATCTTCCCATCTATACGTCCTGTGCACTACATGGTCATCATGGAAATCGGTTTCTAACTTATAAGACTCAGAACTCCCGGAAGGAAGCCTCCTAACGGCACTAGCCGGGAATCTCGGTGAACTCTCGGCCATTTCTGCCTCCTGCTTTGGGCTGGGGGTGTTGTTTGTAGCCAATTGTTCGAATCTGACTATAATAGTTGGTTCATGTTCGTACTCATTTTCCAGGCCAGAGTCATCCATAAGACTCAGCTTCTTGGCCGGCCGTAGACCTCTCACCACCTTGAGATGTGCTAGCAACGTTATAAACAGTGTTATTAATTGTATTAGTATTAAGATATCGATGGAAAAAGGGACGGTCGAGTCGTATGCACTGGAATACATCAAGCCGGAGTAATCGCTGCTTCGCCGGTGGCAGGCTCGCTCTGGGTGAATATGCCGTCAAAGGGTCTTTGATATTGATGCTAGGTAGAGGTAGATACTACAAGTAGCTATCGGAGTCGATGGACCTCTTCTTTTTTTTTTGTTCGTCGTGGTGGGCTGGCTCGAGCCCCGCATGGTGCGACAGGCTGGCCAATAGGACCTGCCAAGAGTTCCTATCGAAAGTCATCAGAACTTTTCCAAGATCTCATTCTATCAGCACCTTCTCTATATGCTATTTGGGTACAAATTTGACTGTGCAGAGATAACCTTCAGCAGGCAGCAGTAAAATTGAGGACCAGATTTTGGCCTCTTAGGTTTCTTGGGGCACATGGTTGATATAAGTCCAAGGTGGGGCCAACTTGGCACTCCAGGCCAACTAGAAGGTTCTCCCGAGCTGATCACTTACCCTCACACCCAAGTACATGTAAGTATGTATACAGTCAACTCAAGTATTTAGAATAACTCCAGGACCCTGATTTTAATTACGCTGTTAAAAGTAACCTAAGGGCCCGTTTGCAATTGGCAACAGGCCAGAACGGAGTTTTCGCCCTTGTGAACTCTGTTTCAGCGGTCGTTTTGTTAGGCCTTGGAAACCCCGTTTTGCCCTACTAGTTGAATGCAAGTGCTTGCGGTCTCTCGCGATAGCAACGACCGACCTCACTCTTTCCCACGGGACCACCAACCACCATCATTTCCATGGGAGTTAAAGCAGGGTGTGATTGTCTTTGGGCGTAGGGATGACTGTGACTTTAGTAGACTCGGATCTAACTAGTGGTTGTGGTTCTGTATGGTTTTATATTTAAGTCTGGTGGGCTGTAGTACGTACTTAAGCTTAAGCTTGTATGCTTTACAGGTATACATGCTCAGGAGAGCAAGCAGATCTCTCTGCTGCTTAATTCTCAAGCTTCTTTTTCAGATACGTATGAACTCAGCGCAATGACGAATAAGCGAATAATTGCTTTGGATACTGCAGTACTGCACAAGCCCAGTATCTAGCTATGTATATGGAGCGGTAAATGTGCCAAAAGTAATTTCACTACCGATGGTAAAACAGTTTAACACCACTGAATTTCAGTCTCTATATAGCTATGCTGCGCTATCTATACTAATTAGTGCCAATACTTATGAAGGTTTCCTGTTGGTGGTGGTAAAATTACTTTCGACACATTTACCGCACCATATGTAGCTAGCTGGATGCAATCGACGCTAGATATATCACCTAGCTTAATTATACCAAGCTCCACCGACAAACCAATTTCCACGACCTCGCCCATCTCCCGTCTCCCATCACCACTAGCGTGCTATAATGTGCGCCCCACAACCCGAGTGATAGTCCATGAAGCACAACCCACCTCTCCGATCCACCCCTCACCGCCCCCCTCCCAAAGCACAACATCCAAAGCACAACATCCAAGTACATACCCCGCAACACTCCTCCATTTAATTCCGTCCCCAACCCAAACCCACCATCTCCACAGCTAGCTACTTGAGCTAGCTTACTCAACCAGGCACCGAAACCAACGTACGCTGCAGCCCGCCCATCGCAAGCTCAGCCTTTTGATTCAAAACGGCAACCGCTATCCCTTCGTCTGCCGGCCCCCACATATAACACAACAGAGGAAACCAACCTAAAAACCCGCTTTACTGGCACAGACAGCAGCAACACCAGCTGGGGAAAGGCACCAGCTACATGTAGTAGCCAAACAGGATCTTTATATCATGATCAGCAATGGCCGCACATACCCCCCCCCCCGGGGTCCTGGGGCAGTCATTTGTTTTTTTTATGTTTGTTTGTTTGTTTATAGGCCACCCCAAGGCAGCCAGTCAATTGCCCCGCCGAAACCGCCATGGTAGCATAAGTATGTATGTATACACGACCAGCCAACACCGCGCCCAGAACAAACACCACAGCTAACTAACGATAGATAGATAGGGCGAAGGGCAAAGGGGCAACAAACTACTTATAAAAAGAAAGAGTGCTCTATTATCTTATTCTACAAAAAAAAAAAAAACGTAAACAGGCAGAGCAGAGAAAAGTGAATTAAAAAAAAAAGGCAGACACCGTGTACCGCGTAAAAACCCTTTAGCCCGTTTATTCCCAATATATAGATTAACCTAATTACCTAACTGCAGCATTTGTTAAAAACTGTAAAGAGAAAAAAAAAATAAGATAAAGGGGGGGGGGGGGCAGAGAAAAAAAAACACAAAAGAAAGTAAAGATAAGAAAGAAAAAAAAAAAACTAAACAAAACAAAATAAAAATAAAAAAACTCCCATCTAAAACTCCCAACCCACAACTAGACCCAACCCCTTAAACTACAGCACCTCCACCCTCCGCTCCCTCACCCCACTCGCATCCTCAATCCCCACCACTCTCCACAGCGCCGCCTTCGCACCCGCCACATCCCCCTCCCTCTCCAGCGCCTCCGCCAGGCAGTACCAAGCCTCCGCATAGTTCCACCCCCTCGGACTCTCCGTACACGCCTTCAGCAGCGTCACAGCCCTCGCCTGCCTCGCCACCCTCACGACCGCCTCCTCCTCCAGCTCCCCTAGCGACTTCAACGGCACGACCTCCTTCCGTACCGTAGCCGGGACCGCCTCCTCTTCCTCGTCCGCCACGGGAGTAAGTCCTAGCAGGAGCTTCGAGAGCCCCACAACGGCCGCGGGACAGTTTATGTCGACCGCCAGGGCAGCCTCGTAGTGGCACTGGGCGGCAGCAACATCTTTGCCCTCGAGCGCCTGCAGCCCCCGCTCCACGTGGACGGCGGCTTCGCCTTGCATCTCGCCCCAGCCACCCCATGTGCCCACGCGCGTGCCGAAGCCACCCTCCTTGGGGGCGTCGATGGAGTTCGGGGCGCCGATGAGCGCTGCTTCCTCGACGGCGTCGCGGGCGTCGCTGGCCCAACCGCAGTGGCGGTACAGGGCGGCCATGAAAAGCCATATTGCGCGGAGGGTGTCTTCGGAGCGGCGGCGCTCGGCGGCCTCTTGTAGGACGGGCTCGGGGAGATATGATGGGCGGGATATGGTACGGGCGGGAATTTCCGAGCTTGGGACGGGTGCGATTGGGTTTGGAAGGGCGGAGCGGGGGAGGTTGTTGGGGAGGTTCTTTTGTGGCTTTTCGTCGTAGACGGATACCGGGGTGGCGGTTCCGGTGGTCTTGGGCGTGAAGGTGCCGCTGCCGTTGCCGGTGAATGTTGCGCTGGTGCCGGTACGGCTGGGGGTGAAGCTACCGCTGGGGGAGAAGGTACCGTTACTGTGGACTCGCTGGAGCTTGCTCTTGAGGACGCTAAACATTACGCCGTCTTTCTTTTCGTCCCCTCCACTGCTTGTTGGTGTTGCCGGCGATGAGATCTCAGTGCTGCTAGGCAAAGGGGGAATATCGTCTTCTATGCTTGTCCCAACCACCGAGTATGTGCTTTTGACACTTTTTGATCTTCTTATTGTCCCACCACTCACCGAATACCTCCTACCCTTACGGCTCCTTTCCGCAGCTTGGATCTCCGCCAGTGATGGCGGAATGCTCTCTATCGGCTCAGTTGCCGTGATCCGAATCTTCGGTGGGCCGCGATGACTAGATTTCTGGCGGACTCGGACTGACTGTGACAGACTAGAGTCAGGTCTACCAGTTCCAGGGCGTGTAGGAGGGAGACATCCAAGCGGCGCTGGTGATGCGGAGAGGTCATTAGCAGAGATGGAATATTGCTTCTCATACGCGGGCTTTATGGTAAACATTCTGCTGATGCGGGAAGCGGTGGAGGGCCTACGGCTGGATTTAGCAGTCGACGGAGGGTCCGGAGAAAATTGAGACGGAAGCGGGACAAGAGGCGGAGGGAAAAGACGGCTATAGAGGGTCAGCAGAGCTTCAGCACTCCCAACAGCAGACAGTGGCCCTGAAGTAGCTTCTAGAAGGGCCATTCTTGTCATCTGCAGCTCCAGTGCGAGCGTTTTTTCATCAACGCTCAATGTTGTAGGGTCCGACGGGGACAGTAGAATCAAAGCCTTCGCGCATATCCTTTCTGCCTCTTCAAACTCATCCTGCGCAGAGAGTAAAACTGAGAGAGTATGTCCCACCGCGGCCTTCCTCCCTCGCTCTTTACTAGAATTCCCCGTTCGTTTCAACGCCTTGCGTAAATTCTTTACCGCAGCGGCGGCATCACCAAGGTCGGCATGAACAATTGCGACACCGTAATAAGCGTCCACATCCTCTGGGTCATTCTTCAAGCTCTTCTCAAAGGCCTTCTTTGCGAACCCGAGAATCTTGCTTCTCTCCTCCCCCATGACCGTCTGCCGGGCCCACGCCGCATTCGCAATTCCAATACCCCGATATACGATCCCCAGAACCAAAGCATCCTTCACCTTCCAATCGCGCACCCACTTCTCGCATCGCCCGGCGATCTTCAACGCCTTTGCGCCCTCGCCGAGGTATTTTATAAGCATCCTAATCCCATCGACCGCAGTCGTAAGAACTAGAGAGGGCGAATCAATATCCTTCTCAATTTTCCCCTTTGCAATCCTCTCGGCCGCATTCTCACTCAGATCTAGGTATGTATCGAGTGAAAGTACAGCATCAGACAGGTTCCCCATGGCTGTGAGCACATAAAACAAGTTCTTCAAGATCCGCGGCGAGTGAAACGTCTTTGTGGCGGCGCGGTATAGACACTCACTAACAGCCTCGGCGTCGAGACCTGACCCACCAGAGACGCGCCAGTTATGGCAGACGATATCAACGAATTCGCCAATCGGTTGATGAAAGGTGTCGGCAGCCGGAAAGGAATGCGTGTGCAATAAGTAGGCTTCATATATAGTTTGCACCAAACCCAACTCATTGCGGACTTGAGAAGGCGTGCCAGCGGGCTGAGCAGGAGAAATTAAGGACACCGAAGAGGTATTTTCAGAGCCGTTAGAGAGTATCCGGGGATAGGGCGCATCTGGGTGAGTAGGTGGTAATAATAACACTGAAAGAAAACGAAAGTGATGGCGGTATACTTCCCGTCTTTCTGCATCTTTGAGCGGGTCACTCCCCTGGCTAGGAGATGTAATAGTTGGCTGTTTCTGAATTGGAAGGTCGGAAATAAATCTGTGAAACGCTTTAAATGCGGCCGACACGGTCGCTTCGTCAACCAGTGACTTCCCGATTGCCGCCGCACGTATTGATTCTTCATCCTCCACAGAGGGCGTCGGTGATGGTGTAGCTTGCTCCGAATCCGTTTTCCACTCGCCTCGGGGCTTCTCGTGCTTCCGTGGAGTAATATGGCAAATAGTTGCCGGGGGTATAGGAACGTCTGGGCAATTATTCTCCGCCCAGCATCGATATGTCATGAGTGCAGCATGGGAGAGTGCGCGCTCAGTCCAAACTGTAGTTGACGGTGATGCACGCAAGCCCGTGGGAAGAGTGGCCGCCTGGCGAATTGCGGTTCTATACAGCTGCAGTGGAAGCGAGAGGTCCTTTGGGTTTGTATGTGATAGTGCGATTCCTACAGATTCGAGTCAACACCACGAAGCCTTCCAAAATAGACTCCCCCACCACTCACTACTGTCCATACCTGCCGTCTGAACCATCTCCGGTGGTTCGACAGAGCCACTAAACAAACCCCCGAGATCGTCCAGCCAGGCCAGATATTACATTCCGGCACACCATGAAACAGTGCGCCCCACAGAAAAAGAGAAATCTTGGCCCAGGCTACTCTTAATCACCACTTCTACGCACCTTGTAAAACCAACGACTTTATCCTCGCAATCTCAATGTACCCATCCTTCGGCTTTCCCGTGCCCACAAACTCCTCCGACACTTCTCGGACTGCCGGAATGACTCTGATCACGTCCTCCCACTCCCCCTTCAGCATGCAGGCCCAGGCGATCGTCACCCGCGCATCAACTATATCATCCGCCGTTGTGCTCGGGCTCGCCCCACCGCCCGCAGGCGACGGCAGCCTTGTCACGACCTCCGGGGTTCTATCCAACTCCTGCTGTAGAGTGTCTTGCAGCGCGTCCAACGACACAATATACGAGACGATTGTCGATGGCGACTCATGAGGTGATGGCGGTGGAAGTAGTTGATGGATCTTTGCCTCTGTGGCTGCTGTCAAAGCAAGACCTGGCGTTCTGAGTCAGTTTCTGCCTTGTTGGACGGGGGGGATAGGCAAGGATAGGGTGTGTATATGTGTACATTTCCGACCCGGTGCATGTTTCTGAACTTTTCTTGCAAGCTCGGGGATATCTTCCCAGCGGCCGTTACACCGCGCCTGTTCTAGGCGCTGGAGGTACAATGTTCCTTTTGTCTAGCAGGAAGTGATCAGTTGGGGGGAGGAAAGTTAAGTTGCTTGTGGTGGGAAGAGAGGAACTCGGAGGAAGACGTACTGTGCTCATTGTTCGGGGGGGTAGATGGTTGTGTGTGTATGAGCTTAGTAGAAGTCGCAGTTGGAGAGAGACGCGAACCCGTGGACCTCGAGGCGGAACTCGTGATCGGGTCTTTGACTGTCGTGGTGTTGCGGCTCAACAGAACGTGACGTATCAATTTAATGCGAGTGACCCTAACCCTGTATGAATTTTTTTTTTTTTTCCCTCCCTTCTCAGAAGTAAAAGAAAGGACAAGAGGGGGGTGAATTGGGTGTGTGTATGTATCTGTATCGACTGCAGTGTGATAGGCAGAGGAGGATATAAGCGGGCAAGGTATGTAGGTACTTGGTTAGATGAACGAGAGAAGAAGAAAAAAGGAAAAAGGAAAAAGGAAAAAGGAAAAAAGAAAAGGAAGAAGAAGAATGAGAAGAAGGATAATTTGACTTTCATTACTCCGAGATGATGATGGCGATCCTGGCTCGGTTAATTATACGCGCGGATCTCCGACTGAGTAAATGAATATGTACGTACACGTACTAACCCGATATTCTCATCATTCCCTTTTGCCAGTACCACGTTGACCCCTTGTGTCTGTTCTGTTCAGCTCTGCCTGTTCTGTTCTGTCTGTTCCGGTGTTCTGTAGAGTGCTATCCACTTTCTTATGCTACTCTGGATGACCTGACATCAGCTACAAATATAAATATGCTGCCACCCATCTGGTTGGCTGGTTTAGCTACCGAGCTACAGAGCAGATCCCCAGATTCCCCATCCCATACCCTGTCTGTCTGTCCTTAAGCTTTCAATCTACTAGTAAGTGCAGGGTATCAAACCTTGGTTGTCACTACTACACAACGGTAGAAGAAGGAGAAGAAGATTGGATCAAAGGCAAACAAGAGATGCCATGTTTGTCTCAATTATCCCTCCCGATCCCCACCTAGCCCTACAAGAGGAGACTCAAGGACCAACCACTAAAGTAGCGCCAAACAAACAATCTCAACCTCACACCCCCCGCAGCACAGACCTGGTCAATCAAAATCAACCACCAGCTAACTAACCACCCAGCGGGTTCCGTCCAATACATTATTATCTTTGTGATGTCGATAGAGGCGATCAAGTACGTGTATATCCTGATCGATCCCCCCACAATTGATCAGGCCAATATGAACCCCCCCCCCCCCTTTTACCCTTGATTGATTGCGTGCTGCCTGCTGCAGGAACCCGCCCTCCCGCCGCCCCCCGGATGTCCGGAGTGCATAGTAGCGATCCGGGCCTTATGTCGATCTTGCCAGGGCATTGGTACTTGGTACACTAAAAATAGGATTTAAGAAGATGCCCTTCCTCGCCTGAGATGCTTGCAATTGTATATGTCGCCAGAACGAAGCTCGTCGAGTGTCGTCCAGGACACGCGGCTCCTCTTGCGGCGGGTTGGGTTTATCATGTCTTACTCTATTAATACTACATGTACACTTGTACACCGCAAAAACCCCCCACCTTCCTCGACCCCCTCTAGACAAACTACATATATCTGCTATATGTGCCGTATCTCCTCCGACCGGCTAAAGTCTCCATCTATTCCTCCCCCCCTCAGAATATATCCTGGGCGGACTCACCACCACCATAGTCACGACCGACAATCGACCTCCCAACAGCTGCCCACACTCCGGGTATGGAGTGCCGTCCCCTCATGTATAGTGGTTTACAACTTACATTTAAAACAACCCCAGCATGCACGGCTGTCACATATTCCGGTGCGTACTTTCTAACTCCTCCTTGTAGAGCAGGCTTTACCTGCCGTCGTCGTCGCTGTTTCTCGAGTAGATAGGAAGGGGGGAACTGTGTATACATGTAGTAGGTGATCAAATAACGGCACTGTAATGAGAGGGGGAGGGGGGGAGGGGGGAGGAGCGAGTGATCCCTCCCCTCTTTGTAGCAAGTAGCAGTCGCAATAGCGGCTTAGAAGTTGAGTGCCTCTCCCGCATCGGGGAGGGAAGAGAGAGGTCTGCCCATTTCTTTTTTTGTCCGTCTAAAAGGATACACACGGAGTTACGCAAACCACCACTGAACCACCACCCCCAGCTACATGTAGCGACAAGCAGTCACACCCACACCCCACACAACAACTACATGTATTTTGTAGCTGACCTGCGGTCCCGGATCCCGGCCATCCCCACAACACTCCAAGCCAACCTAACCCACATATTGAGCAGAAACAGGGCCTACATACATGTACATACAAGTACATAATCTATACTCCCCCCCCCCCCATCTTCCACAACCTCCCAACCAGTACTCATGCCCAGTAGAGCAGCACAAAGTGGGCGAGGCGGGGCTACAGCTCAACCACACGTGCTACGTGAACCTCAGCGACACCATACCCGTAAACTGTAAACTACGACTACAAACCCGACTCTATTTTCGGGCCTACTCGAAGAGTCCCGAAGCGGACGGAACAAGAGCCCCGCACGGCGGCGGTGTACCCGATGAGTACTGGGTCCCACATAGATGCAGCTTTTATTACGTGCCTTGTAATATTCTGTAAGGGCCGGTATGCGGGTATATTCTCTAACGGGAGGATAACAATATTTACCTTTGTACAGAGGCAGTAGTGACACAAGCACAGTGGTACAATTATTACAGTCCGGATGTAATTTCCAATGCTCACACCTATAAACCCAACAGATAAAGCTCAAGTGAACGAGTGATGCACTGTGTCGCACTCGGGGGTAATGCTGGTGATGTTTCACACGCAGGGAATGGAATTGGGGACAATTATAAGAGGCCTTTTTGCTCTCGCGACTTTCCCTCGACCCCTCATTTCCATATCATGCTCGCACTGCCTAATCTCGAAACCTTAATTCTAGATTGTAAATCCATGCTCACATTCACCGGATCACATTCGCCGCGCGGTAAGCCTCAAAAACAATCTCCATCACAAACTCGTTACATTGCATTAAACCCCCCGTTGGCAACACGGCAGCTCCAAATTCTGGGTGGGGGGGGGGGTGCTCAAGCTATATTTGCATATCAGTCATTGGCCAAAGGCATGTTCACCACCACCCTTTACTAGGCATAAATAGGTGAATAATCTAGAATGGCGTGTCGAGGTTCCTATAGAGCAAATCACATTGCTTCCATTGACGAAGCTCGTGTGAACCTATTTCTGACGCTATCAATTTGTTTTAGTCTCCTACTAAACAGCTCACAAACCCACGCATCTCACCTCCAATGCACACAACTTCCAAAAAGTCACCAACTGTCAAGACTTTAGAAGATTTCTCTCATCAAGAAAAGCTAGTCTTTCTCCGTGCTTATAACCTGAATCCTCGTCCCCTTTCGTTCTCCCTCTCCCAGGGGGGTTTTCGAATTGCCGGTTCCCAGAGACAGGAAAGTCCATTGACATCAGAATGTTTTCGGTAGTCCGTGATCTTAGCTAACGCTTGACAATTGTTCCCCCTTGAAACCCATATCCTCGTCTTGGTCGCCCATGTCAGGGCTTTGATTGTTGAGTTTGGGGCGAGGTGTTCCAGGCGGCTCAACAGAGGTCGAAATCCTTTCTCCCCATCACCGAGGGATAACAGGTATCCCAACCTTGTAGAAACTCGCTAAAATACATTAGCAAAGATAAAGATTAGCTTCGCCGGGTTCTCAATAGCCTAGATACTGCACCCCCCGCCGTAAAACTATAGCAAGGCGGGTGAACAGGCCAAACCTCTAGAGTCACTAGAGATCAAGCTATTATTAAATTCTTCAGAAGTTAGTGATACTCACGGAAGGACTCCCATATTTGAAGCTGCCTCAAGAAAGCGCTTGTTGGTAGCGGTTTGCGCCCAGGGCGAAGGGAGCTGATTCGACTCTCAGGGACGGTGGCGGTAAAATACCCGAGGAACTGTTTCCGCGAATGCGCTACCTGAGGATCTAGACGGGAGCAAGGCCGTTGATGTGTGTTGGTTCTTTGTAGGAGTTTAGAAAGAATAATTATAACGAGAACCGGTAGGATGACTAGAAATAAACCCAGTTATGCCCTAGATCATTTTGATTATCCGTAAAGACCCAATTGTGCTTTTTTTTGATCATCTCTGAGAATAAGCCAGCCTGCCAGCTGCGTCTTGAGGATTCTGCGATTTAGACCAGTTCAGAGCTGACAGGTATTGCATACAGTATGAAAAGTCTGAA
This sequence comes from Morchella sp. 2018-W45, assembly GCA_024713785.1. Classification (NCBI taxonomy): domain Eukaryota; kingdom Fungi; phylum Ascomycota; class Pezizomycetes; order Pezizales; family Morchellaceae; genus Morchella; species Morchella sp. 2018-W45. The sequence goes on from JAMGYZ010000025.1 coordinate 354,591, forward strand.
TGAAGATTTAGAGGAAAGGCCTGGGGGGGGGGGGCAGTATGGTGAGTTCCAGGTGCCTGGCGGCCGGATTTTACGTACGTGTGATTGGTGTTTCAGGCGAACGATAGGTCGGGCCAGGTTGAGTGGGTACGTTAGCGTGGCTGGTGTCTTCGTGAGGGAGATGAGTGAAGGGATAGCGGAAGCGTACATGTATTATGATGTATGTAGTCGGACTTTTTACCCCGCCCTAGTGTGTGTGGGCTCTGCTTGAGTAGGATTTGCACAGCGTTTACTGTAACGTGTACATGTAATCATACGTACACCTGCATGTACATGTATTTAATCTTGTAGGTAGAGAAGAAAGGAGCGGCTGGTTTACTCTAATTGGAGCCAGGAACCCCGACTCTATGCTCTGTACTACCTACTACAAAAATGTTAATATCGTTGGTATAGTTTCGTGTGGAAAAACGCCTCTCAAAAAAAAACTGGTGTTTAAAAAGGCAGAGGAACTAGCCATATGTAACTACCCCTCAAACCCTGAAACCTATAGCACAGACAACCGCGGCTCAAGAATTATTGCAGATCTCAGCTCCATTCCTGGCTTCTCTAGACCTATTTGTAGTTATTTCACCAAGAATCGGGAGCATAGATATATAGCGTCAGTAATAGCTACCTATTACTAACCTTCTTGAGAGTCTGGCTCAAGACCTATGTAGACAGAAGCTTGGAACTCTTCTGCTGGAGGGGAGAAAAGAAAAAAGATGAAACCAGGGCTATACAGTCCATTTTTCCACCATAGCAACTAAAAACCATCACCGGCCAGCGGATTACCAACGCTCCATCTCCGCTCTCAAGAATCATAGCAGTTCTTGCACTTCCTTCTCTGAGAAGCCCATTTACAAGACGACCCTACACCTACTCGTCAGCACTAGCACCTACACCCAATTCCAAATTCTACATAACGTACTTTTGCATGGATAATCGGTATGAAGGATGTCTTCCTCGCGATAGTATGGACACTTCATCCCCAATGGGCCGTACGTTTCGATCCACGAGTGGCAAGGGAAGAAATTCTTTCTGCGATATTCTAGGGCGTGTTAACTGTCGAAGGTCCTTCCAGAAAGAGCAGCGGACTTACCACAGCAATAGATGGTTGGGGTGACGGTACACATTTCGGTGAGTGCTTGTGGATAGGGTAGATGGAATAGTTTGCAGATGGGAGCGCTTGCTTGATACTTCATACATGCATGCAGCGGGGACGCTTGCTTAAATATAGGTATTTAATTATTTGACTGTACATGTCTACCGCGAAGAATGGGGACCGATTGACGTCACAAGGGCACCAAGCTATTTAAGAGCGTGAAGTATAAGGTGAACATATAAGATAGTAAGTAACACGTGTACATGTGACTTTTAGCTTCCATTAAGGCTATCAAACTGCTTTATTGTTTTGTGGGCATCCTTTATGTGATGCGCTTCATAGGGTCGGATTTTGGTCGTTTGAGCAACGTAGCCCCTTTAGGACCGAGTTCAAAAATATAATTCGTATGATTCAAGTCATCTAAACACAAATGATATATATCGATGGTATGGGCGCGCGGGGAATTTGAATGAAGCCGGGTAACAAACACCCTGCCTCACATCCCATCACTCGCGCATGTTTGCTTTTTTTCAATAATATCAGGGAGATCAAATTCAACCATGAATTTAAATACAGCTACAATTTTCTTAATATATTCTAGGAATCTTAATGAGAATTATGCACTTAACCCTAGATTCAATCGATGAGAGAGCATGCCGAGGGACCTCACATCTAGCGCCAGAGTCTTTACTAAGTCTTGGCATTCTACTACTATCAAAGCGATTTAGCACGTGAGGCCTAGGGTGCCCACAAGTGTACCTCTCACTTAGGCATAGTGCCACAGCAAATACATGTATTTACAGAACTCAGAACCTTCTCAGCTAATAAGAGTGCCACCCGAGGGAAGTGCATTCTATTCAATCTGATCCCTCCGAGGTCAGGTCCTGGGCAGAACATGATTGGTTAGAGTTACCCGTGGCTGTTTGTAGTATAGTCCCCATTGTTACTGTGTTCGCTACATGTAGACTACATGTACTAGTGTGGCCGCCTTTCCCTCTTATGGGCTGTTTGTGCTCGTTTCCCGTAACTATTGCCATCTGTCACCAGGGCCTCTAGGAACGCCAAAACGACTCCGGGGATACACACATGTGACCTAATCCTTTCGCCTTTGACCCATCATAATTCCTTTTGTTGGCAAATTTTGTCGGCAAAGACCGAATCCAACCAATTGAAAGTTTGAAATGTTGTAGCAAATAACTTTAGCTACTTCGATCCATGAGATGGCCCTGGTTAACTTCCCGAAAATCCATTATAAAAAGGCTTTTGCGAAGTCTTTGAGGAGCATGAATGCTATAAAAGCACTTCTCGCTTGATCACAATTCTGTTGAGTTACGGACCACACCAATCCAACCGAAAATCTCCGTTTCACGCAACAAGTTGACGTAATTTAACCCTAAGATATACAGAGTGCCCCCCCCCCCCTGGGGGGGGGGGGGGGGCTCTCCTTGCACATATACCTACAGACCCATGAACAGACACTAACAAGAGCACCTTTGTTCGTGGGTAAAGTCTTGGGTCTGCCACTCTTGGTACGGGGTCCCCTAACAGTGAAGTGTTTTAAAGATCAAGCTCGATTTCCGGGGCCGATATAACAGTCATTCCAGTGATTTCTTTTCACCTTGCTAGACTGATCTCTCCCGGTGTGGGTTCTGAGCGTTGATCTACTTCCGGAAGGATAGAACTAACTAAATAGTAGTTTTTCCACCATAGTTTAATTTTTGGACCAATCGAACATGATCAAAAGATCCCTGACCGCTGCTGCAGAGAAAAGGAGACGAACACTCGCACTGACCGCTCTGTATAAAAGACTCTCAGAAGCTCTGAACGAACGCACGACGGTCACCTCTGAGCTCAGATCTATTAGTACCGCATCTTCCTATGTTCTTCATAGCCGCCTCGTTGCTGGAGTACACCATGTGCACAGCGCTGGCTTTCCGACGAAGACATACTCGACTGTCGACCTCGCTGAGCAAAATGGGAAGTGGGCCGAGCTGAAAGAAGCGCACAGAAGACTTAGCGAGGAAATAGATCTTGCCAGGGCTGAGATTCGCCGTCTTGAAGCCGTGGTGATTGAAGAGTACCTGCCGACTCAGTATACCTAGAGGTTTGGTTTGAATGAGTTTTGGACCTGGCGCCTGACGAGGTTAATTATGTGAAGTAGAATCAATTTAGGTATTTGGTGAGCACGAGTGTTGTTTGTCGGCTCTTTCTGTATTTTCTAGCAATATTTCAGAGCCTTAGAGCTATGGATATTCTCGTACCTAGTTAGAATGTTAAGCTCGGCTTCCTAGTAGCCAATTAGCCATTTCCTTATTTAACAGCTCTACTAACTGCTGTCATTTCAATTATTTTATAATTACCCAGTGCTTCTGCTCAGGGTCATGGGATATACGGCGGGATAGAAGGTTCATATGGAACCCACAACTTGTTGCAGGAAACCTATCCACTATTACCAGGCCTGTTGTGGTTGACACGCAGGCGTATAGAGCTTCTCCCGCTATATTGTGAAATAATCGCAGTTAATAATAATCTAAGATTGGATGAGGGGATAAAACGTACCGTCTACCAACTTTCGGTTGGTATATAGTGATACCAGGCCTTTAAAGTTGCTGCTGATTAGTGCATGATATTAATGCCAATATAATGGCCAGAACCTTTTGCCAGGCTCCTCGACACTCGTAGCCCCCCGCGAAGGAAGATGTTCCAGTTGGCCAGAAGCGGTTCTTTTAGAGCAGGATATCCCAGGATCCAACAGCTCGAGTTTGTAATCATCATATCCGGTTTATTTTGAGACTTCCAACCTGCTGTTCGTACGTAGTCGACACCTCCCAGACCAAACGAAATTTGGAGCTGTAATTAAAGTTTAGTGGTTACCCTGCTCCCCTTTAGCTTAAGTGCATGTTTTCCAACGAATTAACCTCCTATATCTAGAGGTAGTTTCTTTCAATCTCTCGGATTGGCTGCTTGTTGTTCCACGCTTGATGACAAGATAATTATTAAGGTAAGATGATGAAGCTATAAAGTGGGGACGGATTGATGGATGGTGAAGTTATAATTAGGCTAGCTGCTGGAATGGAGGAGCTTATTAACTGCAGCAGGTAGTCAATAATACAATGCTGTCCAAGTCATGAAAAAGCTTAACTGACAGGTTTCTCGATTTTTCTATTGTGGCATTATATTCTTTGACTTAAGTACATGTATGTATGTAGACTGGGCTCTGCTAGCTTCAAATTAAACTAAGGTTCTTTACCTGCGTGCACCAAAACCTGCCTCAGAGAAGAGAATTGGTCTTCATTCCTATTCTCCGTCCCGCCCACAAATATTACATGTACATGTAGCTTGCTAGTAAATACATATGCACCGGTTTTAGTCTGCCCTAAGAAATATAAATCCTCATCATCGCAGTTCAATACCTATTGGAGAAGGACCTGCACACACGGAAACAAAAATGACAGTAATCAGTAGGAGGATGGTCAGCCGCAAGACGTTGTGGCCGAGGAGCTGCGCCTGAGGGATGAAGTTGACTTCAATCGACCTGACAAAAGAGTCTACGTCTTCATTGGCTCTTCCATAAAACTTGGTCGCTGAGATAGCCGACATTATAGGGATTGTTTCGGTAATAGGTGGTGATGTTTCGATGTGTGGAGGTGAGTTAATTTCTGGAGGTGAAGATGACGGTGGCCCGATTACGGTGAGGGGAGGTGAAACTAGCGGAGATTTTGGTGTAGAGTCCTTTTTCTTTGGCTCATTTCAAGCCTTTTCAGACCTTTGATGATCCTTCGTGCTGGAGCCTTTGATGACGACAGCTTTTGATAGTAGCACTTGTGTGTTTGTAATAAGCGTAACATGCTGGGAGGGAAATGTACAATAAAAGAAGTAGACCATCTGAAGAAAACATAGGGGAGTCCGGAGAAGAAGCTAGATTAACGAGAGCGAAAGAAAATTATGGTAAGAACTGAGAAGAAAAATAAGGGAAGAAAAGAATACTTATAGGAACCTTTTTTAACAAGCCATTCACAAAAAAGCTGGTACAACAATATTAACTCGTACATGCTTGATGCGGAGAAACATAAAGGGGTTTCAAGTATCAGGGGAAGGGTATACAGCTTGCTGCCAGGAAGCACGATAAGCATATATTGCTTAAAATCTCCTCCCCACCCCTCCAGCTCCATCATTTCGACCAGCCATCTCATTCATCCCAAGAGCGAATTCTCCGTGCAGGTCGCGCCTTGAGGGACGCATCACTTTCGAGGCATGAAGCTGTCTATTCCACTTGGCGGACAGCTCGCTCGTAGGCCCCGCACACTCGTCGTGAGCGAAATGGATAATCACGCCCTGGAACATAGGCGTTTCGAGGAGATACTTCCGAGCTGCAAGGGCCATTGAGATACTGGTGAAGTTGAAGAGCGATGCTCTCTTTTTCTCGATCCCCAAAGGTGTCACCATTGCCATTGTATCGCTGTAGGACTCGATATCGGCTTTGTGTGGGTAGAAAGCCCTTTGGAGCCTCTGGAAGATGCCGTCGATGCTTAGGATCTCAGGGATCCCATAAGCAACGATGCATCTCGTTGCCCCCTCTCTCTCGACGGGCCTTCGCACCGCCTCCGGGAGACGATCATATCCGCAGCCTTCAGGCCCAATGAATGCTACGAAAGAGGGGAAGGAGATTGGATGCTCCTTCGGATTCCACCAAATACCCCCAACGTTGTTGGTAAATTGCTTGTATGCTTTAGCAGATTCACTTGAGATAAAGAAGACTGCGGCGTCAAACTTGTTCTCATCGACAGGGTAGATGGTGAAGCTGTCGATGGCACCACCCCGGATATTTGCCAAAAGCTGGCTCGAAGTTATATTTGATGGCAACCCACGGATGTAGATGCCTCGAGGGGAATTGAGCAACTGCGGCGCATTTGAGGGGGCTGATCTGTGCCTTGAAGAATGTAAGGCTGGGTTTCCAGCGACACTGGCATGATGAAAGTTGTGCTCAAGGCGAGAGTTTACTGAGCCTTGAGATTGTATCAATGTAGGGTGATAACCAGATGACGCTTGCATGGGATAGCGCATGTCATTATTTAAATCCTGGTTTACGGAGACGCGTGGCTCCGACTGGAAGCCTTGATTACTAGCTCTGGCCGTTAACGTCGAGTGGGCGCGACTTGTTGACTGGTGGAGCTGCATAATCGCAAGGTTAGAGGCTTCCGCAGGTTTGAAGGCCATTGAGCTCCTCGAAATCTCTGAAATTGGTGGGTTGAAGTGTGAATCTTGGTGTATATACGTTTGGACTGCCTGAGTGGATGGATTTGTATTTGTATGCCACATATCTGGATTAATACCGCCCGTCTGCACGGAGCCTTTTTGGGTATTTCCGTGTTCTCCCCCAACGGCCTGTACAGAGCTACCTTGAGTACTTTCATGTCCCCTCCCAGACTCTAAGAGAGGAAGGTCCTCATCAACGGAGTTGCGCTTAGTTGGCTGAAACGGTACGCCTGGGATAAATGGCGGCGGAGGTTTCCAGGAGCTTGAGCGTGCAAGACGTACCATGTCGCTAGACTTCTTCGGTGATGGACGAGAAGGCTTTTGCAACAGCGGATTGACAAGAGGCTGCAACTTGAACGCTCTGGAATGCGCAGCAGCCTTCGCTTCAGGTTCAGGCTTGACTGGTGTAGGGGGCTTTGCATTCATATACTCGAACAATTCGTCAGGCAACATGTCAGGCCTTTCTAGAAATGGTGTGTCTTAGGTTTTCACACATATTAGCAGATTTCCGGAGAGTAAAGACTGAGCACAAAGAACTTACCCAGGATATTGTTGTTTTTGATGCTGAAATCCGGCCACTTCTCATCCTCCGCAGGCAACTCTGGAGCTTTCCAGTAATTGACAAAGATTTTTGACCCAAAGGGATGGTACGAGATGTTATGATTCAACGGTGGAGAAACAATTGGAGAATCACTAGGTGTTTCTTCCTTCTGATCTAGCGGGTTATTTACCATCTCTTTCACAATATCCTTCAGCAACCTTTCCCCGGATGATCCGATTGCAGTAATTTCCTTCAATTGGGCTGATAGCCTACGCTTGAGGATAGTAATGGAATGTTTGTTTGGCGACTCTTTATTGGAGGTGGTGGAAGCCTGTGCAGGAGAATTTGTTTCAGATGGGTGAAGAAACTTTTGAATGGCGGAAGGGGCAGATGGAACGAAAGCAATGCCTGGATAATTGCCAACTGGGGGGGTAACTCCTGGAGCACCGTATGCTGAGCGATTATCACGATTTCTACGGCGTTGAGTCGTGTACTTGTTCCCTTTCCCCGTATGGCCTGACATGTCCTGCTCCGGAAAGAAGATTGATGGGCAATGAAGTTAGGCGGAGGTGGGGGGGGGGGGAGATTTGTGATGGACCAGACGATATTGATAGGCTTGTGGGGTGACGAGCGGGGGGAAAAGAAGGGGGGAACGAGAGGGGGAAACAGTGTGGCTCTTGTGTGGACCTGACTGTGTGCGGGGACAGGTTTTTGAGGGCATGGACCTGGCAAGCCCCCTTCACCCAAACCAAGCATACGGCAAATTTAAGCTTGAAGGTGTGGAGTATATGGCTAACTAAAGCCAGAAATTAATAGAATTCCCTTCACTATTTGTCGTTCATTTGCATCATAATATATCACTCGTTGGATATGGCCGGTGTACTAGTTTGCAACGGTGCCCTTGACCATACCGCGCGATTCCTACAACATTTGCCAGAATATTTAGTGTACTTTTTTACATAGACTTTGTTCTGGTATCCTGTCCACTTGGTAAAAGTCTCCTCCCATGGGCGAGAAAGGCATCCCTGGATACATTAAACAAGGTTCAGACATAACCTGCTGATAAGGGTAGAATATAGAATAGAGGCTGCACTAAATAGTTTCCTAACTGACTTACGCACTCATGCCAAACGGAGCCAATCGCTACCATTGTGGCAATTTGTATACATGAATGTATACATGTAGTGTAGTTCGATTATAGATTTCTTATTAGGCCACCATTCGTTAAGTACATGTACATGCATAATGGTGCTTGTGCATACAGAATCCCGACCAGTACCTGAAAACTCCGATTCTAAAGGAGGTACCTGAGTGCACGGTCCCTTCTGGGTTCACTCTTTTATCGAATAAATAGACAATTTTTAGAATCTAGGCAGCATGAATACATGTAGTAACCCATTATTCTTAGATAGATGCTGGAGTGTTCGTAGTAGATACATGTAAGTACGTAGATTACATGTATCCCAGCTGCTGTTGAGAAACATACGCTTACCCTATACATCACCCATCCTGGATGGCCGAAAGCCTACAATGATCAAGGCCCCCACACCAAATAAATTATAAACAATGCAATTGATACCAGCCAGAGCATACCGGTAGAGCCTTAGCGCCTCATGTGACCTACAAATTATACTCATAAGAGCCTCTCATTCATCTAGAGTTTCCCACTCTCCACGTTTCCCCCCCAACTCATCCAATTTCCGTCAACGTCCCAATTTCCGTCATAACCATCGTTACACGAGCCCCCCACCCCCCCCTCTCCCAATCACCAGACAGACTAGGCCTTTTGGGTACAACCTGTATTGGTACATATTAGCAACGGCATGGCGGGGAACCGTGCTGTTCCGGTGGATTTCAACGGGATTGGTTTTACGATGATTGATCCTGGAAATGCTGGGGAAGATGCTTCTACTACAGCAACTAAAGCTAAGAATGAGGACGTTTCTAGTGTTGCTACTCGAATTAGTGATGCTGGCGCTCCAAAGTTCGGGTTCTGGGAACCGACGGATAAGTCTAGGGTGGTAGAGCTCATGATTAGGCCACTGGAAGAAAGATCTGGCAATGAAAATTCTAGACGTGGACCCGCTAAGTTTAATACTGGCAAGAAAAACAAGTATGGCTTCAGAAGGGGGGCTTCCACATGGAGGGAGGGTTCTACTTCACTAGGCCAAATCTCTGCGCAACTTACATCTACCACCTCAGAAGGCCGGGTGTCGGGGGGTGTTGTAGGGAGTAAAGACGCTGGTGCCTATCAAAGATCCGACAAGTTGTCTACTGGTAAAAGTAACTCCAAAACTCAAGCTAAAGCTCTAATCACTACCTTCCCAGATGTAATGGGGCTTTCAGTTATAACGCAAACTAAAGATAAAACCTCCTCGGGTGTCTTTGAAGTTCGGCCCAAGCTTAAAAAAGATAAAGTGATTGATCAAAACGGCGGATTTAGACACCAGTTCAGTAATTCTAGAAAGAGCCCGATGATGAAAGATGGATTTCTGGTGGATTCTCATACCAACGACATCTATAAGTCATTTACACGGAATCAACAGAGATCTCTTTGCTCCAGTAAACACAATTCCAACAAGTCTAGTGTTGGCAGAAACACTCCCCAGATAGAGGACGAATTTACGGCGGACACTCACACCGACACTCAATTCTTTCACATGACTCAGGCGCGAGTCATTTCACTTAACCAAAATTATATATACACCGCTATTGGCAGCTCCACTGGACAGGATCATCAGAAAACAAATTCCAACCAAATTATTGATGGAGCCAGGAAAACTAAATCTACAGAAAATTCTCAAAATAGTTCAAATTATACACCAACTAAAGTTACAGGGTTTTCTGGAAGGGATACTATTCTGGCGAGAAAAGCAAAGTCCCTCAACCTCAACAAGATAGGCGAAGCTAGTCAGGGTATTCACAGACCTGAGGTCAAGCAAACTACAGAAAGAACTAGTCACACCAATATTAATATATCGTCTCAATCCTTACAGAACTCTGAAAGGCCAAAGATCACAGAGGGAACAATGAGGTTACTCAAGGAATACTACTATAATAATGGTATTGGAGATGAGAGCAACAAATCTACTTCTAGTCAAAACATTCATGGGTTAAAGAACACAATAGCGAGCAACGATAAGAACGACGAAATCTTACATCCAGAAACACAATTTAATTGCAGTCGAAACACTGATGGAGATAAGGGTCTAAATATATCGACCAAACCTTTACCATTTTCCGGGAGACTAATCGTTTCTAATGCCCCCGGAGTCAAAGATGAACGTGGAGTTGCGGTAGATACTTATACCAACATAAGCACCAATAGTTCTTACGCCTACGCCGAAATCCCACCACTCTTAGAAAACATCAATATCCATGATAGAGCCAGTAGTGATCGGGGGGGCGAGAGCGCACCATTTGATGTCTGCGGCGAGGGCATTATTGGACACTTTTCTGTCAAGTCTGGTGTAAAACCCACTGATATGGGCAACGAAGAATTAGATAGGACCAACTATAAAACCTCAAATACCCACGGCTTGGATACTGCTATATTCACTCCTTCCCATGTCAGCTCCTCCGCCACCGAAGGACAGCTGCAGCCTACAGTTAACTCTTGCCTACACCAAAGCCAAGCACGCAGAGCCCAGCCTGAAGACAGAGAAGATTTCTCAGATCTTCCCGACCACATTCAAGAGACCATAGACCCGGTTATACACGTATGGCACTGGCAGAACCAGTTTGTGAACTCTAATCCCCCAAACAACAGCCTCACGGCATCCTCGGCCACCATACGAGACCCTGTATATGACAGGTTCGACGCGCTGGTCTCGAGGCCGCTAACGTTTACCTTCCGCCAACAGCTAGAACTCCAGTCAAAGGTTGTTGACCTACTAGAGGGTCTCTACGGGAGGACAAGTACGAAGCTTCTAATTGCCCTGGATGCCCCCACCGTGCTCAGGCTAGTTTCCAGCCTCGATCCGGCATGGCTCACATTAACCGGTGGGCTCGAGCGGCCATTGAGGGTCAGCGACTTTCCGGCGGCGGCTTGGAACCGGCTTGTTCACCGAAAAAAGGTCCCAGTCAATGAAATCATCAACTTAGAGCAGAACACTACCATTGATCTGACTCCTGCCATTGCTGGACTCGAAGAGCCTGAGCTGGTACCCCTACAAGTATGCAGCAGCCCCCAGGGCTTTAGGCAGCAGTTATACCGCTCGGGGGACCGACTCTGGGGCGCCCCTTCTGGAATGGAAACCTTTATAGCCCCCGTGGAAGGCTCGACTGCCCCTGCCTTCTCCGGCTTCTGCAAATTCTGCCCTGACCCCGCCGCCTCGGCCCTCTCTGCCTCGGCCGCGCCATTCGTTCCGCGTGTGCCGCCCCATGGTCGCGGGATTCTGATCAGGAATCTCCCTCCGGATCTTACGCTCGCTGAGCTTTTTACACACCTCGGGGGCGGAGCCCTGGAGCGTGTCGATTTTCAGGACGGCGAGGCCCGAAAGGTCGTCGGCATGTACTTCATCTCCTGGGAAGCTGCAGGCCGCTACCGGGAGTTTGTCAACCGAAACGGCGGCATCTGCTGGGGAGGTGGAGTAGTCCCCGGACGCTCCATCCATATCCCTCGCAGCTTCGCCGAGGTCATTCCGGGCAAAAAGGGCGGTGACGAGGACATCAAGGAGAATATCCTCAGGAGTATTCGGGAAGAAGGGGCTACCAGGTGCCTGATGATCACTGGCCTTCCCAGGTGGGTCACTAGACAGAGGCTTATGGCGCTCGTCCGCAAGCAGAGCAATACTATCAGGCCAGCCATCGAGCTCTGCGAGGTGATGGACAATCCTAACACCCCCGGCACCGCCACAAATGGACAGACTTCCCGGATGGCCCTCCTTTATATGGCCTCGGTGGGGACGGCATTGGGCTCCAAGCTCACTCTTGGGAGTAGGAAAGGGTTCGGTTCGGCCGTATACACCTTCCTGCCGGACCCGTGCGAGTCCGTCGAGCTCGAAACACTGGGAAAGAGGTGGAGAGACGCTGACCGCTGGGACAGTCAGCTAAGGCTCTTCGAGAGTCGGGCTTCGATGATTCGGATGCGAGCAATGACCGAGCAGAAAAGGGGATCGAGCCATGAGTAAAGGGGGAGGATGGGGGTGGGGGCGGGTAGAGTACAATGGGAAAAGGTCTTCACGGTGTTTTCCCTCATATATATTTGAATAAATGTTTGAATAAGTTCCTTTTATCCCTTATCGTGAGAACTAGTTCAAGTAGATAAATTTTGGAACCTAGTCCATTTTTTTTTACTTGTATACAGGGTTAATATGGATGCTTTAGGGATTTGATAAGAAGATAGGGTGCATGTATGAAGTATCAATCAATCAATCAATAAGAAGATAGGTTGTTGTCCACCGAGTGATATTCCATGATCTACTTCCCTAATATCCACTAAGCGACTCCCTTCACTAATATATAGGGCAATAGAGCCTTCTAATAACCAACTTGGCAACGGGTCTCGTTATCCAATGAGCTTAATTGCATGTGTATGCACGGAGACCTCTCTACCCTTTACATGCTCAGGTGCTAACAGACCCCTGAGGAAAGAAGAACACTTCAACATTGCAACGGAGAATGGTTGATGTCCCATTACTATCAGCCATAATAGCAGCCTCACATGAGGCTACCCGAGATACACAAAGAAATTCCATATAATATTGACGCCAACGGCTAGCGAATTGCAAAGCTCCCGTTAAAGGAAAGGCAGAAAATGAAAATTATAGTGCCCAGCCTCCCATTAACCCTAGTTAGAGAGCGAGGAGATATATCCTACATGATGCCGCATATTCACCTGGTCATGGTGATACCCGCCCTGACCATTCTGTCCCTGTTCTCATTCTCGCCTGGGGCGTTGCCGGAGGGGTTTTGGGCAGCCCAGTTCGGCCTTCCCGACAGCGGGTCAGGTCCGGTGAAGAGATGGCAGTCGTTCTCCGGGTGACTAGGCTACGGGAATTGGGTATGTTAGCTATGTTAGCTAGTTGCTCAAGCCCCCCCCCCCCCCCGCAGATAAGACCAAATAGGATGGGAAGGGGTGGCGGAGGCATGCTTACATGTCTGACATACTTGCAGCAGAAAAACAACTTGACGTTTCTCCATTGTTTTTTGACCTTGATTCTGAACTCGTTCCAGTTCTTGCACCTGATGAAATAATAGTAGATGGTACTCGCGATGCAGGTGATGAGAAACAGTCCAACAAAGACAAAGACGAAAGCCAGGCCACTGGAAACGAGTTTTGGACTGGGTTCGATGGCTGGGTTTTGGTAGGTAGGGGGTAGTGGTGCCATTTCTAATCCTAGAGGTGTCAGTGGTAGCCTTTACAAGAATCATTGAACGGGAGTAGTGAGGATAAAACAAGGTAAAAACATCGTTAGAGGGGAACGGGAGGAAGGCCGTTGAATTCTGGAAATTGGGTTGAAATACCTATTATGTAAAGATTGTGGGCTTTGGCAAAGGTTTGTTTGAGGAATGGACTTGAAGTATGATTCCGTTTAATGGAGCGGATGAGAGAAGAAAATGAGAGAAGAAAGTGGGAGAAGAAAATGAAAGAGTAGATGAGATACTAGATAGATACGGGGTGAAAGAGTGAGTAGGATGTGAGAAGGAGAAGGAGCGGAGGAGCAAATGGGATAAAGAGGAGAGAGGGGGACTAAAAATGGCCTAAAGGTAATTAAGAGAGGTGGGATTGAATTGGTAGACGGCGGCTTATTGTGGACTTCGCTTTACTTTGAATTGAGAACTACTCTCTTGGCTACTTGGGAACAAAACCATCCGCTCATCTAAACATCTTTTATAACCGGTTGTAGCATAAACCTAAACATAGAGGCTCTCCAAAGTTTTGTTTCTATCATATATAATGAGCTCCGATGCCTACAATATATCGATTAAAAACTAGTAGCTTTACCATGCATACACATACAACCTACATACATGTATGAGTAATCTTATTTTGTGTTATAAATACCATCAGGGTGAACAGTCATATATATAATCGCTTAGAGCTACAGACACATGCCATATAGCGCCTTCACACTTCATTATAGTCGCTTCGGGTGACGACGAATCCAGATCACTAACGAAAGACCATACATATATTTCAGCTAATCGAGTCGTTTGATACAAGCTCTAGGCACCATTTTTCATTCCTACAGACCCTCTTTGTCTTCTGGTGAGTCTCGTCCTTCTTCGAAACAGAATATAGCTGTTTTAGCCCGGTGGCTTCATATACAGCACACTTTATCTAACCCCCAAATTCCTTAGATTGCTTCTCCGAGCCTGACTGATAGTGTAATCTGGCCTCTGAGGTTGATGAGTACATGTATCCAGTTTTTTTTTAGCCAACATCCCTAGGGCGCGTCCCTCCATATATAGAAATCTCCTTCTAGCTCACTCGCTCGTGATTGTGAGGTTATGTAGCGTCATCTAGGAAGCTCCTGCCGTAGGCATTCAAGTCTGGATTTTGATGCCTGAGCTCAATAACTCGACCATTTTAAGTGTGAAAACCGCTTGGAATGATATCCTTCTAGACAAAACTTAGTAGTAAGGGAAGGAACAAGCTCTTCATAGAATATCACTCGGTCACGCTGATCTTGCATGCCGAATGTGCGGGTTGAAGTAGATAATAATCCGTAGAGAACTGATAATCGAAGAGACCAATGGTGTAGGAGCTAGCACCTGATGCTTGTAGGTTTGGCCCCCAAGGCCCCAATACTTCGGAGCCTCGTCGCGCAGAGCCTCAGGTGCACAGCATAACTTGCTGTCAGTGGCACATGCACACTTAGCTGCGCAGCAACACCGCTCACAGTGACCTTCCACGACCCCACCATCCCACCATTCCAGCACTAAAACCACTACAACACACACTCGATCCTCGAATATCCTTGACAGTTTAACAAATAACCCACTACCACTACCCTCTTTGTTCAATCATAATGCTCGGAAACCACATTATCATTCTCATTGTCAGCATCTTCATCATTCTCATCATCTTGATCATTTGGGGAGCTATGATCGGCCTCGGCACCTGTGCGGCTTTGAGCATCATGAGACAAAGAAACAACCAGGATGCAGAGATGCAAGCTTGTCAACCTGTCCATCTTGTTATCGAACCCCCCAGAGGTTAAGAATTGAGCGGGAAGCAATCCTTCATGCGGCACCATCGATGTTAATAGAGGTTGCCTGGAAGTTCAGGGTTTGTTGATCATCTTGATTCAATCTTTAGATGAATTCTTGACTAATGAATATAGTAGGGTTGTATACGATCGGGTTTGGAAGAATTGTCAGGGTACTAGATGTGGTGTTTTGGTCTCCTTGGGATTTCTTGTCATATTTGGTATCAGCTCACTCGGAGCCAGTCCTCTCACCTAGATATTAATGACTTGGTTCTCTTCTTACTAAACTGAGGATCGCTTACCTCGAGTTTCATACCCTGCGCTCTGATTAAGGGTGGTATGTTTCCTGGATATCAGTCGAGCCATATATGTCTTTCCCTACCGTGCCCATCACAGCTACCGAGCGAGAAAGAGAGGCAATTTTTCCTACCGAAAACTTAAGAGTGTATGGGGCCAAACAGACGACTCTTCATCACTTGTCATACTGTCCAATCTTTCTCTTTCCTCTGTCCTTTATCTATATTGTGTATATCTGTCAGCAGAGAAACAATTTGATCAATACCATCCCGCTTTATGTGCTTGAAGAAACAAATTTTGTCCCAAATCAATTAGACTTGGCCAGCAAGAATAGAGATTTCAATGAAACCACACAACAGCTGCTTTAGCTGAGCAAAAGACCCTCTGGCGATATTCTCAAACTCTAAGCCCAGAGCTAGAGGGCCTTCGGGTATGAGAGTCCGGCCAGCCAGTACCAAGCCCAGCTCCAGTATGGTGGCATGTAAGAGCCTCTGCGTATACGTGCCAATATCCCCTCTAGAAATAGGTCAATATCAGTTGCACGTTTTGACTCTTCAGAGTCCTATTCTGTGCCATCTTACTCTCAACGGGAACATGGTTGATCTTCTGCTCCCAATTTCACTCTCCTTTCTCCCTCCTCCACGCGCGGGAGCGTACCAGAGGTAGTATCAGATTCTCTCTCACGATCTCCACCTACAAAGACAGCCAGATATCCTCAAAATAATGCACCTAATGGTGACGTGACCCTCTTACTTGACCTACTCAAGAGGTTCACTAGAGTAACTCTTAATTATTTAATGCTACCTATCAGCTTTTTGAAAAAAGCCTTATGCCCCTTACTTTCTAAATATCTCCCCCCCTAATTCTAGTTACGTTGAGGTTTCGTTCTGAGTGTGTTGAGATCACCCGTTATACATGTATACAGCGATACTTTCATTTGTAAGTACCTCAATCACAGAATATCCCTCAAAATTTCTTTGTACAAGAAACGAGTATCATGCCCATGTTCCCTCGATCGTCGCGGATACATAAATGTATTGTAAGGTGACAAAAGTTCTCGTGACTTCTGCAATAGCAATCAGCCTAGATACTATGTTCTATTGACCTTGAACTCTCTAATAATACTAATATCTCCTTGATATCTCTTGTGGCCGCCAAGTTATAGTTGGTTCATGAACCACCCTTTTACAGAATCACGGAAACTTTTGTCACCCTACAATATATGCGTATGACATACATACTTATCTACATGACCCACTACATGTAGTACATGTATATACGATCTAATGGCTACATGTATGTGTTCAGCAGAACTCGTCTTCAAAGATACCTGAGAAAGAATTGGTCGGACGTTGAGCACTTGGTTCTATTTAGCTATGTTTATCACCACACTCACCATTATCCTCCAGTGAACCTATCAAAGTATTAGGGAGCTTCTATGAAACTTCATGATTAAACAAGTTTTCCTGAGCACGATTCTCTATATGTTATGATTAGAAGTTACATAAACCAGATACTGTAGGTATGGTCTCTATACGTTAATATATACAGCTCATAATAGATTAGAAGAACCGATGCAATGGGCTATGGAGAGCGCCTTCATTAAGATAAGACAAGTCCGATATCTTGGTTGGATTAGTGAGACTCCAGGATTCTCGCGGCCTTAGGGCCATGAATGCAGTTTCTAGAACTACAAGTAATTTCCTAAAATTTACGTTTTTCATAGACCAAGCCTCATGATACCCACCTCGAGCCTAGCTTGAAAAAGGCTACGGTACATGTATGTCTTACACATTGCTACACCCATCTCCGACATACCACCGTACTAGGACAGCCAACCTCCCTTTGTGCTCCTCCAGTTACAATTAATGCCCGCTTGCAGCCTATCTTCCTTATCGATTTCTCCAGCCCCAATGGCTCTATCTCCGCTAATTGGCCTCTTGTGCAGTACCCTGCTATAATCACGCCTTCGGTATCTTCTTACATCATTTGTCTTCCTTGATGGAACAGGGTTCCCGAGTAGCTTCGACCTCATGCGGCATGAGCTAGGGTGTGCACCGGGGCAAATTTCCCATGCTAGCGTGTGTATCAATAACGGGACCTTACAGATGTATTGTGCCTATGGGTACGGGAGTGTAGACACTGGTACAATCTGCCATAGATGGAATCCTACACCCTGTCATATACATGCCATTTCTTCAGATACGCTCTGTGATAAATTGTTTTGGAAAAGGTAGGCATCGTTCGAGCAGCATCGGAGCATGTAGAAAGGCGTACACTAATATAACGGAACCACAATAAGTAGAACTGCCATCGCGGCTGTGCTCTCGGTGCCGGTTTACCGAAAGATGAATAGCAGGAATAGGAAAGACAAAATCAAGCACGACCAATTACTGGACTGCCAGTAGGAAGCCTGGGGCCATGGCACCAAGATGGGCGGGGGTTCATATAAGGCACAATATTCTAGGTAGTGAACAAGTCACTACGGGAATTTATTAATAGATTTATTGCTTTAGACTCGGTTCCCCGCCCAAAAAATATACCACATGAAGTTTATGTGTTCTACGCTAAAGATGAACGTTACGCAACAAACTCAGACTCATACTACCACAACTCTTCTCGACTATCACTTCCATCCAGTTCAATAGATGAGTCTTGGTTACTTATTACCCCTTCCCTATCGACCGCCGGTTTACCCCTCTTTTGTCGGCTTGTCTGTCTCCTTTTCCGCGCACACACGTATATTGTAAATGCAAGCCCGGAAGCTATGAAGCACCCGCCTATTGTAGCCCCAATAACCATACCCATCGAAAGCTGTTTTGGTTTTGTGTCCGGTTTTGCGCACCATTCTGACCATCCTTTTGGTTTATATCCAAAACAATCTGCACAACTGTTTTCATGAAATGTTAGGCACTGACCACCTTGTAAAATGTGTAGTCAAAGTTCAAAGGCGACATGTGGACGTACATTACCGCATTCCTTGAATATCCACGTGTTGTGCACAGGCACTCTAACTGTGTAGCTGTAAAGAATGATGTGTCTAAATATGCACTGATCGGGTTCTGTATTTTTACCCCGCAAACCACCATTGTATCAAAGCTTTCAACGCATTCCGGAGTTGTTTCATAGCAGTTCTCCGCATGGTAATCGGTATCGTTTGTCCTATAAGCAACGTTGCTGCCGCACGGGGTGAAATTTAGGGTGAAAATGATCAGGCTGATTTTAACGAGCATGAGTGAGGACATTAGCATGTTTTTGGCTTCTCAATTTGAAGATAGGAGCAATGTAACCGCAATAAGCTTTTTTTCTCTCTTCGAAGAACAGGTTGAAGGGCCAATGGATGGTTGAGGGAACCCTTGGGACTAAATAAACCCCGCCTTCGTGCCATATTCATCCGAGTCTGCCTTAGGCCTTGGAAGTTATTAGGGGTATGCAACTCACAGTGCCATCTTCGCTTCATTTTTCATTTTGCGGGTGTTGGCATGAGCAGTCGCCCGGCGGTGAAAGATGGTGAAACATGCGTATTTCCGTGAAGATGGCGACACAATGTTAACGCACGGCAAGTTATTGGGGGACAATAGTAATGTAATGAAGACTGAAATGAAACGGATGTTACTATCTATTATCAGGAGAGACGATATTATTAAGGAGGACGCAGCCTTATATTTAGATCTTGGCTTAAGGATGTAGTCCAGCAGGCTACAGCAACATGTACATATGTAGTTTTATCTTCAGTATGTTTTTTAGGCCACTGCACAGAACAGGAACCACAGCCGCCAAAGACAGCAGGCCTATCCTTTCTTACACATAAAGGCCGCTTTTAAATGGGCAGCTAAGCGAAGAGTGGCGAGCTGCAGGAAGGTTGCAGTAGATAGAACCAACCATAATATTCTACGGTTTAAACGTTATCGTTAAAGTTGTTGAGTCTTTGGTTCTTTTATCCCCCCCATACATCATGAAGATCTGGCTCCTGGTCCTAGATAGTGATATCTGCAGGGAGATCTCACGATCGATCCAAGAACTCTCCACTACCGTTGTTTGCCCACTACACACTTAGGATATAGTACTAACTTGCTCCTAAGAGAAACCAAAAGCACCTACCTATCGTTTGTGACTTGATATTAAATGTGCCACAGCACTTGAACGTTTAGATATTGCTGGATACGTCCCAAGGCGAGTGATAGCCTGTGTCTCGGCTATATTACGTGCCCGTGTAACATTAATTAATGAAGTGAAATGTTGACGTTGGGGGGCCTCGGGCAGCATGTGGAGAACCCAGATATTAGCGATTACTTGAAGCGAGACCTCATAATATAGGTCTACAGCAGCAACAAATATCCTTTTGCTAGCATCTCCAACCCACCAGCCTGTTGTTCGAGTATAACTTGGTCATTAGAGTCTTTTAGCTGCAAGATCAGCTGTGTAATGGCCCGCTGCGCTTGCTTGGAACAGAAGGCTTGTGGATTTCAAAATCGAAAATCGGGAGAGGAGTGGGTCCATAACGTAATGCATGTCACGCACAAAAATAACACCGTGACAAGCTGGGCAGGAAGGACAAAAAGCCCTGCACAGTTTATTTGTTGAACGATGCAAGTCCGAAAACTTTCTGTCCAGCCTATTCGGCTTTCTGTTCAACTCGCGCAACTAAAAGACCCTATTAAAGCGTTTCCTAGTAAACGAAGGACCAGGTCAGTGGGGTTGATCCTCTAGCCAGCAAGGGGCTAGCTAATGTAAGATTAGATCAAAAGATAAGATAACGATAACCTTCATTGAACGTCACCTCAACCCTCTCAATCCCCAACGATTCCCCACAGCTGAAGCTAATAGTCAATTCACGCTTCTCGCCTCAGAAATTACATCCGACGTATACACGAACGCTATGGAAACTCTAGGACGGCTTCCCAACGATGAAGTACGGCATCTCCCCTTGCAACCCATCCGATTAGAGGCAACCACTAACCAGCCCCACGTATAGTTCTTCGCGAGATTGACCACCCTACTTACCTCCACCTCCGCAAAAGAGAAAAGCTCTGTTTACATTACGCAGAAAGTGCTCCTCCCTACCCCAGAAGACCCGAAAACCCCCGCCGCACCTACAGATCCCGACGCGCCCCTTAAGCTCCTCATTCGCGCTACCAATGGTCAGAAGGAGCATAAGCTCAAATTCTCCACCGAAGTAGATGCTGAGCAACTAGAAGCCTTTTACGCACGGTACGCAGAGGTGGCGAAGTCGGGAATGACAACCCTGAAAAAGAGGGATAGGAAGGCTAGGAAGTTGAAGGCCCGAAAGAAGGGTAAGGCAGTGGAGGGATCTACAGCGCCGACAGCTCCGGCGGTATAGATAAGGTTGTAATTTATATTGGTTGAACATAGACAATGGGTTGGTGAGATTTTTGGCTTCGGGGCGTATACTCTTCCTTTACGGGTTGTGAAAGCGAAGGGGCTTTATGGGTTTGCTGGCGGGCGCTTCTGCTGTCTGTGATTCACAATACTTTTCTCGTTCCAAGATGTGTAGCTTCCTCGTAATTATGATTCCAAAATTAATTCCTTTACTCCGAATTGTTAACCTCAATATCAGAAGACATAAAGGGCTACTTCCTTCGCTCACCCTGAGACCTTTTTCGCGTGCAATGTGTCACTCTCTATAAATCTGCTCCCGCATATGCTCCTCCTTTATGGGATGGAGTGGCTCCGGTGGACACAACTTGGCTTATAAAAATTGGGGCATGGTACTGTACGCACAGAAACTGCACTTTCAGAAGAAGGTGCCGCCCCGACCCTTAAAATCTTTATCCTGACTCAAACTTGTTTCTACAAATTTGCACAGCCGGTGTAGCTCTACTATGAACCGTCCCTTTCTGAGAATTAGTCGCAACTGATGCGTATCTTTAGAGTTTGATGACACATATTTCATCGGCTGACTTTGTGCGGCTGTTTTCGTTTAAAACCCACACTATCCTATTGTACGTACTACATCTCATTGCAACAGGAAGTGACACGAGGTCGTAGACTCTGAGCTTCAACTACATATAAAATTTTATAAGTGTCATTGTTAGATTTTTACTCCCCTCAGCCACATTAAGTGGTTTCAGAGTCCTAGTGAAGTGTATGAAGGGAAAATATTGGGCGCTTTAAATGTTAGTATTTCAATCAAACTTAGTCAGTTTAGAAATTTTTAGGGGGTTGTATACATGTGCTTATTAAATACAGTGCTTATTCAAGTCAAGAATCTTTGTGACATGTTCATAAATCGTCACTCGGTATATCACGTGATTGCTGCCAGACCCACTCTCCCCATCCATTACCATTGATACACCTCCTACACTTTCAGACCATAGAAGCAAAAATCAGCAACAACGAAACCATTTAATGAATCGGCAGCTTTCTTCACCTGTTAGAGCTTTTTAAGTCGACAAGCATATATAATTCGATGAGAGGTCTCAAGATTCAGCACCCACAAAGAAAAACACAGGGAGTGATGGTCACAGGCATTCCCTTTCTAAGCTTAGAACATCTCCAGTCTCCAACAAGTCGTCCCTAAGATAATCGGCGGGGATGGCCTGCCACTGTCCAGTACGCTGCTCCTACCCTCCTTTGAACCGTCGGCTATGGAGACCAATCTCTCCCATGATATACTGGTATTCACAAACACCGCCTGGATGGGCCACATGCACAAAGATAAACTCGATATAAACCCCGCCAAAATGACTGCTGGAGGCCCGGATTCAAGAACTAGCTGGACTACACTCCCATTACCCACACAACGTCAACTCAAACACTAGTTAGCCGCAGTAATACGGCCGAGCTCTTAGCTGTATTACATCCACAGGTGACTCCAACCGCTCCTGTTTCACTGGAGCCATGGTCATGCTTGGTCCCGCTTGAGATTCCGCCGACTACTGTGAAGCAGACAGAATCTATTCTTGTATCCACAATTACTACCCTTATAGTAATTACTCCTACGCCTATATCCGGAGTTGTGATCAGCTTGCCAACACAAGATCCGGCATCAGAAACGCCCATTGATTTTCTCAACCGGTAGCAGGACTACTACTCCCGAACCAATAGCAGAAATACCTATCGAACCTTCGCAGTTAGTGAGTGGACCCCCCATGGGCTTTGTGGAGCTCTCGTCAGAGAATTGTTCTTATATTCTGTTCAATTGCCATTCTTGCCATTCTCATTGGGTTGGCTTATACCCTCTGGTTACGTATAAAAAAGTATCGCAGAGGATAGAGTGAGAGTGTTTATGATGAAGAGAGGAATAGAAGAGAAAGTGATGACGGCGGTTCTCATAGGGGGCTTGGTAGTGACCGAGAAATGAGGAGTAAAGATGGAGGAACAGAAGTAATCAAAGAAGGAGCTAGTAGCTTGGGGGCCGTTTCAACTTCTGACCCCTTATCGTTACCGAGAAGAGGACTTGAGTTGGATACAGTTCGTGACCTTGGGCTCATTGGCAATCACGAAATTCTTGGATGTATTCCCAACGCCGCTACCCGGGAGATATCTAGCAGTGATCACGCCACATCGATTGGAAAAATCCTTCCACCTCTCCACAAGGCCAAATGCCGTTACTCAGAGATTGCCCAGAGATCAGCGATGAAAGAGCGAGCTCTTTAGGCCAAAGCCTTATCATCTGTGTTGACAATACTGAGCAAGATTTACCTCCAAGGCCTTGTGCGGAGACTTTGACAATCCAAGAGGCCGCTCATCATTCACATTTTTTCATCACAAGCTCCTCAAAAACCTCCTCTGGCAAGTCACTGCACCCTGAAACCTCCAACCCACCGGAGGAAACAGAGCTAGAGATCCCAGTACGACGAATTATATCAGTGAAATTCACCACTTTCTCTCTTTATAATCCTCTCATTCGCTCCTTTTCATCCTTTAAAACACCCTAGTTCCCGCAATTAGGTGCAGAAACCCCAACGGCTTTTGCAGTATAGGCCCTCCTCGACGATAGTGATAATCAAGCCGGTGCAAGTGGTGCAGAGATTCATGCACGTGACGAGTGCTCCAATACCTCCTGGACTCATGGACACGGGGTTCCTGTAAGAACTGTGCATAGGCACGCTGCACATGGGGAAATCGTTTGTGCTGTTCCTGCACGAGAGGATGAGGGCGACGAGGAGGTTAGAGAGTGTTGGCAAAGTATTACAGCTGTCTAGAAGCTTGGACGTAGTTGAACCGCGCAGAAAGATAACAGGTGAAAGATGGCACCTATGTCGAGAGGAAGGATATAGTCCAAGGTGGGGGTGAATTATGCTGTGAATTTAACTCATATGAGATTATTGGATACAGCAACTCGGAGTGGGGGCCTAGATAGGGGTTAATAACTACTGGAATTCCACGGAAATGGTTTCAGATATGCACGATGAGTTTAAAAGAAACTTCAGGCAACTCAAAAACTTTCGGGCCAAGGAGGAATTACCATAGATAGGGGGTTTGGCGTTACGATGTGCTACTCTCAACTAATTTATTCATACTCATGTTATCTTAAATTCAAGAATTTGTGTCATCATTCTTTACACAGCGTGTGCTTACATTGCTTTGCATGTCCCGTCATTGGCACTGATAATGCCCCCATAATTTGATAACAACGCTTTGGGGACGTTTCGTGTTTTATACTACTACCAAACACTGGAAGCACGCTCGATATAATGTTTCCGACTCTGCTTGTTTTCGAAAAATTCCAGAACATGTGAAAGATGTTGTAGCTGGTGGTCTGATGACGGTTATATTCTTCGTTAATGACAGTATCTAATTTGGCCGTTATATCTTCATGTGATGAAGTACGTACTCACATGTCTATGTCAGTATGATACCTCACAGATATACGTCCCTAAAGTAATTATATTTAGGATTAGGAGAACAGAAAGAAAGGAAAACCAAAGAAAAAGGGCGGTGTAGCGTTCCCCATTCGCACTTTCAGGTACACCCCAAACATCAAGAAAGACTGAGGCAAGAATATTTGCCGATTCCCTTAAGTCACTCTACTGTCAGTACAGCTCCCATTCTGCAGGATCAATGACCGCCCTGAGTATTCCACGTGCTTTTTCACGCATTAATTATCCCGCAAACAGCGCCTAATTCATCAAGGGAGCGGGAACTTACCTAATGCTCCTTCTCTTGTTATACAGTCCTATTGCGTTCACCAACCAATCCTCACTACACACCTACACTATGAGCAGGTTTTTCACTATGTCTGTTGCCGGTAAATATAATCTTTGATCGTAAAGTAAGAAATCAATCGAATCGAGCGGGGCAGGAGATGTTGGGAACACGCCGTGACTGAATTTCTGTTTGCCTTGTCGATGATACTTATTCCCATAAATGTGGTATAAAGCTAGAGTTCCTACACTAGTTGAGATAATACCTTCCTTTCTCCCAAGTTACTATCCAGAAGAAATCATTCGGCACTACCTCACCCCGTTTAACGTTTCCTTTCATCCTACTCTTTTCACTAATCTCTCGGAGTTATTTCCCAGAACCTTATTGAGCTCCCTCTCCAATTTGGAGTTTTATCACAAGACTCTTTCTGCGACTCTCCGGTATCCCCAAAACATGCCACTTGTGTCTGTACCTACCCGTTTACCTAGCCTTGTTAGCTTTACTACCCTATCCTACAATGTCCTTCCTCGCGAGCTCACTGAGGCTTACCGTACCGACTCAAAGCGTGCGGTCAGTATAAGCCTTGGTATAATTTTTGGAATCCTACTGCCCAGCGTGGCTTTCATTATATATTACTGCGTTTCTTACAAACATAGACGGTTAGTAAATATCCAGCCCTATCCTGAGAAAGAGGGTTCTAGTGTTTGTGTGATGTATGATTTGGAGGAAAAACCTGTTATTTTTGGATGAACTAAAAAAAACCGTCCAACAGTAGCCACGAGAGTCAAAATGACGAAGAAAGTTTCTGTACAAGCTTTTGCAACGATTTAGCCAGATGTGCAATGTCGAGACATGGGGACACCCATGAGAAATGCAGAAGTGAGGTAAATACTATAGGTCAGATACAAGGTGACTCTGGATATCGAGATACAAGGACGCATACCATGAATACAGCCCCAAAAGAGAAAACAGGCCGAGGTCAACATCGACAAGAAGTCCCAAGCCGACAGCGTAACCACCTCCAGGAGGGTCATGGTAGAAAAGACTGGCAGCGGCCTACAAACGTCAGAAGAGCTCGTAAAGGGGGTAAAACTAGGCCACCGGAAGCAGCACCCCCGAAATCAGAGCTTAGCTCAACTACTCCAGAGTCATGTGAGCCAAGACAACGAACAAACTCACCGCTATTTGCTCTCGCCCAGGAAAGCCAAATAGATTCTAATAGCCATCAAGGCCCTTGCCATAGCTACAAACGAAGTCGGCCACGAAAAAGTCCGAGGACAAGAACCCTGTATTCACAGACACCAAGTCGAGGTACCAATTCTGATATCTCATACCCAGAAAAAATCCACGTTTCACCTCGTGAACCAATCGCCTCTAGGCCTCGGCCATTACGGGATTTTGGGTCCGAGAATGATACTAGACGAGAGAATGGAGGGCTGTATTTTCCTGAGAGATTGGACTCTAGGAAGTTTGCGTCCCCGGGGAATTTTGCTTCTGGTATCAACACACCTGCATCTTCGACTAGTTCTGCCTGCCCTGTCGAATCCATACCTGCTCCCCTCAACACCCAGAAAAACGTTGGCACGGGCTCATTTGTGGAAACACATTGGACATCCACCAACATCGCAATCAGTAGAGATAAAGGCCCGATCGCCCAAGGATACATGGGTGATGGCAAACCGGAAGAGCCTATGATTGAGCTAAAACATCCTGGAACGTTAGTTGATTTTGGACGGAACGGGAGCTTGAGTAGTGTTTCTACCACACCTCATGCTGCCACAGACGTAGCTATAGCGGAAGATCCAATGCCCCCAGTAGTAGTGACAAATTCTACGACCTGTGGACCTAAGCCTATATTAAGCCCATCAACAAACCCTCTTATCACCAATGTTGTTTCTCCCGAGAGAAGATCCTGGGATTCCGATGATATAATGTTGGACGCCGGCGTAGGAATACCTGACGCTTACGTCGCCTCATACTCCCCTCCTGTGAGATTTGATCCAAGTGCTCCTTCCTGGGCACTACGTCCAAACAACCTCCATGCACCCGAGGTAACAAGATTGTCTGAGAATACTCTGACTGGAGATCATTCGAGGGAGGGCCTGCCTAGCTCCTCGACAGGTATTAACGCAGTTTATAATCCAGAAGAAGTCATAGACTATCACTCATCTTGTAACTCGTCCTCAGAGTCCTGCGTTTCAAAGCCCTACCTCAGATCTACAGGCTCGCCTGCACCTTCGGATATTAGTTCTGTTATAAGTATGGCTGGTTATCTTCTTGGTGCTGGTACCGGTGTCCTAGGTCGTGAAACTAGGGATAGACTTGAGCTCAACAATGCAGAATCTGTATATCACCCAGTGGCAGGCTTTTCTGAACCCTCTGAGACTGGAATACCTGGAAGCTATTTCGTCCCTACCTCCGTGCCCCCCTCTTCAACGCCTGACTACGATATCATTTGCGCGTCGCCATCTCTTGAGACAACAGTCAGCAGCGATAACAAAATAACATCCTCAAGCCTTGTTGAAACCACAGGAGACACTTCCAGCACTCCTTTATTGGGAGAATTGAGCAATGTGAACACTGTTGTTTCGTCGTATGGTTCACCCCAAAATTCGTCAGGGCCAGCCTCAAACGGCAACTCGCAGGGCCATCCAGTAAATATCGTTAGCCCAGCAGTCACACACCTATATCACCAAGTGATATCATCGGCCAGCTCTGTACCTGAAGGGTCCCGTTTGAACGATTCACATGGCCAGACCTTTATTCCTTCAGTAACAATCACTCAGAGACCGAGGAATATAACAGTTCAGATAATAGAAAACCCGTTGCCTGGACGAATAGACACTAAGAGTATAAGCCGTCGAGGGGCTAAAACAGAAAAATCACAAAAAACTAGATCTAGTGGGAACGAGCTTCGGCGTGTGCAGGGGGCAGAACAGGTGCTTATAGCGAGCTTTCCTATAGGAAGATCAAGGTACAGGGCGACGGTAGAGAGTGTTGGTAGTGACGATGAAGCAAATGATTCTGGTCCTATACAAAAAGGTTAATCCCATATGGGAAAAGAAATCTGGCGCGTATACATACATACATCGTATATAACTGTTGATTTGCGCTTTAAGTTTTGTTGTGAGAGATAATAGTATGGAGGAGGAATTGGGAATTGTGTAAGATTGAGTCCAGGTTGCCAGGGTTTTTATTATTTTTGCTTTATTTTGTTATTTTGTGTGTTAACGGGGGAAGTGGAGTGACAAATAAAGATAGTAAATATAAGTCTTATTCCTCTAAGCTCATGAGTCCAAAGATTTCTACTCAGGGGGGTTTCAATTCACACCAGCTAAGGAGTCATTCCCAACTGCTATGTATGTAGGAACACCACTGGCTAGCCTCACCTGCTATATGTACTTCAAAGCACCAAGCTCGAGCCAAAATACTAAACTGATGATTGATGAGGATACATTGGGGGACTGGTTGAATTTACTATTTGTCACGGGTTTCAGCGTCCCTACCTAACACCCCCCCTGTGCTCTAGCGACGTCACCACCACAACCACAGCCTCAACACACACGCCCCCCCCCCCCCCCCCACTATCACCGGCATCCTTAATACTACAGGGCCTCACCCCGTCGCTTCTAGAGATACCTCTCAGGAGCCCGAAGATAGTATCATCAAAAGCTGATCTCACTGCTTATCTTTTAGCTCTGTTCTAAGCTGTAACAGCTCTCTCGCTTCTCCTTTGAGAACCCTTCACCAACAATGTGGGAGGACAACAATCCCCTCTCCTACGATCGCCGGTCGTCTACCTCGTCGTTCCATCGGCCTGGGCTATCTCCGGCAGCTTCTGATGACTCCCATGGTGCTGATCCACCTGATTTCTTGACCTATCAGGCTCCCTCTGAGCACTCTCAAGATGATTTTCCAACACGAAACCATCTAGAAGATGATGATGATGAGGGCGAAGAGGAAGAATATAGACAACAGAGAAAGTCGACCACAGGGTATGGTTCTAGAGTTGAGCAGATGTTGATGGAAAATAAGGATGTCGCTATCAAGATTGCCGACGCGGGGAAGAACTCGGAAGGAAGTGGGGGTTACATTGTGTACACAATCAGGACTGGGGTATGTTTTAATAGCTTCCAGAACTCCATCCTTCATCAAGATATAAGTTTCATAAGAGGCACGATCGACGCATGGGTGTGGTTGAAATTTTCAAGCTGACCGGCACTGCAGGACCTTGAAGTTCGTCGTCGCTACTCAGAATTCGAATCTCTCCGCAGGAACCTCGCCCTGCTACATCCCTGTCTCATCGTACCCCCCATACCAGAAAAACACCAAGTCTCCGATTATGTAGCAGCACCTACAAGTGCTAAAGAAAATGTTAACATTATTGATCACCGGAAACGTATGCTGGGAGTCTTTTTGAATCGTTGCGCTAGAATGCGCGAGATTCGGGAGGATAGTGTATTTCAAAGGTTTTTAGATTCAAATGCCAGCTGGGTAATTACACTCTCTAGTAGCTGAGGTGATTTTTCGCTGCTAATTTTGGGTAATTTATAGAGCGAGGTATTGAGCTCGCCTCCAATCTCTAGTCTCCCAAAGCAACATCTAAAAGCTCCGCCTCTCGACCCTTCGAACCCTTCGCCGGGCCATGCATTCCTCCCAATCCCCTCGGCTTCTGCTAGACTCAAGCAGATTTCTCCTCCCTCAACATCATATGGTCCCCGTGAGGGTCAACCATCCGCAAGATTCCCGCCACCTAGCCACACGCTCTCCGAGTCGGAACTTGACCCTTACTTTACTGCATATGAATCCGCCACCCGCACATACGAGTCGCTTCTGACTGGTTCTATTGAGCGAGTGAACCGTCGTATCCTCAAACGTTTAAGCGAGCTTTCTCTCGACTATAGTGAACTTGGCGCTCGCTACAACGCCTTCTCGTTATCTGAGACTGGCGATCTTGCCGCCTCAATCGAGAGGGTTGGGCAAGCCGTTGATTCTTCCTACATTGCAACAGAAGAGCTTGCCAGAGTGCTTGGTTCTGGTTTTGCTGAGCCCCTCCGCGAGTCGGCACAATTTGCTGGTGTAGTCCAAAAGGTTCTTCGTTATAGGCTTCTAAAACGTGTCCAAGAAGAAATGACACGAGATCTACTAACGCAAAAACGCCAACTATTACAAAGCCTTGAGCGCTCTGAAAAGGAAGCAAAAAGGATTGAACAATATCTTCATGGTGACACTGATGCTTCTAATGGGGAATCTAGAGGCTCTGGTGGTAGTGTAGATGGTGGGGTTTCAGGTGACGACGTGGAAAGCATTGATTCTGGTGATTTTCCCCCTACGCATTCGGAATCTTCACCTCCTCCGCAGAGATCTAAATCAACTACACGACCATCTAGAAATAGTATATCCTCTTCCTCTGCAGGTGCATCATCGGCTTCGTACGCCCATAAAAAATCTTCTTCATATAGTGCTCCATCTTCTGCTACATCTAGTGGAATTGGTATCATGGGGGGTAGCATAGCTGGCGGAAGTGGGTTTCTAGCGAAGGGGTTCGGGAAACTTAATTATGCGATTCATGGGATTGTTGACGTAGATCCTGAAAGGACCAGGAGGGATAACATCGGGAAAACGCGCGAACAATTAAGTCAACTCGAGGCTGCAAAAGAGGTGGCCGAAGGGGACGTGAAGGATGCCAGTAAGGGCGTATTGAGGGATCTAAGGAGATTCCAAAAGGGAAAGGAAGAGGATTTGAGAGCCATGATGGTAATATCCATCTCCATAAATCACCTTTTACCAAGACTAACAGAAAATGTAACCAGATCGTATACGCTAAATGTCACATTGAGTGGGCTCGCAAGAACCTGGATAGCTGGGAAAATGCCAAGGAAGAGGTGGACAAGATTGTGGCCAGATAATCGACCTAGCTGCTTACTGTATGGTAAAGATGGACTAACAAGGTTGAGCCAACTCTCTCAAAGTATCTCCTCGGACTAAGAGGACAGCACTGTTGTTATTTAAAGAGCACAAATGGTGGGCTTTTTTCAGTTCACCTGAGAATGAAAAATGATGAAATACCCCCCTTGAAATTTTTATTCTCTCTAATCCCCATATAAAGCTATAATTGATTAATATCAATAGCAATAACGAGTGATACTATATGATGCCATACAGAGTGGGCACTCGTGCCTCCATTCTAGTAAAGGGTAAGAGGAAGAGGAAGATTTATTAGCTTCTCCCACAATTTATAGCGTGTTTTTGAGCCTAAATAGCGTTTCTTATCTACAAAGAGGGCCGGGGGCCGGGGGGGCCTCGCGAGTGATGATGTGTGATTGGGCCTTGGCAACCAGCCAAGTCTAGAGAAGTGGGAGTACACAGAGGGAAAATCAAGACGCTAGAGGTGGGTTCTTATGTTGATTTTTCATATAGTTACATAGGAAGCGGTTTTGAAGTACAACGCGTGTGTGTAGCCACTTGTAAAGACCTAAATTACCCAACGCAGTGACTTATATGTTCTTTCTTAATTATATCTTTCGTATTGTAAGGTCCGGAGACGCCCTGAGGCTTTGTTGGTGGTGGAGCGGCAAGTAATTAGAGTAGTCACTAAATACTATGTAACTGGACTTCCTACACTTAATCACCTCCTTACCCACAGCAGCTTGTACAAGTGTAGTAGCAGCTTTAACCCCAAACCCGCAGTGGCCCTCAATCTCCCAACACCCCCTACAACAGCCACGTTGATTCCCCCAATACCGCCCGGCACCCGTCAACTCAATTAAAACTCCAAGATACTTCGTCACTTCCCTCTCCCCGAAACAATAACATCCCATCCCACGCTCTAACTCCAACCCCTAACGCCGCGTGAGATCAAATGAACAAAATACCTAAACCTATCGAAGAATATCACACCAGAAAGCGAGCTCTAGCCATCAAAACTGCGCTGCGCCAGGAGCCCCCCGAAAAATCACCCTGCCCCGTTTTCTCCCTCGCCATTTCAGCAGGCATCGCGGATTCATGGAACCTACCCGCAGAGCAGCAAAAGAAAATTATGGAGGTCATCGATGACATTTGCCGTGAGATTGGGTGGGAGCTGGCATCAGGGATGAGCGCGCTAGATGCGGTGGAGAGCGTGGTTTATACATTAGAGAATATGGGATATTTTAACGCGGGGAAGGGCGCGACGAGGGTGAAAATGCGGGAGGGCCCACAGGTTAGTTTTGAGTGTCTGTTTAAGGCTTTAGATGTGGTATTAATGTTGGAAAGGGAATTAATACGTTTGGTGTGTTTAATAGTGCAGTGCGGCCATCATGGGGGGCGGCGATAGCACGAAGGGCCTCCCCGTTAAGCACGGTGTTGCCATCGGCATCCAGTCCTTCAAGAACCCAATCCGCGTTGCCCGAGCCTTTCTAGACCAAAACCTCAAAGTCCGATTTGCAGCCAATGCTAAAGAACTCGGGATAAAGGCCCGGTGCAGGATAGTGCCGGAGGATTACTTTGAGGAGGCAAAGGATAACTGGCTGGATACCACCACAGTCCAGTTATTTAATCCACGTTATCTTCCCACATTCCTAGAGGGGGTTAGTGTAGTTTGCAGGGACAAATTTGGGAATGTAGCAGCGGGTGTCTCGACGGGTGGGCCGGCGGGTGAGTCGAGTGACCCCACGATGATGCCGCCGGTTTGCGCGGGGTTGATGTGTGATAATAATTCGGCGGTTATTTGGTATGTTCCTAAGCTCGATTTTCCTTTTTTTGAAAGACTGACCAAGTTGGTAGTGGTGTTAAGTCTTTTACTAACTTGCATAGTTCCGGCGCAATTGAAGATCTCATGGAGTATGAGCCAGGAAGACTTGTCTGCTATATGAACCGGGACACCAGCGGAACCATTGGCGGCGCCGTCGACCATGTTTTCAATTTCCTATTCGAGAAGAACTGCCACCCATACTCTCTCATCGCAGTCGACAGGACCGGGACAATGTCGGTCCGCTCCAGTGCACGCATTCATCTTGTCTCGACTTGTTCCAACCTCGCTGGTAGCTGGACTCGACTCCACGGGAGCTCAGTCCCCGTCAGTCCTCGCCATCTCATTAGAAGTGACCCCCTCCTCGAAGCGGGCTTCACCCGCTATGGAATCTGTAGAGGTCACGTAGTGGCCACACTCAAAGATTGCTCAAATATATCGGATTTGAACTATACACAATTTATGCAGACCATGGTTTCGATCTGGAGCATGTCATTATCCATTGCCGCTTGCGTAGAAGTCCCATTTATCGGTCTGGCCTGCAATGGTACCGGCACCCTCTCTCTCCTCCCCTTCAGCTATAAACCCAAAGACTGGGGCAAAGAGTTCTATAAGCCCCAGCAACGAGACGCTACCATTCCCTACCTGACCTCCAAAAAAGGCGAAGAGGTCTACAGCAGCGGTCTCACCGCCATGGTGCATGAAAAGCTGGGAGCTGCACCACCTACTTCCTTCACTATAAAAGGTGAACCCGAAGAAAATAACCCTTATACCCGTATCATCCGTGGGGAAACGCCACACCACCGCATCTGGGAGGACAGCGACCATGTCGCCTTCCTTGACCCCCATGGAAGCAGCGTTGGGGTAACTATCCTCGTCCCGCGGAAGCAGGTCAAGGGTGATGTGTTTTCGATGAAACCTGCGACGTTTATCGGCTTGATGAGGGCTACGTACTATGTCATGCAACTACTTAGAGACGGCCTGGAGGATGACAGGGTCGGACTCTTTTTTGACGGGTATGGCGAGTCGTTCGCTTGTGTCATTCTTGTCCCATTGAGAGACCCTATGAAGGGAAATTGTATGTCAGATAGGCTTGGAGATGCGCCGTTCTACGGCGAGCATCCGGGGTATTTGACGACTCAGATGGGGCGGAGGATTCAAGCATTTGAAATTCTGACTGACCTGAAGGAAAGACTTCTTGATCTTGAGAACAAGAAGAATATGAAGAATTCGAAGGATAAGAGTGCAAAGAAGATGAAGGAGACAAAGGAGACAAAGGAGACAACGGTCAACCTTCTCAAGTCTCAAAGCAGAAACATCTCTAACCAGTTGAAAGTCGTGAGTGATATCTTGAACCCCCAACCGGCTGACATGGAGCTGTGTTTGATGAAATCATAACTGATATTGAGGTTTAATTTCTAGTCCTGGCCCTTCAAGAAAGCTAAATAATCTTGTAGCTCACAAAAAGCCAATTTTCTTCGGGAATGTTTATAAAGCAATGTTAGCAAAGTTAACTATTCCCGAGATCCCTTTTTAAAAAAAAAAAGAATGAAATGAAATGAATCTCCTGCCTTTCCCCAGCTTCACTCAAGTTCCGCAAAACACAAATACTAGTTCCCGAACAAGGTCTCGCCAGCTCGAACTGATCCAGGCTGGTATAGAGACCCAAAGCTTAATTCGTCTTAGAGGCCAGGAACACTCGAGAAATTATGGAGTAGTCGATGAAGTTGCATTGATGATGATACAGAAGCGAGGAAGGAGGGAGCTTCTTACGTGCTAAGATCCTTATTCGCCGACTAAAGCCACATCTACATGCTAGATGTGGCGTCCTGTAAATACAGGTAATAGTCTCTTACTGTGCCACTACCTAACCGTTAGTTTTAGTCACTCTGGATGGGGAGTCCCCGCAACCTGCATACATGTATTAATACTTGTACATACATGAGCATGTACACATGACAAGGTCAAAATGTGTTATTACATGTGTGAATGACATGCACCTCCTCCATTGCTTACACCAATTCTAAAAACCAAAAACGTAGCAATGTAAGTACATGTATTTAATGGATTAGTCAACAAAAACGCAGCAAACGTCATCTTCGAGTGATTTATCATGACCCCCAAACCAGTCCGAGTCCTAGTCCAGCCGGACGAAACTCACGAAGAAGCATAATACGATATCAACACAATCCCTCCATATCTTTGCTGGCCGATCTTCAATGTATTCATCACCTAACCCAAGCCTACTTCTAATCCCCAGGGGGAAAGTGCTCGCCATACACACCCCAATCCCAGAGGTACAGGGCACAATCTTAGGTAAGAACCATATATGCCAACTACTCTCCGTATGCGCTACTGTGTTCAATGACCTATGGATTTTCACCACGAACACACTCATATCCAATGACTACGGACACCGCCATATCCATATCTACCATCCCCACTAATGGCTCAACTCTTCAGACTGAGAGTCCATGTTACCTGAGAGCCGGCTCAAGAGGCATGTCGGGGGCGCGGGGCTACGGTTGGTCATCTGATATATTGTTTATATGCTTCCAGGGAATATGGTGCCAATTTCTAATACCCTATAACTAGAAGGGAGGATGTGACCCTGTGATGATATTAAAAACACGAGGCCACCCGTCGACCCCTTGTATACTACATTTGCCTATAACGCCTCCAGGGGACGACCAGCCCACCTTACCACCGTTGGCTCTAATCTGGTATTTCGACATTTAGTACAAGGCTTCAGCCACGTTTGCCGCCAATTATATTGGCCATTCTAACCGCTTATTAGTAGTGAAAAGTAAAATGGAAAATTTCGATATCTTTGGTGTCTCCTCTCTCCTGAACGCGGGCACTAGAAGCGGGTATTTCGTTAATGGGTCCAGTTTATATCCCAACATCAGTCCAAATCGACTGCCAAGAATTTAATTATGCTCATAGCCCGTCACTCGGTCACTCGGGTGTTTTTATTGGTCTTATTTGCACCCCCCCCCCCTTTACAATCGATACGGTTCACATACATGTAGCTAACGAAGAGCGGTGATATCTTCGGGATACTCCACTTTGAACTCGGCTTACGTATCTCCAACACCAAAACCTCTTTCCTCTGCAGTTTCGGGCGCGCGTCCCGATACCATAACCTCGGTGCCTTCCGACCTGTTGTTGGGGCTCACCGCTTCAAAGCTCAAACCTCCTCTACCTTCTTCACTCTGTTAGTGGCCCTGTTGATCTTGTGCTGTTATCGGTGTCTTCTCCGTCCAAAGAACGTCAGAGTGACTATGCCAAGCGCAGATCAAAGGTGCGAACCCTAGGTATGAAGCGAACATAAGCTCCGATCGACGTGGGTTCTATTTTCGGTGCTTCGGGGAGATGTGGGGAGATCAGATAAGATCTGGGGTAATTACTCTACACACGCGAGGCGATGCGAGTTTGTACTCTGTGACTGTGTTGTGCAGACTGTAAATGTGGAGTAGGTATCAGCTCTGCAGTTGAAGCATAAGCAGCGGGAGTGAGTAAAAGAGGCTTCAGCTTCCTGTAGCCCAATAGCTTGGTTGGAACACCAACGTGCCGCCGCACGCGCGGCTATCTTGGAACCCACCTAGAGCCTCACCTCCACCCCCCCTCTCGGCAGAAAGACCCACTACCTGAGACATCTAGAGCAACAACCGGGTTTAAACCTTTTTCTTTTTCCTTTTCTCCCCATGGAGCCGCATGACAGGTAATCCTCCGCATGTTTTGGAAGCTTCTTTTTGAGGGTTTTTCTCTCTCCCTCGCTTCTAGGCTTTTCTACGCTTTTATCCGGGCAGTTAGGATCAAGCGCGCAGACTACTGCTTTGTGGTATGATCGTGAGATGTAACCAGGTATCATTTCAGGCTGAGCATCTCAGCGGTGAGAGCTTGACTGTCATGTAGGTAAAAACTATATTATGTCTTGATATACTTATGTAGGTGAGGGGGAGATTTTATGTCCCTCTATGTCGGCTTTCTGTCCTCGGTAAGAAGCCAGGAAATGGGCACTGTTAGTTGGTTGATATGTGGGTTCGTGCAGGTAGGACAGCATTTGGGTGACTCTTGAGGCTCAATTCTTCAGCTGGTGGTGTACTGGAAGAGCTTGTGGTGGTACCAAGTGACTATCATACCTAAGCTCGCGTGGACTTGTTTGCTGCTGCACAGTCATTTCGAGGGTTTCACTTGTTCTTGGGACCAATATCATCGGAGGCCGGATTATTCATGACCTCATCTCCTTCCCCAGATGGATGAATGGTAGATACATGTACTTATGTATATGGAAGGTTCAATTCTCTCTATGTTTGAAGTCTGATACCTGTGATATGCATGATATTACTAACCCACTTATCTGCTCTACTGAGCCTGGCCTACAAATAGGCAATGAGTGGTGTTACTGGAAGGAAAGGCCTCAAGTACTGTACTTGGCTGGAATTGGTCGTCTGAATTCCAATTTACCCATGCGACTCGAGTAACCAACTGCAGTAAGTGGATGAGAGACAGATAGACATGAAGGGGACAGGAGTCCACAACAACCAGCACAGTTAGAAGAGAGGGAGAGAGAGAGAAGAGAGCTGGTCCAATCCTGCTCTACTCTGCGTGTTAGTCACTCTGACTTCATTGCGGAGAAGGTGAAAAGAGCATTCGTACCTGCTATCTCTATCTACTTGTGTTCATCTATCACGCTACGCAGTTTAAATTCATTTCTTCGTTTCCCTCAGTTTCGCACATCTTCTGATCTAGATATATTCAATTCAGCCTCTCGTTGGCTGTTTGGTTTTATCTTTCTTCTACTCAGTCGTCCAATTCACCACTGTCACCATATCGTTTCTTCTATCACCTTGTTTCGTGTCTCGTGGGGTTTAGGTTGGGTTGGGTTGGAATACTCGCACGCAATAGTCTGGCACCGAACCTTTAGAATAACCACCCCCCCCCCCCCCCCCCCACACACACACCATAAGAGTTTCTCCGCAATTGTGCCCTCCAGATCCCCCCCCCCACACCAAACCACCGGTGATCTTCCCTTTCCCCATCGCCACTTCCTCCATTTCAATTGCACCACACTTTTTGCGCTCCCTACCTACAGAACTCTACGGTACGCTCGGACGGGGCTGGCTGCATCCTTATTTTTCATAGCCAGTCAAGTCTACCCTGAGGGCATACGTTAGGTGCTACGTACCTAGATAGTAGCCAACCCCCATCAACAATCTCAACGATCATCCCTCAACTGACAGCCCCAACTTTATCAATCGGGGGAAATACATAATGTCATCGCCTCCATCAGTCAGCAAGCTCCTGGGTATTAACCCTTTCCCTGCAGAAGCCTCGCCGATCCCATCCCCCGGCGATTCCCGAGAACCAATGAATCCTTCCCCTCCTCATTCTCCTCCACCCGCGTCAGAAATCGAGCTCCTGGCACGACTCGACCAGAAGCGAAGAGAAATTGAGGCGGAAATCGAGGCGTTCAGGGCGGCAAAAGAAGAGGAGTATAGAGAATTTGAGAGGTGGCTGAGAGGGGAACAGAAACACCTACAGAACATAAATGGCGGGGATGCGATAACACATGCCTCGACGGCGGCGGCGACAACGACCATAGCAACATCCTCTCGTGACAACAAGGGATACATTCGTGGTGAGGAGCAAGTCGGAAGCACTTCTGGAACAGTAGGCAGTGAGAGTCAGATCCCGCTGGACCTCGGCGGTTCGAAGCTTAACGACACACTGAAGCTCAAGCTCCCTGACAACCGAAAGCAGCCAGGTCTGGACGAAAGCGGCGTTGACAGTAGCGCTACCACCTCTCCGCCATTTGAAAAGGAGCTGCAAGCTGCGGGCCTATTTACACCTCGATACCTCCCACTGCTCGATAACAGCTGTTTCCGACATAGCCCTCCGCAGGATAGCCCAGCTTCGTTACCACAGCCTGTCATGCCGAAGCGTGCAACTTTCCCAGGTCCGCCGTCTAGGACAGAAAACACATCGCCGCCATACCCCCTCGCTTCGTCGCTCAAGAGTTCCTCGGGTAGTTCGACGGGTACGCTCAACAAACTGAAGCAGAAATCGCCGAAGCGGGTTACGTTCCTATTTGAGGATGAGAATTCGGTTCCTTCACGCAGTAGCCCACCGCCGTCTACGAAGGTTCACTGGACTTTGGAGGAAGACTATCCGCTTGACGATGAAAACGGCTTCGTGGAATATGAGGGAGAAGACGTCGAGGAAGTGGACCAGGAGGAATTCGAGGAGACATCTGGTAAAGTAGAACAGGTGGAGAATGTCACGGAGTATGTGGGCGGGAGGAGCATAGGGGATGAACTTGTCGTACCCACGATGATTGGAAATAGTGCGCCTATCGGAGATGCATTCAGTGGACTAGGCATCAGAGGTGTATCAAGCGGGCTAGATGCGACGAACGGAAACAGGCCAACAGCTTCAGGGCTAGAATCAGAAGACGATGAGGTTAATGGGGCGAACATGGACGATGACGACGATGAAGAAGCTCTCTTCGATTTGGATGAGACAATACCGGAAGTTGTGGATAGCTCCCCACCACATCGAGATTACTCGTCACTACTCGATACTGTGCAGCCACAAACGAACGATCGCATTACGGCATCTAAATTTCCCATGCTTGCATCGTTTACGCCGACATTACCTTCAGCCCCTACGTCCGCTTTAGATACGATCCTGACCTTCGGAAAATCTCCTGGTCCCCGCCTTGGACTGCCTAGAGGGGGAGGGGTAGCAGGAGGGGCTCGGGGGGGGCCTTTGAGCTCTTCTCTATCACTATCGCCGTTCCTTACCCAAAAACAAGAAGAAGAGACAATTGCCTCCTCACTGCCGACATTTGGATGGAAGGGCGGCATGGGCATAGAACCGCCTGCGGGTGGGTTCGTCCCGACGCCCGGTGGACGATTCAGAAGGAGAAGCATTGTGAAATACGACCTCCCCGGGGATGATTCTGACTCTCTCAAAGACTCGTCTCGGACAGTCATCAACGAGGAGGAAGATGAAGAAGACGACACCCTTATGTTAAGTCGTAGTCCAAACGCAACTAGTCTCCCAATGTCAATAGGCCGTCATAGCCCCGCAGCGTTCGTAGCCAAGTCCTCATCCTCAACACGTAGCCCCAAGCTCCCTGTCATCCAGAACGACTCCCCTGGTTCGCTACCAATCGCTGTGTCTCGCCCATCGCCAAAGCCAAGCCGGTCCCCACTCTCGGGAGAAGCTCAAGTGCAGTCAGCTCCTATGCGCAAGATAGACTCTGCAGACCTACTAGCAGCAATGCCAACATCCTTCTCAACGCCGGAGGAGGAAGGCTCTCCAGAGAAGAGTGACTCTGTGGCCAGCTACCGCCGCAGTTCACCGTTCCCATCCGCATATGATCACACACCGTATCGGACCGCATATGCCGCCGAAGTAGCGGCCGCGGCTGCCCTCGGTGATGATGAGGAATACGGCGGCGCCCTAGAGAGTGTTGTGGGCGGCGTTGACGGCAGGACTGGGCTGGATCCGGACATGAGCAGCTTCTCATATCGGCCCAGCTCCGTTGGGGTGAGGGCCCGTAGGGGCAGCGATAGCCATGGTGGCGTAGAGCCCATGAATCCCGGTCAGATGAGCTTTGGGATGAGGATGGCGTTTGAGAACGTTCATAAGGAGCGAGGCGGGAGGTAGATATGACTCGATCGGTTGGTTCGTGACAGTAGATATGGGCTGTGTTGGAGGGAGTTGCGGTTTCTTGTAGGGTTACTTTTTTGTTTTTTTTATTGCTTTCTTTTGGGGCCGAGTTTCCCTTTTGTATTGAAATATTGAGAGATATCGATGTTGTAGTCTAGCTACGCCTGTATCTTCTGCTTTCGCTCTCCTCCCTTCATGTGCATAAAAGTCTCGGACAGTTTCTCTTCTTTTCTTCATTCCCTTTCCTTTTGGGAGAGGTAGCTTCCTTTCTCTCTTTCACCACTGCTGTGTTTTTTTATTTCTTTTTTATCTCTTTTTATTTGTGAACCAGCTACACCTGGAGGGGGGGGGTTCGCGAGTGCTTGTCACTATGTATGGATGGTTGTTATGCATAACCAACAAGGGTCTTGTGGGTTTTTTTTTTTTATACATCTGTATCTGGGGGCTTACCCTCCTTGTGCTGTGGTCGGCCGTGGCCTTTGTATATGGGATGGTGTGAATTAGTGAATTTCCACAGTTGCATGTGCTGTCCTACTTCCTTTTCCATGGTGGGGGGTAATAATTGGGTCATCAGAACTCACTCGGACTTTGGTTGCATGTGATGGGGCGGATGTCTATAGCATAGGTGCAAGTACTAACGGCTCTTTACCCCGTAGGCTGGCCCAGTGTTGTGCCCCCCTCTAGTCGGACACATGTGAGTCGGTGTCCCATGACCGCGGTATTGTAGAGTTGCGATGGTCCTCTTACCGCGGACCCGTCGGCCGAGGCGACACCCCCCGTTGTGAAATCCATTACGGGGGGGTTTTAAATATTTGGCTCGAATATGTATGTACGAGTACCTAAGGCTATGCACACCGAGAACCGGCCGCCAAGAACAGTTCAATTGTGGATCGGTTGTGCCAAGACACGCAGTCCGGACTGCATGGACTGCAGTCGACTGTAGACTACATGGGGTTCACTGTTACTGTCATTGTTGCATTGTTGACATTGTCAATTGTTTATTATATAATTATGATGTTTAATAACTGCATCAACCTCAGCCCTTCAGTAGCGCAAGGCAATATGACAAGGCCTCCTCAATATCAAGAACACTGCCCCCCTATAAGAATAACCACCCTGAGCTTGGTAGAAGGGTAGGGTAAGCGCCCTATATAAGGGTACGTACCAGTCTTTGGCCCGGACGTACGTGCCCCTTATAGCGATTCAACTTGAAGTACTTTCCCTCGTGGATACGTGTATTTAGTTAGGTACTTGAGCAGAATAACCTTCTCTATATCCTGCTTGGATTATCTGGCCATCTTAACCCGCCCTCTCGATCAGGGAAGGAAGGGTACGTGGTGGTGGTGATCTCCCCCATTATAATTAAGGTGCTTTGATCAAACTACTGCTGTATATTGTCTGCCCCGTATCTATCTCGAACATGGTGCTTGTCCCAAACCCTAAGCCCTGACTGAATGGCTGTTTCTTGTCTCATAATCGCAATCCCAATTAATAAGCGATTCCATAATCCAAGGCCCGCTGCTTTGAAATTGGTATTTCAATAACGCCCGCACAGGTAAAACCTCGAGCCTTGTCTGTTTTTACAGAGGTACATATAAGAAAGAAAGAAAGAAAGAAAGGAGGAAGAAGGAAGGGAGGGAGGGAAAATACTTCTTTGTTACTTAGCTATCATTCATTCCCTAGTTAATTCTAGATATCTATCTAGTCTGCTACATATATACTACTACTACAGCTAAGCTACGATCAGCAGCCCCACTCTAAAATAAGCAAAAACGATCATCACCCCACACCGACCGCCATGCCAGGCTTCCTCCCCCTCTCCAAATACAGCTCCCTCATCTCCCTGACCACCCCCTACACCCCATCGCCCGTTCCGTCCGGCGCCGTCGCCGCCGCAGCCCTCGACTCCGCGCTCTCCCACCTATGGGGCACCTACCGGCGCACCAGCGGGCACCACACGCACGACATAGCGCACCTGGACCTCTTCCAGAAGACGCAGCTTCTGCGGCAGCTGCTGACCGTGCGCGACCCTGACCCCGCGCTGCCCGCGGGGGTCCTGGCAGACGTGGAGAAGTGCCTGCTGTACACCAACGGCAAGAAGGCGCTGACGGCGGCTGCGTCGCTCCCCGTGGTGCTTCCGGCGCAGCGCAGGATTGCGCTGTGGCGCGGCGATATCACGGCGCTGGCTGGCGTCACGGCTGTCGTGAATGCGGCGAATGATCGCATGTTGGGGTGCTTCACGCCGGGGCATAAGTGTATTGATAATGTCATACACGATGCTGCGGGCCCGAGGCTCAGGGACGACTGCGCGGCGATTATGGATATGCAGGATGGGAGGGAGCCGACAGGCAGGGTGAAGGTGACGAGGGGGTATCTGCTGCCGGCGAGATACGTGCTGCATACGGTGGGGCCGCAGGTGCCGAAGCGGCCGGAGGAGGAGCCCAGGGTGTCGGAGGAGGAGAGGCAGGAGCTGGCGGGGAGCTATGTGAGCTGCTTGGAAGCTATGGAGGAGCTCCCGGTCGAGGAGGGCGAGGGAAAGTCCATAGCGTTCTGCTGTATCAGCACCGGCGTATTCGGATATCCGCCGGAGGAAGCGGTGCATGTCGCCGTCGACACCGTGTTGTCGTATCTCGACGCACACCCGGACACGAGCATTGACCGCGTGATATTCAACGTCTTCACGGCCACAGACCTGAGCTTATACATCAGCAAGCTCAACAGTCTCCTCCCCAAACCCACCCTCACACCCGCGCACCTCCTAGCAACGCCTCCACCACCGCCCTCCCCCTCCCTCGCGCTCGCAGCACAATGGCTCAAGTCCGCGCCAAACCTCCTCATCACCGCGGGCGCCGGCCTCTCCGCCTCCGACGGCCTCGACTACACCTCCCGGGAGCTCTTCCGCGCCAACTTCCCCGCCATGTGGGAGCAGGGCTTCACCTGCCTCTACGACTTCTTCGGCT
The DNA here is from genome assembly GCA_024713785.1 of Morchella sp. 2018-W45. Lineage (NCBI taxonomy): Eukaryota > Fungi > Ascomycota > Pezizomycetes > Pezizales > Morchellaceae > Morchella > Morchella sp. 2018-W45. The sequence goes on from JAMGYZ010000025.1 coordinate 397,444, forward strand.
ACGACGGGTGGCCGTCGCCCGCAGCCAAGTGGGGCTACTACCTCACCCACATCCTCTTCGTGCGCGGGTGGAAGACGCCCCGCGGCGCCGAAAACAGCGTATACACGCGGCTACGCCGGCTCGTGGCGGCGCTCCACGGCGCGGGCGGCGAGCGCAGCCAGAACTTCTTCGTGCGCACCTCCAACGCCGACGGGCAGTTCATGCGCAACGGCTTCGACACGGCCCGGCTCACGATGCCGCAGGGCACGTACGAGCTGCTGCAGTGCATGCGCAAGTGCCGCACGGACGCGTACTGGCCCGTGCAGGAGTTCCTCGACAGGGCGCTGCCGTATCTGGACACTGCGGCGTGCGCGCTGCGGCAGGACCTCGACGGGTGGGAGGAGGCCGTCCCGACGTGTAGGCACTGCGGCGGCGACGTGTTCCTGTGTGTCCGTGGCGGCAGCTTCTTCACCGAGGTGCCGTTCGAGGAGTCCAAGCGGCGGTATCTGGAGTTTCGCAGCCGCGTGGTGAAGGAGGGGCTGGTGGTGCTGGAGCTGGGCGCGGGGTTCAATACGCCTGGTGTCATCCGGTGGGCGGACGAGAGGCTTGTGAAGGAGGGGGAGGGCCGGGTTAAGTTGGTGAGGGTGGGGATGGGCGGCACGGAGGCTGTCGATTGGGTGCTTGAGGGGGACGGGCTGGCGGCGGGGATTGACGGCGATGCGGGGGAGGTTGTGGAGGCGCTGCTGGAGCTTGTGGGTACCGAGTAATAGGCTATAAGGATAGAGCCATTTATAGATAATGGGATAGATACAGCCATAGGGCTTTTAATGAAATTGTTTTCTTTCTTTTGCTGAGTCTGCATCAAAGTAAAGAATATCAGGCCGTGCCATTCATCTCACGCCTGCCTTTATGCACCCATACAAAGAGCCACAAGAGTCTGTATCTAATCTTTATCGGTCCGTACCTTATCACCGCCACACCCAAAAGAAGATGTAGATTGATATACGTACTCCCCGCAGGTACCACCCTAGCACTCCCTTCTCAGAAGCTAGCAGCGAGACATCCAAGAGAAGGGTGTTTTCATCCCCCGCTGTGTGTGGTGTTGATATTGACACGCGGGCCAAAAAGTGGAAAGTCGGTCATTGAGGGCCGGGGGTTGCCAGGGAGACGGGACGGAGTAACCCTAATCCTAGCCTCCCTCCACCAAGCACAAGTAGTGTCGCCCGGTAGCTGGGCCGGGTTGAGGTGTCTGCTCCGCCTGTGTGGTGATGGCTTACGCCCATTCATAACCCGGGGGTCAGATGGCGACAGTCGCTTCCGTACCGGCCTGTTAGGTTAATTGGCGGTGGTTTTCTTTGCCGCTATTCTGTGGGAATGCCCCCTAGGAAGCGGTGATGGCATGTATGTGCATAGACACTACTAACTCTTGGGCTCTCCATCACGTCACCATCTTGACCTGTCCGCCGCTGTTTAAACAGATACATGAAGGACGTGGCAGAAGCACAAGAGCCCGGCATCCCCCCGAGCGGCCAGAACCAAAGCTTAGGCCTGGGTAAGGGAGTGCAGACCGCATGCATGTATGAAGTAATAAATATAAATAAGGGAGTGCAGACCTGGCCCCGGTCAGTGGGCCCGAGTGATAACGTGTGATTACTACCAAACCCCCAGGATTGCCTGGGTATACTGGGGTAAGAACAGGCGAGGGTTCCTTAGGAAAGACATTTGGCCTGTAGACCTATGGTATGGTAAGGTGTTGTATGTGTTAATCAACTATTCGCTATAACGCCCATTAATGACGGGCCTCCAGAACATGCGGCCACGATAAAAGAAAGAGAGCCATAGTTTCAAAAGCTACCACCGGAAGCGAGTAGCCCCACTATAACTGCTTAACCAAAAACCCGGTTTGGTGCATCATGAAATATCACTCTGTGCGTCCCGGGCTGGACACGTCATGGAGACCGCCTGTGTAGTCTTGCTCTATACAATACACCATACTCGCCAGACACATCTAACCAAGTTTCCGTCACCTCACGATGTTGCTCTACCGTACCAGCCAGGTAGGGGTTTATCAATTCTGTTCATTTCACCCCATTCCCGGCCCCGTGGGCTCACAAACCAACCAACCCACGTCTGCCTCAATAGCAGAGTCTCTAGAGCCGTGACGTCTTCTACACAATCCACGAACCGTGCAGTGTCTCGTAGCTGATGATCCCTGATCTACCCAGCCAGACAAAGCATTCCGTATATGACCGGGGGCAGACCCCGGCAGCGCACCAAAGCTTGTTCCTGGTCCTGTCCTGAGGAGACCAATCCAGGGGGACAGCTCTGCTTTTTGCCGAGGCGGCTTGTAAGAGGGCTGCAAACATTCAGGGACGGAGGGGCTGTCTCGGAATGTCTACAGGCTGCCCTACCTATCGCGTTTGGTAGTTCTCTATGTACTCCTGCATGGTGGTGTTTCGTGTAGGAACATCTCACTACAATCAAGCTTCATAGCTCGGGGAGATCAACATTGCCATAGACCTGTAATATGCTTTCTACCGGCCCATCTCTAACACATTATGGTATGCATATCTCACACGCACCACGAAGAAGCCTTTTACTAGCTACCAAAGCCGTCAAACAAAGTTCTCTACGCCAAGATATATTGAAATTTTCTCAACAACAGACGCTCCACGCCCGTCTCGTCTAGAGTATCAAAAACCCAAAACCCGATACAGTGTCACCGCACCCTAGACACCACCCTGGTAGCTACCTCTGGGCGCCGGAACCAGGGTCCTCTTCCCGAGCGCGCGACAACAGGTACGTGCAACCGATGACGTCCCGGACAAGGCCAGCCAGAAGAGAGGCAAGGGAGAGCTCTTGAACATTCACAGAGTAAAGACTCCATAGTACCAAGGTCGGTATCTACCCTACCTACCGGCACGGAGCTAGGACCTGTCAATCTCAGCGCCGCCTGAGTTATGGAGGGGGGGACAAAAAAAAATCTGTTCCAGGCACGGAATTAAGCGAGGGAAACACATGGGAGCAAGAGAGAGTAGAAGATCGATGGCTAATCAATTCAGTTCCGGGAGTGCATGGGATCTCAGATCTGATCTAGCCTTTTTCCCGTTATTCTTCCCGGAGTGCCTGCATCAGCCTTTTGGCTATAGACCAGTCCGCTCGAGCTGGGCATCAGAACGGGACGACGGGTATTTTGACAGTGCGGAGAGGTGGTGATGAGGAGGATCTATAGCGCTATCTAGTGGGAATGGGAAGGTGGAGGTGGAGGTGGAGGTGGAGGTGGAGGTGGAGGTTATCGTGAGGAGGTGAAGACTGGAGAAGAGGGATTTTCACCACGATAAACAGCGCAGCGGAACGGCTCCCCAGCGTCCGCTGCCAACGATGTACGATCTAGCACCGTTGGGAGATCGTGGAGCGACGACGTTCCTGCGTGTTGGGGTTGGCTATTTTAACGTAGGGCTGCAGTGACGATGCGGGTAAATCTTGAGAGCCACGAGTGATTTCCTGTGACGCGTGTTGAGTGATGAGTAACCCAGCCCAATCAAACAAAACCCGCCAGACAGGAACACGAGTCGCAATATATCAATTCCAAGATGGGGAGGGGATGGGGGGGATGGGTTGAGAATAGCCCGGTAGAGGTAGTCAGTGGAGTAAGAACCTATTGGACGATGCCCAAGATCGGGGGGGGGATCTGGGCTGAGGGGGGGACATTTATCCGGTGTTTCTGCTTTCTTGTTTAATTTGCTGTTCGCGATCTCTACCACCATCTATCTATGTAGTGTTCTGTTCGTAGAGGAGGGAGGGGTTTCTATTCTACCCCACATACATATGCTCAAACAATAGAGTACATGTAGGGTTTTATCCGGGCATCGGCGGCGCGAGCTCGAGCACAGTAATGGTTTCAGGTGGGGGCTTCCCTACATACATACATACACAGCTGGCCAGGTGTATATACACATCTTGTATTGATTACAGAGCGAATGTTTCGATCGCTGCGGGGAATGGACTTGGAAACATGTACGTACGTAGGTGCAGGTTTCATGTGACGCTTTGTGTGTTTTCTGGTGGTATGTGTGTAGATGTGGAGAGGGGGCACAGCAGAAAGATACCCGCGCGCGCCGGCCGGCGGCGGCGAGCCGACACGGCGGTGCGGCCCCGCGACGTTCAACCCCCCCCCCCCCCCATATAGGTACTTAGAGTAAAGTACAATGTCGCACACACACAGAGCCTCATGCGTCAGCCAACCCAACCCAACCCCACCACTCACCACCCCACCACCACCAAAGCAGATCCCCGAACCATGGAAACAACCCCAAAAGCAAAAGAGAATGAAAAAAATAAAAAATAAAGAATAAACATCCAGACCGTTTACCGGAGACCTACGGTTTGCAACCACGTCACCGGGTGGTAGTGGTAGTGAGTGGTGGGTGAGTGGTGGCCGGCGATCGGCGTGGAAAGATGAGATCCGCTGGCCCTGCGTGGGTCGGTTTGGAATGATGGGTTGGGTGGGTTGATGATGGGTTTGGTATTGTAGGTAGGTACTTACTAGGTACTAATACTACTACTACTACTACTACTACTACTACAATAGAGTAGAGTAGGATTCACAGAGCAGCTGGTACTCAGGTAGAGTGCTCAGGCAGACACATGTAGGTGAGCGTTTCCACTGTACCTACTGTACTGTACCACGCCCGACGTCACAGCGACAGCACAGAGATAAGGCCGATAAAGCTTGCTGCCTGCTTGCTTCTACCCAACTACAAAACGCCAGAAAGAGTATCACGCGCGCGCTCACAGGGTAGAGTAGAGTAGAGTAGACGCACGACATGATTGCGTCTATTGAGAAAGTGCAGTGGGACACGACAGAGGCGCCATCTGCGACAGGCAGGGCAGTCGTTGAATATGGGGTTGGAGGGCTGACAGCTGTCGACTCGTCTCGTGTTGGAGTTGCCGGTACGGGTTTGGAGGGGGGTGGTGCTCGTGACGAGAGGAGGGGGGAGGAGGGGGAGAGGTGTGGGTGGGTAGGATGACGGGGTAGTGCTGCCTTTTTGATATGTAGAAGAGTAGAGTAGCTATGTAGAATGGGGTACTTGACATGCCTACCTACCTACTTAGGTAGAACAGAGCAGAGCAGAGCAGAGCAGAGCAAACAGTAGGTAGCTCTCAGCGCTAGCTGGAAATGATACTTCTCTACAGATACATACGTACGGATGAACACCTACATACAGACATGCTCTACCCAAGCAGAGCATCTACAGAAGAGCATCATGAGCTGAAGCCAGACATCTCATCATCATCCCTCTAGGCCCTTCGTCTCCAGCCCAACACAATACCCGGTTATCTAGGCGTGCTGCTGCTGCTTTGCTAGTTTCAATTCCAATCCATGAATTGATAGCCAACCCTACATAACATAACATAACATACATACATAAACGAAACCCCAATACCAGCGCGACAATCCAGATGACGATGACGATGGCGCCGGCGAGCCAATCGATAGAGCGGCCTCTCGACAGCGCTCTGCCTGGATGCGATTTAAACACAGCCCTGCCTGCCTGTCATGCCGGCCGGAAACCGGGCATCGCGCATATACTGTATAGAGTAGAGCTGCCATTCGGACCACGTCTCTGACAGGAAGACAGGCGAATTGACCACATGCCTTCTCCTCGCTTTCCAGCTGACTGGTTATGTAGCTAGCTGGTTTGGTTGGTTGGTCGGCTGGCTAGTTGGTTGGTTGATTGGTCGATCCGGGAACTCTCGGGGCGGCGGAGGGGGGCGCGGGGAGAAGGGGGGCAGTCCGCTCTACTCTGGAGAAGAGTAGGCACTCTACAGATGGATGGGGTCCGTCCGGGGATCTTTCAATTGTTTGGTTTTACCTGCCCGGTAGTGCAGTGTGCTCTATCCGCCTGCCTACCCATGCCAGGGTCACCCCCGGGCGCAGAGACGGCGGAAAATCAGATCATACCCGGATTTGATCTAATTGATTGATTGATATTCCGTTCGCCTCGCCCTCACGGAGTGGCAAGCTAGTCCTTCTGGAAAGGGCCCCCCTACCTTCCCAAGGGCCATGTAGGGTTGGGTTGATGCCAACTCATCACCAGGATGAAGCTGACCTTTTTTGGGACCCTTTTTTTTTGGGAAGGAAGGGGAAGGCGAGAGCAGGAGGCTGGGAGGATGGCTTAATAAGGTGTTAGAAAATATGTAGGTAAATACAGATTTATGCCTTAGAGAACTGTATGTATGTATGTAGGTAGAGGAGAGAATGGATGTACGGTACTCGATGTGTAGGTTATGTGGGTTGTAGGTAGGACAGGACAGATATCGAGAATTGCCATGACGGGAACCGCCGCCAACGTAAGTTACCTCCTACTCTACTCGACTCTGGCAGTGAGAGGTATGCAGCAGTAAGAACTTGTACTCTAGCCAGATGAGGCGGGCGTTACGGAGGGATCTACTGTAGCTTAGCTGAAAAAGAAGGGTGCATGGGTTATATGTAGGTGGACTTGTAGAATATGTAGCTAACGTATAACTACATCTTACTTAGCTCTCCGGGTACATGGCAGCAAGCCGGCCAGAGAGAGACGTACGGAGTCCGGAGAAAGGCAGAAAGAAGAAGAAGAAACGTGGGGAGGATGATGGCGCCGTTCTGTTCTGTTCTGTCCCTGTTCCTGTCCCTGTGCAGCTTATTCTGTTTTGTAGATCGTGGCTACTGACTGACTGACGTGGTGAGGTAAAGGTCTTGGTTGGTTTGGCTATCAGTTCAGAGATACCCAGCGAGCTACCTACATCAACATGTAGTACATACGCGCCTTATGTAAGGAAACAACAGGGCCGGGCCGGACGGGGGGGGGGGGCGGCGAGAAGACCGTGGTATCATGAAGTTACCTACTCTCTATGGCCTTTTTTCTGCCTACTTACATCTTACTCTATTTACTTACTCTAGCAGCAGCAGGTTTCCCGAACCTCCCCTTTCCCTCCTCCCCCTTCCCCCTTCCCCTTCCCCTGACCCCATGTTTCCATCTCTCCCCATCTCATCACGGTGCTGCAGTAGCTGCAGCACCGTCGTTGTTGAAACTGGAGGTTGGTAGTTACAGAGAGAGCTGGTTGGTTAGAGCGGTGCCTCGGATGGGGTTAGGGTCTCATGTATGCATGTAGTTGGAATAGTATTATTACAGGGTTCACTAACGCGTTTGATCTAATCATCTAATCGCAATCGGATCATCGATTCGATGCACGATAACTCTTACATAACTAACCCCATTCCACACACACAACACCTACAAACGGGCCGGGTCACCTGACTGGGCCTCGCTCGCTCCCTCCCGTGCGTGCTTTCTCCGATCTGATCATGATCGGAGGGATGGGGGGCATTTGTTTTTTTTGTTTGTGGGGGTGGTGGTTCTTTTTTTTCCTCGGAGGAAGAGGGAGAGGGAGGGAGGGAGAATGAGACAGCAGGTTAACGCCGGGCTAGCTAGATGATGGCATGGGGCATCCGGATCGGAGGGAGGGACGTGGGATTACAGGTTTGTATGTGTGGTTTTTTTGGGCGCGCCGGCGCGGGCTTCGGCCGAGATGAGATGAGCTACCTAGATGGGCGTGAGGGTTGTGCTGCTGACGGTACATACAAACCTACTTCTTACCCACAGCGCTGGCCATGGAAGAAGAGGAAGAAGAAGGGTGGAAGGACAGAGGGGCAGAGTGAGATTGCGGAGTTAACGAATCCTGTTTCGGCGTAGGATAAGGATTCGATAAGGATTATCGATAAGTGTTTAACCACTTGCCGAGAGACAGACAGACAGACAGGACAGGCGAGGCGAGGCGGTTGTGTGATTCCAGGCCCGCTTGTTCGTTTGTACGTGGGGATGCGCAGCGCAGGCAGGGTTGGTGCTGGTAGGTTGTAGGTAGGTATCGTGAGATTGCGGGATATTGGGATACGAAGTGGAGACAGACAGACAGGACAGCAGGACAGACAGACAGACAACGGATAGACATGTGCTGGGACCGCCAAAATCTAGGGCGAACGACCGGGAAACAGGAAAACTGGAAACATGACGATATGTAGTAGCTAAGTACTGTATGTATATCGTCACCGAGGGAACTCGAGAAATCGGGAGAGCGGTCATTGACCCTCTTCCCCCCCCTCTCCCCCCACTCGACAGCAGTCCGCGGTCAATGATTGCCGATGCAATGCCGGTAGTGTCTGCTGGATGCGAAGTTGCGGCCGGTACATGTGGTAGGTATACATACATTTAGATAAACATAAGAATCCAAACCGCAGCAGCCGGCCGGTAGAGCTATGTAGGGCTCATCTCGCAGCAGCGCAGGAGATGAGATGTCATGAAGCTTGGTCTTGGGAGCTCACATTTGGGTTGGCTTCTGGAATGAATGCAAAGACAAATAAACAGCTGTTTACGAAACTGGATCCGGATGCGGAGTTGTGTTTATGTTTGGAACTCCGGTTGGTTGAGCCTACGAATAACATACCTGGGTTGCTATTTTGCTGTTCGAAACACTTTGGTTGTCGTGGGTGTACCGGTACATACAAGCCACAGTATACAAATAGAAACCACGCACCACTCCACACACACACTTCCATATCCGATAATAGAAACCGCACGCGTGGGGGCTACCCTTGCTTCGGAGGATAGTTTGGCCAAGGATGTGTATAAAGATGTTTGCAGGAAGGCAGAGTGAGTACGATACGGCAATGCACTAACTGAGATTGGGTGCTACATGCATGGATATGGATCTACGAGAGGCGATCCATATATCATGGGTAAAGCATCAATTTCGGAGAGATCCTCGTGGCGTTATCTATTGGCCCCCAATTGCAATTTGCAATGGACTAAGGCGTTGGGGTGCAAACGGACACCTGCCTGGTCGTGAGTGCTGTGCTCGGAGAGGTAATAATATCGCGGGACGTTGGGTTTGGAATCTGTGAGGTGCGAAGGAATGGAGTGAGTGAGTGAGCAAGTGAGCAAGTGAGTTTTTTTTTTTTCATCTCGGCGGGTTTGATTTTCAGCTTCAGCCACAGTGTGGTGGGTGGGTTTGGGTTTTGATATGTCCGATTTGAGGATAATAGTGTGGAGGTCTTTTTTTTAATTTTATATCTCCATGTGTCTACTGTATGGTATGTATGTAGGGGGATTCTACTCTACTCGGTACTCTATGTAGGTACCGCTGATATCTACATATGTGCTATCCAGCACTGGATTTCGGTAACGTCTGTCTGTATGCACACAGCGGCGGCGGCATACTACATCATAGACTGCTCTCCCAAACTTCCCATTTGCGTGTCGGGTATTAGCGAGGAAGAAGACGTTGAACGTCTCGTCCAGTGGGAGAGTAGAGTAGGCAGGTGCTGCGATGATATGATACTCGTCAGATTAGCACTCACCGAACGGTCTCATGACTATTGGTTCCGGTCCGAATAAACAAACAAGTTTCTGACTAGCTAGTAGGGTAGGGTAGGCTAGGGCGACCAATGATAGGTCGACCACGAAACGAGGAAACACCCTGAAGGGACATTCGAGGTCGTGTTCGGAACTCGGCCATCATGGTAGAGATGGCCCACACCGTCTCGGGCAGGCCTGTGATCCGTTTCGTTTCGCTTGGATGTGCGAGTTTTTTTTTGTAGGTGGTTTGTCAGTGGTCACATTATTGGGGCTTTTTTGCTACTCGTGCGGGTGTTTAGGCGACGGGCTGGGCGGAGACGGAGGGGGGTGGAGGAGCGGAGGAGGAGGGGGACGTTCGTTGGGTTAAATTACTCTAGTTTTTAGTTTTTTTAGTTTTTTTTTTAGTTTTTTTTTTTTTGAGGGGGGGGTTTCTTTTCGTTGGTCGCTCTGTGGTGTCCTATGGATTGGATGCTCTCGATTACATGACTGCAACTTATCTGCTACTCTACTGTGTTGCCGCATCTTCACACCACCTAGGCCTCTGTACTCTATCTACTGGCATGTAGCCTTAAAGGGTGTCTCCCCTGTACGGTGCGTCAATGCAGTGGAAAATTTTGCAATCTACATGCAACAGTCTGAGGGCAATATGATAGATGTGGCGCGTGAAGGCAAAAAATATTGGGTTCGACGAAATCTCACTTGAGAGCTAGAGACTAGAAGAACTGAATTGGGGTGTGAGAGTGAGTGCGCAGGTAATTGATTGATTGCTGGAGGTCAGATAAACCTAGTCCTAGTTTGATGTCTCTGCTGACTGCTCATATGACATGGGTAATGTCTGAGGTCTAACTTGCTAACTTGCTCTCCATCCCTCCCTCCGACGGAGGAGGAGGAGGAGGGGAAGGGGAAGGAGGGGGGGGGGAGGGGGGGACAAAGGCGGGCTTACGAAGCGGTGGTGGGAGTGAATGGGTTGGTTGTCACGGAAACGGGGGGAAGAGGGAAGCTGGGGATGATGATCATGAAAGGTATCCGACAGGCCCATTCCAACGGACGCTTGCCACGTCGACAGCGGATGTCAATGAGGGCAGGTACCGCCTGTAGAGTACTGTATGTACCGTAGAGTACCTGCTCTACTGCAACGCCCAGTATGTACGATGTACCTGCCTGCCTGCCTGCTTACCTGCCTCCCCCTATGGATCATGGAGCTATGCGGTTCTGAGAAGGAATAATCTCCCACTGCATCTGAAAAGTCCCCCCCCCCCCACACACATCCGGGCGTCCTTTTGCCTTTTGTTGAGAGAGATCTCGTTTCTGTAGCATTTACTTGCCATATGGGCCATTTTACGCGCTGCACTGCAAAGCATAGCGGGTTTATTTTATTTTTATCCTTTTTTGTTTGCTTTCTAATGTATGCGAAAAGAAGGAAAAAAATATTAAAAATCAAAATAAATTATGGACCGCTTATTTTTTTTTTATTTTTTTTCCCCCTTCCTTTTTGTTGATTGAGGGAGAAGTTCCTCAGTCACTTATAATGTGAATTATCATTTCCCTCCCATTACCCCCCCCTCTCACCCCCAGTTCAACGTCGTCATCATCAACACCGTTTTTAACCACAACCACACCCTAGTAGAGTCACTCGAGTAGGAGCACTTGCAACTGTAATGTGTGCTGATATTCTTCGTGTTCCCTCATTCTAAAACCTCGTCAAGGGCCCGGTTTTGGACAAGTCTCGAAAGTACTCCGGCCAGCAGCAGGAGGAGTTGCGGTGGTTGAGGTTGCGCTTTCCCTTGCGCTTTCCCTGTTCTGGTCTCACCGGCTTTGAACCACACAACCGCGCGCAGTTCTGCTGTCTGCTGTGGATGGTGTCAACACACACACTCACAGCAGCTAGTTATGGCAGGCAGGCAGCCCCGTTTTCTGGGTTGGTTCGCATGTATGTAGATATATTGCGGTAGGTATGTATTTGTATTTGTATGTAGCACACACACACAACAGTTCAAGCCTCAATTGCCTCTGTCCGATTCGTGGACGATCCAGGACTTTTTTTTTTTTTTTTTCTTCAAAGCTGTCTTTTAATCCTCCCCACACCCTAGTTTTCACGAAAAGAGGAAGGGAGGGAACTAGACGTTCCTAAATGCGCTACCCCACATCCCATTGGACGCTGGGCATAGAGCGGTTCCCTGGTTGGGGTTGCCGAGTGACTAGAGACACACAAGGGCGTGAACGAAACAACGCATCCACTGGCACTGAAAATCAAGTAGGCCATGAAGTAGGCAGTTTGAAGCAAGCACTCCACTCTTTTTTGGGGGCGTAAAAAATTATTCACTGGGACTTAATTGATTTTGTTACAACTTGTGCCCGCACGGTCCCCGCACATATGTATGTAGAGAAGCATGAGAAAGAAAAAAAAAAAACTGCCCTGCTTTGTCTCTGGTACTACGATTTTTTTTTTTTTACCCTTCAATAGTCGTCACTTTCCCGCAGGTGATGCGTATTTTCTTTCTTTCACCACATATCCCCTCTCCTCCTCCGTCCCCTCTCTCCTCCTCCTCTACCGCCAGTGAATGCATCACTCATACATATTCCCTACTCTCTCCGTATCCGCCTTCCATTGCACTACCTACATCCTGCTACTACTACTAACTAGAGAGTACTGCTACTACCAATTAATTCCATCCCCTCATACCCCTGCAGTTTGAGTGGGTCCTTGTCTTGTTAAGCGACTACTTTTTTTGTAGACCCTCGACTCCCCTCCCAACTAGAGTAGACTACTCCCCTCCCCTTCCAGTTCCAGAAGCCCCCCAAGGTTACCGTCCTCAAGGAAGCCACATCCCATCTTCCTCCTGCGATCCATCGTCGTCGTTTATAACTAGTCCAATCCCCACACCCCCCCCTCCAGCTGCTTGCTCTCTCACTGGATCTTCCAACCCGTCCATCCATATCCAAACACAGCACACCCTCTTCAATCATCGCCCATAGACATCATCGATACGCTCCCTTATCGGTCTGGCCTGCTTGTTTGATTGCTTGATTGATTGTTTCTACCTCGACTGAAGCAGCAGCAGCAACAGCAGCAGCAGCAAACCGTTCGTTGTACCATACATATTATATCTGTCCATCGCCCCCCCCCCACCCACTCTCGCATCTCTAATCGATATCGTTGACGATACCGATACCGAGTCCCCGTTATCAGTTTATCAAGATATAGCCTATCCTATTCACCTCGCGTAGTTAGTGTAATATTAAACTTCTATCTTCCCCACAGCAGTAGCAGAGGCAGAAGCAGAAGCAGAAGCAACAACACTTCTCAACAACCATCGAACCACTACCATTAGCTACAATAGCTCACACCCTTACCAATGGCTGTATACGAGGAACCGTATGTCGAGGATTACAACTCGGAGCTGTCTGAGGCCATCCCTCTGACAAGACGGCAAACAACAAAGCGTGCTTCGGGTCTTTCAAATTCGATATCTGCTGATTCAACCAGCTATGAGCCGGAGAGTACAAATGTGTCGGATTCCGGATACTCATCACACGCTGAGGCCAGTACCCCAGGAGAGACTCCTCCGCCAAAATCAGCAACCCCAAGTACCCCATCAAGGAACCAAGCTCGACCCAGCCGCTCCCCATCAAATCCAGCACTTCCACCATTCACTAGACCCTCAAACAAGTCTTTCTCTCGTACCCAGTCTTCAGGAAGTGTCCCCCGGAACATCCCAAGCAGTTACAACACAATAAGGAGGGAATACAGGGAGAGCTCGCCGTCAACGTCGACCGGTGGGGCGGATGACTGCGATTGTGCGGATTGTGGGAAGCCTTCAAAGCCGGTGACTAGCTCCCCAAGTAGGAACAGTGGTGTTTGGCCAGTTGGTGTACCAGAGCATCCGTACCAAGCGACGTACTCTTCGTCGCCGTCGTCTTCTTCGTATGCTTCCTACCCATACTCGTCAAAGTACGATGTTTACAGCGAGAGTGCTCCAACCCACTCGCCGTATGCTACTGATCCTCGTGAGGGATCATCTTCAAGAAGGGAAAGGGAAAGGTCATCGACACAGTCCTCGATGCCTCCTCCCCCGAGACCATTGTCGACTTTTGCAGGGGCTTCAGCAACAACGTCTGCGCACACCCCGACTGGGTCATGGACGCAATCTACTTATAGTTCCGGATATGCCGCACACTCATCATCTCCAGCTCCCGCAGCGCCAGCTCCATCTTCAACATGCCCGCCGGCATATGGCTCATCGATGTACCCTCCTCCTCCGCTAGATACATCTGTGCACACCTCCTCCTCCCACTCATATGACTACTCACCTTATGCTCCTCCGTCAGCATCCGCGTCGTATGGACATTCATATACTTCTGATTCATATAGCCAGAGCCCGGTCCCGCCAGCACCAAACTACTACCAGGAGCCCACTTACCACTCGGACAGCTACCATTCTGACAGCTACCACCAGCCAGAGTATAGCTCCCTGCCACCTCCACCCGCGTTTACAGGACGCAGGGGTAGCATGCATGCCCGAGCAAGCGCAGCCGTGCTGGACTCGAGTGAGTACTACACTCAGCCGGAATACACTCACCCACAGGTAGAGAAGCACCGCGAGCGCCGCTCAAGTAACCGTGTCCACAGCTCCGAGAGGCCCTCGTCATGGTATAGTCAGTCGCAGTTCCAGGATGTTCCCAACCGAAGTGTCTCCGTCCCCCCGGCCCAGTCAGATCCTCAAGCCGTTCCCTCATCGAGCCGTAGAGTGGCAACGCCGCAGCCGATCAGGAGAAGGGATAGCAGCAACTCGCAGGGGTCGGGTTCGCACTCGTCGAGACTTCCGTCGTCACTTTCTCGCTCGATGGAGAATTGTGCTATTGATGATGAACCGCCTTCACGCTCGTCTCGCCATGGGCACAGCCACCACCGTAGCAGCGGGTACTATGAACATCATCAGCACAGTGCTGTCACTCGTAGGGATGCGGGGACTTTGATGCAGAATAGCCACAGTAACCGTAGCAGCGACTCTGGAAGCAGTGGATATAGCCATGATAGTGGGAGGGAGGAGCTGGTTGTTCTTGATTCGGATGAGCCGTTCACTATGAGGTACCCGGCCGGCGTGCCGGTCAAGCTGTCGCTTAATGGTGGACACTCCCCGAGGACTATTTCTGTGGGAAACAAGAACGAAAACTATGAGTATTCGATAGGATACAAGTACATTCAGCAGAGGCAGCAACAGCTGCATGCCCAGCTGGGTTTGGAGACTGAGCACTATGATCGCCGAACCAGTGCGGATTATTCGCACAGGAGCTATGAACGCCAGAGAGTTTAGGACTTGATGAATTTATATGAGGGAAACGGATGAGCATCGGAGTTTGCTCGGTTTTTTTATGTCCGGTTTTTGACGATATGACTGTTCTTATATCTCCTATGTTTTTGGGCGGCCGGTATTTGTTTTATATTTTCTTTTTCTTCTTCCCTTTGTTCGATAAAGATCATCGGACTCATACTTGACTCATTTTGACCCATGGGTGGCGATTAATCCTCTTTCGGCAAGGTTCTCTTGTCTTCCCTTCACTTTATTAAAACTATTTTTTATTGGGGGGAAAAAAAGGAAGCTGGACTGGCGACACTTCTTGTGTTTGTTTATTATGTTTTTATATCTTTTATAACTTTTTTTTTTACTTTTTTTTTTTTTTCAACTCTTTCTTTCTCTTACGGTTTAGCGACAAGAACGCGGTTTCTTTAGCTCGGGGCACCTTGGTATTGGGTTGGGCGCGCGGTTTTGGATTGGGTTTTCTTTAAGATACCTTTTGTGTACTTTTTTCTCCCCCTATTGCCTATAAGATATTTGCAGGACTTCTTCGGATTCCCGGGAGAGGGAGAGGTTGCTATTTCATGTGCTGTGCTGTGCTTTGCTATGCTCGATTGGCAGCATGTACTCTTTTTTCTTCTTATATTCCAATATGTGGCCCTTAGGATGGAGGATGGGTAATGAACTACCTGGTTATCTTGTTTTTTTTGCCCGCTAGATGGTGCCGGTTGCTTATTTACTTTTTTTTTCTTTCTTTTTTTTTTACTGCATCCTACTAATACTGCTGCTGCTGCTATACGACTACTATTGGAACGGCCCGTGCCGTGCCAGAGGCAGAGGGAGGAGGGGAGTGGAGGACGGCGGGCCTGCAAAACCGGGGAGAAAAATACTTTGTGGGGAGGGGGGGAAAAAACTGGGAGAGGGGGGTTATTCTTTCGAAACACTCTTTTTTTTTTTTTTTTTTGTAACCTTTGCTTTTGTTTTGTTTACATGTCTTTTTAGTATTCAGGCAGGCAGGCAGGGAATGGGGGGTTGGGGTTGGTAATGATTATTAACGCTTAACGTTGAAACTGAAGTAACGATTACGAATGTTATGCACAAAAATTCAAGTTATATTCTTCTTTTATATGAGTCTGGGTGCCTTGATGCGGGTTTGTTAGTTAGTAAGACCTACATAGCTAGAGCTACATACTACGTAGCTAGAGGGTCAAGCTTTGATTTTCACTCGGGGTGATCAACACACCACACCTTTGCGGAATGTCTGTGCTGGACAATTCCGGCCGCCCTATCATTTCCCGCTGCGGGCTTGGTACCGGCTCCCGTCGTGATGTGGTGACAGGCAGTTACACAAAGTATCACCTTACCCGGCCCTACACCAACGTCATGGTGGTGAGCCTATGCTATGCACAGGTGTAGCCTTACGTATAAAACTGAAACATCTACTATGGTTCCCAAAAAGCGCTCTTCCTTTATGTCTGGTTGTTCTCATGCATTAGCGCCTGAAGTTTGGTGTAAACACGTCCGGGTAAGCAGCTGCAGTTCCTAGAATACTTAGATGTGCCATAAAGTTCGCAGGTTTATGCATGAGAGAGGACCTACACATCATCCTTCTTTCCTCCATCGTTTCAGAACGCCGCCTTGCAACCATCCCCATCAACTGTCTGGTTCTTGGTGAATCGAAAGATGAAATATTTATGATTGATCTTCCGGACAGTAAGAACATCAGTGCTTTAAGGGACCAAATACACGGCAACGAATCCGTTTAATATTTCTACAAACTTTGCAAAATGTCGACAGCAGGGTCAACGAGTAGGCAAGGTACTATAAACGTGGTTGCATACACACGCTGCATTAAATTATCGATGCATGTTCCTTCAGTTCATTGTACTAAGTTCTTTTCGGTTTGTAGGTCCCAGTAGTCTCGGTAGCGGTGTCACGATCTGGTATCAAGTTCGAATCGAGGGACGTAGGCCAGTGGAATTGGAAAATTTCACTGGGAAGTCCGTCTCTAGTCTGCGAAACGCAATCAAGAAGAGAAGCAAGCTTGAGGATGCAGAGGATACACTGTCTCTCTTCGTCGCCAAACCCGGTAAAGAGGAGGAAGACTTGCACAACCTAGAGGATGAACTTGGGGATTCTTTCGACTTCAACCAACTTATTGAATCCTACGATATTAAACGAGCGAATCCTATCATCGTTAGGCTACCAGGTAAGTAAAACTCATTTCGTTTTTAACTACGCATGTTTGCTAACTGTACTGTCATCGTTAACCCCAGCCGGTAAGTGAAACGTATTCTCTTTTCTAAGTATGCATCATTTCATTCCAGACTTAACCTTATTGTTTTCTCTTCACAGACAAACTTACGGACACACAACTACTTGCGCTTGTTCCCCCCCCTATTACCTATACACCCCCGGAGAAGAAGACGGGGGGTACGACAAAGTTACCATGGGGACGCACCCCCACTTCCGTTGAAAAGTGGGGTGGCTTCATACTTAATGCAAATGAAATGGCCGTGGACGGCACTACTCCGCGGTATGATCGGCCAACTTTTACGGACGTCGAGGCCTCAGGAGAGGCAGACGTTCAGGAGGCGCTCAATTTCAATGTGTTTAAAGTACTCTCGACGACTATAGGAGCTCGGCAATCGTCAAAAGAAAGGTTTCTCCGCCCGACCGCTATTAAGAGCATCAAAGGCAATCCAGACTTTGTCTTAGCAGCTGGTGACACTGGCAGCCCCTTGCTCCCTATTGAGGTGAAGACGAGGTGGATTTTGTCTGATGACAATATGGTGGAGAGTTACAAAGATAGCAATGCTCGAGAATGCGTCATCAATTCAATAAGACAGATCTTTGGATACATGGCGCACAACGAGTGTCAATACGGTGTCCTATCCACTTACGACAAAACATGGTTTCTCTGGAGACCCAAAGACGACCCTAGTCCGCTCTTCGTATCAGACGTCGTGAGGGATGAAGCTACCAGCCCCACTTTGTTAAGGTGTTTCGCGTACATCATGATGTTAGCACGTCTAGGTCCCCACTGTCCTCTCCCCCCAAAATCGGAATCACCATCGCCGAGTCATGGAGATGACTATGACCCTCCGGAAGAAAGAGATGATGAGGACAAAGACTCAACATACAAACCCCCCAAAGGGTCTTCCGGGGGTGGCGCGGGTAGTAAGAACGGCAGCAACAACAACACGAGCAGGAGAAACCAATCTAATACCAGGGGAAACCGGGAGGCGGCTGGTAACAAGCAGTTGAATAGAGAACTAAGGCTAGAGATGTTCGACTGGGATAGCTTCGAGACGACTGATGTGCTTGGGTACGGGCGTAGTGGAACGGTGTTTGAGGCGACTTTTCGAGGAGAAAGAGTTGCGCTCAAACTCTGCGATCTGTGGCAGCACCCTGAGTATCATGAGGAGATGCTCACGGAAGTCAGGACTTATCTGGCATTGGAAAAGCTCCAGGGACACGCCCTTCCGAAGCTTAAGAGTGCCGGGTATACGCCGGGAGGTCTTTTCGCACTTATGACGGAGTTCGCAGGCTCACCGATCGAAGTAGAGGATTTAAGTGACAAGGAGCGTGAAGAGATCGTGAGATTACTGGCGGATATCCATGGCCATGGCTTTCTACACGGAGACATCCGCCTAGACAATATTCTTCGACATTATCACGACGGGCTTAATAAGATCATGTTCATCGACTTCGCCTTTTCTAAGAGAATTTCGGACCAGAGGGAATTCAAAAGAGAGATGGCCAGTTTAAAGAAAATTCTCAGACCTCACTCTGCTAAAAAGCCTCGTTTTGTCTAATTTTTTTATTTTATTTTGCTGGTTTTTTTGTCTTGTACAGTAGAATCTCGCTATAAGGATGGTCGGGACCAAGAGTACGTATCCTTATAGCGAATTATCCTTATAGAAAGTGGGGAATTCTAGCAAAACGGCGGCCGCGGACCGGCCACTGGTATCCTTATAGCGAGTATATCCTTATATAAAATATCCTTATACGTAGCGAGAGTCTACTGTACTTCTATTATTTCTTTTTTTTTATGGTTGTCAACCCTCCGCACACCATCATTTTCGCAGCACAGGCCCCAGAAGCGAAGCTAAGATGGTTTGAGAATCTTTTCTTGTAGTTTGATAGGCTAGAATAAAAAAGTGTGCCTGGAGGTTGACAACCATACCGCAAAATCATGAATTGCATCCTTCGTATTAATGTAGATACTACATATGAATCGGCGAATGCATCGGCATATGCATCCCAGTCTCATTTGACGACTTTCATGATTCAGAAAAAAATATACGGGAATTGAAGGTGAGTGGTTCAACTAACAAACTGCACGTCTTACCAGCTAGGCCATCAACTGATATAATAATGACATGATATAGCGCTTATCATGCGAGCCTATGGCTATTGGGCGACTTTCCTAATGCCCTTCCTGATAAATTTCCTAACGACTTCCCCTTTCCTAATGACCTCCCCGCAAAATGGTGGTAAGGTTGTCGTGAAATGCATCATGCACATCTCTCAAGAGAGCCGATGCATTATCATGTCCGGTTTTGTATGGGCAATGTGTCGATAGTGCATCAAATCATGCATTTCCTGGCGTGGTAGAGCCTTGTATATTTTTTTCAGTTATTTTTTAATTTGTTTATCTCATGCCACAGGATGGCGGTGGCCGGGATTGCATACAAGGGTGAGGAAGAGGAAAGGAAGAGAAGAAAGGAAGAGAAGGGATATTGCTTGGGTTCTCTGGCATAACTCTCGGAGCAAGACTTGGAGATGCTTGTCTAATTCTTTTGTTTTTTTTTGTCTATTATTCTTTATTTTTCTATTTCCTATCATCATTCCCAATTACAAGCCTCCTACAATCCAAAGATTCCTTTTATTCCAGATATGCACCTTCCGCGCTCCTGTATTTATAGAAGTAGTACCAAATGTCCACTTTGCCTGCTTTTCTTGCAGTACGCCCCCATATAACCCACCTCACCACGTAGGCAACAACAATGATATAATGGCGCTGGCGGGAGGGATGTTTGTGCGCGAGCACGAATAACCACAGCGGGTTTACCTCTCCTCGGGCCGGACCCGCTTGCGTGGTCGCAATTGTCCCCATATCTGGGCAGCACCCCTAGAAGTGGTTGGCGAGGGCCCCCCAGCGCATGAATCATGGTCCTGCGGAAACGTTTCGTCGCGTTGCCGCCCCGCCGGCCGGCTTCTGGTCATTGGCCCCGGGGGTGCTTGTGTCTCGGGGATGCGACCCGTGCGGATCCTGGGCTGGGATTGCGGACTGGACTGAGTAGGTGAGGTTGGTGGAAATGCAGGAAGAAAAAAATCCCGTTCTGCAGATGGTTGGCGTTTGGGTTTGTGTATTGGGAGCGGTATCACTGGTGGTTAGTTTGCTGGTGGTGGAGTAGGTACTCTACTCTACTCTGCTCTGCTCTGCTCTGCTCTGCTCTGCTCTATGTACTTACTTACCACCTCCGTGTACCTCACATACACATACTCTGCCTTCGTTTGAGAAACTAGAATCTACCCCGTATTATGCCATGCCATGCCCATGCAGGATCGATATAACCTGGGTAAGTACATGTACTCTAACCTAGCAGACAGGCGGCGAAGAGCAGAGCAGAGAAGAGAAGAGAAGAGCGGGCAGAGTACCACTCACTACATGTAGGTACATATATGTACTCAGCACACGTGGCAGATGGGGGTCGCTGTAAGAGTAAGAGTAAGAGTACTTACATGTACTTATGTAGGTACGTGGGACTGCTGAATTGTGGTATTGTGGAGTGCAGGTGGTGGGTACATACTCTACATGGATGGGTGTATGCACTTACTGGCAGCTAGCTAATGTCGGGGTGCATATGTATGTATATGGGTACTGATCTACGTCTACTACAAGTACCTGTAACTGTGCTTATAGCCTCTACTCTACCTCTACGCTGCTGCTGCCTCTATCTATACCCAGGGATCCACATCCCGCTCTAGGTACTGCCCGGGACCCACCCACCACCCACCGGAAGATTAAGCACGCATACAAATAACAGCTCACACGCTGGAATAGGGGTCACGTCCCACTAGTAATCATTACTCCGCCCGAAACAACCACCGAGTCCCGGGGGGGGACGTTGGCCTTGTTTTTTCTTTCTTTTTTGATCCCGGTGTGCTCTGTGGGGCATCTCATCCCGGGGTTGTGCTGCAGGTAGGTAGGTGGGTAGTAGGGGGTGGGAAAGCGATATATATATATAAAAAAAGGAAAGAAAAAAACAACCAAAAAACGCAGTAAGGAGAGAAAGAAAGGAAGAAGGGGGCCGACATATGTAGTGCCATGCAGCAATGTACATATGTACATATGTACATAGACCACCAGCACGACCACCTCTCCACCTAGTAACCCGGCGGATTAACCCTCTGGCTAACCCTCGTCCACTTTGGCACCTCTGCACCCATCTGTCAGCCACTCCCTGCAACCATGGGGGAGAGGGGTAACTTACTATGCACCCCCTTCCGGTACTTCTTCGCATTGCGGTCAAACAGCGTGTACTTGTCACGGGGCTCCATCTCCTCCTCGCGCGGCATCTCGGCCTTCCAGCGCTCGACGGCGGCCGCGCTCAGCCCCTGCTTCTCGAGCGCGGCGGAGACGCACTCCACTATGCGGTCGACGCGGCGCAGGCGCTGGCGGTGACGGTACTTTTGCATGCTGGACATGCGCCAGGGGATTTTCCTGCGTGGGGGTGTTAGTGGTGGTCAGGAGCCCAATTGGGTTGTGAAGGAGGAGGAGGGGGGTACCAAAGGAGACCGCCGCTGAGAGGGGCGGTGGGGCGAAGGAATCCGAACATTGTAAATGTTTTGAGGTGGGTTGGTGACGGGCGGGAGTGAGGGTTGACGTTGGAAGTCGGGGATCGTGGTTTAGTTACATGAGGTTAGGCTGTTGAGGCTCAAACAATTTTGCCCCACCACACCAAGAAAGAAAGGTGTGGATTAGTCATTGATCCTGCTCATTGGGGAAATTTTATTTGAGACATCCAACAACCCCGCCACTACCACAACTCCCGTTATCACCATCATCACAACCATCAATAACTACATACTCACTACCTATCCTCTACCGCTACATAACCCAATTCCCTCACACATACAATCAATACAAGGAATCAATTGATTAATTGGGGGAATGACCGCCTACTCCCGATCATAACAGTGAAGCTGATCCCCGAAAGTCCTCACATCCTCACCAGATCTCTCTCTGCAGCACGTATGCGTCCCCGTCGCTCAGACCACCGTTTATGCGTCGCGCGATCCAGAGTACCGTCTCCCGGCGGTCACTACAACCCCCCACACGGCCATTACTGATAGCAATCATTCTCACCACCACCACCACCACCACCGGCCCCCATGGCTGGCGATGTTACGCCGGAAGCAGTACCAATAAGGCAGGCAGCAGCAGCAAGGTTAATAAAGTAACTAGTAGCAGCAGCGGTGGTACGGCCAAGAAAGCAAGCGGTAGCAGTAATGGGACCGGCGGGGGCGGGGGAGTCAAGAAGTACCCCCACAAGTCAAAACCGCCTCCCCCAGGTCTCGAGGAAACCGATAAACGCTCTGTAAGGGCCAGCATGGGCAACTGGAAAGCAGCAGCAGTAGCAGACACACCCGCTTTGGGGAAGGAAGAAGAAAAGACACCGCGCCAGCTGACAAGCGCTGAGCTACCACCCAGCCAGTGGCGGCACATCAACGACAGCACTGCGCGCTTCCGCCAGCTCGTCCAGGAGTCTTCTGTCTGGTCGCCGGAATCCCTCAAAAATAACCTTCTCGTGGATAACCCCGCATACGCTACAAGTATTAAGCTCTGGCAGGTCCTGCTCAACTTCCGCCGGCGGCTGTATGGGCACACCGGCGTCCGCGAGATCTGGGATGGCCTACGCCTGCGGAAACTAGACCTGCCGACGAAGGGTGCAAGCGCGGATGAGCTGTGGGGTGTGTTCCTGCGCTCGGCGGCGAAGGACGACAAGTTCATGGAGGCCATGTGGGTGTATATACAGGACCTTGATAAGCGGACGGGTAAGGTCTGGAGCGGCGTATATGATACAATCATAGGGACATACTTTATCGACAACCCTATGAGGGCTAGAGCGTGGCACTATAAGATGTACCCGCGGTATGTATCAAGGTCGCTCCCGACACTGTTCACGGAGGTGCTGACCCGCACGCCGGATGCGCATATGCACCTGCGCGTCATCCACGCGGTGACCAAGAAGCCGGCGGGCGTATATGGTACTGTGATCCGGTCCCTGTGTGAGCTTGGCTTACATGCAGAGGCGGTGCGCTGGCACCACCACTGCCTGTCATTTGATGATTTACCAGCAGACACGGGCGTGGCAAACCCACTGGTGGTGTGGATGGCAAAGTATGGGGCTATCAATGAGCTACGCCAGCTCGTGTACTCGTTCGTGGAAATGGGCGTGAAGATGGCCGAGAGTACGCTGGTTGGAATTATTATATCCCGTCCGGACAAGCTGGAGGCGCTGCGGTTCATACTGGCCAGGTCGAACGAGTTCAGTACGGACGCCATGGGGGACAGGTTCTGGGCGCACGTTATTGCCCAGCAAGGCATCGATCAGGAGGATTTGTACCGGTATCTGTGCACGTTTGCGGCAGGCCTATCGGTGGGGCAGCAGACAGTCGAGGCGGCGGCGAAGCGCTTTGAGATCCCGGAGGATAAGGCGGTATGGCTGCTGAGCGAGATTGGGATCATCATCCGCGAAGAGGAGCTTATGCCCTTGGATATAGAATTGGACGAAACGCGGAGGCCCCCGGTGCAGGCCAACCAAGCTGACCACCGGCACCCGGTCACCATGGCCGACCTCTCAAACGCCCTTCAGGCCCATCTCAAGAACAAGGACTGGCAATCATTCGACGCCCTCCTGCGCCAGCCATTGCCAGGCCCCCCCGACGCAACCCTCAGTAACATCCTCCTGCAGTCGGACCTCTCGCGCGGCCGTCTCCAAGAGGCCCTCCATAGAGTTGGGCAGATGCGTTTCACCTCCACCATGATCTCAACGCCCTCAATCCACCTCCTCATACAGACGCTGCTGCGCCCTCGCCGCCGCAGATATAACCCAGACACCATGCCCTGGTATCTCTCGGAAGATATCTTCCTCGTCATCGGCCTCCTCTTCTCCCTCCTCCGCAGTGAAGCCACTAAAGTCGAGCCCTACCTCTGGGAGGAGATTTTCAAGCGCCTGGGCATGATGCGCCGCCTGACCGACATCGAGACGCTGGCCATAGGCCTAGTCGAATGGTACCACCCCGACCGCGCCGCCACCACCCGCCGCCGCTTTGTTGCAACATCAATGTCAATCCCACCACTTTCCACCGCTACTAAGCCTAAAACCGCTGCAGAGGTCGTCCCAGCACTCTCACCTGTCCGCTCCACGGCCGTCGCGGACTGCAGCAGAAACAACCCTCTTAGAAAAGTCTTCCACAAGCAGTTCTTCCAGGGAATCGTCGAGTGGGGGTTCCTGACGTACCGCCCATACTCGCGCGAGGAGATGCCGCTGATCCCACGGCCGCCACGTCCAGCGCTCCGCCGCCTCCCGAAGGTGTACAAGGAATGGGCGGGGTGTGTTCCGCTGTTCACTTGGGGTGTTGCACTTGCGCGGCGGTTGCGTGACCTCGGTGTCTATGTAGACTCAAGGGTGATTGAGCGGGGCGTGCGGGTGCGGCTGGCGCCGGTGTTTTTGAAGTCGGGGGTGCTGCCGATTCGAGTGCGCATGAACCGGATGAGTTCGTCGATGCTGGCGTATCTGACGCTGGAGCAGATTGTGGATGTGGTGGAGAAGGCGTGGGGAAAGGGACTGTGGAAGAGGGTGGGGTGGAGGTCCCCTGTTGTTACCGCGAAGAGGTTGTGCGAGTGTGGGAAGGTGAAGTTTACGGTTGAGGATGGGGAAAGGCAGAAGATTCAGAGAGCAAAGAGGGATAAGGCGATGAGGGATGAGGTGCTGGGGACGGGGACGCCAGAGGTGAGCATGTTGAGGAGAATGAGGAGGATCATGGCAAAGAATGAGATGAAGGTAAGGATGGGGAGGGCAAAGGGGGGGAAGGTGAAGCCTACGGCTGAGAATGGGAGGAATCAGAGGCTTCAGAGGACAAAGGGGGATAAGGCGATGAGGAATGAGGTACCGGGGACGGGGACGCCGAAGATGAATATGTTGAGGAAGAGGGGGGTCATGGCAAAGAATGGGATGAATATAAGGAGGGTGAACGCAAAAGGGGGAGGGGTGACGTTTGAGATAAGGCGATGAGAATAGGAGAAGGATGGCAAAGAATGAGATGGGATAAGGAGAGTGGGGGGAGGGGGGGGGGAGGTAATAATTCTTATACTTATTTTTATTTTATTGTAGTATATATATCTATTTTCTCTGTTTTGGCGTTCATTGGGAGCCTGGCTCTTACTATTTTTTTACTCTATTAATTGCATCTTATCATGTAAATATATAATATACCAACCAGAATTCACCCTTGATGCGAAACCAGACTGTTGGATGTTCTGTGTTTTTGCGTGTCGTTTGGTTAGGAACAGGCTGTCACACTACCTAAGCTTATTCGCCTACTAAGCCCACAGGATACGTGACCTAGATGTACTGTCACGCACCCAGGATCTGTCTGTTGTGCTCTTTGCTACTTACATGCGGCCATTACGGAACGCCTCACAGTTTATAAATGAAAGCTTCTATTCATGTAATGCTACGATATTTGAGGTGTGGTCGGTGGGCATAGGTGGCATGCCCGCCGTTACCAACATCGCCGCCATATGCGGTGGTGCTGGTAACTACTTGTAATGCACGGAACATTACAATCGGTGCAGCAGTGGCTGCTCTTACCCGTTATATGTATCGGGCAACGTCCAAGACATCATGTGCATGTTTTGTCGAATTTATTTAATTTTCGTCGTCTCTTGTATCGTTGGTGCGACGGTGCGATCCTCTCTCTGGCGTCCCGACTAACACAATCTTCTTATTATTTCCGCCCCCTCATCACCGCTGTGGCTTGTGGGGGCCCGCAATTGCCCCGTTGGCAGAACGGGGGGTGGTTGGCCACGGTGCGGCAAAACACCAATACCCACAACACTAGGCTGGCCACCGTGGCTAGCTGGGCAGGTAGGTATGATGGTGTATTTCCTAGCTACCTGGAGGGCCGTATTGGGCTCAATAGGCCTAGCGCGCGGGAACCTAAGGATATTGACCTCACGATGTTTTCTCGAAGATTAAGACTATGTCTGCGTATCGTCGGAATTAGTGGCACTTCGTGGGTCCGCGAGGAAGTGTTGAAGTTCTTGTAGAGAGTTAAACCAAAAGGGGGCAACATAGTAGATGTGATACCAATGGCGGATGTGTAGGGCCGTGGGTGGCTCATAGATAGTTACTCGAGTTGTCTCAGATCAGTTGTAATTGGGCAACTAAAGGGAGTCTTGCTGCTTCCGGGCGAGGAGTTGTTTAGATCTCTACCTTATAAAGCTAGACTTTCTGTTCAGGCTACTGTTTCTTGCAGCTAGGAGGCACTAGTTATACATATTTACAGCGCGGGATTAGTCTCGAGATCGATCTGTGGCTAATGGGGGAGCCGGTCGGGAAAGTCTTGGCGAGTAATGATATTAGGTGCAGGAAAGGAGTTAGCGCGACCGATAGAAGTGTCAGTGTCCAGAAACTGCGAGGGGTTAAGATTGCGAGTACGCCATAAGATTGCCCCGCTAAGCACTTTTAGATAGGCGGTTTGGATTATCCAATTCCGAGGGCGACGGTGTCATAATATTATATAAGTTTCGCCACGGGTGTTGTTGTGTTGTGCAGCGGGGAGAGAAATGATCGTGTGACATGTTTTCTCCTTCGAGTCATAATCTATGATGTCAATCATAGTGCATCTTCCATTTTAGCACAGGCGCGTCCGTTTTTTCACTCTTAGGAGTACCCGTTCCTACCCATAGGGGTCTTTTTTCTATAAATGTCAACGTTTTCCTCGATGAAGCCAGCCCATCCACCATCACTCACTCATTCAGGCTAACACTGGTGCATCTGGTTGTTTAACTTATGACCTGGTGCTGGTGAGGTGATCTGTCTCGAAGGCTGCCCACCAACTGGCCAGAGTCTGCTTAGGCCAGCTACAGCGGTACTTGGATTTCCCCTGCACCCACGGATTTCAGCTCCATCCATACCCCCACCTCCACCTCGGCTTCACATCCTCCTCCTCCTCTCCACTAATCCCCACTTTGTCACCATCTCTCTTCCCCCCCCCCCCCCCCCCCCCCCCCCCCCCCCCCCCCCCCCCCCCCCCCCCCCCCCCCCTCTCCCCTCCCCCCATCCCCTCTTTAGACTTCCCCCTCTGGCCACTCTGCGGCCTCCCCCTCCTTCGTTGTGCCAATGGACACCGACAGGCCCACTTGGACGACCTTTCTAGCTGCTCATGATACTTCTTTCCTTAATAATAAATTCACCGCTGATATAATTAATAACGTACCTGATGCTGTAATCACCCCCGATTCTCTCTCCACCCTTGATAGTCCTGCCAGTACTTTTGATTCTACTACCTTGATCTCTGAGGAATTCGTTGCCTCCGCCGCGTCACTAGAATTCTCTTACAGCCCCACTAATAAGCCGGCGGACCCTCCGGTACCTCACGGGGTACTTAAGAGACTTTTGGAATTACTTACCCCTGCGGATGGTATTGAATATAAACCTTTCGACAGAAACACCCATGGGTGTTATGGGTGGCCTGGATACATGGGAATGAGGTATTGGAAGAATCCAAAGGCTATCTTCATGTGCTATGGAGGGTTCAATGCGGTATGGAAGGTGACCTTGGATCCGATTGACGAATTATCTGTAGGTACACTAGAAAGACATATACTATAGCTGCGCTGTCAATGCATACACTAACTTCCTGGCTCTCCCTACAGGGTTGTTCCTCGATGTCCTTGATTCTGCGTATCCCAATTAGTTATGTTGTGGATATTCGCCATAGAACTCCTAAGGTTTCCGAGAACGATTTTATTTACCTGGGAGACATCAGACACTCTATCTTGAATGAGGCTGCAACCATCAAATATCTCCGCCAACATGTACCATTTATTCCAGTCCCGCAAGTGTATGCATTCGATGCCGGTCGCCTGTTATGTGAGGTGCCCTTTATGGCAATGGAATTCGTCGAGGGCGTTACGCTCCACCGGATGTGGGGTACGTACACGGCCGAGGAGCGCGAGCAGGTCTGCCAGAATCTTGCCAATGTCGTCACGGCGATGGCCTTTACGGAGTTTAAACAAATTGGCGGGATCCAATTGAACTGCGGAAAGGGCGAGGAGGAGCAGATAGGCCCTGCCATCGAGTATTCGAGGGTTCATGGTTACAGGGTATGTGGGTAGAGATATGCTTGCGGTTGGTTATCTTTGTTTTGTGGTTAGTACTAATGCGGTGTATGTGTATGTGTGCGTATAGAGGAAACTCTTTTCCGATGCCTACTATGACATTGGGCCATACAACTCCACCAAGGATTACACCGTAGCTTGCTTCAACAAGGAGATATCGTTCAACGAGGTGATCCTAGATTCGAAGTGCCCTATAGATTTCTACCAGTCCTTCATCACACAGGTGTTCGTTAAAACACTCCGCAGGTCACGCAGTGAGTACAGCCAGAGCCCTGGGGCGGCGAATAACCGTGAGCCGTTCGTGCTCATCCACGGAGACATGCACGTCGGCAACATTATCATGAATGGGACAAACATCAGTGGCATCCTAGACTGGGAGTTCGCCGGGGCGTTCCCTCTCAGCGACCTGTTGAGGAGAGGATTTGGAAGACACACATGGGAATTCGAGGAGAGGGTCTGCGAGATAGTGCTCGGAAGGGTGGGCGAGTGGATGCGGGCCGTGATGGATCCGAGTGGCCCGAAGCCGGCGTGGTCGAAGGCTAGGCGCAGAACCTTCGACAAGGGGGGCGGCAAAATTGGGGCTGAAAAGATCATCTAGATGGATGTGACTATATTTGTTTATTGGATGAGAGTTTGAAACCGTTTAGAAGAGAGAGTTCATGTATGCGTTCCTTTATAGAGGGCCGGAAGACCATTAGAGGGGTGGTGGTATACTAAATGTATTCTATGTTCTTCTTTCTTCTAATGCGGGCCAGTACAAATGTATAGATGGTAGCTACATACATAAAGCTACTCATCTTGTAGAGTAGCACTAAATAAATTCGGAATGATTCACGATAAATAATTATAGTCCTTAGAGTCCACTCGCTATGTGATTACTACATAGTGTGAAACTGAGTGTTCCCTCCGTGACGTTCAAAAAGATGTTGTACCTATTATAAGTTATGAGAACTATGTCCTTGCTGTGCCTAATAGAGATTTGGCTCCTAAGCCACTGGTGCCAGCAACATATAAGCAGCAAACAAACACCTCTCAATGATTCAATTAAAGGCTTTGGTCCATCGAGATAGGCACAGATACGATACATGCACCCTCCACCGGCCATAGAGTGCCAAGACGCGCAAGAACAAAAGCGAACCGTAATCACTGGATATCACTCGGCAGATGGATCTACTTATCAGTACAGTTTTTTTTTTTGTTTTGTTTACATCATTAATTGTATTTATCAGTACAGCGAATTCTAGCAGCCTTTTTATAACAACGATTATCTTGGCAAAAAAGCAGTAGTGGCATACATGTAATATAGGAGTGGTCTAGCTAGCAACATGTACTTAGCTAGGCCTTGCCACACTTACATGTATTTATTACAGTAAGGAAATATTTTCCGAGGCCAGCGCCCGCAGCGATAGTCCCAACATGCATTGTTGTGATATGCGCTGCTTCCGGGCATATGGTACTGTCTTGTGTCGCTACTAATGTACGCAAGAAATCTTCTCGTGCTGTCTATCCACATGCTATGTTTGACTAGTCGGGGTAGTCTTGAGTAACTAGATGCTGCTGCCGGCCGGTGGGAATAGACGCTGTTTATTGGGTGTATATAGGCCCAGGTGTGCGGTCAGGGTAAGGGCGTCTGGGGAGTGTATGTGGAGGGTGGTTTGGTTGATCCCCGGCGGGGCTTTCCGGTTGGCCCAGTTTTGTTACCCCGGCCCGCGCGGAGGGACACGGAGATGGGATGTGGAGTGGAGTGGAGCTGGTCGGTATAGTGGGTTAGGGTAGCTAGAGGGTGGGGACGGGTGGAACTGCAAGCCCGGGCATGGCTTATGTGGTATAAATAGGTAGATAATAGCCCCGGCATGGCTGTCTAAACGGTGTTGCGAGTGATAGCGAGTGATCTGCGCTCGGTAGGTGTTTTTTCGTGTCGGCTATTGTATTCGTCTCTTGTCCAGCCCATACGGACAGCTAGTTACTGTTATAGAGCCTGGAGGCATAGTAATCTTTCCGACAGGTTTCGAGATCAGATGTACATATGTCCGGGGGTCAGAATAAAACTAGTTCCTAGTTGGGGTGTTAAGAAATTACATGTACATGTATGTCCGGCTCCCATGCCGAGGTCAGAACGGATCTTAACTCCCTGTCGGAATAGATATATACAGTACCAAAAAGAGGGGCGGAATCACTACGGTATTGCCGCTGATACGCTAGTAGTGTGGTAAGGATACGGTATTTCTACAGTACTCTTCCTCCAATGCGGGTTTAACTTGGTATTTGTCACCAAATTCCGTTGTCCTATAGTAGTGATTTCACCTCATTTTTTCATACTATATACATGTATATACATACATGTATGTTTACTATATACTGTATACTATATCCTCATAATCATCCTAGCACAGAAATCCGTAATCAAGCCTACATATACATACATGTAGATCCCCTTAGTCTTTGTCTACATGTAATTACATGTATATGTTACATATAACAGTACATACATGTGGCTATGTACATGTCATAGGATAAATATGTATCAAGACCGCCCATCTACATGTACATGTAGTTAACCTTGATTTCCAGGTACTTCAAGGCGGGTCTAGCTGTCTCATCACTTCCCCTATCACGCCTTCAGTGCCCACCAGAGAACTTCTCTAATTCACTCTTATCCTAACAACTGAATAAAATGGACCACCCCCAACCCATCACTTCCTGGGCCCCGGAAATCCTTACCAGCCTCCTTTGCCTCGCTGCCAGCCTGTTCCTCCTCAAGCTCTCTGGAATCCTTCCAACCCATGGGGCTGATAGCGCACCCCAGGTCGGCTGCCCCGCCGGTCTCTTTGGCCCATTCAAAGCTGGCTTCATCTGGCTATCCGAATCCAACTCCCTAATCGCCGAAGGAATGGCGCTCTATGGGAACCGCGGCAGGCCCTTCAAGATCCGTAGCTTTTACCACTGGATCACGTTCATCACTTCGCCCGAGCTCCTCGCCGAGATGAGGAACCTCCCGCTGTCGGTCATGTCTTTCCGCGAGACGTCGGACGACCTCCTCCAGACAAAGTATACTCTCTACGACGGGCTCATGAAGGATGCTTGGCACATGCCCATTGCGCAGCGCCGCCTCCCGGAGAAGCTTAACAGCGCCATGCATGAGATCTTTGAGGAAGTGGTTGCGGCATGGCACGGAGGCACTAATATCGGCGACGGCGGGTGGGCAAAGGTCAACCCGTACACAGTGCTCGTAAATGTTGTTTCGAGGACGACTAGCCGTGCTCTCTTTGGGCTTCCGCTGTGCAGGGACGAGGAGTACATGACGGCGGCCACCGAGATCGCGGCGAACCTTGTGGCGACTGCGGGGTGGCTCCAGATGCTTCCGCTGTTTGTGCGGCCGTTGGCGGTCCGGTGGATGCTGCGCAAGAATGAGCGACTTGAGGTAGTCATGCAGCGTACGGGTCCCATTTTTGAGGAGCGCAAAAAACTGAATGGAACATGGGCGGAGGGCGAGAAGCCGGATGATGCATTCCAGTGGATTGTTGAGGCTGCTCCTCCGGGCACCAGCGCTCGCCATATGACGTTTACGCTATTGTTCCTGAACCTTGCGTCGATTCACACCACGACGGTCACGCTGATACAGGTCCTCTTCGACCTCTGCATGCATCCATACTACCAACCGCTGCTCTGTGAAGAGGCCGAGGAGGTCCTCAGAGGCGGGCTGTCCAAGAATGCGCTGGTCGCCATGAAGAAGCTTGACAGCGTCATCCGAGAAACCCTGCGTATGAACCCTACCAACGTTGCTGTGACCCTGCGGAAGGTCATTACCTCACACACATTCAGTGACGGCACCCGCGTGGGCAAGGGGTCCTGGACTGCCGAGCCCCTGGTGCACGCCCACAGCTCTAACAGGTGTTATGATAAGCCAGAGGTCTATAATGGCTTCCGGTTCTCAGACATGTGCGAGGGTAGGAACCAAAGCACAAGCACTTCGCCGGAGTATCTAGCATGGGGACATGGTGCGAGTGCCTGCCCGGGAAGATTTTTTGCGACGGCGGAGATGAAGATCGTGTTGGCGTATCTTCTCTGCAATTATGAGTTTAGGTTCCAGCCAGGGACGGTTGAGAGGCCGAAGAACTCTACGGTAGGGGTCTATCAGATTCCGGATATGAGCGTGGAGTTGGAACTGAGGAAGAGGGGAGGTAGGGAGATGTCGGTGATGTTCGTGGAGGGCTTTTAATGATGAGGTTTGGGTTGAGCGGCTTGATTTTGTATATATTAATAATATGCTACTTTTCATCCAGTCAGTGGTAAATAGAGAATTCAACTTCTACCTCTTCGTACTAGCGAACTCTAGTCTCTAAAATTAAACCTTTAGTAGAGGGTTGTTGATCGAGTGATTGTATATGACGCTACAATTGAGGTGTCGCCTCTTGTGATATGTATTGGCTTCGCCATTTCCCGGGCCAATGGTCACAGGAGTGAATGTTTGGTAGAGTTTTATTTATTTTGGTCTAAAAACCAATTAATATTATCAATAGTAGAGCAATGGCGAGCTATAAATTCTTGTGGGTGACATATCCCAACTTTATTGAAAGAAAGATTTTGGGACCTGTATTTTTAATCTTTGTGGCCGAAAACCCGGGCTCCATTTCATTATGTTGGTATTTCTAGGGAACGGGTGTGTTTTGGTAAGAGAAGCCCCGGTAATGTAAGCTTTATTATTTGGTTTCAACTCGGTTTATGGTTATGCAACAGTCCCTTAAATATATCCGACGTAGGATTCCCAGGGAAATTGTTAATCGTGTGGTCTCCATGGGTTTAGGGTAGTATCTTAGGGCGAATTATTGGTCCTTGTATCTAACACCACCTTGATTTATGTTCTCATATATTTTCGCTCTTGTCTTTGTTGCAAGTCCGCTAAATTGAAGGTGTAATTATGGGAGGTAGAACCGGGGCCTCGGACATTGTAGTATTATAATGATTACTCACCATTGCATTGCACTAATCTTTAGAGAGTGCTTACAATGCGCGTTTTTGGTATAGATCTTGACTCGCCCTAAAATTATAACAATCACGGGTATCAAATCAATGAACCTTTCAGCCAGTTTGAGTATTTATACTATATATAGGGTGCTTATTTCCACTCCCATTGAATTCACCAGCACCCTCTTGTATCCGGGGCGATTCTATGCCTGGTGGACTTGGGATGCGCTTGAGATGTTGAGATATATCTAAGTAGTTGTGTATAGTTGCTTATTTGAAATAAATAGTTGATTTATTTTCAAATCTGGTTTTTGCTCGAGTCTCCTTATATAGGATTTCGGACATTTGTCGCCGGGGCTGAGTTTATGCTTATCTGACCTATTGATATTGGTAGCTAGCTGAAGGTTACTGTAGTAATATCCTCTGAACAAGTTCGGGGCTAGATCCTGATGTGGGGGCGGGGGGTGTTTGTGGCGAGTTCCCAAGTGTTTGCCGTCGACTGCTGGTCCTTTATACACAGGACGAAATATCTCCTTATCCTCCAGCCCCCGCCTTCAGTTTGTGAAAATTACATAGGAGTGCCAGTTCAGTCAAAAGATTTGAGCCCTTTGGCTACGAGCTATGCAGCGAGTGATGACCCGTGATGTGAAACTACTGCTTAGCGCCATCTCAAACATCCAACCAATGTCGGTGAATACCGTGTTAATAATATTAAAAGATAACACTTGTTGCAGCCACTCAAGCTTCCAGGCGCGGGATCCTAATGCTACTTCCCTGTTCTAAAATTGCGGAGCTCCAAGTAATCACCACTTACTTCCTAAATAGATCAGGTGGCTGCTTAGATAGTTTTTTTTTCCTCAATGAAATAAGAACCCAGGTAAAGTGATGTTGAATATCACGTGATTCACTGTGTGTATTGTAACCGTGTTTGTGCAACCTATGTGTGCTTTGTGACGCTTGAGGTTGCACCCTTCCCCAGGTTTCTGTCTGGACCAGTGAGGAACATGATCGTGTCGTTTGAGTGATTTCATCTCTTATCGTTTTATTTGTACACACATGAGAGGCGGCGGACCGGAAAGGCCCATGCTGTCCAGTTATGTTGATCTTCCGGCTGCAGCGTTAGTTCCCCTGGTTGAAGAGAATGCAACCCAGCAAACATCTGCCCCTTCGATATGGATGTGATACCTCATGTATCTACATACCTACTACACATATCTTCTGTGCGCACTGGGCGAGTAAGGGGAGGTTTGTTGTGTTAGTCCAACAGTAAAGTGAGGTTTGTCGGTTTGTTGGATCTGGCTTGGCATTATTGTGATACCACAGCTTACCCAAACCCCATGGCAGTTCGTGAGACACATGAAGGGGAAGGAAGGAAAGAAAGGGACTAACTCCCTGGGTAGACATTGAAGAAAGTATGTACCTACATGTAAGTACGTGTGCATGTGTATGCTAAACCTTGGGGCCCTGGACACGGGCCGCCTGAACGAGGTAAATTGTATGAGGGGGCGACGAAAGCTTATTATTACCATGTATGCCACGCATTTCTCGCCTTCTTTCTTCCTCTGCTAGTAACGTTCCTTCCTCCTCGACTTCTTTTTAGTTGTTAGAGTATCTCTCTTTTTAGACTTCTCTTGCGGCTAACCGTCACATCTCTGTTTACGATAGCTACATATCTTTGAACTTCTCATTCGCTCAATACATTACCAGCAAGTAAGATATCAAGCCCCACATTCATACATACCTTACAACCCATCATCCCACCTATCCATCTACAAGAAAACAAAACTGTAGAAAGCCAGTTCGCCCACCCCTCACACACACACACACCAAACTCTCCCTAATTTTCAATCGCCAAAACGTCTTCCACGCAGCAGCCACGCGGGCAGCTGGCGTCTTCAGCCTCCACCACGTCGCGGAAACGAAAGCTGGAGGCGGCAGCAGCAGCAACAGAAGAAGACTGCTTGCCTTCTTTTTCCATCAATAATACCACCACTCCGTCTTACTCTTCCTCTTCCTCCTCACCATCTCCATCCTCTTCTTCATCTTCGCCTTTCTGTGAAATCTCTCACCCACCGTCGCCTTTCCCATTCTCAGAGGCTGCTAGTGTCAACCCCTCCTCCCAGGCACCAGCAATCCCCGTCACTACCCCCACTACAGCCCCCCCAGCAACCACGAATACCACCACAACGACAGCCCACGGGGATCTTTCAGGTTCGCTTCCCCTGCGTGTGTTCACTTTAGGTACCTATTTACTATCTACACCTACTCTTTTCTTTTCTCTTTCTCCTTCTCTTCGCTACTTGTCACCATATCCCTCCCCCTCCTCTTAACTGGGGCAACTGACCACACACAATCACAATCTAACCCTTCTCCACCTTCTACCGCAGATATGGATACTGATTCAAGCGACGCGGCAGCTTGCTCTCCTGCAGTACCTGGAGAATCACCTGCCATCCTCCTCCAACCTACCGAACAAGTATCGTCTTCCGCCGATACTATCGCCCGATCCCAATCCTCCGCCAAACGGCTAAAGTCGGAAGAACCCCCAAATAGAACTCCTGTTCCCACAAGTTTTGAGGACGTAGCCGACCCTATGGACGAGGATACTCCAGATGTAAGGAGAGAAATGTCTGTAGATATGTTGGACGGGCACGCCGGCTCTTCCGAGAGAGCAACACCTTCAACGGCTGCCACTTCAACCACTTCGGTTCCTAGGCCGTCAGCTGAAGAGATGTTTCACGTGGTGTACAAGGCGAGGATGGAAACCAAGATGGTAAAAGGGGACGTGTGGTATATCATCTCCGGGCCTTGGTTGAACAGGTTCTTGCAATCTCATGAGGGTGGCAATTCGTTGTCAAAGGAAGACGTTGAAGGGGAGCTAGGCCCCATAGATAATTCGGGTCTCGTGGATTTACCTCAGGATGGGAAGCCCGATGAAAGTATGCCTCCTAGTCTTCCCAATTTTGGTTTCCCGTAAATATTAGTCACGCTAGCGGGAAACGATAGCTAACCTGGCGATTTAGAAGGCAATTCTGATGAAGAACTCTCGGAGTCAGAAGAGTTGGTCCCAATCAAGCCCGGCAATTCTGGAGAGGATTTTGAAATCGTTCCGGGGGGTGTTTGGGACTCATTAGTTTCTTGGTATGGCCTTGCCCAAGGCTCGCCAATCATCAAAAGACGAGTGGTAGATATTTCTGAGGAAGGCGATGAACCAAACCTCCAATTCGAATACTATCCACCCAAATTTACCCTCTTCAAACTTCGAGACCCGAGCTCAGCCATCACAAAGGATAGCTTACATAATGAGAAGTCTCAATCTCCGAAGGAATTCATTGCAACCAAAGACGAAAAATATCAAAAGTTTCTTCAAAAGGTCAAAAAACTTGCAGATGTGGAGCTCAGTAGAAAGATTAGACTGTGGAAAGTACTTGGTGGCTATACAGAAGAAGGGACTGAAGCAACGCCCCTAGCCGTCAAGAAACCGAATAAAGGAAAAGCCCCAGGGACATTCGATAAACTGGTTATAGATTTACAGGCATTTTTAGAATTACAACCTGGATCAGAGCGGGAACTGGTAAACTTGCCAGATGGTTCGAACGATTCAAACTATAACTGTAGTCTTCGCATCGGTACCGCTGGTTTTGGAGCTGGTGGGATCATTGTTATCGAAGAGCAGAGCTCAGACGGTGAATGGATTACGGATAAAAATGTTAAGTCGGCTATCAAGTTTGGTCAGAGAGTTACCGTTCCAAGCCATGGGAAGGCCGCTGCCATCACTCCATCTAAGAAGACTACGTCGAGGAGCTCAAGCCCCTCCGCAAGCAGTGTTAAGAGTTCCCCATCGAAAATTAGTATTGTTAGGGGGAGACGGGAGGGAAGACCACAGGGTAAATGTGGCCTTAGCAACCTTGGTAATACATGCTATATGAACAGTGCTTTACAGTGCTTAAGGAGTGTGAAAGAACTTTCTCGGTATTTTATTTGTATGTTATTTCCCACCCATTTCAAATGGAGAAGTTACTAATCAAATCAATCAAAGCGGACGAATACGAGAAAGAGTTGAACCCATCAAATCCACTTGCACATCACGGTAAAGTTGCAAAAGCTTATGCAGGTCTACTTAAAAACATCTTTTCACCAACATGTCCTGCCTCCTTCGCCCCCAGAGAATTTAAGACTACTATCGGCAGGTTTGGGCCCTCTTTCCAGGGTTATGGGCAACAGGACTCGCAGGAATTCCTCGCGTTTCTTCTTGATGGCCTGCATGAGGATCTGAACCGTATTCAAAAGAAACCTTATATCGAGAAGCCAGAGTCCACAGATGAGATGGTTGGTGATATGGAGGCCATTGCGGAGCTTGCATCAGAACACTGGGACATCTACAAGAAAAGAAATGATTCAGCTGTCGCTGACCTTTTTGGGGGTCTGTACCAAAGCACTCTTGTTTGCCCCGTGTGTGAGAAAGTCAGCATTACATTTGACCCTTTCATGGACTTGACTTTACCATTACCGGTAGAGAACGTTTGGTCGAAAGAGGTCTTTTTCATCCCAAAGGATGATTCCAAAGGGAAACTATTGAAAATCCCAGTGGAGATGGATAAGA
The DNA here is from genome assembly GCA_024713785.1 of Morchella sp. 2018-W45. NCBI lineage: Eukaryota > Fungi > Ascomycota > Pezizomycetes > Pezizales > Morchellaceae > Morchella > Morchella sp. 2018-W45. The sequence continues at coordinate 435,106 of JAMGYZ010000025.1, forward strand.
ATGGTAGTATAAAGTCTCTTAAGGAATATGTGGGGAAGAAAATGGGAATAGACCCCCGGATGGTGAGTTTTTTTCCTTCTTTCATAGGTTAATGGATGGAGGATACTTTGCTAAAATTGCAACACAAGATCATGGCATCCGAGGTTTACCGGAATAGATTTTTCAAACATTATGACGATTCAGCGACGGTCGCTGATCAAATTCAGCATAACGACGATGCTTACCTCTATGAGCTTGAAGATATACCTACGAACTGGCCTAGCAAGAATAAGAAGCCCAAGAAATCACTCTATTATGGTGCGAATTACCGATTCGACGATGACGAGGAAGAACCACTACCCGGAGCCCCAGAAACGGAAAGGTTGCTGGTACCAGTATTCAATAAAGTGTACAAGGAAAGTAAATTTACCCGTTCTACCAATTCTGAAGGATTCGCTTTCCCTTTCTTTATTGTGGTCAACCGAGAGGAGGCCAAGAATCTTGATGCAATCATGTCGAAGATTGTGGAGAGGTATCAGCTTATGACGAGCCGGAATCTTTACGAGGATGTGCAAGGAAGATATGATGAAAATGAAGGGCTCGAAGAAGCGGACGATGTTGTTGAGGTGAACGAACATAAGGCCAAGGTTGCTGGCGATGATGAGCAAGAGGAAGATGATAAAGACGGATTTGTTAATGTGTCCATGAAGGATGCAGGTTCTGTCCAGGATTCAGAAAATGCTGATGAAGCCGAAGGTGGACTCCTTAGGAAGGCCAGCAAACGTGGCCTTCCAGACGGGCTGCAGGACCTTTTCAGCGTTAAGGTCAGCAAAAGGAAATCTGGGGAATCGTCATTGCTCACTGGTTGGCAGTCATTGGAAGCTTCCCTTGATATTAGGGATCGACTTAACCCCAATACCCCGCCCACCCCGCCTCCAAGAAAGCCGTCTGTGTTTCCTATAGGGGGAAACTCGGGAAGGCGTAGCCCAGCAGAAAGTCTCACTGATGATGGCATCGATAATTATGAAGACGCCCCTGAACCTGAACTTGAAGGCGATATGATGCAGGATGCTAGTGATGACGAAGAGAACACTCAATTCGAACAAGGTACTTATCAAAGACCAAATAATGGTGTTTTCGCGACCATTGCAGACCCTAGCCTTTATGGAAATAGCAGCGCGAATTCCTCTACCAAGGCGTTCAAGACACCATCAAGAACCCCCAGTCCTACCATACTTGAAGAGAATCCTCTTATCAAATGGGGCGAAGGACTTATCTGCGAGTGGACCGAATCCGGCTGGGATGCCATTTTTGGGGGGAAGGGTGAAGATGAATTCCGCGGCAGGGCGGCTTGGAATGACATAACGGTGTACAATGACCCAGAGCTTTACAGCCGACGTCGGCGCCGGGAGGACCGCAAAAACAAGGGAATACATCTTGAGGACTGCTTAGATGAATTTGCAAAGAACGAAGTTCTTTCGGAGGAGGACCCTTGGTATTGCCCACGATGCAAGGTTCACCGGAGAGCCACGAAAAAGTTCGAACTCTGGAAATGCCCCGACATCCTTGTAATTCATCTTAAGAGGTTTTCAAGCTCGAGGAACTTCAGGGATAAGATTGATGTTTTGATTGACTGTCCGGTTGAAGGCCTTGATTTATCCAATCGGGTTGGATTGAAGGAACAGGATCATGGGTTGATTTATGATCTGATCGCCGTGGATAATCACTATGGTGGATTAGGCGGCGGGCATTATACGGCGTATGCAAAGAACTGGATCGACAATAAGTGGTATTACTGTGATGGTTAGTACACTTTGGATAATAGTTTCTTCTATAGCTCATTTACACCTACTAATTGAGGAAGCAGATTCAAGCGTACGAGAGGTTCTCGACGCCGACAAGGTCATTACCCCGGCGGCTTATCTCCTCTTCTATCGTCGCCGCGCCAGCCACCCATTGGGCGGACCGCACTACGAACGACTTCTCAATGTTATTGAGGCTACCTCTGAAGACTCGGCTGATGAGACAGGATCTTCACGTGGCACATCTCCTAACCGGGCGGGGGAAGGTGGACCATCCGGCGACCAGATCCGCGGGTCGTCGGGGAGTGGGGTCAGTGGATTTTCGAGAATCTATTCCGATGAAGTTGGTAACGGAAAGCTCTGGGGTAGGGAGCCAAGCTCAACCACCAAAGTGTCCGATGATGAGCAGTTACCACCATACCCAGCCTTGAAGCCTGACGATTCGGAAGAATCCGGAGTTGAGATGACCTCGTTGCTGGGAACCATCGGACCTCAGCCAGTAGAGCTATCATTTACAAACACCAAGCTGAAGGACGAGCTCATCAAGGATATGGAAGACAGCGATCCGGAAGCTGAAGTGAGCGGCGGCGGGGTCTTCCTCCAGCAAACAGAGCAGGATGATGGAGAGTCCGTTGATATAGTAGTTGACGGCGAAGATACCATCACGCCTGCTCCTGACAAGGTTTCATGATTTTCTGTAGATTAGATTGGGATTTGATTGATAAAAAGCAATGGATCGTTTTGTTGTTTATATAGTAAGGCATGTTTCATTGCTTGTGTAAGGTCAGTGTTCAAAGGTTGAGGGGTGTACAGACATCTGTACAACAATAGCAATAAGTATGCGTGAAGCTAGGAACCATCAGTTTTATAAGCTGCTTTGGGCTGTTAGGGTAGTTTAACAAGGTTTACTTACATCTTGCGATCCATGAGGGTTTTTATACTCGACTGCTCCGTATCCAGCGAGTTCCCTGCCAACCGAGCAGCCAAGCAATATTTGTACTCGTGTGTCCTGACGTTTCAAAATCAGGAGCTTGGCGTATTTTTGTATTGTATGCAATATCAGTCGCGTTCTACGAATATATGAAGGCTCGGAGCATAGTTGCTAAAGGCACTTTAGGTATACATATACTCAGTGGAGTCGGGCTCATCGGGCCTTCGCCCAAGAAATATTAATAGAGTATATAAAGACTCAGCTTACTTCTTACGAGAAAAACAAAATACCTACCAAATTAAGATCTTGTATCACGTCTTTACGCCCTATCATTCATTCGCTCGGTTTCCCCCAGCCTGTTGTGGGTTTTCCTCACCCAGAGCGTAGGTACGCCTTGCTGACACAAGGCTGACCCACAACCTTTCTTATTAACCTCGCACTCAAGGACCACCCTCTCCAAGACTGCGATCCTCTAAGTCGTGGTTAAGACTCTTCCTATTATTCAAAACTAGAGGTACTTTCAATAAAACAATACGATGCCATTATTTGGAAGCCGGAAAGGGAAAGAGAAGGAAATAGCAGGCGAAGCAAGGGAGGAGTAAGTTACATTGTTAATCATTGCCATTACAGCTTTGCTAATATGCGCAGCCTCATCAATTTAACGGATCAGAAGTACGGTTGCCATATTTTACGGGAAGACCTTGAGCAAGATAAGGTTGAGTAAGTGATTCTGGGCAAGCAAATGCTTAGGCTCTTTTTTTTTTTTTATAGATCGAACTATGGCCGTGCAGTCCTAGCTAATATGTATTTAAATAAGCATCGTGTTTGTCCATGGCTTGACAGGCGGTTGTATTACGACATGGACAGCAAAGCCTAAAAAGGACGGAGATAAACCTGTTTTTTGGCCTAAAGACCTGCTTCCTCAATCAATCAGTGATGCCCGGATCATTACTTTCGGTTACGACGCAGACGTGGCGGGCTTTTGGAACCTGGCATCACAAAATAGGGTCTTCGATCATGCAAAAGCACTATCAGGAGCGCTTGGGAATATAAGGGAGCGTACAGACACTGTAAGGGCCAAAATGTCTCCTGGCCTTATCTGGTCTTAGCCACTAAAATCGAGGATATATAGATGGAACGTCCAATAATATTTATTGGACATAGTCTTGGGGGGCTAGTCATCGAAGATGTTAGTAAATATAAACCCTTTCTTGATTTCAATAAGCTTATAGCTAGCTGGTTCGCTTTATGTTGTTTTATATTTTAGTATGCTAACTTATATCGAAAAAGTGTCTGTTGAATTCAAACACTAGTCATGAAGATTATATTAGAAAGATTATAAGATCCACAACCGCTATCGCATTTCTCGGCACGCCACACTGCGGTTCAAGTCAGGCAGAGCTGGCCGTTCTTGGCGCAAACTTTCTAAAGCTCTTTACAAAACCAAACAAGGAAATTCTTAGGTCTTTGACATCACGCTCGGAAACCCTAGCTAGGATACAGCAAGATTTCCACAGGGTACTAACGGGTCTTCCGGATGACCGAAGAATCAAAATTACTTGCTTTTACGAGGAGCTTCCTATTAAAGGAATCGGCGAGGTAAATGATCTCTCACTATCCTTATATCTTGCATGTTGAAATACGCAACTGACGGCTATATAAATCCACAAATAGATTGTACCCAAAAACTCTGCAATACTCTCAGCGTACTCGAGCTACCCTTTGCATGCGAATCACAGGGATATGGTGAAATTCAGGGATCTCAAAGATCAAGGATATATTGCAATCACGGATGAAATTGGACGGTGGGTTAGGGAAGAATTGAGGCGAAATAAGGCTACCACCAATGTGGTTAGTCATAGAAGCATAGCAGGTGTTGAAGCCGGACAAACCGCGGCAGAAGCGACAAGAGCCCGATGGACTATGTCTTCACAACCTGCTAGTTCAACATACGGTGGTGCGATTAGTAGTGGTTAGTTGATTCTGATGCTTACTGGTAAATTAAAATATCAAGTCTAATTGATACAGTCGACGCCATCGATATCGACATCGACCAAGTGAAGAGACAATTATATCTATCTGATCCAGCAAGTGACAAAGACGAAATTGTTGCATTCAAGGGAAAACACTTAGATGGTACTTGTGAATGGATTCTCGACACACCCGAATATGCGACTTGGCTCAATGACCAAAAATCCCCCCTCCTACACTTATCCGGCAGACCTGGTAAAGGGAAAACCATTTTCTCTATTTTCCTCATAGATCACCTCAATAGCCAATTTCGGCCCAATCGTAATTCCATGGAAACCTCAGACACAATGTTGATCTATTACTTCTGCAACAATAAAGATAATTCTCGAAATACAGCAGTATGTATTATGAGAGGAGTTCTCTTACAGATGCTCCAGAGGCGCCCAGCACTCCTCAAGGTTATTCGGAATGATGAGAAGTACAAGATTGAGGGGGCACGGATTTTTACGTCATTCCTGGATCTTTGGAGAATTTTCCTCGGTATGCTAAACGACCAAACTTCTCCATCAGTGCTCTACCTCATTATCGACGGACTCGATGAATGCGGGGAGAATTCTCGTACGGAATTTCTAGGCCGCCTTAGGGCACTTTTACAGGGGCCGAAGGGAACTTCCACAAAGATTATCATTACTAGCAGAAACTACCCTGATATATGCGAAGCCTTGACAACATTTGTGAAGGTTGACCTCGACTTGAAAACCGAGAAACTCCGAAATGATCTTTTCCGATTCATTGATTCTGAGGTTGAACGATTACACAAAGAGAAATCTTATATGGATGCCAAAGAGGTGCGGAGGACCTTGAAGGCGAAAGCTAATGATACGTTTCTGTGGGTTTCATTGGTCTTGAAGGAGCTCAGAAAAGACCTTACAAATGAGGCGATCAAAATCAGGCTAAGAGCCCTCCCGAGAGATTTATATGGTATATATCAGAGGATCTTGGACGAAATTCCCGAAGCCCTTCGCGAGCATACAAAACAAACTCTTATATGGATTACCTTTGCAAAGAAACCACTTAGTATCAAGGCTCTGGCTATTGCACTCTCATTTGCTTCGGATCCCTACCGATCTGTCCACGATTTCGAACAAACCTTGAAGGATTTCATCAGAGTCTGTAGTTCATTGGTACACGAACAACAGGGAATCATCAACTTCGTACACCAGTCTACGAAAGACTTTATGATTCAAGAATATGGGACAGACACACCAACCTGGTATCGATGCCTACCAGGGGAGGCCGAAAAGTCCCTTACAAAGTCATGCTTTAAATATATAGAGAAAATGCCCTTCACGGCTACCAAGAGGTCTGGGTGGCCCGGGGGGGTATATGATATCACTCCATCCGAGAGTGTTGATCCATTCCTCTTGTATGCAGTCATGTTTTGGCCAGTACATGCCAACCAGTCCGTGGAAACTGTTAATCAAGTCTTTGACCTCAAAAGCCCATTCTTTAACAAATGTTCCACTATCCGTAACACATGGTGGGAGGTAGTCAACGCCCCCGGTCAGGACGCCTTCAATTCGCCGGTACATTTAGCATGCTCTTTTGGCATTCTCAGTCTTCTCCAGAAGTTGATAGATAGCGGAGTAGACATTAACTCTTTAAATGGAAGGAAAGAAACACCGCTACACCTAGCCGCTATACAAGGGGATGTTTCTGTAGTAAGAACATTACTGAAGCAAAAAAGCTCCCTAAAATGGCGGAGGGTCAAGATCAATGCCAAAGACTGGCAGGGTCAGACACCGCTACACAGGGCAGTTACATCTGGATCGGTAGCAATAGTCAAGTTACTGCTGGAGCATAAAGGAGTGGATCCCATGGTAGGAGACAGATCAGGAAGTACCCCACTACATTTGGCGGCATCCACTGGTGGGAATCATGAGGTAGTCAAGTTACTGCTGGAGCATAAAGGAGTCGATCCCACGGCAAGAGATGAAACAGAAAGTACCCCACTACATTTGGCGGCATCCATTTGGGGGAATCATGCGGCAGTCAAGTTACTGCTGGAGCATAAAGGAGTCGATCCCATGGCAAGGGATAGATTCAAAGCGACTCCACTAAATTTGGCGGCATCCATTTGGGGGAATCATGAGGTAGTCGAGTTACTGCTGAAGCATAAGGGAGTCGATCCCATGGCAAGAGATATATCAGAAAGTACTCCACTACATTTGGCGGTATCCACTGGTGGGAATCATGAGGTAGTCAAGTTACTGCTGGAGTATAAAGGAGTCGATCCCATGGCAAGAGACGGATTAGGAAGTACTCCACTACATTTGGCGGCATCCACTGGTGGAAATTATGAGGTAGTCAAGTTACTGCTGGAGTATAAAGGAGTCGATCCCATGGCAAGAGACGGATCAGGAAGTACTCCACTACATTTGGCGGCATCCACTGGTGGGAATCATGAGGTAGTCAAGTTACTGCTGGAGTATAAAGGAGTCGATCCCATGGCAAGAGATGAAGCAGAAAGTACTCCACTACACTTGGCGGCATCCACTGATTGGAATCAGAGGGTAGTCAAGTTACTGCTGGAGCGTAAAGGAGTCGATCCCACGGTAAGGAATAACGAAGGAAATACCCCGCTACACCAAGCGGCCATGGCCTATTGGCCGGGCACGGAGGGTATAGTCAAGTCACTATTGGCGCAGGCAAGAGTCGACCCCATGGCAAGAAACAACAACGGGAAGACCCCACTTGACCTTGCCTGGTCAAAAGATGTGGCCAATATTCTCAAAGAGCACTATCAATCACATTCGAGACGGCTCTTTTGGAGATAGTTCACGGCAACAGGGTTACGGTTTGCTCGGTGAACCTATAGAATCTCCTAATTAGCTACGATGGTTGGATCCATGGCTCTATATCTATCCGGATATCTTGATGTTTTGAAACAGCCATGTATTTGACGGGTCTCCCCCTACGGGATCGGTTTTCTATATCTTTCATATACATAAGAATTTCATTACTACCATGTGCCTAGAAATTGATTAGCTAGCACTCTCTTCATCTCCTATGTAGGTACGCGCTGTTTCTCATAACTATGGATAACGACGGGACTAAGGTGGGATGTTTCTATTTGTGACGATTTTCCTGTAGGCGGATTAGCGAGTTCCTTAGTTACAAGTTTTTAAATAAAGTACTTCCTACTGCTTATCTTACTGGTACATACGTGTGGCCCCACCAAGAACGTCACTGGCCCTTTCTTTTACGTCCGCTGTACGCCACTATTTCAGCGTGGCTCAAATAGGCACACACGCCAGTACTACATAGCATACGAATGGCCTTGTGGAATATGTAGTTCCAAACTGCACATTTATCCCCTTCAGTTCCCTCCCCACCCACCCCCGGCGCCTTACCAGCTCCCGGGACCAGCGCGGACTGCTGCAAAGATCTTGGAATAGGTACATAGTCATAGCGCAGGACATTATAAGAAGCCTCGCGCGCGGCATTATAGAACAGATCCCACCCTCCGGCCATCTAGAGGGCGCCCTGTATCCAGATCATATCGAAACCTTGCAGCCACCAGAATAGTGCGTATGAATATATTCTTACGACTGTACTGGCGTTTAAGGGGCATTCATGAATATCACGCCGCCATAAAGGGCATATACACGCCTAAGTAGCTACAGCAGTGTTTCCTAAGGGCTTGAATTGGCTGTGTCGATTCACATAGCTTGGGTACCCTAGCTCGACGTGCACTGTACTTGACTACATCTAGGGGGGTATATGCACCGGCTAGATCTGGTATACAATTGTAATATTCTATGCATGCATGCTGTCTACTAACCAATAAGACTCGAATGGAGTAGGGTATAACAAGTATATCTAAAGACCGATAGCTGCCAATATATTAATTTATTAGTCGAGAAACCCGTTTAATTGGGTAAATGGTGCTTTGATATGTCCGGCCCATGCAGCTCTATCTATTTTACCGGCACATATATAGCAATTATAAGTTAGTAGTAGCCCGGACTTAGGAGATACCCCCCCACCTCTGGGCGAGCACTTGCTTTCTAAGCGTAGACCTTGGCGCAGGGGCTCAATTCTCTAGGGATAAAAAATACCTGTTTGGAATATCATTAGCCCTTTTTCCGTTGATGTCAGGCCCAGGTCATCCCGCGTCACCAGGAAGCAACGACAGCCAAGAGATCTGGGTCACAACCCCTCACTCGGCGACCACACACACGCGGAGGTAACGGCGATAGCGCCCGGATAACTCCACTCACGCAGGCCGCCCGCCCGCCCAATAAATACCCGCCCTGCCCCTCCTTCACCTGCAACCAACACACCCCACAGACACAGACACACAGACAGCACCATGCCACACCCCGTCTTCGCCGCCTCAAACACAGCCGTGATCACCGGCGCCGCCTCAGGGATCGGCCTCGCCATTGCACGCCTATGCGCAGCCCACAGCCTCAAGCTAGTGCTGACAGACATCAACGGGCCGCAACTCGAGGCCGCGGCCGCAACGCTCAACGCGCCGCCGGGCAGCGTCGAGACCGTTGCCATGGATGTGGGCGACCGCGGGGCGTGGGGCGCCGTCAGCCGCGCCGTTGACAGCAGCTTTGGCGGCAGGGTCGACCTGCTGGTCTTGAATGCTGCGGTGGGCCCGAAGACGGACTGGGAGGATGTGGACAGCTTTAGGAAGGTGAGTTTTGGAGCTGTGTGAGGGTGGGCAGGGCGTGGCTGATGTGTGCATAGATGTATGATACGAATGTCTTTGGCGTCTTGAACGGGGTTGCAGAGTTCTTGCCAACGCTTAGGAAGAACTCGGGCCCGAGCTCCATCGTCATCCTGGGCAGTAAGTCTTCAAAACACACCCAGTATACAAGATATCCACTAACCCCCCCGCAGGCAAGCAAGGGATCACCAACCCGCCCTCCAACCCGGGCTACAACTCATCCAAGTCTGCCGTCAAGTCGCTCGCCGAGCACCTCTCCTTCGACCTCAAGGACACGCCCATCTCCGTGCACCTGCTCGTCCCCGGATGGACACACACGGGCATGACGGGCGTCGGAAAGACCGACAAGCCCGCGGGCGCGTGGACCGCAGACCAGGTCGCCGAGCGCCTCGCCGCCAAAATGGACCGCGGCGACTTCTACGTCGTGTGTCCGGACAACGACGTCACGGAGGACATGGACAGGAGGAGGGTTGCCTGGGCTGCTGGCGACATCGTGGAGGGGCGCCCCGCGCTGAGTAGGTGGAGGGGCGGCGAGTGGGGGGAGAGGTTTAAGGCTTTTATGGAGGGGAAGTAGGGCCTGGGTAGTAGGTAGTTTTTTTTTTATTTTTTTTATTTATATTTATATTTTTTTTATCATTGTTGATGGCTCGGTGTGCGTCTTGGTGTGATGTATGTCTGTGCCCTGTAGAATCAGACTGTCCCTTAGCCTAGCCAGTCCGTGGGCTCAAGGGAGACGGGGGCCCGCATCATGGCGCTGGGGTGGTGCGCTCCGGTCTCAGATGCATGTAGCGGTGTACTTACTCTCCATGGTTATGGAATACCTATTTTAAGGCAGCATTAGGCTGGAGACGTAGAGATCTACATGTAGCTATATCATCCATCATGTTTGGAACCGGGTAGCGCATAGCATATATACGAACCGGACACTTAGTATACAGTCGATCGAATCTCCCCATAAGGGTACCAATCTTTAGTCCCTACGTACCCTTATAGGGGGATTCAACCGTATGTACTTAAACAGCTTCAGATCGTGACCCATAGTCCCGCCGTACATAAGCACGTACGGACCTGATTTCCGCATCAATTCTACTGGAAGGGTACTTATCTGTTGATAACAATATACAGCCAGGTCAAAACAGCAAAGAAGGGCTGTGGAATAGTGATTGGAGGAGAGGTCTCGGGGCGGGAAGGAAAGAATGGAATGGGTTTCGAAGGTCCGTAGCAGTACTTACATATGTGCTTGTAGCAAAAGCTCTTTAAGGCCCTATAGGACTACATAGACCCCCCATAATAATATAACAACCGGCCCCAAATCGGAATATATGTACTTAATCATTAGTCTCGTTCCCAGACCCAATCGGTATTTATTTATGTGGTGTGGACTGATAGACTAATATACATACATAAAATACTACATCTCCCTCCAACCACGCCAAAATAGGGGATGGGCACGAGGCTACTTAATTATAACGAGGCTGTGCTGTGTTAGTACTTACCAGGCGGGCGTGGATGAAAAAAAAAAAAAATAATGCCTCGATTGGGATTCGAACCCAAGCTTCCCTCACAGCTCTGTCTTCTACGTGCTGAGTTTCTAGGCGTGTTAACCACTACACTACCGGGGCTTGTCTGCAATGGCGGGACGGGAAATGATGTGGGCCGACCCATAGCTACATACATCTAAATAGAATAGTCAGGTATCTCTGTCACCACGAAAGGTTTCAACTGGATGGGTAGCTGCCCCAGATTTCTGTGGTCTGGCGGGCTACAGCTGTCAGTAGACAAAGAATCGGGTGTGTTAAGGGAGACGGCATATACATTGGCAAACCTCAATCACTATATAATAACCCTCTGGCCGAGATCAATATTTCCTCTCTTCCAAAACTACAACCTCACGCGAGCAAGGAGGGCCCAGCATGCCTAGTGTTGGGCACGAGCCTGTTCGAGACGAGCTTGGCCTAAAGCTCGAGCTGGCCCGGATTGTGGGAAGAACGGCTCGATATGTTCGGGCTCCGGGATATAGCTCGAGCTGAGGCTCGAGCTCTCAAAGATGTAGCTAAAGATAGTCATATCGATATATATTTCATTTTCAGGTGATTTTCAGAGGATCTATCCTTGCTATATTTACAATTTTTGCCAATATCAACCCATTACTAATAGGTTAGATCGCTCGAGCCTTCGCTCGAGCCTTAGCTCAAGCTTTTCCGATATCAGCTCGAGCCTAAAGCTCGAACTAACTCGGCTTGTGCCCAACACTAAGCATGCCGTGCAGCGGCAGGTGGCCCCGACTGCGTGCGGAGATGTTTATCCCACATCATTGCATTGAATAGGACTGTAAGTTTTCTGGATCCTTCAGTGTCGGTGGTTTCTCGAACTGACGATTACATACGTATGCGGCCGGAGGCCGCTCCTCACTAGTAATCCCATAGTCCCGCCGTACATAAGCACGGATGGACCTGACCCCCGTATCAATTCTACTGGAAGGGTACTTACCTGTTGATAACAATATGCAGCCAGGTCAAAACAACAAAGAAGGGCTGTGGGATTGATTGTTGTTGTGTGGAGAGGTCTCCCCAGCGGACTAACCTTTTTGTGTTGTTGGTGCGGGAGTCGAGTCGAGTCGGGGCGGGAAGGAAAGAATGGAATGGGTTTCGAAGGTCCGTAGCAGTACTTACATGTATGTACCGTGTGCTTGCAGCAGAGGTTCCCATAGGACTACACAGATCACCCCTCATAATAATGCACCAACCCACGCAGGCTGTGCTATGCCAGTACATACTTACCAGGCGGGCGTAGATGAAAAAAAAAAAAAAATAATGCCTCGATTGGGATTCGAACCCAAGTTTCCCTCACAGCTCTCTCTTCTACGTGCTGAGTTTCTAGGCGTGCTAACCACTACACTACCGGGGCTTGTCTGCACTGGCGGGACGGGAAATGTTAAGCCCGGTTTCTAAAGTTTAAATTGCTACAGCCTTACTTACATGTATGTACATGTATGTATTTATGTATGTATGTATGTATGTATGTATGTATGTATGTATGTATGTATGTATGTATGTATGTATGTAGTAGTACCAGAGCCCCCTTTTTATTACTCTGGTGCAAGCTGCTGTAGTAATGTACGGCCCTTCCTTCTGGCGGCTTGCTGGCGAAGACTGGACTACTGGCACACTTGCATAGAAGCCTCCTCCGCCCGCTGGCCCGCTGGCCCGCGCTGGTAACACAACACAACAACACCCCCCCCCCCCCCCAGCCCGCGAGGCTTAACCTTATAGGAGGTAGCCAGGGGGCGGGGCGGGGCGGGTTGTGGAGGTGGTGTAAATGTATGTGCGTAGTAAGTTGAATGCCCAATACGCCCAACTCTACTACGGCCGGCCTTTTGGCATCTGTAGGGCCCGACTTCCCCACGGCTACAAAGTGTGTACGTATATCCACTCATAAGTGTAAGTGGTTGGTCGGGTCGGGCCCTTGTTACTATTCTTGGCATCTGCGGACGTTGGTCGGTCTCTACTTTTTGTTATGTATGTAGGTCTGGTTTATACCACACGAGTGATGCCCCATGATCTTGGACCTCACCACCCACCACCACCCACCTACAACACCACATTCCAGTCAGCCAGCCCACAGTCTACGGCTGGGTACATGTATCTTATCCTATTTATTTATTTACTCCCCCGCCCCTCATACATACAATACATACATAACCACCCGCCCCACCTACATGCTACATCAAAACGCCTGTCTAGGTACTAAGAAAAAGACAAAAGAGAGAAAGAGAAATAAGAGGAGATGGACTTTTTTTTTTATACCCGGTGTGGTGCTGCTGCCCATACACACGACGAAAGCTACAACTACGGCTAGCTATCCTGCCCTAAAACAAAGAAAAAAGAAAGAAAAAAAAAGAGGAGGGAGAAAAGAAAAAAGAAAAGAAAATATCCACAATATGGGCCCTCCTCCCCCCCCCCCTGCAATTACCACCACCCTACAAAAGCGCCCTACTAGCAACGGTCCACGCCCCAGCCGCGCCACCAACCATGACAGCGCTCCACGCCATCGGCCTCACGCCCTTAGTGCTCTTAAAGACCGCGCCGGCCACAACGCCCGCAAGGACGCTATTCGCGGCGTCGTGCTTCCCGCGCACGCTTCCAATCGCGGAATTGACGCCATTGTAGACGAGGGCCAGCACGCCGCCCGAGTTGCCGAGGAACGGGCCGCGGCGCGTCATCCCGTTGAGGACGTAGTTGAGCTTTAGGCGGGGGGGGGCGGCGGGGGGCGCCTTGCGCAGGCCCTCCGAGAGGCCCCAGAGGCCGCCGGCGGAGAGGCCGACGAGGTAGACGGTGCCTGTGCCGTAGCAGAGGTCGTCGGACCAGCCGCGGGAGGGGAGGGCGGTGCTGCCGCCGAGGGGGGATAGGGCTGTCTCGTCGAGGTCGAGGTAGGAGAGGGTTGAGGAGAGGCCGGCGAGGGGGTGTAGTAGTGTTGGGTCGAGGGTTCCGGGGGTGAGGAAGGAGGAGACGTCGCTGGAGGTGGTGGGGTCGAAGGTGGGGGTTGGGGAGGAGGTGAAGGTGCTTGTTGGGGCGGTGTCACCGGAGTCGGCGGGGGCGTGGTGGGAGGGTGTGGAGGTGTGGGTGGGGGTTGATTTGCGCCCGGTTATGGAGTCCCAGATTGAGGCCATTTCGAGGGATCAGAGGGATTGATTATTGGTGGGAGAGATGTTCTTTTGTAATGTGTGTGGGGTGGTGATAGTTGTGATTGATGGACGGGGGCCGTGATGATTATAAATGTGGCGATGGGAAACGACAGTCAGGTATCCGGATATCCCGATGACTGATGATTTATGATATTATATTGGTATTGATATTGATATTGATATTGATGTTTATATTGATAGTGATTGGGAGATGATGATTGATTGATTGATGATGGGACGATTGGTGATCGATGATGACCGACGTTGTTGTTGTCGTTAACAGAATTTCCCTTCAGAATCGAAAAAATTAAAAATAAAAAAAATAAAAAAAAAAAAAGAATAATTAAAAATCCCTTCACCCGGGACAACGCCAAGAAGTGAAATGAGGCTCAAGCGATTGATTTGATTTGATTACCCGGTTGAGATTCCCAGAGAGGAAGAGAGACACCAAAAATTGAATATCGACCCCGCTGTCCATACATCATCAATTTCATATATACTGATATTACCAAACACACAGAATTGATGCCAGAAACAGACACAGAACCAGTATTTACAGTCCCCCTGGGCGAGGACGTCCTCAGAAATGCCCGCGCATCCCTCATCAAGCAGAAAGACGGGTACCCGATCATTTTCCAGCTCCTCTCTCTCTATATACAACCAACTAACAACCTTTTCCCACCACAGTCCCCGCACCACGCCCGCCCTCTTCCCCGCACTCCTACAGACCGCGCTCACCCCGACACTCACACAGCCGCACCGCGCCCTCGCCTGCGATGCCCTATCAACGTACCTCCTCCGCTCACGGCAGCACCCGGAGCGCCTCCCTCTCCCGGCCACACCGCCGCCCTGGGCCCCCCTCGCCGCCGTGGTAACAACCCACTTCGACAGCGCGCAGTCCGCGCTCTCAAAGGCGCTCAAGGACCTATTCGGAAACATCCTCGGCACACACCCGGACCCGGGCCCGTTCGCGCTGCGCCTCCTCGCCGCGGGGAGATCGTCAAAGGTGCACTACTACGTCCTCGAGACGGTGCTGCGCAAGCGTGTTGTCGCTGCGGCGGACGTGCTTGCGGGTGGTGAAGGCGTCGTGGAGGCGCTCCTGGCGGGGATGGGGGACCGGACGCTCGCGCCGGCGATTGGGAAGGCTGTGGTCACCCTGTTGGGGGCTAGGAGGGCGGAGATGCTGGGAGAGGAGGAGGCCTGGCTGCGCTTGTGGAGTGTGCCCGTGGGCATGGCTATGCGCTGTGAGGGCCTCAGGGCCAATGTGCAGACGTATGTGCTGCCGGGGTTGTTTAAGGCCTCGAGAGTGGGATTCGGCCTGTTTGTGGACGGGTTGGGACTGGAAAGGTGTACCGGGGGTGCCGAGGAGGAGGAGGACGGCGAGGAGCTCATGAGTCTCCTCTGCTGTCTCAAGGTCGGGAAGGACCTTGGGTATGTTTCCGAAGAGGACACGGAGGAGGAGGGCACAAACATTACTGTAGGAAAGAGTATATATTCCATATCTAATGAGAAAAACCTCCCATCCTCCACACACGTGCTGATCCCCTTCGTAGAATCGTCCACAACCACTATCACCGTCCCATCAACCTTCACCGCCCCATTACTCTTCCACCCACATCCGCACGTCCGTCTCGCGGCCCTGACCCTACTCACGCACTCCCCCGCCCCCACGCACCCTCTCCCAGCCTCGTCTCTAGCCGCGCTCCGCGCCGCCCTACCAGCACTCCACACCGAAGCCGACGCAGAGGTACGCGACCAGACCGTCCAGTCCCTGCGCAGCCTCCTCGAGCGCCTCGCAGCCTCCTCCTACCACCTCTCCAAGCAGCACCAGAACCACCTCCAGCACCCAGCGGGCGCCCTAAGCGGGACAGAGCGTCTCGCGGCCCAGATCGAGGCAATCAGGGCCTTCATCGTATGGTTCGTGCAAGAGCTGCAGACGCAGCTGCACCCAGGGAGCTCCTACCAGCGCACCACGACGGCGCTGAAGATGCTGACGGTGCTAGTCCGCAGCGGGGTCGACACCACCCTTGCCGTCCCGGCGGACGCGAAGCGTGTCCTGAACTGGCCTGCCGCGTGGGCCGGGAAGGTGCGCGTCTTGGGCCCCGGGATGCAGGGCGTGCTCCGCGAGGCGGTGTTTAATCCGTTTGACGACGTCCGCGCGATGGCCGCGGAGATGCTTGGGTTTGCGGCGGGGGCGGTGGACCGGCGCCTGCTGGGCGCGGGGGTGGCGAGGATGGATGCGTCTGGGCGGGAGAGGGACGCGGACGGGGTTGCTAGGGTTGTGCTGCTGCTGTGGGGCGGGGGTGAGGCGGGGGTGGTCGCGGAGGTGCTGGATATGCTTGAGGAGCGGCTGGGAGTTGCTAGGTGCGACTTCCAGGCGGCGGTGAGGCGGCAACCGGTGCATGGGTTGCTGGCGGGACTGAGGTTGGTGCTGGAGAGGGGGGATGCGTGGGGTGGCGCGGGGAGGGAGGTCGTGGTCAGGGTCGTGAGGGCGTGTGAAGAGATCTGGGAGATCACCAGGGACGTCCTCTGTGTGGATAGTCCCGAGGGCTGTATGCCCGCTGGGGTGGACGAAGACGAGGACGAGGACGAGGACGAGGGGCTCAATAGTCAGACCGTCATGAGCTATTCGTGGAGGGCGGTGAAGGAGTCAAGGTTTGTCCCGCATCATGAAATATCACTCCCCCCAATCCAATCATTGACCCATCGACTAACCGCACCCCAGCTCCCTCCTCGCAACCGTCCTCTCCCGCGCGCCCTACGACCCCACAACCCCCGCCGCCTCCCCTCTACACGCCGCCGACTTCCCCAAAGCCGGCTCCCTCCTCCTCTCCCAACTCACGCACATCCGCCACCGCGGCGCCTTCTCCGCCGTCTCCCCCTCCTTCACAACCCTCTGCCACACCTGCTACACGTCCACCGACCCCGCCCTACACCCCCTCCCAGCCCAATGGCTCGACCAGAACCTCCCCCTCGTCACCACCTCCGCCTCCAGAATCACCCGCCGCTCCGCCGGCCTCCCCTTCCTCCTCGCGGGCACGCTCGCCCCCGAACCAGACCCGGCCCGCCCGCTGCTCCACAAAACGTTTGCCCACCTCTTCGCCGTGGCCGCCATGCCCCCCCCGGACCCGGACGGGGACGAGAGCGAGAAGACAGACCTCCCGCAGGTCCACGCCATCAACTGCCTCAAACACCTATTCACGGACGCGCGACTCTCGCCTGGCGCCGCGCGCCACGTCGGCGCCGCGCTAGCCCTCGCCGTCGACTGCTTCGGCGCACATATATGGGCGCTGCGCAACTGCGGCATCATGCTGTTCACGGCGCTGCTCAACCGGATCGTCGGCGTGCGTGGGCAGGACGCAGCGGGGTTCTTTGCGCGGTACCCAGGCGTGCGGGAGGTGCTTCTGCGGGGGCTGCGGGAGAGGGTGGCGGCGCTCGATGCCCGCGGCGCTGCTGCCACGGAGATGGTGTATCCGGCGCTGTCGCTGCTGGCGCGGCTGGAGTGCACCGGTGAGGGGGAGGAGGGCGAGTTCGTGGGGTGTGTGCGTGCGGCCATGGAGGCGCGCGTGTGGAAGGTGCGTGAGATGGCGGCCAGGGCGTATGCCAGTCTTTGCGGCGGGGGCGCGGGTGTTGCCGTGCAGCTGCTGCAGGAGGCTGCTGCCCCCGGCGTCCGCGTGAACGGCGTCCATGGCCGGTTGTGTGCCGTGCGGGCGCTCCTGGAGAATAACAGGAAGAAGAGGAAGGAGGAGGACGTGGCGGCCGTTTGGGCGGCGCTGGAGACCGCGTTTGAGGCCCTTGTTGTCAGGTCCGAATGCGCCGTTATCAGGGCCGTGTTTCTCCAGATCGTCACGGACCTTGCGGTGGTGGCGCCGCCGAGTGATGGTACGTGACTCGATCATTGACCTGCAGGGCGATCATTGACCCCCCCCCCCTTCTACATACACACATTGCTAACTAATTGATATATGTACATCTATACAGCACTGCACCCAAAGATCAGCACCTACGCCGCCACCGCCTCCGAAGCCCTCACGGCGATCTCCAGCGCCGGCATCGCCGGCCGAACGCTCTTCAAGACCCACCTAACGACATTCATGGTCACGCGGGCGCTTCGAGACCCGACGCCCCCACGCACCGCCTCCCTGACCGCCCTCCTGCGCAGCAGCGACGAAGAAGCCGCGCTCTCGACCGCCGAGCAGCTGCTCGCCGCGCCGCAAACCCTACCGCCAACCCCAGACCTCGACGACGCCCTATGGCACCTCGTCACCCAGCACCCATGGCACCAGCTACGCACGGCAGCACTAGGCCTCCTATACCGGTACGGCACCACCAGCACCACCCCCACCCACTGGACCACCGTCTACGCCCTCGCCACGGCCGCCAGCAGCCCACCAAGCCAACAATCCGCAGCCCTATCCACCCTCGGCCTCCTCGCCGCGCACAACCCCGACACCCTACCCGCGCTAACCCCGCTCGTCTCCGCCGCCACCCACGAGGACCAACCACACCCGACCCGCGCATCCGCCCTCCACGCCCTCCACGCCCTCTCGCCGTCGCTCTCCCCACGCAACGAGACCCACGCCCCCGCGCTACTGACACTCTACGACCTCCTCAACGACGACGACGCGGACCTGCGCGCCGCCGCAGCCCGCACAGTCTGCGCCCTCCTCTCCAGTCGCCAGTCCACGGCGCTGCGCGCGGGAGATTTGCTTCTGGCCGCCATGGCGCCCTCTGCCGCGCTGGCGGGCGCCGCGCGCCACCGCCTCACCGCCGTCGTCGACGCGCCGGTGCACACCCCCGCTGCGCTGTTTGCCCGCGAGAGGCAGAACCTCTATGTTGACTGTGTTGTGGAGGCGCGGCGGTGGGCGCGTGTTCTTGCGTCGTGCTCTGCGGCGGGGGAGGAGGGGTTTGTGGCGTGGGTTGGTGATGCGGTGGAGGCGCTGCCGCGGGCGGTCCGGGGGGGGCTGGGTGAGGAGGTTTATGAGTGGGTGGTGAGGGTTGTGGGAGGGGTGGGGGTTGTGGCGGAGTGGGTGCGGAGGGGGGGTGTTGCGGAGGTGTTGTGGGGGCGGGTGGTGGGGGGGGTGTGGGCGGGGGTGGAGGCGTTGGAGGGCGTGGAGGGGTGTGAGGTGGTTGTGGAGGGGTTGAGGGCGGCTGTGGAGGGTGGTGTAGATAGTAGATAGATAGGTAGATAGAAAATAAAAAGTAGTTTTAGAGGCCGTAGTGGTTCTGTGGGTCATGGGGTGTCACTCGCTCTCTATAAAGTAACTATGGGCATCTACACTCGAGCTCCACTGCCCCCAAATCCGGATATTCAGACACAGCGGGGGGGTGGGGCGTGCGTCTTGCCAGACCACGAAAACGGCCGCGGAATGGTAGGCCTGAAGCAATGCGGGACTAGTTCATATGTGCACTGTCTATACATCATACACGCCTACGATACTCCCCTCCGGAGATGCAGGATTGTGGATTGCATTCCCCGGTGGTTGGGGGGATTGACTGGGACGTATATGTAGGGTTACCGCAGCTCGACACTCTCCGGGCCGTGATATAGGCCCCTACGCTTGGTCTTCTGTCCGCGTCCAGATGCATATACACCGAGTGGTAACCCGTGGGGTGCGTTTGTGCTTGGGATATACTACTACTTAGGTCGAGCCAATCTGTCGCCCTGTATAACAGCCCATGTCCACGGGGTTCCCGGGCTACAATACAACCCATGGACGTCACCACAAGCCCGCCCTACATACACAAGGACATCTTGGGTTGTGTTGTGTTGTGTTGGTTGGTCACAGCCAACCACCACCACCCCCTCTTATGTAGCGCAAACCCAAACCCCCCCCCCCGCCCCGGTACAGACCTGGCAGTGTTTCCGACCGAGTGCCCTGGACACTGTATGCATGGCGCAGTTCTGTCACCGCCGGTGAATCCGCCTTTTCTCTTTGTTGCAGCGCCACAACTACAAACCCCACTACGTATGTACAGGGAATCGGTCCCCCCGCCAAAGGAGTCGGGGGGTACTTATAATACTTTTTATGCACCCCAGCTAGAGCCAAACATGATCAAAGCTCAGGATGGTAATATACAGTACACGCCCACGATGAACACTCCCCCGCCTTGGGTGGTGTTGCACATATCATACAACGCCGGTACAGCTGGACTTGAGTCTCCCGGTGCGCCATGCTGTCGTGCTAAGCTATACATGTAGGAAGTACCTGCCCAGACAACACCAGCTGCAGCACCAGTAGCGGGCCTTACAAATTAAACCCACGCTCCAGCGCCTGACCCCTAGTCTACCCCTACATGTAATTCTTACCGGAGCAGATAAGTACAGGGGATAGCTAGTGCGAGTCATGGGGTATCACTCGGTGGTGACACCGCTCGGATACTGATTGATTGATTGATTGATACTTCATACACACCTCTCGGATACTTGTATTGAGCGGGTGGAGAGTAGGGGTTATTTGCAGCCTCTGGCAGCGGCGCCTTTGCGTGGTGTCTTGTTGTTGCTGGCTGGTCACTGGCGCTAGCAGTTTAAACTTTAGGGCTGCGTACATCAGGCTTAGAAGTTCCCGTCCAGACAAGCCTCGGTAGTGTAGTGGTTAACACGCCTAGAAACTCAGCACGTAGAAGACAGAGCTGTGAGGGAGACTCGGGTTCGAATCCCAATCGAGGCATTATTTTTTGTTTTTTACTGTCTTTTATCGATCTCGTTATAAGGGTGCCACCACCTATAAGGATGCTACCTACATAACCGCCACGTAAGGGCAATATATATATACAGCGAATGCTTCTATGCTACAGTTGAACCCCTCTCTCTACAAAGGTACGCCGGGACCAAAGACTAGTACCCTTATAGGGCGCTTGCAGCCCTTATACTAAGTGTGAACTTGTATTGATAAAGCCCGGAAGAGCCCTGAACACATACATACTTAAGCACCCTTACAGGGCGGTTATTCTTATAGGGGGTACCCTTATAGGGAGATTCTACTGTATAACGGTACGCTCGGTACCGGAACCTGGTACCGTTATCCCTTGGAGGGATAAAACCGTCAAATATATTCGCAGCCTGGGCCTGAGTTACCTGGTATATTCGTTGCTCCTAATAAGTTTGTAGCTAATAGTAACCATAGAGTGAATCAGAAATACTAGTAGCTACTACTACTTGCTGCTTGCTTAAGCTATTTACTAGGTACTTTACCGCCGGTGCACATATTATTATCAGCTTGATATAGGGTTTAGTTAAACAGGATATATGGCTGATTTGGCGATATTTTTTATCACGCCTCGTTGAAGCTAACTTTTGGCCCAGTCTGATATCTTTATCGTATGATATCATGCGAGAAGTCCTATATAATACTCACTGAGGAGCCCAAATGCGCAGGTAGGCCAGTATTCACACTTTTTCTACATAGGGAAGTTTCACAGATTAAATTCTTATTTATCTCACGATTTAATACTATATACATATATCTGAAAATTATTACTACAGCGGCTTGCCTGCTTGCCCGCTTCATTCCATATTCTATATGGTACGCTACAGTACGGTACATTACGGTACAGTGCTTGATTCCGCCGGCGCGCTCGTTTGGACTCGCTGGATTCATTGGATTCATTGGATTGGGTGCTGAATTCGCTGGATTGGGTACTGGATTCACTGGATTGGGTACTGGATTCACTGGATTCGCTGGATTGGGTACCGAATTCACTGGATTGGGTGCCTAATTCACCGATTAGCTCATATCCTAATGATGATGATGATTAATTGGGAGGAGGGCGTAGATGAGCAGAGATGAAGCCGTAGAGATGAAGCCGTAGAGATGGGGTGTAGGGGTGAAGGTGTAGAGGTGAAGGTGTAGAGATGAAGGTGTAGAAGAGGTGAAGATGAAGGCGTAGAGGAGATGGAGGTGTAGAGGAGATGAAGGTGTAGAGGGCGCAGATATCTCTGTCCACAACCCTAACCCTATCCTGCTGAGAGTTTTTAATCTGATTTTATTCGCGCATGCTATTCTCCAGAAAGAGCCTGATCGAGCTTCAGCCCTAATTAGGCACCAAATATCAAGATTATCGCCCAATCAGGTATATAAGGCATATATCAAGCCCCCATAAGCTCTAGGTCTCCAGATCAGGCTGATATTTATATGTAATGTATGTATTATAATTATTAGCCCAAAAGGCCAAGCTGCGATTGACGATTTCATCCGTGGAGATCGAGATTGCGGCCCTTGTATAAATATGAGGGTGCTAATACTAAGGCCGAGCAAAAAGGGGCCGAAATTGTTACCGTTATATTAGTATAGAGGGATTGCACTTATGTGTAAGTAAGTAGAGGAGGTACCGGTATAGCACTAGGCTTTCGCTGCATGTATGTGTTCACGATCCTTCTAGGCTCTGCACATTGATTAAAAAACCGCTCTCGTGCATGGCGGATACATCTTGTCCGTGCTGGAGTGGGTAGAGGGCCCGCGGAGTGACGATTACCTTGTAGCTTCTAGCTCTACCAGCGCAAAAATGCATTACTTGATACATTCCCCATACTAGAATGGTGCATAAATGCATCGGTTGATGCATATATAAACGTGTCGAGGCCTCTGTAATGTCTTCTATTGTTTATTGACAACTTTATTGACGACTTTATTGGTTACTTTATTGGTTACTTTACTTGAGCTTCTCGGTTTATTGGTATAGTTCTTAGTTCTAGTATATCAATTAGTAGCTTAGGCGGTGGGCTGTGGGCTGTGGGCTGAAACATTGCATAGGCTGAAACCCGGAGCTGAGCTTCTATATTTTTATTGATACATTACATTGAACTCTTGGCGAAATGCGACTATGATGCATTATCGATACATTATGCAATGCATTTCTTGGGATGGTAGAGTCTGGCAGCGGTGCCTTTGTATCGAATCTTGCTGCCAGCTGCATCATTCGGGGTCAACATTGACCTCCATCCGCACTGGCGCTAGCAACCTAAACTTTAAGCTCTGGGTTAACACCTCCTGTCCCGCCATTGCAGACAAGCCCCGGTAGTGTAGTGGTTAGCACGCCTAGAAACTCAGCACGTAGAAGACAGAGCTGTGAGGGTAACTTGGGTTCGAATCCCAACTGAGGCATTATCTTTTTTTATCGTTTTGCGTCCCTCCTTTACCGCCCAAGCGGGCAAGGGGAGTGGGGCGTGTTTTTGGCTTATATACTTCAGTAAGTAATATGTACCTGGATCTCACATCTTATTCCGCAGCGATTGCCCTGTTAAGCTCCGGGTTAAGACCTCCTGTCCCGCCATTGCAGACAAGCCCCGGTAGTGTAGTGGTCACCACGCCTAGAAACTCAGCACAGCACGTAGAAGACAGAGCTGTGAGGGAAACCTGGGTTCTCGAGGCACTATTTTTCCTTTTTTGTCACTCACACCCCCCGCCTACTAACACTGCACAACCTATGTCGTTATAAGGATACCGTCTGCAAGGATTATGTAGTTATCCGGTCCCTACTTTACTGCCCGGACGGGTCATGTTTTTGGCTTATAGAGGAGTCATGTGGGGTTAATATCACCCTTTTCAGTATGATACGTCTGATTTTGCAAAGACCGCCCTTTTAGCAGCAATATTTACCATAAGAAAAGAACCACTCTATTTTCAAGACTTTTCTACCTATAAGTCTACAGAAGGCCAGGTATAAAATGGGTAGACAGCCGCCCCGCCCACCCGCCCGCTGGCACCTGCCTGCAGCCTGCCTATCTACCGCCCCACCCGCCCGCCTATGGGGTTTGAGCCCGGAACCTCATGGGTCTATACTCTGCATGGATATGGGTCTCGACAGGCACCCCTTACCGTTCTGGGTGAACGGGCACTTCTTATAAGGATAAATGGCCTATAAGGTTTAAGGATAAAAGGCCTATAAGAATACTTGGAGGCGTGGAGATAGAGGTGTGGGGATGGGGATGGAGGTGTGGAGATGGAGATGTAAGGAAGGAAGGACGTGATATCTCCAAGACCGAGCCCTAACCCTGAATTGCTTATTGTTTTTGACAACTCTTTTCCTTCGTATATATGATGCTCTCCAAAAGACCCCTAATTATGTCTTAACGGGTTTAAATTGGCACCAAACATCATCTTCTTCACCCTTTTGGGTTTAATTAATGGTATTTTCAAAATTAAGGCTTTTCAAAACCATGCCGCAGTATTAGTGGTCAAAATAATACATGTAATTATAGGAATATCCGGACTGGCGCTAATGTAGCTGTTGAGTTAAAAATAGTTGGGGTTCTTGGCCAAGACTCTAGATCTAAATATTTAGTTTCTTGGCGACAGTTTTTTCAAGTCAGTTAGTGAAAAACGACGAAGTTATTTAGCTCAAGTACTTTTAGCGCCAGTTCGGATATTTCTATAAGTATGATTTTGAGCACTAATACTGCGGCATGGTTTTAAAAAGACTTAATTTCGAAAAGGCCATTAATTGAACCCAAAAGGGTGAACAAGATTATATTTGGTGCCCATTTAGAGCCCGTCAAGGCATACATGTAATTAATAGTCTTTTGGAGAGAATCATATACGAAGGAAAAGAGTTGTCAAAAACTGTAAGCAATTCAGGGTCAATTCAGGGTTAGGGCTGGGGACTACCTTCAATACCTCCATCTCCACACCTCCATCTCCACACCTCCATCTCCACACCTCCATCTCCACACCTCCATCTCCACACCTCCACCTCTACGCCTCCACCTCTACACCTTTACCTCCACGCGCCCCCAGCTCTCTGCCCCTACTAATCATACATGAGCTAATCCGTGAATTAGGCCGCGAGTCTAAACAAGCAGTGACTGCACCAGCAGCGAATATCCAAGCAGCAAATCAAGCAGCGAATCAAGCATAGAGTCGAGCAGTGAATCCAAACAGCGAATCAAGCAGATATGGCAGGTAGGAATGGCAGGTAGGTAGGCAGGCAGCGAAGACTTGTAGTATTTAATCGGGAAGTAAATAAAAATTTAATCTGTGAAATTTACCTGTGCAAAATAAGCGTGAATACTGCGTATCGGGGTTTTTCAGCGAATAAAAAAATTCTTATAAAGCTATTATCATGTATTAAAATCATTTACTAATATAAGGATTAATCGAAACATAGGTCAATAAGAGTCTATAGAAAAAAAAATATTAAAAATCAAAAAAAGTCCTATAATAGAAACATTAATGGCTCAATATAGGTTTATATTTTTATGGGAACTGGCGCTAATGAATTGATTTAGTCATTTAAGGTAGTCCTCTAGAGGAAGTGATGCACATTTTGACTAGACAACACCCAAATACTTCATTACAATACAACGCAGCCGTGCAGAACCTCTCTACCATATCTAAGCACTAAGTATATACTTGACTATGAGCATCCACACACCCATATTTACCTGTGTACAAATTAATTTCTGTGTGGCTATGGAACCACTGAATGTGCACCACTTTCCGACACTCTGGGTACATAAGTACTTAATGTACTTAACTATCCCAAAAGGCATCGTCTGAGAACAAAAGTACTTGGCTATCGATCCCAAAAGGCATCGTCTGAGAACATACTTAAGTAATAACCTAGTACATGCTCAACTGAGCGGCCAAAACTGTGCTACCCAGGGCTATACCGGCCTCATATCATGGACAGAGACGAATCATCACGAACTGCAATGCACACGGGGCCAAGTACATATGCGAGATCCAATTGCGGTATCGAATCCTGCTGCCGGCTGCATCATTGGGAAGGGGGGGTCAACATTAACCTCAGCTCAGGTCAACCCCGTCCGCACTGGCGCTAGCAGTTTTAACTTTAAGCTCCGGGTTAACACCTCCCATCCCGCCATTGCAGACAAGCCCCGGTAGTGTAGTGGTTAGCACGCCTAGAAACTCAGCACGTAGAAGACAGAGCTGTGAGGGAGACTTGGGTTCGAATCCCAATCGAGGCATTATTTTTTGTTTTTTTACTGCTTCACGTCCCTTGTTTATTATATACAGCCACCCAGCAAAAGTGTCTGTGATTTAGTTTTTTATATCATTCCACATTACAAAACCGCTCTCGTGCGTGGCGGATACATCTTGTCCGTTTTTTTTTTTTTTTTTGTTTACATCAGTAATCGTATCCAGCCCTAAGGCTATGACGATATCGCACCATTTTATCCCCAGAACGCCCCTCCTTCCACCGCCATCTCAAGGAAAAACATAGGAAAAACTCAATCCTCCTCAACACTAGCCAACCCGGCGCGCTCGCTGTCTCGAGCCTCATCATTCACCAGGCAAGCCCCCCCTCCAAAAAAAAACTAAAAGAAAACTACGTCAAAACAAAAATTCTGCCCAAACCCTTTTCCCATTCTCATAACCATACAGTCTGTACATCTTGTCCGTTGATGGCTGTGCTGGAGTGGGTAGAGGGCCTGCGGAGTAACGATTACCTACATTTACCGCCAGCCCGTATAAAAATACCAGCCTGATTTGTAGACCTAGAGCTGATACGAGCTTGGTATATGCTTTATCTATTAGTGTTGGGCACGAGCCTGTTCGAGACGAGCCTGGCCTAAAGCTCGAGCTGGCCCGGATTGTGGGAAGAAAGGCTCGATATATTCGGGCTCCGGGATATAGCTCGAGCTTAGGCTCGAGCTCTCAAAGATGTAGCTAAAGATAAGTAGTCATATCGATATATATTTCATTTTTAGGTGATTCTCAGAGGGTCTATCCTTGCTATATTTACAATTTTGCCAATATCAACCCATTACTAATAGGTTAGATTGCTCGAGCCTTAGCTCGAGCTGGCTTGGGCTCGTGGGGAGGAGAGCTCGAGGTGTCCGAGCCTAAAGCTCGAACTAGCTTGGCTTGTGCCCAACACTATTATCTATAGGATATGCCGTATTTCGGCCTGTTTAGGCGATAATCTTGATATTTGACGCCTAATTAGGGCCGAATAAGGCTCGATCAGGCTCTTTCTGGAGAATGGCATGCGCGAATAAGTCAGATTATCAAGAACTCTCAGCAGGATAGGGTTAGGGTTGTGGGCTTGGAGATATCTACGCCCTCTACACCTTCATCTCCTCTACACCTCTACACCTTCACCTCTACATCTTCACCTCTACATCTTCACCTCTACATCTTCACCTCTACATCTTCACCTCTACATCTTCACCTCTATACCACTCCTTCCTATCTCCCTACCTTGATTAATCATACATAAGCTAATCGGTGAATTCAGTAGTGAATCCAAACGAGCCTGGAATCAAGCACCGCACCGCACCGCACCGCACCGTACCTGGAAGTACGGAATAACTGTACCTGAGAGCACGAAATCAAGTACCGCACCGCACCGCACCGTACCGCACCGTACCTGGAAGTACGGAATAACTGTACCTGAGAGCACGGAATCAAGCACCGCACCGCACCGCAACGTACCTGAAAGCACGGAACCACCGCACCCGGGAGCACGGAATCAAGAAGTGAATCAAGCAGGCAGGCAGGCAGGCAGGCAGGCAGGCAGGTGGCTGCAGTGAAGATAGTTAGACAAATGTACATATTAAATCGAGAGTTTTATTTGTGAAATTCACCAATGCTAGAAGGGGCCTACCTGCGCATCCATGAATAAAATCAATTTTATATCGGCATTATCATGTATCATAATCTTCACCAAATATCAACTTTAGCGAAATCATAGTCCAATTAAGACCTGACCTATAATATCAGTCATAAAATCATAAAGGCTTGATATCGGACTGAAACAAACTGATATTTTTATACGATCGAGCGGTAAAAGTAGCCTGTAGCTTCTGACAGCGGTGTCTTTGTATCGAATCTTGCTGCCAGCTGCATCATTCGGGGTCAACATTGACCTCCATCCGCACTGGCGCTAGCAACCTAAACTTTAAGCTCCGGGTTAACACCTCCCGTCCCGCCATTGCAGACAAGCCCCGGTAGTGTAGTGGTTAGCATGCCTAGAAACTCAGCACGTAGAAGACAGAGCTGTGAGGGAGACTTGGGTTCGAATCCCAATCGAGGCATTATTTTTTGTTTTTTTACTATTTCACGTCCCCCCCTTGTTTATTATGTACAGCCAGCCAGCAAAAGTGTCCGTGATTTAGTTTTTATACCACTCCGCCATGTAGTGCATGCAGCATACCCGCGCTATTGAGACTCGAAGCACACAGAACATAATATAGTTCCTGACATGACTACACAAAGGAAGAAAGTCACGGATCTTATTCTCTCCTGACTCTACCACTGGGAAGTCCTCTCTTGGGGCTTTGATGGCCCGCCACGGTTACATATGTGGGGTACGAAATAGGGATCACACAGGGCAGAGCGGCGGTATGTATGTAGCGGCCGGGAGAATGTGCCGCAAAGGTTCTTTTCTGATAGCAGGACTTGAGTCACAACTTCAAAAAGTCAAGTACAGTGTGAGTAGAGACGACGTTAATGTAGGGCTGCTATGTACAGATCCAGGAGGATCCGCTAGAAATTACTTGAACTCCGTCGGGAGCGGAAACAAGGATACTACATGTACCCGGGGGTGCCGGAAAGTGATGCAACGATCAAATAGCCCATATTCATCGACAACCAAGCTAGCTAACAGAGTCTAGAGAAAACCTATGGCAGGTTACAAGCTGGAGACCCTAGTTATGGTGAGTGCTGGTGCGGGTAGCCCTTTCCCCCCCTTTTATTACTGTCTCTCGTCATGAGTTGTTCTTTTGCGGGCTCAAGGCCTAAATCAATGGCTGGAGAAATTAAAAAGCATGCAGATCTATTCTAGGGACTCATACATATGACTAAATATCTACATGTATGTTCTTCAAACATTGTGTTGTCTTAAAAATTGAAATTCTGAGTACCTATCTGGTTAAACGGTGCATCACTTTCCAGCACCCCCGGGTACATATCAATCACGCAGGCAGGCAGAGGGCGAGTGATAGTCTATGATCGCGACTAATCCCCCCCAATTTGCACTTTTTTGGCTCCTAATCAGCGCTCCCGGAACCCTGTGCGTAATAAAAGATATATAAATCATCGTGACTTTGTGGAAACCTTACAAATGGCGGCGATAACCCCCCCCCCCCCCTAGTCTCGTTCCCAGACTATTGTATTGTTGTGCAGAGCATCACCACAGGCTGGGCACGAGACTACCCCCCCCCATACCACCATACCACATACTTTTAAGTTCCCGTTGTTGGGAAAGAGATGTGAATCTGCATCTTATCGACAAAAACTTAACAATTACGATTAAGGTCAACAACAAAACTACCCGGCACAACCCAACACTTCCACCTTGCCTTATGCAAGCACAGGAGTTAAGATCACCTGCTGGGAATGAATCTATTTACAGAGAGACATCGGCAAAAAAGAGAGAAACTGTATAGGGAGTGGGCCATCACCACAGATACAAAGAACAAAGACACATGCGCCGATACAAACAACGGACGGAAAAAGAGAATATCTCATGCGACGGGCGATTACTTCCACCACTTCCGCTCTGCCGCTCCGCCTCCGCCTCATCCTCCCCACTACGCCCCTCGTCCTCCTCGGCCTCCTCCTCGGCCTCCTCCTTCTACACACTACTCTGGTGGGCCCGAATCGAGACGCTCCCCGCCTCCTCTACCTGGAATTGCCCAACGAGGAACTCATGCAGCCACATCCAGTCGACCATCAATATTGCGCCGCCGGTTGACGGTTTCCGTTAGTCCCACAGTTTCGCGTGGTGAGCCACCGATTGCCACAAGTCCTGAATATAGACGAAGACATAGGGTAGTCGGTGGACCTCGTGAGGCCCATCTTTTCCAAGCTCTACCCCAAGCTCATAGAAGCCACCATTGTGGAGATCCTGCCGGATGCCACGCTCGAGCCTTCCACTGATGACCTCCTGCGGCCTACAGGGCACCATGATGATCAGGATCAGGAGCCGGGAAGGGTAGGAGTAGCTTAGGCGTAGGGAGGCGCGGATGTCTTTGCCTGTTCCCGGTCCCCACAACTTTTTGGCGGAGAAACGGCGTGGTGATGGACATAATCTTAATGATAAGTAGTATACACCATCACTCCCTTGTACAATTTTGCATGTCAAGTGGGTCTCTCTTGCACCGCCGACAGCCGTTCTTAACTAGACTCTCATTTTTGTATGGCGAGCCACAGATTGCCACAAGCCCTGAATACAGACGAAGACATAAACAGGACCTTGAACGAGAATTGGTCCAGTTAGCCACCCTATTAGGCGACTTTGCGTGACAAGGAGGTCTAATATTGCGCCGCCTGTTGACGGTTTCCGTTAGTCCCACAGTTTTGCGTGGTGAGCCATCGATTGCCACAAGTAGACGAGGACACGGGGTAGTCGGTGGACCCCGTGAGGCCCATCTTTTCCAAGCTCCACCCAAGCTCAGAGAAGCCACTATTGTGGAGATCCTACCGGATGCCACGCTCGAGCCTTCCACTGACGACCTTGTGCGGACTACCGGGCACCGTGATAGAAAAGTTGATATGTCAACGTGATTGAAGAATCAGAATAGTAAGATTTCTATTCCGTGAGATGCTTAAGGAGAGAAGAAGATTCCCGGGAAATGCGGTGCAGATGCGCTCGTACCCGCCGGGAGAGCAGCCGAGCTTCAGGGTGTCTGTGTACTTGGAGCTGATACGCTGCTCTAGAAGGCGTTGATGAGCCGGATGAAACGGTGGCACTAGAGCTGGCAGCCAAGGTGGTGGTAGAAGTGGTGGGAGTTGTAGTGGTAGTGGTAGAGTGATAGCAAACACGATTGTGATAATGTACAGATATACAAAGAGCGCGAGGGCGGGTTTTGGTATACGTATACACACACACCCCCGGTCTGGAAAGACACACTGAATATATTGACCACTAGACAAGTACTCGGGAATCTTTGTAACCCACGCTGGGTTCCCGAGTGCCTCCAAGCTGACCTTGGAACCCCCGACCGACCCCCCCGTCCTCGGGACATGTTGCCTGGTGGGGACATGTATGTACCTACAGTGCTGTAGCCAAATACTCAAGTACCCATCAGTAGGGGAACAGTTCTATTTACACAGGGCACATCTACCCTTCCCAACTACGTCATGTAGCAAGTAAGTACTTACATAAGTAGATACCCGCGCATCGGGTAGGGAGGTTCAGTCAAGTATCATCCCTTAACTCGCGGTCTATCAATCACCTAGTGCCAAATTAAAACAAATCTGGTGTGTGGCCTCACTAACAAACAGATCCCAATACATCTATTCAATAAAATAATGCCCCCCCCCCCCCCCAAATCTGGTGTGTGGCCTTACCAACAAACAGCTCCCAATACATCTATTACAGGGGGACGAAGTGGATAGCGAGCGAGTGATAGTCCATGACCAACATAATCCCCGCGAAAGCAGAACGCACCGGGCAGTACAATCGAGCTTCAACCTCATACTCACTCCCGGCCGTCTCGGTCTGGATGGAGACTTGATAGAGTCCCAGAGGATGAACGCATTGCCTCGATCGGCCAGGAGAGACCCCTCCTCTTCTCTTCTCCCTGTGGTGTTTCCCCTAGCCTGCCGCACCAGCAACAAATGCCAACTATATACTTGTGCTTACTTAGTACACACAGCCAAAACTTACTATAAGGGTAATCTCTCTATAAGCTAGGGCACTTTACCGCCCGAATGTAGGACTCATATGAACCCTCCTTGTCAAAGGTACTTCTGTTCTTCCGTGGCTTGGAGACTAAGTTCAGACCCCTCCCCAGCCGATCAAGCCACAAGCAGGCCGACAGGCAAGCGGACAGGCAAGTGGGCGGACGAGAAGGCCGGCGGGCGGGCAGGACCGCTGCACATTTTACATCTCGCCTTCTGTAGTCCTATACGCAGGAAAGTCGGATCATGGTTTTGCAGTGAGTCTCCACCCTAACAAGGCCTGACAGGGGCAATCGCTGCGGAGTAAGATATGAGATCTAAGCACATGTACTTAGTAAGTATAGTATACAAGTCAAAAGCACGCCCCACTCCCGTTGCCCGCTTGGGCGGTAAAGGAGGGACGCAAAACGATAAAAAAAGATAATGCCTCAGTTGGGATTCGAACCCAAGTTACCCTCACAGCTCTGTCTTCTACGTGCTGAGTTTCTAGGCGTGCTAACCACTACACTACCGGGGCTTGTCTGCAATGACGGGACGGGAAATTTTAAGCCCGAGCTTCAACGCTGGCTAACGGGTACTCTTCTATCAGGGTAACCTCCCGCTCTGTAAGGGCACCACTCTTTGGCCCTATATACCCCTTCTAGAGATCCTCCGCCGTAATGCTATGGAAGGCTTCACAGTAGGTGCATGATGGAGAAGGTCCAGCACATTTGACATCCCCATCCGTTTAGCAAAGCTGCAAGCTGAGAGGGTTAATTCGACTGAGTTGCTCTCCCCTGAACTGTCCTCCAAACGTAGCTGTTCCCACTCAAATCACTAAGTACCCCATACAGGTACATGAGGTATTCAAGTGAATGAACATCCACCCACAATACATATTAAGGTGTGACAGGCGGTCATATGTATATAGGTGACATGCCCGCCGTCCCACGCCAACATGTATACCCCATGAATCCTACCTACCTACATACTTATATACATGCACACACAAGGGCCCGTTTAGGCCGCCCAAACCGAACAGTACCAAAAAGCGGGGCGGAATCACTACGGCGTTCGCGCCAGTACGTATACTTACGCCCAAATACGGCAGTACTCCTCCTCCACTCAGCATCCGTCACTAGATTCAGTACATACATGTAGTCCTATGGTAGCGTGACCCTACCCCCCCCTTATAGCCCCGTTCTGGTGTGGGTCCTGCTCCGGGGGAGTGGGTTGCCGTTTTGCGGGTCCGAGGCAACATCAACTCCGTCGAAAACTCTGTTTCAAAATCTCTCCATAAGTATTCCACCCACTAACGGGGGACGGCTGAAACGCTGTCCCCTACTGAGCCAGCCCCGGCCGCAAGTTAATATATCACAATCGGAGCACAAACCCCATCATCCCCCATCTGCCCTGCTCACCCTGGAACGATGCTTAGCGTCGAAACGCGGGTAGTAGATAGCCCACGCCCCGCCGCCCAAACCAAACCAAACCATATAGACATGTATGTAGTAACCCTGCTGCACCTGGAACCCCGGCCGTGACCTCTCCACCCCACCGCGCCACGCATTTAAGGCTCACAAAGCCACTATAC
The DNA here is from genome assembly GCA_024713785.1 of Morchella sp. 2018-W45. Classification (NCBI taxonomy): domain Eukaryota; kingdom Fungi; phylum Ascomycota; class Pezizomycetes; order Pezizales; family Morchellaceae; genus Morchella; species Morchella sp. 2018-W45. The sequence continues at coordinate 468,381 of JAMGYZ010000025.1, forward strand.
CCGCACTAGATAAGTACCGACTGGGCACGAGAGGATCAACACCCGCAGCCTGTGCACACACACATGTACATCCCCCAGCCCAGCCCCTTAGACCTACCCCCCCCCCCCCCTGTGAAACAGAGGCCACCGCTCCCCGGCGAGCAGAGTAAGTACACGTCCACCCGATCGCCTACTTGGTACCGCGACACATTGCACCAAGCAGGCATACACCCCCACCCCCTCCCCACCTACCCAACACAGCCCCAGTAATTAACCACAGCACCCCCCGGGGCGCCAAGACAAGACCAAACCGCCGAGTGATAGTCTATGAGCGAGCCCGTGTTGGGCGAAAAACGAGGGCTGAAACTCACGGGCATATATAGACGGTTTATGTCCCCCCCTCATACTACGCCAGCCCGGGTAGAGTATAGTAGAGTGCCGCCGCCGCCGGCGTCGGGTCGGGTCGGATCATAGGTCCTCACTCGCTCGCACGACTTGTAGAGTACGTTACCCCACGACTAGAGGGTTGGAGGTGGATGTTTCAGCCATTATTCAATAACACACCCGTCTAAGCAAGTATGTACCTGGTAACCACCTAAACTACATGTATCTACTGGCCTACATACATGTAAAGTACATACTAACACTCTACATCTAACCACCCACCCCCCCGGCCGCCTCTCCACCCTCCCCTCTTACCAAAACCAAGATGCTAAAAAAAAAGAACTTTTCCCAACCAGCCTGCGCAAGCAAAAGAAATAACCCAGGATATGAAAACGCACCCACCTACCCCCTTCCCCACCCACCTAACCCACGACCTCTAGAAGCAAGAAAGGGAAATGACCAAATTAAGGGGACCAAAAGCAACCAACGAGTGGAGAGAGTAGGAGTACTTGCCACCGTGGCGGCATGGATACGATATGGATACGGGAGAGGAAAAAAAGGGAAATAAGAGACAAGAGAAGAGAGATGGAAATAGGGAGAAGAGAGAAGAGACGGGAAAAAAACATTGAAAAGCAATGGGAAAAACTACAAAACAATGACCAGCTGGGGATTATAGTATAGAAACGTAAGCAAACAATGAATCTGTAAGCTTACCGCCACCTACACATCCAAGCCAAAGCTCGCCAGCAACGATCTCGACAGCTCTTGTCTGCGATCTGCTCTGGCCAGCTTCATTCCTGCCTCAAAAGAAAAGAAAAAAAGGTAAAAAGGCAAAATGCGGCGCTTGCATAAAGAAAAAATCACTCTAAATAAACAAAAGAAAGACTAAAGAAAAAGAAAAAGCTACCCGCTACACTACATTCCATAAGCTGGCGGCGCCTCCCTCTCCCTGCCCAACTCCCTCAGCTCCCTTTCAACATGCCACATATCGGCGCCCTCTCCCCTCCTCTTCCGCTCTTCCTCCAGCCGCCGCTGCATCTCCCCCGCTAGCTTCATCAAGAACGCCTTCTCTAGTATCCCGCTCCCATGTGCCGCCCCCGCTCTCAATTGCGGCCTCTTCTCCGACCTCGACTGACTCGCGTCCGCCGCCGCTGACGTAGCTGTGGCAGCAGCTGCTGCTGTTGTAGCGGCTGCGGGGGGATACGTAATGTTCTCTGTAGCCACCGACGACGTGGGCGACGGCGGGACCACCAGTGTCACCGGTACCGTCGCTTGCTGTCCTTGCCCCTGCGTTGGCGTTACCGGCCCCGCAACCGGATCAATAAACCTCACGCCGCTGCGCCTCGGCGCCACCTCGTCCTGCGTTGACGGCTCCTTCTCCATAACCACCGGCTGTGGCGGCGGCGGTGGCGTCTCCTCTGACAGCTGTGTGGCCGGCTGCGAGGAGCGTAGGTTAACAACCCTGTGCTTTCTCCGCTTTCCGCGCGTGCGGCCCGCGGCGCCCGCGAGCGACGACGAGCTGCTGGTGTGGTGCGTGCTGGGCCGCGACGACGAGCTTCCCGTCGTGCTTACAGCGTCTCCATTTTCCGAGAACGTGTAGGTGCTGCTTGCGCCGCTGAGTGGGGTTCCTGGGGGTTCCAGGGACGCGGGGGTCTTGTCGCCGCCAAGGGCCGCAGAGCCGTTTCCGGAGGCCCAGGCGCGGAATACTACGTCTGGGATGGAGGGGGTACCGACTGACAGTGTCTTCTGCGAGCAGCTAAGCGTCTTGAGCATTGCTAAGTTCTTCTCCGAGAATGATATGGACGGTGAGTCGGATTCCGAGTCTGTGGGTGAGAGTAAGGGGTTTATTCCGAATGCGGCTGCGGTCTCCTCGTCTTCCTCGGCGGTGGAGGCCCCCTCGTTGGGGTTAGGCACGGGAGCGTCGAGGCCGAGGGAGGCAGCATATTCGGGATTCCAGAGGCGGAGGGAGAGGCGATGAACGGCGACGGGGAGCTCTTCCTGGAAGAGGCCACGAACTTGGCGCTCGATCTCCTTCTGGAGGTAGTCCTTGATGAAGGGTATTGAGTCGAAGGTCGACGAGACCTTTAGTGATTCTAGGGGGTCATTGCGGAAGACGAGGGTGATGCCTTTTGCCTTTGAAAAGACGAGGATGATGAAGCCCGACAGGCGGAAATCGGAGAGCGTGATCTGGAGCGGGATCGTTAGCGGGGCGGAGGCGGCGAGGGGCGTAGGTGAGGTGAAGGACGGTGTGGTGGAGAGGTAGGTGTTTAGTGGGTTTGCCTGCAGGGGGGGTAACGATGGTCAGTATTGGTCGGAAATAAACATGCAGCAAGCAAGCAGTACTGCCGGCGTGACGTAGGTGATATAGTAGGTAAGGAACAGCCAATATAGCCGGTTCGCTGAAAGAGCAGCAACCCTGTCACGCATCAAGGCATAGCAGGTCATGGTAGGTAAAGCAAAGCTGTAGGCATCAGGCACCCCCACCAGGGGAGAGCAGCCCACAGCTCCCACGGGAGGTATCGGAAGTAGCAGCACCAACATACCTGAACCTTCGTCTTCAGCGTCAGCGACGCATCCCCCTCATAGCTCATCCTAAAGATGCCCCTAAAGCGATCCTCGGCCAGATCCCCAATCTCCAGTATCTCCAAATCCGGCGCGCTCTGCCCCAGATTTAGCTCCTCGACAAAGATGTCATCGACGATGATGGGTGGCTTCTGCGACTTGTTGAGAGCGGCCGTAAGTAGCGACTTCGCGTGCGTGTAGAAGGCCGACGACGTCGTGCTGGACGTGGTCAGCGGCGTCCAGTTGAAGTTGAATGCCATGATTTTTTTTTTGTCTGTCTACTTGCGGAGGTGCATCCACGGAACGAATCAGATCGCGTGCTGTGGTGACGTTAACTTTTTTTTTTTGCCCTCTCCGATATCAAGCACAGTTAGAGCACAATGGAAATAACCCGCTGCTGTAGTGAAGTAGTAGATAGTAGTAGTAAGGTAGGTATCGACTATTAGTGAGAAGCAGATGGGGAATAGAAAAGTGGAGTGTCTTTTGCTCTGCTCTGGTCGGATGTCGTATGTGTGGGGGGGTCGTGGGGGAAGGTGAAGGGGGGGGTGAAGGGAAGGAAAAAAAGGGAAAGGGCTAATAATGTGGAGTGCAGTTAATTGTGATGGATGGTGGTGTGGTGGATGGTGGTGGTGATGGGGGACGGCGGGATCTCGTGTGCTCCGTTTTTTTTTTTCTTTCACTCCTTTGATGGCGGGAACTACGGGAACTAAGGAAAAAACCAAACTATCTGGGATGGATGTCAAAAACAGGAGAGAAAGCACAGAATAACAAGCAGGACAAGAAAAAGGATCGAGATAGATAGAGATAGATAGAGATAGATAGAGAGAGTATGTAGTAGTAGTAGTAAGTAGGAGTAGTGCCAGCTACAACCAATATTGTACGTATCTATGGGATGTTTTCTTTTCCTAGCTCTGGATAAAATCCCCCCTAGATTCATATAGCAAGATTCAGGTTCAGGTCCAAGGTTCAGCCAGGTCCAGGTGCGGGCAACATATCCTCACTCCCCCCCCCCCCCTTCCAGGCTTTCCCCTATGTACAGCGGTACATCACCTCACTGCCATTCCTTGTCTAAGGTACAGTCGGCTTATGTGTTTTCGTTTTTTTCATAACGTCTGGATCAACGGGAAGAAAAAAACCGGGAAAAATCGCTTCGTGAAATGACGGCCAATTGACTAAGCGAGGTTTTCCCGAACCCGAGTTCCGACGATCTCCCTTTAGGTTCCAACCAGCCCAACCCGGGCATAGCCACATGCACAGCCAACCACAAAACAGCGCAAAAAACAAAAAACCTACGGTTCGGAAAAACTGTCTGAGAGAGAGTGAGCCTGAGGGAAAGTGAGGAAAAAGGCCTCCCCCCGCAATACCTACGGCACAGTATGTACTCTAGTCTACTCTAGAGATATGTATGGAGTACCTACAGCTACTTTAGCACCATAGCTACCCCGCAAAGATACAAAAAAAAAAAAAAAGAAGTAATATCCGGACTCAAGACCGACGACCTCCGCTCCCCCGTATATTCTTCGCATCCTAACAGGTGAAGCTGTAAAATCACTCTTCACATGCCTCAGAGGGAGCGCTGACTTGCCTGTGCGTGTGCCAGACTGCTCCTAGTGGTCTAGTCCATCCAGGTTAGCTAGCCCTGCGCCTATCTCTCTCCCTCTCTGGTCGCTTGCTGGTTGGGCCCGAAAGTAGCGCTTGTCAATCAATAGGTAGTTCGAGTCTATCAATGTCAAGCCCTTACTTAATTCCGCCCTATCCACCCATCCATACCTCTCCCTACCCATCCATACCCAGCGCCTATGTAGAGCAGAGCAACAACAACAAACCACACAACCTCCACTGCACCAGATCGCTGCACTTTCTCCCAAATACGGTCCAGATCCCCCTCATCCAGATGCAACCGACCGATCAACCCAAGATCCCCCCCAAAGCCCAGCCCCAATGAGTTTCATTTCATTTCGCGCCAACTCACTGTGGCGATGGTAATCGCAAAGGAGAGGCCGATCTGGCATGATGATTAAAGCCCACTAACCGTTTTTTCCCCCCTTCTCTCTATTTTTGCTTTTTACGGGCGGGTTGCGAATACGCTCGACGAGTGATGGGGCGTGAGTAGTAGGAGCCTGTGTATGTAGTCACGAGACATCACTCGGAGTGCGTGTTTGGAGGGGCGTTGTATGTAGCATGTGATTTCCCCGGAATATAGATCCCCTCGTGTAAGTGAGCAGGTATGTAGGGAGTGTTGTAATATGTATATAGTGGGTCATATCGCCGCCGCCTGTGCCCGGGACACATGTCCACCACCCCCCTTCCTCCCTTCGCCGCTCTAAATCGCGAGGGGACATCCGAGTGACGAGTTATGACTCACACCCGTCGTGTGCGTGCTACATGTGTTGAGCAAAAGACACGGGCTCGATCTCTAAAATACACACGTTTTTAGAATTGAGCCATATGTAAATATAATACTATCATGTGCCAAAGCCGCTATCACCACCGCATTGTGCACGCCTCCGGATACCCCTCCCCAATTTCCAAGGGGCATGCGTACGACTACACGCAGTATACACTGCAGTATGGAAAGGGAAGAGTGGTACATGTACTTCGGGTGTAGGGGTATGTGAGAAGACACCCTTCACGCAACCTTGGCAGGGTGGTGTCTACACCCAAAGTACATGAATGGTGTAGTGGGGTGGGTACATACATGTAATTGTGTCCCCCCCCCCCCCCCCAAATGTATTGTAAGCCTATAGCTAACACGCCACTACGACATCGTGCCCCTCGCCCCAAAATCCCCCCCAGGTGCCCAGCTTTGCCCATCCATCCCCAGGGGCCCCAAGCACCCCCATATCCCACTTCCTCGAGCTCACCCCGGCCCCCTCACCCCCTCACCCCCTTCTCCTTGAGCTCATCCCTCATCTTCTGAGAGGATCATCTCATTCCCATCCGCGTGCGTACCTACCCCACAACCCACCCCCAGCTCATCTCCCCTCATCTCCTCATCTCTTTCGAATTTCGTAGAGTACCCCACCCCACCTCACCACCACCCCCCACCATCCCTCCTCGTGCCTCATACTCTAACACTCCCCTCACATCACACATCCGTTACACCACAATCACCATACCAACCAATTCTACCGATATTACTATGCTTATTAACCGCATCCAGCTAGATCACACGACGCTGCTACTATTTATAGTAGCGGCAGTTTCCTAATACGGGTCTTCTACTATTCTGTTCTGTTCGGGCTGAAGGAGGAATATGTTGTGTTATCCAGATAGTAAAAGGTACATAACTACAAAGGACTAAGTTGAAGTTGACTAAGTTGACTACATTGTATGATGTAGAATACACAAAGGAAATAGTCGAGTTAAGAAGTGGTAGAAAAACAGACCCCCCCCCATTTGAATCCCCGTTTGATGTCCGCCCGGCCGCATTAACCCTAAACCCGCACCACCTGCAGGGTGGTTTGAAAAGTACCCTACACAAAAGGAAAGAAAAAAAAAACATAGAAAGAAAAATAGAAGAGAGGAGGAAAGGGTATACGTAGAAGGAGCAGCACCTAGGAAATCAAGTAGAAAAAAAAACAACACACCCAGATCCCATTATCCATAATGAACGTTCGTATCAGCATAAACTCTCATTTTCGCCGCCCTTCACATATTTTTTCATAGCTCATCCTTTATGGTTGAATACGCCCCCTTCACCTTCTCTGTTGCGCTCTGTACTGTCTCATCAACGACTGAAGCTGCAGACGCCACCGAGCTCGCCGCCTTCTCAACATATCCAGTCTGAGTCCCATAGACCACCTCCGACAACGAGCTAGCCGCTTGCTCGACATATCCCGTCTGCATCCCAAAGACAACCTCCGACAGCGAACTCTTCGCGCTCTCCACCGCCTCAGAGACCCTACTCTGCGCACTCTCAACTACCCCTTGCTGCGGCCCATATATCACCTCAGAGATCCTCGCCTGCGCCTGCTCATAGCTCTCACCAATCGCCGACCCCGCCGCACCCAGTCCCTCCACCATGGCCTCTGTTGCAGCAGCAAGATTCTCGCCAAGCACCGACGTGGCCGTGTTGGCGCTCTCGGCAAAGGCGCTGGTGGCGGACTCGAAAGTCCCCTTAGAAGTCCCATAGACGGCCTCTGAAATGGCGCGTTGTGCGGACTCGGCGGCCTCCTGCATGCGTAGCGTTGCGGACTCAAAGGCACCGGTTTGCCGGCCGTAGATAGCTTCGGAGATTTGCGAGGCAGCGCTTTCGTAGGCTTCGCCGAGGACGCTGGTGACGCTTTCGGCGGTGCCTTGTGTAGTTCCGTAGACTTGCTCACTGGCGGCGGAGATGGCGGCGTGGGCTTGAGAGTTTGCGGCGGAGATTATGCTTTCGAGGGCGGGAGGCGGGGTCATCATGCTGCCGACTGCGCTGGTGGCGGTCTCGAAGTTGTCGGAAGCGAAGCTGGAGGCGGACCCATAGCTGTCGGAGATGATGCTGGAGGCAGAGTCGTAGGCACTTCCGGCGGCTGATGTGGCTCGAGAGAGAATGGGCGCATCGGTTCCGTACATAAGCGACGAGAATCTGCTCATTACACTCTCGGTGTATGCTGGTTCTTTTCCAGAGATAAGCTCAGAAACGAAGGCCTTGACTGACTCGAGGCGCTCTTCGGCCGAATCAGTGACGGCCGAAGCATACTCTCCAGCGACTGATGCAACTGATTCAGTAAAAGGCTGTGGAGTACCGTATACTACTGAAGAAGCAGCACTGGCTACACTCTCGGCGCTTTGTGAGAGCCTAGATGAAATTATTTCAAACGCTGGGGTAGGAGGAGCTGTAGAGTTCTTGTCAGTCTCAAGGAATCACCCTACTCAAGGGGGGGCGTAACCTACGTGAAACTGCCGTAGACGCAACGTTGTACCAACTATCATATGTGATCTGAGCCTCCTTCAAAGCTTGCTGGTACTTCTCCTTGGCAACACTTAAAATGCTTTCCGAGGCGGGTTGTGGTGTTCCATAAACTGCAGTGCTTGCAGCGCTAAGAGCGGAATTATAACTTGCTTGCGCCACTCTAGATGCACTGTCAAATCGAATTTGAACCTTTGATGCTTCATTGAGGAGACTTGTGTACTGGGATTGAGCAACTGTTAAAGCCTGGTTATAGGCTTCCTTCGCAGCAGATGCAGCAGAGTCCTTATGCGGCAAATCCTCAGGATGAACCATTGTAGCCACTCTACGCATTGCCTTACGATACTCATCTTTAGCAACCTTTTGTGATCTTTCGTAGGCTGCTTGCGCCTGAGATGCAAGCAACTCTATTCTGGGCGTGGGCGTCCCATAGATTACACTGCTGGCAGCTGCGACAGCTGCAGAGTACTTGTCCGTTGCAATATTAACAATTGATTCGCCTGCTGGTTGTGGGGTTCCGTAGAGGACGCTCGAGGCAGCACTGAGAGCAGAGTCGTACTTTTCACTAGCGATAGACGCGTATTTCTCTCCAGCACCTTGGGTCGTGGTTGTGCCGACCAAAGCTTCGGAAACGGCGCGGGAGGCATCGGACAACTTATCGCTAGCGGCATCGATGATGTTGCTTACTTTTTCGCTGAGGGTTTCTTCTTCGGGATCAAGCTCATATTCAACTCTAGAAGCCCCTACATAACCGGCATAAACGCCACCGGGAACATGCGCTTTAACTACAGTAGCCAATGGGGTAGATTCTTCTTTTCCGGGGATCGCATTTCCAATAGCAGTGGCCGTTTTTTCAAAAGCATTCGGCTGAGTGTTATAGATCTGCAGGCTCATCAGCGGTGCACCAATCGTGATCTACACCGATACCCGATGTACTCTACCTTTTCTGAGATTATACTTGTAGCGCTTTCCACTTTTCCGCTAGCGACGCTGGCAACGCTCCCAGTAACGGGCTTTTCCGTGAACGGCAGCAGCCGAGACTTTGTCAGCAGCATTCTTCAGAGCTCCATTCTCTTTTACTTCCGGGATAATTACCTCCTTTACCTCCTCCACTTTCTCCAATACATGCTGTCCAGTCTTTTCTACAATAACGGGTACGATTGGGTCTGAGAAGTCGTCTGACGAATCGGCCAGCTCAATTTTCCGCTTACAAACCTTCTTCAATCTCTGCAGCTCTTCAGCAGCATGTTTCGCGATATTGGTCGCCTTCCCCTCCCATTCCCCCTCGACCCACCTTGTTACTTCAATGAGTTGCTTATTTTTTTGCGCAGAAGCTATGATTTCCTTCTTTAGGGCTTCAAAACCGTCCTTCAATGCGTGATATCGCCGCCACTCTTTGTACGAAACGTGGTCCATCCATGCCCACTTCATCCCAAGTTCTTGCATCGACAAATCCCGCACTGAGTCGAGGACCTGGAGGTGATTATCGGCAGCGGCTGCGACATCATCATAGATTGATGAAAGATGGTTCTGAGATTCAACGCGCTGCCCCTGAGCTTTGTCACGGATCTTGAGGCCAGCCTCTTTGGTTGAAGTAACAAGAGTGTCCAAGGCAGCTTGTGTCTCCTCGGCGCTACTCTCCGGGGTCAACCTAGACGCGAGCTTAATAGTCACCTTCTTAATATTATTAAATTCCTTCTCTACTAGCTTCTGGAGGGCAACAATTTGTTTCGCTGCATATGAGGCCTTCTTCCCCTTGCCCTTGATCGAGATTTCATCAATCTGTGCATTAAGATCGCTCGATGTCTTTGCAGCCGAATCTTTGAACCTCTGTGTGTATCGGGAAAGGTCTTCTTCAACTAGCACACGAACCTCGTCAAGGGAAAGTTTTTTAGCGTGATCTGCAGATGCCTGTTTCTCTTGAGATGCACTCGATGGTGCAGATGACCTAGCTGATGCGGCCTTTGCAGATGCGGACAAAATAATTGAGTCTAAGGACACTGAAGATGCCTCGGCGGCTTTGGATGCATCAGGGTTCGTCAAAGAAGAGAAAAGAGAACCGGGCACGGACACTGCAGGTGTTCTGCAACAGGATTTTTCAAGTTAGCCTTGAAATTCTGAACAACACATACACGGCAAGGATCACATAAATGGAGTAGGAGGGGAAGGTGTTTTTTTTTTCTTTTGTTTTTAAACCCTCCAAAATCATATATTCGGATTTTTTTTGTGTATGTGGCGGCCGATAACCAACCACAGTGTCAAGAATTGTTACATAAATTCGTCTCTCATATTTTCGTGATACTCACCCCAATCACCCCCAACACGGTATCATGGTATTTCCCATCCAAAGAAAAGACTTTTTGACCCAAACCTCTAAACAAAACGAGGAAAAAATAAAATTCCAATTAAGGACTTACCCGTTGCCAGCGCCACCAAGGCGTTCTCCAATTCTCCCAACTTGTGGGCGAACAACGTCGCTCCAAATGCCAATACCCCAATAAACAGCCTTCTCTCCATTTTCCCTGACTAGAGGGGCCACTATTGTGAGAGCCACGTATTTTGTTTTCTCGTAGGCAATCACTACATGCGGGAGCGCTTTCTCATACGCGGGGATAACAATGTTCCTATAAACACCCTCTAATTGCTTCTGGGAACTCTCGATGAAAGGCTGTGCGGTGCCGTAGAGCTCGACAGCCTTGGCGACTTGCGCAGAGAGATATTGGTCGTAATAATACTTGGACTTCGCAGAGATTTTGCTAACACTAGGTTTTACTGCACTGTCGTACTTGTTCGTAACAAAGTTTCGGGTAGTAGCGACGTGGGGAGCAGCATAATGGTTGTAAGAATCCGTGACTTTGTCGTAGGTTGGAACAATGTATCTCTCGTTGGTTTGTTTAATCCACGGAGAATACTCAGTGACATAGGGCTCGAGGTATTGGTTATAATAAGGTTCAAAATGCGGTCGTAATGTCGTTGAAACAGTGTGAGAAGTATGACAGATAGTTGGCGAATCGTTTGTCGGTACATCAGGACAGACAAAAAGGACAGTATATAGGAGATACCAAGCAACGATTCTAACGGTTTCACGATAAGCTTCATGTTGTTGACCATGCGAACAGACAACTGCGAGGGAGATCACTGTGAGGGGCTTACCTAGCAAAGACATTCAGAGCGGTGGAACTGCCAGAGCCCGTTCGCAAAGGGGGGGATGATGGAGCCCGGACGCTCCGCTTAGTGTCTGCTACACCCATGTCTCTCTGGGATCTTTCTCTTAGAGATGTGTATAGTCCGTTGTGTCGTTCGTGAATCGGGGGGAGAAACCGCGAGAAGTGATGAGATTGAGGGGAAAGGGAAGAGGGAAGAGAAGAAGGACCTCAAGTAGATCGAAGAGGAACCAAGATTTCAAGAAAATGAAAAAGATGGCAGATTAATGCCAGAGAGGATAGGTATGATGAAACCCGTTCCCGGAAGGTGCAGCGTGCATGAACAGGACTCTACTCTATTCGAGCTTCCTGTAACAGCCGTAACCGGTGAAAGGCAGGGGTTATGGACCAGGCGTGAAGCAGCAATGGTATCGAGTTGTGGAAGGGAATCCGTGAAACAAGTGACTTTATCTGCCTATATGTCTATTTCATTCAACTAGGTATATGTACTTTACTCTAGGTACTTTCATAGTCATAGACTGCGCTCATCATTCAAAATTACTGAGCTGCTGCTGCTGTTACAGGTTTATGAATTTAAGTACAATCATGCTTGGGGTTGGGAGGAGAAAACCTATCACATGAAAGATAATGTAGAGACTGATTGATTCTAAGCGAGTATCAGCATCAGGGAACATCATGGGATGACGATTTTGAGGGAGCAGCAGGTTATGTCCCTCTTTCCACAGGCTGCTTTTTCTTTCTTAAAAATCAAACATTGTTGATAGAGAGTGATGTAATATTGTGGCAATAATACCATTAATTAGGCGCTAGACGCTTTTTGGCTCAGGTATTTAACTGGGTTTCCCTCCAGGAATTGATAATATGCATACCTTAATATACCCTTATGGTGAACTATACAGTCTGCAGGGTATGTGGCGTAAAGAAGGCTGCCCAGTAACACAAGTGAGACATGAGCTGGTCAGGATCCCAACGACCAGCGTTGCGAGAGTGTCCTCCGCGTGTCTGCATCCTTTCCTTACCCATCCTCCCCACGCATAACTTTTTTCTTTTCTTTTAGAGCTCCCGGCACACTCCATACTGCCCCCTCCACCCCACGGGTCTTCGTAAAGATCTGGCCAGCTCGCGTCTTCTCCGGGATACCTATCACCACCGGCTAAGCGGCGGCCGTACAACTGTCGGCCTGAAAGCCTGCTGTCTCTCCTAGTGTTCCCGCTGATTTTTCAACCACACTGGTTACTCATTAAAAGCCCTCGCTCGTGAACATCGAACTTCCCATCTCCTCAGTCACAAGCCGTCACCATGGATCCGGTACCGGATCCGCAGGTCGACGTCATGAATGACCCCGCCTACAATACGAATCCCCCCAACGATGGAACGCAAGAAGGCGTCGGGGAACCAGATCATTGTCGTATATGCCGTTCAGAGGGAACTCTAGAGGAACCTTTATTTCACCCCTGCAAATGCAGTGGTTCTATCAAATTCGTCCATCAGGAGTGGTATGTTAAGCTGACGTCCTACCCATTACCAAAAAAAAATCCCTTTTTTTCCCTGCCCTTCTAACTTTATACCTGGTAAATAGCTTAATGGAATGGCTTCAACATTCCCAAAAGAAACATTGCGAGCTATGCAAAACGCCTTTCCAGTTCACGAAGCTATACGACCCCGAAATGCCCTCCACAATTCCCACGCCACTGTTCTTACAGAAGCTATTTAGGCATCTTGTACAAAATGTCATACTGTGGGCTAGGGGTGCCTTGGTCGGCTTCGTTTGGCTGGGTTGGCTACCATGGTGTGTGCGGTGGATGTGGAGAGGTTGGTTTTGGATCGGTGATGGTGGTTGGCAAGGATTCTATACCAGGAACCCTATTCGGGAGTCTGGTAGTTCGACTGGCTCATTGTCACCAAAAATATCATCCATTGGAAACGGGACTAGCCCAGCTGTTGGTCGAGGGATTATCCAATACTTCTCGTCTCCTGGGTTGATAGCTGGCAAGATGAGCCCTGTAAATGCTGGCGCAGTTAACGAGAGCGTTTTAAGCAACTCCACAGCATTGAGGATATACCCAAATGGCCTCTTCTTCGACTCGAATCCGTTTTCGAACCTTACTCGATACCAGGCGGTTAACAATGTCATTATTGATACCCTCGAAGGCCAATTGCTTACAGCTCTTATCGTTGTTTCTTTCATACTCATATTTCTAATCCGCGAGTGGGTAGTTCAGCAACAACCGGCTCTGGCTGGAGGTCCAGTTGCGGCAATGCTACCTCAAATGGAGGTCAGAGAAGAGATTCAGCAGCCGCTAGCCGAGGAGGAGGAGGAAGACGACGATGACGAAGACGACGATGACGAAGACGACGATGATCAGAGTCTGCTACCCCTTAATACAGCTGAAGAGGAGGCAGAACAGGAAGGGCATTACAATCGTGCAGTCATAGGTGCTGAGCCCGCGGGGCCTAGGCCTAGGGCTATCGCACCTGTTCGAAGACGGCGCTTCCCACCTTCCGATCCACCCACACGTTTTGAGGATGAAAGCATTAGTTCCGAGAGTGCAGGGAGGCAAAGCCAAGGGCATGTTCTTGGTAGTGGCAGTAGAGACGCTTTCAAGGGTAGCACCAATGAAAGCTCCTCTGAAGGCTCCTCAAGCCATCCTATAAGACCACATGTTAATCGTGAAATAATTGCGAGGGCTGCGGAGGTGAGGAGGGGCATGGAAGAGGGGGCTATTCCGTACAATTTTGGCCGGCCTATACCCAACGATCAATCATTCAAGTTTGGAGCCTCCTCCTCTAGAAATGATCACACACCAGAAAGCAGTGCCTCGAGCGGAAGCAGAATTTCAGAAATGGGCGGCGTCAAACTTCCAAGCACTCTACCGGATTACAATAAAGATTATCCTAAAACCCTAGATACGAGGGGTATGCAGGTGGTAAGCGGTCACAATGCTAGTAGAAGAGAATTAATAGTAGCGGTACTAACCTTAATCTTGGCGTCCAGTCGAATAATTATGATAGCCCAACAAAACAAGATAAAGATAACAGAGATCCTGAATCACATGTAGGCTCTGGAACCACTAAAGATTCTTATTCTTCCGACCACGTACCTGACGATTCGCTTAATACATGGAATTCGAATCAACTTGAACCCGAACATGCACTTGAACAAAGAATACCAATAAACTGGGATGATGAAGATCAGGAAGATCAGGAAGAGGAGGAGGAGGTGGAAGAGGAGCCGAGAAATAAAGGCAAAGGCAAAGGAATTGACTTCTCTGAAGACGTGGAAGATGCTGGGTTTGGTTCCGATGATTTCTCAACAGGGTACCTGGCTGCATCGGATGACGAGGGCATTGAAGCGGAACAATCTACATCAGGGTTTTATAGTGGGGGGGTTTCTGTGTCGGCTGCTGAAGTCGAAAACAGCGACTCCTCTACTCAACCTTCCACTCCCACAACCAGTGACTCAAGTACATCACCGGCGTATCCACAGCCCGCCGTAGCACTGGATTTCAATATCGGCGATCAGCAGCTTCCAATGGGGCGACAACTCGCAAATGCAGGGCCGGGCCAGAATCCAGCTATGATTCAAGAGCTTATGAGACAGATCAATGACCGCCAACCTGAGATAAGGGATGCACTAAGGCAGCTTGACGCCGAGCGTTTACAGCGCCAGGCTGCCCAGGCCGATCCAGAAGTTAGAGGAAGGGGTGTTGGTTTGTGGGATTGGCTCGTTGGTGATCAACCAAATCGACCCTTCGCCAATATACCAGGTAACGATCAAGATGATATGGGCACAGATGACGATGAGGACGAGGATGAAGATGATAGGGATATAGATGATATACCCGCCCGTGATGCTCCAGTTATTCCAGCGGATGTACAGCAGGCCATTGCAGATGAAGATGCAGCAGATGATTTTGACGGTATTATGGAGTTAATCGGGATGCGGGGGCCAATGGCCGGGCTGGTGCAGAACGCAGCAATTAGTAGTGTTTTAATTACAGCCACTGTGGCACTCGGCGTGGCTTTCCCCTATGTTACAGGGAAAATATGCATGATTATCTTGGTAAGACGATTCAAGGACTAATTATTGTTACCGGACGTTACTAACTTCAAGAGTTTAGGCACATCCTATAATGTTCTTATTCATTATTCCAGTCACAGTCGTCTCGTTTTCTGCGGAATTCGTCGTAGACTCTGCTTCATGCCTTCTCTTCTCGTTTCTTCTGATGTTGGACCAACTTGGACGGTTCGTCATGAGACTCGTAGGATATGTCATACCAGCGATGTCGGAGATGTCTAAAAGTACAGCAATTACAAGGCTTTTTAGAGACTGGGCCATGGATGGTAAGAATAGGGTTATCTACAAGCTTGCCGTGTTGGAGTCGAATTATTCTACGATCAGAAAATTTCCATCATCTGGAGTTCCACCACTCTCTTGGTTAACGAGGCAGAGCTGGTCAAAGGTTTCTGTCGGTCTCGCGTGGGGCGCGGAAAAAATGGGTCTCAGTCAATCCAACGAAACATATAGTTTGCCTCATCTGCAAGACTTCGACGTGCGGGGAATTAGTATCTCATCACCGGCTGCCTTCATCAGTTCCAAGTTTGAGAAGGTCGTTAGTCTTATTCACCGAAATGCTACGGCATTACTTCACCCTAAGGTCTCCGTATTGAATCATAGTGACCCATACCCTCTATATGAGTGGTCTGTATGGGATAGGGTCGCAGCAGTTCTACTAGGCTACGCCTTTTTTACTATGCTAGGCGCAATTTATCTACATAATGCAAAAAAAAGGAATCTCGGACCCAGGGGTGTTGAGAAACTCGCCGTTGAACTCTTGCAGCAAGCAGGTGGGGTCATGAAAGTCGTTCTTATCATCGGAATTGAGATGTTTGTATTCCCGCTATACTGCGGACTTTTGCTTGGTAAGTACCAAAACAATTTGTCCATGGTAAACGGCATTTCATGAATTCTAACAATTGACAGATGTGGCACTTTTACCATTGTTTGAAGATGCTACCGTCCTATCAAGAGTGCAGTTCTTTGCGGATTTTCCTTTGACCAGCGTTTTCGTGCACTGGTTCGTGGGGACTTGTTACATGTTTCACTTTGCCTTGTTTGTTTCAATGTGCAGAAAGATCATGAGAACAGGTGTACTTTGTAAGCACCTCACTCTTACTAGGTATGATCCAGAAAAAAAACGCTAACTGGATTCAACCCATCAGACTTTATTAGGGATCCCGATGACCCGAGTTTTCATCCAGTAAAGGATGTGCTTGACCGACCAGTAATGATGCAACTTCGGAAAATAGGGTTCAGTGCTCTTATATATGGCGTCCTAGTCCTTGTCTGCCTTGGAGGAGTTGTTTGGAGTCTTTGGTTTGCCACTAGTGCGGTTCTTCCCATACACTGGTCTTCAAACGAGCCTGTGCTGGAATTCCCGGTCGATCTCTTATTTTACAACTTTTTCATGCCCATTGCAGTCAAGTTCTTCAAGCCCTCAGATGGCCTACAGAATATGTATGACTGGTGGTTTAAAAAATGTGCTAGGATGCTTAGGTTGACTAGCTTCATGTTTGGGGAGAGAAAGGCGGACGAGGAAGGGCACCAAATAAGGCGTACTTGGTCTGCCGTTTTTTTGAGGAAGCGCGGTGATGTGAACAAGCCGGTTAAATCAGAGGCCATGTTGAAGGAGATCCAAGAAAGTGGAGTCGAGGCGTATTTCATGAGGGATGGGGGGTTTGTCCGGGCTCCGGCTTCAGACTCTGTTAGGAGGCCGAAAGGATCTACAGTATTCATCCCAGTATCAGAGGATAATGTCCGTCTTGACCAAGCGCCCGACCCAGCAGACGGGCCGACTGGGCCAAACTCACGGGAACTTCAGCTTGTTTACATCCCGCCTTGGTTTAGAACTCGAATTGGGCTCGTTGTTTTGGGCATTTGGGTATTTGCTGCAGTAACTGGAATTGCTGTGACAATTGGACCTTTACTACTTGGAAGGTTTTTCTTGAAGCGTCTCGTACCTGGCCATATCAAGCTGAATGACATTTATGCTTTCAGTGTAGGCGTCTATATTCTAGGCGGTATGATCTACGCTGGAACTAAATGGAAGTTGGCCCGCAAGTGGATTCGCCGTGGAGTCCGAAGTACTAAAGATAGCGAGCATTTCCGCAAGGCAACGATATCATGGGTCGTTCGTGCAGCAAAGGTCTCATATGTTCTTGCTGCCTTTGCTATCGTTCTCCCAACGCTATTTGCACTTATGATTGAGTTTTATGTCATCATTCCAATCCACACATACTTTTCGAGTGGGGAGCAACATGTTATACACTTCATCCAGGATTGGACTCTAGGGGTGCTCTATGTCAAAATGATGGGTAGGATGCTATTATTGGATGCAGAAAGTCCTTGGGCTAGGGCGCTCAGAGGTGTTGTGGCGAGGGGATATTTAGACCCTGATGTGAATTTAGCTACAAAGTGTTTTATTGCCCCAGCCGGTGGATTCATGTTGGCGGCATTACTGCTACCGCTGGTTCTTGGCTTTGTAGCTGTCAACACTATCTGTAAGACACCTTTCTCATTACTTCTACTGCAGCGGGGACTAACCTCTGATACAGTACAAAATGCCTCTTCACAAACTATCAGTCAAATTTATCGATACAGCTATCCAGCTGTATTCGCGATTTTCTTAGTTATTGCCGGTGGTTATGCTCTGAAGTTGCTCGTAGATTCGTGGAAACAGAGCATTAGAGATGAGGTATACCTGACGGGTGAGCGGCTACACAACCACGGCGAAGTTGCAACGGTGCCACCACCGCCGATAACAGGCGTTTCTCCGGCAGCTGATCCTATAATGGCTGGGGATCTTAATCCACCTTTTGCCGAGGTTGCTGACATTAATGTTAGATTAGCGGAGGAGCTGGCAGAACGTAATCTACGGTAATTTTTTCTTCTTACCATCTTCCTAATCCAGCTGATATCCTTGACTTTCGTTTTGAGATTGGTTGATTAGTGCTAGCCGAGCAGCTTCCTTATTGTTATATGTATATTTATCTTTTCTGTCTTTTTTTTTACTTTCTTGCTTTCTGGCGCATTCTTGTTGAAAAAAACCTACTATTTGTATTACTTAGGGACTGAGGCGTGTTACGGGAATATCATTGTACTTCTGCGTCATAGAAAAGGGGTTTTGAAGTTGAAGTGTAGCCGACGAGAGCCCGCTCGAGTTTACAGGCTCATGTAAGAGTAGCGGGAGGTCGAGCTAGCTCAAGCCTTCACTATAAATTGGCTCAAATTACCTATAGACTATAGAAGAGGTTTGTCAGTGTGTTGGGGCTTCCATAGAAACAATGATTTAGGGCGCGTTTGAGAGCCCCCAAATGCCGTTACGCCACCAAAACTACATATGCTTATCTAAAAAAGCGTGCCTGCTTGGAATACTACTTCCTCAATATTAACTCTCAAAATTCCCTGTTGGCACTGTGCTAACAGGACTTTGGCCTAAACTGTGCTTCCTCTAAACGCGCCCCAATTGATAAGTAAAAGCTACACTGTTGATGAAAGCAGGATAGGCAGCGCCCAGACGAAGGGGTAGTGGCGTATTTAATGACAGCGGCGTTCATTATCGTGGTGGAGATAATGAGGTAGTAGGGGCTATAATCATTGGTTGATCGAACCATTAAGAGTTACAGGCTTCATTGAAGAAAAATCAAAAGGCACAGGGTACCAAAAGATGGTGCCAAAAGAGCACAATATTTTAAGACCCGTTTGGGAACGACCTAAACGGAAATCCCACTATGGACAAACGTTCACCTGTTTGGCATTCCACTTTTTGTTGTCTTGCTGTTACTAATGGTATATTGAGGAAGTTCATAACTGTGACTTGCTTTCCAGTGTTGCAATAACCTTCTCAGTTAACATATCACTAAAACTTGATATACTAAATGGCAAAATATGATTTATGTTTGGGTAGAGGGCTCCGTTCTAGATTCTTATAACAGAGTTTCATGTCTTCTCACGTGAGTCATCATAAGTCATCACTCGTGTTTTGATTGGTCGTCATTGATTGATTGATTGATAGCTCATACGACTGGTCGTCATAGTTTATTGTGGGGACACGCAAGGGATTTGTTGTTGCTAACTCATTGATTGCAAATGCACGCGAGGGATGATACCGCAGTTAAGAGTCCGTTTGAAACAACTTCGAGTATACCCATTAGTTTATTTGATAAGAGTGGGGGATAATCCCCGTGATACAGGAACGGGTGTTTGTATTTCCGGTGCATCCAAACGGTGGCTTGCAGATATTTGGCACCACAATTAACTTCATCCCCTAATGAAATGAATATAATTCAAAAACCTATTTGTGTTACGTCCTGTCTCGTAGTCTTATCCCCTTAGGGCCCGCGAAGTACTTTCCAATTTAGAGAACAACCGTACTTTGGGAGATAGGACTGTGAATATATTATGACTAAATTGGAGATACGCGGAGTGGGGATTTTCCAAAAAGGGGATCTGGGCTAATACGCATCGGTATAAACTGGCCGATTTCGTAGCTCAAATGTTTTTTAACACACGAACAACCCCTGTTAATATAAGTGTTCGTCTTCGCCCATGGAAGACATACATAATTGCCTACCACCTATCCATTTCTAATGCAAGTGCCCACACCAACGAGCAGTGACGTAACTTGGTAAAATTCCAGGACCCAATTCAAGGGCAATATGCTGCGGATGCACAATCCTAGCTGCCTAGAAGAACGCTCGAGCCAACCCCCCCCCCTCCCCCAGAAGGGCCTGTAGGCTCGTAGCGGTAGTACTGGTAGAGTGTAGTTGTATTGGTGTGACTACCAAGATCTATATATATATCAGAATCGGGGGTTCATCAGAGATTTGAGATTTAACTTCTCCAAAGACGCGTAATTACGGCAATAACAAGGAGCCAAAGATTGTCACTGGGACTTCGAAAATTTCCTTAGTAGGGGATGTGAGATCCGTTGTTTTGCGGGAATGCATATGGCTGGTCGCAATTACAAGGATGCCGGCATATTCTCACATATATGGTCTCCTTACTCTAAACAAGCCTGGTAGGGCAGGTAGTCGTTCCAACGTCACGCCGCGCTCGTAGAGAAAAACACCAACGGATAAGGCCAGCGGCCACAAACCCGACAGATGAGACCAGACGGGTGATATCATGATCTGCGCCGTATGAGCACATTCCACAGTAGAATAATTTGTAGGCGTTTCATAAGAACTATATATACGCGAGTCGAGTATTACTTTGAGAAAAGTTGACAATCATATCACTTTCTTTTCTTGTTAGCTTAGTAATAGTTACCAATACCGAGGCTAGGGGTAGCAAACGATTTAGCCTGAAGATTTTGAGCTTGAGCCTTGAAGTGGGGGAAGCTGACAGTGGACCGAATATTAGAAAACTGACGATCAGGAGCACCACGTGGGGGCACGTCCGTGATGAGGTATGAAGCAAGGGAGCTGGGAACCGTCGCATCTTAAGCCATAGGTCTCAACTTGGTTAGCACAGGTATATGCAGTGGGGTCCAGTTAAGCCGTGTCTGTGGAGTGCATGTCTCGCAGATGCCCAATACTCCTGGTGACGATCGCGGGGACTAGAGAAAAAGGGTATGGGTTAGCTATAAATGTGGGGCCTTCGGTAGCTAGAAGGAGAACCTCACAATTGAAGGTGGTTGTGCAATAATTTCCCGAGTGATAAAGTGTGATCATACCAGCATACAGGGCTGCACAATAGCGGCGCGTGGGTGGGATTTTTGCTTGGGTAGCAAGGGTCTTGAGGATGTTGCATCAACATTGATTAAAAAACGCTTCCTAGCTTCATGTACCACAGGGGGGGGCTATTGGATAAAATGAATAGTAAATTTTACGCGTGATAGTCTGAAGTCAATGAGTCTAGATCTCAAAGCCGGCGTCAGGGTAAGTAGAAATATGTAGTCTAGGTATGTTATAACCCGGCTACTCTACAGTTGCAGTTGCACAGTCTGTTATCACGCCCTACTGGAACCGTTTCAATGTACTCAATTCTCTCCACAGAATTCGCCATAGCAGTCATCTCGATCATGACCGTTAACAGCATTGTCGCCGCTATATCCTTGTGTTACCATGAGTGCTCTGGTGCGAGACAATGTTTCTCATTTTTTGAAGGCGTAGAGAAGGCTCCCGCAGGCTGAACTGCCAAGTTATAGCAAATTGCACTATCCGGATCAAGAGATCAACGGGCCAGGCTCGGGGCACTAATTCTATGATTCATTCCGGAGCGAAGTCTCTTACTTCCTGACATTCCGTAGTTGTGCGGAGGGTAAGGGTTATGAAAGGGGCTAGGACTGGCGAGCCGTTCTGGAAAGACACCTCATAGATTATGGCTATTCTAAATACCCTCAATATTGTTATTTGATACAAAGCACTGAATTTATGTAGTGTGGAATAATAATCAAGAGACTTAAATTGTATCGATATTCGAACATGCTCACATGCCAAGGTTTGACCACATCTGTAAGTACATACATAGCAATCTTCCACTCGTATTGCAATTGAGTTATCACTACAGATTGTATTAATCAGATATTGCAAATTTAGGCCCTTTATAGTCTCTCGAATTTTTGTGTCGGGTGCAAAATATCGCAAGATAACCAATAATCTCATGACAAGTCGATCAATCAATTCGACACATGTCTGTTGGCGCTATCCCTTAAACTGTAGGGCCCGACCATATGGGCCCATATATATACCCCCACTCTTCACAACCATTGCCGGATAAGGAATATAAAATCAGGGCTTCATAAAAGTAGGGTCAAATAGGTAAGACATTTGGCTAGAATGTGATGGTTGATATTTAACTAATAATTATTAACGGCTGGTAAAGACTTGATCCCACGTTTCCGAGCCAGACCCCGTTATATCAACAATATGAGATAACTTTACTCAGGCGGCAGATAATATATACGATACATGTCGCTGTTAGTGCTAATAAGTGTGGATTTCAAGGCTCGCTCCGAATATCTGTTTGTCTTTGAATTGCCTTATCATGCTAGATCATATAAGTCTATGTTGCACATCGATTACTGTTTAACATTTGATGGTTGCTAGCTAAGTTCTTCTTACAATGAGCACCGACACGAACCACAGGCCCAGGCCTATGGCTTCTCCGCCTGGGATCCGATCATATATAGAAAGGGACACGTGGATATTCTGGTATTTATCCTTGAAAGACCAATCTGGGCCATAATAATAAGAAATATGGCCCTTGGTAGCCAACTGACTGCGAGATGACAGGCACCTACTATATTGAGCATCATGGGATGGACAGGCCAGTAAGAAAATGTGTGGATGATGATTACAGATCTAGAAAGAACTACATCATCAACTCTACCGTAGACTAATAATCGGCTATGTTCCGAAAAATATGAACAAAAAGGTAGGCATTTATCATCTTGAACGAACGCTACAGGATCCGATATAGAATATCAACGAACGTATTCTCTCAACTAGGATCTTTGCGTCCACATTCCCTCCATTTTACGGATCAATCGGCACCCCGCCATATCCGCAATTCCGTCGTCGCCTCACGCTAGCTGGTTAAATCATTATTTGGGATTCCCGATAGCCTTCATGTTGTTTAGAATGTTGAAATGAGATCCTCCTGGTCGTCTATTGGGCACTTACATCGCTGACGTTTGACAGGTCCCCCAGGCCGTATTATCGGTACCTTTCCAAAACAGTGGGGTCTTACTAGGATCTGGGCTGGATTTGAATACATCAAGGAAGTCCTTGCCGGTTCGGTGGGGGGGTCCGAAACTAGCTCTTTCGGAAACGAGGGCTAAGCCACTCCCCGACCCTTGATTCTGGTGTCGCACTGAATCCATATTGATGCACTTCAAGTAAGTAACTAGGCTTCAGTCTCAAATAACTACATATGTATATGATGCACTCATATTGGTGGCACCAAATAGTAAACTAAAAGATGATATGCGTGCTCCTGCGTGCACAACTCCAAGTCTACCTCAGCTCTTGAAATCATCCTCGATATTCACATCCCAACAGCCAGAAGTACAATCAGTGGGTATCATGGCTTGGTCGGAACTAGTTCCCGCAATTGCGCAAGCGACTGAGGGCTCAGGCCTAGATTTTGGCCAAAGTGAGACGGCCCGCTGGTGTACATACGTGGAGTTTTTCTTCACCCGTAAATATGCTGCTGGGGCCTAATTGCTTCGAGTTTTCTGCCCCAAAATAAGTAGGAATTTTTTTGTTGCATAGACATACCTTTCTGTAGTACAGACTTAGTGATTTCATGAGTATCAAATCAGTTATAAAAATGCGGGATGGAGTCCAAATCAAGTAATCCCATCCTCTGCCGATCTGATATTCGCTACCAGTCGAAATTTAACGATCTTAACTTCAGAGGAGATATTTAACTACGGGGCTTTGATGTTGAAACTATCATTCGCTAAAAGGGGATGCGTGGAGATCTTTTTGGGACCTTCCCGGTATTCTGTATCACCAGATAGACGACGGACTGGAGAAGGCTCCGAATAATTTCTTTTCTCTATAATTTGAAAAAGGAATTATATGGCGCTCAGACATTCTACCCTGGCGCCTTCTACCCAGTCTTCCGGACATCTGCAGCTAAATAACTAGGACATGCACCATGCAAGCAATGCGGCACTTTGTGGATCAACTTCTGAAATGTTGGATTGGACAGTGTCACAATAAGCAAATGATTCAGTAGAGACATGTAGCTTTACATCCACTATCAAGGATATTCCTAGGCTCGGAAACTAGTAACCTATATTGGCTCTTTGCCCAAGACCCATGGTGTTTTTTTTTTGCTGAAGTTGGAAAAGTAGCCTCACTTGCAGAACGGGTTACCCCGCTCTATTGAAAACCCCGAGAAACAGCCACGGAATTATTGTGTTTTTGAGTGAATTGTATGCAAAGTATATACCTGGACTGGGATCTTTGAGAAGAGGGGCGGAAGACAAGGCTAACTACGGGTAGTATAAAAAAGAAATGAGAGAGTATGCAACAATGAGATATAGTAGATACACTCTTGATATCACTTGAGCAGCTATATGTAGCTACATGTAGTTACCTAAGTTCAGCTGCTTTCAAGGATTCTCCCAAGTAACCCAAGCCTTGTTCTCGAATTAATTGCAACGCGCCAGACTGATAGGCGCCAGTGCATTAGCGTTTCCTCATAAACCTGTATCTGCTTTAAGTGAAAAAGTTGGTTTGTGCCTGTTTTCAACTAGTAAGTATGTTATTTTTAATTTCCGAAACCGTTACCAGTCAATAACCATCATCTTTTTTAATTTATCCCTCGTGCCTCCCTTGCTGCATGAAGCTTTATCCAAAGGAGTAAGTGGCTGGAAATTGCAAGGTACTAACAATCGGTTTTTGCAGAGGTGGAAACTTATTAAAGGCGTCATATGCACTGGTATTCCTCGCTTAGAACTAAGGTTTTAGCACCTTATGTAGGCCACCTTATCCGGCCGAGAGTATGATCTACGTCCTCGTTGATGGATATAGGGCTTACTTACTGACTTACTTGAAGTAAAGCATGCCTACCCTACGGCGCATGTGAACCTGGAACCACCCCAAGGGTTCTACGCGGTTTAATTTTTCCGGAACTTCATGTTCCTCTCCGCTACCAATTTGATTGGACGGTAGCAAACGATCTAACACCGCTAGTCCAAGTAGAAAAGCCCCGCCATTATGGACGTTACCTCTTGGAGTATCCTTATCATATCAACCAAAAGAGAACCCTGGTCGATGCACAAAAGAACACATGACTTTGACTTTACGTCTCCTGCTGCTATAGATTGGTCAATTTCATACAATCTATTATTGAGCAAGGGTTACCAATTAAGTGGCCCATTCAATAAATGAAATGAGGAATCGACCCTCACTATGTAGAGGGGGAAATGATTGGAGATGTTCCCGATTTGGTACGCATTTTTAGTGATATGAATTTTCCATAGTGCATCCAATGTAACCTATCGTATGTCTTCCATACATACCTACGGATGGCCTTGCATATTGTGGCAGCTAGATTTGAATGAGCTGAAGCTAAACCTCCAATAGTCGATTTATCGGAGGCTCCCTGGTATCAAATCAGACCAGATCACATCGAAGCTCAAGGGTTGGTCGAGAAAACCTTTTTTCCAGACTGATTATTGGCGGTTTCCGGTCGTCCGTCTGGACGGAGGGAAATACGAGAGTCCCCGGGCGTGATGGACAAAAGGCGGTATCTTTGAGACTGACTAGTACTTTTCGGAATAACACATCATGTATGTATGTATGTATGTATGTATGTATGTATGTATGTATGTATGTATGTATGTATGTGTGTATGTGTATGTGTATGTGTGTACCTGGGCCTATATTCCTTGGGTCGTGATATCTGGCCTTAATACCCCTCCGCCAAATAATTCGCCGCTCCTCTTTATTTACTTACCACAGATTGATTGTTGTGGGATATTATTCCAACGGATCCCTGAATCTGCAGTAGAGCTAGCAGCACACTGACGACGTTAGCAGCTGATCGAATAATGGAAAGAATACGAGACAGGGCTCGATGAGAACTTAATTTTGATCAATGCGTGGGTACCGTTTGCAGGATCGAAAACTGATACATTCTCAATGCCGCCGTTAGCTGGGGTGATGTTAGTTGTTAGCTAAGTACTAGTGCAAAAGTTCACTGAGGATAAGAAAAAAGTCTGGGAGTAAGCAAGAAAGCAGGAAAGAAATTCAATACATGATACATGCAGTACTGAATGTACTAGAACATGGCGCGGTCGCCCGCATAGCATCGCATATCAGAGCATGTCGAACACACAGACGTTGCGGGCCAAGACGAGCTGGTGGGGGAAGTGAGAGTGCGAGTGAAACATTAATGGCTTACATACATCCTAGTTCCCCCGTCCGCATCAGCAGCTAGTCGCGTGGGAAAACGTTGCACACGAACGGGCATATAAGACAAGACACTAAGCAAGAAAAAACAATAATGGTGGTGGCCGTGATGGGATATGCCGTTACGTCGTGCGTTACCAATATGTGTAATAACAATCTTTCCTCTTTGATCATATATTTATTGTAATTTTTTTTGGATATTTTTTTTTGGCTCAAACCGTTTTGTGGGAGCCCCTCCCTCATCAACGGAATCAAGATGCTACCATCAAGTTTTCTTTTTGATTGTGGGACCTTGTGGGACCTTGCATATGCAACGGACAATTGGGCCCGGTTGTCGGGTTCCCAGCTCTACGGCGCGGGAATGGCGTTCCAAACGCACGAGGAAGTATTGTTTGCTGCTGGTCGTTAGAGGTTCACAACCTACCCACAAAAAGCTTCTGGTCCAGTCCGTTTGTTTGCTTGTATGTCGATAATATGATGACCTTGATGTTGCCGGCCTTATAGCTCCAATTGTAGATGAAGTCGGAGTGGGGGAGAAATTGATTATGGAGGGGCTGGTTTATTTGAGGGAACGTTCATCGAATCATTCTAGGCGTCTTATGACTCCAACAAGCCACTTACATGTACTCTACATATAAATTCTGTTTTTGGTTTACCCGTAGTCTCTCTCATCTCTCCCTCTCACATCCTTGACCCCTATGTCTCTATACATAGGGACATAAAACCGATGTTTTTCATACTTAAGTAGCTGGATCCGTGGAGTGATGATAAGCTTCTTCTCAGGGTACATCGGAAGCCATCTCTCCTCGCACTACCATCCGACAAATATCCCCCCCTCCTCGTTAGCTTGGATACTACATCTGGGGCGTGTCATACAAATTCACAGTCCTTCTATAGTTGTCTTACATCTCTATCCACATTTTTTCTTATTGTGATCACTGGACATATATCTTAAACCATTTACCAGGTTCGAGAAGCTCCGAAGATATTTGGAACAGTCTACATCTAGGGATCAGGGGAGAGGTATCCAAGGTGTATTCGATGAAGTGCTTAGGTGCTTATTGCTTACCTGCTGTAACAGGTTGCGTGCTCGTACGGCCTGATTTGGGAATTTCTCCCTCTTCCAATTGATCATTGGAACGATACCTGCCAAACCTGGACTTCGCCCAATAAGCGCCTTTTAATCTACAATCCTGATACCATCTCCTCTTGGCGGTCCGAGAGCTAGGAGGGTTACGCCAGAAGGTCTTACCATTTTCTATTTTTCCACCCCCTCTTGTTCTTTTCTTTTCGTATTTGTTCCACCCATTTCCTATTTATTATTTTTCTACCCCTTGTTGGCCTTGGTGAACTGGTTGTGTCGGACGTTGCAAGGTTTCCTGTCTCTGAGAGCTCTTGCTTTTTTCTCGTGCATGCGTGATCCAGCGTCTTGAAGCGAACGCGGGGAAACGAGCTAGCCTATAGCGAGCGATATTAGGGCTCATATCAACTCATTATCCATCCGAGAGAAGCGGAAAGGAAATGCCCATGGGACGCCCATGGACATATCGCTTCACAATTACCGGATAGCGAGCGGGCCGTGCAAAGTGAGTCCCGCTACCGGAGCAATTGGATATCTTCGGTTGGTCTGTCAGACGTTGTTCGTCCAACAACCAACGTTGAATATTGATTTTGGTTCAAATCCCTGCTCACCATTCCGAAAACGTGGTGCATATCACATTATTCCGGCTTCCATCTCGGTTCTGCAGTCGATTGACGAAAATTCCATGACCCAACCAAGCTGTCGGTACTACCATTTTAAAATTCAGGGGTCCTGGTTCTTCTGTTTCCAAGGGTTTCTCCTAAATTGACATCCCACGGCGGGCCGGTATGCTTCTTGTCAGGTGTTCCCGCGTATGCCCTCCGAACGGGGTATCTCTTTTTTTTTTTTTATATCGGCGGAGAGCAAGTTTTCGACGGTGTCTATTCCTCAAACGACGACGACAAAGTCGGAAACACAGACCTCACATTAACCTGTTGCCGTTACTGCAAGGGATTGATTTCGATTACACGCTGGTTTAAAGTGTGCGTTTGACAGATTTAGAGGATTGTGTTTCCCAAAGAAAGACCCACAAGTAAGCGGAAAGGCACATTGCATTTCTGGGGACATTTTTCGCCCTAGTGCCAGTTCGATAGTTATGTTTCTCACTATCGTGTGTGGTAGCATCTCCTCATGGCCTTGAGGGCTACTCTCCCTCACTTCTGCCAGAAGATATAATAATGACAGGAGTGGCCCATGGATGTGCTTCAGAACTTCATTTTCACTAGAAGAGATAACCCTGAGCCTTTAATCCTGAGAGATTTCTCAGTGATAACGTGTTATCCTTTGTTATATCTATTTGTCCTCAAGGACCTTCCTTGTTCTGATCATTCCTGTGCTTTGTCTTTATCGATCTCTCTCTTTTTTTTGTTCTTCAGCATCGGTTCTTTATTCGTTCAAGCAATCCTCGAAATAGCGAGGAATGTTGCGCTGACGGTGGGCAATACTTTTTTGTAGGTGGAACGAGTTTTTTTCTGATGCGAAGAGGTCAAGTAGTGCGACGGACTAGAAGTCAAACAGGATCTCTTCGAGACCAACAGGCAAATCACAACCAACAACAGCGACCAGGACGTCGCCGCAGAGCAAGCCAGTCAACCGTACAACTAGCTGAATCCACCGAGCAACTAGCTTACCCAGTAGAGCCACCATCAATTCCATTACGTCGATCTGCGCGCCTTAATCCGGGATCAGCCCAGTCACTCACAGACAGAGCGGTCGAGGCCGAAGCAGGCAGACTTCAAAGTCGTCGGCGAATCCGCCTTCGTGAAACTCGTAACACTCATAACTCGGCTCACACCCCAGATCACACCGACCCGCCTACCCCCACAATCATCGACGAACAAGATATGGCAGGACGTTTCAATAATGCCCACTCCCTCGACGGGTCTGGAAGAAGCTATTCTCTTCAAGTTGCCATTCAACCACCAAGAATTGCCCGGGTTGGTGCACCTATGTACCCGCCTTTGGCGATACGGGTTCACATTTGTGATGCAGAAACTGGTGAGGAAATCAGTGGAGAAGATGAACTAAATAATCTTTTCGCCCAAGCAACTCTTTATGGTGAGAATATCAATTCGCCACCATTAGCGCCACCCGATATGTTTCTTCTTTCTGGAAGACTTTCAATGTCTTTGGATCTATTGAACGATACTCCTGGAGAGTCCGATGAAGATGCCGCTCCTCTCAGTCGGCAACTAGGCAGTTACGTCATTTTTCCTGATCTAGTTATAAACCGGGCTGGACATTATCGCCTGGGCGTCAGCCTCTTCAAGGTTGGAAGCAGTCGACGTGGCAGGTCCTCCGAAGACCCACATGGAGGCGGAACATCCTTAGAGGAAGCAAAGAGCAATGTAATTATCGTACAAGAAGACTCTGCACCCATTGAAATAGGTGACCTTCAGATATTGTGCAGATGAAAGTCCCAGTCTCGCTAATAGTTATGTCCAGATCCCGAAGAACAACAGTTTTTGGAGCATATCAGAGATCGTGGCGTCATGATCCCGTCCCCACCTTCAACATAGGTCCTAGGCTCTAGTCAAATTCCGCGGTTGGTTTGGTTAGGATATCGTGGTAATATTTGAATTATCTGTGAGATGCGAGTCCTGATGACCCTTGTAATGGCGCAGGTTGTGTACTTATGGGTTATAAGATGAAGGGTACATGTCGTTTTTTGTTTGGTTTCCTGTCGACGATTCTTGTTTTGCCCTAATTCGTTTTCACATGGTTTTTTTTTCTTTTTCTTTTCCTCCAATTCTTTTTCACTTATCTTAGAATTGGTTCGCCGCGAGGTGTCTGGAGTCGAAGAAAGGAGATTGTTATTCTATCGAAGATTCCGGTCCGAGTTAGTAACATTTAGAATAAGCAATGGTTCATAAGAGTATCAAATGCAAACCCTTGGGTATATTTCCCCTCGTCGTCTAGTTTGTTATCCTCAAATGTTTGTTGATTTATTTATTTTGTTTTGTCGTTTGTTGTTGAAGAAATCTGCAGTTTTTCCTTGGTTGAGGTCTGCACGGGAGGTGCAAGCCTTAATGCAGATGCGTCTGGCGTGATTGATCGATTCTTTCGTTCCGTGTAAGGGTATTTATATGTGTCTGGCCGTTATAGCAGTTCGTTTCTTAAGGCCCTAGGATGTTAGGGTATATGCAGGTCTCGCAGGTTGCAGCGGAACTTAGGGTCATTCTTCCCGAGAAATTCTATGCGGTCAGAAACGTTTCCCTCAAAACAAATCAAGTAAGCTGGCTCCCATTTCGCAAGAAAAACAAATAGATGGAAGCACAAGGCTCAAATAATCAGGAGAAAATAGGAGAGACGGTACCGAAACGGATTACTTTCGTGGCACAGTAAATTATACAATGTCAGCTGTCAGCTACGTATGAATATCTCATGCGAGGTTGTGGACAAGATCCTGTATTTGTACAGAAGGGACAAAGTGACGGGGAAAGAGGAATGACAGAGCGAACGAGCCCATATATTCGGCGAATACCGCATCATGTGGACCAACGACATTATCTATTAAAGGGCAAGTTAATTTTTCACGGCTATACTGGGAAGTAGCAATATAAAGAAGTCAGGTGCAGCTGCCGGAGAATTCAGACGCAAAAGACATACCAGACTGGGGCCCGTGCATGAGATCCGGTTTCTAGAAGGAAAGTAACGGGGGCTTCCGTGAATGGCACTGGGGCCGCAGCGCTCAAATCATTAAATGACCCCACTCAATTAGTACGTATATCATATAGCTTTCTTAACTTACTCTATACGGACATGGCCGGGACGGTATATAATGCTCTTATGTGGCGGTCATTGTTTCTATGTAAAGCGCATGATCTCACACGGCGAGTGCATTTGTGCCTGTTCACTTGGGCTTGTTAGGTTCTCGAAAAAAGGTCCACATAAATACATGTATGCCAAAAAAATAACTGTCAACCTCACAAGAGAATAAAACCTGTAGATTAGCCTTGAAAAGGACAATAACAGATTTTGAGAAGCCTAGCTAAGTAGTGATTCTAGACGTTCATGCGCCACATAGGACATTAAAGTGATATAGAACCTTTTTGTTTGGTGAACCAACAATTACAAGGCCGGTGCTGGTCCGTTCGTGGTAATTGATATTATTAACTGAGTTTTCAGTGGCATACAAAATGAGCATTCATTTGGGCACCGAAAGGTTGAGGGGGGTGGGGGTAGGCGTGGGGAAGCGTTAAGTTTATGTGCAACATCTGTCTCATAATTGTTTTCTAGAAAACTAGACGTACGCGATGAGATATTCTAATAACCCTGTTGCTGATCGTCAGCCACCTTCGGCTTATTCCGAGTCTAATGTTACACATGAAGTGGTGAACGGTGATATAAGTATTCTCACCTTGTTTTCTTTACCCGTAGAATGAAGCATCTTTGGAGGAGGAGGGTATTTTCGAATAAGTGTTGAGTGTTGAGTGATCTAGAGAAGGAAGCACTACAGCCGGGAACCAGCTGGTTTATACGTATGTCAACTGTTAGTGAAGCCTTTAAACCCTTAATTCCGCCCAGGACTAGTGACATAAAGGGTCAAGTTACCATAAACTTGTAGAAAACTGGCACATCTAGCCGCCCGTTCTGAGAGATCTATTGCGTAAGTCAGGTCTCTACCCTATAGATTTGTTGGCATTACCAGGCTGGGAGAGTTGGCCTGGTAGGGAAC
The DNA here is from genome assembly GCA_024713785.1 of Morchella sp. 2018-W45. Classification (NCBI taxonomy): domain Eukaryota; kingdom Fungi; phylum Ascomycota; class Pezizomycetes; order Pezizales; family Morchellaceae; genus Morchella; species Morchella sp. 2018-W45. The sequence goes on from JAMGYZ010000025.1 coordinate 500,057, forward strand.
ATAACCCCGGGCTACCGGAGCATTGGCCGGCATAAACAAGATGCCTGCATTGCAGACATAGAAAGGTGAAATTTTGAATTTTATTTGTTCACATGCAATACGTTGCCTGTGAAAGTAGACCCTCGCCCCAAAGGAAGTAAACATAGCGATGGCGATGTATCCCTTGAAAAAATCCCGATCGTTACTTATCTATATATGGCTAGTCTTTTTCTAGATGTCTGAGAGCCCCTGAAGGGGTTCATAGTTTGACTTCAACCTCACTAGATGCTCGCTCAAACCGGGGATATCAACCAGTGAAGCACCGTAGTGCTGGCTAAGTTTTTCAAGCAGAATTTGGTAGCTTTTGAGACTCGTGAAGAATCATATAACCCGCCTGCGCCAGGTTGACAGGAGAGGTAAGAAAGAGAGGTTTAGTTAGTAAGATTGTAAGTAATTGATGTGAGTTGTAGCTTTTCTGAAAGAGAGGAGGGGGAAAAAAACGTGAGCTTATAATTTAGGGATGACGTCCTAAGTTGAAGGGCCTAGGACTGTTATAGTCCCTGCTAGTGTCCTTTTGCTCATCTCCACTCGACTAATAACATTCATACCTGTCAAACTAGCTAGCCTGTGTTACATACATGTATGTGATCCCTGACCACCATGCACGCTGTGCATACAATTTCCTGTGACAATGGAATCCTCAATATGTACTACGGGTGTAGGGGTAAGTCTGTAGACAACCACAACCACTGTCTACAGACTTACCCCTACAAGTCTGGAACATATTTTTCAGATATACAACCAACACTACCACCCATCTAGCTCATGCCTCAAGACTTGCCACCGGAGACCCTTAAAACTTTTCTCTACCTTGGTTTCTAACCCTCTTATTACGGTGAGCTATGGGTTTCATCCCAAGACATAGACTTCCAAGCTCCGCAGCCACATCAGGGGGGACTGAGCTAACTTTTCGAGGGAGGCCTTGAACATGAAGTTTCAGATTTATTTTCCGCCAAACATAGCTACGGCGAAAGCTTGGTGGTGGGTATGCTGGGTGTTTGAACACCCCGCGATGCCTGGAGAGACCTAGAAGGATCATCCTTCCCCAGCCACTACAAAAAAAATACTTTCATGGGCACCTACCGTATCTGAACTTATTCAACTAACACCTATATTCCAAGAATTTAGGTATCACATGCTTTTGAATCTCCCTATGGCTAAATTTATGCAGTTTCTATGGAATGTCTGAGGTTACACAGAGGTTTAACTGCCGAAACATATCCTCCTAGAGACCAAACAAAGATCAACATAAACGAGGTTCCTAGGCTTTGAGTTCCCCGGCTAGGCGCAAAGGACTTATCAGGCACAGAGTCCGCGCAGCCATGCAAAAGGGCATTTTGGAACGTACACTTATCAGATAAGCCTTAGGTATAGTTAATTCCAGGCATATGTTACATGAGATCATTGAAGTCTCACCCCACCACCCCACCTCATCCCACCCCATGCATACACAGTGACAGAAATGATCAATGGGAAAACAGGGGGTGTCAAAATTGTATGGAGAAATATGTATCTGTGCATCATCATATAACTGCTTTTTCCATAGATCATTCCTATCACTGTACATGATCACAAACCCTCACTCGCAGCCCCATCCACCTCCCCTTCACACACCATCCACCCCCCCTTCACACACCATCCACCCCCCCTTCACACACCATCCACCCCCCCTTCACACACAAAATAAGTCATTTTAGTCTCAACATTTATTTTCCTTCAGCATCGCATCGGCATCGCATCACCACGTGCACAACGAGCAGTCATCTCCCCCTAACTTCCACAACTTCTTCCTCTAGTTAGCTACTTCCTTGTCCTTTGTCTATAGTATCAAGCATCGCAAAAAAAGGGAGAGAGAAAAAAAGACACTAAAAATACAAAAAATACAAGCAGATATTAAATAAAAAGCCATCCCCCCCTTCCGCATCTCCCCCATACATGCAGTTAAGTACGTATATAAAACCAAGTAGTATACAGAATCCAAACAGCCAATCAAATTACCAAACCCACAAGCTGCAACCACTCAACCAACCAATCAAAGAACCATGCACATTTAACAATAACATGTAACACACAGGCACACACAAGCAAGTAGTACTTGGTTTACATCCTATTTTGTTTTTGTTTTTTGTTCTTGGGGTAGATAAGTAGTATCAGTGTAGTGTAGTAATGACAGCATGTTACCATGATGACAATGACGATGACGACGAAGTTGTAGTATGTAAACGGCCAGGCAGTCCAAAAAGACCGCCGAGCCGACGTCCCATAAAAAAGTTAAAAAAAAGAAAAAAGAAAGAAAAAGCTAGAAAGCTGCCTCTCCCCCTCCCTCCTCTATCGAAAAGTTGTCTAGACGAGGGGGTAGAGAACAACATAGCATAGTTAAGTGATGATGATAGCCAAGCCCCCCTTCCCTCCAGAGATAAATGTTTGAACATGAAAATGTACAAAAGAAAGCACAAGTAAGAAGACTCGTAAAGCAGACAAGATCCCCCCCCGTTAAAGAAGAGTTTGGCAAAAGAAAAAAGAAGCACCGACAGACATGCATGCATGGAAACACCGACCGCCGCCCCGCCGCCCAGCCCGCACCCACCATGAGAATGAGAATGAGAATGAGAATGAGAATGAGAATGGGAATGGGAATGAGAATAAGAAAAGAGAATATGAGATAAGGGAAATGATAATAGCTCCCGGGGGGAGAAGAGGGGAGGGGGGAAGTAAGCAGGACTTGTACACTATGTCTATGTCCGCCTACTATCCTAGCTAGCTAGGGGTTTGAGCGTGTCGATAGAGCGAGTGCCTGTGCGGTGCTCACTTCCCTTGTCTTATTGACCCCCAGCAACGCCCTTAAAAATGCAATTGCAGACAAAACCCCAATTAAAACAAGGAAAAGGCCAAAGAAACAAAAAGCACATTATCCCCCGTTCAACACCGGAATCCACCCCCTCCCGAATAGCTCCAAGTCCATTCCCGAAGGGGGCGGGAAAAAAAGCAATAGTAAAAAGAGAAAGAAAGGAAGTAAGAAAAAAAAAATAGGTCATCAAAGAACGTAAAATGCTGATTTAATAAGTTTCCCCCACATCAGTCAACTTCTTCCTCCTCACGCCGACCCCGGCAGACCCCAGCAGATGACTTCCATGACTGCCCCCGTGGTTCCCGTGCCCATGGCCGCCATATCGGTTGCTAGTGTCGTCGCTCCCGTCTGTGCTGCTACTGATCCGCCTTGTGCCAAAGTTTCGCCGTGGGAGTCCGCTGGCTGGTTTTGGGATTGCACTGCCACCGAGGCTTAGGTCCCTGCCGATTGTGTTTCGCCGGTTTGCTGGTGTGATCTTGGGGATTTCGCTGGTGCCGTTTGTGAGTGTGTTATTTGTGGCGTAGCTATCCATGCTTGCCCGGTCCCTGCGATTGTTGAATGTCGATGTCATCCCAAACTCTGCGTGTGCTCCCATTGTTACTGACCGTACCGGGACCGAGTTTCGGCTTACGGGGCGCGGGGGACGGTTGGTGCTTAGATCAGGGACAGATAAGCCTGCGGACGAGCAGGTGGTGCCCGATGCGTGGCTAGATGCTCTACTGGTAGGTCGTTCCATCATTCCTGCAGCCCTTGATGCTGGTCTCTCGGTTACCACACCATTTCTCCCCCCTGGCCGTTCCATCCTACTGCCAGGCCGCTCAATCATCCCTGCCGCCCTACTCTCTGGCCGCTCCGCCGCCCCAGCAACCCCCAATGGTGGCCGTTCAATCTTTGTGTATGAAATACGAGTTTGGCGGCTGTTGAAAGTTTCGCTGCCAGATGTAGCTGAAGACGTGGTGGAAGGTGATCGATGCTTCTTTGGAGAACGCAGAATAATGCCATTTGTCGGAATGTACGATCCAGAATTGCGAGGTGATGGTTTGGGCGGTGTACTATTGACCGGTCCCGGAAGCTTACTGCGGGCATGGTGGACCCTCTGCTCCAGCCTTTGCATCTGCCCGATAAGTCCTCGAATCTGGTGCAAAGACCGCGATGGTGGCAATGGTATCGATGTGTTGATAGCAGAGCTGAAAGATGGGCCACGATTTTGTCGTGTCTTTGGAAATTGTCTGGGCCGTGGCGTAAGCGAGGGATCATTAACGCTAGACGTTGCGGTTGAGATCTCCGACATGGGTGGTGAAGGCGGGGTTGGCGAATGGTCAGATTGCGGCGTGGATGTAGACATGGCTGAAGCAGTTGTGGGTGTGGTAGGCGAATGCGAGGTGACCGATGACGATGTTTCAGACATGGGTGACTGGAGGCTGGGTGGGGGGACATGATGCAGGCTGCCGTTCCCATACCTAGCGGCCACTGCAAGAGTATTGTTAAGCTTTTCCACCGTGATGTCCTGCTCGACCTTCATGTCTGATATCTCATCCCTTAACCGCTGGACCTCAATCCTCAGCCCTTCCCGCTCCAGCTCACCCAGCCGAATCTCCTCCTCCAGCATGACCCCCCTTTCGATGCCCTGGTTGTACTTCTGCTCCAGATCCTCAAGTGAGGACTTTACGATCCTCTCCTGCCGTTCAAAGTCGTCATTTGTCACCTCGATGTCGCGTAGCTTCAGCTGTATTGCCCTGTTCTGCTCCCGCAGCGTCGTGATCTCCTTTTGGAGGATGTTCTGTGCTGAGTTTGCCTCTGCTTTCGATTGCTTGTATTTGTTCTGATAATTTTTTCCCGCCCCTTCCCGTCAGCATCCATCCATTTCAGGCCGATGGCGTATTTAGGAGCGGTTGGAGAAGGAATCAAGAAGGAAGGAAGTGGGGATAAAGACAACACAACACACACATGAACATACCTTCCATTCGTCCACCTCGTAGCGCAGAGCCTCGTTCTTGTTGCGCAGCTCCCGGTGCTGTTTCTCACTTGCCTCAAGCTCCTTTTCGAGCTCCTGCTCGAGCTCCCGAGAAGACGCCTGGAAGTCTGCCAGCTCCGACTCGAGCGTGTGGATCTGAGACTTGTAGAAAGCAAGAGCCTCCTGGACGTCCATGTCCGGGGCTTCTGAGTCCTTTGACGGCATGCTGTGTTGTTGCTACTTTGGGGTTGGGTTGGGGGACGGAGAGGGGGGGCGGGCTGGGTTAGGTTGGACTGGGTTGGGTATCGTCTATTATGTATGGTAGAACTAGTCGTTAGAATTCGTGAGTAAAAATCTATGTCGTGTATACGTGATGTCCCCTGGGCAATTCTATAGGGTTGTCTTAGTGTCTGTCGGTGGTAGTTGCTGGTATTGGGTGGTGAGTCGTGGTAGGTTGATGATGGTTGTGGTGATGGTGGTAGTAGGTGGTAGTGGAGGGAAATGATGGTAGGTGATCGAGTTAGTGGTATGGGTATGGGTATGGGGGGGGGATGGTTGCCGGTTGCTGCTAGTAGATGTTTTGCTCCCAAGCTAGGCTAGCTTGCAGGTGGTTCGTTCCAGGTTTAGGAATAGGAAAGGGCCTGGGCGGCGGAGAGGGTGGGTGGGCGTTGGCTGGCGATGAGATGATGACGAACGGCCCCGAACAGACGAACAACAGCGGAGACGAAAGAGAAGGTTCCCGATGCGGCACCGGCGGTCACGGGCTGTCTCGTCTCTTCTCCTATCGTTGTGCTGCGTTCTTATCCTTTTGCGGGGAGGGAGGGGAAGGGGGGGTGGTGGGAGGGATCGTGGTAGTGGTGGTAGCAGTCAGCTGCGGCGGCGGCGGTCGACGTCGCTAGGGGAACGAGACTTCTACTGGGCGGTTCTTGAGGGGGACGGGGGTGGGGGGGAATGTGTGGAAGGGACCAGCCGTGGACGGGTACAGAGTATATGGGTTAGGTACTCTCTCTGCCCTAGATAGTTCTTTAACCCAAGGGGGGTTGTTGACTACTGTTCGTCCGTTCGGTAGATTATTGTGAGTTGGCGGGGGGTGGTTATTTTTTTTTTTTTTTTTTTCTCCCGCTGCTGTTGTACTGTGATATGATTGATGGCAGCACGAGTCGACGAAACGCAGGTCAGGGGGTACTACAGTACGGCGGCGCGGGTGGATGGTCGTTCGTTTCGATTCATCTATGATACATGTATGTTCTTCCTATCATGTAGACGTAGATAAACAGACGTAGACCCCCCCCTCCCCTGCTGTGGGTGTGTGGGTGTGTGTTGTTGGCTCTTGAGGTGTTTAGGAGCGCGAGAAGAGCAAAGAGAGGTGGGGTGGGTTGAAGATGTTTACTACAGCCGCTCACTCTCTCGATCCTCGATCCCATCTTGTTTTTTTTTTTTTGCAGGCACTTACTGATACAGCACTACCGATCGTGAGGATATCCTACATAAAGCCTACCGACCTACCTACATACTTACTCTACTCTGCCTACTTACTCTACATAACTTATCTTGGTCTACAGACTTCCCTTCGTCTTCATCTTCGCCCGTTTTGATATGTACCTACATCATCCGGCCACCCCTGACAGCAGACAGTCCATGCAGTTTATTCCACAATCTCCTCGTGATACCATACTAACCTAGCAAACAAAAAAAACAAAAGATCCGGAAACGGGTTACGGCGCATTAAGTAATCATATCGGTTTCCTGCGCTGATCACGACCGCTTATGGGTTTTTCACGTGAGAGTTACCGGGGAAACAACCCCAACCCTTGAGCAGCACGGTCCATCAGTTGATGATGGATCAAGAGGGCTGTTCCTGCGCAAGGGCGGGCGCGGGTCCTGTTTGTGATGGACGAGTGAGGGCCTCCACCCCCCTCCCGACCGAACGGAGAATAGGTTAGGTACAATTGATTATGCAAGGGAATGCGGTGGGCGCGGGTGCGGTGTAAGAAAGGGAGATGAAGTGAGTCCGTGCTGAATGAAGATGAGTTCGTTTCGGTCGGGTGCGGGTTAATAGACGGACTAGGGAGGTCCCATCCATAGGTTGGTTCAAGGTCAATGGTACGCAGAGAGAGTAATGTGATTAGGTACAATACCGTAAAATGTAGGATGTGATGAGTAAAGGCTTGCAAATTTACATTGGAAACAATAGATACACAGAGATGCATATATACACGCTGTTCCTGGTCAGCGACGAAACTGACTGCACTTGGGGGAGGGGCAACCTGATTCGCAGTCGACCCTAAGGCGTGTGTAAAACCCGATTACAAACACCAGTAAATAAATAGAGAGAAGTTGTGGTTTGGTTATGACTCAACCTACATGTAGATCACACGTCGTATTTTTTCTTTCTTGCTTTCCTATTTGCACTTTCCGACCACGCGCGAATTCGCGAGAAGCATAAAACCAACTCAGTCGTTAATGAGACAGCCCCGGGTTCGCTCATACCCATAGGATCGCGATACCTGCTAGATCCGACCTGGGCGGTGCATAGGCTCACTAAGCCCCTCAGTCGGTAGTGCAGTAAAACCGTTTGGTAGTAGGGCCTTAATCAGCCTTATCACTACTATTCATGATAAAATCTTCTATGTGACCACTTAACTGGTGACCCAGTGCGGTGGTGGCATTTTTGGGCTGTGAAATTCTGGGTCGCCAGTTGTAGGCCTTGGAGTATTTACCTGCATGAATATTTACCTTACCATAGTCTTCACCGTCTTTCTAGAACAAGGTTGCAAATGCAGGCCCAGCAAAATACCTAACTATGTACCGGGTGCGTGTTTGTAGTGATATCATGCTGTTGGGCTATGTGTGTGGACGCCGCATTCATCCACGCGCACGCACATTCTCTGAATGGTTTGGGCGTCTAGGCCATGATCATTGAAAGAACGGATAAAGGGTGTACCTTGTAATACTAGATATTAGACAATTTATTCAATGAAGGGGGTGGGGCGGAGTCTCTGCATTGCCCATTGAATGAGTCTTTGCTCTTGGACACAGAAGCTAGAAGACGTCCTTTAAGTCCTGGTCATTACCCCCGCTTTCTTAAACCCCACTTCACATATACACCTGCTACTACCTCTACATCCCGTAACTACCATTATCGATATTACTACTACTAACTACCCCTACATTATCCTATCAAACTTCACCAATATGTCAGACCCTGCAAGCACCAGTAAACCGCAGCTGCCACAGGTTAACACTCAAGTCCCTGGCCAGCCCCCACTACAACCTCAAACTCAGCAGCAACAATCGCCTCAGCAGCAGCAGCAGCAGCTACCTCCTCCACAGCAGCAGCAACAGCAGCAGCAGCAGCAGCAACAACTATATCCTCAGCAGCAGCAGCAACTACCCCCTCAACAGCAGCTGCCACAGCATCAGCAACAACTCACAACTCCCCAGACACCGTACCAACAGCAGCCCTATGGAACCGCCCCCTCCTCCCCTGGTGGTCTAGCGCCCCCAGGCTCTCCACAACCCGGCTACCCCCAACAAGCTGGCGGATATTCACCCACCATGCAGCAGCAACAGCCCGCCCCACCCTCACCCCAGGGCTACTATCAGGGCTACCCCCCCGCCGCCGCACAAGGATACCAAGTAAGCCCCGTGCAACCCCACCTGTCCCCAACATCCCACACTGACACCCCGCAGTATCCTCAGCAGCAATTCCCCCCCTCTCCGCAAGCGGGCTACGCCTACCCCGCGCAATCCCCATACCCCGGCTATCCCCCTCAACAATACCCACCCCCTCAACCCGGCTACCAACCCCCCCAACCTGGTTACCAACCCCCCTACCATCAGCCCATGTATGGCGCCCCCCAATCTCCACTCTACGACCCGAACTGGCAACAACCCACCTATGCCACACCCGTCGTCACCTATCCTCTCAGTCAGGGCTACCTCGCAGAAGAACTTGCGCCCCCGCATTATCAACCCCAACCTGACGCCGACGTCCTTCTTAAGGCGCTCAGCCCCGGCGGTGGCCTCGGCCGCGACGGCGAAGATGCACTGATCCACATCCTCCCGTTCCTAACGCCGCAGCAGCTCGAGTCCATCCGTCAGCACATCCTGCTCAAGCACGGTGTGCGCGTGTCGGACCTCGTCGACAAGAGCCTCAGCAACGATTTCCAGGACCTTGTTCGCGCGGTGATCCTTGGTCCCCTGGCGTTCGACGTCTGGCTGCTCAAGCGCGCGATGGCGGGTGTAAGCTACAAGGCGGTCTACATGGATATGGTGCTCCTCGGGCGCAAGAATGGCGACATCAAGGCCATCGAGACGGCGTACCACCGCACATATGGGAAGCACCTTGTCGATGGGATCAAGAGCGAGATGAGTGGCGGCGTTGAGGCGCTCTTCCGGAACGCGATTGAGGCGCGGCGGACCGACGAGGGAGCGCCGATCATGGATGCGGCTATCGAGAAAGATGTGGTAGAGCTATATACGGCGATGGTAGGAAGTGTGGAGGCGCATGTGGTCGCCGAGATCTTGTGCACTAGGAGCGATGCGCAGATAAGGCGTATTACGGAGCTCTATAATGCTCGGTATGGCGCGGGGAAGGAGAAGAAGCTCGAGGACGTCATTGTGAAGAAGTTTAAGGGCCACATGGAGGATGCGCTACTGTATATTCTACAGGGCGCGAACGACCGCGCACTGCGCGATGCAAGAATGCTGGAGAAGACGATGAAGGGTGTTGGTACGTCTTAACGAATCCCTCCACCTATCTACGAGGAAATAGCTAACTGATCTCTCGTAACAGGTACGAGGACGGAGGAGCTGACATATCGCATTGCCATGCTGCACTGGGATAAGGCACATTTTGCAGACGTGAAGGATGCGTACAAGAGAGAGTTCCCGAAGCGCACGGATCTCGCCACGAGGGTGAAGGGCGACACAAGCGGTAACCATCAGAGGCTACTGCTGGCGCTGATAGCTTAACTACATGTAGCACCGGTTCAACGTGCTATACATACAGAGGCCGATGGGATCTATCTAGAGGGTTATAGCTGGGTATGGCGTTAATTTTTTTTTTGTGTTCTTTTTGTTTTCATTGCTTGTTTGTAACAGTAATGTGATACCCGGAATAGCTAGACTTGGGATTGGGGATAATGGATTTATCTTTAAATTGTTTTGCTGGGGGGTGAGTGGCTTTTTTAGCTGTAGATAGAAGCCGTTGCCGCCCGAATTGAATTAATACCGAGGAATTGTGCCTATCAATGATCATTTTGTGGCTTGCTTATGTCAGCGAACATTAAAACCCTGTCCTCATAAATAATAGCACTACATATAGTTAGTAGATTAGGGTGGATTAATAAAGGGTTGTTAGAAAGTGGTGGAGTTGGGAGGGGGTGAGCTTAGGGGCAGAGGTTTGTATTTGAGGGTGGAGGTGAGAAGTACATATGATGGGTATGTAGAGAGAGGCAGATAAAGGGTTGTGAGTGCAGGGCTGGTGGGTGATTTATGTCTGCCATCATGGGCAATTACTCGATATGACGCCACTTGATAGGTAGTTAGGTAGCCACCAAGTATAGCAGGCATAGAGACCCAGAAGTTGGTGCAAAGAAGGAGTTTGCAGGTCGCGGGGAGGTCGTGTCTGTGGAGAATACAAGGGCAGTACCGATTGACTAGATAGCAGATATACAGGTCAGTATGTCTATAGGGATATAGGATCTGAACCGTCATGCCGCTATCGGCAAGAAGACGACCCGGCGGCGGCGATGGGTGTAATCTATTTGGCCTAACCTCAAGAAGCGATGTCACACTCCTCCTAAAGCTGATCGCGCAGCGGTCATTTCCCCACGCTGCGAGTAGGTGTTTTCGTGGGGGGCTATTTTTGGAGATGCACGGGAATGTCTCACCCGGCCGGTAGAGTACCATGGTTTCATGCAGTTGGTTGGTTTGGTGACTGGCGCTTATCATTGGTCACAGTGCCTAAGATCGCATGTCCGAAGGGAAGGGAACCCGGAATGGCCGGCGGAGATGGTAGCAATGTTGTTGATACCCAAATTTTGCTACCATATGTAAATGTCCCCAGACGCATGCGGACTCAACGTTTAAAAGCTCGCTTTCTTGTCAATGTTGTTGGAAGGACCGTTTTGATCGGTGGTGCTTTCTAGAGTTTCTAGCAGCTCTCCGTTGGTCCGGGCCGCCCTAGTACCTGTGACCATACTGGCCACACATTCCCGTATAGTGCGGGATTTCTTTACTATAAGTAAGGGAGAGAGGCCGATGATACGTGTTATCAGACGTTAGAATTATACGGGGGTTCAATTCATGACCGAAGGTCTTATAACCCGGGAATGGGAGTAGGTAGAAGAGGCCGTCTAGAGAAGTTTAGGGTGGGGAGAATATGCCCGTCATGAAGAGTCACTCGAGCGACTAACTCACACGACGGTCCACCATCACCAGCTGTCCCACGGCCATGTGGACATAAAGAGCAATTAATAACCGTACGGCCTTTCCCCATGTTGGTCCGCCCGGGTCGATCCTCTCCTACTCCAGCCCGCTTCTATAGGTAGTGTCTCGCCCCCCTTAATGGTGTAGGCGGCCGCCGATGTTTTGTGGTATTGTGCCTATTTTAGGGGATGAGCTCACAGGGTAAGACATTCCCGGCGCGCGGCCCGCACTCGTAATTTCATGTAGCTAGGGCTGGTTGGTTGGTGGCTTCAGCGCGGCGGGCGCTTATTGGTGGGAGCGTATACCCTCCACGTAGAGATTGGTACTGGCGTGTAATTTGGTAAGATGAAGAGGCGGGGAAAGTAGCTGAGGGTAGAATAACCGTGGATAACTGTAATTGCTCTTCAGTACCACATACATGAGTCTGAACACCTACACGGCGGTAGCTGCCTTTTCGCTAGGAACACCGTCTAGATTGGTGGCACCTGCTATATATATGTAACTGCATAGAGCTTCCAATAGTATGCCAGGCTAACCTGTACTAATCTTCATGGCTTGTCCGGTGCAGGAGACAGGTAAATGGGATAATTCTCGTTTCTATGAGCGGGCCGAGAGATGCATAGAGATTAGAACATATGTTGAGCACTTAGATCCTCAGAAAATAGAAAAGAAGCTTCGTGGGGCCGTTTTGTAAACCGGACTTGGTCGGATACATGTAGTTTCGTGAGCCCTCCAAGGTTTTCGTGAGATGGGAAGTCAACTCAAAAGATATTACCTCAGACTCACAGATCTGCAGAAGAGCTAGGTTACATATAGACAAAGCCTTGCCCGAAGTAATACCGGTACGATAATCACTGCTGGTTGCATGTAGGCAATTAAGTATGTAAGTACATGTAGATACATGTACTTTTCAAGTTATGTAGGGTTAGGGGAATTATTTAAGATTTGGTTTGGGCAGGGGACGGGCGGGCTATCATCTACTTCCCGCGTTTTAACGCTAAGCATCGTTAGCATGCATGTACATACATGTACTTCATGTAGTGGTAATGCAACCAGCTGAACGGGGCAGATCCTTGAGGGAGGACGTTTGCGGCCGAATTATAACGATGGGACTACCAGGCTCGGAATACCAGGGTTCGATTCCCTACCAGTGCGATATCTCCTCCTCCTCCCCCCCCCCCCTCCGGCTGGTGCTAGATATTATGATATGGTGTGGTAAACGAAAGGCTCAAGTTCGATTCCATGTCAATGCATTCTCTTATTTCTATTTCCTTTCGCAGGAAGCCCTAGAATTCAATTACGCCCACAAAGCAAATAACCGCAACCTTACACTCAACACAACAATGTATAGTATATATATAAAGCACCCACTGCCTACAAACTCACAAATCTTTCCCTGAAGCTAGAGCTGCTTCTGTTGTTATTGACATCTTTGACCATCGACTCTACATACACCTAACACCAGACTCTAGATGCAATTAATGATGTAAACAAAAAAAATAACACCGGACTCAGCATCATGAGTTATCACTCGCTATTTACAGGACAAACGTTGGAGTTACTACATGATTGATTGATACCTCGTACCGGAGTTGCTACAAACGAGCCTGGAAAATTATATCTTGGCTTTATATGTTAATTTCTGGACTAATATGTTGTTACTCCATGGAGAAATTTTTTATCAATACTGTGCCAAGCCAACAACTGGTACATGTATTGTACTAGTCAAGTTTTTATCAATAGGACTTCGGTTGCTACAGCCATTACCTACCCCCGTCCTATTGGTAAAAATTTGGCAAGTAGGGTGACAAAAGTTCTCGTGATTTTATACACGAAACGACTATAACTTGGCGACTACTAACTAAGTAGAGATGGGACAAGGATATTGGTATGGTTAGAGATCAGCTGAAGGCTATTAGAACATAGTAACTACATGTAGGTTTAAGTCCCTATTACCAGCTTTCCGGATTAGATTTTTAGAAAGCTCACCCCACAAAATGTACCCGTCTACCAGGGTAAGAACCAGAAAACGCGAAAGGATTATTTGTATGGCAGAACGTTGCCACTCCATACAAATAATCCTTGACTTTGTCACCCGCATTTTCTGATTCTTATGCTGGTAGACGGGTATATAAGGGCTTCCAGCCTGTACTTTATAATAGTAAGATATTTTACACCGCAACAGTCCTACTAGCTGAGTATGTATATACATGTATCTATCAGTACACCAATCCACGACTTCTTCATGCACCGTTTAGTACTCGGGTCAGGCAAGAAGAACCTGAACATCGTTTTTCTGGTAGTAACCAATTTGACCCCTATTAGCACGTTTTTATGTTCAGGTTCTTCTTGCGTGACCCGAGTACCAGCTTCGCGTGCACACCCCGGGATCTAAAGAGCTAGGTTTAGGTGCCATTCACTAAATTAGAACCTCCACGTATACTCACTAGGCCGCGAGCCCCCATAAAAGGCTTTTCCCATCTCAATACCCCCTCCCAATTCGACCGAGTGTAAACAAGGCAGAACGAGGGCTGAATAGAAATATATCTATCCGGATCCATCTACTCAAGAAAAAAAAAATGCATACCCATTCGCAAACTACCCACCACCCCTAGAAGAAAAAAAAAATAGAAGTATCCACCGGAGATCCAACCCACGTCCCCATGCGCGGCTGGGGCACCTCCGCTCCGTGGCCGCTCTATATCCCTCCCACACAGCATCTAGTCCATAGCCCCATGATGCGCGTTTGTGGTAGCTCTTTGGCTCTTTTTGGGACCCTTATAATAGTAGCTATATACACCGCTAGAGCTCATGTCCCCGCTGCTCAGAGGACTACGGTTACCGAGTGATATTCAGTGATCCTCGCACTCCCCCCTTTCCCCCTTTCCTTTTATTAATTAAGGGCCTATTCGGATGCATTTGTTTTAATGCCATCGTATTTTCGGTTTTGTTGTATTTCACCTCCAAAATAATACCGGGTATTACCTCTACACTTGAGTATTCGGTTAAACATACTACATGTATATACATGGCGTAGCCTGGTCGATGCTATGGTAAAGTTTTAGTGGGGTGTTGCAGTGGGGTGTGGTGGATGTTGGTTGAATGGCTTACTGAAATACTATGATATCCCTAATACCATGGTACATACTAAGCCGCAATGATATTTCTGCCTATCCAAGCAGGCCCTAATTGTGATCCCCACACTGACTACAATTGAATCCCCCCATTATAGGTACGTATATATCTACTATGAGGGGGTAAGTTTAACCGCCTTTCAATCAATTATATTGTATTATCGTCCCCACCCAAACCGCCGGCGCAAGAGGGAAGTTGCCCCGAGTCATGAATGGCTAATGGTCAATGCTTAACCACGAAACTGTACGCACATTAGGGTCCTTAGGGGGATTTGATAGGGCTGGCTCACTCACGAGTCTTCACCAAGAACCCGGTTTCTCCGTGACTGGCTGGACTGAGAGTAAAGAAACATCAATTTATTCACGACTACGGTGCCTCGTTGCGACTGCGATACGAGCTTCAAGGGTGAGTGCTTTTCGGGACCGCAATGTGTCAACTATAGTCCCTAGTATAAACAAAGTCTCGAATATAGCTTCTTGGGGCAAAATAAATCGAGGTAAGATTTTTGGGGGTATCAAATTCCTGCACACTAATTACAGCTGCAAATAATGTATTCAAAGGGAGTATATTTCTACTGGTTAAAGTTACATTTCTTTTCTATCGGCATCAGCGCAGCATCAACATCTATGACATTAGTGACTATGGCCACTGGTCGACAAAATAAACAATATAAAAAAAACTGGGCCCTGCGTAGGTGCAAAGACTCAACTACTGTACCCTCTGCCCCTTCGCTACCTTCTCCATCAGCTCCTCCCTCCTTTTAAGGTCCTTCAGCACCTCCCCCAACCACCACCTATGCATCCTCAGATCGCTCGTCAACTCCGGATGGAAGCTGGTCCCCACCACATTACCCTGTCTAACCGCCACGATGGTCGCTGCATTCCCTTGGTTCTCCCTCTCGCGCTCCTTATCGACGTCCGTGCTATGCGTCTCATGCAGCGGCCTATCGCCCTTGCTCAGCCCCTCCGTTGGGAGTATTGTCCTCCTCAACTCCGCCAGCACCTCGACATGCTCATCATCACTAAACGCGCTCTCGACCGCGCCCCTCGGCGCCTTCTGCGGCGCCCGCACCTCAACTTCATCGCTCCCCTCCTCCTTCGGTAGGATTGCCTCTACGATTGGCGCACGGATAAAAACTCCATTAAATGGCGCCTCACTCTCTTTCAGGAACGAGAGCTGCAGCGGGGCCTCGAAGCTCTCGACCTGACGCCCAAAGTGGTTGCGGTTGACGCGGACCGACAGCCCTCCGATGAGCGATTGCCCGCCCTTCTTTGTGCGGTTGGCCGCCTCGCTGAGAAGGATCATGCCGGCGCAGGTGCCCCAGGTAGGGCGGCGGTCAAGCTTAACGAAGTCGCGGAGGGGCTCGAGGAGGCCGGAACGCTCGGCGACGAGCGCCATTGCGGTAGACTCGCCGCCTGGGATGATGAGAGCTGAGCACTGGGAAAGCTCAGTGGGTGCTTTGACGAGAATGAAGGAGAGGGGTTGGGGGGTGGCGAGGCCGGCAGCGGCGGCGCGGAGGAGCTGCATGTGTTCACTGAAGGCGCCTTGGAGAGCTGGTGGATATCCAGGTGTATTAGCAAGAATTACTTAAGTGTTTTCAGAGATCTAGAATGACTGCTTACCGAGGACTCCGATGGTGATGGTAGGGTCTATAGTCATTTTGAGGTTTGAATGATGTTATTTTTTCCTTCTAATGGGCTGGTGGTGATGGTGGTGAAAGGGTTTTTTTTTTTTATATTAAGGGTATGCACTCAGAGGAAGAGGAGTCATGGTCATGAAACAAATTTTATTGTGCAACTTAATTGGGAGGTGTGACGAAAGAGTTATGTACGGCCATTACTTCTCTTATCGATAAGAAGGACAGGTGGGGCGGGCCGGGGGGTATAAGGCCATTGATACCAGTGAATTATTACTGGAGCTATCAAGTAAGTAGAGAATCTCTCAGATGAAGTTGTATCCAATTGAAAAAGGTGCCTGGATTCTAGTTGTGACGGCGCGTCAGGAGGGGGTGAGTAATCTGTCCGCCTATATATACCGTTATGTACTTCATGTCACGACAATAGCATGTCAATGAAACCCACATATCACATGCAGCATTAATTTCCAATAGCCCCAATGCAATGGGATCCGGTAGCATTACTTTAATTTGAACCGAGATCTCGATTCTCTAACAACTTCATGAATCTATTGAAATGATATTGACTTTGTAACCCATAGGGTAGGCATATATATAAAGATCACCAGCTAAGCACCGAGCTATCTCCACAATCTGAAACATCTCCAACCCACCTCATCACTCCACAAACCTCACCCCTCACCTCAACACCACACAATGGCTACAACGACCACAGCTCCACGCCTTGTTGTCTGTGGCGGCAACGGCTTCCTCGGTATTTCTGCCCATTCCCACATCCATATTTACCCCCTCTAACAACCCTCTCCCAGGCTCCCGAATCTGTAGATCCGCCGTTGCTCGCGGTTGGTCGGTCACATCTATCAGCCGCTCCGGCACTCCCGACTGGCAACTCACTACAGGCACTTCGAACCCCCCGGAATGGGCCACAAAGATGACATGGGCAAAGGGCAATATTCTCATCCCCTCCAGCTACCGCCAGCACCTTGTCGGCGCAACCGCCGTCGTCCACAGCATGGGGATCCTCCTGGAAGCCGACTACAAGGGTGTTATCAGCGGGAAAGAGTCACCAATCGCCGGGCTACGCAAGGCGTTTGATCCGTCCGTTGGAAAGGCGCATAACCTCCGCGAGGAGGGTGCAAGTGCGCAGCTGAGCTATGAGACGATGAATCGGGATTCTGGTAAGGTGCATTGTGCTACTATGATGATATACTCGGGTGCTGACAGTATGGTGGGCAGCAATAACACTCGCTGAAGAGTCTCTCTCTGCAACAAACACTGTCACGACCATGCTCTACGTTTCCGCTGCCGCGGGCTCCTTTGCTCTGCCGTCACGCTACATATCAACGAAGCGGGAGGCAGAGGCGGGCATCCAGAAGCTGTCGCAGAACGGGCAAAAGTTCCGCCCGCTGTTTCTACGCCCAGGGTTTCTGTATGACTCATCGAGGGCAGTCACGATGCCGCTCGCAGGGCTGATGGGCGTGACGTCTGCAGTTGATGGGCTAGTGGGGGGAAGGCTCAAGGGGCTGTTTGGCGCCGCGGCGTATAAGCCGTTAAGGGTAGATGTAGTGGCGGATGCGGCGGTGCAGGCAATTGCGGAGGAGGATGTGAGTGGCGTAATTGAGGTGAGTGATATAGAAAGGCTGAGCAACAAGGTGTGGAGGGCGGCGATGTTGTAGGTAGTTTCTGCTGCTAGTAGTTAGTGGCTGGATAATGACTTCGGTGAAACAATTGGGGCACGGTTTGGCAGCTTACAGTTTGCCTATACTTTTTGCCCGATATATAGGGCCGTTTAGGGACATTATTAATGTAAATAACTCCGGAGGTTTTAGGCCACCCCGTATTATTACAATACCTAGGTTTAACTGCTTATGCTTGTACGCAACGCTAACCGTTATCTATGAGAGGGGTGGGGGTTTGATATCACGTGCGAGTTCATTCTCCCTCGTAATATTTCCAGCAGGCTCAGGTGGGAATATATTAAACTCGTACCACTCAGTCCTTTGACTAGGCTTTAATCAGATTATGGCCCTTGAGCTTTATTTCGGGCTTTGAGGGGAAATAAAAAGTCCCGAATGGATGGTCAATGATCGAACAAACAACTTATTTATCCTCCAGGTATGGTGGGTGAGGAGACACAGGGAAACAACAGCCATAGTAAAACACACTAGTTGAACCGCATGTATGTGTCAAATAGAGATATAGAGATGGGAACGCCTCAATAATCTTTGTCCTCCCTCCTAACAGCCTCCATGGAGCGGGCTGGCCCTGAATCCCTAATGGTTTCGAGTATATCTGTGCCATAGTCTGATGGGTTATCGTGGTAGGGATCGGCTTCGGCCAGTCTATGATAGGCCTACCATAACGTACACAAGTACAGCGATGGGTAAAATCATTGTGGGGGTATGGTAAGAGTCCTATTTGCCGGGCCAGCCACCTATACCCTGTTTTTAGACCCCTGTTTCTACTCCCCCCGAGTACTATAACTTTCCACATCGCTGTAAAACTTACTGATATGCTCTGTACAGTATTGCAGGTTCAGGATGAAATTTGCTACGTCTCTCAACCCTGACATCCAGTCCATTTATCGTAGTGCACAAATGAGGTGAGATTATCACGATAGCACTATAGCTGCGGACGTTTAGTGGGAAATTTCGCAAACGGCGCGTCACCATTTATAACTACATGTACATAAAGGCGCTATCACTTACTGTTATAACGCTGTAGGGCTTAGTATAGAATACCTAATTGAGCCAAATTTAAAGTATATTGCGATATATCGTAGCTTCTCTCGTAACTATAGGTTAGTACATAGTCATGTCACGTGCCACATAATGTAAGCCTCTCAAATGCTACGTTACCAAATGGAGTTTCCTAGTAGTTCCGATAGAGCATCTTAATGTGATTACATGTACTTCCATTATGTATCTAGTACATGTAAGTACATGTAGATAGACCTCTTCACGGGGGTATGGTTCTCACGGGGGTATGGTGTAGCGATGAGGGCGTCGAAAAACGAGCGTAGAGAGCCTAAGGAAAACCAACAGAAATACTTATCTTACGGTCCAGAGAGTCCAATTCATATATTATTGCCTTGTACTCTCTTTGGCCAATCTTAAGCGTTGAGGTCTATCTACTTTCGGGAAGTTGATTCAGCCACAGTCCAAGACAATTCGCCACTCAAAACATACTTACATACTAGCGTGACAGCCCAACCTTCCCACAGATCACTCACCCCGCACTACAATCCTTGGATCATAGACTCCCCTCGAAACTAATTTGTCCAGACCTAACCCGCGGTTGGCTACCCTCACAGAACATCGCCTCTGTGACTGCTCGTTCTGGAAGGTAGTTGAGATCCCTGCTACCAAATAGGAGTAGCATATTGTGGCTAAGTCACTACGCCATAACAGCCGAGGCCAGATAGACCCAAAGGGAAAAAAAAGTCTGGCCCGAAAAGAAAAGGGACCACCTGTCTTTCACTGCTGTTCTGTGTTCTACTTGTCCCATCCTACAACCACTTTTTTCGACATCAATTCTGGTGAGTGGCCTGCATACATATACCCCTTTAACATTTGAATCAAGAATTTTCGTACTGTCTTTTCTTTCCCTTGTTTTTTTAAACTAACCTACCTATTACTCCGCCAGCGTTGTACGATTCCGGAAAGCTTCGTTATAATAATGCCTGCCGCTACCGAGGAACAAAAAAAGACTTTTGTCCAGAAGCCCGAGAAACCGGATCAGGCAGAGTTTGAAAAGAACCTCCAGAAGGCTAACGATGAGCATGCCGCTGTACGGGAAAAGCTTGTAAGTTGTCTTCCGATTCCCATATTGCTTTGACTTGGCATAATAGTTTGAATCGTCAAATTGAGCTTCAGTGGCTCACTTCTCATTCTTACTACAGAATTCCGTAAAGCAAAAGCTTGAATTTATCAAGTCACCCGGAAAGTCCCCTCGACAGCAAGAGCTCCACGAACAACTCAATGATCTCCGGGCCGCACAGCAAGCCAAGAAAGGCGGAAGAGCCCAGATTGAGGAACAGATCAAGGCTCTTGATACCTCCATCAAGGCTAAGATCAAGGAGCAGAACGCTTCAAAGCAAAAGATGCCCTACAGGACGCTTGAGGAGCTTGAGGACGCCATTAAGCGCTTGAATGCTAGTGTCGATAGCGGTAAAATGATGATTGCTGATGAGAGGAAGGCACTCGCGGACATTAGTATGCTTACCGTTCTTTGGATGTTGTGATTTGAATGCTGACTTCGGGGGTGCCAGCGACCTTGACCAAAGCCAAGAAGAACTTTGCAGCTTTCAGCGAGGTTCAGAAGGCTATTGACGCCGATAAGGCCAAGTTGGAAGAATTGAAACAGCAGAAGAGAGACCCAGAAGTTCAGGAACTAAGTGACAAGTACGAAGCTGTCAAGAAGGAGCTTGACGACCTCAAGGCCGAACAAGATGCTGCGTAAGTTTCTGCTTGCTCCTGTCTCGTTAGTTATATTAACCGATTTGCAATTTTAGTTTCAACAACCTGAACAATCTCCGTGACGAGCGCACAAAGCTTCAAGAGGAACAGCAGGAAAAGTGGCAGGCGATTCAGAATCTCAGAGACGACTACTTCGGCGCCAAGAACGCATACAGAGCATATGAGCAGGAGGCCTGGAAGATCAAAAAAGAGAAGAGAGCTAAACAGGAGAGGGAGGCCAGGATCGCCTATAGACGACAGATCGCTCAGGAGAAGATGGGTATGGTGCCTTATTAAAAAAAAAAAAACTTTTGGGATTCAATCTTTGAAATATACGAGAATGGATACTTACATAATTATAATTAATATAGAGGAGGCATCGCAAAAGGCCTATGCCTCCGAGATTATTACCTGCGAAGGTCTCATCGGATTCTTCGACCCCTCTTCTGCCGAAGCTGCCCGTTTGGCTAAGCTTGAGTCTGGCCCTCGCGCACTTGCTGCCCAGCCTACACGTTCTGTCGACGCCTCGGCCCTCACTGGTAAAAAGCTCGTTAAGAAGGAAGACCGCGAGGATGACTACTTCGTCGGTGGGAAGGGAAAGAAAGGGAAGAAGGGCCGAAAAGATACTTCTGCTGTTACTTCACCTGATGCCGAGTCCCCAGCTGCTGAGGGTCCAGGCACAGGGAAATTCAACTTGAATGTTGGCGTTCTCGAAGAATTGGCAAAGATTGACGTCGAGGTCCCCATGGGTAAGGATGACGTTCCAAAGACTCTTGAGAAGCTCAAGGAGAAGTTGGCCTGGTACAAGGAGAACCAGGAGATCCAAACCAAGGAGGTCAGTAATAAATAACCCTCCATAATTTTCTCTATTTCAATCACTAACGCTAATTCCTTGCGCAAACAGAACATTGCCAAGGCCCAGAAAGAGATTGACCGTCTCGAGGCTGAAGCAGCCAAGGAAGATGGCGAAGAGGCCAGTGGTACCACTACCCCTACAAAGAAGGCGGAGGTTGTGGTTAGAGAAAACGCCGAAGAGGTAGAGACGAAAGCCGAGTAGGAATCAAAAAAAAAACCTTTTTATAAAATACTGGTTGGGTTGGGATAGGGTTCTGGCTGGGGTTCTTCATGAAAATTTCAGTATTATTTCTCCTTATTTACACAGTGGTGGGGATATTTTTATATTTTTGTGAAAAAAGGACCTCTTCTCTTTGTTTTCTCTATTCAACCCAAATGTTCTTGATTATGAATTAGCGATGCATGATGGAAGGAAGCGCGCGATGGAGTTAATTGCTTTTAGTGACAGTCAAAGACTACATTTGGAATGTTAACTGGT
This sequence comes from Morchella sp. 2018-W45, assembly GCA_024713785.1. Lineage (NCBI taxonomy): Eukaryota > Fungi > Ascomycota > Pezizomycetes > Pezizales > Morchellaceae > Morchella > Morchella sp. 2018-W45. The sequence goes on from JAMGYZ010000025.1 coordinate 521,894, forward strand.
TACTATATGTATTGATCACTAAAGGTTTCTCCCCGCGCCAGAGGGATGACATTTTCTTTCAGGGCTGTGTCCGCATAAAATAAAACCATATGAACAATAACCTCCTTAAATCTAGCGCCCCCACGACGACCCATGATAATCTTACTGAAAGCTGATTGGTACCTCGTGTAACGAGTGATAAACCGTGATTTATTTGCATGTAATCAACAACCAGTTAGCCGTAACACCTAGAGAACGTTGTCGGCAAGATTCTTGGGGAATCCCTAAACAAAGGGCCTTGGTACCACGTAAATACCACTCAACGTGCTCCGCTTATTGCAGGTTGAAACGATAGTAACAATGGCTTAGTATGTGGGCTTTTGACGGGCTAATCCATAGTGACATAAATTGGACCTTGGAGTGTACTGTAAAATAAAGCGGGTGGCAAAACGCACCTATAGTGTGACACTGAGCACTTGAAAAGAAGGCTTTTGTCGATCTCAGATCAAAGATGACCATTCCCTTTCTCTCTCCCCACTATATATGTGCCATAAGAATGTGTCATCACATATCTTTGAATAAAGGTGCCCCATGATACTATAGCAGCTATTGATATAGCTTTGAAAGTTGGAACACCTTGACAAATCAAGTAACCCGAGTTCTTTCATGTGGGTTGCCCCTCATTATTCCTTGTGCAAGAGCATGGAGAGGGATGCGGATGAAATGTGACCTAATGATATCAGTTTATATCGCATATATTAATCTACCTGAGTAATCACAGAGGAGAAAGAGGCCGACAATATATACCTGATACTTTCTTTGCCTCGACCTTCAGATAGCTTCATCTAAAACCCCACGATAACCCCGATCTCAACCTGGAAGCAATTACTGCGTGCACTGCGCACCGCCGAACCCCTTGAAACAACCTGCGAATGAACCGCGGAGATAAGGTAGGTGAGGTGTGGATAGGTTGTGCTGTATTATCGCTATGTACGCATCTCTAACACGGCTCAGCTAGAGGAGGATAAAGCTTTTTTTGTATGTCAATGCTTTTGAGAACTACTTTTTAAAAGGCATCAGTTACAGCGATATACTAATTTTGGAGTTTCTCTTTATCTTCTTTGGCAGTACCTTATTTTAAACAACGCTATGCCTCGAGTGATAACCTATGAAAATTAACGGGCATCCGCAGTTTCTCCTTTTGTACTTCTAGTCTGGTTTTAATTTCATGGCCCTTCTAGCAACCACGGACATCTGGAACGGAATTTCTTCCTAGGACCCAGAACGGGAGGTCTCAGAAATCTCGATTACGCCAGCAATCGGACTATTTGAGGCCGTATCGAGAAGACTTTCCCGTGACAAGAAACCGATCACAAACTATTTTTTGATCATAGGATGGCATCTATTCTAAAGCCAGGGAGTCTAGAAAATTTAGTAGAGCCCAATGACAGCTACATAATGTTCTGGAAGATGGGGTCGCTGGGTCCTCCTACCGAGATAGACTTCTAATGACGGTGTAAACTAAACCGTCACGTCTGTCCATATGTTGCTAAATTAGGTATATTATAATTAGTATATTATTTATCTGCTATTAAGGTCCTGCTGTGAGAAAATATCAAGTTTATTGGTGCGGGGGTCGTGTGTGGTTGGTCAGGAAAAGGTGGGCTAAATGATGGCTTTTGGAAATTGAAGGGTATGTGGGGAAAAGGAAAGAAAGAACTATACCCGGTTGTGAGCTTGGTCGGATTTAATGGGAATATTGAGTTCTTCTCTCCGTTCCGCGCCTCCCCATAAAACTAATTACATAGTTTTCCCGCTTCCCCACGATCCCAGCTGGCCAACAATCGTGGGTGATATCTCATGACACGGTAAATCTGCATACTGGTCAAGCATGGAGCAAGGTACCTCAGCACAAAGATGCGAACTTGGTCCTCCGCTACCGCATTTCAAACTATCTGTATGTCGATAAAATTCAGTAGACGTCGTAATATATCGATTGTCAAGGGAAAACCAAACTCTGAACGAAATCACCCGGCCGACCCCATAGTACCAATTTATGGGACCTAACACCAGGATCAAATACCAAAGCCTGGTAGAGATATGCGCTCAATTTACTGTAGGATTGGTACTCCCGTACTGACAGGCATCTGTGCTACCGTCTAGTCGCATCTTGTTGTGGGGAGCTTGAAACGGTGGGAGTACGGGGTCCAGATGGCCAGGGTCCTTCCCGAGGAATTTTGCCGCGGTTAGTCTCCATAATAAGAGGTATTCTATATACATGACGTTTAAAAACTTCGGTTGCCAAGGTGGGGTTTAGGTGGGGTATGCATCAATGTATAGCTGTACAGCTGTGATAACGGGATAATCCGGAGTATATGTCTTGTGGTCTAGAACAATGCGGGCTGCAAGATAAGTTCTCTCCATTTCTCCTTTCGTTTCTAATTATAACTCGGAGACTGACATCCAGTCTGGGAGTCCCTGGAGTATCGGGGGTCATTTGTAACATACATGAACAGAATCCTCCCAGAACATGATTGCGTGTCCCTAAAGTAACCTTTGCCCTGCATACAGCAGTACAGGTACATGCGCAGGTAAAAAAAAAAATCAACACTACCCCAGTATATATAAAAAGAGAAAATACGATATCTAGATCCAGAGACCCGAAGTTCAGCCCCAAGTGTCGTTCGAGAATATATATTAATTCAAACTGAGACTAATTAGCGAGAACATACGACCCTCTATTATCTAGTAAATTAAACTAATCCCTGATTCATGTACATACCAGTCTGGACATGTACATCAGTAGTATTTAGACTTCGGCTCTTTCGCTGGTCCTTGTTGTTTCACATGGTTGAGCAGTAGTCACAAAGTGTCACTCGCAAAATCTACTCAACTTCCCCGACCGATATTATATTATACCTAAAAACAATACTGCCATATATAATGATGCCGTTATAAATATTATTAGTTTATCATTTATTAAGGAGCACCAAAAAAAGACCCCTGCTCAATGATTCAGTTATAGACCACACTGACGATATATCCTAGAAGAAACACATACCTGTATGTACCCCAATTACCTGTAGGATTTATATGTACTTTTGGATAGAGGTCGTTTTTGTTATACTATTAGCTTGTATCAATGGCTATGCCAAACATGTAGGTGTGTAGTTATTCTGTACGTTTCCATCTATCCTAAATAGATTTCTTTTAAATTATGATGATTACCGCAGTACATGCACGTCCAAAAAGCCTTTACTAATTAGGGCCTAACTTGACACCTACTCGTTTACCACCACAGGAGCCCAAAAATGCAGTTGCTCAGGCAAGGATGATTTGTATAGACTGGTGATGATCTCTCCTACAAATCATCCCTGTTTCAGTCACTTGCATTTTCTGGTCCCTTTCGTGGTAAACGAGTAAGTACATGTATCTATATGTGCGTCTAATATAACCGCTACGATCAACCTGGTTCCTGGTTACTTGCAGTAATAATTGTACTACTCCACAAACGTTGCCCCATGTATTTATTGAGCACAGACCCAAACACAATTATTCACAAGGATAAAGCGTTGGAAGTCCTGTAATAGGCTGGACCTTAACTCTAACTGATTAAGTCCTTGCGATGTAATGCACCATGCCGAACAAACCCAAAAGCAATTGCAAACATGGATCATTGATCAACCCCTAGTTTTTATATGGACTTAGAATAGAAACACAGAGTCGGGATGTTAAGTCAATAAAAGTGATCAGAACTAATTCAGTCAGTTGGGTACGCCCGAATAGAATCGGCAACGAGACTGAGCTGAGTGAGTGCAATATATTCCTTGTAAGGTAGCTTATTGGTAGGTCGGCTATACTTCGGCTGAAGTATCGGAGTACAATCCGTGAGTATCTATCGCATCTTAATGCCCTTCGCCGGTAGTTTGATCATCTCCGATCCACTTCTACCTCCTGGGGGCGCGCCATTAGTGGAAATTAGGCTGATAGAGAGACGTACAGTACATGTAAGTATGTATGTACTCCAGGAATTAAGCGGAGTAGCTCATGGTATGAGATGACAGCTGAGGTATACAAGATAAGCAGGGGCTATCATTACATGCCTCTTCTCTTCTTTTGGGGGGTTTATGATGAATGTGCAGACACCGAACACATGTACCTAAAAGTGGACGGTAAGATGCTCGGTGTTAGATGTCATTGTGCTTGAAAATATTGTCCATGTGCGCAGCAGAAAAAAGTAAGACACTACATGTAGGTTGTAACAGAGAACAGCTGCCTATGCAGTTGAGGTTTGAGTTCAAGCACGTCACCAACACCTAGCCTCAAGCTCCCATCACACCCCACCTGAGTCGCTTCAAAGCTACATGTATCCTCTACCGAAGTCATCACGTTCATCATTAATACTGTGAAATGTGATGACCCAATCGTCAAAACCTTCCAGGCTATATTCCTCAGGCCTCAGGCTTCAGTTCTCCGGGGAATGACTTTCATCCCGGCCATGAGAGCTCGCAAACCCAGCTACTCAGAATGCCCCACGACATGCACACTATAGGTCGGGTTTATCGAGCTGCTAGAACTACATATTGTATCCATGCCCTAGAGACTGGCACCCTAGGCCTTTGCCGGATATCAGTATCCTTAGTAAAGCCTTAGTCAGTTTCTCTCCTGTGGTTCACATTGAAATTCCCCCATCATAATGCTGACAGGAAACAGCCGTTGATTGCGAGAATGCCAGACCTCCTAAAAGCTGCACACAGTCTAGAGTCACACGATATACCGGAAGAAATTCCGAGCCGTGTAGGCGTGGTATTGTTCGCCACTTTGGTACACACAGGCTTAGGCCTGCTTGCTTCGTAACGAGGGTTCATGGAGTACCATCGGTGATCAATCATAGGATATCACTCACGCCTGAGACGCTACTCTATGTTGCACAACATACTTGGACAAGTTCGTCTAATGCACTGTTTGAGTGTGTTGAAACATAACCTTGACAGGCCCGTAACGCTCTGTGGTTGCGGGGATCTATTCGTTAATAGACGGGTAGACACACCTTAGTAAAAACTTGTGTGCGCCTCCCCTTTATTGCATGAGACGCCATTGGACCTTTGCCCAATCAATCTAGGAAGAGATCTACCACCACGATATCAAACGAATTCCTATGTGCGTAGGAATCGAACTTTTGAAAAAGCAACTACACATAGATCTATCTGTACCACCATCGGGATTCAGTCGCCTTCTGAAACAGTGGTTTTTATCCTTGTAAGTAAACCTCGCTGAGATATTATACACTGTAATTAGATTTCTGACGATAAAGATTGATATGATGTTGGACTTGCGTGAAAACATTTTCACGGGAGCATAGCCTATAACAGCAATACCGCGGGTTGCGAGTGGAGACACGGATTGTATTTTGAGATTTCCACATATGGGACTCGGAGGCTGATATTCGGTTCTTAGCCCATGTTAATTGTGTCCTCCATCGTATGCAGAATATAAAGTTTCTTTATGGACTAGTACAATGTGGGAATGTGCTCAAGAATAAACTAAACACCAATGGTTTGAGACCCCGTCAAAGTCAATACCCAAGCTGCAAATCATCTTTAATATTATGAGGGCAGCTAGGCTGACATTTTATCCCTTGCCTAGGTAGGATCATGGGATTCTTCTTAGAAAGAATCAACACGGAGAAGGAATAGACGAGGGGTTATGCAGGTCGTGCTTATCTTGGGACGACGAGAATGCAGAGAACTGCCGCCCCGGACAGAATCCAATGGGTTCTTTTTTGAAAGATTGACAGTCTGGCCCTCCCTTGGGGCGTGAAAAGAGAGCGATCGAGACCAGAGCGTTCTGCGGCCTGATATTTAATGATAGTCGCCGCCACACAGCACTTGCCAAATCAGACCTGCGTCTACAGGCTTGTAGCTAGGTAACATGGTACTGAGCAGTACACGGAGAAAATCCCACTCTCGTGATCTTAAAGCTCAAAGGCATAAGGCGCGTACGATGGGCAAGTAGTGATTGATGGTGTTGAATAGTGAAAATCGTGACAAGGTAGGGGGCCTTGTCTGTTTCTCTCTTCTTCTAATTACCTGCAAGGCGAATCCGGAAAAGGTCCAGCGTACGCAACCCTACTCTACATTCTAGCCTGGTATGGGAGAGAAACGCACCCCAACGCAAATGACTACGGGGGGTGTATGGGGCGGATGTAGGCATTCTCCTAGTCCGATCGTGATCCATCCTATGAACGGTTTAAATTTGGGTCGGAAGTCGTCAGGCCCGGGAATAACCATTAAGATGCCGACAAGAAGATGCGATATTCCCTGAAACGCTGACTGTTTCCGAAGAGCGGCAGATTTTCGGCCATGCATGCGATCACGATAAGCAATAGTTCATGAATTCTAGAGAACCTACCGGTATAAGCAGCTGCAGATGTACTTTATTTGGGAGAAATAGGGAGCCTAGAGTAGATCTAGCAGATCCCATTGAATACACCTTTGCATTAGCTGCAGCGGGAAATCCGTGCGCTGGGTATATCCTGGGGTCGGAAGGACAAGACTCCAAAGGAAATATAAGCCGGGTTTTGACAACTTCGTAAGAGATATTATGGTTTTGGCCACATGTCGATGTTGTTGACTCCGTGGTATGATGAATTATTATTTTATTTCAGCCTACCTCGTGGCATGTCAAATCACTATATCCATCTGCGTCCTGTAATTTTATCCAATTACCCTTGATGGCGGCTTGTTAGCAGTAGGATGCATATGCATCTCAGTTCCAAATACTTTTAGGGCACCGAGACGTCTTTTGGGAATTCCTGGATTCTTGCCAACACATGTACGCGCGCACGCAGGCGAGTGATCGGGCATGTAGTTACGTCAACGAAGGGATAAGATTCCATGAAGACCAGCCTGTCAGAGCCAACTCTTTATTGTAATCAAGGCTGCACAATAATTTTCCCCACAGACCCGCCTGTCACTTTCGGCGCTTGTAACTTTGGGAACGCGAGCGGATTTCCAGAAAGAGTCCAGACATTAGATCGGAGCTATTCCTAACCAACCAAAGCCCCAAGGGTTGAAAATTTATTCACGTGCCTGACCTGTGAAATGCAGAAGAATAGATTTTTAGAATGCAGGAGCTGCGCCCAGCGCTGTCAACACGATTACTCGCTTAGGAAATTTCAGTCGAGAAATCTGCCTTTTTTTTTGGAGGGGGGGGGGTGTATTTTTTTTTCCCTCGTGGAGCAAAACCACAGCCATCGTGTGTACATGCTTCCGTCCCGCGACATGAGCCCTGTCAAATGGATGGGATGTGGATGGAAGGATGAAGGCTGGGGAGCTAGACTGGGTAGAAGGTCCAAATCAGTTTTTTGACATTGCTTGGCATTTCTCGGCAATCTAATCAGTTGCCTAGTCCCTAACTGTTTCTCGGAAGATTTAATCACTGCCATAACCGTGGTTGCCGAGTACCGGACCATGGTAACACGCATCACATCATCAGATTCAAGATCGACAGTGACAGTTATATTAGATCCATTTATGGGGGGGTGGGGAGGCCGAGAACCTCTTTTTCTCGAAGGGGGCCAACTCCTTAAATTAATTAATCAAAACTCAAAATAGAGCTGCTCTTTCCACATGGGTGTTGTCATCGTTGTGGTTGTCGCTGTTGCGTTGAAGGGTTTGTATGCTACCTGCCTGCATGGGCGAGAACTCGTTATGGCAACAGAGTACATACATCTACATGTTACTCTGCTGTTACAATACTGTTGCTTCCGACGATGCAGCAGCATCTGCTTACATGCCTGAACTTGGATTTTAGTCGGCTGCACGATGTGATCAAGGCGGCGACAAAAAAAAACACCTGTGATCACGTACGGAAATTCTCCCCGAGGAAGGTGTATGTCTGTGCAAGTGTAAGGGTATAAATAAACGATCCGGTCAAAAATATAACTTAAAAACTTTTATGTTTTTTTCCCTCGCCCTTTCAACAACTCATCCCAGAAACCTAAAAAAAAAAAAAAAAAAAAAAGGTGCAATTATCCGCATCACAAAAACCCATAGTTCTCCAAATAATGTATAATAAAATAGAAAAGTCTCTAGCCCCCATGAAACGTTAACAGTTACAGCTATACTCCTAAAAAAAGGGGGGGGGGGAATGAATAGAGGAAAAGATTTTTGCTCGAGTGCAAGATAGAACTCCACTGAACCCTATGTATAGACATAAAAGAAAAGAAAAGGACTAAAAACGGGGTGGATTTTGCTCATACTGAGTTGAGCATCAATATATCCCCCTCCTATACAAAACAATGGTAGACCTTTGTGCCCTTAAAGACCCCCGCTCTTGCCGTTATGCGTAATCCAATATGCACCCTCCGTTCCCCAGGTAACAAACGAAGATATAAAGATAAGCAAAAAGATCTGAAAGACGACTTTGGTATTCCAAGAGATATAAATAGAAAAAGATTTGTTCGATATTAAAATAATCGACTTTTCCTAGAATACTTAAGTCTAGGTTGATAGATGTGTCTATGACGGGGGAAACGCCTGAATCGATGTGGTGGAAAATGCAGAAAACGTATTCGTATCGACGAAGTTACTGGTTTGTACCAGGATTTCCCATGGAATGGGATGGTTTTTGGTCTGTGTCAACCCGACTTCCTGTGATGCTGGGCAACCTTCGTCGGCGAGCATTGATGAACCAGTTTGATACCTGGAGAATCCAAGTTAGTTTACTATTATTATAAAACTATGATAATTACTACGTACCTGGTTTATGTTCAAGCCTGTCTGTGCCATCAACATCTGTTTCTCATCTTCGGTTGGGTATGGGTGGTGCAGATGGTCATTCAGCCAGCCTCGAAGCAAGTCTGTGACATGCTTGGGCAGGTTCCCCCTTCTTCGCTTTCCCGGTCTACCGTGATCAAAGTGATCCATAGTCATATCTACAGGATGTCCACCAGTAGAAAACGGTGATCGGTTATCCATCATCATTGGTTGTGTTGACGGATAGCCTGGATTCCGTGGTGGCTGGGAGTATGTGGGATGCGAGTAGTATGGTGAATATAGGGTGCTTGGAGAAGAGCTTTGGTATGAAGATGCGCTAGATGTAGAATATCTGTGGTAGTCCTGGGGGGATTGATATCGCATCTCATTATCTACGGGCGATGTATAGGACTGTTGGTTACTCTGCGGGAGCTGTTGTGTATGGGAAAACAATGATGGCAGGGTTACGGGCTGCTGCCTCTCCAGCGGGTCTACATCGAATGAGGATCCGCGTGATGATGTTAATGATGCAACAGGTGGGAGATACGGGCTCGCTCTGTTATCGTTTGCGTAGTTTGACGAGGTTGATGAGACTATACTAATCCGTCTCTGGTCTCTGGAGGACGGAGTATAACTTGGCCCATCGTAACGAGAATCGGTGATGGGATCACTCGAAACCGTCCGACCTGTCAAGGGCATACTTGGAATTGAACATGTTGTTGAAGCCGCCCTGCGATGATGGAAACTTGGTGATGATAGAGCGGGCATACTTGAGGAGTCCGACACAGCGCTGGAGGGACTCTGGGAAACTCTTCTGTGTGTTGAAAACGTAGGTGAACCCCGTTCAACCATTCTCCGTGGCATGGCGCTTGAGGCATGCCTCTCTCGTGAAGGGTGTGAATGGAACTCCGGGATAGCCTTAATTCAACCAGGAAGTGTCAGAAAGATGCCGTTATGACAAATCTCCACATAACGAAGAGAGTATTTACCTGATGCAAAGGTGGGAGGGATTGGTCGGTGCCGTGGAAAGTAGGTGAAGGACCCATTGTCATTGTGCTTGCCATTTCACTTCTGTGACTCCGATCGCGGGGGGATGTGTTCATATGGGGAGTCCAAGATGTAGATATCGTTTTCAAGGCTATAGGAAGATCCGAAGATGTGGATATTTAACGGGCTTTATCTGTTATGGTTCTATTATTGTCCCTAACCAACAGCCACAGTTAGTCAAACACTGAATGTGATGCCCACAGCGCGGTAACTGTCGACGTAGTCCTGGATCCCCCTGTCAAAGAAAACAAGCTAGCCCCACAGCCCGAGGTGAACCGTGGAGCTCATCAACAGCAATACATGGGGAATTACAATCAAAACAGGAAAATGCGCAAAACCCCGGTACACACGACAGGATATATGGTGTTCAGCGAGTAAGGCTACCCTTGAGAAGCTATCGTTGCGAGACGGAAGGCGGGGCACAAGAAACAATCGGACAGAACACCTGCAGTGGTGAAACAATCCGTAACAAGGGGCAGGACTCAACACTTCCAGAAAAATGGATCGGAATATTTATAACGCAAAGGAATATATGAAATGAAAAGGATTGGCACCCACCTTGGAAAGAAATTTATGTGGGGATCAAGGTATGTAGGGGGGGGGGGGCAGGTGCTTTATATCGGGGACAAAACAAAGGAAACACCGATGAGTGTTAAAAAAAGCCGGCTGTCAGGCGTGGGCGAACGACGCAATGGCTTTGACTTAAACCTTATAGAGACTAGGGATTAAAGCTCTGGAGGGTGAGGAAAGAATGGGGGGGGGGGGGGGAAGGGAAGACAGAATCCTGTTCACTTTGGGAATATATGGTAGGTGTTCGCTTGAGATGGAATGTCGGAAATTTCCCGATTGATTGCGATACCGAGAGTTTGGCAGATGGCGTCGACAATGCAGTCAGTCAGTCAGTCAATACCTCAGCTGGATGAACAGTTCTGGTACGAAAGGTGAATTGTGATGCCCCAAGCACACACGCACACACGCACACACGCAGCAACAGCAGCCAGCAGCCAGCAGCCAGCAGCCAGCAGCCAGCAGCAGAAGCAGAAGCAGGCAGCGATTGTGACAGAGAACGGTTCACGGACAAGGTAGGTACCGTCTGTACCTGATAGGGTAGAGGAGAGAAATGAGAGAATAAGTTGTAGCAAAGTAAGCACAGATTCAAAGCAATTAGGAACAATTAAAATTGTAACGTTGAGAGACGATCTCGCGGAAAGGCTTGCTTGATTGCCTGCTTAAAGAACGTCCTAAGGCCAGCGGGGATGAGTCTGTGGAGCAGGAAGGGAAAGCGTGGGAGGAAGAAGAAACAAAAGAGGGCTGGGGAGAAAGAAAAGAGAAAACACAGAAGACCACTATCGGAGCAGGGACAGCGTCATGTCGCGCAGAACAGCTGTAGAGTATGCACCGCTATCCCCTCGATGTCCAACCAGCATTGAGTATTTACATAGAGTTCCAGCCGCCAGACGCCTTGCGTGGAGCCGATGTCGATCGCCACACGCACCTGGGCCTGTCAAGTTTATCGCTTGTCTTGTCTCGGGCTACTCGGCGGAATACCACTAGAGGGACACCCCAGGAGGTCTGTGTATATGTAAGGAGGGTGCCTGCTTCTGCTCGCCGTCTGTCAGTCGAGCTGCTGACGCACAGCTGGGACGCTCGATCTTACAGGAAAGTTGGTGAGTAAATCCCATAAAGAATTGGCTACTAGTTTATACATAAAATTGAAATAAAGTATGGAACGACTAGGCTCGAATACCCCAGCAAGCAAGAACTCGAGCATACATCCAGACAGATCACGGAAAATAAACCAGGGATGGGGGACAGGATGGTTGGGATGGGTGAACGGATGAAGGATGGATGGGTGGATGGATGGGTGGATGGCTGTCTGGCCCTTGGACAGTATACGCAGATGTGCGGCAGGTTTCTTCATCCTGTCCCGGTTCCAAAAGGAACAAATTTCCCTCCATTTCCTCTCTACTATTCCTCTTCCCCTTCCCCCTCCTCCCCTTCCCTTCCTCTTCTCCACCTCGGTCCGGCCACAGTTTCTCCCTGGCTACCATCGAAGTATCAGGCGGCCTATAGCTCGCACCTGAAACTGTACTGGACTGGTTACTGGATTTACCAGGCACTTTGAGGCTTGATCGATCGGTTCTCAAATGATGCCTCCATGATTGCCGGATATGATCGTCGAACCCAGGACGGGCATGGCAAAAAGGGAGAATGATCACCCCCCCCCCCCCCCAGGCGCCATCTGGGACAGGGCCGGAAAGAAAATAAACCAGGGTCAAATGAGTAGAATAGGGAAAAAGGAACTTGACAGCTGCTGTGGACAAGGGAACCCTATGTACGTTGCGGTTTGAGGCGGAGACTGGCGTATGTCGCTGTTCCTTACCTTGTCTCACTAGCACAAATTCCTCCTGGTGTTATCAATAGCTTCACCAATTTTTCAATAATTGGGAATTTAGACCACCACCATCATGAGTTTACAACTACCACCTCCTCACCCCGGGCCTTTATCCTGATTTCGGTACCAATTCTCGGTTTCTGATCACCGACAGTTACTCTCTTTTGAAAAAAGAAAATAGGTCTAGGCTCCCTTGCTCACTCATAAGAATGGCGCGCAGTGCAGATAGCACGTCATCAAAATTGTCCTTTAAGGCTTTGCATGGTAAACGTGTGGGAAAGTAACACCACCACAAAATGTGAATCAAAAAGATGCTGAACTCACTGAGATCTGACACCGTAGACAGCTACTGACAAAAATGAGAAACTAGCTGGCTTATTTGACAATCATGCACATAACCGGGCAGCAGGGGCCAGATGATGCCAGCTGAGAAGGGGGTAGCGAACCGAGAGAATTCGACAGGGATGGGAGGAGCGGGACAAGGGTGTGTTGACATGGTTGGCACTGGCAATTGTCTACCACTTGCAAGGGGGACCCCACCTATTACCGAGAACGCGATACGAACAAGATCTCTTTTTCAACTACACCACACCGGATCTGGAAACGGGGAAGAAAAAAGAAAAGTTAACATATTTGAAGTGCAGAAAACTCCCTAACTGAAAAAAAAAGGTTACCACGCACGGCAAATCTGCTGGGCACCGAAGAAATTTCACAAGGGGAAAGTATCAACGCCCATCCTTGCCTCTGTGTCAGCCATGAGTCTCATGGTTAAACTGTAGTAGGAACGACGGGAGAGACGAACCTCATTCAAAAAGTCTGGTTAGGTGCACGAACTATCACTTGACTCCAAGTAGAGATTTTGCCCCCCGCCCCCCCTTCCACCCCTTAACTACTTCCCAGATCATTATTACGGACTGTTGTTATCCGCCCTTGACGTTAACCCCCAAGCCTGCTGGCCTTTCATTATAAATCATTATCAAATTGAACTAATAATATTTTGTAAAGTTTGCCGCTCCATATCAAGTTCCCTTATAAACCAACAAAGTAACAACGAAATCCGACGCTAAATACCAAAATGATGACCTCGGCAAGTCACCTTGGTTAAACATTCCAAGTGACCTGCCACCAATCAGGTGTCCTGTGGGTTGTCAGCTGCTAGAATTTTAAGTGATTATAAGACAGTTACGAGTTATATCTTCACAAAAAGGGACGGAGGCGCCTGCGTGCCTGAGAGACGCGCATGGCAATAGAGCCATCGGCGGATACTCTGGGGAGCATACACCATGGGGACGATTTCAGACGGCTATTTAGCTTTACCCCGTCCTGGATTCGCGAATGCTTCCCGTAAAGCAGAAAGTTTCTAATGACTATGAGACAAGCTCAAAACGGTATTGCTATGGTGTAGCCCCGGACAAAAGAGGACGCCCGCGTTGATGTCCTGGATCCTTGATAGTCTAGAACAAAAGTCCGGAGTAGTAGCCGCGCCATCCTCTGACCCACGGTCTCCAATGTGATGGACAGCGGGAGCATCATCGTAGACCTAAGCCGGCCGAAAGCTGCCGAAAAAAGCCACCCTGGTATTTGTTCTTCTTTAGGATCTAGTATATGCCTCCAAGGTGCGCACGGCTATTTGGAAATTGTTATTTTGTTAGGGTTTCGGAACCATCTGGCCGAGTGCTAGCTCAAATCGAGGGGTGTTGTAGATATTGGCTTAGTGCACCCTAGTTATTTGTAAATCATTTCATATAAATGTCGATCATTAGTCGAATCAAATGATTGAAGATTCCATAAAAGGAATATCTTTAATAAACAGTAGGTAATCACAAAATCTTACTAGGTTTACTTACATCTACCAATCTCCGGCCAATTCCCTCGTCAATCGAGTAGAGTTTAGCGAGTACATGTAGATTTGGCGCGCTAGTGTTGCCACTTTTCCCAGAAACCCCTGTACTCTGAATGCCTGGACCCTGATATTCATCCACCTTCGTGCTAGATCGGGAGGCTTCTCATCCTTCAGAAAAACTCCCCGAGGAACTTGCAGTGTTCCCCAAAGCCTAAAGGAACTATCAAGGAACACACCTCGGCCGTTAGACACCATGTGTACTACCGCTAAGACCGGGCTACAGCTTCCTGTTTTCGTGCCTCCGCAAAACAGCAGCAGCCGTGTTCGACGTTCCTTGCCAGCTGTCAGACCAGGCAGAATTATTTTCCAAGCCAGTCTTATTGAGACTTCTTTCCCCCAGGTGCTTTGGCCTCCTATTCACATGAACCTGCCACTCACATACAGTACCTAAACCCCTTATTTGTAAACCGATGACCGCACATCTTTCCATGGTGTGATGCAATATTAGCTTTGTGGCCCTGGTTCAAAGGATTAACAGCCAGGGTCCGTACAACTGCTGGCTGCTGGATGCTGGCTGCCCCCCCCCCCCCTTCGCCCCCCGGAGATAGCTATAACCTCAACATCAAAATCTGGCCCTGTGTTGGGGGAAACTTGGCCTACCTTTCATCCCACTGCCTGCCACACTGCTAAGCTATCTGCCTGCTCCTGAAATACAGGTTTTGCTTTTTTTTCCCGCTCAGTAGCTTCCCTGATTTCTTTTTCGTGAACCCCCGCACTATGTGTACGTGATTGCCGAGAGGCCTGTCAGGCATTTTTGATTGCGGAAGAGCTCTGTGCATACTAGATCGCAGCAAAAAGAACAAAAGAAAGGATCGGCATGTTATTGACTTTCGTTACCGACAGCCGACAGACATCGAGTCTCCTTTCCGGTTACATGCAATCTTAGTGGACTTGATCCAGCCCATATGTAACTTTTGATTTTACCAACAATAATCAGTAAACACGGAAAGTCGAAAAAGGTCATGTTTGGCTGATTTGTGTTTGTGTGAGACGGTAAGGCACACCCCTCGATTATGAGATCCCAGCTACATGCAAGCATGGTGGAATGCGCAGCAATGCCATAACCTTGATAATTCTAATTCCTTTTTTTTCTTGAATGGATGTAACAAATGCTGGTAGCCGGTGTCAGACGGCGGAGTTCCTTGGCAGCATCTTAACAACTTGCTCCTATTGTGTGATCTTTTGAGAGTCATTTAGCTAACCAGTACTAGCGTCATCATCAAGGGTAGCAGCCGTGACGACTCCGACTGAGTGTATTCTCTCGGGTCTCAAATCCTCCATCCACGACTAACAGAATAACGTCCGAAGAAATGTCGCACATAAACTTGCATGTCGCCGATACCCACCTTGGGCACTTTTGTATCGTTGATCTATGGAAACCTGACAGGCAACAAGGGCCCCACGCCCCTCAATCTTGACCCGTCTGTGCCTCATCGATATAGCGCCAAATGCAAGCCAATTTTTTCTCTTCATGTTGTCAGGATGTACGATCCCAGCCGGCCTTCATACACACTCTATGTGATGCCCATGTTGTGTCCGCAACTAGACATTTTCTACCAAGGCTGATAGGCGCCCACAAACCAATGCCCTCCTAGGGATGGGGGAACGATATCCCAGGTCGTTTTCACTTTAGTATTTTTTCTTTTGTTTGCTGTCGATCTTTGGGAGTGCATTGGTGGTGTATTGGTCTTCAGTACGTGTGCTAGAAACTTTCAGCTCACTGGGTGTTCGTCCAGCGTGCTCCCAAAACTCAACTCAGTTATTTCTTTTCAATGTTCTGGACTGTGAAAGCCACTGACTTCAAATTTTAGTGGGAAAGTTGGGGAGAGTCTGGGCTCTACTAGGCTCGGAGGAACTATATATCGATTAGTTCATTTAAGAGGGAATGACTAGTCGCAGCTCAATAGCTCCCAAACATCGGAGCTTCGGCACCTGTTATGGCTGTGTCTCATTATTTCCCACAGTAAGGTGATGTTATTGCTTGTTTTATTGGCTCTGCTTATTGGAAGTCCACCCGATATGTTAAGAATCCGTTATCATAGCCAGAGTTGGGAAACCGCATCGGAGGACCTAAAGTAGCGTGATATACATTCCGTGCAACAACAGAGACACAGAACAGTGGAAAGACAAAGATGCGGCCCTAGCTTTGGCATTGGCAGCATCCGAACTCCGGCATGATAGACCAGCTTCGCAGGCTTACCCCCGCATCTTCTGGAAGTATTCCCACACGTCAGCGTATTGTCTTGTCTTTGTCTTTAGATACTTCATGAGGTTTGTTTTGTTTCTCTAGGACACCAAGTTTCTGAGAATGCTGGTTGCCATGTGTTTCAGTGTGGCACGAGGGGTCCGACGTGACATGACTAGCCTCGACAGTGGTGGGTTGGCTAAGGTTGGTTTGGTTTGGTTTGGTGTGGGTAATAGTCTCAGCCCGGATATGAAAGATGTGCTCATAGGCGACGTCCATCCTGTAATCGTAGTCCCCCTGGCACATATCAACTCCTAACGGATCAATACGGAGGTTGCTATCTCCGTATCATCGTGAAAGGACCGATGGAATTATCCAATATATCGATATCGATTTGCCCATCAGGAATTGAAAGCATAGTTTAATCGAATCGCTTGATGTTACAACTATCGGTTTCTATCGATGTTTGCTGTGTCATTGCCCAACACATACTCATCCCTTACAGCCCACATCAGCGGTTCAGATCCATACATCTCCTGTCAAAAGCAAGGATGCGATTGAGTGCATTGGAGCCCGCAAGTTTTGCTCGAGAGAAGCGGCCCTTACAGGTATCATCCTCATTCAGGTGGCCTGCCAAACGAGGTGTCATGATTTCTAGTCATACTCCGTTGATTCCCCGGACGTCGAGAAAACATGCGCTGGCCCTCTACACAGACGACCTCTGGATTCTTCTATCCAATCTTTCGTCATAGTTTT
This sequence comes from Morchella sp. 2018-W45, assembly GCA_024713785.1. Classification (NCBI taxonomy): domain Eukaryota; kingdom Fungi; phylum Ascomycota; class Pezizomycetes; order Pezizales; family Morchellaceae; genus Morchella; species Morchella sp. 2018-W45. Next base: position 538,918 of record JAMGYZ010000025.1, read on the forward strand.
GACCAAGACACAGCACGAACACTTTGTGATGAGGCGAAGCCTAAGGGTGAACACCGCGGAACAGTGTTACTCGAAGTTTGGCAATTTTGTTTGCACAAGGTAGCCATTCAACGCGTTCTGGGTACTCCATTTGAGCTAGGTTGTATTTGAGCTACTCCAGTTGATTTTCTTTCCTCGAAGACGACATGGCATCGAAAACATCTCTGTTTTGACTCCAGGGTCTTTGATTGTTTTTTTTTTTTAAAAAAAAATAAAATAAAATTGTGAGATGCTTACGACGTTACATAGTGCCAGCGCTCGTAGTCAAGAAAGTCAGAAGTTATCCCTAAAGGCGTGGCCCACTTCTATGATATGCAGTATTATCCATGTGCCGATGCAGATAAATAATTAGATACTCCCTGCGTCATACCAAAGTTAGCACAGAAATTGCTAATAATTGTGTCGGAAACGGTCACGCAAACATGAAGTCGAACTACCAGCGCTTGCAGCAATATTATGTCGATCACGTGACGCCATTGAGATCTTGGACTCGTCTGTATTCAATATAGTATGTTATTGGGCCAGCCATGCTGTTTATCAGTATCAACGGTTACAATTTATTCGAAAAAATCGATAAACACATGTGGAAGCCTTGGCTTTCTAGTCCTCTCTCTCCGTGCCTTTTCGTTGTGGGTTATCGTCTTAGTTACACAGACTTGACGTGTCGTGACTATGAATATTGGATTTCCGGTACTTATATGGGAGCAGAATTGACTTGATCAGCCAATATTCCCGTCCAACAGTTGTAACTTTTGATAGGACGCAACATGTGTATTCGTACTTCTTCCCCCCCTCCAAAGTTCAGCCCACATTATTTTTGGTTTTGGTTTTGGCCTTGGTTTTGTTGGGGATATTTTGGCCAGGTTATCCTTGCGGTGGATGGTTAACAACCATGGTACTCCCGTCTGGAAATTTAATGATTTTCTCCCCTCTGACCCCCCTCCTTTATTTTTGATACTTCGATTATTGCTATTTTGATGTGTTTGAAGTTTCTGTACTGTTAGTTGATAGGTTCGTCTGGAATCAGCTAGCAATAACTAACCTTTCAATGGGCGACAGACTGCAAACATTACCCCATGGAGGCCACCAAGTTTCCCCGGATTTGGGCGGTCCCATGTATCAGATGCCCTCGAAGCTGTATATATGGAAAGCTTCACATCATAAGTGAGAAACGAAAACAAGGGCTGGAGCCGGCCAAGGTGTTGAGAAAGTGGGAAAGAAGAAAGAAGGTGGGAACGTTTGACCGTTGAGACGCTGGCTGCTCCGCAATAAATTGTACCAAGGTCAGTATTACATACAGTACATATGGGTCACGCCACTCCGAATTCTGCCCCTTGTACCCCTCGACATACCTGTACAATATCTACCCTGTTCCTTCCATCTAGGTAGAATTTCCAACAGGTTCGGTTTTAAAGGTACGGGAACGGGCTTCTTATGGGCTCCTTGAAACCCAGAATCAGTAAGAGGCCTAGACAACAGCTTCGCTTATCACGACACGGGATCTAGCATGGCAACAATTTTGACAGCAGAAACGTCACGGTTGTGTTTGCCGAAGCACTGACCCATTCCATAAAATGGTATTATTAACCGGGAGTGTCAGCCAGCAAACGCAACGGCTGTGAACATGCTATATTTATCAGGCCCCACTTAAACCTGGATTTGAGCTTTGACGTCTAGTGATAGACTTATTCAATCATCACATTTATAACATTTCTAGGCAAGTTGACTATTTAAAGGCACGTCTCTGCGTACTTGATGGGTTTGTGCAAAGCAGGCTCTGCAAACCGCCCAATAACAACATCGGTATTGGCAGGGGTCTCACCCGGGTGGCCCGAAAGGGGTTTGTCCGGATTACATTACAACAGGTTACATGAAGGGATACCGACAGGTTTCGGGTTCATTAGGCATAAAGCGGGTTTTGGTGGTCACGAATATCCTTTAAGAAACGACCACTGCACATAACTTTCCTCAAGAACCGTCCGGTGCTTGGAGATACACATCCCAGACCCTCCAGGCCTCGAGAGTTTGTGCGTTAGGACGTGTCGAATCTGCTGCAAGACTTTTCATCCCTAGGTCTCCCGTACATTATTAATGCATCTATTAAGTACCGATCTTAATAATACATGTTACAAATATCACATTAGGAACAGCTACACAGCTGCAGGGTTTTATTCAGAATCCGATCCAGTTGGGCTTAGCTGCATGTACCAACCAGGACTATCAGGTGCAGGATCTATTGGGGGTTTTGTTCAGGTCCCTGGATACTCGAACTCTGGACTACAACTGGGATAGAGGCCCTTATATCTACTGTCAATCGTGGGCGGGTTTATGCGGAAAACGTTAAATTCCACCCGCAGGAGGAGGTTGATCAACTCTGCCCAACACGATGATCCAGAGTTATTCGCATATGGAACCTGCACAGATCGTGGCTTTGGGTTGAGATCGATTTGCGGTCAGTTGTCAAGTGCCACGGGTTCTGGAACAATCATTGGGCAGCACCCGTTAAAACCTCCAGTATGGAGCCAACAGGGTTCTGAAGGTTTACCCCAAGGCTTTAGGCATCACAAAGGGACGGGGTTTCACAAAGTAGGCCTAGAACAGCTGGCATGTTGTTGATTGAGGATCCTTCAGCATCAAGTTGGTGGTGTCAGTTGCAGGTGTCATGTGGGACCAGGGATCTCTTATCAGATAGATCAAGTTTTGCTCCGCTTCTAGAGGTCATATGGCCCAACGGGGTTCCCTGGGATTTAAAAGCGCACTCCCTTAATTGAATATCTAGTCTACAATGGCCACCTAATTTGGTATGGATACCTGCTGGAAGGATTAAGGCTAGAAGCTTAAACTCGCTTATGCGCATCATAATCAAGGTTTTAGAGTACGGATGCCTATGAGACTAGAGGTCTAGCCGCCATCAATATAGCACAGCCGTAAATTCTGGATGTATGGGTGTTAATATACGTATACACCTAAATGGGATCTTTGCTAGTACCGAAAGGAAATATAGTGGCTGGGGTAGTTCATCCGAACTCAATGGCTATATGTTCCCATATCTTTCCAAGCGAACTGCCGGCCTGTAAAAAGCATAGGGCTGCTGGTGACGGGAGGGTGCTCTGAACGCAGCAGGTGTTGCTTTGCTTGAAAATCCGAGAGCAAGATATTGACACGTGAATGTGTCTCACATGATCATGGTGATTCTCGAGTTGGTGTTTTTTTCTCACAGCTCCGATGAGTTACCCCGGCCTCAAAATATCTGGCGCGATATATCAATGAGTGAAGCACTAGTTTTGTCAAACAGGCTAGTAGAATTACTCATAGCGTTTTTGCCCCGCCCCCCCGACGGCTTGGGGGTATAAGCAATGGGGGGAAATTTATAAGATCGTCAAAAAGGGCGTCGAAGTTCATTTACAAGCCTTTGCCACCATATCCTTGGGCAGCAAGATGATTGATTAGGTATATCTTCCGAGTGATGTAATATGAATGTACATTCAATAAGCGGACGAATTCGAAAATACGTTTCCTATAAAGACTGTTTTTGTTTTATAAAGAACCCAGAGGGTTTTAATCAACTGACTATACCGTGTAACTACATGTAGTATCAGCATGAATCATCCCTTATTGCAAGTACTGTGGGAAAGGCACCTCTCGCACTCTCATGTTTATGCCCCTGTTTTACATGCGGTTAGTTGCGGACATGATGGTACTAGCTGCATGGCTAGCCGGCAGTTTAGATATTTACTTGTACATACATGAATACATGTATTTATAATCGTGCAATTCTTACTTGATCAGTAAACCTTAATTGCGACTCAACTTTCCTTAGGAGGCGTTTGTTACCAAAATGAGGTTAGGACTTCATCATGCGGCACGATTGCTTAGGCATCAACTTTTTATTAACGGATACATACAAGTATTTATGGAATATACAAACTCCTAGCAGCAGAGCAAGATCAAGATTCTCGGGCCAAGGGGCCGAGATATAAATACTCATCAGTGTAGCTGCTAACAGAAGAGATCTCTACGCGGTTAGTTACAGAGCCGCGCGCTAATTCCTTTCGTAATTTATTGCTGGTGTATGCAGCTACTATTAGATGGTTTTAGCTTGAAAAATAACCGAGTGACATGACATGATCTGATTGGACATCACAAGATCTAGTCGTAGCCCATCTATAACTAACTTATTACCTGGTTGATGGCGCCTTCGGCACTTATAAGACTCATTTGGGGCCCGTTTGACAACTAGACAAAACGGAGTTTCCAAGGATCAAAGCCTAACAAAAAGATCGTTGAAACGGAGCTTACAGGGGTGAAAACTGCATTCTGGCCTGCTGCTAAACGGACCCTCATTTAATGCTCGTGCTAGCCACGGTACCGAAACAAGGGTAATTGGTCCACGATTCGAGTATAACCAACCTCAATCTTCAGCTCCGCGCAACTCCCTAACCGATTCCCCTCTGTTGCACACTACCGCAGAATGCTACGATTTCTGGATACATTAAGCTCTACCCAAACTCCCACGCGTCCTATAAGGGCACGATAGAGATCTGGCTCGCAGAGTCAGAATGACGTTACCACCGGGGGTTTTTTTCGAGCTCCCTTTTGAGAGTTCCCGCAAGGATCATATCCCAGAAACCGTTACACCAAGGCCAAAGTTACTGTTACACTCAGGCCAAGATTGATCCCGGTTGGGGCGATATCGCGATTAAGAGGACCGGAAGAAACCACCGAATCCTGATCAATATTCGGACATTGCAGGTTGCAAGAGGGATTTAAAAGTAATATCTTGAGGTTACAGGAATCAGTCCTCATCCTTGCTCTATGGCAGAGATGTGGCGAAGTGAAGTACTGATTGCCGATTGTTAACTTCACATCGAGTTTTAACTTATACGTTCCTCCTTGAGGATTTTAGGAAATCACTGCCCCAATCCTATCTCAAGGATATAACCGACCCCTACGATGACCATGGCTCCAGTTTCGGGGGCACACTAGGGTATGTACCCGTCTAGATAGGTGTTCCTTAGCAACGCATGCTTATGTGCAGTTGCGTTTCCTTTGCGTGTACAGCGGTAGGTAATAAGTCATCGGACAGTTCTGATTGCAAATGCGCACTCTAGTAGCGTTCCGCCCGATGACTTATTACCCAGTACTATACAGTGAAACTCACCGACAATTCTCCCCGAAGAGATTGTTACCCCAGTGAGCGCATTTTCAAGTCTAGAAGCCCGAACCAGCCTCAGCAGTAATCACAGAATATTAAGTATTCCCCCCATAAATTAGTAATCGAAAGAGGAAAATATCGATGTTAAATCTGGTTCCCTGCCTCCTAAGCCGGGGGTTCCCCACTAAAACCAACCAATCAACAACTGTTCCGGCGGGAAGCGTATCTACGGAACGAGAAGATACCTAGCTGTTATTCAATAAATAAACAAATTCTATATAGGAGCCTTGTTACGCACTCGTGACCATATAATCGAGCCCCTCTCCTTTCTTTCTTACCGGGAGGCCAAAAGCCAAGCTGCCTAGCTCCGTCTGGCCTGACGCCCCACAGAACCTCTATCATAGCCTTCGGGTTTGGGGGGCTGAATCCTGCTGTGTTCTAGTAATAGCAAAACGCAGCGTTTCTAGATTCCACTGTACTACGCGGTTAGCCCCTATCATTAGGCTCATAATACAGAGAGTAACAAGCAATACCCATAACGTGCGAGACAGCTGCAGAAGATCACCCGGAATCCCAGTGCTTTATGCAGGGAATGTCCCCTTTCCAGGTCCTTTGACAGTCAGCATGTCTAGTTAGGTACCATGACGTTAGCATCCATGCAAGAGCGATAGATTGATGACCCTGGCGACATGCCAAGATTGGTGGAATGCCGATGTTGGAAACAGACCCGATGTAAACAGAGGTACTGGTGATCAATATATGCGCATGCACATATGACGGCCGGTGTTCTCTGCGGATATTCATGCGGGTGAGTTATCATTTTCTGGAAGGTGCAGCGTAAGATATGAAACGGACCTTAGGTTAGGTTTATTAGGTGACACAAACTGGCTTTATCGGCAGCTGCTGACACATTTGGCCTCTGCCTCATTGGCACGTGATATCACCAGCATGCAATGATACACTTTACATGTTTTTATGAAAGATAAGTAGAAAAAGGCCAAATAGAACACACACGGGATTTAACCAAATAAAGCCTTAATGTGATGGTATTGGAACAACCCCCCCGAGATACGCTCTCGTCTGGCACTTATCGCTGAACGCTGTTGCACTACTAGTAAATTCATCTCATATCTATTTTAATAGGATGGTTGAAAAGGGCTTTATTTCCTCCAGATTTCCTCCAGAAGAAGGTAGCTGATAAGAAGGCAACCGGACAAAAATCCGCCGCGCTGGCACCGGTGTGCTAGCGTTTGATACACTCCCTGTAGTTTAATATCAGTACTCTTGAGCTCATCACCACAGACAGAGGCCTTCTTTGACCTGAGCATTTCTGTAGTGATGAGCAAGAAAAACAGTAAAAGTTGTTTAATTCGGCTCTTCGGGGTGGGGTTTGCCGGGGGGCGCCAAAAAGGCGCCCAAACTGCATAAGTATCCCTTAGTCTGGCAATGCTGGCCCCCTATAATAGAGGGATTAAATTTGTATTAGAGATCTATTATTTGATAAGAGGGTCTGTTAGTAAAGCCACACAAACAATTGCTTTTTGAGCGGGGTCAGCATTTCTTGCCAGACGAATTCGAAGGGATAGTCGGTACAGAGCTCAGCCACAGTCGATGGCCGCCAACTACAACAGATACAATTCAACCAATCCCATAATAAAATTTTAGCAGATACGGTAATTGTTCTACAAAGCCCATATCCTATTTAATTACTACCGGGTTGGTGCAGTTGACCCAGTTTCTCCCCCAGTCACAAAATCTCACTCGCGCTTTAGTAGCACCAAAACGAGCAATTATCCCGTCATATTACTTCCCAAAACACAACCGTGAATATATCACCTAATGACACCGTCTCGACTATAGGACGGGGTTAGTAGTCATTTCTAAATATGTAATAATACTTCTATATATTGATATAGTAGAATAGTTGGCAGCTAGCGAACATGGCTTTCATTATTATTACCAATTCTCTGACCCTCTACCCGCATATCCAATATGTATTGACGCAGCCATCAAAACACACCAAAAATTGAGGTTTGACCAGAGCACAGAAATTTCCATAGATATAACAAAGCTTGACTTACCAGGTACAATATAATTTCGATACAGGAGATTCGTATATTAAATTCCTAGGACGGTAGCAAAGTTATAGGAGAAAAGCAGTAAAAAGACATCTTTGGACACCATTTACCTGAGGACCCCCCCTTATGAACAAGGCCTGTAACTGACATGTGTCTAGACTCCTTTTGGTGCCTAGATACTACATGCATAATATGAGAAATGAGTAAATTCTCGGGATTCTGTGCCCTTTGGTGGGTGCGCCAATACATAACGGATATGCGGGTACTAGCACAACGGAAAGTTCACTATATACACATTAAAAAAATACAAAGCAATCTCTACACAGAATTCATACAGTCACCCCACCTTCAAGAACACAATCCAAAACTCTACCTATAACCGTATATTTCATCACCGCCAACTGCCGCGCAGTCCTATCCTAACCTAACCTACCAATACAATATGACCAAGAGTAACCGTTCCCACCCCTTTAACCCACGATAGCACGGTAGTAAAGAAAAAAAAAGCCAAAAAAAAGAATAATGAGAACCCCTGTATTCAAGGAACAAGTAAGAAGCGCCCAAAACACACCCATGCCCATAAAAGTAAAGGGAAAAGAACCGCTTGCAGTAAAACAGAAATGAAGGGAAGAGAGAACAGAAGGGAGTAGTAATAGTTAATCGTGGCGGAGAAAGGTATAGTGAGAAAAAGGGTGAAGGGTAAGGAGTTAATAGTCTCCTCAGAATAAAAAGAAAAACAATAAGAGCAAGAGCATCCCTCATGGAGTAGAGAAGGTAGAGAGGGGTGAAAGAATGGAATAAAGCAAGCACACAATCATATCAACCACCACGCCGCCCCCCTCCTCACCCTCTTCAAAGAAAGGAAGGTCGTAAAAGAATTATACAAAAAATATGTAAGAGAAGACCCTTTCCCTTAACCCGAGAAAAAGAACGCCGAATTTCCCGTTGGTAGTAGGTACAGTAAGCAACCTACCCACAAAATAAAAGGGTATGCAAAAAAGAAAAAAAAAGAAAAAAACCACCACCCCCCGCCTGCTTTTTTTTTTTTACCCACAAGAACCTGTACACCACACACAAGCCCAACGATCCAATTATTTTTCTATACCGGCTCAGTCAACCCTCAATAATAATACTCTTTTTTTCTGGATGCCGATTCGTCATTCGTTTCGTCTGATCATCAAAGCCATTAAAATCAAAAAAGCGCGCCCATAAAACACAGTTCTGCATTTTAATGGTATCTATTAATGATCAAGGAACCGGTTGACTTCCGGATCCTCGGCTGAATATGATTCATCGTCATCATCGAGGTTTTCGATCGCTTCTTTGATAAGATGACCAGCCTATAATAACCACCTTGATTAGCATGTACTCACCGGGGAAAAAATTATTAGAAGGTCCTACCTTAGGATCCAGATTCATCGCATCCGTAAAGTGTTTAATTGCGTTCTTTTTATCCTTCAATAGCTTATACAGCTTTCCCAGTAAAAAGTGCACATTCGCCTCATCAGGCGCAATATCCTTCAGTACTTTCAGTTCATTCAGAGCTGAAGGATACATCTTGAGGCTCATAAGCGTTCGCGCCTTTTTAAATCTACTGAGAGCACTCCCGGGTGCCATCTCGCATGCAATCTTATACTGCCCCAACGCTCCTGTATAATCTTTATTTTTCTCAAGAACCATTCCGACACAACATACAAGAACAGCATTGGTAGGATTTATCTTTGTCGCGGTGCGGAAGTGCTTTTCCGCAATATCGTACTTGCCCATCTTCTCGAATACCTTGCCAAGGCCATACCAGGCGTTATAGTGACGCGAGTCGGCGGCAATAGCGGAGCGGTAAGATGAGAGTGCCTTTTCATATTCTTCGTTGGAAACATGTTCGTGTCCTTGTAGGGTAAAGGCATAAGCAAGTTTGGGGTTGAGCTGTGTAGCACGTTTGAAACATTTTAAGGCTTGATCGTGGTCCCGTTGCAGGGAAAAGCAGTTTCCAAGCGCACACCAAGACTCGGGGGAGAGCCGGTCCAGATCAACCAATTCGTGGGCAAGGTATGATAGCTCAACATCTTTCCGCTGGTGCCAAAGAATCGTGGAGAACACCTCCATATCTTTTGTCCGCACAGGGTCGAGTTGTCGTACTTTCAAGAAACTTCGTTCAGCCTATTTCTGTTGTTAGTCACTTAGACTTCTTCACTCGCATCAAGGCGCACAAACATCGGCGTAGTTGGCCATCTCATAATGAGCTCTTCCGATTGCACTTTGAACCCATGGCGTCTCCTTCTGACTCGTTGGCAGCGTGCTAAACGCCTGAAGCGCTTCTCTACAATGAAACCTACTAAGGCTAAAGTAGCCGGTCCCCAACTTCTTAAACAAATCTAATACAAAGTACATTGCCTCCTCTTTCTTCAAGTCAGTCAGCGGTTTCAACGTCACCGTCGGGGCGGCGACAACTGGCTTCTGCGCGGCCGCGGCATCGGTCATCTGTTTTTTTCGTATTCTCGTTAGTGACGGATCCGCTGATGCCATTTGTTTCCTTTTTGAGGCAATTGTTGCGGTGGTAGCTCTTGTAGCCCGCTTGGACTCAGGAGACTCTGTGAATTCAATTGAGACAGTAGTAGTGGTGGAGGAGCCGTTACGAACATTAACATCTTCGCTGTTCCCTCCTTTGTCTCTCTCCTTCTCTCGCTCCTTTGCCGCGGCGGCGGTCCCGCTGCTGATGTGTAAGCTTCTGCTGCGGCTTCCTGTCGACTTCATCTTCTTGGCTTCTCTTTCCCGTTCTTTGGTTGCTAGTCTTGTTTCCCGCTCTGCGCCCACACCGAGCTTGCTTGTAAATTTGCTTGTCAGCCGTGTACTCCTACGCGCTGGTGCGGCGGTGACTGTAGATTCCTGTGATACTGTTGTAGTTGCCGTTGAGCGTTTCGAGTTATCCGAAATTTCACGAGTGTTTCTACTTGAAAGCTTCCTTGCCGTAATTTCAGTAGTCGTTGCACGGGTCTTACGAACAGGTGGGGGCTTTTCCGGAATGGCGTTCATATTGCCCCCACCAAGCATCTCATGCGATGATGGATTTGAGGACTGCGCTGTCGGAGTCTCAACCTCCCCAATGTTACCCAAGCCCTCGTTTAATCTATTAAAGAAGGATGGATGGTTATTGAAAGCAAGATCGCGGTCCCTCGCACCACCATTTGTGGAGGAGAAAGGGTCGTTCTGAAGGTTTTCTGAAGTGTTTCGCAGACCGTTTATGGATGCATTTTCTTCAGGTAGTGTGCCTGAAACGCTTATTGAACTTGCCGAGGGAAGTTTGAGCGATTCAAGCATCTCCGCTGTAGGCTTGAAAATATTACCAACTCGAAGATTTACGCCTGGGTAGAGGACTCGAATTAGCACTCACAAGGGAGTCACCGGAGGGGTAACAATACCAGTTTCGCACAGCCCAATGAATGCCTCCCAGAGAAATGGATTAATCTTCACAGCTGCCACATATGCTTCCACTGCCTTTTTTACATCACCAAGTGCGTGCCACAGCTTCCCAATCAAGAAGCTTATTGAGGCAGCGTCTGGAATTGCCCTTCTCTCCGTGTCTGAATGTTGACCTACAAGAAAGACAGGGCGTCAATAACCGCCGCAATTACAATTCATCATGGAGTAGAAGAACTCACTCCACGAACTAGTCCCGGTCCATTGTCGTCTACACCCCTCCAACACAGTAACGCCTTCGCTCTCTCTCCCCCCACCAAGCTTCAAACAACACTGCGCGTAAACGTAAGCACAACCCACATGCTTTGGCCAATTCTTCGCCACACTCAGCGCAGCCTGGTACTGGCCATCTCTATACAAACACACAGCGTGTATGTGGGCCGAATCAGCGCCCTTTGGATCGTAGGCGAACAGCCGTTCAGCCACAAACAAGGCCGTTGGCAGAGATTCCGTGTCCAGGGCCTGCCATATCAGTTGGCGGAATTGCGCGATGACATGGGGCTGCTGTATAGCGGGTGACATATTATCGAGCGGCACGAAAGCGGCAGACACAGACTCAGGTCTCTGCTCGCTGCTGCTCGGGGGTAGGATGGTGGCAACGGGACGGGGTTGTGGGGGGAGGAAAGCTCGTCGGAAGGAACCAAACCCGAAATGACCATGGAGCGATTTCGCGGATGATTGGGGGTGTTCTGGAACAGCGGTAGTAGTGGCTGTAGTAGGACGTTTAAGAGGGGAAAGGAGGGATGAGAAAAGATCCAGGGTGAGGGCTTACTGGGATAGTTGTGGGATGAGTGGGGAGGAGAGAAAAGGAGAGAGAGGGACGGAGAGGGCGATGGAGAGGAAGTAACAGACTTCAGGGGAGCGACGAGAGGACCACCGTTGACTCCGCTAATGTTGCTGGTGGTGACGATACCACCGAATGGGGGCTACTCTTTGTCTTTTGTTGTTTCGTTGTCGTTGTGTTGTTTTGGTTCTTTTTGCTGATGATTAAGACTGCAGCGAGCGGATAACGTGATAGCGTGATGTACACGGTGGTGAAGCCAGGGTGAATACTGAAACGAAGCTGAGAATGGGGATGGGGGTGTGGGGATGAGTATTCCTTTTTAAAAAAAAACTGATTATAAGTGTAGTGAATGATTATTTTTTCTGTAGAAGTTGTGGTATAAGAAGGTTGGTAGTGGTAATTGTAGTTAATGTAAGTGAGGTTGTTGCAGTTGTAGTTGTATGTGTGGGAGTGTGTTTTTGTGTATTGGTTATGATATGGTTTGGTTTGGTTTGGTTTGGTTTTGGGGGGGGCAGGATTCATAAATGTGTGGATGACTGACGGGATCAAGTAGAGAGGTGATAGGTGACGGGCCGGGTATAATGACACTCTCCCATTCACTCACGCACTCCCTCACTCACACTTTCTCATTCACTCAGTCACTCTCTCTCTGCTCACTCGTTCTGCAGAGTTGTTTATAGCTGAGTTTGTTGATAGAGCAGCAGGGGATGGTGGGCCTGCCAGAGAGAAAAGGGAAGAAGGTGGGTGTGTATGGCTGAGTGTATGCCCATCCCTGCGCGATGCGTGTTATTCCTCGACAAAGCCGTTGTGTGGCAACCCTGCACGCGCGTTGCGATGGCAACCGCCAGCAGACAGAATTCAACTTACTGTAGTATACACTTCCTGCGCGGTAACTTTGTTTAAACCAATGACCAACCCTACCTGATACCTAATTACGTGTCTAAATTAATGTTTTTCTTTCCCCTAGAGCCTCGAAGAGGTGCTTTTGCCTAAAAGTTTATCCCTTGAACCTTCTTGTCGAGGGCTAAAGTGTTGGCACGTTCTTTCACAGTGCTGCTGCACAGGGATCATAGAAGACAATGTCTCTGGCCATTACCGTCACTCAGACTCACCTTCACCATCACTACAAATACTAAGCACTCAAGAGTAGTAGAGGGTAATTCTGTATGGCCCTAGTTTCTGTAGGAACCCTGTAGGCTACATAGTGGTAGGCAGACACACTACTGTCTTAGATATATGTATTGTCTTTTAATTTTGGCCAAAGACCTAAAATGGGTTACACCTCAAAAGGTACCCGCCAAGAGATGCAGAAACCATCATTGACCTCAAGATGCCCACTCATCATCCCAGAACAAACCAGAAACTAACAATTACCAACATACAAGTATATACAACAAGGTTATGCACGTAGATACTAAACCCTCGACCCCCCTTCCTTCCTTCATTCACCCAAAGTGATAGGCAAAAGCAAGCACCAAATCCGTACGTCATGGGGCTGATGCCTACTCTAGCCACCGCCAAGACCCGTGACCACCACCGCCACTTGTTGAGTTCTCACGCGTCGCTCAATCAACCTCCGCGCGACTGCGTAAATAATACCTAGATACATATCCTTCCCACCTCCAGAGACACTTGAATATAAGATACCCCACCACTCCCGCCATCCACTCGCAGCCCTACGATTTATTAAAACTCACCACCCGCAATCCTGTCGCCGGAGCGCGCAAGGAAACCCCGCCATCATGCACATCAAACAGATTATCATCCAAGGGTTCAAATCGTCCGTTTCCCCCTCCTCCTTCTCCACCTGCGTCATAGCTTCCCCCCCCCAACTACCCCCGCACTAGCCAGATCATGGTACTAACAACCCCCACCCCCGTCCCACAGATACAAAGAGCAAACTGTCATCGAGCCCTTCTCTCCAAAACACAATGTCATCGTCGGACGCAATGGTTCCGGTAAATCCAACTTCTTCGCGGCGATCCGTTTCGTCCTTAGTGACGCGTACACTCAGATGGGGCGTGAGGAGAGGCAGGCGCTGCTACACGAAGGTTCCGGCTCAGCTGTCATGAGCGCTTATGTTGAAATCATCTTCGACAACAGCGATGAGCGCTTCCCAACGGGACGGGACGAGGTGGTGCTCCGACGTACTATCGGACTCAAGAAGGACGAGTACAGTCTGGATAGGAAGAATGCTACCAAGGCGGATGTGATGAACCTCCTTGAGAGCGCTGGATTCTCGAGGAGTAACCCATACTATATTGTCCCACAAGGGAGAGTCACGACGCTCACGAATATGAAGGATTCGGAAAGGCTGAATCTACTAAAGGAGGTGGCTGGGACACAGGTCTATGAACAGCGACGAGCAGAGTCGCTGAAGATCATGGAGGAAACAGAGAGCAAGAGGTCAAAGATTGACGAGCTACTCAAGTATATTGAGGAGCGATTAGGGGAGCTAGAAGAGGAAAAGGAGGAGCTAAGGGGCTTTCAAGAGAAAGATAGAGAAAGACGATGCTTGGAGTACACAATCTACCACAGAGAGCAGGTGGAGATTAATAATGCAATTGATGGAATTGAAGAGACAAGACAACGAGGAATCGAGATCAATGAAGACAGTAGAGAAGCCTTCGTAGAGCGCGAAACAAAAATTCAAGTTCACTCCCCACTCTCCCTTTTACCAACTATAAACGACTAACAGGCATAGGAACTCGATCAAAAAATTTCACAAAATAAGCAAAAGTCAGACCTCCTCCAGGTCGATAAGGTTCAACTCGAAGAAGAGCACCGAGATCATGTGCGCCACCGCGCCCAAATTGAACTCGACGTCAAAGCGCTTACTGCTGACGCCGCGCACCTCCTCGCTGCCAAAGAGCAATACGAGTCTGAGCTTGCAGACCTTACTTCCTCCATCGCTGCTCGCGAAGCTGAACTAGAGGCCCTTCTCCCGGAATACAACGCTAAGAAGGAACAAGAAGCTGCTCTCAAATCTCAGCTCGAGGATGCCGAAGCCGCGCGACAGCGCCTTTATGCCAAACAAGGCCGTAACACTCAATTCCGTAACAAGCGTGAGCGTGATGACTGGCTCAAACGAGAGATCAAGGAGTGTCAAACTACGCTCGGGAAACGGCGGGCAATCCAGGGCTCCCTGGAGGCAGACACTAGTGAAATGGAAACCGAGGTGTCCCGGGTTGAGGTGGAGATCGAGAATATCAGGGAGCGACTCGATGGGCGCTCTAGCATTGTTGAAGAGGTTGCGGAAGAGGTTGCCGCCAAGAAGGAGGAGAGGAATAAGCTTATCGATGAGCGCAAGGAGCTCTGGCGCGAAGACGCCAAGCTCGACTCTGCGGTTGAGTCCGCGCGCCAGGAGCTCGATAAGGCCGAGCGCAATCTCTCCTACACCATGGACCAAAATACCTCTCGAGGTCTCGCCGCAGTCCGTAGAATTAAGGAGCGCATGAACCTCGAGGGGTGCTATGGCACCCTCGTAGAACTCATGGACGTTGAGGAGAATTTCCGCACCGCCGTTGAAGTGACCGCCGGTCAAAGTCTCTTCCACTATGTTGTTGATAATGATGATACTGCGACTATAGTCCTGCAGCAACTCCAGAAGGAGCGTGCAGGTAGAATTACCTTCATGCCGCTCAACCGGCTTAAACCGCGACTCGGCAACTTCCCCAACACAAAGGATGCGCTACCCATGCTTGACTATATCGAATTTGATGAAAAATACAAGAAGGCCTTTGAGCAGGTCTTTGGCAAAACAATCATCTGCCCCGACCTCAACGTCGCCTCCCAGTACGCCCGCTCTCACGGCCTTAGTGCCATCACGCTAGCTGGTGACCGTGCAGACAAGAAGGGTGCCCTGACCGGAGGTTATCACGACCCGCGCCGCAGCCGGCTTGAGGCTGTCAAGGCCGTCAAGAAGTGGCGTGGGGTATACGACGAACAACGCGCCCTCGCGGCAGACATCAAGCGTAAGATTGAGCGCAAGGACCAGGCTATCACGACGGCAGTCGGAGAGCTTCAGAAAGCTGAAGCTCGACGCAGTCAGACGGAGAGTAGCTTTGGCCCTCTGCGAGCGTCGCTGCAGGGTATGGTTGGCACCGTTGGGCAACTGAGGGATAACCTAGAACGGAAGATGCGGAGTAGAGAGAACGTAGAGGCGTCGATAAAGAGCCTGACAGAGCAGCTGGAGGCCTACCAGGGAGAAATCAATAGCGAGTTCAAGAAGTCGCTTACGGCGGATGAGGAGCGAAGACTAGAGGAGCTGACGGCGAGTGTGCAAGATCTCAGGAAGCAGCTGGGTGAGGTCTCGATGGAGAGGACGGATCGGGAGGGCCGTAAAGCGATCCTTGAGGTCGAACTGCGAGAGAATCTCAGGATGAGATTAGACCAGTTGAAGGGTCAAAGCATGGACAATCTTGAGGGAACTGGCTCTGGTCCTGGTGGGCGACGCGGCGACCTTAGGGAAGTCCAGCGAGAGCTCAAGAGAGTCGGTAAATCGATTGCCCGAGTTGAGGAAAAGCTTGCAGAGGTAGAAGCGGAGCTTGAAGAGACCAAGAAGCAGCTCGATATCTATGAATCCAAGAAGCTTGAGCTTCAGACCCGGCAGCAAGACGAGGCTAAGAATATTGAGCGTCAAAAGAAGAAGATTGAGCGCAGCATGGCCAAGCGCGCGCTCTTAATGGAGAAAGCGCAAGAGTGCAGCAGAAACATCCGTGACTTAGGAGTACTCCCCGAGGAAGCGTTCGAGAAATACGAGCGCGCCAACTCCAACCAGGTCGTGAAACGCCTACACAAAGTCAACGAGGCTCTCAAGAAGTATTCTCACGTAAACAAGAAGGCATTCGAGCAGTACAACAACTTTACCAAACAGCGAGATACCCTCATGAAGCGTCGGGAGGAGCTTGACTCCAGTCAGGTCTCTATCGAAGAGCTCATCCAGGTGCTCGATCAGCGTAAAGATGAGGCTATTGAGCGCACATTCAGGCAGGTATCGAAAGACTTTGCCGAGATTTTTGAGAAGCTTGTGCCGGCAGGACGTGGTAGACTGGTTATTCAGCGGAAGGTTGATAAGAACCAGGAGGCCGAAGATGAAGGCAGTGATGAGGAGGAGGCTGCGAAGAAGGGTGGCGGCGTAGAAAACTATACGGGTGTGGGAATTAGTGTTAGCTTTAACTCAAGGCACGATGAGCAGCAGAGGATTCAGCAGTTGAGTGGTGGGCAAAAGAGTTTGTGTGCTTTGGCTCTCATCTTTGCGATTCAGCAGTGTGATCCTGCACCGTTTTATCTGTTCGACGAGGTGGATGCAAACCTGGATGGTATTCTACTTTTGATTGCAGATTGATGGCACCTGCTAATAGGAGGATATAGCACAATACCGAACTGCCGTCGCACAGATGGTCAAGAACCTATCATCCCGAGCTGACAACGGTCAATTTATTGTAAAGAACCCCAAATCTCCCAATGCTTACATACCATTTACTAATGGATAAACCAATTATCAGTGCACAACTTTCCGCCCCGAGCTAGTCCAAGTCGCGGACAAAATGTACGGTGTGCTCTACAAAAACAAAACTTCGAGCGTGGATTCCGTATCCAAAGAGGAAGCACTCCGTTTCATAGAAGGCCAAAAACCATAATTTATCATTACCTAACCTAGATCCCCCTTTATCTTCATCTTATTATTTCCCCCCTGTTTTTCTTCCCTTTTCTTTTTTGGGTGGTACGAAAATAGTTACGGTAATGTGAATTGATTGATGTGAATGCAGCAGGGCCGGTTATTGAATTACTATTTCTTTTGTCTTATGTGCGTGTGTGTATTTGTATGTATAGTGGGTCGTACTCTGTTTTCCTTTCCTTTCTTTTTTTTTCTCCCTATTTCCCCCCTACCTTCTGTGTTGGCCTAGTTTTTGTGGTATGTTTGGGGGGGAGATGGTTGAGGCTGATGTTGAAGGTTGATATCGTTGGTTGCAGAAGCTTCTGGAAGCTTGGTAATGAGTGATACCTGATGATTCGGTTGAAAATACTCTAAACTGGGAATCGAATAAACTGCAACCGAGTACCAGCGTCGAGTGCTTTCTTTTTCTTCTTCTTTTGAGTAGTTTATCGATCGATAGTACATATTTCTGCGCAGTTCATTCTTGAAAACCTTTAGGCTTCTAGAAGTTTTATATAAATGCTCCCCCCCCCCCACAACTCACCCGCTTGAATAGATTGTACCGTGGCTTAAAGGTTAGTCTTGACCTTTAGCGCAGTGATATCATTGACCTCGGAAATTTACAGCTTGGCTGGTTTCACAAGACTAGAAAAGCGGACAAGCGGCTCCTCTGACATGCCAAGAAGGATAGCGGCATGTCAATCGATGGGGGACTAGGGATGATGTGGTGATCCTACCGGGGGGGGGTTTTCTTTTTCTTTTTCTTTTTATTTTTTTCTTTTCTTTCCTGTATTTTGTATATTTATTTTATTTTGCGGTTTGTTAGTAGACAGTTGAAGACGATGAAATTTAAAGTCCAGCATACAGGATCACTCGTCTCTTCAAAATTGATTCGCTGGTTGATAAGTGATGTCCGATATTCACATGCTCAGACATGATCCATGCACTTGGGGTGTGATCTCGCTGTCTTAGGCCGAGGTGGTGCAGCGTATCTAGCCGGTAATAGATCACGTTGGTTCAGCTGAGGGGTGAATCTGCTCCCAACCGAATAACAGCAGTGGTCATCACCTGCTGTGAAAGGTGAGGAGTTGTAATACCGTAATAATTATCAGTTTTCTGGAAGTGGTTAGTATTGATCTGGTTAACTGATTTGCGCGGGGGAGGGGGAATTAAGCACTGTTGTTGTTGATGTGAGTTTCTTAAGAGTTGTTTACGATCAGTGGTTGTCATCAAATCAGCTACATGTATGATGATCTAGTTACATGTAGCTACTTAGGGCATGAAATGGATTTGTTGGGAGGCGATCCTGTGACGGAGTGGGATTTATTACCCACCACAATTCTGTTTCTTTGCAGAGTAGCACACACATATGCGCCAAGGCTTGCGCACGTCGACCTTGAATTGCGGCAGCAATTCACTCTCTCTCTCCTTCTCTCTATCTTCTTCTTCTCTCCCTTTTGCCAGTCTATTCAGTGCTATTTTCTTCGCTCTTTTTTATGTACCACTTGTGACGCCTGCTGCTGCTGCTGCTGCTACTACCACTACTACCACTACTACCACTACTACCACTACTACCACTACTACTACTTTTCTGCTACTGTGGGATCACGACATAGACGAGAAATACGACCATCAAAACTCATCTCCAATACGAACGGGCCTGCTCTAAAATAGGGAGATCTCAAGATTGAGAGACCTGACCACGGGAACTGAGTGCAGTAGCGGGAAATACCACATGGCCTTGAGACGAAACTCCACATAACACCCCATACATAACATAACCATACCAGGCCCCTACTTTGCACTACACAAGTTTACTACCACCACCACCACTACTACTACCTCATCTACCTGTTACTTTATAGACTGCCCCCCTTCCCCCTCATTTTCTTCACGCTTTCTCCCCCAGTCTATACCACTAAATAAGCACCTACGTCCTAAGGAAAATTTACCACAATTCAGTCTCCGGCAACCTTACCGTTCCGTCCCCAGCCCGGCTATCAACCACCAGCTCTTCCACAACTAGTACTCCACCTTCTTTTCTCCCACCCTCCCCCTCTTCTCGTCCGTCTTGTTTCCCACATACCACACCTCCGTCTCCTTAAGGACCGCGGTCACGGTATTATGCTCCACCTCATCACAAACTTCCTTTTATTCTATGCGGGCGCAATCATGGTCCTGTCACTGTTAGGCCGGTTCTTCAAGCAGGGGAGGTTCTATGCTCGAATTATGTCGTGCTACTTCCTGTTGCTGAGCTGTGCGGCGTACGGGGTGGTTGCAAGTGTCTCGTTGAGAATTGTGGGAAAGGTGTCGATTGCTCAGTGGACCACCGCAAGGGCCTTCAAGAACCTAGCCTGTCCGCTCATTAGAATTAAATTTGATGTGCAGAATGAGGGGGCAATGGATGTTAGGCCGGCGGTGTTCATCTCGAACCATCAATCGTGAGTTTTCACCCTTCTTCTTTTTTCCTTCTTCTTTTTTTCTATTTTCCTTTCTTGTAGTGGCCGGGGGTGGGGGGTGGTGGTTAGGGCCGTCAGGGGTTGGCTCTGGGGATCGTTTGGGTGCTAATTGCGTATTCCGGTAGGGAGCTTGACATTTTGTTTTTAGGACGAATCTTCCCCAAACACTGTAGTGTCACCGCAAAGCGCTCGCTCAAGTACATTCCTTTCCTCGGCTGGTTTAGTATGTACCCTTATTCAGCGATTCTCGGCTTCCAGTACTAATCGCTTACGTAGTGGCCCTTTCCGGAACGGTCTTCATCGACCGTGCCAACTCCAAGTCCGCCAGAGCCGCTTTCGACGGCGCCGTTAAAGAGATCAGGGACAACAAGCAGAGCGTCTGGATTTTCCCTGAGGGTACCCGATCATACTTCTCGCAGGCCGATATGCTCCCATTCAAGAAGGGCGCTTTCCACCTTGCAATCCAGGCGGGCGTCCCGATCGTCCCCGTCGTTGTTCAGAACTACAGCCATGTGTTGCACTTGCAAGACCGAACTTTCGAGCCCGGCACAATCAAAGTCAAGGTTTGTTCCACTACTGAGAGAATGGTGGGCTTCGTTTACTAACGGAGGCTAGGTTATGGAACCGATCAACACGGAGGGCCTTACCGGAGCGGATGTGGATGAGCTCGTCACCAAGACTAGGGAGGAGATGTTGGTCGAGCTGAAGGAGCTCGAGACGGCCAAAATCGAGACAAAGAAGACTTCATGAGGAAGTTTAGAATTTCGGCTCCCACTCATGTGGTTGCTGAACCAAACCCCCCTTTTACGTCCTTTTGCGAAACTTCGGAGTGATAGATTAGGGACCCCGGGTATGCGCTAAGAAATATTACAGGTTGGGATGTAGCTGGTTGTCTGAATAGTTGCCTTAGACAGGCGGGTACGGGGTCGTAGATAAATATCCGAGGGTGGACTCCTTTTTTATATATATATTTCCCCCCCGACTTCCTTAGATTATTTTTATTTTTTTCATTTTTTTACTCTGGGTTTCTTTTAGCTGGTTGGTCTTTTTTCTTTCTTTATTTCTGCATGGCGCTACTGCTGGTATGTGGTGGTAGTATGGGTACTTAGGCACGTTTTTGTGACATCTTTTGTGGAGATGGCCGGCGCGGCGGGTGTAAGCATGGAAGGTATCTTCTGTGAGGTGGTGTATGAGGTTAGGGGCTCGGGGGATCCGGAGTTATATGCCATAGTCTAAAATATGTATGCACCTATATAGAGTCTTCTACTCAGGGCGGTGGCAGGAGCAGAGACAATATGATTGAAAGTCGATCTGATTGAAACTACTATAGGTTGGTTATTGGTTGGACATATCGAGTGATCGGTGGTGATTGAGAGAGTCCTATCTCTACCTCCACCAGGTACACTACACTCAGTAAACATACATATACATATACTTACATGTACCATACCATAAGTACATGCCAATGTTGGCTTTCTCGAGAATTTTTACCACCGTAACCATTGTTGATCAAGCTAAACAGACCATGGGTCTATCTTAGTGCCCATTAATTGCTTGTACTTCATTCTGGAGGGGGCGTACTTCAGGTAGTGGAAGGAAGAGGTACATAGAGTAATGTCCGGTAACCACGGCGTTACGTACGGGCTCGATTGAAGTCTGGTATCCTAGTGAAAGAAGAATATTGTACCGGCAGGGAATCAAACCCTGGTCCTCCGAGCCACCTGGCAGTCCCCTCGCTATAACTCGGCCACAAACATCCTCCCTCAAGGAGCTGCCCCGCTCATCTGGTTGCATCACCACCATGCTAACTACATGTAGCCCACCCCCTGCCCCAAACAAAACCTTAAATTCTTACCCTAGTCTTACTTCGTATGCACGTTAGTACTCTAATGACCCGTTATACTGCACAGGACCTACAACTTCTATAGATTTGATCAACAGTGTGCTTCCAACCATCACCAACCTATTTAGACACCACTACAGTCAACTCTACTTGAGGGTACCTCTTATAGGGGCAACCCCCCTACAAAGCCATGAGTCCGTGGGCCTGGGTGTTGGGCTCCAAGGGTACAAAGTCACCCTAACTAAAGGTAAACGCTCTAAAGGGGACGACTCCCCGCCATTCCTGTACTCTTATAGGACCAGTTGACGAGCAAAGACTTGCATTACTATTACTGTACGCCTCTTATCTAGCCCCGGCCTTCCGTGAGCTTCCAGGCTGATGTGGTAGCCTTATAAAGATCGCCGGCCCAGCCCACAAAGCTATTCGATATAGAAACTACATGTACATACATGTACGTAGGCTGCACTTGTGTGCGTAAAGGGCCCCACAGAGCTTCTTTTCCGTTGCTGGAGCTCAATGCAGAAAATCTTGGTACTGCATCTAACAGGCACATGTAGGCTAGATCTCAGCTAGCAAAGGACTGGCTGCGTATATGAACCTAGTCGACCTTCTTCCTATAATTCGCTCTCATGTACTTGGCGAATCAACAATCTCTCCTTCTTTACCTGCTCATTACGAGTGATATACTATGACCGAGACCTTGGATCCCGTGGCGAGTCATCGGGCAAGGGCAAGGGCAAGGACAGGGTCAATGATTATAGCTAGCTGCCTCGTGAAAAGATGCCGAGTATACTTAATTGCACTGCAAGATTAAAGCTACAATGAAGCTAAACCTACTGCTGTAGTATTGTGCATGGTACCTCTAGCAATGGACCAGTGCCCTATAAAGCAGCGCTACAGCCCCTTGCTTAGATATAGGGACTTCAATAGGTACGCCACTGGGCTTAAGTGGCCGTGACTATTGGGAACCTTTGGGGGACTGCTTTGGCGGGGCGGGAAATAGAGCGGGTTTGCTTTAGGGAAGGGCAAATAGACAAGGGGTCTCTGGGGCTTCGTTTGGGTAAGATGAAGGGGGTATTTATGGGCTTTTAATAGGTACGGGCAGATGGTAGGGGTTTGAGAGCTCATTGCTGCCGTTCCCGCGAAATAGGGAGCCCATAAATACTCACAAAATACCAGTGCTTAGTATATACACCTAGAAGAAGACGGCAAAAGATGCCACTCATCCCACAGACTCAGATAGAGCCTTGCCTGGGTGAGAATATAAGGGGAAGTCCCGGCTACAACATAAGATGTTACGGAAGTTTCATTAACCCCTCGTGTACCGCGCAGCACCACACATCTCAGAGTTAACGGGGCATGGAAGGAGAGAAGAGGAAAGGAGAGAGGAAAAGGAATAAGGGAGAGAAAAAGACCAAAATGCAAAACAAACCTCATAACTCATAACCCATACAAGTAGAATAGGACAGGAAAATAAACAAGGGAACAAAATAACACCGCCAAAGGGGGAAAACAAATACCAATTTATTAAAAGCGCCAACCAGCCTACCCGGTGGCGTGAAACGAAGAAAAACACTCCCGACATAGCGGTATGTTGCACTCCTTGCACCCGACGGTCGATTTCTTGACCTTGACTGCGTCCGGCTTGAGCTTGTGCCTCCACCGGCACCACAAGCAGCCGTTTTGTGTGGGTCGACTTTCCAGCGCATGGGTAGAGGGGTGGGGAAACGAAACTGGGGTGGGTTGCTTAGCGTGTTTTGAGATTGTGGTCCGGGGGATGTATGGATCTGGGTCGACCCATTTCTCTCGCGGGGGGCGGGGCGGACGTTTTCGGGGAGGGCGGGCTTTGGCGGGTTTTATTGCCGCGACTTCATCTTTGGGCCCGGATTGATCCTGGAAATTTTGAGGCTTTTGTTTAGGAGAAGCTTTTTTTCTGATTCGGGCTACGGGCATTTCCGCTAAGGGTTCGGTGTTATCCTCAATTCTTCCATCACCCATCCAAGTTCCAATGTTCTCACTAGGGCTTCCCTTAGGGTTCCACCCGATATTCCCTTCATCCTTCTCCCCAATGCTCCCCTCAGTGTTTAGAGGGTCGATGCCCCACCCAGTATTCCTCTCGGTGTTCGCCCCAAAGCTTTTCTCGGTGGTCTCTTGAGCATTTCCCTCCCTGCTCTCTTCCACACCCTCCCCAGTAGCCGTCTCAGGCCCTTCCTCGATAGTTTTTGTGTCTTGTTTTGGGGGATCCTTCTTTCTAGGCTGCGCAGGTGTTCTATGTGAGAAATCGACATTCCCCGCATCCTTTTTTGCATCCTGTCTTTGTGCTTGGGTCCTTCTAGTACTAGTCGCATTCTTCTTCGCCAAAAGCTCAGCACTTTCCTCGACGTTCCTCGTATCTTCCCGTGGAGCTTCCCTATTCCAAGTCACCTGCAATTTCGAGTTACCCTGCTCTGGCGGCGGCGGCGGCAGCACCACCCTCCTGCCAGGCTGGCGGGCTACTTTATTAACTACATGTACTCACACACACACAAGTTAATTAGCAACACTTCCCTCCTACACTAAAAATCAGGGTATTTTTGTCTGTTTATCCTACTGGCGGTGAAATTGATTGAAATATCCAGCAGGGCATCACTCGCACAGCTATCAGCTACTAACGTGCTAGCCCACCCATATTGTTGTTGTAGGTTGTTAGTAATGGTTGGCTCAGCCTTGGCGGTCTTTCGCTGCTTCTTGAGACGAGGGGGCTTGGCGGTGGACTTGCGTTTGGAGGGCATCGTGGGTTATTGGGGAGGTGGGTAAGGCCTTAGTTGGTGGTGGGGGAGTGTAGTAGGTAGGAAAGTATTGCAGGTACTGGAGGAGCTTGATGTAGCTCTGGTGGTGACGTTGTGGGTGTGGTGGGATATATGGGGCTTTACTTAATCAGGCTAAAGTGCAGTATTTTGAAGTGTCCTAATAAAACATTAATGTTACATAAGATGCAAAGTACATCTGCATATGGGTATTTAGGGGAGATTGGGAACTGGCTGAGGGTTTCTTTTTTAAAAGACTTGTGTGATCCTAGTTCATGGATGATCACTCGACGGGTTCCTACTATACATGTAGTCTATAACACCCTGATAAGGGTCCCAACATTCCATTTAGCTTACTTCATTAGTGAACCAATCAACTACATGTAGTGAAAAAGAAAGAAAAAAAGAAAAAAGGACAACTTCTGAGTATAGGCGCCATTGGCTCGCTGCATACATTTCCCCGTTGATAGTGTTGGATGCTTTCCCTAGCC
This sequence comes from Morchella sp. 2018-W45, assembly GCA_024713785.1. Taxonomy (NCBI): domain Eukaryota; kingdom Fungi; phylum Ascomycota; class Pezizomycetes; order Pezizales; family Morchellaceae; genus Morchella; species Morchella sp. 2018-W45. The sequence goes on from JAMGYZ010000025.1 coordinate 563,686, forward strand.
TCGAACGTCCGAAATGGAACAGCACCAATGAACAAAACCGAGGCGAAAGATGCCAATACTGACTCCAGCTTCCGACAATCCCGGCGGGGGGGGGGGGGGCAAGACTCCCACGAGTGATATACCGTGAAGAAGTGCCATCACGCGCCCGAACAAATAATGCAAGAGAGATTGATTGTTCTTTTGTTTGCAAATAGCCAGGAACTCCGATTATTAGATACATAAAACAATGGTATAACGCTAGGTAAGATAAGAATCCCTCGCCTCCAAAATCATGTAACTATGATATAATCCTCGCTCACCCGGCTGCATTAAAATACAAACGAAAAAGAACTTAGAGCCCAGCAGCTCACTACTACTGCCTAGTTTACCTACCTGAAGTGAAAAAAAGTAAAAAGGAAAGTAAAAAAGAACGTCATTATCCGTCGTAAACATAAGTTCCCCATTCCCCAAATCCCCCACCACCCATCGCTATCCCCAAAAAAAGAAAACCTCCCATATCAAATATTTTGTTCCTATTTTTATTTAGTTGTAACCCTTGCCGCCTCTCCTCTCCTCACCCCAAGTCTTGGTCTCAATCCTCACACCGCCTGGCTCCCGCTCCTCCTGGAAGTTGTATACTGAGCTCCTCGCGTCTTCATCGACAGACCAGTACTCCTCGGTGCGTTGGACAGTATGGACGCCGTTCGAGCCTGCAGTTGCAGCAGTGGAGTTAGCGTGCGCCTTCTTTCCTAGCCAACCGGCCTGGTTAGAGCTGGAGCCGGTTTCCCTATAGGTGGTGGTGTTGCGGTTGTCGAGACCTAAAGCAGTTTTACCGGCGGCAATTCCTTTTGCGACAACCCCGTTCTGATGAACATGGGTGGAGCTAGAGCTGATATTGTTGACTACTGCGTCAAGAGGGCTTCGTGTGGGAATCATGTTGTTGTGGTGTCCGTTTTGACGGATAGCTCCGGTTTTCTCGACTGTGCAGCCATCGTTGTGAAGGCTGAGGTTGCTATGAGAGTCATTGTGTGTACGGCCGAGGGCCGAGTGGGAGTGTCCGTCGTGGATGTTCTCGCTGACGCGGGTGATCTTGGTCGTCTCAACAACGCGGCCATCGGAGTGAAGAGCAACATCACCGAAGTTGGTGCGAGACTCGCTGTGGCGGTGGGAGTTTTGTCCGTGTCCGTTACCAACGAGCTTCTCAGCGGCGCCGACGATAACACCGGCAACACCTCCTTTCTTGTGGGAACTGTGTCCATGGCTATTTTGACTGTGGGTGTGGTGCCCGCCGTCGTGAATTGTCTCGCTGATGCGGGTGACCTCAGTCTTCTCGACGGTATTTCTGCCATCTGTATGGAGCGCGGATCCGCCAAGGTTTCCCCGTGAGTCCTTATGGCTGTGGGAGCTGTGGCCATGGCTGTGGTGCCCTCCGTCGCGAATATTCTCATTGATGCGAGTGATCTCAGTTTTCTCAACCACGATATGGTCGTCATGGTGGCCGGACCTACCGAGATTGGCGCGAGAGTCACTGTGGTGGTGGTTGTGGCCAACGATTTTCTCGGCGGCACCGACGACAGCGCCGACGACGCCTCCCTGTCTGTGAGAACTGTGGCTGTGGTGCCCTCCTTCGTGAATATTCTCATTGATGCGGGTGATCTCAGTTTTCTCGACGACGGTATGGTCATCGTGGTGGCCGGACCGACCGAAGTTGGCGCGAGAGTCACTGTGGTGGTTGTGGCCAACGATTTTCTCAGCGGAACCGACGACAGCACCAACGACGCCTCCCTGTCTGTGAGAACTGTGGCCATGGGAGATGTGGCCATGGGAGTTGTGTCCATGGCTGTGGTGCCCTCCGTCGCGGATGTCCTCACTAATGCGGGTGATCCCCGTCTTCTCGATGTGGACTGAATCGTCACCGAACCTCTGGGTGTGGCCGTGTCCAATGAGTGAGTGCCCTTTATGAAGGGTCTCTCCAAAGTCACTGCGGGTGTCTTCGTTGATAGTACTCGCAACGCCAAACTGGCGAAGGTCCTCTACAGCATTTGCGTCACTCTTCCACTCTTCAACAGTCTTAGTGGTGTGGATGATTGTCTGTCCATCTCTATGACCTTCTTTATGGCCATGCCCATGACCATGGCTATGACTGTGAGACCCGTGGCGGCTTCCGGAGTGTGAGCGACCATGGCTGTGGCTACTATGGCCGTGACCAACGACCTTCTCAGCGACCGTGCCGACAAGGCCATGGCGGCCTCGATCCTCGTGGGCGGAGCTATGGTGGGTGGTCTCACCGAAGCGGCTTCGAGAATCGGTGACGGCTTGGTGACCATCGTGGATACTCTTGACATGAGAGCTACGAGGGTCCTTTACGATGCCGAATTCCTCAACAACCTTGGTAGTCTTAGTGATGACCTCTCCGTCGTGAGCATGCCCGCTGTGACTGTGGCTGTGGCCGTGCTCGTTGTGGGAGTGGCCAGAGAGCTTGTGGGCAATAGCACCAGCAGTGGCACCGACGACACCTGCAGATCCGTGGCGGTTGTGGGAGCCGCTGCGGCCATGTTCGGTTCTCTCCTCAATGTAGGTCTCCTCTGTAATCCCATTCCTTCCAAACTGATCGTTCCTGCGGCCCGAGTGGCCGTGGGAGCCGCTGTGGCCATGTTCGATTCTCTCCTCAATGTAGGTCTCCTCTGTAATCCCATTCCTTCCAAACTGATCGCTCCTGTGGCCCGAGTGGCTGTGGGACTGGTGAAGGTTCTGGTGGGTCTCGCCGGTGTGAATACGATCATCAATATGTGTGGCGTTCTCAATACGATGCCTGTGTGTGCCCTCGCCCACACCCTCTCTCCATTCCTCAACCCTCTCACGAGTTGAGTGGACCATGGCGTTTTCATGTTCGTTGTGCCTTTCTCTACTCCTGTTACGTCCGTGATGAACGGCCCCAGCCGCGAGACCAGCAACAGCAGTGGCAGCAGCAGCCTTCATCTTCAAGCTACCATGTCGGTTCGACTCCTCTGAGTGATGACCTCCAGTAATCTTTTCTTTTCCGGCTTCAATTAGATGTGTGACTTTATGGCCACCTTCAACAGCTTTGTCCAGTAACTTCTTTTGGCGGGGACCAGCTTTCTCATATGCATCTTTTGCCATAAGCTTGGTTGTCGCCTGGAAGCTGTGATCTTCAGAGCGATTGTAGGCGCGCATCACGAAGTAGTACAGCGAAAGAATTGTGCGATGAACAGATTCCTTGATTACCATTGTAATTCCTGAGTCATCATTAGCTGCAGTTCTCACAAAAATCGCGTGGGTGAACAACTGGACTTACCGCTGGATACAAACCCTCGAAGGAGCTCCCCGATTACACCCTCATAAAGCCCCATGATACCCTCACGTTTGAAAATTTCTGCCAATACTACAATGAGATTCCCAGCACTCCTCTTGCGCTTGGAGATCCTATCCTTGATCGCTTGGCCGGCCGTCCCAACACTAGTGATACTGCTGAATTGGAAATCATCTTCCTCATTCGCGACCTGCGACCTACTCTTTGCGACTGAAAGTGGGTATGTTATACCAGTTGCTATAGCCTTTGCAACCGCGGCAATCAGAAACGTTTCAGCACCTTTCATCTGTCTCCTGTTACCGCCTGCAAAGTTCTTGAGCGACTCGTAAATCAAGAAGGTCATTGTCGGGTTCAGCGACAAAAACATGTTTGCAGAGTAACCCGACCAGAATCCGGTGATACCCTTTTCCCGCATGATATCATGGTAGATCTGTACAATTCCAGGGGCTTTAGCGTTGGGGTGAAGCATTGCATGGGTTTGCTTCCTAGTTGAAATATTGTTGAAGGGCGTGAGGAAGAGGCGCGATGCGGAACCAGCAACGAGGCCGATTAATAGTTCTTCCAACACCGGGAGCTTTGGGGAGTGACGCTTGTGAAGGCGCTTGTTGCGAATATAGGAGTCTATTGACTGTTAGTGTTGAGATTCTTGGAGCGGCAGCGGGTTATCCTTACATGTAGCATAATACCAGAATGCAGATCCCAAAGTACCAATAGTCTCCTCTACAACACCGGTGTAAAAACCTCCAAGGCCTTCCGCTTCCCAGATCTTCTTAGCACAATCGATAACTCCGTCATACTGCAGGTCATAGTGATATTCCTCGACTGTCTCTTCCCACTCTTCTTCGATCACACGCCCACCTTGCTCAGAACGGCTGCTACCACTTTTGCGAATCTTAGACTGCTGCCTCTTTGATGCGAGGATCTGGTTTTGTATATGGCGCTGGACCTGGAGACGTTTTACCACGATATCAAGGGGGTGAGTTGCGATACCAGCGATTGAAGAGCCAACGGCACCGGAAAAGGCCTGGACAAGTGCCGGGACTGCGTTTTCTCCGAGACGGTGATGGTGCTCCGTATGGTCGTGGCTATAGGTGCGATGATGTCCAAGGTCATGTTTATGGCCATGTCCTGGGGAGTGAAGGCGGTTGTCATGGGAGTCGCCATGCTTGACAATCTCTGTTCTTCTGGGAATTGTTAGTACCGCGCTGAGGGTGTAGAGAGGGGAAGACATATTTACTTGACATGTTGGTATGTATCATAACCATCCTGCGCAAGGTGTTAGAATTTGCATATACGGTATGAAGGTGTGATACTAACATGACCAGTGTCAATGACACTCGAGCTCCCGTTACCGTAGTTCCGAGTTGAACGAGCCATGTTTACAAAGTGGTGATCTCCACGTGACAACGAGATGTAAACAAAATCAATTCGTGTCGCGAAGAAAGAAGAATACTGCTACTGCCAGGCAGACAATCGACCGAAGCCGAAGTCAAAGACAAAGTAAGGTTCGCTAGCTAGTAAGCACAGTAATAAAAAAAAACTCAGATGGGCCAGTGGGCAAGGCCGGGGCAATCCCGCTCCTTTATGGGCTCCCACGCCGAATCAAAGAGGAAGGAGGGTGGTGGTGCATAGAGGGCCAGGGAGTGGACCACCCACGTCACGGAGAGATGGATGGGTGCAGCAGGTGTGTGATACAGATTCATTCTTGTCACTAGCTGAGATTATTAGTCCCTGGGTTTCTTGGCCCGGGCAGAGTTGAACCCACTACGAGTCGCCGCATGTGAGACCTATTCTATTCTACAGTAACAATGGACGACGATGTCAACAATAGCCGCGATTGTAAATCAATTATAACTATTTGTACTCCCAGCCTCCTGATATATATTTATATCTACTATATACCTAGACTACTTTACCTCCACTACTTTATTTGGACCCGCGATTTCGCTGTTTGTGGGTTGGCCGGTGGGCTAGAGGATAACCTGTAGATTGATGCTGGGATTGTTATTTACTACCTGTAGCTCTTGATTTTGTAGTCCAGCTGCTCAAGGAGACAAAAGAGACACCAGCTATAACTTCATGCAGATATAAACCCCACCGCGGCATTCTTCCCCACGAACTCCACTAGAGCCTTAGGCTGCTGAGCGCATCCAAGGGGAAGCCTGTCAAGCGTACTCGCACCCCACTGTGTTAAAAGCGAGCCCGATATCACAAAGCCTTCCCACCAATAGTTTTCGGCTTTGAAAGTTGGGATCGGCCCCTCTGTCTCCGTGTTCCCCTGTCACAACACAAACAAACGAATGATTTTGTGTAACAGGGAAGGGCTCGGTGTAAGCAGGCAGCACCCTTTCCCAGCCAGTTATCCAAACGTGCAATTCTTATCCGATCCAGAGCTCGCTCGGTAACTTAATATATTTCCTTTTCCTTTTCCCCAACTGGCTTTCTCCCCGCGTCACCTGCACGCGAGAAATCGACCGCAGAGGTGAAGAGGATACCTACATAGCACATAGATTGGTCCATAGTACTATTGAGCGTAACTACATGTATCATCTCGATCCTTCAGCCAGGAATTTGTAAATCAAATCCTTAATGCAAGTTCTCAGCTGAAATTGATCTCTTCATGTGCAAGTTCGCCCTAGACCTACCTATCGATATTATGCTGATGCATTTACCCCAGCTTCAGCTGACGGGGGTAATCGGAAGTCGCCGAGTAGTGATTATCAACTTCTCTTGGTCTCTAATTGCGATATCATAGGTTGTATATCGGTCGGTATACAGGCCTCATCACACACGGCAGAGAATTTTTTTCTCTCAGGTTTCTCGGGCGCTATCTAGGTTGGACTGTGTTGTCCATGTCTTACATTAATCATTAGTATGCGTGCGATAACGTGACGAGACACGGGGACGTGCTTTACAACATTACATCATATGCCACAAAATACAGTCTCTAAAGCCGAGAGCTTATGTTTGAATTGTGACTTGAAAAATTATAAGATACCCCCAGTGGATGTAAAATCGAACATGAACCGTGGTTTCGGGTTAAATCTCTCTTGCAATCACGCCAAAAAAAAAAAAAAAAAAAAAAAAGCCATCTGACGCCTGCGAGAGACCTTTAAACCTAGAGCAGATCCTCATGCTGGCTTGAGTGACAAGAGGTTTGAGGGTTTCCGAAGATAAAGCGAAATTCATGCAGCCAAGAACATGATACATTGTTTAATTCACCTTTGGACCTGGAACAGCTTGCGAATTGGCGCTTCCTTGCGGCGATCTCCCCATAGCAAGGCATTCAAAAGGTCAGTGTGATGGTTGGTGTTGCGCTAGTGATTGTATGAGATCGAATGGCAACCAAAGTACTTCTACACATTTAGGATTGGTACAGTCGCTCACCTGCTGACGGCGGGCCCTGCCTGCTGGTTTTGTTTGCAGTAATTTGCTCTTGACGTCCACAGCCTGACTCTGTTATTGGCATTGCATTCCACAAGGAAGAAGAGGCTGAGAATTAAGCTTCGATAAGCTTCATCTAAAAATAGGACCAGGAGCCAGAAAAGAAATGGTACATATTACCAAACCCCAGAGCTATGGCACTCGTTTATTACAAGAAGTAATGTAGTCTTGATAAGCGGAGTGCACCACCGCCTGAGAAGTGTGGCTTGGCCCTAGCCACAGCCCCTCACAAAAGGCAAGTCGAATGCAGGGACGAGACGGGGAGTCCTAACCAGCCACGGTAGATTAGCTCTGTAGACAATACCTGTTCTCTTTTACATCTTCACACTCATTCTTACACCACATTTTTCAGAACTTCCCCGGATAAAATCTCGACAGAATGACGGTACAAGAAATTAATCCTGCCGAAGCTTCCCACGATGGCTACCAGCTCACCGAGAAGGATGCTAAGCAGCTCGAAACCCCCGACGAGAGCTTCAAGCTAATGACCTGGGGGGACCTAAAACTAATTATCGGTTAGTATAGCTTCCGCGATTGACCGAGACGGGTTCTAGGCTAATTAGAAATTACAGAGCAGAATAAGCTGGAGGACCTGAAAAGAGTTCCGTCGGATTTGAGGCGGTATATTTCCTGGTCCCAGAAAACAAGGGGGGAGTACGGTACCATCCAGGCATTCATTTTGAAAGAGCGCCTAGGTTGGAAGGATTTGGAGCCAAGAAACCAAACACCATACGCGTGCGAAGGTTGGATTCCTTTCTCTTTTTTTTTTTTTTTTTTTTTTTGTTAAAGGTAGTGTGGAGGCGAAGCTAAAGGACTTCAATAGAAGATACGAAGGTGCTGATTAATGACTGGCCGTACGGGAATGCACCGGGAATTTGTAGGTTCAGCTCTTTCCTAGACCAGACTTATAGATAATGCTAACATCATATCGTTATGCTTTAGTGCATCTTGTCTGCTGGACAAAGGCTCCAATCGCGACACAAGCGGATTCGGTTCCTGCAGGTGACCTCACGCCTGAATCGAGAAAAATAATAGATGACTACGTGAACCGAACGTTTAAACAACACCTAGGGAAGGATAATGTGCTATGGTTCAAGAACTGGGCCAGTATCCAGAGTGTACGGAGCGTGGAGCACATCCATGTGCTCGTTAGAAATGCCAGTGAGGAGTTCTTAAGGTCAGTGGTCGGAGTAGAGGGCGACGGGGAAATCAAAGGGATTGGTCAACTAGAGAAGGAGAAGGAGATAGGGCTGTGCATCGAGTGATGGACTGTGTTTCAAGATTCAGGAATGAGTCCAGAGCGAGCAAGCAGGAACCAGTAACATACAGGTCGTCGGATATTATAAGGATGCACTGTAGGGATTGGTATAAGCACACTGAATGTGTATTGCCGGACACAAAGGCCCCTAAGAAGCCAGGTCTTTTTTTCTCGTTCAAGAATCATAATTTATTTTATAGATAGAGAGGCGGTAGAAAATGGGGGAATATCATAGGATACCTTAGAATAGAATTTATATAAATATTAAGACGTTTGGGGTTACTATGGGGTGATCGAGGGACACGACTAAGATCACCACCTTTCTTGGTTGATGTATCGCATATGCGTGGGTGCTTTGAGCAAAGCTGGTTTGTGCAGCCTTGTCTGTGAATTGAGGATCCAGAAATTTAGTCACATGTACTGGTGTTAATTAAGTCCTGAGAAATTTTGTGAGCCCGTTGCTACCAAGAATTCTCAGGACTTAATTAATACGTGAGTACATACATATCTATTGCAAAAGACATAGTGGTGTGATATGGTCGGCCAGTATGCGGTGTATCTGTCTTGAACCTTAGGTCGGGGAGACCCTCCTATTGAGAGAGTTTTAATACCCCGCAGACAAACTCGCTCTATAGAATCGAAGCCAAAATAATACCGAATAACTCTTGCAGTTCTCCACGATAGTATGCGATTGTCCATGATGCGCCATTGATCCTATAGTCGGGTAGGAAACTCTCGAAAGTTCATGTTAAGCATTTGACTAATAGAACTCTTTCCACCCCCTAATGGAATTTAAGAAGCCTCGTGAATTGAGCGTAGGATTAAACACGGCTATCAAATTTATTCTAAAGAAAAATTTCGTAAGATAATGTTCGGTGCTCTACTTTTGATGTTGGATGCTATTGTCGTGTGGAGGTTGTTGCGCTCCAGAATTAAGGTGTGGTTTTCTGACTCAGCCGGGCCAAGGCAAAGCCAAACAGACGGATTTTGGGCCAAAAAACCCATACAAATATTCTTGGGAAAAGTGAGCAAGATTCAAGGGGGGTTTGTAGGGTGGTTTTTTTCGGCGAGGGCAGGCCCGTTGTCATGCGGTTTCTCCCTTCCTGCCTCTCCCATTCTTTTTCGCCTGCGCTGTCCTCGTACCCCGTTGATCTGGCCATGCCCTAAAAGACAAGTATAAATACCCTAATACCTTCCCTCTTAGCTGTTCCCTTTCTTCTTCCCTTTTCTTCTTACTACGCCCAACGACACACGATAACTCATCACCAACCCTACGATCATCAACGCGTCTTTTTTTGACAATAAAAACTGCTTTCAACGTAGTACAAGCTTCAACTAACTTACATTCATCATGACTGGACGTAAGTTATCCCTACGATTATCTCTTTCTTTCCCCTCTCCCCTTCACATCCTTGGTGCTGCTCGTTGTCGCTGCGGTCACAAGGTGACGTGAGTGAGCTCGTCGTCACGACGCGTCTCTCCCTCGCAACCCCAGAGCTCTCCATCCATCATCGCAAATAATTCCAACTCGCTAACATGTCTACTATCTAGGTGGAAAGGGAGGAAAGGGTCTCGGAAAGGGTGGTGCTAAGCGCCACAGGAAGATTCTTCGTGACAACATCCAGGGTTAGTTCTCCACTCATCTATTTTTTCGCTTTTATATCTTGTTCTAACTTTTCTTCGCTATAGGTATTACCAAGCCCGCTATCCGTCGTCTCGCTCGTCGTGGAGGTGTCAAGCGTATCTCTGCTAGTTCGTACCCCACATCCCCATAGCTATCGGTTGTGTTGCCGAATACTAACCTCTTCACTAGTGATCTACGAGGAGACCCGTGGTGTTCTCAAGACTTTCCTCGAAGGTGTCATTCGTGACGCCGTCACCTACACCGAGCACGCCAAGCGCAAGACCGTCACCTCCCTCGATGTCGTCTACGCCCTCAAGCGCCAGGGCCGTACCCTCTACGGTTTCGGTGGTTAGACAGCCGGGGGGAATTAGGACAGGTTTCTACCTTTTTTTCTTCATGTACCACCAGTTGTAGTTGTCCTCATTATCTCATAAATCAATTGCGAATAATGGCCTCTTGTATTTGTCTAGTAGTTCCTTCTTTTCTTGCGCTCTTAAAATGAGAGTTATTGAAAAGACAATGATAAAGTCGGAGCCTTTGTTTTCTTGACAATGTTTGTCCTATCCTTTCTTGTTACTGGCTACTTGGGGGGTGCGGGGTGGTGTTCTTTTGCTGTTCTGTATTTCGTGTAATTGGCTAGTTTGAATGGATGCCTGGATATGAAAACCTCCTGCCTGCGCACTGTTCGCTGTCACTATCCAAGAGTTTGTGCGCCTCCGAGCCCTTTCATTCCCCAAACAAAAAGGTGGGGTTCCGGTAGACCCTGAAAAGCCGGTGGGAGAGACCGCTTGTGGTCTATGGCCATTACATACTGTGTGTATATGTGATGCTATACATTCTACACTGCACATTACGTTATAATTGCGCAATTCAGGGCATGAAAATTACTATTGACTCTAAAGCTTTCCGTATTACTCATCTCATGTATCGCATTATCATCCAGATTATTTCTAGAATGGTATATTATTAACTACACCCCCACACACCAGAACAATAGTATAATTATTTTTTTTCTTAAAAAAAAAGGAGATAGGCAAAAAACAGAGGGAAAAAAAAAGTCCACCACTGGGAAAGTCAATTACTGGTACCTGATTTTCTGTCCACCACGCTTCTCGCTCTTCTTCTGGCGATTGCTCATTCCAGCCGTACTTGGGGGCCCCTCCGGCGCCGCTGGCGGCATCCCGGGCATCATGCCCTTCATGCCGCTGTACGTCGAGAACGCCAGGTACACCGCATACACCGGGACAATGGCCTAATCCTCCGTTCCGTTAGCCCACGTCCGTCCCCGCCTCGAACGAAAGAGGGGGGAGAGAAGAGAAGAAACATACCCAAAGCCACCACGCCCACTCGCCCGCCACGCCCACGAGTACCAGGACAACCCACGTCACGTAGACGACATCCCAGAGGTACTCGGTGACGCCCTTTGCGTCAAGATCCTCGCCGGGGGAGCGCAGGTCGCCCGTGTCGGTGTAGGTGGGGCGGCCGAGGCGCTCGAGGTAGTACTCGACCAGCAGGCTGGGTAGCGACAGGAGGATGTACTTTGGCCAGGAGCCGTGGCGGTACAGCAGGCGGTACAGAATGAAGAGGACGTGTAGGGAGGCGGTGATTGTGTGTGTGCGCGTGAGGGCGCTGGCGTTGGCGCGGGCGAGGGATTTGGAGGCTTTCTAAAGTAGGGAGATTGGATTAGTTAGTGGCGAGAGAGATATGGGAGGAGGGGGGGGGCATACGTTTGCCATTTTGTGTGGTTTTTTGTATTTTGGTAAGCTTGTGAGCTTGTGAGCTGGTGTATGAGATGATGAGAACTGTTGGGGAGGGAGAGAAAAAGAAGCAGGGCGCTATCTTATCAGATTGTAATCAATAGCCGTCTTTGGTAAGTCCACCCCCCACAGGCCACATAACAACTCGGAGATACGTTGTTCCGGTAACGACATGTCAGAATTTTTTTGTTTGCAGGAGGGCGGTCGATTCTCGCCGTCTGATTGGTGTGCAGTTTATGGAGGGAGAAGAAAGAAAGGGGGTGGAGGGGGGGGAGTGGAGGGAGTGGAGGGGGCGGAGGGAGGCAGATGGTAGTGGGAAAAAGTGGTTGGTTGGGTCATTGGTAGGCTGACGAGTGATATTCTGTGATCCAGACCTGAGGGTGAAAGACGAATATCCTCTTCTTACACACACCGCTGGGTGTTTGATAGTATACATTGATTAAAGTTGGGACTGGGACAAACCTATTCTTTCGTTTGAGGGGCCAATCCCTCCGAATTGCTTGTAGGGCCCCGCATATAATATCGTACCTACAACATACATACATACGAGACTAATCCACAGCTTCCCACCGAGAGAGTGCCTCTTTATTAGTCCAATGAAAGGACGGACATGAAGAGACTACATAAAGCATGCCATGCCAGATGGAATTATCCTCTCTATAAGAAGCCTATCAATATCACCTGTTGAACGCACAATAAGCAATCTCTCCCCCTCCCTTGTTGTTTGTTTCCCTACAAGCCTTTGTCATTCCGCGCGCACATCCTTGACGGAACCCCGCAGCCCTGCCGGTCCCCGTCCCCTTTCAGGGCGGGGTGGGCAGTGGATATATAATACAGACAAACCCCCCTCCCCCCCCCCTTTACCCCCCGCCATGCCATACATAATAATAACATCGTCACCACCATGAGCACCACGCTACAGGCCCTCCAGGCCGCCATAAAAAATAGCATCCGGAGCCACCCCTACTCCCGGTACCTCCACCACGGCAACAACAGCACAAGATTCAAGGACATCCTCGACGACATCTGCGAGGATGTTATGCGCTTTGGGCGGTTCCCCACAACACGCGCGCAGCTGCTGAGTACTTTCTACCAGCTGCTGGACGGCGGTGAGATACCGCTAATGGAGGGGTACCGCCGGCGTAGGCGGGCGAGGCTGGAGACGAGGCGCCGGAAGAAGTACATGAGGAGGCGTGGGCACACTGCTGCAAGGTAGGAGGGCAAATCTCCTGACCATTTAGGCCCGTTGGTTATGGATAAGCACGGAGAGAGAGAGAGGGAGAGGGAGAGAGAGATGGCTGATATTGCTATTTGATTCTAGCCGTACTACTACTACCACGACTACAACCACCACCACCATCCCCGTCGGCCCCCATCCCCCCGCGGTGCCTCCCCCTCCTGCACGCCCCCGCTCCTCCACGGGCTCCTCCACCTCCCACGCCGAGTCCACGGTTCCGCTGCCCGAGCAGCGCAGCCTCCTCTCCGACGCACACCGCGCCTGCCTATACGCGTGCTTCAACTTCTGCAAGCAGACGCTCCGCACGGACATCACGCGGGGCATCGACGACCCCGTGGCCTCGCAGCTGAGCCTGTCGGTGCTGATCGAGGCCATCATCTCCGCGTACAACAGCGGGCGCCTGGCGCCCGAGCTGATTGACGAGGAGGCTGGCTTCGGGCCGGGGAATGCGTTCGAGCGCGCTGCGTGCGTGGTGGATGCGGTCGTGTGGAAGGGATCCATGGGTGACCGTAGGCTCCTGAGTGTGTTGCAGGCTGCCGAGGAGATTGTGGGGGCGCTCAGAGACGGCGAGAGGGGGGAGAGGATCGATGCGTTGTATAAGAGGGCGGAGAGGATGATTCGAGAGGGTGGGGGAGCACCAGCTGCAGAGGCGGGGGAGAGGATGGAGGAGACTACGGATGATGAGGATAGGTGAGCTCTGATCTCCATTTCTAATTAGAGGGGGAGGGGACATGTATACTGTAGATATTAGAATAAGGAATATTGATATTGATTTTTATTTGTGACATTTTCAGGGCCTTTGACCTTCTCGAGTCCTGATCATAACTTGGGCCTTTTGATACGCTAGGGGAAGATTAAAGAAATAAAATTTTAGGGCAAGTGTGCAATATGCAAATATTCACCAAAATAAATGAGTCTCTGGTGAATGATGAGGCTCGAGATAATGAGCGCACCAGGTTAATTGGCCAGTGGTTGAGGAGGGGCGTACGGATTATTATTTTTTATTTCTTATTTTTTTTTTATTTTTGTCAGGCTGGGTGAAGAGGGGGGAGCGGGGCCAGTGGTGCGATATTGCCATGAATTAAGCATAAAAATGAGTCTGCGGTGTCTTGATCATGAGTAATCACTCGCACCCCCTCGAGTGTCTGATCAGGTGTTGATTGATTGATTGACTGATCGGTAACTGTAAGTTTACCGGGTTAGGTAAGGATATCATTAGCTGGGTCAGATGCTGCACTACGGGGCTGTCGACATGAGACCGCCAGTGGGCGTGTGAGAGTGTATGCGTGTACTTAGGTAAGTGTGTGAGAGCGGCCATCGAGTGATATCCCGTGAAGCACGGCACCCATCTCCACACCAAACCCCAAAACACCAAATTCTCGACAGCATGAATACCTACATACATCCATGATGAGTGGAGGTCTATAGAATATAATCTCTACTCTTGTATCCGTCTGTTCATCTACCTGATCTAGCCACGCCCCACGAGAGCTTGAAGCAGAGAGGGAAGAATAAGAAGAAGAAAACCAGATCCATACCCAAATCACCCCTCCCCAAAACACCACAAAATAAGAAAATATACATATCTCATAAACCATTACCACACCGGCAACCCGTGCAAGCCAACTAACTAAAACTAAGTACAAGTCTGTCCTAGATACTATACACCCAATGACCGCCCCGCCCCGCCCCGCCCCGCCCCGCCCCATCTCCTAATACCCTGCCGCCCGCCCTCCCTTCCTCCACCAATCCGCCACGCCCTCAACCCTCCCGTCGCTCTTCCCCTTCACCGCCTGCAACACACTCCCCGCAGTCTCCCCGCCAACTACAATCACCACGTTATGCCCCCTCTCCTCCAACCCCTCTATGATCCATCCCTCCATATCCCACTCGGCGTTCACCGTCTCCGGTATCAGCTGGTGGTGCAGCCTCGGTGTCTTGATCGTGTCCAGCAGATCCCACCCCCAAAAATACGTCTTCACGATCGCCTCAAACACGCCCGTGACGATCCTGCTCCCGCCGCTACCGCCAACCACAAGGCCGACGTTACCGTCACCCTCGACAATAATAGTTGGCGCCATCGACGACAGCGGTCGCTTGAATGGCTGGATATAGTTATAGACGCTTGGCTCGAGGTCGTAGGCGTTGTTGCGACTCGGGATCGAAAAGTCGTCCATCTGCGAGTTGAGGACGATGCCGGTGACGGGGTCGTGGATCAGCGCGCCAAAGTACAGGTTCACGGTGGTTGTAAGGGAGGCTGCACCGCCGTGCCGATCAAAGACGGAGATGTGCGAGGTTCCCTGAGGGTCCGGAAGCTCGTAGGCGGGCCTGTAGTGCGACCAGGGATACGTCTGGGTGCTGGAGATGTTGTCGCGCACGGAGGCTGCCCACTGTTTGGTGGTGATCTCGTGGATGCGCGGGTGGTTGGCGGCGACGAGGGGGTCGGTGGGATCCCCGAGCTCGGTGCGGCCTGCGGAGAGCCATTTCATGACTCTGAAAGATGGGAGCATTAGTACTTTCCCTTAGTATATATATATGGGCGCGGATATGTACTTACTCTACCAGATAATGGTAGGAGACCGGGTCTTGGGGGTCTCTCATGTTAAGGCCTTCGGCGATATTGAGCCCTTCAATCAGTGCCGGTCCACTATATATTGAGGTAATGAAATATAAATTTTAATCCGACGCTCTTTATAAAACACACACACTCTCTCTCTCTATATATATATATAATATATATATAATTTCCTACGAAGAGGGCACACGTACCTGCAGGGCTGCTGACAAGTAATAATCTCCATATCATCAATTATAGTCTTCGCCGTTTCCTCCACGACCGTAAAGAACTTTCCAAAATCCTCCTCCGTCAGAATCCCCCCATTATTCTGTACAAACTCCGCCAGCTGCGTCGCAATAGTGCCGTTATAGAACTCACGCACACCCTTATACGTATCGCCGCTCCCCGAGTCGCGGGCCTCCTCCGCCGCCGCGATGATCTCAAGAGTATCCGCATACCTCTCCCGCCGCATGACCTCCCCCACCTGTAGCAGCTCCCCCGTCTCGTCCGAGAAGAGGTAGCTCCACGCCCCTCTGTGGGCCTCGAAGAAGGCCGCCTTGTTCTGTATGTGCCACGCAAGCTTTGGCGTCACCGCGACGCCCCCGCGACACAGCTCGATGCTCGGCGCCCACAGCTCGTGCCATGGCAGCTTCCCAAACATGGCGTGCGCAGTTGCGTACCCGTCGACTTCACCCGGGATCCCGACGGCAAGCCCCCCGACCCGCGCGTCCACGGGCTCGCCGTGGTACATGTCGCGCGAGGCGGCGCCGGGCGCCATCTCACGGAAGTTGAAGGATTTGGAGTCACCATATTTAGTGCGGATGACGAGGAAGCCACCGCCGCCGATGCCACTGGAGAAGGAGTCGACGACGCCGATGCAGACTCCCGTAGCTGTGGTGGTACTTTGTGGGTTAGCTACTGATACTACTACTACTATCACCACTTCCGTAACTACTGGGCTGGTAATATATATATAGTATATATATATATATTTTATATTGGCCGTGGTGGAGGAGAGTCAGGACATACCAATGATCGCATCGACAGAGTTTCCGCCCTTCTTCAAAATGTCGACACCAATCTCCGAGCAGACCTCGACATCGGAAGAAACAACCCCATGCTGCCCGTTGACGAGGATATCATCTATTATATTGTCCACCGCAGCATCAGCATCCTCCGAACAAGAAACAAAGACGACAAGAAACCCACTCACCACCCCCGGCCTCGTTCTCCCAGAATATAACCCCGAACCCCACCGCAAACACCATCAGCACCGCCACGAGCGAGATGGTCATGGGCAGCCGCATCCACGTCGCCTCACTGCCATAGTCGCTATATACCCTGCTGCTGCCACTGGTACTGGTGGTGCGCCGGCGCCCGCGCGCGCTCGCTGTGGCCGGGTACGGTAGGGATTTGGAGAGCATGGCTTGCTGCGAGTCGTCGCTCTCCGGGCTCGGGTCCCAGTAGTCGGGGGACTGGGAGCGCGAGACTTCGGGCGAGAAGCGGACACGGGTGGGGTGGGGGCGGCCGCTCATCGTTCTGGGAGTAGTAGCTAGAGCTGCTGCTGCTGCTGGAGCAATTACAGATGGGTGGGGTAGAGGGTTAGATCTCCACTGTAGCTGGAGGAGGGGAAGGTATAGATGGAGGTGAGTGATATCTGCTCGATACTAATACCGAGCTCTACAGTGAAGTTGGGGCTCTCGATATTGATTTGACCGAGGCCGAGAGTCTCTCTGGGTGATAGTAACCAGCACGAATAAACAAAACTGTGGTGAGAATGATGATGATGATGATGATGATGGTTATTGACAATGTGCTGCAGTATTTACCTCCATGTTCAAGACTAGTTGTTATCTACATGTGTGTAGTTACAGAGAGGGGTTCGGGGAAAGCCGCGAAAAAAGAAACCTCAGCTCTCTCCCCCACTGTCTCTCCCTGGCTCCGTCTCCGCCTGTCCCTGTAGACTGTCCCAGACTGTCTCTGTCTGTCTGTCTCTATCTCTGTGGGCTCTCTCTCTCGTCCCTTCTTTGCAGCTGGAGGTTTGGGTCCTCAAAACTACATGGCTACAAGCTATGTAGAAGTACCTAGACGTATGCAACAGATATCAACTGCCCCGCTCTACATCTCCTCTGACCTGTAGATATGGCCGTGTGAGGTCTCTGTAAATGGCATTATTAGACTAAACCCTAATCCACTCACCACCTGTCGCGTGACACCGAAAGGGACGAACGAATGACTTCTTCTCCCTTCGCAAACCTTCGATAACCGCCCAATCATTTGTTTCGATGCGCCGCCCATGTAAGTCATGTATGTTGTAGATCAGCTGCGATAGGTAGCTGAGCTTATCGGCGGCGGTAAAATAGAGCTCTTTCCGTAGATAGGGCGGTGTCCTAATGCGGGTTAGGCCCATGTCTGCTTTGTCAGATCTGACATGGGTTGATACATTTGTAGGTCCGGTATTAACAAGGCGGGAGAGTCGATCATGAGTAGCGAACAGAGTAGCGGACTGGATTCTGTGTTGTCTCCCCGTGGCAGATAGAGTTAAAAAGTGCACACCTACTTGTGCTGAAAGGAAATTTCTCGAAACAGCTCTTGCAGCTTGACGTGACATCACTGACAGGCAAGCTAGCTAGCATCGAAGGCGAAGGAAACCAGGAGAGTAATACAATTCCAGTAGATACAGTAGGTACAGTTACGTAGGATACCAAGGTAATCGCATCTATAAATAGTCGACTTCTTCTATACAGTGTCACTGGTTAATCAAGAACACTCGCGGGAGAACGCAGGAGAGAGAATTTCTGACGATTGCCTAGAAAGAACCTCTAAGGGTACATGTAATTGCCAGCTAGTGTTCTCTAGAGCCTACATGTCCACTCTATAATCATTGACAAAGTCATAAAAGCATTGGATGATGGACGCCCTGATCGATCGGGCAGAGGTCACAGCTACATACATGTATATATAGCTAGCACTCCCTCCTTCCTTTTTCTGCAGTTTGATAGTCAAAATTACACTTCGATTTGATCTCCGTGTCAAGCTATATCGTCTCTACCATTCTACCACCCTCGTATGGAAACACGATTTGGTATGTAGTCCTCCTCCTCGGTTCCCGATCGTATCGTATCTCCAGCCTATAGTGCCGGGCAGACTAGATTCCAGACCTCCTATATCGATATATATATATATATAGCAAAGCCCTGGTTGCCTTAGATCTGGCATAAGACGCATCACCGGAAATCACTCGCATTGTCTCATCCAATAAGACTGTCTGACAAGCCTAACTAGGAACCTTGTCAGAGCGCCCTCGCCTTGGTATTGGGTCCCTGGAAATCCATCTCCAGAACCCCGGATTGGAAACCGTACCAGGTTACATGCTTCTTTACCTCGAGTCGATACGAGATGCTTGAATATGATGATGACATGCTCAGCTAGAATAGTAGATGCGGCTCACCCATACATACCGGGGGGCCAGGTAATTTTGGTGTTTCGCTTAGTAGTTACTCTGCGTCTGAGGACCCGGCTGCGATTTTTCGGTATGATGGTGATTACTCATGTAATGTAAAGTATCTCGGACTGCACTCTGCCTACTGTGGGAGAGAGATTGGCGATTCTCCCAACAGCGCACCGATACCAGGGCTGCCCAACAGAAAGAGCAGGAAAACAAATTCAAACCAGACCAAGGAAATGAAGGATCGGGCGCCGCGACAAGCAGAAGTGTATATAGAATAGAATTACCTATGTCTTACTTCATATACATTTGGCAGCCTGCATACATGGTTTTACTTATGTCAGCAGCAGCATCCCCAAAGATCATCTCTGTTTCCCGATGCCCTGCCTGCCCCTGATGCAGTGATATGCATACAAGAGAAGAAAAAAAACTCTATGATATCAAATCGCGCACCCCACGTAGCTATCTCGGGCCATCCAGGGACGAACAGAGGTTGTTTATTTACGGCCCCCCCAAGTGTTCTATGGTAAGAAAGAAAAAAAAAAAAGGTCCCTTACTCCTCCGGGTGCCTACATGTACTTGCTTGCTGGTAGAGCTTGTGTGCTTTACGCGGATCCCTCTAGGCTACTAGCGCTCCTGGAAGTATTTTGCCAAGACCCGCGATTGACCCTATCGACCGACAGGGCCCTCGGCCCCTCCCCTCCCTCCCCTCCCCCTCCTGCACTATGGGTGGAAAATCCCCAACGTTTTTTTTTTCTCGAGAATTCGCCCCAACATGTTGCCCCTAGTCCCGTTCCTGATGGTGGGGCAGGCGCAACAGAAAGCTTTTTGGGCTGTGCAGTAGAGCAGAGTTCGAGAAGGAAGGGGGAAAGAGTTGAGTAAAAGAGAGAGACAAATAAAGTCTCAAAGAGGGCTGGTTGGGAGAGCTAATAGAGGGGTCTCTTTTTGGTGGGAGGGGGGGGGGTTGGTTTCCTATCTAGGAGCTATGACAGACTGGCAGATACCCCAAGTAGACTTCTGACTATATTTTCTTTTCGCAAGTGAAGAGAGCAGAGTAGAAAAACGTAAAAAAAAAGGTACCAACCAACCAACCAACTGATTCCCATAGCCGGAGTATTTCACTGTGTTTCCTTTTTCTTCTCCGGGACTGTGGTAGTAAGTACTTGGGTGGTAGTACCACACATCACACACCCCTGCCGTAAAACAGAGCCCCGCAAAAAACAATTCCCTATCATTTTGTTGGTTGGGCCTGGCTAGCTCTCTTTCCCTCAACGGAGAGGAGACATTTCTTGTCTCGACCATTTAGTACTTCAATAGGCCCCAACCCTCCTACCCCCCCCTCCCACCTCGTTCTTATTCATCTCTCACCCATCATCTCCATCTCTCTTTTTTCTATTCCCTCCAGCCAATCCAGCTTGTAAGTGTCAATCCCCCCCCGCCCAAGTCATAGTGCAAAGTACAATTATCCTCACATTATATCCTTACTAGTTTTTTTTCCTCCCAACGAACGAACGTTACGCTATCCTACAACTCACCTCACGAAAGCTTCCCATCCCATCAATACCTCCTACGATAATAGCTTCCGTGGTTTTAGGAGCCACATCCACCAAGATAAAGAGATAGAGATTAGAAGAGGAAGAAAAAAAAACACCCGCCAACATACCCCAAATCTACATATACATATACATATCATAGAATGGCATCAGACTCAACTGCTACCGCCGCCGCCATCATGCGGACGACTGGAACGGCAGGCCAGCCCGGGGGGAAGGACAAGATAGTGACGCCGAGCTACTCAAAGAAGTTCAATCTGCCGACTCACTTTCTCGGAGGCAATTCGTTAGACGTTGCTGCGCCCAGTGCGGTCAAAGACTTTGTTGCGTCCCATGATGGACATACTGTCATTGAGAAGGTTGGTTGTTGATGATGATGCTATTGGAGAGCTATTATATATATTGGGCGGGGATTGGGGGTTGGACTTTGAGAAAAGGGAAGGGGCTAATAAATTGGGCGTTGTTCTAGGTTCTTATTGCAAACAACGGTATTGCAGCCGTAAAGGAAATCAGAAGTGTGCGTAAATGGGCGTACGAGACATTTGGTGATGAGCGGGCAATCCAGTTCACAGTTATGGCTACGCCAGAGGACCTGCAGGCGAATGCGGACTACATTAGGATGGCGGACCAGTATGTTGAGGTCAGTATCCAGCTTTCCCGTTCCCTTCCCTTAGCCCGATGAAAACACCACCCGGTTGAAATTCGCCAAATTGAGATATACTAACTCTAAAATATATATCCGGTTTATAGGTCCCTGGTGGCACAAATAATAATAATTATGCAAATGTCGAGTTGATTGTAGATGTTGCCGAGCGTTTTGGGGTCCACGCTGTGTGGGCTGGATGGTGGGCACAATTCCCCTCTCACCCCCCGCCCCATCCCCATCCCCCACAATCGCGATACTAATCTGTAAAATTATAGGGGACATGCGAGTGAGAACCCAAAGTTACCGGAATCCTTGGCGGCATCAAAACACAAGATTGTCTTCATTGGGCCTCCCGGCTCGGCGATGCGATCACTCGGGGACAAGATCTCCTCCACGATTGTTGCGCAACACGCCGAGGTGCCCTGTATTCCATGGAGCGGGACCGGCGTCAAGGAGGTCGTTGTGGACAAAGAGGGTCTGGTCACAGTGGCGGACGACATCTATGACAAGGGTTGCACGCACTCTGCCGAGGAAGGTTTGGCAAAGGCCCGAGAGATCGGGTTCCCCGTCATGATCAAGGCATCGGAAGGTGGTGGTGGAAAGGGAATCAGGAAGGCGGAGTCTGAAGAGAACTTTGCCAGCCTCTACAGCCAGGTTGCCAATGAGGTGCCAGGATCCCCAATCTTCATCATGAAGCTGGCCGGCAATGCTAGGCATTTGGAGGTTCAGCTGTTGGCGGATGAGTACGGGAACAACATTTCGCTGTTTGGTCGTGATTGTTCAGTTCAGAGACGACACCAGAAGATCATTGAGGAGGCGCCCGTCACTGTTGCGAACCCCGCCACTTTCAATGCTATGGAGAAGGCTGCCGTACGACTGGGTAAACTTGTTGGATACGTCTCAGCGGGTACTGTCGAGTACCTCTACTCCCACTCGGATGACAAGTTCTACTTCTTAGAGCTTAACCCCCGTCTCCAGGTCGAGCACCCCACTACCGAGATGGTTACCGGTGTCAATCTTCCCGCTGCCCAGCTCCAGATTGCTATGGGTCTTCCCCTTCACAGGATACGCGATATTCGTCTTATGTACGGTGTTGACCCTGCGTCTACTGGCGAGATCGACTTTGATTTCTCAAAGGAAAAATCACACCTGACCCAGCGAAAGCCGGCCCCCAAGGGTCACACCACAGCTTGCCGTATCACCTCCGAGGACCCTGGTGAAGGCTTCAAGCCCTCTAGCGGTATGATGCACGAGCTTAACTTCAGGTCTTCCTCAAATGTATGGGGTTACTTCTCAGTCGGTACTGCTGGTGGAATCCACTCATTCTCAGATTCACAATTTGGACACATTTTTGCATATGGAGAGAACCGAGGCGCCTCTAGGAAGCACATGGTGGTGGCCTTGAAGGAATTGAGCATTCGTGGTGATTTCAGGACCACCGTCGAGTATCTCATCAAGCTCCTTGAGACTCCGGCATTCGAGGACAATACTATCACAACTGGATGGCTTGACGAGCTGATTACAAACAAACTCACCGCCGAGCGACCCGACACCATGTTGGCTGTAGTCTCTGGTGCTGTTACAAAGGCGCACGTCGGCAGCGAGGCATGCATGGCTGAGTACAGGACCTCATTGGAAAGGGGCCAGGTTCCGGCGAAGGATATTCTCAAGACTGTTTTCCCTATCGACTTCATCTACGAAGGCAAGAGATTCAAGTTCACCGCGACAAGGTCGAGCTCGGATTCCTACCATCTCTTTAGTAACGGCTCAAAGTGCAGCGTCGGCGTACGAGCACTGTCAGACGGTGGTCTCTTGATCCTGTTGGGCGGACGAAGTCACAATGTCTACTGGAAAGAGGAAGTTGGCGCTACCAGAGTGAGTGTTGATAGCATGACCTGTCTCTTGGAGCAGGAGAACGACCCCACGCAATTGAGGACACCATCCCCGGGAAAGCTCGTCAAATTCCTTGTAGAGAACGGAGAGCACGTCAAGAGAGGCCAAGCATTTGCGGAAGTTGAAGTTATGAAGATGTACATGCCACTTCTTGCCCAAGAGGATGGACATGTTCAACTCATCAAGCAGCCAGGCGCCGTTCTCGAGGCTGGTGACATTCTTGGTATCTTAGCTCTTGATGACCCCAGCCGAGTCAAGCACGCCACGCCTTTCGATGGCCAGCTCCCCAACTTTGGAGCTCCTCAAGTCGTGGGCAGCAAGCCTCCCCAGAGGTTCGCTCAGCTCAATACTATCTTACGCAACATCCTCGACGGGTATGACAACCAGGTCATCATGGCCACTACCCTCAAGGAGCTCATCGAGGTTCTGAGGGACCCTGAACTCCCATACGGCGAGTGGTCTGCTCAGTTCTCGGCCTTACACAGCAGGATGCCACAGAAGCTTGATGCGCTCTTCTCCCAGATCACCGACAGGGCAAGAGCCAGGAAGGCTGAGTTTCCTGCAAAGGCGTTGCGCAAAGGTCTCGAACGTTTCTTGGATGATCATGTTCAGCCCGGCGATGTCGATCTCTTGAAGTCGGCATTGGCGCCCCTCATAGCCATTATGGATTCATATGCAGAAGGTTTGAAAGCACACGAGCTTACAGTTTTCTTGAAGATCATGGAGCATTATTGGAATATTGAGAAGCTCTTCTCTGTAAGAATTCCTGCAGATTTATTCTTTCCACTTATTTTTGGAAACAATGCTAAACAAATATATATATAGGGCGCAAACACCAGAGACGAGGACGTTATTTTGAAGCTTCGAGATGAGAATAAGGATGACATCAACAAGGTTGTCCAGGCAGTTCTCTCACACAGTAAGATTAGCTCTAAGAACAACCTTATCCTCGCCATCTTGGAGGAGTATCGCCCCAACAAGCCTGGGAATGGACCCATCGTCAAGTTCTTCCGCCCAATCCTCAAGAAGCTCACTGAACTGGACTCCCGCCCCTCCACCAAGGTTGCCCTCAAGGCCCGTGAGGTCCTCATCCAATGCGCACTGCCATCTCTGGAAGAGAGGGCAACCCAGATGGAGCACATCCTGCGTTCTTCCGTTGTAGAGTCAAGATATGGTGAGACCGGATGGGAGCACCGAACACCTTTGCTTGACACCTTGAAGGAAGTCATCGACTCGAAGTATACGGTCTTCGATGTTCTTCCAACCTTCTTCGCCCACGCTGACCCTTGGGTTTCCCTTGCTGCTTTGGAGGTCTACGTTCGCAGGGCTTACAGGGCCTATGAGCTGCACATAGTCAACTATCACAATCTAGACTCAGAGCCCCCATTCATGGTTACCTGGGACTTCCAGTTGCGAAAAGTTGGCGTTACCGAGTACGGAATGACCCAGCCATCAGCTCCTGTTACCCCCACTGTTGAGCGCAGCGAATTTAAGCGCATTGGGTCGATCAGTGACCTCTCGTTCTTGGTAGGCAAATCAGAGGCTGAGCCCGTACGTAAGGGTGTTATTGTTCCTGTTACCTTCTTAGACGAGGCCGAGGAATTCCTTGGCAGAGCTCTCGAACTCATCCCGCGTGGAAAGGGAGGCAAGAAGACTACGAAGGAAGGCCACATGCCTAGCCTTGAGGGACGTAGAAAGGCACATACCCTCAGCGCAATTGAAACTGAAGAAGATGAGATTCTCTCGGCGGTGTGCAACGTTGCAGTCCAGGATGCCGAGTCTATGGATGACAAGAACCTTATGGAGAGGATCCTACCTCTCATTAACGACTTCAAGTCTGAGCTCCTCTCACGAAACATCAGGAGAATCACATTCATTTGCGGCCACAAGGATGGTTCCTACCCAGGCTACTTCACCTTCCGTGGACCCGAGTACAAGGAAGAGGAGAGTATTCGTCACATCGAGCCGGCCTTGGCCTTCCAGCTTGAGCTTGGAAGATTGTCGAATTTCCAAATCAAGCCAGTATTTACTGAGAATCGCAACATCCACGTCTACGAAGCTTACGGCAAGGAGGTCCAGAGTGATAAGAGATACTTTACCCGCGCTGTTGTCAGAGCTGGTCGTCTGCGTGATGAGATCCCTACTGCAGATTACCTCATCTCCGAGACTGATCGCTTGGTCAATGATATTTTGGACGCTTTGGAGATTATCGGAAACAACAACTCTGATCTCAACCATATCTTCATTAACTTCACTCCTGTGTTCCCTCTGAGCCCCGAGGAGATTGAACCTGCTCTTGGTGGATTTATTGAGAGATTTGGAAGACGCCTTTGGAGACTTCGTGTTACTGGAGCTGAAATCCGTATTATCTGCACTGACCCCAAGAGCGGACTTGCCTACCCACTTCGTGTTCTCATTCAGAATGTTTCTGGTTATGTCATTCAGGTCGAGATGTACGCAGAGAGGAAGACTGAGAAAGGTCAATGGGTGTTCCACAGCATTGGCTCCAAGCCCGGATCCATGCACCTCCGTCCAGTCAACACCCCATATGCTGCTAAGGAGTGGCTTCAGCCCAAGAGATACAAGGCCCACCTTATGGGAACTCAATACGTGTATGATTTCCCTGAGCTTTTCAGGCAGGCGATCCACCAGAGCTGGTTGAAGACCGCAAAGAAGGTCTCTTCATTCAAGGAAAAGATTCCTCAGCTCACAGAGTGCCTTGACTACAACGAGCTTGTCTTGGATGACCAGGGTGGCCTTACTGAGGTCCAGAGAGAGCCGGGTACCAACACCCACGGTATGGTTGGTTGGGTAGTTACTGCAAAAACCCCCGAGTACCCCAAGGGCAGGAAGTTTGTCATCATTGCCAACGACATAACCTTCAGGATCGGTTCTTTCGGACCTGCAGAAGATAGGTTTTTCCACAAGTGTACCGAACTAGCGAGAGCGATGGGTGTTCCTAGGATCTACCTTTCTGCCAACTCTGGTGCAAGAATTGGTATGGCTGAAGAGTTGATCCCCCACTTCTCGGTTGCCTGGAACGAGGCCGACAAGCCCGAGGCTGGTTTCAAGTACCTTTACCTCACCCCTGAGGTGCACAAGAAGTTCGCGGAAAGGAAGCAGAAGACCGTCATCACAGAGCGTATTACCGATGATGACGAGGAGAGATATAAGATCACCACCATTGTTGGTCAAGAAGATGGTTTGGGTGTTGAGTGTTTGAAGGGCTCTGGTTTGATTGCTGGTGCAACTAGCAAGGCCTACGAGGACATCTTCACACTCACCCTTGTCACTTGCCGCTCCGTTGGTATTGGTGCCTACTTGGTCAGGTTGGGTCAGCGTGCAATCCAGATTGAAGGACAGCCTATTGTAAGTTCGGGTTTGTGGGTTATGCGCGAAATTACTTGCTAATCATTTATTTTTAGATTCTCACTGGTGCCCCTGCCATCAACAAGCTTCTTGGTCGTGAGGTTTACACTTCTAATTTGCAATTGGGAGGCACCCAGATCATGTACCGCAATGGTGTCTCTCACTTGACTGCCGAAGATGATTTCGAGGGTGTGCAGAAGATTGTTGAGTGGATGTCGTTCGTTCCTGAGAGAAAGGGTGCTCCTGTGCCTGTTTCCCCGTCCAACGATACCTGGGACCGTGATATCACTTTCGTGCCGCCACAGAAGAACCCTTATGATGTCAGATGGCTTCTTGCCGGCAAGGATGAACTCTCCGGTCTTTTCGACAAAGGCTCCTTCCAAGAGACTCTCAGCGGATGGGCCAGAACGGTCGTTGTCGGTCGCGCTCGTCTTGCTGGTATTCCTGTCGGTGTCATTGCTGTCGAGACCCGTTCAGTTGAGAACATTACTCCTGCGGACCCTGCCAATCCAGATTCGACTGAGATGGTTACCCTTGAGGCTGGCCAGGTTTGGTACCCCAACTCTGCCTTCAAGACTGCACAGGCCATCAATGACTTTAACCGCGGAGAACAACTCCCCTTGATGATTCTTGCCAACTGGCGTGGTTTCTCCGGTGGTCAGAGGGATATGTATAATGAGGTCCTCAAGTACGGTTCCTTTATCGTCGATGCCCTTGTCAAGTACGAGCAGCCTATTTTCGTTTACATTCCTCCTTACGGCGAGCTTCGTGGTGGATCTTGGGTATGTTCCCTCATTCTTATAATATATTTAGTGCTTTGGCTAATTCTGGTGATCAGGTGGTCGTTGACCCCACTATCAATGCTGATATGATGGAGATGTACGCTGATGAGGAAGCCCGCGCTGGTGTCCTTGAGCCCGAAGGTATTGTCAACATCAAGTACCGCCGTGACAAGCAGCTCGACACTATGGCACGCCTTGACCCCATCTATGGTGATCTCCGCCGCCAGCTTGCCGACAAGAACCTCAGCCAGGACGAGCAGTCTACCCTTAAGGTGAAGATGGTCGAGCGCGAGAAGCTACTCATGCCCGTCTACGGACAAATCTCTCTCCAGTTCGCCGATCTCCACGACACACCAGGCCGCATGCAAGCCAAGGGAACCATCCGTATGCCCCTACAATGGAAGAACGCCAGGCGTTTCTTCTACTGGCGCATCCGCCGTAGATTAAACGAGGAACTCTTCTTGAAGAAGATGGCTGTCGCAGACAAGGGCTCCACCAGGGCTGAGAACCTGGAAAGATTGAAGATGCTCATTGTGGCCGACGGCGAGAGTACCCTGTTTGACGAGAACGACCGCTTGGTTGCGTGCTGGTATGAGGATAATAGGAAGGATGTGCTCTCCAAGATTGAGGGCTTGAGGCAAGATGGAGTCGCAAACCAGGTCGCATCTCTCATCCAGAAGAATGGCAACAGCGCCTTGAAGGGTGTTGCTGCTGCTCTCGGGAAGCTCAGCGAGAAGGAGCGTGACGAAGTCATCAAGTTACTTGCTCAGTCAAAGTCTCCATAGGGATTGTGGTACCACCTTCGCGCCAACTTGTTATCACTCTATTGTTTGATATCATATGGACTGCTTCTGTCCATAATTATTCTCGGGATTTTATGATTGGTCACGTCTAGTCTATGTATTCGGAGATGAGTTATGGATGTCTTTCTTTTTGCTTATGATTTTCTTGTGTTTCTTCTTTCTCTTTAAATGTTTTCTTATGTTCTTGGCTTGTCTTCACTTTTTTTTTCTTGGCATTCTACATTCTATATTCTTGCTCTACTGCATTTTACTTTACTTTTTTTTAAGAAAAACATAACAGAGAAAAGGGACAAAAATAGACTTGATTCAATCTTGTTAGCTATGAACAAAAAGTAGAAGAAGAAGGGAGATCATGCTGAAAGTGCCAAAAGCCACCACTCAATCACAGCCACCATCCCCTCCCTTAGCCAAACCCTGCCCCCTATTCTTGCGGAGTCAATCCGTTGCTGACCATGTGGAAATGGATCGTACGCTGGAGAAGAGAACCGCCCGCGGCGAACATCGGATGGTCGTTGACGGGGACTGGTACAATCGGGTCGTGGATCACTGGTCTGACATGTTTCATGATTGCTTGAGCGACTTTTGGGTTCTTTTTGAGGAAATCCTCGAATCGCTGCAAGTCAACATAGTTATTGATCCTGAAGGCAATCTTCTTAACCATAGTGTCACGGAGAGTGTCGGGCTCCTGGCCATGATTGGCAGTAAGGTATTCCAGTAACTCGATGTCATGACACGGAAGAATCTCGTCCCGCTTCTCCCACAGGAGGTTTTTGATATGAAACGTCGCGTTGTTCTGCAGTTCGTGGGCCAAGAAGTGCTCCGCCATAGTGTAGACGTGGGCGTGGTAGATGAGAGGGTTATGGCCGTCACGGAAGGTCTCTGTCATATTGTAGTCGCCGTTCTGGATCCATTCAACAAAGTGCTTGAGAGTTCTGGGGGTCTCCTTGAGTATGACGATGTTGTTGTGAATGCAGTTTTCCACGATTTGCCGGTGGAGGTAGGGGAGATTGTAGTGGAGGACACCCTCATGGACCATAAAAACGTGTGTGTGAACATCCCCGACGGCCCGCAGCTCAAATTGCCTCCCTAGAAAAGGTTGGACTCTAATTCTCACGTCAGTAACCATATTTAACGGACAAGGTGGGGCACAAACTGGAGGTAATTCTGGAACCATCCCGGGGAGTGGAGAACGCTTCTACACCAATGACCAGCCATTATTATGTTAGATAGCTGGGTGTGGGGGTAAGCGTTGGAGTTGAGGGTGGAGATGAGGGGATAAGGGTTTTAATGATTATGGGTGGTATGGGATGAAGATCGAGCCGCGGTTGTTGGAGGATGTGCGTACCTGGTGTTGGAATCCATCATAATTTATCACTCGGTCTACACATTTATTGCCTTCCACATCCTCCCTTGATCTAAAGCTCCCAATACAAGAGATACAAGCAATACCAATCACCTAATTCAAAGGGGAGACTAGTACTCCCAATGCTTTACGGGTCGAGGACTGCGTCAGGCGCATGGTTATTTCCCTTCGCTCCTTTTGCCTTCTGTTGATAACTATTGTAAGATCATAAGCCTTGCATAGATTTCCCTTCTGCGTATCCTACCTATCAATGGCTGCTCATCACCGAGACATGTCAACTCTACAAGTTTTTGCACTATCCAGCCCTTTTCCTGGATCAGGTTCTATGGTCGCAAGGCCTTCGATGGTGAGGGTAGGTGTAGGCTTGGCCTTAGAACACAGTTGTGAAGACATTAACGCTCGACCATACACACATATATATGGCAGTTTTAAGCCTTATATAAATCCCATGGTCCGTTGATGCTGACTCCCCTATAACAGAGGAATTAAATTTGTATGGGAGATCTATTATTTGGTGAGATAACAAGATCTGTTAGTAAGGCCGCACTAAACCTACCCCCCTAGGGGGGTCAGCATTTTACTAACGGACAACGGGATAGCCTTTCTGCCCTCCCAGCCTTAGCGCTTTTCAACTCGTTTGTAACTCTCTGTTTAGTATAGTCCTTATAATCTTTTAGCCTTATGATAGTTTGTGAAGTAATACCTAGAGGAGAAAGAGGAGAAGCTCTGGAGTGGGGGCCCGGGGGTTATACCCCCCTCCTCGCTCGCTATGAAAACGTAGATCTAACCATGCTTTCCATGTCAACACCAATTTCAAGCTTGTAGCTACGATGGTAGTACAGCCACTCTTCAAAAGTGTTCGTGATTCAGATATAGGATGTCAGTGCCAAATGTGGCTTACAGAGTTGAATCCAAGAACTCAAATGTATTCATAGGGTTGTAGGGGCCTTGTAACAGCATCGTGAACATCTAGTATTGATTTTAGCCACCACTGATGGCTTGAGACTTTAAACATCTCAATGCACAGTTTGGTAACTGACTTGAATTGGACATGCCATTCTTTAAATCTGAATCACGAACACTTTTGATGAGGGGCTGTACGTATTCGGTGGTTAATAAAACCTTAGCACCAACCACTAACAGCACATAGTACAATAAAGACAAGACAACTTTATCATAATCAAATAGGTGGGTCATATGTCCCAAAACTAGCCCTCATTAAGCTATCTTACCCATAAGTACCCTCTTATATCGCTGCACTAATGTAGTTAATTCGACCATCCTAATGATCAAAAACCTAGGGTTAAACATAAATCTTCAAGTATAATTCAAGCACCCCGGTTCTGCCACAAGATTTCCCCCAACCTATAACCAAATTTAAGTACAGATTGCTTACAATGAATGATACTATGTTGACCTGTAAAGTAACGTCGTGGGCGGCCCACGCTCACCAAGTTAAATCAAGTCAATTAACAACTAGTATGGATCCTCGAACAATCTCCAGATCCCCCCTCAATCGAGACCTATTAACTATAAATAATTATGCTTACATATCATTAAGAATTAATAGATTAACTAATGCCACCTGCTTCATAAATGCAATTTCATCATAAGGTATCACTCGTAGGGTTAGGGTTCTCCGCTATTTGGAAAGATCACTGTCCGCAGACAAAGCTCTCTTTTCTGTCAAGGACCAGTCCCTCCTGAGTCTAGTTGTTTCTCTTACCCGCTCTCTAGTACTCAAGCACCTCGGCTTTATCTCCTTTTAGTTTTGGGAGAGTGGGTGAAAACACCGTGAGATAGCCATATACCCCGGGTAGATTCAATTGGCCCTATTTACTTCTATTTCAAATATTTTTATACTTTCATATCCTTTACCTGTTGAATTTGTACTAGATACATGACTAAATATATGGGCTACGTATGCTAGAACAGCGTGTACCCACGGCGAAAGCATACCAAGCCGGTGGCACATCAACATATCCTAAATGGAGTGTATCAAAAACAGAACAGCCCCGGTCTTCTATTAATCCATCTTTCTCTCCTACCGCCCAATGGTTTGGTCTTTATGGAAGTCATTTGAACTCAATACCCTTTACAGCATCAAACTAGTACTCTCTCTCACTGTGTGTGGTGTGTGCCTCTAGTCGCTTGCATAGTTAGTTAGAACAGAAGTCAAGTACACTAAGCAAGCAGTGAGTAACTCTAATAGTCTTTAAATTTACAGTGTAGATAACTAACATTTTTCAAATTTCACATTTCCACACTACGCAAAAAAAACAAAATAGCTATTACGGCTTTCAAGCACATATATTTCCATATCTATGAAACCAATAACCCCAAAAAAGAACCTTAATGATGATAGAAGCACTATGTTCTACCAAGGGCCCAGGTGCTCATATCAGTCCTCGATCAGGAACCTGCAAACATCATACGAAACCCATCCACAAGTTTCAAGCTCGTCCTATAGCTACTCCTTATCCCTTATCAGATCAGGCTTAAGCGCTCAACCCTCCCCCCAGCACCGCCATTGGCTCGGGTACGCGCAGCGGGAACTCACTTTAGTCTCTACTTGGCTCCGTGGGTCTCTCTCTACAAAACAAAGGAAAATAGGGGGGGGGGGGGGAATACCAGGAAACCCTCAAGCTCATCTCAAGTATATGTCTGATGTCTGTACGGATGCGGAGCCATGGAACCATATCAATTGGCCATAGCCCATCATAATCAACACTCTCCTCCAGCATGTACTTTTTTCCCTGGTTTCCAATACCATCTCTATTCCAATGCGAACTAGATGCTATAACCTTCCCAACTCTAGGACGACAATTTTTTGCACGGATTATCACTCGCCCCTTCCCCTCCCCTCCTCCCCCCCTTTCCCCCCACACACCCTCGCGATTTGAATTGTTTTTCTACTTTATATCGACGATAAACAAAGCCCACGATCCCATCGTTATGCGTTTACCCGCCACGTCTTCCAGTCCCGATCCGATACCGACAATATACTCCTCCCGCGCGAGTGACTCCTCATGAGTCCCCTCACAACACGTCGACGACCACACCTAATCACTACCCGCACGTACCCCTCTCCTCCTTCCCCTCACGCTGACCGCGCGCAAACTGCGACCAAAATCACCTCACCTTACATTCCTCCACCCCCCCACCCTCCCGAGGTCCTGATAAACATCCATCAAATAGGCAAAATAGGCTCCTGCTTCTTCTCACACACACGCACGAATAAAGAAAAAAAAAAAAAAAAAGGCTATGATGAGCTTCGTCGCCGCCGGCACTGTATGTACATGTAGGTAGGGTACATGTACATGTATGTATGCACCCTTCACGGAGCCATCCGGTCACAAGTTGTCGACCAGTACAGTGGCAGCCTGGCTTCAATTTGGCACACTGTCGGCAGCGCCCCAGCCATTTGTTGAAAAACGCCATACAAAAAAAAGCAATGTCTCGGCTGCCGGGTTCCAATTGGCCCAGCTAGTCGGTGATCGACGCACATGTTTGGGGGGGAGCCCGGGATGTCGGGAAACAAAAGGAATATGTGCAATGGGCAGTTAGATATAAGATATGTTATTTCTGTCAGTATCTAGATAGAGAGGGGGAGAGCGCGATATATCGTTTTTCATGCTCATATTGGAAGAAAAGCAAAAAAAAGGGGGGGAAAGGAACGGTATCGTTGTCGCAGAAGAGTATCAAGACATTCGCTACACCATTCCAGCTAGTCGCACGTAATACACTGCCAACTCTACCTACATAGTTGATTGCGTGTAGAGTAACGCAAAGACTCATCTTTGTGAGATTTATTTAGATCTTTCATATTCGATATCCTTCATACTAATCCCCATACGTCAATCTGCTATATATATCCACTCTCAAACGAAACAGGCATCGGCGCCTTCCTGAGCTCCTCCTAACCGAAGCGTTTGAGAAATTGGCATGAACGATGGCGGTAGGCCCATCATGTTTACATGTACATATAACCTACTTTACACCCAGTAACCCACAGGCCCGTTTAAATATTACGACTTGCAGGCACGAGAGGCACCAATGAGTTGTCGGTTACACGGGGGGGCGATCCCCATGAACTTTGGTTGCACATTGAGATATCAAGTTGACATGGGTAGAAGAGAGAGAGGATCAATCATAATAAAGCGCAAAGAGGGAACGAGAGTACATACCCGGGTGTAGCATTTAGAACCAAAAAAATTCAAATACTCCATACGATTAACTCCTGGTTCTTATTGCGGTACACGAGTAGAGTAGAGCAGCGCCTTGATTAATTCCATCGATCCGAATTAAACCGGAATCCACGATGATGATCAGGGAGCCTGGCCAGCTGGGTAGATAGAGCACATGGGGGGGGGGGGGGGGAGTACTGTAAAGTACATCGCATACTTTCTAAACCTCAAGAAACCCTATCTATACATCTATCACACAAGTCCCCAAAGTAACCTCTCTCACTCTACCGTTGCGGCACGGCAGGCAGGGCGATCAATAGTTTAAGGCGCACATAGAGAGGGAGGGAAAAAAAAAAAAAAAGAGTCTTCACCGACCGAGTGCAAATTTCCAACCACTTACAAAAAAAAATCTCTTTTACCGGAACGGAGGAAACTCCTTTTCCCTCTCCACTAACTAGCTAATATCTTACCGCCATATATCCCTCTCGTTCTCGCTAGATCCCGTCTCACCAAGAATCCGGGACGCGCTTAACTAGTAGAGTTGGGCAGCAGCCAACGATGCGTTGTCTCGAATCAGTTCCCGCATTTTGAGGGGTAGGGTATAGGGTAGCGGTAGCCTATTTTATCAGTCCAGTTTACTTGGATTGCTCTCGAGAGCCAGCAAGGGATTCTCCCCTCCGAGTCCTTGGGGGGGGGTGTCGGGCTCTGGCCGGGGTGTTCATCGTCCACTCTCTCTCGCTAAACTCCATGTGGGTTGATTTAGCCAATGAGGCGGATTACATAATATGCCGACGTGGTTCATTTCATGGCGAGTTAACCCAAGCTGCATCCAGGTATGTACATTAAATAAGACGCAAGCAGCAAAAAAAAAAAAAAACCCGATGATACCAAGTACCCTAAAGGAGGGGCTGGTCCGACTTTGGTGATGAGAAGGAACGAAAGACATAGGGGAACTCAGAGAGAAAAGAAAAGAAAATAGGTGGTGTAAAGTATGGGGTGGTAACTACTGTAAAGTATCACTCCCCATGCCGCAAACCCCCCCCCCCTCTCAAGGAAGCGAATGGATGTCAACATATGAGTAAAAAAAAATTCCAATCTGCTGCGGCGACGGCGGCGACGGCAGCGGAGATAACATAAGACTGCAATTAAACCACCACTTGCATGCTGAGTAGAGTAGTGGTGGCAGTTCCCCAAAACGATTTCCGTTCAATCAACTCGCAGGGCAATTTGTTGGTTCTTGCTTACGATTGTATTTCGTTTTATCTACCCCGATTTGACTACGATACGATGTATTTAGGTTTCGGCACACTCACGATGTCATGCAGAACCCGTCCGTAGTTAGGATAAGCAAAACATCTATCTAGAGCACATACGTATAACAGCTTACTCCTCATGTAGCTAGTTGATTTGAGGTGAAAGAGGAGGGGTGATCATAAGGGAGGACAGAGAGGGGGAAATCTAAAATCTCACGATCATTTTCGCGTACACAGCGTTGCGGGGTCGGAACCTTTGGGAAGTGCTTTCCCAATACGAATTGATTAATTAGGTTTCCTACCTACGCAAAGTAAATGTGTTTTGAGCGAATAGAACAGGTGCATAGTCTGTTTGGCTCTATCCTGGATTGAAGTAAGGGGAGAAGGAGGGGGGTGGGCATAGACAGCACCCAATCCCCTGATATTGAGATGCTGACGATGACGGGGAATGGCGATGCTGATGGTGACATTAAAGGTTCCGGAAAGGCTGAATGCACGTGTTGGGTTGGTCGACGCTGAGGGATCTCCCGGGCCAGGGGGGGGGCTTATGGCTATATGTAGAAGTACTAGCTAGTACTATGGATGGATCGCCACCATCAAGAAACCACACATGGCGAGTGGTAGGATTGTATATGGGGATGTGACTGGCGAGCGCTAGAATCCCGAACTCGGCTGGATTAAACGAGTTATGATAGAGGATTGCCACCTTTCTGCAATCGAATTAAGTTCACTGGCACGGATTGGATCGATTCTGCCTGCGGTGCGGAAGCAGCAACCACACCTTGCTTCGAAATCCTTATTTTCCTACACGTATCCCAGCCAAACAACGGCGCAAGCCACTCATAAGAAACTATGGCAGTAGAGGTAGTCGTGATTTCGTGGGATCGAAACTCTCTTGCCAATGGCTGACAAATTAACGCATTGATGAAATAAATCAGACTGCCCGCAAGGTGTCTTTTCCCTTTCCCTCGTCGTGTCACTCGTATATGAACAAAAAACGTTGTGTGCCGTGATTGGGCAGGATGCTTGGATGTGCTGAAAGCATGGAAGCAGTAGAGCTTGGCCGAACTGGACAAATAAAATATACCCCAATCAATTAAACAAAATTAGGAAAAACGAGCCACCCCCCCCCCTCTTTCGATTCGTGCCTAGAGTATTAGGTAGGCCTGCTCGCAGTAAGAGATATTCAAGATGGAACTCCCCAATCCGCTGCCATAGAGAGAGAGTAAGGCAGTACCTCAAACCTGCTCATGTACCCTAATTTTCGGGGGTAATCCATTGGTCGATCATGCCCCCGTATCACAAAGCCGCTCGTCAATCTTTGTGGCAAGCATTGTATCCCCCGTTGACATCGGACAAGGTACTAGGCACTTGTAGATCATCCCGATAAAAATCCGGAAGTCTACCTGGACCCTGCCCAGCTTCAAAACCGGACCGGCACCTTCAAATTTTTCCGTAAGATCTGTGAAAGTTTTTCTTCACTTCCGGAAAAACATACGGTGGTCCTGTTCCCCGTC
This sequence comes from Morchella sp. 2018-W45, assembly GCA_024713785.1. Lineage (NCBI taxonomy): Eukaryota > Fungi > Ascomycota > Pezizomycetes > Pezizales > Morchellaceae > Morchella > Morchella sp. 2018-W45. The sequence goes on from JAMGYZ010000025.1 coordinate 599,687, forward strand.
ATCACGCATGGATCATGACGAGGTGACGACGGCCCTTCTGAGATCAACCACAGTGCACAGAAATATCAATCAGGGCCTCCATGTAAGATCTTCGGATCCACGGAAAGTCTCGGTTAGATGTTTTTCGAACAACAACGAGCCCACGCGCGATCCAACCGTACAGACGGGCCAAACGCTTAGGCCGATTCAATGCCTGCCGGAACTCTACTGCTTAGGTCTGCATGTTGCCGGTATGTCTAGACCAGTGAGCTGTCGAGCTGTAGATATTTTCATTGGTTGGTTGCGCAGGGAAATATTGGGACGCCGACGAAGCGAGGCAGTTCGATTGGCTATGGCGATTTACCAGTTGATCACTTGGACTGGTTGTACATCAGCATAAGCATACAAGTACGATACCTACATTGTCGGTCGATCATGGAAGCTTTCTGTTCAGGCCGCCAGAAGGGCTTTTGAGGGGGGAAAGGGGGGGTAAGTCACGCGTCATTGTTACTCTGAGTGTTTCATGATTTTCTGCGTGCCAAATTGTTGCGTTTGATGGCGTCTGAAGACCAGGCTTCTGTAGGGTGAGGTGGTGCAAAGGAGCAAGCCCATAACTGACCTTCATGTAGGTAGATATGTATGTACACAGATCTCTCTGGACTAAGTTAAGTATGAATATTACCGTGGAGGGTTCGAGTGATATCGATTATAGCTAGACGGCAGGTTTTAGGGGTGGTATGAATGAAGAAATCTGAGTGGACAACGATTAGAACCTGAGTGATGAGAAATACCCAATGGAGGAGCTCCGTGATACCAGAGTGATAAACTATGATGATACTATCGCTACCCTGTCGACTCACACTATGCCAAGATGAGACATTCGCGCCACAGCAGTCGCGTCTCCCCAACGTCAGGTCATCGTCTACCGTGTAAAGTAGCGTAGCTACAGAGACTGCGCATAACCCGACAATTCATTCTCTCACTGCTTATTCTCCGTCAGGATCACTCTGAGCTTTACTCCTACCCTCTTTCCCAATAGCCAAAGATGCCGTCCGCTTCCAACCAAAAGCGCGTCAAGGTACCTTATCGATTTTCAGATTCTCGTCTCCGGGTTCGATTTCTTTTGCGGTTTTCTTTACCTGCCCGCTGCCCGCTGCCCACTGCCCACTCTCCCCGCGTATTCCTTCTCTATCATAATCCGAACTCCATAAGCAAGCACACTTTCTCACTGATTGTGCGCGGGAGGGGGGGTTTCCCTGCTTCTTTAGTTGTAATTTAGGGAGTCTCTATCTACCGTCCATTTGGTACATGCTCAATAAAAATTCTATAAACGTCTAATTCATGACCGACCCGTTAACATGCATGTGATTTTCCAGTCTATGGCTCTATCGCAACCCCCGTAAACCCGGACAAGAAGCCGCCTGGTCTCCCAATAGACCATACGCACCAATGGACGGTCTCAGTCAAGGGCGTCAGCGACAACGACATCTCGCATTTTATCAAAAAGGTGCAATTCAAGCTTCACGATACTTACGCCAACCCTCTGCGGAGTCAGTAACTTCCCCCCCCAACCTAGTGGCAATCGCAACTGACACATACACCCCCCTCCCCCAGTGATCGAGTCCCCACCCTTCGAGGTCTCCGAAACTGGCTGGGGAGAGTTTGAGATCCAGATCAAGATCTTCTTCGTCCCAGAATGCACAGAAAAGGCACAAACGCTCTTCCACTTCCTCAAGCTCCACCCCTACGTAGGCGACAAGGCCGAGCTAGAGCTCGCCCGAACGCAGCGCAGGCCCGTTCAGGCTTTTATCTACGATGAGATCATTTTCAACGAACCGACAGAGGCCATGTTCGAGATCCTCACGACTCGCGGCTCCGCATTAGTCCCCAGCCGGACTAGGAACGGGAGGGGGGAGTTTACGGAGGAGACAGAGGCGAGCGAGCTGGATCGCCTGACGGAGGGTATCAAAGTCGTCCAGGAGCACATCAAGAAGGCGAAGGAGATGCTTCTGGAGAAAGAGCGGCAAGTGGTGCAGCTCAAAGTGCAGTTGGAAAAGAAATGATTTTCTGTCTATCGGGTCTGTTTTTCTTGTCTTGCGTATTTTTTTGATCGGTATTTGTAGTAAAAAGTCTGTTATCGTTATCGTTATCGTTATCGTTAACCGCTATCGTCCCTGATTTTGCTTTCACCTATTCTGGTTTCATGGTTCTCTTCTCTTCTGATTTGAGGTGATTTGCAATTAATTTCTTACCTCGGGGAAATGGGTTTTTAAGAAGTTCCGAGAATGATTGGTGGGTGCGGTGCATCGCAGTTACTATTTTAGGACGATAGTCCAATTTGTATTACTACCATGAGATAAGAGCTCGACCCAAGGCGGTTATTCATCTCACTTCCTGCCCTACATACCGGATCAAAAGGTCAGAAAAGAATGGGTCGACAGTTCGAAGCACCCCAAAAAAGAAAAAGAAACACGAGACGAATAAACATCCGCAACCAGACCACAGAGTGCTTTTAAGCCCCACACCACATCCCCGTATCTGGGGGAAGAAAAAAGAAAAGCACGTCCAGTTTTTTTATGTACGGAAAAGATTAGATATACAATCCTCTTCTTTTTTTTTCCCACCGGAAAGCCGCGGTCCAGGTTCATCTGCCACCGTGAAATTACTCGACCTTGGTCCTCAATTGAACTCCATGCCATCCTTTGATCTCCTCACTGAGGACTTCCTGGACTAGCCTATGCTGCTTTACCACGGGGAGACCCTTAAAACTCCGTGACGCGATCTCGATGGCATACATTGAGCCGCAGCCGCCGGAAACATCTTGAACCTATATAAGTGGGATTTTAACGTTTTACGTAAAAGATAATTAGCATTGAGGAGGGGGAAGGGGGAAGTTATTGTAAATTGGGGTAGAAGTGAGTAGGTATTTGCAATTGCACAGTACAGAGTGGTATTATTCTACGCACCTCTAGCCTGGAAGGTGACAACTCCTTTACGAGCTTATTGAAGATGTGCAGCTCCTTTGGATCGAGATGATCCGGAGGGGCCAGAGCGGGAGATCTGGACGCCGATGTCGTGGAGAAGGGGGAGGAGCGCGGGGATTGCGGGGATGGTGCCCGTTCTCTTGCTGTTCCCACATTCCGTTTGTTGAGCGAGAGGAGAAGGTGTTGCTGAAGTCGATGATGGTGGTGGTGGTGGTGGTGCTGCTGTGTGCTGTTAAACAAGGGCCGTGCGTAGGAAAAGTTCCTGAAGGTGGCAGAAGAGGGACGGCGGAACATGGCACAGGTGATAAGGAGGGGTGTGGTGGTGGTGGTGGTTTGTAGGGGTGGGCAGCAGGAGCAGTTACTAGAGTGATGATGATGATTATGGTAGCACCGTAGATGCTCGCTAGTGCCGTTTGTAGTCCAAAGTACTCAGAGTGGGCAACAACGCTAGCGAATTAATCGAATATCTACAGTAGTAAACTTCTGCGGAGGTTGTACTCTAAACCCCTCCTATCCATACTACTAATTCCTCGCTCTCACTCTTCCAACCAATCCGTGCACAGTGCCAGACACGCACATACATATACATAACATGCATGTACTGTACCTAGAGTGCGACTCTACTACATACGCTCACGTACATACGCTCACTTCAAGAGTGTGGGGTGGGTTGGGAGAGGTGTGGTTACTCTACAGTCACTCAGTCGGACAATCACTCAATCGTTAATCTATCTACATGTATGTAGATACAACCCGTGGTACTTGTGGTACTTTTGGTACTGGAGAGTTAGAGAGTTTGTGGTGTGTGTACCATGGTGGGGTCGAGGGGGGAAATCAGGGCACACTATTCCTCTGGTATGGGTAGATACATGATGTACCGGTACTTTGCCCTACAATATCCCTGCGCTAGGGTGCACACTACATGTAGTGCCACTCACCCACTCTCACTCACCCACCCCACCCTAATCTCGCCTCCCTCGGCGTCGGAGAAACAAATAATTATACAACGGCGACAAAAGGAACCCCGTGGTCGGGGAAACTAGGTGACTAATGTAGTTACAATAACTATACGGAGGATCCACTAGGACGAGACGAAATGTCAGAAGGTGTGCATATGCTATACCTACATACATACATGTATATACATGGGTGAGTAACATGGAAAAATGTAGAGTACATATAGTAGTATTGTAGCATAACCCATATCTTTCTAGGCAAAAATGACATGGTCCAGTCGTATTACACTGTAAAACACAGTACGGTATGTATACGAGTATGCCGAAGTATATACTTTAGCATATGTCAAAGCTAATGCTGATGCTAATGCTAATGCTAATGCTAATGCTAATGCTATGCACTGTAGGTCTTCTGTTTCCTTTTCTTGTTCTCTACATACCGGCGGTACACACCTACATCATACAGATGTTCAGCTAGGAAGAAGTCACTCACACTCTCACTTGCTCACCACTACAACCACCACCTCTACTAGTGATTTCAAGGTCCCATATGCAGATGGTAATCTTAGGTAGGGTATCGACTAACCTATCTCTCCCGGTGTATATAATTAATATCAGCAGTAGTAATAAGGATGTACAATCTATACCGGCACCTACTATTACCAACCATCCACACCCACCACTACTACCCCAATCTAGACCCCCTACCTACCAACTAACGCACGGAAAAACACGACAGCTGAAACCTGACTGATTGACCGACTGACACGCAAGGCAACTCAGTAACAACCAGACACTAAAAGGCAAACAAACGGGCTTAACTGTACGACTGTCCCGTCGAAATCTTGTTCGCCAGTCTGCTATGCCTCCCCCGCAAATGGCGTAAGTGCTAAGGGCAAGTGAGAAAGGAGAATACATACTTGCTTACCCTAGTACCTCGAAGGGCCCGTCCCAGCAGCTAGATCTCCAGTAAGAGACACAAAGTGCAGAACTAAACCAAGCATCATAGAGTTACCCGACAAAAAGAACAGACTCAATACCCGTCACGCATCACCCGATTGTAGTAGTGGCGATTACAGTTGGGAATGTTTATCACATAATGTTGCTTTAACTAAAAAAGTGCTCGTAATGTTGGCCGAATATTTGTTACTACATACTTGCACCTACCATGTATTAGTATGCTGTTTTTGATTCCAAACTGTAAATCCAATTGATTCAATAATAATTCATTCCATCGCTATTATAATGCTTTTGGTGTGGTGCCACTGTATTTGCATAGTAAAATCAGTCAGTTCATCTTATCCGCCGCCTTGAAATCCTCACGCCATCACTGCTTCCCTCGATCCTCAACAACCCTCCTCGCTAATTTACCCAGCCTGTCGGGCGAAACATCTCCTTCAGTGAAAAGGAACATAATGATATTAAGAAGAGGCTGTCCGGAATTGCGAGTACAACCGGCATTAACACACTAGACTCCTTTCCTTCTACCGTAATATATTCACCGAAACAAAATAGTAACCGTAATGTAAGTATTTTATTCGCCAAAGAATATGTATGTAGTTATGCCTTAAATCGATAAGAATCCCACTCGAAACCGTTATAGGAAAAAACCTGTGCCAATTTGCAGTGACAACAAGACATAAAAAAAAACCGGTGTTCTCATTTTTTTTTGTTTCCCCACCTAACCCCACCCCCTCCCAATTCCCAGTCCCAATTCAACCAGCTAAAAACTAAGAGAAAGAAAAAAAAGAACCGAATCCCCGATAGAGAAAGGAGAGCCCATAGGAAACAAAGAAATCAATCGCAAAAAAGAGAGGGAAAGAAAAGAAAACGTAAAGCATAAGCAAGCATACAACATAAACAAGAGTTAATAGAAGCAATCAAACGCACGCTCTAATGATAAAACAACTTCGGCGGGACCTCCCCAATAATGAAACAGAGTGTGAACTAACAAATGAAAGTTGGAGGAGCTAAAAGTGAAGGTGCGAAGATATGTCTCCCTCCAATGCCGCATTAAAACGGCTCCCATTTTTCGAACGCTCGAGCAATGCTAAGTCCTGCGACCGCTGACAAACAAAACAAAAAACAAAAAACAAAAAAAACATGATCCTAAAGTGCCCACGCAAAAATGAGAACGAGAAAGATGGGAAGGAAAAAAGATACTAGAAACACAAGGCCCCTTCTTCATGACAGGCATTCGTAATTAATCGACTGCTCCGTAGCCTGAAGATATGAGCAAAAGTAGAAGAGAATAAAAAACACAGCGCGAATAAAGCCAAACAGTCAACACCAAAGAAGAAAGAAAAGGAAAAAAAAAACGCTCGAGCGGATTAGCGCCTTGTGAGTGTATAGTCCCATGAGCCATAGAGAATTCACACCCTCCTCACTCCAATAACCGTCCTATGTATCCCTTTTTTTGCGCAGAATGGCCGCTCTTGTCGGTCCTGGTCTGGCGGATAAAAAAATCCACTGTCCTTCGTGCGATGCCAATACCTCCCCCAATCTTCAACCTGTACCCAAACCAAAAAAAAAAAAAACTCGAATGTCGTGCATCCAATTTAAAAATGAAACTCAAGTGAATTTAACTCCCCGTCCCTTTTTAGTTCCACCCAGTTGGTCAACGACATATTCAACAGATAGCAGTAGGTGCTTGCTGAGCATCAAATCTGAATGCCCCGGAAGCTCTCCTGCGATGGTGAAATCCCGCATAGTTCAATGGTATCGGAGACGCGGTACCTGATGAAGCCTTAAAGAATGAACTGGCTGGCGAGCCTTCTGAAGGAGAGGGTGTATATCTGGGGCTTAGATCAGACTCCTTGACGACCCTCGGTTCCGCTGTATTAAAGACGGCCCCAGAGATAAGGCCCTGGTTTCCCGGTGCTGAGTCCTTGGGTTTTTTTTCCCCAACCTCGTTGTCCGACATCTGTGGTGATGCCTTTGCCGAGCCATACTGAAAAATCTATTAGTGTGACGAAGGTTAAGAGTCTGCAATAGAAATACTTACGAAACAGTAATTGTCAAGAAGCTCGCGATATGATGATGACTCGATTGAAGGCTTCTCCCCGACAAATGCACTTGGCTGGAACACCTCAGGTGCACCAGCACCGACAGTGGTTGGGGTCTCGATGGGTGTTGAGGTGTTCTTATCAGGTGAGGCATTTCTCAGGGCACGAGCGGCAACAACAGGAGTCGTAGTGGGGGCTTCTGGGACTCGGGGCTCGGTAACCTCAAGGACTGCACTTCCAAACTTGAAGTATGGGCTCTCTTGTGAGTTCTTATCAGTAGACTTCTCGGTCTTGATTCCCAACCCACTTCGCTTAGGACCGACGACAAAATTAGCAGCCTTGATAGCAGCGCTCAAAGAAGCACTGAAGTCGTAACGGTTACCAAAAGCGTTGCCAGACGGATTCGCTCGACGCGCTAGCGACTCAGTGGTATCGGTAATACTTTCAAGTGACTTCTTTGGAAGAAGGGTAATTGGAGTGTCGTCCGAATCCTTCGAGAAGAAAGATCCATCATAGCCTTCAAGATCATCCATGTTAGGCATCGATTTGGGTCTAGCGGCTGTCGAAGGCTTGGATCGGGGCAGGGAAACTCTAGCACCACCGCTCTTCCCGTTCTGGGGCTTTGCCTTCTTGCTAAAGTTTACTTGGAAGTTAATGCCATTGTTGTTGTCCCAAAACTCTTGGCCGGCAACGTTATACCGCACACAGAAAAAGAGAAATTTGCGCTCCAAGTTGACCTGGTCAACCAACTTGATGTTGAAGATGAACCTGTCAACACCCTCTTCTCTTTTCTTCTTCCTGACGTCGCTGTTGAATTCCGCGATAACCTCCGAAACCGTTTCCCAGTGATCCAAAGTAAACCGAACGACGACCGACTTCTGGAAGGACATGTTGTTGACAGCCACTGTACCGATCAGGTTCTTATTATCGTTGGATAGGCATACTCTTTCCACTCTGACGGGCAGGTTCTTTCGTGCATCCATATCCTTGGGGAAGTTTGGTAGATTAATCTCCCACTCAAAAGGCGGTTCCCGGGATCGGAAAGCCTCCTCGTGAGGAAACGGGAACTCTCTCTCCCCGTCAAATGACTCTACCGGTGATGATCCAGCACTGACAGCCGAAGGCTTCTCCTGGTGTAAGAAATGCCTAACGTGCTCAAGGTGGGCATCGAAATGCACAGCCTTGGGGAATGTCGGTGTGGATGGCATAGATACTGGCCGTGACCGGTTTGGCGTTTTCAGTGACGACTTAACAACTTCACCGCTCTTCTTACGTACCATGGGTGGTGCAACCTGGTAGCCATCATCCTCATAGTCACTGTCACTGTTTGAATCCGGTCTGAGGTTGTAGTCGTTTAGTAATGACGACTCGGAAATCGACCTCTGGTGTGCTCTTCCACGCTTGCTCTCCCCGTCCGAAGCCTTTAATGAAGAATCCGGTGATGGTGCTCGCCGTTGAGGAATATTCTTGATTGCCTCCTTCAGCTGCTCCTCAAGGTTCCCAAGATTGCGACCTCTCCTCTTACCACGGCCCGTAATATCGTCCTCATCGCTGGAGTTCTGGGAGGAATCCGGAGGTGACAAGACGGCCCCTGTAGGAATCAATAAACCGTTGTCTATTGGTGGTGGGGTCTGGTGAATGCTGTTGGCGGTTCGGGAGTTGACGTTCCTGTGGTGCAACGTTGACCTTTCTGGGTGTCCATTTGATGGGGGAGGTGAACCTAATGTGGCATTCATCTGAGGAGTCCGTCGGTGCTTGTGGAGGTATGTAGCTGACTTTGGAGGGTTACTCGAGTTCAGCAGTGTCGTTGTTGTAGTGTATGCTGATGATGAGGTGACATCGTGGATTGATATCGAAGAGGACCTGCTGGAGATAGGGGAGGTGCAAGGAGACTGGCTGGGGGGTGTGTATGGCATTCGTACAGCTGTTGTATGAACCTTTGAAGGGAAATATTGTACTAGTAGCCCGTGAGGATTGGGGGGGGGGGGAGTCGAGGTATATGTAGTAAGTACAGGTGGGTTGCCAGGAAAGTCGTCGAGAGTTTCGACTGGACGTATTGTCGTGGACAATAAAAAAGGACGAGGCCGTATTTTTTTTGAGGAAAAATGGAAAAAAAAAAAAAAAAAAAAAAAAAAACTCTGGAACAGTATTAGAAGTTATATAAGCCTGAACACAGCTCCCAGTCTATGTCAGCGTACGCCAGCAACTGCGGGGAAATGTAGATGTGAGTGGATAATTGGGCAAATATCAAACAACTGGCTGGATCGAGTACATACTCACGCACTGATGATGCAAGCCGGCGTCGACTGCCGGAGGGGAGGCGATATCAAATCCGAAAGCGATCGAGATTCCGGGCCTACTATGGCTCGCGGAAAATCAATGTATCTAGATGAGATGACACTCCGATGAGAGGAACAGGTCGTGGTGAAATAAATCGTCACGACTTTAAGACCGTCCAGTTTTAGCTGAAAGGGACTTTGGGAGGAAGAGGAGGAGGGATATATTTTGATAATGGAGGGTGAGAGAGAGAGGGGGGGGTGAGAGATAATGGGATCACTCTTTTGGGGGCTCTGCACAGAGTAGAGCAATTGGAGGGGAGGACCCAGATATGTAGTTGGCGAGCTACAGTATGTACTCTAGTTATGGGTGGGTAAGGTATGGCAAGGCAAGGGAAGACTGGGAAGACTAGGGACGACCAGGTAGGCAGGGCAGGGGTGTGGGCGGGAGAGAATTGGCCAGGATAGAAGACACAGAGAGAGGCTAAGATGATAGGACTTTCTTCTACCTCTTTCTCTCGTTTTGGAGGGGGACAAGAAACGAGAGTAATAGGAAGAGCAGATAGAAAGTCCACTAAAGAAAAGGGCGAGTAGAATTCCAAAGAGGAAAGCAGAGAAAAATGGTATCAAAAAATACCTAAAGTAGGGATATAAAAAAGGAAAGAAAAAAAAAGGAAAAAAAGAAAAGGGCCGTTCGCCGCGGTTCATGATGGGAGCAGCATGGGTAAGCCTCCTCGCCATTTACAGCTGGCTCCGCTTCTGCTGCGCTGCTGCGCTGCTGTCCTGCTTCTCACTACTGTGCATCAGAAACCTATGTAGCTCTGTCCACACCCATACCTTACATCCTACCTTACCCAGACTTTACTTACATGTCACCACCACACCACTCACCCATTACTCACTTATGGCAACCCCCCCCCCCCCCCCAATCCCTTTGCGACAGCGTTGCTGGCTCTAGCTCCACTCTCAACGAGGATGTCGCCGCCGCCGTCGTTCACTGATCTGCTGTGTTCCCAACAACTTCCAGCATTCTCCTATCTAGCTGCTTGTTTGAAACTATTAATGCTATCTATGGTCTATTATTACTATTAGTCGTTTTGTCTTGGCTCTCCGTTACAACGAACCCCCCTACCATCCAGGTCCTTAAGGTATGATATAACACTTTGCGTCGTACCTTAGACATGCCCACAAAAAAACTCTGCCCTAAACCTTATTACCGTCCAGCACAATCTGGAGATTCAAGACCAAGCTTCTTCTTTGAAGTGGAATGAAATTATCTCAATACCGGTTCGCCAGATCCAATCTGAGTGACAGCATGTGTATAAAAAAAAAAAAAACATGCCCCCACCCACACACGCCTGTCTGCCCCTTTGCCCCCTTTGCTTCCGTTAACTAGGTACATGTAGTGTACCTACCGCCATATCCGTTTCCGTATCTTTCCTCAAATTCATATCCCCCACCCACACTTTCAAAATTTCCTTTGAGCCCAGCTACGCGATGAACCGAAGAGAGAAATTATTATCTAAATTCCCTATTCCCTTGTGTATGGAAATTTGAGATGGAGGGGAGTTACAGCAAGGATCATATGTGCCGCACCCATGTAAACGGTCGTTGTATTGTATCTTTTAATTTTTTTTTTTTTTTTTTTACCGTTCCCCAATTCACATCTCAACCTCGCCTTTCGCCAGCCACACCTGCTTTTAATTATTCTGAGCCAGGCGAAAAGATCATCGCCTTCCCCTACCTTCCACACCACCTCGTCCCTTCCAAGAAAGCCCGCTGCATGCAGGCAGTCGATGCGCAGGTGAGACACATGCCAGAAACGCTCTATCTTTTTCCCACGAGTTTTTTCTTGATGGTGGCCCCATGTGTCTCTCTCTCATTCTCAAATCTCGCTATTTTCATAGTGCTCATAACCGTGCCATTTCCCTGTCTGATGGCCGCTTTAGTCCTGATTGGTTCCCTAGAACACCTCATGCCTGTATTTCTGCGATTGCGGTTACGGTTACAGATTGGAAATCTTCTGGTAACAGCAAATTTCAGTTTCAGTCTCTTTCACCTTGAAGTAGAACATGCTGCACCGTAGAGTTACGAAGGAGGAGGCGTGCATAGGCTGCTCTAAGAGAGAGGTCAATGCGTCTGTTGTTTCTATTGCGCACAACGGCCTTCCGCCGTTTCGCGGAAGCAGTAGGGCCGTCGTCGTGATAGAGAATGCACACTCCGATATGGTCTAAAAACGGGCTCATCGAGCCGGCCTGAATCCGGAAAAATTACCTACATACATCTGGCTTCCTTTTTCCCCAGATATTTTTAAATCTCTCTGGTTGGATGGCTATTTTATTTCGGTCTTTGGCAAACTTTTTTTTTTATCTTTCCCTTTCATTTCTTTTTCCTCTTTTCACTTTACCTCATCGCTAAGCCATAAAGACACGATATCGAAAGCGTAAATCATTGACATCTCGCCCAATCACACCGCGCGTACGGATCAGAGTAATATGCATTTTCTACTTTTGCGATTTCGGTTTCCGCAAAGGAACAGTGCTTGCACTCAAGGGGTAACCCGGCAGGGGCATTAGGTGATGAATGAAAGTAGCGCTTCGCTCCTGCAACAGAGAAAGGGAAGAAAGTTCGCTGCTAGGCTAGGAGAAATGAGCTGAAGCGTTTGAATTCGAATTGTCCTGGTCAATCGTAAGAGGGTCGGTCGTCTTGCGAATATCTTAATTGATGTCCGTCGCCCGTTTCCGGAGCATCCACCATCCGTAGTCGGAAAAGAAGGGAATCCCTGGAAGTACAGATGGAGTCACCCTTTTTTAAGTGTACGTGGGCTTTTTTGTTCAAGGAACCTCCGCGGCTCCCGTTGCACAAAAACCTACCCAAATACTTTTTTTTTTATCGTTACCTGCTTGCTGTACCCTACCCCTACTGTACCCTACACCCCATCCAGGGTTGATTGCAGGGGTTGACACACATATGAAAGATAGTGAGCAAATGGCAGCCGTTGGTCACTGCGAGGCCATCAGCCGCATACGCATACTCTTGCCTATCTCAACACAAGATTTCGCCTTGGGAAAACAAGACAGATCTTGATAATGATGGAAGGGAGGGAGAAGGGGGGGGGAGGGTATGGAGAGAAATTTTGTTTTTTCCCCTCAATTCCATTTTAGTTTTTCTGAGTATTATGTGTGCATCATGTACTCAGAATCTCAGTGAGTACGAGTTTAAATACGGATGTGCTCTATGCCGGGGGCGGAGAACGCACAGCCGTAAGATCGGAGGGAGAGTTGCTTGCTGCTTGACACCACCTGTACACTACATGAGTCGAGTGCGTATTTTATGTATGTAGGTGTGTACCTTAGCCACCACAATCGAAAACCCACAATAAAAACAATATCAAAGGAAGGCAGAAGGTACCTAGAAAGAGAATAAGCATGTAGGTAAAAGGTTTCTCCGGAGATATACTTACCAGCGGTTACTCATGTTAGCGCTGCACGACATTCCGGCAAGACGGTGTAGGAATAATTAGATATATAGACATGAATAATTTCACCGATGATGTATGTAGGTACTCCAGAATTTCGGCCGAGCCGTTGGCCCCAGGGCTTGAAATTTCGCCATAAGCAGAGGTTAATTGATGCGCCGTCCGTTGGACTGGGCACTGGAGCATGTACGTCGTCTTGGTCTTTTAATAAAACTACATACTGGCCGTGGTAGGCTCTGTCTAACCCGGGGGTGATGGTGGGACTGCAAGAACACGGACCGCGCGGCAACGTCTGGGGGTGCGAATTGCAGGTTGAAAGGAAGGGAAGGGGCTCAAAACCGATGACGAAATGGTAGGCTTCTGATACAATTTGCAAGCAAGCAATTTAGTTGGTTCGTAATGTTAGCAAACCAGTGTGTTAAAAAGCCACCACCGCTAGTACCCTGCTGGGTACCAATGATCGATAGACCAACCAACCACGATGTGTAACTGTAAGGGGGTGCCACAGGAGTTTCGTCACACTAACTACGTTCTTGGGAATACTGTAAATTCTTTCCGGAGGCTTTTATTCGTTATCCACTTATAGGGTAGTGGTAGAGCGCCCGAGTCACCGTGCTCCAGATCAGTTTACACCTGCGCCACCCGTGTCTCCGAAACATTTGTTGACAAAAGTTTCTGCAAGTGTTTATTGCGCCACACTATTGCGAGTTAGCTATCCGGTGTACCCTGGTCGATGGAGATGTGTGGTGCCTACTCTATCCTCACCTCGCACTATCTACTCGACACTTCCCTCACCCCTACTTACAGCTACACTCACTCCACTCGCTCGCTAGTTTAGACAAAGGAAGGTGGATGCAGCAGCAGCAGCTCAGAGTTCCCCTTCCATTCTCGGCTGTGATTTCCGTCGTCCACCCAACTCTCCGGTACCGAGCCGAGAGAATAGCAGGTAATTAACACAACCGTATGTGAGCAGCGATCCTGCCCTGCCCTACCCACCATCCCTGGGAGAGACAGACATGGTCTAGGTGCTGATCTACAGATACCTAACCAAAATAATAATGTGTATAAAAAAATAAAGAGTTACGATAGCGAACGGCATGTACGATATAAAGTGGTAGTATAATAGGAAAGTGTCACTACCTGAAATATTACCTCTATCATATCAGCTCTGTAGGGTAGGTATAAAGCCCAAAACTATGATAAAATATTGCGCTCCACTTTGCAGATTCTTGGCCTACAGGTAAGTACTCTATCTTACTATGCCTATAATCAGTTACATACCACTCATACCACACATAATCAGAAACAGCACCATAGGCAGGTAATATCACCGTATCCCCACCCCGTCCCGATGGGAGAAACCGGTGAAGGGGGGAAAGTGAGCAGTAACTGACTTTTGTAAGTAGCTTAGACCGGATTCACACTCTGACTGGAGCTGAGCACGGATATCCGAATCAAATCTCGCAAACCGGAGATACCCTGCAATGTCCTCCAGGCTGTCTTTTGAATACGACTACCATAGATGAGACGGCTGCACAAGATATCGCGAAACTCCATCCCCCATCCCCACCCCGCCTTGCGGGGTTGCCTAGATCATCATGGATATGGTGTGTATGAGGTCCAAGTTATGTACCTCCGGTCGATGGTGGGGTGCGCAAGGCTCGAAGCAAAGGCAGAGGCAGGCAAGCTGCTCATGCTGCTCGCCAAACCTCCCGTTTCCCCCTCATGATGGCGCACATCCTCATCGCCTGGGCCCGTTTCTGATTCGAGTTGGCTATCTGTCAATCTGCGAGTGGAAAATCAATGGGGACGACTGATAGCTGGAGTCGCTTATCATCATATCAATAATAGCAGTACACCCTTTAATTCCCATAGTACCGACCCTATGTACCGCGCCACTACTGCGATGGTAGGGTAGAAGAGGATAGAGCTGCTTCCTACATGCCATGCAATATGGTAAACCGGACTGCTCAAATTAACTGTCTGCAGGGCCCGCCATATGGCGAAGAAGAGCAGCAGCGCCTCTGCAGTCTCGAACCCAATCTCCACCGACCGGCCGCTGCATATCTTGGAAATCCCTCCTCCTCCTCCGGGGCATATCTCTAGTGCCTATCTTAAAGTCTCCAGCTCCTTCGATACCGACAATCTCTTATCCCGCGAGGTAGGAGGTAGGCGCCCTGTATGTAAATCAATCGGTGTATACTCCTTTTTTATTTTAAGATTGAATTTTTCTTTCTTTTTCTTTCTTTTTCCCTTTTTTGCTATCATGGCGTCCCGTCGCACATGTCATCTCATCTCTTCTTCCCTTACGGCCAGGGTGAGAGTAGCTTCGTGAGTTTCGGTGATCAACGTGCCTGCATAAATCACCCATATACCGACCTTAAACTGTAGCTAAAATAAAGAATTAGCTAGCTACATAGCTACTACTCACCTACTCTCCAAGTAGACTACATTTATCTAGAGGGTATCAACCCCCATCAGGTATTATTATTGTTATTAATCTTGGAACACCAAGCTTGTGCAACACTACAATTAACAGAAAGAAAAAAAAAAAAAAAAGGCCGGGCCAAGGTACTTTGTATGCCGTCCGTCGTCGGTAAAGAACAACCCTCGACCGGTTGCGACGACTGATAAGCTATGCCTGGCCTCCTTGTAAATTTACGGTGTGAGTAATGGGTTGGGATGGGTAAGAGATGCCCTTCAACCATCCATCCACCGCGCGCGAGGCTGCGGATTGACAGTGCTGATCCTGCCCCTTGATACCAGCAAGTCGGTTGGTCTGCGGGCGGGCTGTTCGCATCCGTATTCTGTTTATAACGACTGGCGGCTCAGATACCCATCCAACTACATTACACATACCAGTAGTTCCTACTGTTGCGGAGTGCAGTTGTTTCTTTTTCTTTTGGATGCGAGCTGCGCGGTGTAGGGAAAAACAAGAGAAAAGAAAACATGTCTCGTAAGCTGTTATATAGAGTATGTTAATCCCATCCTTCTGATCTCATCCCCATGCCTGTGGCGTAAGGCCGCAGCACAGTGCTGTTCGTCCGGACCATCTAAATGCTACATACGTACTCGTATGCGGGTTCATGTACCTATGGGTACGGATTAATTTCGCCTCTCTCTGCTAGATAGAGTAGTACCTAGTAGTAGTAGTAGTAGGCAGGAAAGCAATAATGTAATATAATATATCTTACCATGTGTTTCAATTGGGTGTGGTGTGGTAAGATGAGTGGTTCACGGTTGGTGTTGACGGTAGTGGTGGTGTGAGTAGTTTCGCACTCATGCCCTCGCTTGTCTGCTCATATTGATTGGCACTCGCCTCGCGCGCGCGCCAGGCCGAGGCGAAAGATAAAGATCGCGGTGATCTCGAAACCAAGCTTTTCTTGCGTGTCTCACTCTCTCACTTTCTCACTTTTTTTTTTTTTTTCGGTGTTGTGCAACGGCAAGCAAAGACACCTTTTTACCTAAGCACTACTTTTCCCCTTCCTTCTCTTCCCCTCCCATTCATGATTCTCCCCAAACTAAATAACAGTGATTATCGTCCGACATGCGCGACGTCTCTCTACCCCGAACCGGAACACAACGCGAATTGATTGATAGTCGACCGCCACCACCACCATCAGCAGCAGGAAATAGAAAAGAAGAAAAAGGAAAGAAAGGGAATCTATCATGTTTGATACTCGTTAAACAGTTACCTAACACCCGCCACTAAAAAGAAAAGGGCGCCGCCCACAGGAACAGGCAGACAGGCAGGTAGGCAGATCCGCGGAAAGCTGATGAGGTGTTTTAAACTTTTTTTCTTTTTTTTTTTTTTTTCCATTACGGAAGGCGACCAGCAGGTTGAGCAGCAGCGATCTGACCGATCCTTGACTAGCTGCCCTGCACCGAAAATCAACTCCGGAGATTCAGGCGAAAAATGAGGGTCCCGACGACACTTTTGCTAAGGCAGAAAGGGAAGTATATACTTATTTATCTATTTTTTTTTAAAACAAGAAAAAATTGATGTTGATAACGCCGAAGATCAGTGGCACTGTGGACGTTAGAACAATTGGGTTAATTAATGCTCTTTTTTTGAAGGAAAATTTTTTTTTTTTTCAGCCACGACATTATGTTGGTGATTGCTACGGAGAGCATGATAAACGACGTAGTATGATATAGATACATGTATAGTAGGAGTAGCTGCTACTGCTCACTTAGCTTGTTGCATCATGCCCTTGATCTCATTCACGTCCGCACCAGAGATATGACCTGCATGATAGAAACAGAATCGCCGTCATACAAATCTCCCCACCGTACGCGCACCGATATGAGAAACAATCAATAGTATCGACCCGGGTTCTATCAATCTGTTTTACTTTTTCTCTTTTACTTATGGTACCTCCTTCCCTCTTCAATTCTAACTCCCAAAACTATGCCTATGACGGTAGACGGTGTACGCTCTTCCTATCCCTAAATCCTCCGCAGGTCCCTTTGGCAAACTCCTGGGGGCTCGGGTTACATATACCCACAGCCAACTGCATCCATCCGTCCAGTCAATCAGACAGAAGACATCATGTACGCTCCCGCAACTGAACGAGGCTATGTATAATGGAATGTGCACTTTGCTGAGCCTGAGCTCCCTCCTCCATTTGTACATATTTCTTTGCACACAGAAAGAGGGGAGGTTATATGGATTGATGCAACAGTAGCATATATCTCGCACCTCCAGTAAACCCTACCTACCTACCTACCTGCTGCCGTTTAAAGTGGACCAGGAAGGCCGGGCATGGCGGGCAACGTCTAGATGACTGACTGGTTACTTTTTTGTCCCTTGATGTACTCCTAGGTTACCTGCAGATCCATGATCCATACTGCCGCTTACCTACCTCACCCACTCGGAATCATTGCGATAGGTAAGTACGCTCAGCGCATCCAGCCGGCATATACTCTACCTCAAAAACTAATCTTCATTTTCATCCTAGGTCTGGGGAAGCGGTAACTACAGCAGATGAGTAAAAGCAAAATACGTATAAAAAATTTCCTCTGCATTTTTGAATGAGGCGGCCCTATGACGACACCGGGACAGATTGAAATTTAAAGCATGTTATTCTTCACAGTTCTACTGGCCTACCCTCCCTTGAGTGCCTGACGGGACAGCTTATCGTGCCGTATACTATGGCATACTCTACCTACATGTAGCACGACCCAGTCGTGCACAGAGCTATGGGGGGGGGGGGGTACATGTCTATATGCATATGCAGAAGTGTAAGGTAGAGGTGTAAGGCAAAAGTGTAAGGTAAGGGGGGGGGGGTCGTCCAGAAAAGGTTTACGAACTGGGCTATGAACCGGGCACCTGAGCTGTCAGTCAAGCTTTCGACCGTTTTACCCTAACATAACCGACCCCGCTAGCAGCCTTGGGAAAGGGGGAGGGGGGGAGGGGAGAGGCTCAAGTGGAAAGGGAGTTGGTGGGGAAAGTATGTTATGTGAGTCCCGTGCCTTCGTGTTTGTTTGGGTATGTGCCTGTGCTCTGCCTATCTTCCACTAGGAAGCGTCGAGGGTACCCCAACAAAATATATCGTCATGTCTCGCCCCAAAACGCGAATCCGGGGTACGGTCAACGTCACTGGCATCACAGCCATTCATAGCGTGTCTGTCGACCTTGAGACATCGCGTCACCGCTGTTGTTATGCGGTCCCTGCCTGCATCAGCATGTCCCCCTGTCACTAAACTTTCAACTGCTAAGTTTAAGCTAACCATGGATCAGTTAGGGTAACTGGATAATTACAAACAAACAAAACCGTCGGAACATGCAGCTGAGCTACCCCGGCTGTGGAGGGGGATTCGTTGGATCAATTCCACGGGTATTTTGGGGTAGTGGGATGATGATGTAGTCGTGGGGATCGGGATTGAGACGTCAAGCCCGTGCTGGTGTTGTTTATGTTTTTTTGTTTTACTCCCGCCCGGGCCGGGACGGGCGGGCGGGCGCGCGGGTACTGGGTACTGGGTAAAATATCTACATTATGCCCGACGGTTGAAAGCCGAGTACATACATCATAAGTACATACAATGCTACGTACATCGTGTACCACCAACCCTTCTCTCTCTCTCTCTCTCGTGTTCCTATGCCCATACCATATTCCATATTCGATATCCTTACCAATACCTGTACTTACTTGCATGTAACCCATACATACTTCTTATGTACATTAGCTTTTTGTCTCTAACACTTACTCGACCTCAATGCATATATATGCACATACATACTGTATGCACTTACATGTATCTAGAGTAGAGATACAGACTTGTCAGCAGCACCACTACATACCCCAGCCACGGGAGATATTGAGAATTCAACACGCATACACACAGCAGTTGAATCTTACATGTAGGTACGATCATTCATGTCCACAACCGCATTCGCCGGCCTTGCCCTTGTGTTTGTTTCCTCTTTACAGGATTACCCCAGATGGTTTAGTGCAGTTGAGCTACCTACACCTCCTTAATTCCCGTACTTCTTTTTTCAAAAGGATGTACATGTAACTACATGTATGTACATTGCCTCCACAGCTAACCACATGTAGCTCGTGGTGTAGCAACATCAGCAGCTAACTGAGCTGTGGGGATGTAACTGAAGCCACTCCACTGTTACTCCAGAACCCCTCAAATATATATCATGGCAATCATTCAGCTTTAGAAAACCCTCATGTGTCCACACCCAAAGGGACCTAGGCTATTTGATACCGGGCCAATTGATTGTGATGCCCTCTCTCTCTTCCTCCCCGCTGCGTTGTAAACTGGCTGAAAGTATCTCCCGTTTAACTTCCCCGCGGGGGTGATGTGATGGTGATAATCGCATCGCGGGCCTGATTAAATAGGTTTACGGTATTTACGTTATGATTGATTCGAATCCGAATCCCCTTCCCCCTCCCCTCAAAAGGAGAAAAAGAAAAGAAAAAAAAGAAAAAAGAAATCACCATGGGTCCGCACCCCGGCAGAGAGAGAGAGAGAGAGAAAACCGCATGACTTGGGAGGATTGAAACAAAATTGGCTGGGTTGGCGGTTCGATTAATGGTATTAATAGTCGTCGTGTCGTTAGGTGTTCCCCCATGGCCCACTCTGGGAATTGACTTACCTCTGATGGGGTGGAGTAGTAGTATACTACATGTGCCGGGTGCATGTAGTTAACCCCCCAACCCCCCCAAACCTTTCTAGCTCCCTTCTCTCTGTAGGTGTTAACGCTATCAAAAGCCAGTTGTTATATACAAATAGCGCTAGCCCTGGTAGCAGCGATTATAGTGGATTACTTGGATCATTACAAAAAAAGAACTAGGACAGAGGAAATGTTCCCCACGGAAACGAAACAAAGAAGGGGAAAAGGGACCCGCCCGCTCCGCCGCCGCTACTCTCGGCTTCCCGATCTTTCATGAAACCTCAGATCCAGAGAACCGGAGCAGTGATTTTCCTTTCTTTTTGCCAATTCTCTTTCGCCGGGGCTCCCTGGAGCTGCATGTTTCTTGTCCTCCTCAGATGGCCGGGAGACCATCTCTCCCCACGCTGTCTCAGAAACCGACGTTCCTTGGTTTGCGAGCCCACGTCGATGTAAGCGTGATGGGTTGAATCGATGCAAAAAGCAAAGAAAAGCACTGCGGATGAAAAGAAGAAACATCATCCATGGGAAACGAACGCCCAGGGGAACGGTACACCTTTCTGTTTAATGTTTCTGGCTTGGCTGGGAATGATCTCTAATAACGAGAGCCCGTGACGTCTGTCGTTAGCCCGCAGAGGCTAATTAAAGTGACGAGATCTCCACAATGTGCGTATTTCGAGTAACGTAGGGAAATGAGGGCAACAGCAGCAAATCGTGGTCCACAGCAGAAGCCAACAATAACGTCATGGCTTAATCCGGAAGGTGTGACTACACGTCACACATATTCTGGTTTACTGCAAAACCGCACAACAGTTACCAACCACATGTTCTCTCTTCCCTTCTGCCCCGTCGTGACCATCGATCTAGGCATTAGCTTCTCGATCCCAACTCCTTGTATGTAGTTTTCTTTGAAATACAAGGCGTTTTTGAAATTTGCGGGGTGCATAAAAAGGCAGATGCAGCATTCCTCATACCCTAATCTATTCTGGGATCCCCTGACCTTGACGATATGGGTTTATGTGAAGGGCTATCTTCTTGAGCCACTTTCTAGGGCGAGGGGCGAGGTATGTTCTACCAGCCCCAGTTTCTCGGCGGGCGCGGAGTCGTGGACATCGTTTATTCGAGAAGACGGGTAACAGGCCAGGTAGGTAGTGGGTAAGAATCAGGATATACCTACTTCATGTCTACTACATATTACATACAAAAGTTCCTGAGCGAGCGGGAAAGACTAGGTAGTTGCATGTAGCTCCGGCATCGAGCATCACCATCCCATGCGCATGGTAGGTACGCATCGCGCGTGTCCTAGTAAGCTTATTGGGTAAGAGAAATTAGCCAATATATATTGGTTAATTGAAATCGGTGACAGGCGTGGGAGCGGTCTATATCTATATCTATATCTTAAACCTGGCTCTGCATGTTTCGATTTAGGCCGTTCCTGAAACATTCGATTATTATCTTCCGGACGGATAACCTCCTGCCCGGCCGAGTCGGGAATTATAAACAGAAAAACGTCACCCACAGCACCGCATCGATCGTGAGAAGAAACAACCAGCGGGGCAGGGGACTAACACAGACTCCAATTGAGTCTCAAACCGGGAACAGGGAAAGTTATTTAGCTAACCCAGATGACCCAACCGTGAGTAGCCGCGGTTTAAAGAACCAACAAGTTAGGGTTTTTTCTTTTTTTCTTCTTCTTCTTTTTGCTCCTTTCTTGTAAAGAGGGGATAGTTGAATAATCAAGGGGGGGGAGGAATGTAACTGATAGGGGCGGTCTCTGAAATGGGTGTTCCCATCAACTCCGGATGTATCTGTATTATGTAGATTTCGCATATGTTCCGATATTCCCATATATACTCCAGAACCGTGGGGCTTGTACCAGGTGGAACCCCCATCTACGTAGTATGTACTACGGGTGTAAGGGTAACCCTGTAGACTTACCCTTCCTAACAAATCAAAACCTAGTCTCGTTTCCAGCCCATACGGTGTAAAGTAGTGATGGCGGTGGTGGCGGCGGATTGCAACAAAGTTTCCCTGCCAGACATTTTTTGGTGGGGAATCCGGTAAGCATACAAACCCTCCCCGTATGTGCCTTAGCGAAGTTGTCGTTAGTCAGCCAAAAAAAAAAGGTTTCTGATAACTGGTAAGATCACCCACCTGTTACCGCCTGTCAACGCAAGATTGCGGAGCTCATCGCATTTACCGGCCGCGTGAGGATTGAAGTAGCGACTACTTGGGGCTGCGCTACAAGCTGGTCTACATGTACCTACTCTGGGAGGTGGAGCGTCCTTCGACAAGGCATCGAGAAGACAGCTCATACGGGCCTAGATCCTTACTACTTTTGAACAGAACTCTTTTCTTTGAAATTGCGGCTTCTTTATAGCTACATGAGCTAGCAATAGAGACCAGTGTCTCACAACATGAAACCCGATGATAATACAGCTATTCTACCAATCGCTACCCCGCTATATTCGGCGGGGCTACAAATCCGAATCTAAATCGTCTTTGTCTCTTGGGGAGCAAGTTCCCGAGAAGCTTAGTTTGGCGTTCGTTGTTGACATGTTATTTGCAAAAAGTGGCAGTATACATGCTACTACGTGTACCTACAGGTACTCAATTCAAATCCTGCATGGTTAGTTTAGTAACCAGAGCGGCCTAGCTATAGCTACTGTAGCTTGGCTACGCAACCAGCGCAGACGTGCGCGCGGTGACCATGGGTGAGTGAGCACACAACCCATAAAGCAATTGCACGGGTCCGGGCAGTTGGATTGATAGATTTATCGATGCATGGATGGGGTTCGGTCTGGGACTATGTACTTACCTATTTGTAGCTTACCTGCCTACTTTTACCACGGCTGCTTACTCTACTTGTTAGAGCCAGTTACCCCAGGGTAAGGGTCCTGGGGTTCTCTCGTGAAAGAGGTCGTCATTTCCTGGGAGTTATTTTGATTAGAGTATCGATAGTACCTATGGTACCTATACTACCTACCCGCGCCTACACTACATACCTAGACCGGTAGTACTACGGGTGTAGGGGTAAGTCTCCAGAACTATGGCCTGTTGCAACCATGGCCGTAGTTCTGGAGACTTACCCCTACCCTGTAGTACGTTGCGTTGCGCTGATCAGTGTCGTTCCTTTTCTTCTCGAACAACGGCAGTCCGAGTGAGACCTGATGCAAACGAGATAAGGGTTGCTCAAACAGGGATTGGTGAATCAGGATCAGGGTTAAGTAACGCGAGTAAATGATCCCTAACCCTGAATGTGTTGGGGCGCCCATATCTACATTATTATTATTTTTGCCGGCAAGATTGTGACAGGACTAACTGAGGCAGGTAGGAACTGGAAGCGGTGGCAAGACTGCCAATCAAGCCACGGAACTCGCCCATGCCACTTAACAGCAGCCTGCTGCAACAACAACAACAACAACAACAACAACAACAACAACAACAACAACAACAACAACAACAACAACAACAGCAAACTGTGCTCACCACTGCGAGTCTATAGTCAGAAAATACCATTGCATGAATTATTCTAGGGACCCCCACACTCCGCGTTATGTTATTCAAATCCCGCCCGCTTACGACGGCAACCCCGATGATAAATATTCCAACGGGTTTTATTCGAATTTACTCGATTAGAAAATACTGTGTCGTAGTGAATAGGTGATTGGTGGCGCACATGCTGCGCCCTACAACTATAATCTAACATATGAAGAGCTGCTCTACCGGCGCCGGTCCATCTATTCATCGGTGGAGGGACACTGGCCCGGTTGCCTTTGAGAATATCGGCCCTAAATGTACTCAGGCATCTGAAATATTCTGGATCTATGTTTTGTCTTCTTTGTCGTCTTCCTGCTGCGCTGCACACATAGAGAGATAATAGGTGCACAACAACTGAGTCTACTCTAGGCAGGCGTGTGTTTCCCATTGCCTACCGCAGCCACCGAGTAGATAGACAGACGGGGGGTATGGAAGGTGGATTTACGTGTATCTAGATAGGCAGAGGACTCTAGAGTAACCAGGCTAGGTATGCCTATGCTTCTAGTGCCGATACACTTTATAATTTACGGTGCCTACATCCCTCCCTTATGCACGTAGGGTATTTGTAGATTACATGTCTGCCTGTAGAGTAATCTTAATCCGTGCTGTGATTATCTAAATACTTAAGTCAGCTAAAAATGAAACAGTGTCTTGCACACCCCCCAGCACACCTTACCCTAACCACCACCTAAAGTTTTATGTGAATGAAGATCATAATATATAGTTTATATGAATAAAATACTCGTTTACCAGAGATCCAGTTGCTTAGGGCAAGGATAATTTGTATGGAGTGGCGGTGATCTCTCTCATACAATTCACCCCGGTCTCCGCCATTTGCATTTTTGCTGGCAAACGAGTACATATATGAAACACACTCACTCGAAGCTTTGGGTAGCTGCCTGGCTGCCGCTCCGCCCTCTACTCGGATTAAGAAGCTTGCTTCGTCGGTTTCGGGAAACTCGGAATCGGGGAAAGTAGGAAAGGAGGTAATATACGAGCACATCAATCGGTTTGAATCATAGATAGAAAAGAGCAGTGAGTAACTGTTATTAATGTTGTACAATTCTACTATAACTATAATACTGATTACGGAGTGGAACTAGGCTAGAGGACTAATAATAACTGATAATGGGGGAAGGAGAAGGAGAGAGAGCTGTCTGCTACCTTAATATTTTCTCACTGGCAACGGTCTCAATCAGCAGAGAATAATCTCGGTGAAAAAAGCAAAAATACCCTCCCCTATCCACAATCTTTCGGCTTTGGGTAAAATGGTGCGCGCATCTCATTCCTCAGGTCAGGTATGTGGTGGCCTCTTCGCACATATCTAGTCAAAACAGGGAACACATGCAAGAAAAGAAATTTTGGGACAGAGTTGTGGATTTTGAAAAGGCCCGCCGGGATATCGATTTTTTTTTAAAACTCTATTAGCACAAATTCGCCAAGGAAAATACAGCGTAAAAATAGGACATGCACCAAAGACTGACAAAAAAAAAACCCATTATAAACATACAAGTTGTCATCAAATAAACCCCATATGCACCCAGAAGCAAGGGAAAAATAAAAATGAAGGTAGGAGTAAAGATAAAAGTAAATAAAAAAACGTCGCACGCGTTAACACCCACAGATAAACAGCCGGACCAGTAAACACAAATGAAAGGAAAATGATCCTGAGTAGCTGGGGATAGATTGGAGATAATGAGCAGCCCCTACAGCGTTTTTAAAACTTTTTTTTTCTTCTTTTTTTTTGGAGGATGTAAGATAGGGATAAAGGGAAGGAAAAAAAAAAGGTTCAAGATTATCACCGGATATCCGCACGTACCTATTGGTCCTCGGAGCTGATACTTCCCCCAGCATCAGTACTCCCAACAAAATCTGGGGGAGTACTCCAACCATGAACACAATCCCCTTCGCTTTTGAAACAATACATCCTGGCCTCACCATCTTCGCCTCCAGTAACCATGTTAGAGTCGCTTAACCCGACACATGTTACCGGACCTTGATGGCCAGTTATTGTCCGTAAACACCGTCCTGTACGGACATCCCACACCTTGGTCATCCTGTCTTGCGATCCAGAAATAACCCGAAGGGAATCCGCAGCCAGAGCCCAGACACCTTCAATATGACCGAAAAGGGTCTTGGTACACTTGCCTGTAGCAACGTCCCAGAACTTTACGGTGGAATCGAGAGCTGCAGTGATCATCTTTTCCGGTGGCGGCGCCCGGGGACGCGTAGTGGGATTTGGTGAACTTTTATCCCGGTATTCTTGCCAGTGCTGGGGGGACGGGAGCATAGAGTTTTGGGGAGGATCATCTTTGGTCGGCCTGGGGGACATATATCCGGGGAGTTGCATGGGTATCACTTGCTGGACGTGCCCCACATGCCCCTCAAATACACGGACACAGGCTTTGGTATCTAGATCCCACATCCTTACCGTCTGGTCATCAGATGCCGAGAAGACCATCCGGGAGTCGGTATCTATCCGAACCGAATTGACCCAATCTTTATGGCCCTTCAATGCATAACAGCTCTTATCCGCAAAATTCCAAATTTTGATTGTTGTATCCACCGACCCAGATGCAAGTAGATTATCGTTGAAATGAAGACATATTACACCACCCGTATGGCCCGGGAGAGTTGACAAGCATTTGCCCGTCCGCCAGTCCCATATTTTTAACTTTTGGTCCAGGGAACCTGAGATAAGCTTTCTATCATCAAACATGAGGGCACGAACTCCAGAGCCGTGCCCGGTCAATGTTCGGATCTCTTTGCCCGTTTCGATGTCCCATATTTTAACAGTACTATCGTAGGAGCCTGTTGCTAGAATAGCATCATCGAATTGCAAGCACATAATGCCATCCGTATGACCTTTAAAAACCTTCTTTGTACATCGCCCCCGTCGCCAGTTTGACTCGACTTTGTATCTTTCCGAATATACATCTTTCCAGGGCCTTGTAGGGGGTACTTCAATAGCACGTTGGCACGTGCGTTTGGGTGAAATAACCGGCAACATTTCCACATCTGGCGAGTTACGGCCGCCCGGACGTTTGCCATGAATATTGAGGTCCTTAGTTCCACTAGTGATTTCGGTGGTGAAGATATTGGGCTCTTTTGCTCGGCGCTCCATCTGCCTTTTCGTCATCCGCAATCTCTTTCTTTCTAATAATGGCAATCCCCAGCCGCATTTGTCACATTTCCGGTCGATGTGCTGCTCGCACATCTTATGCCAGACTACATCATCATCGGCCAACATTCTCCATCGGTGACTTACTTGTGCGGCTTTGCACAACGATGCTGTGTCAAGATAACATAGTATTTTGAAAGCAATTTCTGGTGGAAGTGCACTGAGGAAGTCGATACGAATCAACTCTCGCAGAGCAGCGGAGATCATTGAAAGTTGGGGGAAGCAGCATTGGGTCAAAATTCCCCTCAGCATAAGGTTACGATGCGTTGCTGGAGCAGCAGAAAAAAGCGACCAGACATCCGTGATTGCTTGTTGATCTGCAGGTGGAAGTGTTTCCATCCCCTTAAAACGCAAATTAGTAAACTGTGCATGCACAAAGCAGCATGGGCAGCTTGGCGAGCAAACCTTCTGCAGCTCTTCCATGGTTGGCTCATCAGCTTGCCTCCTACATTTGATATCTGGCCTGTGTCTATAGCAAAACTTGGTGTTCCCTTTCTCCTCCAGATCATGTTGACCATCTTGCTGCTGTTGGGATCCCTGCGGCGCATATTGTCCGGGGATGTGCTTTGAAAGGAAAGGGGAGACATCCTTTCTGACTGACTCAGCAGTATCCGCTGGAATAGCAGCAGCATAAAGCTCTGGCTCACTGCCGTCCATTTCGACGGCGGAATTGTTGTTAAAAATCGATGATTTTTTGAGCCTTTTAAGAGGTCTCTGAATGTTCTCACAGGTACTTGTCAGGGACAAGGCGCTTGTAGACAGTGTGGGGGCGCTTGCGAGTGGCCGTTTGAGTGATTGAGAAGGCGATATTGGAGGTGCTGGTTGTAGTGGTTGTGGTAAAGGTGAAGCATGTCGTCGCTGTGGGGCAACCATCATTTTTGTTGATTGTGGCGTCCAACCAGGTTGACCAAATCAAGTGTGTAACAAAGGCCAAACAGCGTGGGGGTAAGCGGTAGGGGGATGGATTCGGTTGGTAAGAGAGTGGAAAAAGCGATATGGAGGTGGATAGCTCCGTATAGAAAACAGAGACCTTAGAACGTCTTCGAGTTGGGATGACGGGATGACGTTGTTTCTAGTTGACGTTCCGATGTTTTTGGACCCTTTCTTTCCCAACCCTTATTTTTCTTTATCACGAACGTCTGAACGTGTACTTACGCATTAACTGATTGTCTGGTTGAACGGTACCACTGCAATGAACCAAGAGAAGAGAGGAAGAAGGCGGTGATGAGTTTTTAACGATGTGTGAGCCTAGCACAAGCTAGTTGACGAGAAGCACGTTAGAGGCCTGCTACGCACTTGGGTTAGGGTTATCCGAGGTTACTTCAACGTTCTCATCATTTTCTCGGCGATGGCACCATCACACGCGAGCTGCTTTCCTCTACGCTATCTGATGCATGCCAGAGCCTAACAGTACTACATACCTGAATACATATCGACAAGCGAGTGAACGGAGAGGGTCTGATACGATAGATACCACCGGGCGTGGTTTACTCGGCCTGTGCTACAGTTTCAATCCTGTTTCTTGCTACTCGGTTCCTTTAGTTGTGTGCTCTACTTGAAGATCTTAGAATCTCGCAGCCGCACTCAGGCAAGCCCCAAACAGGTGGAAGGGGAGCATTGGGCTCTGCATTCATAGCTCTATAGCCTCAAGCAACTACCTAGCAATTAAAGCTAGGAAGGCGAAGGTACCAGTATTTGGCGACAAGCTCTTGCTTGCTCGACCGGAGATTTAGCCTCCTACAGGACACCCCGCCCCCCAATCACCTTCCCAGCAGCGCTCCAACCCTCCGCTACCCAGAGTACGGCCCATCACTCCTACTCCCTCCTCCATTGCCCCCGCGCAGGCAAAGGAAGAAACATAGAAGGGAAAAGAATAGATAGAAGGATCATCATCTCTCAAGTCTTGAACCCACCTCCGAAACTTCAATAGAAAAGAGGCATCAGTAAAAGAGCGGGACCATAACGCAAGAATAACATAGCATTAATCAATCTATCTGCGTTTCAATCCCGTCCGGCCCTTACACTGATAAATATGTCTCCTGCTTCGCCGGCGCTCATGCAGCAGCCTAATCCCCCCTCAAATTCAACAGGCTCGTCCACGTCAGTGGATCTGACCACCTGGTTTCTCGATGCCAAACGTTCTCTATCGTCAATAGGGCTCTGTGCTCGCGCAAAAACTTTGGTGAATTCAGCGAGAGTTGCGCTGCAAGAAGCTACGGTCATATCCTCAAGATGTGTCTTCTTACGGAATTCTCTGAAGGATCAGTTGAATGTTGCGATCCAAATAAACAGGATGATGCACAGCACTCGGGATACTTCTAGAGCCGAATTTGAGGTTTGTTTCTTTTTCTTTTTCTTTTTCTTTAATTTTTTTTTTTTTTATAAAAAGCCCCACATGTATCTCTCTGTCTGATGCTACCCTTCGGTTATTCGTTCCCGATTTACCAGCTGCAGCGGGACAAATCAACTAGCAAGTGTTCCGATTTCGCCTTTCTGTTGGCAGAAGGCGTCAAATGTGTGTGTGTGTGTGAATGTATGGAACAACCGACACTAACCCGGGAAACCTAGAAAATGTTGACGGGCTTGGACAACGCCGACAACAGGCTTAATCAGACTCTGGAGGTGCTCCGGAATTCTATAGTGGACCCGGCTTTCAGCATGCCAAATCCCGAAATCGAGGACCCCACCTCGATGACAAGGGCTCGCACATTGCACGATTTTGTTGATGATGAGGGGATTGAAAATCTTAAATCCAGATTGCGACATTCGATCGACCAAGTGCAGGTATAGACACACCCTTCCTATCTGTGCCCTGCGTCTTTCCGTTTCGAGGTCCTACGGGGTATGATTTGCTGATCTTAGATCTCCGGGAGCGTTCTAGGAGTCTCATGACACTCTCTCCATGTCTCTTGCCGCGTTCGATGCCGATCTCAAAGCCCTGGATACATCGCTCACCAACCTTCCCGACCCCAGCAATCAAGAGGACGGCTTGGCAGAGCCGATACATCCATATCTCCAGTCTCTGGAAGAACAGGCCGAGGAAATGGCGCAGTTATTGGAATCACTAACGCAGCACTTTGATCGGTGCTCACAGGCATTAAAGGATTCCGAAGCCGTAAATACTCATAACCAGGAGAATGGCATGGCTGATGGTATATCTCTAGAAGAGAAGGATGAAATGTACAAAGTACTTGCAAGAGATGCAAGGGAAGTCGATGATGTTGTCGCAGAGCTCAAAGAAAGACTCGATACTATGGAGGGTATCTCAGCCTATGTGGGGAAACGTATTGAAAAATTGCATGAGTTGTCGGACAAGGCTCATAGCAGCTTTTCACTGTTCGAAGAATTCCAGGGCAATTTGGGAAGTTATGTGGGGACAACTAGGGAGTTTGAAACACAGCAGGACGGGTACTTTAGAGCTATGGAGGAAAGACTTGACGAGCTTTGGCAGCTAGGCGACTTTTACGAAGGATTCATGGGCGCATACGACGCAATGGTTATCGAAGTAGGGAGGCGCAAAGGAGTGGCAGCAAGAATGGATGCCATAGTCAAAGAAACTATGAAAAAGCTACAAGGGCTTTATGAGGGTAAGGGTTTCTTCACAACCCCTACTTGGTTCCTTGGGTTAGGTTTGGAATGAAAGCTTGGCTAACTGACGGTTTAGACGATCTTGCGGAGCGTGAGAGTTTCAAGGAGGAACAAGGTGACCATTTACCTATGGATATATGGTCTGGGATAATGGACCTTCCCATTCGATACTCAGTCGTAAAGGATCCTCAAGGAGGCAATGAACTGCCGGGTATCAGTAAAGAGGCAATTCAGAGAGCCCTAGGACGCCGAGCAGCGAGGGAGGG
Source organism: Morchella sp. 2018-W45 (assembly GCA_024713785.1). NCBI lineage: Eukaryota > Fungi > Ascomycota > Pezizomycetes > Pezizales > Morchellaceae > Morchella > Morchella sp. 2018-W45. The sequence goes on from JAMGYZ010000025.1 coordinate 630,066, forward strand.
CATGTAATATTAATTGTATCTTTAAGATGCAGGTTTTTCTTTTCTTTTTGGGAAGGTTTGTTATTGAATGGCTGCAGCTTACTTTTGGAGGTCTTCTTTTGCTTTTGCTTAAGAATTACATTATGTATATATTAGGTATGTGGAGCAATCTCCCCACTAGCTTTTGAAAACGTTACTGCACTTTCGCAGACTTCACCTTGGATACCCCCAAATGCAAAACATCCAACCATTTCTGTAGGCGTGAAGCATAAAACCTGATTTATCTATGTTACCTAACGCATTCGCGGCACTAGATCAGTCCAATTTACATTTGCCTGCATGTTCAAGGCCTTCCTACAAGTAATGTACCTACATGTAGGTACACCACTCATCATCACATTTCTGCCCTACGATAATTATTCGGGATGAGATGGGTCATTCCTCCATTGTATGGTGTTTATTATTTATGTAGCCTTGACCCCAATTTCCTTCAAATAGCAAGAAGATAAGAACAAGTACTCGTAGTCTCATAGCGTTTCCGGACACAACTGCTATTGCATACACAGAAAGGACCCGCCAAGGCTACTTTTGTATGGCATGCAATATGAAACATCATGTACTCCCTCCAACATCACAACGTAGACAAACGTGAAACTTTCAACTTGGACCGTGCGACCGTGCCCGGGGATGAACTCCGATCAGCTCAGCATATTGAAAAATTAATGGTAGAGTATGTATCTTATGCACGGAGTACTGCACAGCCACACTTCAAGCAAGACTGCCATCTCTCATTGCTGATATGATGGTAGTTTATCTTGTTAACAGATCTGTAAGGGTGCATCCACGGAAGGGCCGAAAAAAAAAAGCAATAGATCTGTTTGGCAACAGCAGTCAATTCGCGGAGAAACTCAAGAGCAGGGATGGGGCTGGTCTGTCGTTGACGGATAAAGTCAAGATAACGGGTGTTTTGTTGAAGGGAGCATGTATGGTCAAACGCGACATGAAGTGTACATTTTACCGTACAAGGGATAGCAAGGAGGAGTGCTGAGTGATGGTGGTGGTGGGTTTGGTGGGTGGGGAAGAACTACTGATGGCTGGTTCGGAAACGATTGCTTAGATATATTGCTTCCTTTTTATTTACTGTTCGCGCTTTATTCCTACCTGCTGGATGGGTAAAACCATGATGATCTGTTTGTGCATATTGTGACAGAGAAATAAAATAGGTAAGTCGCATTTATGTTCGTATGCTAGATAATTTGCCTACAGCTGTGGCTTTGCGGAGAGTAGAGTACTAGCATAGAAATACAATAACTACATGTAAGCCTGTGGTGGTACAGTAGGTACACGTATGGAAGTGAGATTTTCTGGCCAGTTGTGGCAAAGGCTCAATCATATTACTGGTTTCCAGTTTTCTGAAATACAGTAGAGTATGTCAAAACTGAGACATCTGGAGGTGGTTTGGTTGGTCGGTTGGAAGATTGGCAGGGTTTAGTGACAGGGTAGTTGACTAAGCACAACACATCAAATTGAGTAGGTGCCAGACCGTGGTGAACTAGAGGATTCAAAATATAGAAAATTCGAAATGTTAAGAGTATCAAGAAAGGGTAGACCTGCTGGGAGGATGCCAGCCCCAAAGGTCTCCTACTCCCTAAAGAGCTGGCAGACTGTTGGAAAACTGAATCTCTGGGGCGCGAGGGGGCCGAAGGTCCCTCGTGCCACTGCTAGTACCTATTGTTACGTATGAAAAAATAGGGTGAAATCACTACGGAATTTAGTGATAAATACCGAATTAAATCGGCATTAGAAGAGTACTGTACAAATACCGTATTCTTACCGCAATGCTAGCGTACCAACGAGAATACCGTAGTGATCCCACCCCTCTTTTTGGTACTGTAATTCCTATTCCACAATGAGGATTAGGAACTGTGACGTATGTTATGCCATGTAAATTGTAAAGGGACTAGTAAATTAGGTAGCAGTAGCAGTAGGATATGATGGCTATGATATGAGATAAAAATTACTATAAGTAGACCTGATCTACGCTCTTCAACAGATCGTGAAGGAGGTAACCCCTGGCCGGAGATAGTTTCTTCTCGCTGGTAAGCGGTATGGACAAATTTCTAAGACTTAATTCGCATGGGTAGGTAGGGACTGGGGATAATCGACATTAGAAACCTTATATAATTAGGCCAACCATCACTTTTGGTCAAAATTACTAGTTGCAGGGATCTTTTTTGCTGGGTGGGCAAACAGCATTTCTCGAAATTGATGCTTGGCCTAAAATCTCTAATATTGACCCATCTATGGGGGCGTAAGCATGCTACATCAAGTGTACGTCCATGGGGCCGGACCACATCAATTTTGATTCCTTTACCCTGCATAATCGGGTGTGGTAGGGGTACATTCGCTCGATGAGTTAAGATGAGTGAGAGCCTGTGATGAGCCTGTTCTGGAAAACCTCGCGCATAGGCGACGAAAATGTCGACGTGTTTTAAACTCTTAATTTCTTAGATTCCGGAGATCCATACACGTAGGTATATGTAAGTAGGTACATACTCGAGTCAGGTAAGAAGAACCTGAAATGGCTTTTTAACATCTGATTCGCTACTAGTAAAAAACTACACCAAATTGGGCCTGCTTTGCAGCTTGCATAGAGTATGTACTCGGGTGTGTGGGTAAGTGATCAGAATCGGATAAGTGAATGTTGAAGTGAATGCGTGTGTTTGTCTTATCAGATTCTGATCACTTTTTGCGACACCCTAGTACATACATACATGTACTTAGAGTAGTATATTAGAACATCGTTAATCTAGTACATACTCTAGTAGACTAGTAGATGTACGTATATACATGTAGATATGTATGTACTAGAATTAAATGCCGCTTACTTAATCTCTTACCCAATTTTAGGGGGCTGATCGGCGGCATTTTAATTCTGGCACCATGAGTATAATGTACCTACATACTTGTGAAATTAAGTATTGTCTCTCGCGATAGCATGGTTGCCAGCGCGGTTGGGACAATACTTAATTTCACCACACTGGGGCCCTTGAAGTGATGTAACAAGCTCAGTACCCTGGTGTCGCGACCACCATCAAAGCTAGACCCAGTCAACCTTTGCATTTTTGTTTTCATGTACTACATGTATCTATTATATAGCTCTGCCTGGTGCAGTTCGGTCTGTCGGAATTGTTTCCTAGCTTTAGGTATGGTGGCTAATAGTTGCAAAATTAAAATTGTGGTTCTTTGTCGCCGTTGCATCACTTTGAGGACCCCTGGGTACCTTAAACAAGTTCGTAAGTGCTTACATGGACTCCTGTGTGAAGGGTAAGTGAGTAGAACACGGCGGTGCGGTTTGCGTTGCTACGTTCTACTCACTTACCCTTGACACCGTAGTACATGTACATGTACTTAAGCACCCGGTACATACATGTATTTACCTCAAGTACATGCTCTGCCATATCGCGTACTCCGCTACCCAAGGTAGAGGGGCTTAAAGAATATTGCATACCCGGTGCACTTCATCGTAAGACTACTGGGTAATATCCCATGCAGAATTTTGTTTCCATATTAATTGGTAACGACGCTAAAGTATCCCCTGGGCTGGTGAGACTCGCGGAATCCAGGACTTCCTGTTCGGGCTGTGGCAAAGTCACTGAGCCCGTCACTTTCTGTGGGTGTTTGCCAGAGATTGTTGGCGTTTGTTAGCAAAAAGTGGGACTATTAATTACTGAAATAGGAAGTCCTGGATTCTGCAAGTTTCAACAGCCCAGGGGATACGTAGTTCATCAGATCCTCTTACACGGGCCATCAGGGTGTCTCAGATTCCGTACCTACGCCTTATATGCCGTCCGGGTATACGTAGATAATCGAGATCAGTGTAATACTGCTTTACCAGGGCTATCTATAGTCGTATATATCGTTTCCTAGGATCGATCAAGAACTGGATGTGCATGAGTGATGTCTCTGCAAAAACAATACTGATATGACCACAATCAAGTCCATAGCGGTGAGCTACCTGAAACTGGGTACCAATCACAGAAAAGAGAATTGCGAGATGAAGAACGCACATAAGTAGATATCATATACTTACTTACCGCTGGCTTACGTGAAAAAGGGTAACGGCCTAAATAGGCAAGCGGGAGATTGTGCCGGGGGGGGGGGGGTTCATGCCAAAACTACATGTACGTACCCTCATGGCTCAATAATATATCTTTGAGTCATGTGCATTGCAGATTTGGATTTTCGGATATCGTACTGCTCGGTGGGGTGTCTTGCACATTACTGCGTACTTTATAGTGGATGTAGTTGTTCACAATCTATCACTCGGCGATTAATGGTTGAAACGGTGGTATTGATTGATTGATACCTCGTGCGTGCATGCAGCCCATAGGCTATGGCAATCATCCCTCCCCCTATCCCAACTGAATATGAGGGGACAAAATCTTCCTCCCCAGCAATCAAACAAAACAAAAGGGAACCTCCTCAACACTAGCCAGCCTGGCATACTCACTATCTCGAGTATCATCACCAGGCAAGCCCAAAAAAAAGAAAAAAAAAGAAAAGAAAAAAAAATCATTCTAGTTCAAATTTTTGTCCTGAGTTCTTCTTTCCCATATAAATCCATATCGTTGATATGTTTCTATTAGTGCCGCCAGCGGACGATCCTGAAGTCAAATTCTGTTTTATCTATTGTAAAATGCCTATTTTGCTTTGTAACTTGAATGTTATCTCGTTTTTTCTCTTTCGCAAATCTCTTTGGAACTGGCAGAATGAGGAACTATAACAGAGCCATAATATATGGAACGGGGATGTCGGACGTTACCCGTAAGTCGGATGTTACAGAAACAGCACCCGCTCCAGAAAAAAATGATAGAAAAATTTTAAAAACTTATAGTTATAAGTTGCCGTTAAAATTTATAGGGTGTATATAGTAATTTTATTTGTATAATAAAAATAACTTCATATGTATGCCTATAAAATCTAAACAAAATGGTAGTAACCAAAGTCAAATCAAACAACTAAATAGTCTCAAAAACGTTGATAGAGTCTCCTTTTATTAGGTTATTACATGAGAAAACTTTGTCTTATATACATATATTGAAAATAAACAGCCTACTTGCCGGATTTTTTATTCTGTCCGATTCCCTATTGGGAAAGTGTTTTGCTACACAATGGAACAGCCTGAACTTCACGGGCTAAACTTCACGGGTAGGGACTCAAATGCATCGTACTCAATCAATTCCCGCTGGATTCTATGTGGAAACCCCGGAGACTCCAAAAACATGCCAAAAACTTTAATGCCAATTCTATCCCACCATCCAAACTTTCCTTCCGCCTAAACCCATAAATCCCTCATGTTACATTCTGCTACTGCTTGCATTCAGCCTTCATTAGTGGTCTTGAGGAGTCTCGGAGTCAGCCTACCTGATAACACCTTGATACCGGGCTCGACTTCGCTCGTCAACTCTTTCCCTGTATCGTTATCTATCATCAAGGAGCATAGCTCAATATTAGGGCTGTTAATGACCAGTACTGGAGGAGTCGCGTAGTCTTACCATCCCCTGAAGCTATCACGGCGTGAAGCGTACTTGGCGACGTTGCGGGAAGAAGGATTAGTCAGAGTTTTCTACGGTACTCTATGAGTTTCTGTTGCAGGGTTTCTATGAGTCAACGGCATGCATGTATTTCTAATAGAAGGATTTCCTTGGAGTTCTATGGGTTTCTAGGGGATGAGTCAGCAAGGAGATTCTGGTTATATATAGGGAGCTCTCTCCCTCGCTTGTAGGGTTTCTCTTTCTCTTCTTTCTTCTTCATGCAACCTTCTTGTCCTCTTAGTCAATACATACTTTAGGGCTTTTCAAGCAATCGCTACAACGTTCCTACTATCCCCCTAGGGGCCAGAGGAATCTTCATAGTTTCTACTTAGTCTATAGCTCCTCCGCCTCGTACCTCTTGTCTCTTACCTCACCTAGCCTCACCCGTCTCTGGCTCGTTTTACTTTGCCTTGGTTGTGTACCTTAGCCTACTTCGATCCTAGTCCCCGCCAAGCCCCGTGATAGAGGCGCCACCAACGTCAGCTTTCTCACGGCCTTTGCCACTCAATCAGTTTTGGTGCGATTGACTCCAAACTCGCACTGTTGTCCCCTCATATACCCACTGGTGTTTAGAGTGGCTGTGCCGGCGAATTGACGCTCCGGGAGGTATTTTCAGGGTCGAAAACAGGTTTGTTTACTAGGGATTCTGCAACTCCGCACTGGGATCCATACTGGCAGCACCATGCCTCTCTGGCGCGCCCAGTAAAACGATATTAGCGTAATAGTATAGGGAGAGCTTCCTTCTCTTTAGTCTTCGGGTTCTGTATCTTTATGCCTGTAACAGGGTCCATCCGGTCCTCACTTCCTCTGACTTGTATCTTTTGCCTCTACTCTTGCCTTTACCCTCGTCGGTGCCTGTGCTTGTCCCAGCCCAGTACTATTCTCATCCTCATCAGTATTCATATTATGCTGGCTGTGTTTCTCAAGTTCTGCTACGTTATCATTGTCATCTGTTACGTTGTGTCCGGTTACTCCATCACAGTTTACTCCAATTCTCTCTTACGCAATTCTTTCCATTCATTAGCTTCCCGCGACTCTGCCTCCAATTTCCTACATTCCTCTTCAACAAAAGCATTAATCTCAGCTGTTGTCTAACAGGACGGGGTCGGTATCAGGAGTAGAATGGGGACAGAATCAAGGAACAAGGACAGGGACAGGTTCGGATCGGAATACACCGGATTTGAGGCAGGTTCAGGTTCGGGTTTCAGAGACGAGTCAAGACCAGAAGGGCCGAAGCCAAAGTAGTGTATTACTAACAGAAAAAATACGTTGCCTGGAGAGGCAGAAACATAGGAAAGAACGAGCACTATATAGACAACTATTTCCTTACATCGATGACTCATACCATAAAATCCCATAGAAACTCCTACACTCCTGTACCGCTCATACTATTCCCAATACCTCCACTTCTATCCCGTCACTACCCAATCTTTTCTAGCCCTCACATTTTATTACCCGAGCTCCTTCCTAACCTGTCATCTTACTTCCGACATCGACTGATACTATCTAACAACCCTGCTCCAAAGCTGCCTTGGCGGGAGACGAGGTGCAGGAGGCGGATCCGTGATATGTTCCCGCTGCAGATTCCTGTGCTTCTTGATCAGCTTCCGTCTCCCATATATGAAAAGAACCCTTATAATTCCATCCAGCCATTCCCCAACACATAATATTCAGGTCCTGATCAATCCTATGTATAACAGAGCCACATCAGCGGTTAGGAGAATAGTTCCCACCGGGTCTGTTATAGGCTCAGTGTTATTGATAGAATCCAGCAGTTACAGTGATAGGAAAAGTACCTGCAGTGAGGACCGCAACCTGCTGCAAGTGTACCTACTTTCTGACCGCTAGGGTGGAGATCTATTCATGAAAGGATAGGCTGACGAGTCTAGGCCTTGCAAGTGAATAGAGGATCGGCTAGAGAAAGGTCCCTAAGTGCCCGGGCATCTCCAGTATCCCTCTGTGCATGAATAGTCCTGCTGTTGGTGGCAGTGGTTATGCCCGGGAATAATTTACAATAAGTTACAGCTCTGCAGTCACCTTGGGAAGATCATCTGAACAGAGACTCATATAATGCAGGCCCAGAGCTGTGTGACAGCTAGGCTGCAGGTGATCCTTGACCCTGGCTAAGGGTGCTTATTCTAGGACAGGAAACATCCGCTAGCGCTTAGGGAGAAGCGGGGTAGCGGAGGAATTGTTTCCGCTCCAAAACAGAGTTTTCACTGGAACTTAGTTTGAGCGGTGGAATGCAGGAAACAGAGAGATTTGGAGGATAAGTACTCATCTCCATTTCCGCCCACCAGTTCTAGGAATCTTCATCATCAGTTGTAACAAGAGGGAGAAGACCCTTAAAATTATTCTAAGACCACCCAGAAGAATCTTTACTCTCTAAACCTAACTTCTATCTTCTACCAGCCCTCTTGCTTCCTACACTTTTGTTTAGTGAAGGCAGAGCCCCGTCACACTATGCCCAAACAGTCAGGTTTCCACTTATCCTCCCAAGTCTTCTCTCTCCATATATGGTGTGATCCCCATGAAGCTGCAATAGTAACACTCATTTCATCCGTACACTTCTAATGAGACTACCCTTCGTCCGGTTCTCAGTTGAATCTTGATCTCGCAAATCAGAATCTAGCTTTCCTTGTATCTCTATTAATAGGAGGCTTAGTATTTGCTTTATAGCAATCAAGTCTCCGTTCATGTAATGCTTTGTTGATAGTTGACAGAAATACATTTGTTAAACCAGACTCATTTCTCAACTCCTCAACAGTCATGTGACATGTCTCGCTATCCCTCTTGGCTAAATCAAAAAGGTCTTTTTTTTTGCTCCTTAGTCAATACTTTAGGGTGGCCGGGTCTTGCCTTGTATGCAGGAATCTGAAGTGTCAAAAGCTTTAACCAGTCCTCAGTATCAACCCCGGAACTCCTGGCCCTATACATGGTACACTTAGGAACTCTACTACAGGTATTTTCCTTGAGTTTGAGATCATTGGCGATAGCTGAAAATGTAAGGGCATTTGGATCAGGATGTTTTGCCATGATGCAAGCTCTTCTTTCTAGATCAATTTTCTTTGAACCCAGTTTCCTCCTCTTTCTGCCATCTGAAGTAACTGGTCTCGGTACTGTAGGCTCAAGTTCAAAGTATACCTATTGAATAATTAGCATTATTTATTATTTGAACCTATTATGCTATGATAGTATCTATATCATCCTTATACTAGTTCTTTTAGAGCCTATTGCGTAGTGAAGGGTTGAGTTGGAACAGTTGGGGAGGTTCAGGCCGTTGCATATACAGATACAGCCCAACGCTGGAACTGATTTTTTGAAAATAACTCAACAACCAACAGAGATATCATCAAACCGACTTCAGATCCATCATCTGCATCTCAACTTGCACCTAATCACCAACTTCTGAAATCACAGCTCTTTTTTTGCAGAAGTTGATATGAATTTCCGCTTTTTTTCCTGCTATTTTTTACCCCACCTTGCTGCCAAGCCAGCCTTAAATAAAAACTCTGTCAAACCGCCCTCACCCACCCCACCAAATTCATAGTGCTATAGCTACTACTAGCCTTAGCATGTCTGAAAAGGTTGAACAGTCCCTGCCAAGCATGCCGTCATCCCCTCCCCCTGCACAGTTAGAATATAGGGTGTTACGGGCATGAGGAAAGGAACCCGAAGACTACAAGAGGAGGACTCTCCTATGCTACTGAGACCACTATGTCCCACTGGGCGCGCCAAAGAGGCACGGTGTTGCCAGTATGGAGCCCAGTGCGGAGTTGCGGAATCTCTAGTTAATGGACCTGTTTTCGACCCCGAAAATAACCCCCGGAGCATCAAAGCGCCGGCACAGGCGCTCACGACACTGGTGGATATATGAGGGGGCAACAGTGCGAGTTTGGAGTCAATCGGACCAAAACTGATCGAATGGCAAAGGTCGCGAAGAAGCTTACTCTGGTGGCGCCTCAGGGGAAGGTAAGACTATCCGGCAGCTCCGGTACCTATCGTTAACAGTCCTAATATCGAGCCACGCTCTTTGATGATAGATAACGATGCGGAGAAAGAGTTGGCGAGCGAAGTCGAGCCCGGTACCGGGAAGCCGCCAGGTAGGCTGACTCCAAGACTCCACATGAGGATTTAGGATAATGACAGTATGATAATAATAGATGGTAGGATAGAAACGGTGTTAGGGGTTCTTGGCTTGTTTTCAGGGTCTTGGGGTTTCGTGACTTGTTTATTGTAATTATAATCTTAGTCCGTGGCGTTTGTGGGATATAAATCTGATTGTCGTTCTCCGACTTTGTTCAAATCGTGATTGAAGAAAGAGTCTTTATCGATATAATAATATTCTTGGATATCTTTATTCTATACTTTGCTCTACTCTATACTTTCTTTCGAATGAATCGGTGAACTTGAGACTCGCATGAACCATCTTCGCGATCTTAGTCTTCTCTCTATACTCGACGGGCCAGCGTCGGATAACCGAGAACTCCAGTGGGTAGCGACTGAGGAGATCTTGTTCCTTACTGCCTTCGCGGTTAGCGTTTCAAACTCTAAGCTCGATACTTGACTGTTCGGGTTGTCTGGTGCGACACCCTAATACAGGGATATGGGAGTTAGAGATAACTATAGCATAGCGATGGATAGAAGCGAACCTGAGGACTATATGGAAGATTCAAGCAGTGATCCTCTAGCCTCCAATGGCCAACAACACAAAATTATACCAACTAAAAGAGTATTATTTCAATCTAATGAAAATAGTTCCGGAAAAAGACAGGCTCTACCAGGACGTTCTGGTCAGCCTATTTCATTTGGATCTTCAAACTACATCAATCAACGACTATGGGATTGCGTTCAGACTCTCATGTCACTGAATACCGAAATCAAAGAACAGAATACCGAAATCAGAGAACAAAATCAACAACTCATAACTCAGATTCAAGTATTTCAGACCCTTGTTGATTCAGTCCTCGCTGCTACAAACCAAAACAACAATGAAATGAAGAGCAGATTCGAAGCAATAGCTATATTAGGGTGTCGCACCAGACAACCCGAGCAGTCAAGTGTCGAGCTTAGAGTTTGAAACGCTAACCGCAAAGGCAGTAAGGAACAAGATCTCCTCAGTCGCTACCCGCTGGAGTTCTCGATCGTCCGACGCTGGCCCGTCGAGTATAGAAAGAAGACTAAGAACACGAAGATGGTTCAAGGTGGAGTCTCAAGTTCACCGACACGTTCTCGAATAAAGTATGGAGTAGAGATATCAGTAATAGTATTATATCGATAAGACTCTTTCTTCGTCGCTAATGATTTCAACAAAGTCGGAGAATGACACCGTATTTATATCCCGCGCAAATGTCACGCGGACTAAGCATTATAATTACAATAAACAAGTGCGAAACCCCGAAGACCCTGAAAACAAGCCAAGAAACCTTAACGCCCGTTCTATCCCACCATCTTATTACCCATGCCATCTATTATCTTAAATCCCTCATATTACATCCCGTCGCTGCATGCACTCAGCCTTGGCCAGTAGTCATGTGGTGTCTTGGAGTCTGCCTACCTGATGACTTACGATGCAGCTCGACTTTCTTCGCCAACTCTTTCCGCGTCGTTATCTATCACCAAGGGCGTAGCTCGACATTAAGACTGATGGGATAGGTACCGGAGCTGTCGGGTTGTCTTACCTTCCCAGGCTGTAATAGGTATCTCTCGCCAACCAATTAATCTGACCAGAGCTCAGAGTTCCTATGAGCCATGGCTAAAACCATCAGTAGAGTCTCTTCAGTCTACATCGCTAAGTATCCCAGTGGCGGAGGCGTAGTCTCGTCTCCGGGCGATATATGGTTTTTCGCTCAAAGAATTCATCAGGCAGAGTAAACGGTCGCGAGTACTAAAGTTTGAAGAGAAGAACCTCTTCCCAATGGGAAGAGTAAAAACTCAGTCTCATTCTGGCGCGCCCCTTGGCCTGAACCGTCGATCTAATATTATCTCTTTCTTCCCGCAGATGGTGATGGATGAAGATCAAGTGGCAGCCCATTTCTACGGGTATACCTCCATGACCAAGCCAGGTTACTAACTATATACATGACTCTTAACCTGACGGATTTTGGATATTAACTCGGGGCTGATGCCCCTTCCACATCTTTCCTTCTAGCGAGATCCCTATGGGTCTTTCTTTGATTCTTTCCTTGTCTTCGTCGTTAGGAGATAATTTGAGCTTGATTGAGTCTTCGGTAGAGTACTTGACGACATCATCGTTCCCTTTCCTCTGGACATGAGCCAGTGTCATTGGGTGTACTCAACATGTCCGCACTCCATAGTCTTCTTTCCCTCCGAAGAGTTGTACTAGCTCCTGGGCCCTCCATTCTCTCCCGTGCGGAAGACGCTTGTCGTGGTGGTCTTGGTAGATCTTCACCTACACCGCCCTTCCTCCTCCGCTTCCCTTCTCCATTCAGTCGACCAGTAGTAGTCTCGAAGACCCCCATCGTATACCCCGTATAGATCTCGCGCCCGTTTGTGGGCTTCCCAGGTGACTATTCAAAGTCCTCCGCTTAATTTGCCTCGTAACTCGTTGAGTTTTCATCTGATTGACTCCAAACTTAAACTGCTGCCCCCTCATATACCCACCGGTGTCCCAAGTGCGTATGCCGGCGCTTTGATGCTCCGGGGGTTATTATTGGGGTCGAAAACGTGTCCATTTACTAGCGTTTCTGCAATTCCGCTTTTCTGGCCCTACCGACCATACCACGTGCCCAATGGACTCCCGTAGTATCGTGGGGACCAAGAATATCACTCCTCCCCTTCTCCTCCAGCTCATAGTTAAGTTACAGCTCGATCAGAAGTTATTTGGTGAGGATACGGTCATTCCGACCGGACGATTGATCTTGACTGGAAGCTATACGTATACAGGATTCAGGAACCTTTTGTTATGCTTGACATGATTGCAGGTTCCTGGACATCAATATCACACCCCTCCTTCCATAGTATCATTCCCACATCAGATCGACCACCAAGAACACTCACTTTCACCATCAAGACGCACCTCAATCCCCACCTCAGTATTCAACCTAAACCAGATATCGTCAACGATCCAGACTTACAAGCAATAGAAATATCAACCCCCTCAGTACCTGCCCTAACCCTCTTTAACATTTATAACGAAGATCCACCTGGACACAGCAATGAACCCTATACGGTGGAGAGAGTATTGGTTAATATTTAACTCCTTACAAGAACAATTATAGCTGGAGACCTTAACTCGCATCATACATGGTGGAACTCAGCAAACCATACACCAAAACACTATGAAACATTGGCTCAACTGCTGGAAACTGGAAACTTCACTCACATCAACGAACCAGACATCCCAACCTACCACTATAGAACTAGCACTGACACCTCAGTTCTAGATTTAGCTTTTGCATCTACAGCAGTCAACACACTACTTTCCAATTGGGCCATTGATGAAGAAGCAGCAACAGGATCAGGTCATGAAGTAATTCGATTTGATCTTGTATCTGAATCAGTACCTCACTTCAACTGAGCGGTTCAACTGGGCTAAGGCAGATTAGAATTCTTTCAAACAACGCTCAGAGATCTGTCTCTAAACTCAGCCTTTGGATGGAATTTCCTTCACTCTCATCCAAATGAACAAATCCTAGAAGCAGGAGCCATCCTGCTTCTGGAACTTATAACCACAGCAGCTGGACACAATTTTCCTATCAGGAAATCTTCTGCTCGATCTAAACCATGGTGGAGTGAGGAAATCACAGAACATAGATGACATATGAAGAGTGCCTTAAGAGAATGGGGGTTGGAAGGGTCTCCAATGATGCATCAAAGATTTAAATCGCATAGATCGGAATACTTCAAAAGTATCAGGAGAGCTAAAGAGTCCCATTGGAACAGCTCCCTTGAGAACGCTCAAGGAAAAGATACATTCACAGCCTTCAGATTCACTAACTCCAGAAAGACGGAACGTACACCACCACTCAACAATGTTACAACTGGAGAAACTGCCACCACTTTTACAGAGAAAGCCAATCTATACAGAGTTGGTCTCTTCCCACCTCCCCCTATTTCACCTCAAAGGGACATCCAAACGCAGGGTGACAGAATATCATGGAAGGACCTGACGGATGATGAAATCAAGAGAGCGATTATGATTTCATCTCCCAACAAAGCTCCAGGGCCAGATGGGATCAACTTCAAATGCATTCAACGAGCATACCTAGCGATACCTCACCATTTCAACTCATTTTATAAAGCAATCATGACCGCTGGCTATCACCCACACATTTGGAGAGAAGCCACTGTTGTTATTATAAAAAAGCCCAACAAACCAGACTATTCAATTCCAAAAGCATATAGGCCAGTCTCCTTAATTGCTTAGAGCAAGGTACTGGAAAAGATAATGGCTTCAAGACTTGCATACCTACCAGAGAGATACAATCTACTCCACCACTGGCAGATTGGAGGAAAACCAAAGAGATCTGCTGTAGATGCCTGTATGCTGGTAGCAAGCATAGTGGATGAAGCGAAGAAAGGTCGTTTCAGTACTGTTTATGGATGTTAAAGGAGCATTTGACAATGTATCGAGACAGACTCATACATACTGACGAAGGAAAACGCTGTTACGCTCAAATAGTCAGATGAATAGACAACCTCCTAAGCAACAGGAAAGCTAGCCTTTGATGGGCAACAAGAACCTATGTCAACAATAGCAACTGGGATTCCACAGGGAAGCCCAACATCACCGATTCTTTTTTCTTCTCTACCTATCACCACTATTCGATATTCTTCAACGCCACTTTTCTCATCAACAAATACCTAGTTATATTGATGATATTGGCATGATAATGGTAGGGAAAGATGAGAGTTCAAACTGTAGACACCTGGAGCGAATGGTACAGCTAGCTGTCACATGTGAAGCTAATCTCTGGCATTCGACAAGTCCAAACAGAACTACTCCTTCCACAACAAAGCGTCTGTAAAAACACTAACGATACAAGCCTGATGATACTCTAGTTGAGGCCAGCGATACACTGAGATGGTTGGATGTTTGGTTTGATAGGAAGCTATCTTTCAAACAGCATGTCAAAACTAAAGCGGCTTCAGCTATGAGGGCATTTCTTGCACTCGCTAAGTTGGGGAATACAGAGAAATGGGTCAAACAGCTCTCAGACAGCTCTATCAGACCTGCGTCACTACAATTAGTGATTTTGGTGCGGAAGTTTGGTGGAGCGGACAGATAGGATACAAAAGCAACTTCAGAAGATACAAAACAATGCGATGAGAAGGATCACTGGTGCTTTCAAAACAACACCAATATCAGCACTCCAAGCAGAAACTGCACTACTACCCATAGAGATCAGGCTTGACCTCTAACAAAAGCAATATGCTCTACGGATTCTAAGCACGCCGGCCACCCACCCTATTTAGCACCCTCAGTCCAGATTCATTTCCAAGTACACTGGAATAAGGAACCTACAGCTACCCTATGGCACTCTGCTGGTGCTAGGCCACAGTACCAGTCCAGTTTATACAGGATCCTAAATAAAGTTAGCGATTGGATTCAACCTCAAAGTCTGGTAGAGGACATAGATACAATTGCTTGTCCCCCATGGCATCGGAAAATCATAGACATTCAGATTGATATGATGGATAAAGATACAGCAGCACAAAACCATAGACAAACAATTCAAGACAATTACAACAATTTACACGTTTGGTATTCTGATGGATCCCTAATGGAAGGAAAAATTTGGGGCTGGAGTTGTTGGCATTAGAGGCAACTAAATAGTGGTGGAGCAATTCTACCACCTTGGAAAACACATGGAAGTCTTTGATTGCGAATTTTACGCAATAGCTCAAACTACACAGCTTGCTCAGAAAGAGATCAGAAATTCAAGTTACTACACAGATGATGTCTGGATCTATTTAGACAACCAGGCAGCGATACGGAGAATGAAAAAACCGGAAGCATTTCCAGGCGCAACATTGGGTTCAACTAGCAAGATCAAACCTATAGGAACTTGAAGCACTAAACATCAAAACACATATCCATTGAGTACCAGGACAATGTGGAGGTGGATGGCAATGAACATGCAGACAGATTAGCAAAAAGAGGGGCATAGGGTGAAAGGGTCAAACCAGATGCAAGGGTATCAATCACCCACTTGGAGAGGAAAATCAAGGAGCAGTCTATCGCTACTTGGAGAGAGTACTGGAAAACTATGAAGAAAGGAAGGAGCTACAGAGGTCTTTCCTCCAAGATGTCTGCACCTCTTCGTCGAAACATACCAAGGAAACTTGCAAGCACAATTACTCAAATACGAACAAGCCATGAATACACCAAATCCTACCTATCCAGAATATCAACAACAATTATTGATACAGTGGAATGCAGGTGTTGGTATTTCCAGGAAACCCCAATTCACCTGCTACTTTACTGCAAACAACATCGACTACCAGAATTCAGAAAAGATCTTACCACTACAATCAAACCAATGCCACTGAACTGGATGACCGCAACTATCGATAAATTCCTTTTACCAGCTCAGCTCACCACTGAACTGGACACTAGGGCAGAGTGATGGAGATAGAGGAGAACACGCGTGGGATGGGGAAGACTTGAGGAAGAAGGAGAAAGAGGAGGAGAGGGATAGTCACCAAGGTGCTTGCACCTATCGTTATGAGCTGGAATGGAGAGGACAACATGGATGATAACCTTAAATAAGGGTTGATAGGGACACCACCGTGAGGAGGATTTGCTTTATGAAGGATAGTGTTACGGGTATACCTTTCGAATTGGGGCATCAGTGGTTTAGCGGTCGGGAGTGACCGTATCCTCACCAAATGACCTCCGATTGAGCTGTAACTCAATTATAAGCTGGAGGAGGATGGGAGGAATGATATTCTTAGTCCCAACCATGCTAGAGGAGTCCTTTGGGCATGCCGTACGGCCAATATGGCCGGAAAAGCGGAGTTGCAGAAAGGCTAGTAAATGGACAAGTTTTCGACCCCAATAATAACCCTCAGAGCGTCAAAGAGCTGGCACAGTCGGTCAAGACACCGGTGGGTATTTGAGGGGGCGACAGTGCGGGTTTGGAGTCAATCGGACCAAAACTGATAGAATGGCGAAGGTCGCGAAGGAGCTCACTCTGGTGGCGCCTCTGAGGAAGGTAAGACTACCCGGCAGCTCCGGTACCAATCGTTAGCAGTCCTAATCTTGAGCTACGATTCTTGGTGATAGATAACGATGTAGGGAAAGAGTTGGCGAGCGAAGTCAAGCCCGGTACCGGAGAGTTATCAGGTAAGGCTGACTCCCGAACTCCACACGACCACTGACGAAGGCTGAGTGCATGCAGCGATGGAATGTAACATGGGGGATTTATGGTAATAGACGGCATAGGTATTTAAGATGGTGGGATAGGATGGGCATTAAGGTTTCTTGGCATGTTTTCAGGGACTTTGGGGTTTCGCACATACTTGTTGTAATTGTAATACTTAGTCTGTGTAACATTTGCGCGGGATATAAATACGGTGTCATTCTCTGACTTTGTTGAAATCATCAACGACGAAGAAAGAGTCTTATCGATATAAAAATCTACTTGCTGAACACGCATCTACTCTTGCTTTATACACCAAAAGCCTTTGTGAACTTGAAACTCCACCTCGAACCATCTTCGTATTTACGACTTCTGTTTGGCACTTGAAGGACTTGTGTCAGGCGACCGAGAAGCTCAGACGCGTAAAGACTGAGAAGTTCTTCTTCCTTTCGGCCTTTGCGGTTAGCGTTTCAAATTCCAAGCTCTCTACTTGATTGCTCGGGTCGTTCGGTGTGACACCCTAATACGACTGCTGTCGCAGGTCCAAGCACTCCAAAAGTCACCTCTGAAGCTTCAAGAGCGACACAACAACATCAACTGCCCTACAAGATCTGCAGTCTGGGCATCCTCTACTACTAACTCCCAACCTGCCTGCTAGTACAGCCTCGAAAGCTATCCACACTGACAAAGCTCCCAAAGCTATCACATGATATCCAAGAGCACACATCAAGATAAAGATTGAGACTAGCACATCATCTTGAGAACGGAAACGAGGGCGAAGACTGGGACAATCAAAACGACGAAGACAAAAATAAAGACGAAGACAACGAAGACAAACCTCACCACACCTCACAAGGATGTTGTCAGAGAAAGAAAAAAAAAGGCTTTCAAGGCAAGGTGGTCAAAAGAGGTTGTTTCGATGGATGCAAGCACTGCTAAGGTGACTTTGAGATTGTCCGCCTCGCCAAAGAGTTACAACAGGCTGAGGAAAGATCTCGCCATAGGGATGATGAGAACAGGATAGGTAAATAAAAGAACTAGTGGGCTTAAACATTATAATGAGTTGGTGGCATAGCTTCTGGTACAGAGGCCTCTGGCAGGCTCGGCCACAATTATGGGAGGTCAGGAGAATAGCGCCAGGGCCAAGATACAGGAAGCACTTACCTGGCTAGTGGTCGATGTCAGTCGGAAAGAAAAGGTCTGTAAGGACTTAGGGAACCGGGAATTCACCAAAATTGACGCTCACGACCCTGAGCTGGATGCTGACGATTAGGACAATCTGCTACAAAGGTCCTCAAGGCACTCAGAAAAGCACCAAAAGCTATAGCCACAACCTGAGCGGACTTATATCTGAGTCACCGTTGTCGATTCTGACCGTTTTAATGAATACGATACTGATGCTAGGAGACGGGAATATACTTGGACTCATGCACATAATGAGCCTAGTTTTGTTACCGTGATGACTCGGAGGAATATCCAAGAGGTTGGAAAAGTCACCTGCAAGCATATCACCATTGGTCGGTTGATCCGGGAATTCTATGGCTCGATAAAGCAACCAGCTGAACCGGAAGAGTAGCTAGCCAGGGTCCACATAATGGACACTGAGGAGATAGAGGCCTGGATACTTCTAAGGTTATATGCAGTATCTAAATGTTACGGGCATGAGAAAAGGAACCCGAAGACTACAAGAGGAGGACTCCCCCACGCTACTACGCTGAAACCTCTATGTCCCACTGGGCGCGCCAAAGAGGCACGGTGTTGCCAGTATGGAGCCCAGTGCGGAGTTGCGGAATCTCTAGTTAATGGACCTGTTTTCGACCCCGAAAATAACCCCCGGAGCGTCAAAGCGCCGGCACAGGCGCTCAAGACACCGGTGGGTATATGAGAACAACAGCGCGGATTTGGAGTCAATCGGACCAAAACTGATCGAATGGCAAAGGTTGCGAAGAAGCTTGCGCCGGTGGCGCTCTGGGGAAGGTAAGACTACCCGACAGCTCGGTACCTATCGTTAACAGTCCTAATGTCATTCGCTCCTTGGTGATAGATAACGATCGGGGAAAGAGTTGTGAAGTCGAACCGGTGCGAAGTCGCCAGGTAGGCTGACTCCAAGACTCCTCATAACCACTGACGAAGGCTGAGTGCATGCAGTAGCAGGATATAATATGAGGGATTTAGGGTAATGGCGGTACGATAATAGAAGATGGTGGGATAGAAATGGTATTAAGGGTTCTTGGCTTGTTTTCAGGGTCTTCGGGGTTTTGCACTTGTTTATTGTAATTATAATGCTTAGTCCGCGTGATATTTGCGCGGGATATAAATACGGTGTCATTCTCCGACTTTGTTGAAATCATCAGCAACGAAGAAAGAGTCTTATCGATATAATAACTATTACTTGACATTTCTACTTCATACCCTATTTTCGAAACGTGTCGGTGAACTTGAGACTCCACCTCGAACCCTCTTCATATTATTAGTCTTCTTTCTGTACTCAACGGACTAGCGTCGGGCAACCGGGAATTCTAGCAGGTGACGACTGAGGAGATCTTGTTCCTTACTGCCTTTGCGGTTAGTGTTTCAAACTCTAAGCTCGGCACTTGACTACTCGGGTGGTTTGGTGCGACACCCTAATACTAAAGGTCTTCGACTGGCTCGTTTTTGGCCCTTTGACCACGTTTTTGGCGTGTGGTGGCGGCGGCGTCAGCGTTGCAGAATCGCCGGGATTTCCACGAGTCTTTGAACGTTTGCGTTGGGTCTTGGGATTGACCTCTGACTCAAGTAGGGGTCTTTTGTGACCTCTTCTGGGAATCGCCATTACGACTAAGTTGAAGCGTCAAAGGCTTCGTCAGATGTTTGCAGGTTTCATCGGAAGATGAGGAATGTGGTAAGAAGATGAAGAAGATATCTAAGCGAGGATGGGGCGTCCGACGAGGTATATAGAGAGCCGAGATCCTCAAAAGAAGAATTATGGTGTGGGCCTCAATTGGGCAACTTCTGTCGAAGAACAAAGCAAACAAAGGAAACATGATGAATATAATATAACAGAGCCACATCAGCGGTTAGGAGAATAATTCTCACCAGGCCTGTTGGAAAAGTACCTGCAGTGAGGACCGCAACCTAGGGTTCCGTCTCTTGAAGTCTTCAGGTTCTATCTTCTATATCCGTAGCATATACCTTCCAAAAAAAGCTAGAGGAAATGGCCGGATCCCCATCAAGTTTCAAATACGGTACAGTCGGGGACGGGAATGGCAAAATGACCGAGTTCTATTACCATGATCCCGTCGAGTGTGCTAGGTATCTACTAGCCCAACAATGCTATGCGGAAGAGATGGTGTATTTCCCAGTAAAGATATTTGACAAAAAAGGACTGCAGCTTTACTCGAAGATGCATACAGCGGATTGGTGGTGGAAGATGTAAAAAAGACTTGCACCTGCAGCTACCATTGTTCCTATCATTTGTAGCACTGATGTAACTCATCTGACCAACTTCTCGGGGGAAAAGAAAAGCTGGCCCGTATATATGATGATAGGCAATATCCCAAGCAAGGTACGGAAGAAGGCCTCGAGCAAAGCGCATCTCCTCTTAGCCTTACTGTTGGTTCTGCCGAAGGTAATCGGAGATGCGGCATCTAAGGAGAAAATGCGATTACGGGCATCGGAAACATTGAGGATAGTTCTGTCAGTTATCCTCGAGCCTCTAATCAACCTCAACCAGGACACGGAGGTCAAAATGGATTGCGCAGACCGGTACCAAAGGCGGTGCTGGCTTGTACTCACAGCATGGTTGGCTGACCATATAGAGAACTGCAACATCTTGAGCATCAAATTCAACATGTGCCCAAAGTGCGAGGTTCCTGTTGATAGACTGGGAGAATATCGGACCGAGCCGGCGGAGGCTTACCCCCAGAACCAGAATCACTATTGGCTGATGTACGATGATTACATCGCGCTGAAGTCAGTTGACCTGGCGACGAGGGATCAGAAGAGGCGGATAAAGGTGTTGAAACAGTGGTTCAACGCGTATGGGATATGACCAACCTACAATCCCTTCTGGGACCTACCCTACATTCATTCTTACAACCTTCACAAGCCGGATATGCTTTACGTCGTCTACCTGAGAATTCTAAAACATCTGATAGAGTGGTTGGAGAACTTTCTGAACGAGCATAATCATTTGGATGATTTCAATATGATTTGGACACTCATGCCTCTATATCCCGGCTTTGTGCAACCGACGAAACAATATCAGGCGATTACTCAATGGCGAGGAAAGGAGATGCGAAAATTCCTGAAGATAGTCCTACCAGCTCTAGTATCAGTCCCCAGAAGGGCAAAGCCAAGTCAGGAAGAGCCTTTTAAGAGAGCCCTCAGATGCGTCAGATCTCTTGTCAACTGGACGCTTGTAGCTCAGTACTGTTCCCATAACGGCGTAATGATAGATATGTTGGAGGGATATCTAGAGGATTTTCACAGGACCAAGGGCGTATTCAGGAAATATCGAGCCAGCAGGGAAACCAAGAAACTTGAGGCACAACGACGAAGGGAGCTCCTAGAGGAATACGACATAGAATTAGCGAATCTCAACGGATCATCCTTTGTTAGACAAAGACTTGTCAGTAATCAAAGGCTAAACATGCAGGCGGAAATGGATGAAATTCTACAAACAGAATCGCACTTCAACTTTCCAAAGATTCATTTGATCAGCCACTTCACTGAACATATCTGGCAGTTTGGCAATATTCCCGACTTTTCGACAGACTCTTGCGAGATGGCGCACAAGGACCAGATCAAAATACCATATCGTCGGAGCAATCGTGTGAATCCAACGATGCAGATATTGCGCATGTTCAATAGGGACTAAACATTCGTCATGCGGGAGCTAAATATGATACAGCTAGCTTGAGAAAGGTTTTCTACTACAGAACTTATTGACAATCTTCGACTAGGGCCTTCAGCATTAAGAAACAAACGACGAAAGGCCAGACGAAATTTGGAGGACCCCCGCGACGATCCAGATGTGGAGCTGGAGATGATAGCACCATTAAGCCTAAGATTGGAAGAGGCAGTTAGTCTAACGGGGTGGAATTGGGTTCAGGAACAAGATCAGGGGCAAGGACAGGACAGGGTCGGCTCAGGGTACACTGAAGTCGAAGCAGGTTCAAGCTCAGGTTCAGGAACGAGGTGAGAACAAGAAAGCCGAAGCCTAAGGTATGTATTACTAACAGAAAGAAGATGCTGCCCGGAGAGGCAGAAACATAGGAAAGAACAGAACCATATATACAACTATTCCCCTACACCGATGACTTATACCATAGAATCTCATAGAAACTCCCCTGCTCTCGTATCACCCATACTATTCCCAATACTCCTATTTCTATTCCATTACTACCCAATTCTTTCTAGTGCTTACATTCTATTACCCGAGCTCCTTCCTAACCCGTCCTCCTGCTTCCGACATCGACCGATACTATCCAACAACCCTGCTCTGACACTGCCTTGGTACGAGGCGAGGTGCAGGAGATGGATCCGTAATAGTTAGCAACAGGGAGCAAACAACAACGGTGGGAAGTGTGGTTATACCGGGGGCAGAGGCAAGGTTCAGTTTCTATTTTGGTCGTTACTTCAGGAGGGAACTCAAAGTCAGCGCTGAGTGTACTCCAGGAAGAATTTGGGAGTGGCAGGTGGAGGTTTTCAGGCAACTTAACGTGCCGGTGTTGTTCGGCGAGCGTGACGAAGAAGTGATCCGTGCACTTTTTTGCACTAGAGGTAGTTTAACTGTGTTTGGTTTCAACAGGGGCCACGAGGTCTAAACGATCCTCTACAGGGGCTTCGTCCAGCAATGCTCCTGAATGTGTTGAAGTTGAAAGACCTGGGTCGGAGGAGAGCTAGATTACTCGCGGTGATCTGACCTCTAAAACTGGACTTTCAGGGAGCCACAGATGAGAATCACGGCCTGGTGAGGGTATCACTGAGAGCGTCATCATCCGACAATGTTTGGGTAGTTGGTATCAAGTGTATCGTTGGGGCCGCACATCTAGTGCCGGAAACACTGTTGGATGGGACAAAGAGGTGGCTGGTGAATAGCACAATCGACCTGCGTGCGTTCAACTTGATATACTAATGTCGTATTTGGTAGGCTCTGTCCTCAATAAGTGATCTAGGGTCGTCGGGTATTAATGGATAAATATATGATGCAGGGGGTTTATCTTTCATTGAATCAACTTGGTCTTATGGGAGTATGAAAGCGACGAGAATCTTAGGGTATTGATTATTCAAATCCACTATAATAATGTATTTTTAAAGTACAAACGACGAATGAATATAATAATCCTCTTTTGATAGTACTAGAAACGATATGGCAGTGGCGAGAAACATCTATTTGATGTGCCGACAATGTTTTTATTTTGTTTCATTTCACAGCGGCGCCAGTCATTATCCGCGTTTCCCCCAGATATGTACGCCTTTATCCAAATGGGTAATGATGGTAGTCTAATAGGACGTGGAATCTAAATGACAGATAAAAGACGGGAATCAGAAGACGTGAACCTAACGACAAAGGTCGGAAGAAGGAGCAAAGGAGCAAAGGGTCTTTAACGCCGGAACGGAAAGCTCTAAGCAGAAAGCAGGTCTAGGGTTTGAAAAGAGGGGTTGTAACCTCCACGTTGTCGCCTTCATCATCTCTACACGCCTTTATCACTACGGCTCCACCCCTATAGCTTCATCTACCCCCCCCCCCACCCTCCACCTTAATCTCCATCTTGAGCATCTTCCTATGTCCTGTAATTCACATCTGTACTAACCTTTATATAGACTTCAATCCCCTAGAACTACTCTTAAAGAAAATGACGCTAAAGGTGGGATAACTCCCCACTTAGTCTTTTTTGGATTGATATACGTCTCGACAAGGAAGGGAAGGCAAACAGCAGTCCCTCAAATCGCATGTAATGTGGGTACTATTAAACACCGCTGTACGGGCAGCCGTGGGTGCTAATACAGAGCACTGACATGTACACTGCTGGATGTTTTCCCGACCTTCTGAGGATGCGTGTATGCGTCTGTCGATTTGTGAAAAGTTTACCTTGAGGTCGGGGCCATGGGAGCACCTGTCTGAAAAGCTCAATATCTCATACCCAAGCTGCGAAAAGCACTGAGCCAGGATGCAGGATTAATCTACTGGTCGGAAGACCAATGCCTGTGTTACGGGCATGAGGAAAGGAACCCGAAGACTACAAGAGGAGGACTCCCCTATGCTACTGAGACCTCTATGTCCCACTGGGCGCGCCAAAGAGGCACGGTGTTGCCAGTATGGAGCCCAATGCGGAGTTGTGGAATCCCTAGTTAATAGACCCGTTTTCGACCCCGAAAATAACTCCCGGAGCGTCAAAGCACCGGCACAGGCGCTCACGACACCGGTGGGTATATGAGGGGGCAACAGTGCGAGTTTGGAGTCAATCGGAACAAAACTGATCGAATGGCAAAAGTCGCGCAGAAGCTTACTCTGGTGGCGCCTCTGGGGAAGGTAAGACTACCCGGCAGCTCCGGTACCTATCGTTAACAGTCCTAATGTTGAGCCCCGCTCCTTGGTGATAGATAACGATGCGGGAAAGAGTTGGCGAGCGAAGTCGAGCCCGGTACCGGGAAGCTACCAGGTAGGCTGACTCCAAGACTCCACATGACCACTGACGAAGGCTGAGTGCATGCAGTAGCAGGATATAATATGAGGGATTTAGGGAAATGATGGTATAATTATAATAGATGGTGGGATAGAAACAGTGTTAAGGGTTCTTGGCTTGTTTTCAGGGTCTTCGGGGTTTCGCACTTGTTTATTGTAATTATAATGCTTAGTCCGCGTGACATTTGCGCGGGATATAAATACGGTGTCATTCTCCGACTTTGTTGAAATCATCAGCGACGAAGAAAGAGTCTTATCGATATAAATCTATTACTGGATACTTTACTCTATACTTTACTCTATCCTTTACTCTATACTTTACTTGTGAACGTGTCGGTGAACTTGAGACTGCACCTTAAACCATCTTCGTGTTCTTAGTCTATTTTCTATATTCAACGGGCCAGCGTCGGATAACCGATAACTCCAGCGAGTAGCGACTGAGGAGATCTTGTTCCTTACTGCCTTTGCGGTTAGCGTTTCAAACTCTAAGCTCGATACTTGACTGCTCGGGTTGTCTGGTGCGACACCCTAATAGCCTGCCTATCATTTTCGTCTTTCCTAAGCTTGCTCGATAGCCAGACTCAGTCTCTGAGCGGTGCAACTCGACCTCCCCCAACCAATCCGCATCAAATGGTCCTCGCATGAGAGTCCAGAGAACGACACAAATCTGAATTAGAGAGTTCAATTTAGTCTAACGTCTTTTTTTTTTTTAAATATATATCTCTACGGAAATCTTTCACCGGGTTGAGCACGGCAGCGAGGAATCAAGCACGTAACTAGGTAGGCTTCTACTAGGCGTAGTATCCTATCGGGGGAGGTATCATCTTTGGGAAATCATTTTTACTATGGGCTCTAAGAGCGTCGAAAAACCGATATGCCTTTGTTTCAAAACGTCGGGTGTATACATAAAAGGGGGTGGTTTCCAAAACCGAAAATTTGTTTCGTCACGATCCTATCACGGCTCAGTCTCCTGCACCTCGCCTTCCGCCAAGGCGCCTTCGGAACAGGGTTGTTGGATAGTATCAGTCGATGTCGGAAGTAGGGTAATACGTTAGAAAGGAGCTCGGGTAATGGAATGTAAACGCTAGGAGAATTGGGTAATAAGGGGATAGAATTGGGGTTATCGGGAATAGTTTGGGTGGTACGGGGGTGTAGGAGTTTCTCTGGGATTCTATGGTATGAGTCATCGGCGTGAGAGGAGAGTTGTATATATAGTGTTCGTTCTTCCCTATGTTTCTGCCTCTCCAGGCAACGTCTTCTTTCTGTTAGCAATACAATACTTTGGATTCGGCCCTTCTGTCCCCGCCTCATCCTTGAACCTGAACCTGAACCTGAACCTGAACCTGAACCGGTCTCGCCTCGGGTGTCTCCTGAGCCGACCCCGTCCCTCGTCCTTGTACTACGTGACAGCAACGAGAGCCATCTACTGGTATCTCCGCCTTCACGATCTGATTAGAGATTCCCTGTGGACTCTTTGCCCGACTTTGCTTCTACTATAAGACTGCTCCCGACCCTGCTCCGTTAGACTACGTTGCCTCCCCTTTGGCTCCCGAGACACTATCATGGCAGCCTCTGGATCCTCCTAGGATATAATGTCTCTCGTCTTCGACACGAAAGAGATCTGGCCCGTTTCGAGAGAGACACGGCCCTGAATGCTGCCTCTGTTATTCCCGACCTCGAACAACAGATTACCAACCTCGAAAGCCAGCTTGCGGAGGTCCGCCAGTTGAATGTCTTACTAACGGCCTAGGCTGTCTCTCCTCCTCCCGCTCCGCCTGCCGCCCCTCCTGTTGCTCCTCCTGTTGCTCCTCCTGTTGCCCCTCCTATTGCTTCTCTTGTTGCTCCTCCGGCCCCACCTTCTAACCCCTGCTCTGAGAAAGTTCCTGATCCATCCAAGTTCGACGGCAAGAGGGAAGAACTTCGCCCCTTCGTCATCCAACTCCGCTTGAAGATGCTGGCCAATCATGATCGCTTCCCCGCTGCCCAAGCTCGACTCACCTATGCCATTAATTTTCTCTCTGGCCGTGCCCTCGCCCAGGTAATGCCTGCCGTGGTTGGTGGACGTATCGACCTGGAAGACATCGAAGCCCTGATTATCATTCTGGAAACTACTTTCGGTGATCCTGACCGCATTGCCACCACTGAACGAGAACTCGAACGCCTCACTCAAGGAGGCCGGGATTTCTCCACCTACTTCGCCGAATTTAAATGCCTGGCTGCTGAGGTTGGGTGGAACGATGAGGCTAAGAAGCACGCACTCACACAAGGCCTCTCCCGAGAACTCCGGCTCCGCTATGATCCACCACGACGTCCCCGCCGCTAATTCTGAATATGTCCTCTTGTTCCAGAAGCTGGATAACCGGCTCTGGGATGCTCGGGCTAGAGACCGCTCCTCCCCCTTCGTCGCTCGCCAACCCTTTGCTTCCTCTACTCCTGCTCGTGCTCCGGCCCACCCTGCTGCTGCTCCCGCTCCTCACTCCTCCTACTCCCCAGGTGGTGCGGTGCCAATGGATCTTTCCGGTGCCCGCCGCCCTCAGCGCCATGGCCCTATTACCCCGCTGAACAAACCCGCGCCGCCCAAGGACTCTGCATGTATTGTGGAGGTCCTGGGCATTTTGCTGCCGAATGTCCCGCTCGTCCTGTTTCTCGCCCTGCTCGTGTTGCTGCTACTTCCGAGGTCGGCGTATCTCCGGTTATATCTGGGGCCGGTGCCACTCCTGCTGTTAACAATGCTTCTCGTCCTTCCTCCTCTCCTGGTTACGTTTTTGGGTTTTCTTTTGGTGTTTCTTCTTCTCTTTCTGATTCTGGATCGTTAGGTTTGGGTTCTCCTGGTTCGATTTCTGCTGTTTCCCCGAATCATTCAGGTTTTCACGAGGACCTGCTCTAGGTGGCTTAGGCCAGGTCCCTCCTCTTTCTTTGTCTGCTTCTGCTGCTTCTGGTATCTCTGGTGAGAAGGTTTCGGATAACGATCATCTTGTTGTTTCATGTATTATATCTGATGAAAACAAAACTGTTAAAACCTATTCACTTGTTGACACCGGGGCTTCTGGATTCGCATTCATTGATGAATCATTTGTACGCCACAAGGAAATTTTTACTACTGTTCTTCCCAATCCCCGTGCTCTTCATATTATCGATGGACGAGAAATCTCCTCCGGTAGCATTACCCATATTGCCCATTTCCCCCTCCGTATCCAAGGCCATACTGAAAAGATCTCCGCCTATGTTACTTGACTAGGGCATTATCCGTTGGTGCTAGGTATCCCCTGGCTTCGCCGACATAATGTTACTATTGATTTTGCCGATAATCCGTTGACCTTTGGGTCCCCTTGCTGTCTCCAACGTTGCAAGGATGATTAGGTTCCCGCCCATGTGAAAGGGATATCATCTCTGCTCCCCGCCAACCACGAGTTTGAAATTGTTAGTGCCGCCACCTTTGCTGAAACCACCCAGGGACACATAGTCTATGCTCTGTTCCTAGATGGCTCGACCGAAACGATACCTCCTGAGATTGCGTCGTTGGTTCCCCTGGAACATCACCACTTCTGGCAACGGTTTGGAAAGGAAGGCCCCCAGAAACTGCCCCCTCACCGTCCCTATGATATTCGGATCAATCTCCATGAGAGAAAGGAACCCCTCTTTGGTCCTCTGTATAGCATGTCTCGAGACGAATTGCCCGCATTGACTGAATATATCAACGACATATTAAAGGAAGGTTTCATCGAGTCTAGCTCTTCTCCTGCCGGATCCCTTGTTCTATTTGTGAAGAAACCCAGTGGTGGCCTCCAATTCTGTGTCGACTACCGAGGACTGAATGCTATTACCATTAAGAATCGTTATCTGGTGCCCCTACTGAAGGAGACTTTTAATCAACTCTGCAAGGCTAAATGGTATACTAAGTTGGATTTAAAAAATGCTTACAACCTGGTTCGAGTTGCCGCCGGGGATGAATGGAAAACTGCGTTCCGCACTCGCGTCGGCCATTTTCAATACAAAGTAATGCCCTTTGGACTGACCAATGCCCCCGCCGTCTTTCAGCATTTTATTAACGATACTCTTCGCTCATTTCTTGATTGCTTTTGCACGGCATACCTCGATGACATCCTTATTTATAGTGAGGATCTGGAGTCACACCGCGACCACGTTAACCAAGTTTTTCAAGTGCTCACCGATGCCGATCTCTATTGCTCCTCTGAGAAATGCGAGTTCCAAGTCAAAGAGGTTAAATACCTGAGTATGATCGTTACTACCGAAGGCCTTAAGCTTGACCCTAAGAAGATTGAAACTATCGTCAAGTGGACTCGCCCTTCGAATGTCAGGGACATACAGGTATTTAATGTTTGGGCAAATTTCTATCGGCGCTTTATCAAGAATTATTCAGGGATTGTCCACCCCCTTACAACGCTTACAAAGGGGAACGTGCTGTTCGTCTGGTCTCCTGCCTGCGAGGGAGCCTTTGAAGGTCTTAAAACCGCGATTACGACAGCCCCGATCCTTCGTCATTTTGATTTTGATCGCTGGGCTATTGTGGAAACAGATGCCTCAGACTATGTTTCAGGTGGCACTTTGTCTCAATATAGCGATGAGGATATTCTTCACCCTGTTGCTTTCTTTTCGGGAACCCACTCCTCCGCTGAATGTAATTACGAGATCTACGATAAGGAACTATTGGCTATTATTAAGTGTTTTGAAGAATGGAGAGCCGAACTTATGGGTGTCGCCGAACCCATTGAAGTCTTGAGTGATCATCGGAATTTAGAATACTTTGTGACTAAGAGAGATCTGAATCGTCGACAGGCACGGTGGCCAGAATTTCTCTCTCGCTTTAACTATGTGATTAAGTACCGACCCGGGAAACAAGGAGGAAAACCGGATGCATTGACTAGGAGATCAGGAGATCTGCCTAAAGAGGGGGATGAACGTCTGACGCAGCAAAGTCAGACAGTGTTGAAGTCCCAAAATTTGGGTTTGATGGCAGCCATTCCGGCTGTCCGAGGACAGTCACTCCTGAAAAAACTTTTTGAACAGGCTTATGTCACTGATCGATTTCCAAATAAAATCCTAGGACTCCTCCGAGATGATATCAGCCACTCCCGAGAAATTACCCTAGCGGAATGTTCGACCAGAAAGGGCCTCCTGATGTATCGCGGAAAGCTCTTCGTCTCAGATGATACGATCTTACAATTGCACCTGCTTAAAGAACATCACGACGCTCCGTCCGCCGGCCACCCTGGGAAGGCTAAGACTTTTCAACTTTTGGCTCGCTCTTACTATTGGCCCGGGATGCGCAATACGGTTGAACGTTTGTATTTCGGACGCTAGGGAATGAAGGGAAATAATTAGTAATTAGGTCGGGATTCTTCGGAAGCGATGTATCGAGGTTTAGTATGTACATCGGTTAAAGGTGTTGGTGTTTCTTTCCTTAGGTTTCTGCGGGGTTCCGCAGTAAAGATTAGTAATCGACGGTCGGGGGTTGTATATATATGAGTCGGGATTTCCTTTGTCTCTTTCTTTCTTTCTTTCACGCAACCTCCTGTTATTAACCTTTCTTTAGGTTCCTGTCTTTTTTTTCTGCTTCTTTATAATAAAACATATTTTATACTTACTTGCCGTTATCGGTCAGCTTGCAGAAGACCGCTCTGAATCTACTTGCCTCGGTTATCCACCTTGGCCTTCTGTCAGACCGCAATGACCGTGATCCGTATCATCTACTGGTGTCTCCGTGCCTACGTTGAAGTCAGAGACTCCCTGTGGATCCTCTGTCCGACCCTGCTCCTGTTATAAGTCTCTACGTCCTTGTACAACGACCCCGCCCGTAACATTAGGTTGCGACCTCCCACTACTAACTGGCACAACTGTGAAACCATGTCTTCCGATCTTGCCCCTCTGATGGAGCGCCTCCGGGCCTTCATCGGGGCCTACCCCGTACCTGACGAGCTGGATGGTGCCGAATGGTACCAGGCCTACGACCTCATTGAGGACTGTTTGGCCACCCTCTCTCTACTCCCGTCTCCAGCTTCTCCCCTCGTCCCCGAACCCGTTGCTCCTATTTCCATCGTCGATGTCGAACCCGCCTATGATGAGGTTGTCGCCAATCTCGCCTCCACCAAGGCCGATCTCGAAACCTCACGTCACGATACCGCCGCCGCCATCTCCAACTGCGAGGCTCTGATCCAGGACCTTGCTGATCTAGAAGAAGACTTGGAGGAATCCGAATCCCAGCTTGCCGCCACCACCCGCTACCTGGAAATCGCCACCGCTAATAGTGAGGTCCTCCTCGATGACCTTTTCGCCTGGGAAACCTATGCGAAAGAACTCGAAGCCGACCTCTCCGCCGTTTCGACTCCCCGTTATCAGACCCGGACCCGCTATCTCACTCCCCGCCCTATACGACCAAGATACTTGAAACTGGCGCTGACGCCAGTTGCTTCGACTCAGGACCAGCAGTTAAAAGGTCAGCCCCTCTGGTAAATATCGGCACACCAGAGGGGCCTACCCCGCCACTAACTACGTCTCCCATGGTCGCTTTTACATCGGTTCCGCTTACGCCCCCCGCCCCAGCCTTCGTTATGTCGGCCCATCTCCAATCAGAGGAAGGCCTGACCGACGATCAGCTGGTTCTTGAATGTTCTGTCTCCCAGGACTCTCGTTCCCAGGCACGAGCCCACGCTCTGATCGATACAGGAGCCTCTGGGTATGCCTTTATTGACGCTGCCTTTGCCAAGTCCCACGGTTTTGACCTCTTACCCCTCCGAACCCCCCGTGCACTCACGGTCATTGACGGTCGATTCATTGACTCAGGCCGGATTACCCATATTGCTAGACTGGAGCTGAAGATCAATGGACACCAGGAGTATGCCCCCTTCTTTGTAACCAAGTTAGGGAACTATCCCATTGTGATGGGTCTACCATGGATGAGGCACCATGATGTTACTCTCCGACTCCGGCAAAACCAGGTACTGTTCTCATCCCCGTCCTGTCTCCGTCAA
This sequence comes from Morchella sp. 2018-W45, assembly GCA_024713785.1. Lineage (NCBI taxonomy): Eukaryota > Fungi > Ascomycota > Pezizomycetes > Pezizales > Morchellaceae > Morchella > Morchella sp. 2018-W45. Next base: position 661,627 of record JAMGYZ010000025.1, read on the forward strand.
TGTTCCCCTCTTGGGCAGCCTGTTGTCGCCCAGGGGATTACTTCAAGAATTTCGCCAATTTCTGCCCCAATCCACGTTGCTGCCATTGGTGCTCACCCCTTCCGTCGCCTAACACGCAAGAAGGAGAACGTGCTCCTGTGCGCTTCGCTACGGATGATTGATGATGTCCTCGCCTCCCCGGGTTCCCACCTCGCCAATGTCCCAGTTGAGCTACACAGATTCGGTAAAATGTTTCTGGAATCCTCGGCCTCCGTTTTGCCACCTCACAGACCCCATGATCTGGCCATTGTCCTAGAAGAAGGGAAACAACCCCCATTTAGGCCAATGTACAACATGTCCAGTAACGAGCTCCAGGCACTCCGCGATTACATCACGGAGAACATGTCTAAGGGCTTTATCCGCTTCTCTGAGTCCCCCGCTGGTGCCCCGATTCTGTTTGTCAAAAAGGCCGACGGTTCCCTTCGCCTTTGTGTGGACTACCGCGGTTTGAACGAGATCACGATCAAGAACCGTCACCCTCTGCCCCTACTACCCGAAACCCTGTCCCAAATTGCCTCCGCCAAGTACTATACCAAGCTCGACCTTCGCTGGGGCTATAATCAACTTCGGATTAAGGAGGGGGATGAATGGAAGACCGCGTTTCGAACCCGACAAGGCCACTTCGAGTACCAGGTTATGCCCTTTGGACTTACTAATGCGCCGGCTGCCTTTCAACATTGGGTGAATGATCTTCTCCGCCCTCATCTCGACGATTTCTGCACCGCCTACCTGGACGATATTCTTATTTACTCCGATAATATGGAGTTACACAAGGAACATCTCAGAAAGGTAATGGAAATCCTGGAGCGAAACAATGTACATCTGAAGCCGGAGAAATGCGAGTTCTATGTCCAAGAAACCAAATATTTGGGAATGATGATCTCCCCGAATGGTATCGGCATGGACCCCAAAAAGATATCGACAGTCAGCGAGTGGGAAACTCCCAAGAATGTTAAAGATGTCCAGTGTTTCTTAGGTTTCGCGAATTTTTATCGGCGGTTTATATATGGATATAGTAAAGTAGTTTCCCCCCTTACAGCATTGACCAAAAAGAAGGTAAAATTTCTATGGTCACCTCAAGCGAATAAGGCATTCCAGGATTTGAAGGAAGCATTTACTTCGGCTCCAATCCTCAGACACTTTGACCCCGACCGGAAAATCATTGTGGAAACTGATGCAAGCGACTACGTTTCCGCCGCGATCCTTTCTCAGCACGACGATGAGGGTACCCTCCACCCTGTTGCTTTCTACTCAGGAAAACACTCCCCGGCAGAATGCAATTATGAGATTTACGATAAAGAACTACTGGCGGTTATACGAGCATTTGAAGAATGGCGTTATTACTTGGAGGGCGCACAATTCCCCATTACAGTCCTATCGGATCATAAGAATCTCGAATACTTTATGACCAAAAGGGACTTAAACCGCCGCCAAGCCCGATGGTCTGAATATCTGTCACGCTTTAATTACGTTATTCAATTTCGCCCAGGAAAGCAAGGAGGAAAACCGGACGCCCTAACTAGAAGGTCAGGAGACCTCCCTAAGGAGGGGGATGAACGCTTGAGACACCAAAGCCAGATAATTTTAAAACGGAAAAATCTTGAATCAGGAGGAACGTTAGGTTTGTTAGCGGGTTCTTTGTCAAATGAACCCGCTGAAAAGACCGTATCCCTGCCAGTTTTATTTTCACAAGCTTACCAGACCGATAGTTTTCCTAATAAAGTACTTATCATGCTCCGAACAAATGTTAAACAATCTCGCGAAATTTCCCTAGCCGAATGTACTGAGTCCCTGGAAGGCCTTCTACTCTACCGCAATACTATATACGTTCCCGCCTTCGATGAGCTTAAGCTGCGTCTAATACAAGAACACCACGATGCTCCCTCAGCCGGACACCCAGGCCGAGCCAAGACCTTAGAACTTCTTTCGCGTAATTACTATTGGCCGACTATGAGGAAGTACGTGGATAATTACGTCCGAAATTGTCATATTTGTCGACAAAGCAAGGCCTTGAGGAATAGTCCCCAAGGAGTTCTTCGTCCCCTCCCAATTCCGATTGCCCCCTGGACCGATCTTTCGATGGACTTTGTGACCGGCCTTCCAGAAAGCAATGGATATAATGCAATCTTGGTGGTCGTTGACCGACTTACGAAAATGGGACATTTGATACCCTGTACCGAGGAAATCAACGCCCCCGCCCTAGCAGACCTGTTTATTGATTACGCTTGGAAATTACACGGCCTACCAGAAACTATTGTTTCGGATAGGGGAACACAGTTTACGTCGGACTTTTGGAAATCGTTATGCTCCCGCCTGGAAATCTCCCCTCGGTACTCAACAGCCTTTCACCCTCAGACAGATGGTCAGACGGAACGTATGAATGCTATTATGGAACAGTACCTCCGAGCCTATGTCTCCTATCAACAGGATGACTGGAGCCGCTTTCTGCCTCTTGCTGAATTTGCAGCCAATAACCATGTCTCGGAAACTACCAACCTGTCCCCCTTCCAGGCCAACTTCGGCAAGCACCCTCGGATGTCGTTCGGGCCTCTTATACACGGAACTACTACAGCCGGAGATAGAGCCAATGGCCTTGCCCGCGATATGTCCCAGACCTTTGATTACTTACGCGCAGAGATGAAGAGGTCCCAAGTTATCCAAGAGGAATTCGCCAATGTCCACCGCACCCCGAGCCCAAGGTATACTGTTGGGGATCGAGTTTGGCTATCCACCCGGAACCTCCATACCATGCGTCCCTCTAAGAAGCTGGATTGGAAACAGATTGGTCCCTATGAAGTTAAGAGGGTAGTCAGTCCTTATGCCTACGAGTTGGCCCTTCCTATGTCTATGAAGGTCCATCCGGTGTTCCATGTTTCGCTCCTCTCTCTTGCCGCATCCGATCCTGTCCCCGGTCAAGTTCAGCCGCCGCCTCCACCCGTTGAGATCGAGGGAGAGGAGGAATGGGAAGTAGATGCAGTGCTGGACTCCCGATGCCGCAATAATCAGCTTTGGTACTTGACTCGTTATATTGGCTATGCCGAACCTTCCTGGCAACCAGCTGAGGACTTGGAAAACGCCCCCGACAAAGTTCGGGACTTTCATACTCGGTATCCACGCAAACCCCAGCCTAGCAGGAGCTAGGCTCTAGAGGAGGGGGTAATCTGTCACGGCGTATTTCGGACGCTAGGGAATGAAGGGAAATAATTAGTAATTAGGTCGGGATTCTTCGGAAGCGATGTATCGAGGTTTAGTATGTACATCGGTTAAAGGTGTTGGTGTTTCTTTCCTTAGGTTTCTGCGGGGTTCCGCAGTAAAGATTAGTAATCGACGGTCGGGGGTTGTATATATATGAGTCGGGATTTCCTTTGTCTCTTTCTTTCTTCTTTCCTTACGCAACCTCCTGTTATTAACCTTTCTCTTTAGGTTCCTGTCTGGTTTCTTTTCTCGGTTCTTTATAATAAAACATATTTGGTTACTTACTTCGCCGCCCCCTCGTTATCGGTTGTGCCCCTTGGTAGCACCGTGCCCTGAATCTACTTGCCTCGGTTATCCACCTTGGCCTTCTGTCGCGCACCGTCCCGTCGATGACCGTGATCCGTATCATCTACTGGTGTCTCCGTGCCTACGTTGAAGTCAGAGACTCCCTGTGGGTCCTCTGTCCGACCCTGCTCCTGTTATAAGTCTCTACGTCCTTGTACAACGACCCCGCCCGTAACAACGTTATGTTAGGAATTGCCACACCTGCAGTCGGAGCAAGACCTCTCGTCACGCACCCTACGGAGTCCTTCGCCCGCTGCCGATTCCTTAGAGACCTTGGACACATATTTCCATGGACTTTGTTACAGGTTTACCGGAGAATAGGGGAAGAGATGCAATTTTGGTAGTAGTTGACCGTTTATTGAAGATGAGAAACTATATTGCCTGTAACACCACCACCGGATCCGAGGACCTTGCCCGCTTGTTTATCGATCATGTTTGGAAATTCATGGTCTTCCTACCAGTATTGTCTCCGACCGAGGAACTCAGTTTACAAGCAGATTCTGGAGATCTCTCTGCAAGGCACTTAAGATTCATGTGGCCTTGTCCTTCGCTTTTCACCCAGAAACTGATGGTCAGACTGAAAGGATTAATGCGGTGATGGAACAAGGGTTGAGAAGCTACGTCTCCTACCAACAGGATGATTGGGTAGATTGGTTACCTATCGTCGAGTTTGCCTCAAATAATCATCCCTCGGAAACAACACAAGTTTCTCCCTTCATGGTTAATTATGGATTCGACCCTCGATTTACTGAGAACCTTGCACTACCCCCGTTTACCGAATGCCCACAGGATACCAAAGCCCTTGTCGAGAAGATGGCAGAAATCCACGATCAGTTGCAAGCTGAGATATGCTACGCCCAGGATCGACAGGAAACTAATGCCAATACTTGTCGAGACCCAGCCCCAGTGTATAAGGCAGGTGATGAGGTATGGCTGAACGCCAGGAATATTCAGACCACCCGGCCCTCTCACAAGCTCGACTGGAAATGTCTGGGACGCTTTAAGATTAGGTCTGTTATTAGTGTGACGGGCCTCTGCCTCTACTAGACAGGAGTGTAGGAAGCAAGAGGGCCGATAGAAGATAGAGATTAGGTTTAGAGAGTAAAGATTCTTCTGGGTAGACTTAGAATAATCTTAAGGGTCTTCTTCCGCTTATTACTACTGATGATGAGGATTCCTTTCCACTGGTGGGTGGAAATGGAGATGAGTACTTATACTCCAAACCTCTCTGTTCCCTGCTTTCCACCGCTTCAGCTAAGTTCTGGTGAAAACTCTGTTTTGGAGCGGAAACAATTCCTCCACTACCCCGCTTCTCCCTAAGCGCTAGTGGGTGTTTCCGGTCCTAGAGTAAGCACCCTTAGCCAGGGTCAAGGATCACCTACAGCCTGGCTATCACACAGCTCTAGGCCTGCATTAGATGAGTCTCCGCTCAAATGATCTACCCTAGGTGGCCACAGAGCTGTAACTTATTGTAGATTATTCCCGGGCATAGCCACTGCCGCCTGCAGCAGGGTTATTCTTACACAGAGAGATATTAGGATGCCCGGGCACTTAGAGACCTCTCTCTAGCCGGTCCTCTATTCACTGACAAGGCCTAGACTCGTCAGCCTATCCTTCCATGAATAGATTCCTTCCCTAGCGGTCAGATGGTAGGTACACTTGCAGCAGGTTGTGGTCCTCACTGCAGGTACATTTCCCATCACTGTAAATGCTGAATTCTATCAATAACTCTGAGCCTATAACAGGCCCGGTGAGAACTATTCTCCCAACCGCTGATGTGGCTCTGTTAGAATTAGTCCCTATGCCTACGAACTCGATCTCCCCTCTACCATGAAGATACACCCTGTCTTTCACGTCTCGAAGTTGGAGCCCTGCGCTATGGATCCCCTCCCCGGACATGTCCCTCCCCCAGCACCTCCGGTGATTGTTGATGGCGATGAAGAATGGGAAGTAGATGAACTTCTAGACTCCCACCTCCGCTATTCACGCCTGCAGTACCTGGTTAAATGGAAGGGATACGACGCGCCCACCTGGGAGTATGCTGAGAATCTTACCAATGTTCCCCATCTGTTGTCCCGTTTCCATACGGCGTACCCAACCAAGCTGAGGCCTGATGGAGTTCTCGCGGAGCTCGAACCTAAAGAGAGGGCAACTATCACGGCTCAGCTTCCTGCACCTCGCCTTCCGCCAAGGCGCCTTCGGAACAGGGTTGTTGGGTAGTATCGGTCGATGTCGGAAGTAGGATGACTGGTTAGGAAGGAGCTCGGGTGGTAGAATATAAGCGCTAGGAAGGATCGGGTAGTAATGAAATAGAACTGGGGTTATTGGGAATAGTATGGGTGGTACGGGAATGTAGGAGTTTCTATGGGATTCTATGGCAAGAGTCATCGACGTGAGGGGAGAGTTGTATATATAGTGTTCGTTCTTCCCTATGTTTCTGCCTCTCCAGGCAACGTCTTCTTTCTGTTGGCAATACAATACTTTGGCTTCGGCCCTTCTGTCCCCGCCCCATCCTTGAACCTGAACCTGAACCTGAACCTGAACCTGAACCAGTCTCGCCTCGGGTGTCTCCTGAGCCGACCCCGTCCCTCGTCCTTGTACTACATGACAGCAACGAGAGCCATCTACTGGTATCTCCGCCTTCACGACCTGATTAGAGATTCCCTGTGGACTCTCTGCCCGACTTTGCTACTACTATAATACTGCTCCCAACCCCGCCCCGTTAGAAATCCCGAGGTTTCAAAATAAAGGCATATCGGTTTTTCGACACTCTCATATATAGATATAGAATACGGCGTTTCATAGAGATTTGGTCCCTGAAATATGGCAATACAGAATCAGAAGCGTTTTCAATGTAACGACGCACCAGGAGCTTTAGTCCAATAAACATTATTTTCCAGAAGACCCATTTGGGTATTATCGCGTAATGAAAATATGTAGGACCGTGAGGCCAAATGACATAGTTAATCAAGAGGATCTCGACGAGATCAAACTACTGTTCTAATATATTAAGGTGAAAGAGCATATATAAAAAGACTAACTCTAACGACCAATCTAATGACGGGGTCGAAAGACGAGGAAAGATGACAAGTCAAAAGACGGAGTCGGGCGATGAAGTAGAACAAGAAGTCGAACGACAAATTGAGGTTGCAAAACGATTCGGGAACTACACTATGTCATGAAACGCGAATTTGGTTCAAAAGATGTGATTATTGGAGAAAAGACGAGATTTGTACCTTGGGAGAGCCTGTTGCATCTTGGCGAAACATATTTTTTCCTGATGATCAGTGTCCTCATCGTTTTGGCTGTGCCCCTCGAGTCCTTCTGCTTCATCATCGAATTCTAGAAGGTTTGATTGAACAAAGAATTGGTAATGAGATCCAAGTAGATGATGGAGAGGAATATAGGGTGTGGTAGCAACGGGATTCTATAAGATCCTATCATATAATGAATAAGTTTTAATGAACTGACGGAGGAGAGTGTTAAATAGCAGGTGTAGATATTTCTTTAATTTTTTTAATTCTTTTTTCTTCGTCTCGTCTTCCTATCATCTTATAGAAATATATTCCTATCCGTAGCCATAGTTGATTTGCCTCTCATAGTCTTCGCCTGGAAGGATTCCTATTGAAGTATTCTTCAACCATAGTTCAGGTTCCCTGTCCTGTCTTCACTTTTCCTGCTCTGTCTCCAGATCTTCGCCTTGGCCGCTATTATGCGTTTCCGTTGGCTCTGGCTATGCCCTTCGTTGTTGTCTGCGTTATCATCTTCCTCTGTTCTTTGTGTCGTCCCAGTTGCCAGTGCTCCGTCACATTTCCCCTATACAAATCTTGCAGCCAAGGCCTAAATTCATTGAATGCTTTTGCTTGCCACACATGGCGCCCATACAAATTTACCCAATCGATCTAGGTGTCTCGGTATTTAAGGTGCACACCCGGTACTCGTTTACCACCATGGGGGCCAGTTGCTTAGGGCAAGGATAATTTGTATGGACTGGTGATCCCTGTTTCAAGAAATTTGGTGCAAAGGGCGCTAGCGCATTTAGTATCTACTCGCATACCCGAATATGCAAGTCTTGTGCTGCAATTCTTATTGGGTTAAAAGAGGGAAATACCAATTCAGTGCAGCTGCATTTTCGGGTACTTTTTACCTGTCGCGAGTACGTACCTTTGAGTTGCTATCGTTTAAAAAGCACTCACAAGAACCTGCCAGAGTAATCGCGCATCTTATTTTCTGCAGGTATTAGTACTCCACAAAGGGTTTTGTTTTCCATTAACCCGAATTACAAGGAGTTTTTGCCCAGTCTACCAGTAGGGCGCATGGTCGATGCAGGTATTTAGGGGCCAGTGGCTACATACTATCTGGAGTACCGCAAAACCTGAAAAAAACTCGTTGCGAGACAGTAGGGTATAGGCCAACCAGAATCCACCATTAGACGTTAACCTGCAGGTTTTGGTGTAAATAATCCTTGCTGCAGCGCAACGAGTTTTTCAGATTTTGCGGTACTTGTTGTGGAAACAATACCTAAAGTTCAAGGGCCTACTTCCTCATAAGCACTCTCGTAATATTATTAAAAAGCCGAGCCAGCACTTGATGTCTTAGACTATTTACTGCCTTGGCACTGGTTCCGACACCTATGTTTCAAAAGTTGTGCTGGTTGGCTCGTAATGTCTTACTTTTAGGATATCAATGATTGGAGGGGTACCGCATTGCATGGTCATGAATGATTCAGCTCTGCTGAAGCTCTCAAGTTCCAACGAGTGGAGAACTAGAGTATTTACCTCGCAGGCATTGCGTCTGATAAGCATAAAAACCTTCGTATATAAAATAGGACCCCGCCCATAGTAGGTATACTAACAAAGACACCAACGTCTGCCAAAATCAATCTATCACCGAGGTCCCCCTATATTTACAGGCTCAAAGATATACCAACATGCCCGTACTCGATCCATTTGGCCACAAGGTTCCTAGCCGGAAGCGAATAATTATCTGCTGTGACGGTATGTTGTAACGATGATAGAGATTACTAACCAATTTCAACGTTAATTTCTTCTTAAGGAACTTGGCAAAGCTCCGACGGGGGGGAACCCAGTGTGCCCACGAATGTCACTAGAATCACAAGGGCGTTGAAAAGTTATACGAAGAAAGATGGTATTTCTCAGATCGTTTATTATCAGAGCGGAGTTGGAACAGGCGGGACACTGAACAAAATCCTTGGTGGTAAGTCTATTACTTATGTCAACTCTACATAGTGTATACACAACACCCCCCCCCCCCTCGCATTATTCCCTATTCTTAAGGATAGATTAACTAAATTATAAGTTGTTAATAGGTGGTACTGGTTACGGACTAGACGAGCATGTCCGCGAAGCATATTGCTTCCTATCTCATAATTACCATCCGGGTGATTCTATTCATCTTTTTGGGTTCTCTAGGGGAGCTTACACTGCTCGATCAGTCTGCGGGCTGATATGTAGTGTTGGCGTCTTAACCAAGAAGGGAATGGATGAGTTCCATGATGTTTGGGGTAAATACACAAAAAGGAAATATAGGGAAGATCCTGGGTATTACCTCGCAAACCCTCTCTCGCCTCCTCAGTGCCCTTACATCCGTGATCCTGCCCACAAAGCTCCCTTGGATGGTCCAAATTGCTGATAATACAAGACTACTCAAAGAACTTCAAGATAGGGAGGGCGGGAAACTCGTAATTTCTGGTGTGAAGGTCAAATCTATTGGGTGCTGGGACACGGTTGGATCTCTTGGAATTCCTAGTATCCGCCTCCCATTTCTTGGGGAACTTAGTATCGCTCGTGGAGAAAACCAAACGTATTTTATATCAGGTTCTGTCCATCTTTTTACCAGCTTCTGACATTTTAACAGTTTCCACAACGTTGAACTTTCAGACAACGTCGAGAACGCCTTTCATGCCTTGGCACTGGATGAACACCGCGGTCCATTTACCCCAACCCTTTGGAAAAAGTCTCCTAGCTCGCCCACAAACTTGAAACAAGTTTGGTTTCCAGGTGTGCATACAAATATCGGTGGTGGTTACGATAACCAGGAAATCGCCGACATAACTCTAGCGTGGATGATTCAGCAACATCTCCCCTTTTTAGAATTCAGTAAAGGCTACTTGAAGAGTATAATCAAGAACCATGAAGATTATACTCAAGAATGGGCCGCCGGACTGATATACGACTCTGCCACAGGAATGATGAGGGTGTTCAGTGGAAGCTACAGAACTCCCGGCGGGTACGCTTCTTCGGATGAGGTTGTTGAAATGGAAGAGTTTCTACATAAGTCAGTAAGAATCAGGGCAAGGATGGTTCAAGGATGGGAATGCAAAGCGCTTAAAGGTTGGGTGTGGAATGATGACGAAGGTTTGTGGGAAAAAGATGGTAAAAAGCTTCTTGAAGATACTCTGGGCAATGTGGAGAAGAAGCTTGCCGGGAAACATGTTGTCAAGAATATGTTGGGCGAGGAAATGCCGAGAGACGTCGAGTGGTAAATTTAAGTAACTACATCTTAAACATTGCGTGTATGGTGCGCCCTACCGTAAAGGTCCAATGTCCTTGATCGCCAGTCCGTATAAAAACATCACCCTGATCTCCCGGACAAGAGTCTATATGATTCTGATATTAGCCTTAGGGTGCGTTTGGGAGCTACCGAAATCATGATTGCAACGGCTCAGAACATGATTTAAACCCGGATCATAATTTGGAGTGGGTTGTAGCTGTTTGGTTGCACTCAAGGGTCCAGAAAACTCAACCCCTACAATTCTACTTTTTCTCTATTGCAACGCAACTGCTCTCACCCACATCCATACCGACAAACGCGTCTCAATGTCACAACAAAAACCTAAAGCAACTTGGGATGATGAGAAGGACAAGTTACTTTTAAAATTATTATTGTAGCAAAGTAGAGCATGAAAATGGTCTGATAATGGTTACAAAAAAGAAGCTTGGGTGTTTGTTACTGCCGAGTTCAATGTTATTTTTCCCAAATATGAAAGAGAATAGATGAAGACACGAGCAGTTACTGTATGTATAAACTTTTTATTCTATCAGTCAAGGACTAATTGATTATCTAGTTGAAACGAAAGCTAGATATTTTGCAAAAGCTTTGCGATAATTCAGGTTTTGGATGGGATTCGGAAAAATGTACTCCTACGGCACTGGACGATGTTTGGGAATCCTATTTGAAATACCATAAAGAGGCAAAACAGTTTAAGTCTCACGGACTTGCAAACTCTGATTTATTATTCGAGGTTTTTTCCAGCAACTAGCACATTTGTTTCATCTCCACAAACACTGAAATCGAGTCAACAAACTCAAGTTTTACTCGAGCATATCAATATATCAGACGATGAGAATTCAATTAGAACAGAGGCAAATAACACAGAGTCACGAAAGAGATCCAGAGCACCGACTGATAGTCCATCAGCATCAATTGTCCAAATACTGCCAATGACAAGCAATAAAAAGTCTCGAACAGCGACGCATGCTGCTGCCGAAAGTATGCAACACCTTGCAAAGGCTTTCAAAAAAGCAAAACAGATATGAGCACCACCTCCTATTAAACTTGAACAGGCATTAGACATCATGTCTTCGTTTGTAGAAAAGGATATATGGTTGGATAGGGATTATACCCAAGTATACAAATTAATGTTAAAGGATGAGCGGCATGCGACATTTCTTTGTAGCGCACCAGCACATATAAAACAGAATTGGTTACAAGAAATGAAGGAGGATGATAATATTTAGATACAATTACGATCTACCAATGCATTTGATATAGTCTTGCCATATTTTCTCTGCAATTTTGTCTTGTCTTTCTTTTACCAACCCACGATCACTATTTGTAGTTGGTTTTGTTTGCTTGCTTAAGTTTCCTTCTCCTTCTATCTCCCCGTTATGCTCACCATTTTTATATCTATTCCTTAATCAACTGTTAACAAGAATAAAATTATGTAAGTAACATAATGTCTTTACAAGCCGTACCTGGGTTTCCAATTTATATTCACAAGCAATTTGATAGAGAATTATCATGGACTCATCTAGCCTTGGCAGATCACGAGTCTCCCGACAACACGAAGGGAACATGGAGGGTCAGCACGCTGGCAGGGACGTTGGCAGGCTTGTTAGGCAATCTCACCTAGAGATCGGGGAATAGTATGTTGATCGGTGCGGTGTTTCGGTGCGGTGTTTTCTTTGTTCGATATTAATGTTTTTATATTTCCGTATTCTATACTCCCCCGACAGTACTCGATTGTGGGTACTTGTTCGGGGGGCAACTCCGATGTATGTTCTTTCGATTTCTCCTTACTTCGCTTCTCTCTTCCCCTTTGGGCTTGAGGTGCGTCTAGGCTGGGCCACCGGTACACCATGCTACCTTCCAGATAGACGTTGCTGATAGTTCATTGGGCCTCTGTCTTCGGTTTAACCACTTGCATCCCGAAGACCCTTGTACAATTATTCTTTCTCTTTCTTTCTTCTTCTTTCCTTACGCTGTACATCCTCAGATTGGCCATTAGAGCTCCCGAGAATCGCTGTTACCTGTATCTTTCCCTGTTTCCTTTCTTCTCTTCGTCGAGGGAAGGGAGTCGACCGTCAAGTAGGGAGGACTATAAAGGGCCGCGGATACACCATGCTGTCTTCCTTTCTTCCCTACGCAACGTCTTCTCACCTGAACTCTAGTATATATTTCAATACATACCACTACCTCTACTAGAATTCTTCTCACACCTTCATCGCCTATGCCCTGCCTCTCTCCCTCAAGGAGGTAGGGCTAGGCTCTTCTACATACAATAACGAATCACTGCTTCCCCGTTGCCTTCTTGCTGCTCCTTCTGCCTTTGGGCACGTTGTCCCCCCCTCGGTCTCTCCTCGACTCGTAGATATTCCATACGTCCTATTGCTAGTCCAGCTATAAGGCTTAAGGCTTACCCCTTATGTAGCGTGCTAGCTAGCAAGAGGCGATTACGCACAACAAATAGTTTGAGCGTCCTTATGCTGTATACGTAGCTAGTAGCAAGAAATATCAGTGACTAGAGCCTACGAGTCCTCACCATTGCCCCACCCCCTCTTTCCGACAGACATTCGCACCTCACGAACTGTCCCCTCGTCTTGTAAGTAAACCCTCTGGAAACAACAGACCTAAATGTACAGGGAAGGATACATATATCCTTCTCATCCACGAGAGTTAAGGTCATTTCAAGAATAAAGCTATCAACTAACAAAAAGGAACTGCCATTCATCCTAACAAGCAGGCAATTTCCTATTCGATTGTGCTTTGCTATATCGTTAAACAAGTCCCAAGGTATCACGGCTCACCCCCCTGCACCTCGCCTCCCGCCAAGGCGCCTTCGGAACAGGGTTGTCAGTATCGGTCGATGTTGGAAGCAAGATGATGAATTAGGAAGGAGCTCGGGTGATAGAATGTAAGCGCTAGGGAGGATTGGGTAGTAACGGGATAGAATTAAGGTTATTGGAAATAGTATGGGTGGTACGGGGGTTTAGGAGTTTCTATGGGATTTTATGGTATGAGTCATCAGTGCGAGGGAATAGTTGTATATATAGTGTCTGTTCTTTCCTATGTTCCGCCTGCTTAGGCAACGTCTTCTTTCTTTTAGAAATACATTACTTTGACTTTGGCCCTTCTGTCATCGCCTCGTTTCTGAACCTGAACCTGAACCTGTCTCACCTCGGGTGTCTCTTGAGCCGACCCCGCCCCTGTCTCCATTCCTGAACCTACCCCGCCCTGATCCTGACCCGACCCCGTCGCGTTAAACAAGGACAGTCTTTAGATGTTGTAGGGGTTGATTTGCGGTCCGCACTATTTTCCGATGGCCAATTGCATGTAGCATTATCAAGGGTTACCAATATTGGAGAATTAATGTTACGGGGCTTGGCGTTGACACTAGTCAAGAGAGCCAAGGTACACAACCGAGGCAGAGGGGAGACGGGGAAGCCTAACCGAGCAACAGCAGGGTCGGGCACAAGGTCCAGAGAGAGTCTCTGACGAAGACGTGAAGGCGACAGTATTAGTATGTGACGGGGGTCCACTCTAGAGCAGGAGAAGAGTAGGACAAAGGGTCCAGAGAGTATCTCTAACGTAGACGTGAGCTCTTAGTGACCAGTAGATAACTCTCGCTACTGTCATAGAAGAATCTCTACCAAGACTGGATACTTGGGAGAAAGGACGGCCGATAGAAGATAGAAATTAGGTTTAGAGAGTAAAGATTCTTCAGGGTAGACTTAGAATAATCTTAAGGGTCTTCTTCCGTTTGTTACTACTGATAATGAGGATTCTTCCATTGGTGGGCGGAAATGGAGATGAGTACTTATACTCCAAATCTCTCTGTTTCCTGCTTTCCACCGCTTCAGCTAATTTTTGGTGAAAACTCTGTTTTTGGAGCGGAAACAATTCCTCCACTACCCCGCTTCTCCCTAAGCGCTAACGGGTATTTCCGGGCCTAGAATAAGCACCCTTAGCCAGGGTCAAGGATCACCTGCAGCCTGGCTGTCACACAGCTCCGGGCCTGCATTAGATGAATCTCTGCTCAAATTATCTACCCTAGGTGGCTGCAGAGCTGTAACTTATTATAGATTATTCCCAAGCATAGCCACTGCCGCCTGCAGCAGGGTTATTCTTGCACAGAGAGATATTGGGATGCCCGGGCACTTAGAGACCTCTCTCTAGCCGGTCCTCTATTCACTGACAAGGCCTAGACTCGTCAGCCTATCCTTCCATGAATAGATCCCTTCCCTAGCGGTCAGAAGGTAGGTAAACTTGCAGCAGGTTGCGGTCCTCACTGCAGGTACATTTCCTATCACTGTAACTGCTGAATTCTATCAACAACTCTAAGCCTATAACAGGCCCGGTGAGAACTATTCTCCTAACCGCTGATGTGGCTCTGTTATACAGTAAACGATACGGATCACGGGCATGGACTATGGGTATAGCGAAGCAAGGCAAGGATGAGGCGAAGCGAGACGATACGAGACTAGACGAGACGAAGACGAGGTGAGGTACTATGGAAGACCTAAGAAGGCCTTGGCGAAGACTATGGTTATGACGTTGTTTATTCAGAATCAAAGACACAAGACGAAACGAAACGAAACCGTAGGGTTGACAACAGGAAGAATACGTAAGGAAAGAAAGAGAAAGAAAAGAACAAAGGGAAGATCCGTAGCAACGTATATATACCCCTCCTAATCCCTGTACAGTTATGACCCATAACATCATGTAAAGGAAACCCATAGAAACTCCAAGAACCCAAAAGAAACCTTATACCCGAAAACCTATTCTCCAATATCCTCCTCCTCTGCGAAGTCCGTAGTACGCCATGATAAATTAGGTCCTCTTTCAGGCCTAACTCCTGCTAGGCCTAAGCATACGTGGGTACCTATCGTGGAAATCTCTGACCAAGTCGAGGGAGTACTCTAAGTCCTCGGGGGGTTACCATGAGGGTTCATCGTAACCAAGGTACTGAACCAAATACTCCACTCTTCCGTAACACCTGCGAGAATCTAGAATTTGTTCTACTTCTCACTTTTTTTCGCCTTCAATTTCTATTGCTGGGGGCGGAGATTGTACTTGGCCAGGGACGGGATTGCAGGGCGCCAGAGACAAGAGCAAAACATGAAAGACGGGGTGAATCTTCATAGAGGCCGGAGGGTCGAGTTCGTAAGCATAGGGACTAACTATCCGCTTAATCACATAAGGACCAATGCGTTTCCAGTCAAATTTCTTCGAAGGTCGCTTCGTCTCGATATTCCTGGTCGAGAAAAATACTTCATCTCCGATAGCATATCTAGGAGCGGGAGTCCTATTCCGATTTGCCGCATCCTCATGGATCTTCTGAGCCCGAACCATTTTGCTGCGAAGAAAATCATAAATCTGTGCCATGGTCCTAGCCATACCGTTGGCCTGACTCTCATTGGTAGTTTTGCCATGCTGTAGCGGGGCGAAGGACATGCGGGGGCTCCTTCCATAGTTAGCCTGAAATGGGGACATCTTGGTGGTCTGGGAGACGTGATTATTAGTCGCGAACTCTGCCATAGGGAGATACTGACTCCAGTTGTCCTGTTGGTATGACACGTAGGCTCGAAGATATTGTTCCATAATGACGTTAATTCTTTCAGACTGTCCGTCTGTTTGAGGGTGAAAGGTGGTGCTGTAACGGGGGACAATCTCAAGGCGGGAGCATAAGGTCTTCCAGAATTCGGCCTTAAACTGTGTGCCGCGATCCGAGACAATGGTTTTCGGAAGTCCATGAAGTTTTCAAACCGAATCAAGGTACATAGCGGCAACGTCTCTGGCATTCGCTTCTTCCATACAGGGTATGAAATGGCGCATTTTTGTTAGGCGATCAATGACAACCAAGATTGCATTAAAGCCATTGCTTTCGGGGAGCCCTGTAACAAAATCCATTGATACGTCGGTCCAGGATCCTCTGGGTATGGCAAGAGGTCGAAGAACACCTTGCAAGGCATTGCGGGAGGCCTTGCTACGGGAGCACACGTGGCAGTTCAAAACATAACGGTCAACATACTTCCTCATATTTGGCCAGTAATAGTTACGGCTGAGGAGTTCGAGGGTTTTGACGCGGCCCGGGTGTCCAGCAGAGGGCTTATCATGATCCTGCAAAAGGCGAAGCTGGAGGTTGTTAAATTCGGGGACATAAATAGCCTGTCAATATAAAAGAAACCCGTCCTCTGTCTCCGTACACTCTGCAAGAGGAATCTTCTTCGACTGCTTGGTACCATTGCGGAGCATGGCCAAGATCTGATCGGGAAAACTATCACTTTGGTAAGCTTGGATCAATAATTCTTCAACGGTAGGCATTCCTTCAGCGGGTTTATTTGTCAAAGAATCCGCCAATAAACTTAGCTTCAGCCTGGATTCCAAATTCTCCTGTTTTAATACCACTTGCGACTGGTGTGTAAGCCGCTCGTCCCCTTCCTTAGGTAAATCCCTTCATCTCCGGGTAAGTGCATCTGGTTTCCCCCCTTGCTTTCCTGGCCGGAATTGGATAACGAAATTAAAGCGAGATAGAAATTCAGCCCATCGCGTTTGGCGGCGATTTAATAGCTTGCTTGACATAAAATATTCCAGGTTCCTATGATCACTTAATACCTTAACAGGAAAGCGGGACCCCTCCAAATTCGAACGCCACTTCTCAAAACTCCTAACAACCGCCAGTAGCTCCTTGTCGTAGATCTCGTAATTGCATTCGGCCGGGGAGTGCTTTTTGGAGTAGAATGCCACGGGGTGTAGAAGCCCATCATCACCGTACTGCGACATAATACCCGCAGATACAGAATCAGAGGCATTGGTTTCCACAATAACTTCTTTCTCAAAGTCAAAGTGGGCGAGGATCGGAGCCGATGTAAACACATCTTTTAGTTTCTGGAAAGCTTCTTCCATCTTCTGGGACCATTCAAACTTTACGCTCTTTTTGGTCAAGGCGGTGAGAGGCGCAACTACACGAGAGTAGGCATAGATAAACCGTCGATAGAAATTTGTGAAGCCTAGGAACTCCTGAACCTCACGGAGCTTAGTGGGGGTTTCCCAATCTTTGATCGTGGATACCTTGCTAGGGTCCATCTAAATGCCTTCTGGGGTGATGATCAGTCCGAGGTACTTGGTTTGTTGTACATAGAACTCGCACTTCTCTTGTTTGAGGTGGACTCCATGGATTTGGAAGACTTTCAAAATCTCCTGGACGTGTTGTTTGTGCTCCTCCAGAGTCTCTGAGTAAATTAATACATCGTCGAGGTAAGCCGTGGCAAAGTCATCCAGGTAGGGGCGCAGGAGGTCGTTGATCCAATGTTGGAATGCGGCGGGGGCCTTAGTCAGTCCAAAGGGTATTACATTGTATTTGAAATGTCCATAGCGGGTCCTAAACGCAGTCTTCCATTCGTCGCCTTCCTGTATCCTGATCTGGTGGTATCCCCAGCGAATGTCTAGCTTTGTATAATACTTCGCCTTGGAGAGACGAGACAGGGTTTCGGAAATCAGAGGTAGGGGATGACGGTTCTTAACCGTAATCTCATTCAACTTCCGATAGTCAACGCACAGACGCAGAGATCCATCAGCCTTCTTAACGAACAGGACAGGAGCACCAGCAGGGGATTCTGAATAGCAGATAAACCCTTTTGACAGATTTTCCGTAATGTAATCCCTGAGAGCCTGTAGTTCCAGTCGAGACATACCATAAAGGGGACCAAACGGGGGTACCTTACCATCCTGTAGGACTATTTTCAAGTCGTGGGGATAGTGTGGTGGTAGGGCGAAAGCATCGGACTCCTTAAATAGGGACATAAATTCCTGAAGCTCTTTGGGTACGCGAGCTAGGGGGTCTGAGGCCTGCTTCCCGGCAAGGGCCTCATCAATGGTGCGGATCGAGGCACAGAAGAGTTTATTCTGTCGGCGTCGAACAAGTCCCATTAAAGCACCGCCTCAATAGTCAAGAATCTGAAGCGCAAGATCGGGAAAGAAATAGAGATACCTTGCATCGAGCATGGGACCGAGAATAATTTTGCACACAAAAATCGGAGTCAAAGATGATCTTATTCATCTTCGGCCGGATAGCCAAATCGTGGTGCCTCATCCAAGGAATATCCATTACTATTGGGTAGTGCCCCAGCTTGGTAACGAAGAACGGGACAAGTTTTTGGTGGCCGTTGATATCCAATCGTAGTTTAACCATATGTGTAATCTTCCCCAACTCTTCCAGCCTGCCATAAATTACCTCGAGCATGCGTGACCTTTTCAGGGGGACCAGATCCAGACCGTGTTGCAGAACGAATCATTAGTCAATAAAAGCATAACCCGAGGCGCCTGTATCTATCGCGCATGCAGAATGACAATGGATCAAGAACGGCAAGAGGTGATTTGATTCTGATTCCTCAGACATCTTGTCTTCAGAAACGGCGGTAACGGATAGAACGAAGATGAGTGGCGGGACTAGCCCCTTTGGTGTGCCAATTTCTACTAAAGGGGCTGATCTTTTAACGCTGGCTTGGGGTTTGCTTGTTCAACTGGGGTCTTCCGCCAGTTATCGAGAGCACGGATCCCAGCGGCAAGGTAACGGCCGTCTGAGGCGTGAGTGAGTTTATTTAAAGCGTAGGCGAAGGGACGGCAGCGGCGAAGAATAATGGCATCGCTTGAGTCTTCCAAGAAGGCCAGGCGGTAACGGAACTCCTCCTTCTCAGCTTTGAGGGAGGTCACTTCTTCATGGAGGTTCTTAACGACCTCGACTGATTTCTATTTCACAACGCCAGAGGTCAAGAACTTTTTCTACCAAGATCGACCAGACTCGAGATTCTGAATAATCACATAGATCAGACACACGCAGGTTCTCGTCGTGTGAGACGGGCGGTCAGGCTGCGGGCTTTATGATGAAGATGAGTGTTTCATACCAAGTCTTCCTCAACGGGGCCGAAGTTTTCCAAGAAATTGAAGAGTCTTCAGGATGACGGACGGAGCAGAGTTTTTTGCGGGGCGCAAGAGGGCAGTCTCGAGTTGAATAACGGCCTCAGAGCAGGAATCGTTAAGCGAGTCTGATGGATTTATCTGATGCGCTGAGAAAGATTTATAATGGCCAAGACGCCAGACGCGAGAGTACAGACGGCTGGACACGGACGCAGTGAATGGCGGAACGATTAGTAATTGAGTTTTGATTCTTCAAGAACGATCAGGTTTTAGTATGTAGATCGGTTAAGGTGTTGGTGCTTTTTTTGGGTTTCTACGGGTTCGTAGTATGGATTAGTAATCATGGGTATAGAGTTGTATATATATGAGTCGGGATTTCCTTTGTCTCTTTCTTTCTTCTTTTCTCACGCAACTTCCTGTTATCAACCTTTCTCTTTAGATTTCCGTTTGTCTGGTTCCTGTCTGGTTTTTCTATATAAAATATACTTGGTTATTTACTTGTTGCATCCTCGTCATCGGTTGTGCCCCTTGGTAACACCGTGTCCTGAACCCGCCTCTTTCGATTCTACTTTCTGTCGCTTACGTCGATGACTGTGATCCGAATTATCTACTGGTGTCTCCGTGCCTACGTTGAAGTCAGAAGCTCCCTGTGGATCCTCTGTCCGACCCTGCTTCTGTTATAAGCCTCTACGCCTTTGTACTTCGACCCCGCCCGTAACAGCGGAGCAGGTGGACGTAGGGGTCTAAACCGAGTCGACAGCCAAGGTCGAACCAGTGGGAGCACGGGACAAAGGCGGGGTGGCAGTACTTCTTCCGTTCAGGGAAGAAGCACTCGGAGGGGCCGGGGGAGAAATAAACGGAGTTGGGCGTGTCCCCCATGGGGACATCCCAGCTGAGGTCGGTCATAGTTGTGACCGGAGCGGATCGGGGCAGGGGTGTTGTGTGGGTCGGCAGAAGGGACGTGTTCTTAGTGTTACGGGGCTTGGCGTTGACACTAGTCAAGGGAGCCGAGGTACACAACTGAGGCAGATGGAGCGGGAAGCCGAAGCAAGAGAGTCGGTAAGACAAGGTCTCAGAGAAGCGTGAAAGCGAAGGTATCGATGGCGATCACGGATCACGGCGTGGATATGGGTATAGCGAAGCAAGCGAGATGGATGACGAGACGATCTGAGACTAGGCAGAGGCGAGGTGAGGTACTATGGAAGACTAGAAGGCTTGGCGAAGACTATGGTTATGACGTTGTTTATTCAGAATCAAAGACACAAGACGAAACGAAACGAAACCGTAGGGTTGACAACAGGAAGAACACGTAAGGAAAGAAAGAGAAAGAAAAGAACAAAGGGAAGATCCGTAGCAACGTATATATACCCCTCCTAATCCCTGTACAGTTATGACCCATAACATCGTGTAAAGGAAACCCATAGAATCTCCAAGAACCCAAAAGAAACCTTATACCTGAAAACCCATTCTCCAATATCCTCCTCCTCCGCGAAGTCCGTAGTACGCCGTGATAGTTAAGAGTATTGCAAACAGAGGAATGAGGGCCACAGACTGACAATGTGGTATATCCAGAAGTATTGTTATAAATTACTATTGTTTTCTTATATTTGTAGGTGTTGTATTTTCTTTTGTTTCACTTGGGTTTTATATTATTCAGATGTAGTATTGGGTAGAGTTCTACTATGATGCTACTCAGGGGTGGTAAGAAATGTTATTTCTTTTTGGCTTCTCTTTATACTAACAATTTTAGGTTATTTGCAGTAGAATATAGTTAGTAGTTTATGTTATTGGGGCAGAATAGTGGTGCAGGATGATAAGTCAATTCCTAATACCTATAAAGTAATAAATTTGTAAGATTTCTTTACATTGGTTGTACTTGATAGAGTATTGGAGGTAGCTGATGGATTTCTGGGGAACGGTATGTATTAGTCTTAAGTATTATTATTTGGTATTACTAACATAGTTGACGAACAGCCTCTGTTTGATAGAGTTCATATTGAGGGTAGTTGGAGGTTTTTGAGGAATACGGTATGTATCTGTTTCCAGTATTATCATTAATTATTACTAACATAACCGTAGTTAATGGATATAATTGATAAGATTAGTGTAGGCAAAATATATTCTACCGACTAGCAAAGAGTAAGTAAATTCTCCCCTCCCTGTACTCTCTGAAAAGACATAACTAACTATAGAACAAATCGCCTGGATGATTATAAAAGATTGGGTTGGGTGGTAGAATAAGATAGTATTGTTAACTTTGTATTTTTTTTATTGTATGATTTAAAAATAAATCCTTACCCACATATATGCACTCACTATCACAACTCGCGGTCGCGAGGTGGCCAACCCCTCAGCCTAGTAAAGAATGAACCCGCACTATTCTGATATATATTTGGTTTTTCTGACCTATCATGCAATCTGAATCAAAGTGGCTGAACCCGCCTTGCACCAATGACTAATCCACTTGATACAATGTGGCAGCATTCACAGACGAAGGGATGGTATAGAACATGATATATCACTCGGGCTGCCCAGTAATTAATTCTTCCATCCCAATCTACGTTACCTTTATCGAGTCCTCTAAATAAAATAAGTTAATTACGTCGTGCCTATATTTTACTCTTCAGAACTAGGTAACAATGATTGAGATGTTATATTTGATTTGGAATTAAAACTCAATTTGGTAACAAGCGGGTTAAATGTGCAGAACGCAGGGACGTTGTAGGTGAATTGCACATAGAACCGTTACTTTGTACGCGGTATGATGACCAGAGTATCGAAATTTCTACTATGATACATACCCCACCACTAGTGTAATTATATTACCTTTGCATGTGATAAGACGGTCTGGTTGACTATGAGAGATTCTGGGGCTGATGGGTACATGTAGATAGATAGATAATCTCTCCGCAACAGGCAAATCGGTCTAATCAAGGAAAATCGGTCACTTTATTCCAACCAAGCACCCAATCAACGCCAGTATGATACCGGGCAAACGCGCGGGAGTTATGTACTGGCGTATGGCTCCACCTCCCCACTGGTACCTACTTATACAAATAGACGTTTACTCTGCAGGTTGATTGACATGCTAGCACATCAGACCGCTCGATGATCAAGATCGCGGATCGAGAAAGTGACAAAGATGAAACAGAAGAGGGGTCTCTAACCTTGCCCTCTCGATTAGATAGTGATTCAATAATTATAAGGCACCTCCTACTATCACCCGTGGCTTCTTATAACGCTACACTTCATTCTCCATTCTGCGCTAAAACAAAGTGGTTAATCCTACCTTCTCAAACCTCACATCTGGTTCAAATTTTATTGCAAGCTTCCTACACGTTCTCATCCAAGCAAGGAACGTGATACCTGATCGCAAAATCGGAGAATTATCAAGCCATTAATCAACTACTGGCCGAACAAAAACCACTGGGAAAAAGCAAAATCAAAAAGAAAATATGCCTGGTGCTTGCTCACGATCTCGGCCGACGCAACCTGTTCCTCGCCATCCTGCTGGGAACGCAACTCACCTTGCCCTCGAAAAAGTGATTCAAGATCATATACCAACGGTTACAAACATATTGCGCTGCCTATTATCTTTGCTGGAAACCTCGGATCAATCTCCTCTAAACAATCGTCGTTCGCTCCAATCATTTGAAAGTGATCTTCGAAGATTATGTGTTCAAGCTCAGGAAGGAGTTCAAAAGATGGATTTAGAGCTCCGTGTTGTTGAGAGCTCCTGGGATTATGTTGATAAGCAGCGGTGGGAGGTTTGTCGAGGTGATTACAAGGTAGTAATGACCCTGGTGCAGGAGGTGTTTGAGGCAGGGCAGACGAGAATGGAGGAAATCGGAGCTATTGCGGCGGGTATAGGGATGAGAGGAAGAACAATGGCTGGTTGGGGTTCCAACTAGCTCCGACGAGATGGTTCGCCTGTGTACAATATAATTGCATCCCCTGTTTTTCTTTTCTCCCTTTTATTGATTTCTCGTGGCCACGTGTAAACCAGTAGTTTTGCACTTGAGGCAGGTACCATTAAAAGACGAAATATCCCTAATGTAAGTCATTCAGGCGTTCTTGGGGGTCGCCAAGAGGGGTCTACACATATTATCCATTTGAGACTTCATAAAGATAGAGATTTCTTGCATAATAACAGGGTAGATTTTTTGTATGTTGTGGGGTTAACATGCAAGGGAAAGAAAGAAAAGTAATCTAGTTGAGCTAAGTACAATTTGAATGTCATTGCAAGCAAATGCCTACAAACACCCCGGGCCTTGAATGAATGCGCAAGCAACACTAGAAGGAAACGTTACTGGGAGTTTTTTACTTGTGATCTTGCTTCATTATGAAAGTGAGTGTAAATATAGTGGACATGTGTTAAAACCCAATAATGCTCAACGGGCTAGTAAATGTTAAGTCAATACCCGAGCGAGAGACAAATAAAATATAACTTGCACGGAGAAAATCCAGGAAATAGTTAAGAAAACGATAAAAGGGATGTTCCAAGTTAAAAATAAACCTACAGAACAGCGCTACGGAAGTACTAAGCCTTACTCTGGGGCCCTTGGAAGTGCAATTAGATATATGAGAGAAAAGGCAAGTACGTTGCAACTGGATTCAAACTCTCAATTTCCTTTCATTTCGGGTTTGTACAGCCCAAATGATTATAGTTGTTTCCTCCTGCGTACCTATACAGTTTATTTCTGCATCATGAGCTGTACAAACTCGTTGTCTAAAAAAAAATAAGTCAGTGTTATAGGACCGAGTTAAGAGGTAAAGTAGCTAGACATACAATCGATTCTTCCATCACCGTCTTGGTCTGCTTCTCTAATCATCTCATCGACCTCGTCGTCGGTAAGCTTCTCACCAATAGAAGTCATTACGTGCCTTAGTTCTGCAGCGGAGATGAATCCGTTGTTGTCACGGTCAAAGACTTTGAAGGCCTCTTTATGGAAGGAGATATGTTAGTTATGGTGTGAAGCCTCTCATACGGATTATATAATATTCGTACCCCGAATTTCCTCTTCACTATCCGTGTCCTTCATCTTGCGAGCCATCATGGTCAGGAACTCTATACTCACGATATTAGGCCCACCTTATAAATAGTTAGAACGAAAGTAATGCGCAAATGAACAAATTACCAGGAAAATCGATAGTGCCATTGTTGTCGGCGTCAACCTCATTGATCATGTCCTGGAGTTCGGACTCAGAAGGATTCTGTCCCAAGCTCCTCATGACAGTTCCCAACTCCTTAGTGGTGATCTGGCCTGTTTCGTTGGAACCCTGTTAGCATCACTTCTGGCGAGAGATGTCGTTCACATGAAGCTTGATCAGAGCTTTTTGCATCTATCACAAGTACTCAAAACTTTCCACAGCGAAACATAGGATGTATAGCGATTACTAACCATCTCCATCTTTGTCCTAAATGTCACAGGCTGTGTCAACAGGGAGAAAGCACTATTACCCCAAGGAGAAGAATAAAATTTTGGGACTTGAACATACAAACAGGGAAAACGCTTCCTTGAACTCGGAGACCTGGTCTTCAGAAAGCGAATCGGCCTGTAATGTACCCTGTCAGCTCTGGTGTCCAGTGAATCAAGCAAGTGATGTTTGTGAGTAAGGCAGGACAGCTACCGCCGGGCAGCGAAGGGGCCAAGAAAAGTAAAGAGAATACCATATTTGATTGAGCTCGTGATGATGAAATTGTGGTGAATTAAAATTCGTGAGGGCGTAGGTGATGCTTGATGGAGGTCGCTAGGTGATGATGAGGGATCGGGAGAAGAAGAGGAGTTGAAGACAAACTAGGAGCTGGAATGTGGAGGGGAAGAGGGGGAGTCAAGTGCCAAGCTTGAACTCTCAGACCAGGGCTGAAGCAAGGTGCCCCGCGCTCCCTTTCTGGAACCCATGCCAGGACCATAACGCGTTGGTCCACCGTGAAGCCTGTCGACGACGACGACGACGACGACGACAACGGAAGCAGAAGCGGTCGCATGAGGACAAATTTATATTTATATAAACAAAATCTACATGTAGGCAATACTTACGACAGAAGAAAAAGGTGGTATTATAAAATTTCCTGGGTGAATGGCGGACCCGGATTGGTTAAACACGCAAGTTATGGTAACGGATGCACTCTCTCTAAAAAGCCCGAATAATTGTGGTATGGTGCCGCATGTGTTAAAGGTGACGTAAATCAAAATCTAACAGAACAAGTTATACCGGTAGCTAAGGTGAGGGCCTTTGCCTCTGAGATTTTGGAAATTTGGTCTGGTTGGGGAAAGTTATAAGTGATGGCACTTACATATTTTTGTATGCCATGACAGGAAAAGGCTTGGCAAGGCTCCAACAGTATCTTTAGAGACGGCCGTATTCATGAAATAAAAAGTGAGGTTGCAAAACAAAAATTACTATTAACGTACCATGTGGTGAAGCCATCCAGGGACAGGCCGGTAGTAAACTAATACTATTCAATAAATACTTTAGCGCCAGTTCGGATATTTATAAGTATTATCTTAAGCACTAATACTACGTCATGGTTTTAAAAAAATTTAATTTCGAAAAGACCATTGATTGAACCCAAATATCACGGGGCGAAGCAAGGACAAGGACAAAATGTGCCAAAGTATACTACCGGAGCAAGACATAATAATATGAAGATGCGAGGGGAGGACCTAGTAGGGGTTGGAAGCGGAGCATGACTAGGGCGATGGACAAAGCGAGACGAGAGACGAGGCTGGGAATAGAACGAAGACTATGGGTCTTCTTCTACCCTCTAGAGGGTGAGGAAGATCGTTTGGCAATAACGAGAGGTCCTAAAGCGAGTATTGACTAAAGGACAAGAAGGTTGCGTAAAGAAGAAAGGAAAGAAAGAGAAATCCTACAAGCGAGGGAGAGAGCTCTCTCTATATATATAAAATTCCTCATTTATCGTCATAGAAACCCATAGAACCCAAGGAAATCATTCTATTAGAAATACATCTTGGATTATTTCATAGAAACCCTGCAACAGAAACTCATAGAAACCAAAAACCGACTAATCCTTTACCATGGCGTCGCCAAGTCTGTTCCGCCGTGATCAAAAAAAGTAAAGAAGATGATATTTGTGTTACGGGCATGAGAAAAGGCAAAGACTACTGAGGAGGACTCCTCATGCTACTTGAGACCTCTATGTCGCTGGGCGTCTGCCAAAAGAATGCGGTGTTGCCAGTATGGGAGTCTTGAGTTGCGGAATCCTAGTTAATGGACCTGTTTTCGACCCGAAAATAACCCCTGGGCGTCAAAGTGCGGCAGAGGCGCTCACGCGACACCGGTGGGTATATGAGAACAACAGTCTTGATTTGGAGTCAATCGGACCAAAATTGATCGAATGGCAAAGGTTGCAAAGAAGCTTACTCTGGTGGCGCCTCTGGGAAAGGTAAGACTACCCGGCAGCTCTGGTACCTATCGTTAACAGTCCTAATGTCGAGCTACGCTCCTTGGTGATAGATAATGAGGCGGGGAAAGAGTTGGGGAGGCGAAATCGGCCGTGCGGAAGCCGCCAGGTAAGTGACTCAAGACTCATGACCACTGACGAAGGCTGAGTGCATGCAGATGGCGGGATGTAACATGAGGATTTAGGGTAATGACAGTATGATAATAATAGATGGTGGGATAGAAAGCAGTGTTAGGGGTTCTTGGCTTGTTTTCAGGGTCTTGAGGGTTTGACTTGTTTATTGTAATTATAATCTTAGTCAGCGTGGCATTCTTGCGGGATATAAATCTGATGTCGTTCTCGACTTTGTTGAAATCATCAACGAAGAAAGAGTCTTTATCGATATAAATCTATTACTGGATACTTTACTCTATACTTTACTCTATACCTTCTTCGTGAACGTGTGTCGGTGAACTTGAGACTCACGCTTGGACCATCTTCGTGATTCTTAGTCTATTTTCTATACTCAGCAGTAGCGTCGGATAACCGAGAACTCAGCGAGTAGCGGCGAGAGATCTTTATTCGCTACTACTGCGGTTAGCGTTTCAAACTCTAAGCTCGATACTTGACTGCTCGGGTGGTCTGGTGCGACACCCTAATAATTTGATGCTCATGTAGACGCCATTAAAACATAATTAATGATCTTTTGGAGAGAATTATAAACAAAGGAAAAGAGTTGTCAAAAACTGTAAGCAATTCAGGGTTAGTGCTAGGGACTTAGAGAAATTACGTCCTTCTTTTCCATCTCCACCTCCATCTCCACACCTCCATCTCTATACCTCCATCTCCACACCTCCATCTTGACACCTCCATTTCCACACCTTCATTTCTACACCCCCCATACGAATCATACATGAGCTAATTGGTGAATTAAGCAGTATATTCAGTGAGTATAAAAAAGCACAGCACCGAGCATAGATTGAAGTAGTGAATCCAGGCAGCGAATTAAACAGTGAATCAAGCTGATATTGCAGGCAAATATAACAGGCAGGAAGGACAGGTAGGCAGGCAGGCAAGTAAATGGCTGAAATGAATATAATCGAAAAGTAAATAAAAATTTAATCTGTGAAATTTGCATGTATAGAATAAGTGTGAATACTGGGGTATTTGCGTAAATTACATTCCCAACTTGAAGCTGCTTGTCTTTGGGTTTTGTAAGACACCTCATCTGAAAATCCCGAAGAGCTTCTCAATGACTCTAGTTGAGATTTTGATGGAGACCCATGTAGCATCCTCATTCTCATATGATTCCCATAATACTACAGATTCAACTCTTTTCCTCAGTTGTTGAACTGGCTATCAGTTACTTCCCGGACCTGCTAGTCCGCTTCTTCACCAATCCCTCCTGGTTTGGAAGGAGAACTCTTCACTCCAAATCTACTTTTACTAGATAAGGTTCTAGCAGAAAGATATGGAAGACTACGTAAATGGCCATCTAGAGAGTAAGAGCTTGTAATCACAGATGCCTATAGCTTCTATAACCTTAACTGGCCTCATTTTCTTCTGTTCCAGCTTTTCCATTGGTTGCTTTGTTTGCAAATTGCTATAATGGAGCCATATCAAACCATCTGGTGTATGAGTACACAGGGGCTCGTTATATGTGAAGAGTCATTGTTAGAAGCCTGTTGGTATAGTGGAAGGAAAGATTCCACAGTGAGATTTTCTACCTACTGTGAGGATAAGGACCTTCGAGCCTACTAGGACAGAAGAACTATTCATAAAAGGTCTTAACTGATGAGTCTATAGCTTTGCCAGTGTCTAGAAGACTTGCCAGAGATAGGCTCTGGGTTCTCGGGCATTTTCTATTGTCTCTATGAGCATTATGGTCACTGCTGTTGATGGTATTGGCCTAGCTTGGGAAAGTCAACATTGAGTGACAGCTCCATCGCAACGTTGAGTAGACTATCTGAGCGGATATTTATCTTATTAATGCCAGGAGGGCTAGGTTCCAGCCTAGGATACAGGTAGTCCTTGGCCCTGACTAAGAATATCGTATCCGAGAAGCTGAGAATCCCCGTTAGCTCCTAGAGAGAAGTGAGGTAACAGAGGAATACAGTTTTGCTCCGTATCAAACCTATAGAAACCTACAGATTACTTATCCACCCATACTAATTCTAATATCAATATGTCCATCCATTGACTACACAAACATGTCTAATGCTTACATTCTACCACCCAAACTTCTTTCTAATCCATCACTCTAATTCAGATATTACCTAATTTTATTCAATCATCCTGTTACGAGGGCACCTTGGTTGAAGACGAGACGCAGGAGGCTGAGCCGTTATAGTTGCCTTCTATTTAGGTTCGAGCTCCGCGAGAACTACGTCGGGTTTTGGTTTGGTAGGGTATGCTGCATGGAAGTGGGCCAAGAAGCAGGGACATTGGTAAAATTCTCAGTGTATTCCCAGGTAGGAGCATCATAGCCCCTCCATTCTACCAGATATTGAAGGACTGTGTAATAGAGCCTGGAGTTCAAGATTTCATCCACTTCTGATTCTTGATCACTATCAACAATGACCGGAGGTGTAGTAGGGGGAACATTGCCTAACAGAGCATCCATAACACAGGGTCCCAGCTTTGAGACGGGGAAGCCAAAGTGTATTTTCATCGTAGATAGGAGGTCAATCTCATAGGCAAAGGACTAATGACTGATTAAAACTTTGAACCAACGCAAATGCTTCCAATCGGGCTTCTGGGATGGCCTGTTAGTCTGGATGTACCTGTGAATTCAACTATATCTCGTTGCCTACCTTGTAGCCTGGGGTGGTGACTCAGTATGTATTATTGGTCTCCTGTCAGTCGTGACAATAACGTATCTTGGCTTGCCATATTCCTGACAACAGCATTAGTATCATGAGGGTAGTCGGTAAGCAGCGGTAGTGCGAGATTCTGAGTAAAGTGTAGGTCAAAGACGGAGTTACCTGCATGGATTCTGAGGGGTGGTTGTTAGGCGAACTCGGCCAACAGTAGCCAGACATAGTTCTACTATACTAACTCCTGATTTGAAGGTATTGTTTCATGACCGCATTAACCCGTACCGTCTGACAGTTAGTCTCAGGGTGAAAGATAGAGGATAAGACAATATTAATTTTGAATGCCTTGCAAAGGGATTTCCAGAACATGGATGTGAACTGAGTACCACGGTTGAAAACTATGCTAGTGGGTAGGCCATGAAGTTTCCAAACATGGTAGATAAACAATCGAGCCAGGTCAGATCCGGTGGTATTGTTGCATATTTCTGGCCAGTAATAGGAATAGGCTAGGAACTGGTGGGTCTTTATCTTTTTGGGGTGGCCTGCCAATAGTATATTGTGATGTTCTTTGAAAAGATAACGGTGCAACGCCAGGTTGTTAGGGACAAAAAGATTTTCTCAATATGTGAGGAGGCCTTTTCTGGTAGAGAATTCTGCCAGCATGATTTCTCAGGAGTGACTGATGCCGCCATCTCGGAGTAGTCCTAGGATTTTTTTCTGGAATTGATCAGTGATATGAGCTTATTCAAAGAGTTTTTCTAGGGGTGACTGTGTTTGGACAGCTGGAGTGACTGCCAATAAATCCAAATTTTGGAACTTCAATATTGTCTGACTTTGGTGGGCCAGGTGTGCATCCCCTTCTTTGGGTAGATCTCCTGATCTTCTAGTCAACACATCTGGTTTCTCCTGCTGCCTCCCTGGTCGATACTTAATAATGTAATTGAATCACAATGGGAACCTCAACCAGTGTGTCTACCAGCTGTTGAGATCTCTTTTCATCATAAAATATCTTCTCTCAAGATCTTAGTTTCCATAATTGAGTAACCAAATATTATTCAACCTGTTTTTACAGGTACATCCATGATTATGTTCAGATAGAATGTCCAAGGAAAACTATCCCTCAAAGCCACTTGTCTCTGGACTTCTTAGGATATCTCATGTGAAAACACTAGAGGGCTTCCTCAGCACTCTCTCTAAAATGTGCATAGAGTTCCCATATAGCATTCTCATTCTCATATTTTTCTCATAATACTAGATATTCTCCTCTTCTTTTCATTAACCCCGATTATCAGGTACCTCTCGGACCTGCGAGCACTCTTCTCCACTAATCTTTCATGGCTTTGGGGGAGGGGATGAACTCTTCAATCCAGATCTACTTTTGCTCGGTAAAGTTCTGGCAAAAAAATATGTAAGAATGAGTAGGTAGCCATCTGGGAAAGAAGAGTGGGCTTGTAAGCATGGATCCTTACAACTTCCTTGACCTAAAATAGTCTAATCCTCTTCTGATCCAGCTGTCATAATGGCCGCTTTGATTGTACATTGTATCAGTCTATTTATATTTATTTATTATTACTCATACTGCTTGCATCCGAACCCGGATATGGCATAGAAAGAAAGAATCCAATCAACATGGTCAGATACTATTCTTTATAAAGCAAATCCTCCTCACGGTCGTACGCAACCCCACCTCTAGAACTGATTTTTGAAAATAACTCAATAACCAATAGAGATATCATCAAACCGACTTCAGATCCATCATCTGCATCTCAACACTTACCTGTCCTTCTGAAATCACCAACTCTTTTTGCAGAAGTTGATATGAATTCGCTTTTTTCCTGCTATTTTTTACCCCACCTTGCTATAAAAAGCATAAACAAAAACTCTGTCAAACCGCCCTCACCCACCCCACCAAATTCATAGCGCTATAGCTACTACTAGCCTTAGCATGTCTGAAAAGGTTGAACAATCCCTGCCAAGCATGCCGTCATCCCCTCCCCCTGCACAGTTAGAATACAGGGATATGGGAGTTAGAGATAACTATAGCATAGCGATGGATAGAAGCGAACCTGAGGACTATATGGAAGATTCAAGCAGTGATCCTCTAGCCTCCAATGGCCAACAACACAAAATTATACCAACTAAAAGAGTATTATTTCAATCTAATGAAAATAGTTCCGGAAAAAGACAGGCTCTACCAGGACGTTCTGGTCAGCCTATTTCGTTTGGATCCTCAAACTACATCAATCAAAGACTATGGGATTGCGTTCAGACTCTCATGTCACTGAATACCGAAATCAAAGAACAGAATACCGAAATCAGAGAACAAAATCAACAGCTCATAACTCAGATTCAAGCATTTCAGACCATTGTTGATTCAGTCCTCGCTGCTACAAACCAAAACAACAATGAAATGAAGAGCAGATTCGAAGCAATGGCTAGATCTATGAAAGCTTCAGCAATACAGAAAAATATACTACAATCATCAGCCCAAAACACCCCATCAGGCCCGGCAATCCCCAAACCTCAACTCAGCAAGAGAGGTCAAGGAAAGCAACCAGTCTATTCGAATGAGCATATTCAACCTGTCCAGCCACAGGAGAAACAGAAGGATACTTGGGCAACTGTGACTAGGAAGGGAACTAGGCAACAGGCCCAAATGCTCAAGACACCACTTCCACCAAAACTCCCAGCTACTAAAACTATCATTGTCACCAGGTCAACACCTAAGGATGGGGCACTCAACCTTGTCAAGCTCAGAAATACCATCAACAGAGATCTCACTATAGCCAAAGCAGACCAAGCTATTCAGATAGGCGGAGCAAATTGGAATCAGAGGGGGAATCTTATGTTCTCCAGCAGAGGAGCATTCACTGAGACTCAATTTGATGATTATAAAATGAATATTGAAAAAGCTATGAAAGAGGTTGATCCCAGTGTTGTATCCATTGCGATGCAAGAGACATGGTTCAAGCTTGCAGTACATGGCATCAATCTTGAACACTATCCTGACAACGCTCAGGGAATGGAAGACCTGAGAAGCGAAATCTATGAACTCAACACCGGAGTCACTCTAGCTACCACACCTAGATATATGACACAACCCGAAAAGAGAGTAGGAAAATCTCACAGCTCAGTTATGATTGCCGTCAGCAACAAGTCATCACATAATGCCATGCTCTCTAGGGGGATTCGAATCTTCGTACAAGTATACAGAGACACTGAGTACCATACATCAAAATCAACAGACCAATTATCACGGATCCGTCTCCTGCACTCCGCCTCCCGCCAAGGCGTCTTCGGAACAGGGTTGTTGGATAGTATCGGTCGATGTCGGAAGTATGACGATGGATTAGGAAGGAGCTTAAGCATGGAACGTAAGGAGGATGGAGTAGTAACGGGATAGAATAGGGGAGATTTGGAATAGTATGGGTGGTACGAAGTATGCGGGAAATCTATGGGATTCCATGGCATGAGTCATCGGTATGAGGGAATAGTTGTATATATAGGGCTCGTTCTTTCTTATGTTTCTGCCTCTAGGCAACGCCTTCTTTCTGTTAGCAATACAATACTTTGGCTCCTGTTTCCGCCTCGTCCCTGAACCTGAACCTGACCCTGAATCTTCCTCGTCTCGGGTATCTCCTGAGCCGACCCCGCCCCTGTCTCCGTTTTGAATCTACCCCGCCTCGTCCCTGACCCAACCTCGCCCCGTTAGACTACGTTGCCTCCCCTTTGGCTCCCGAGATACCATTATGGCGGCCTCCGGATCCTCCTTTGCTATCGCCCCCGCACCTGTTATTACCACCCGCATCGCTAATAGTGATGTGGCTCCTGACACCTGGGCCGCCCCCGAGAATGTCCAAGCCTTCTCTGAGCAATACGACCATGATAAGGCCCTTCTTTGACCTCCTGATATCATATTTCTCGATAGACAGATGAAAGAGATATGGGCCGCTTCGAGAGGGACACGGCCTTGAACACCGCTTCCGTCATCCCCGATCTGGAGCAACAAATTGCTAATCTGGAAGGCCAACTCGCGGAAGTTCGCCAGCTTAACGGCTTATTATCAGCCCAAGTGGCAGCTCTCCCTCCTGTTCCCCCGATCGTTCCTCCTCCTGATCCTTCAGTTCCTCCTATTGCCCCTCCTCCGCTCTCGCCTTTGGCTCCTCCTTTAGTTCCTCCTGTGGTTCCCCCTCCGGCTCCCCCTCCGACTCCTCGCTCCGAGAAGGTGCCTGACCCACCTAAGTTCGATGGCAAGAGGGAGGAACTCCGCCCCTTTGTCACTCAGCTTCTGAAAACGCCGCTAATCATGATCGCTTCTGCCGCCCAAGCCCGCCTTTTACGCGATTAATCTTCTTTCTGGCCGCTTTGCCCAGGTAACGCCTTTGTCGTCGGAGGACGATTGATTTGGAAGATATTGAAGCCTTGATCACGATCTTGAAACCGCTTAGATCCAGACCAGATATACGGCTGAACGAGAACTCGAAATACTTTACTCAAGGAGGTCGGGATTTTCCACCTATTTCGCCGAAGTTTCAACGCTTGGCTGCTGAGGTTAGATGGAACGATGAGGCCAAGAAACATGCATTAACTCAAGGGTTTCCCGTGAGCTCCGCTCACATGATCCATCATGACGTTCCCGCCGCCACTTCTGAGTATGTTCTCTTACTCCAGAAGTTGGATAACAGGCTTCGGGACGCTCGTGCCAGAGACCGCACTTTACCCTTCGCCGCTCGCCAACCTTTTGCTTCCTCTGCTCCTGCCCGGGCTTCGGCCTCCCCTGCTGCTGCCTCTGCTCCTCATCCCTCTTATTCTCCAGGGGGTGCGGTGCCCATGGATCTTTCCGGTGCCCGCCGTCCTCAACGCCGTGGCCCTATTACCCCCGCTGAACGTGCCCGCCGTGCTGCCCAAGGACTCTGCATGTATTGTGGAGGTCCTGGGCATTTTGCTGCTGAATGCCCTGCCCGTCCGGGTCGTCTCTGCTCGGTTGTGCTATTTCGAGGTCGGCAGATTCGGTGGTATCTGGCCGGCGCGCTACTGTTATTAATAATGCTTCGCTCTTCTTCTTCTCCTGGTTATGTTTTTGGGTTTCCTTTGGTTCTTCCTCTTCGTCCTGGTTCTGCTGGGTTTGGGTTCTCCTGGTTCGATTTCTGCTGTGGTCCCGGATCAGTCGGGTTTTCACGAGGACCTGTCTTAGGTGGCTTAGGCCAGGTCCTCCTCTTTCTTTTGTCTGCTTCTGCTGCTTCTGGTGTTTCTGGTGAGAAGGTTTCGGATAACGACCATCTTGTTGTTTCATGTATCGTATCCGATGAGAATAAAACTGTTAAAACCTACTCACTTGTTGACACCGGGGCTTCTGGACTCGCATTCATTGATGAATCATTTGTACGCCACAAGGAAATTCCTACTACACTTCTTCCCAACCCTCGTGCTCTTCATGTTATCGATGGAAGAGAAATCTCCTCCGGTAGCATTACTCATGTCGCTCATTTTTCCCTCCGTATTCAAGGCCACACTGAAAAGATCTCCGCCTATGTTACTCGACTAGGACATTATCCACTGGTGCTAGGAATTCCCTGGCTTCGTCGACATAATGTCACCATTAACTTTGCCGACAACTCACTTACCTTTGGGTCACCTCGCTGTCTCCGTCGTTGTAATGATGATCAAGTTCCCGCCTACGTCAAGGGTATTCTATCTCCGCTTCCCGCCAATCATGATTTCGAAATCGTTAGTGCCGCTACTTTTGCCGAGACTACTCTGGGACTTACAGTTTATGCCCTGTTTCTGGGAGGCATTACCGAAGTAATACCCCCTGAGATTGCTGCGTTGGTCCCTCCGGAACATCATCATTTTTGGGAACGGTTCGGGAAGGAGGGTCCTCAGAAACTTCCGCCTCATCGTCCTTATGATATTCGGATTAATCTTCATGAAGGAAAGGAGCCACCCTTTGGTCCTCTGTACAGCATGTCCCGATGAGCTGGCCGTGACCGATCGAATACATAAACGACATGTTAAAGAAAGGATTTAT
Source organism: Morchella sp. 2018-W45 (assembly GCA_024713785.1). NCBI lineage: Eukaryota > Fungi > Ascomycota > Pezizomycetes > Pezizales > Morchellaceae > Morchella > Morchella sp. 2018-W45. The sequence goes on from JAMGYZ010000025.1 coordinate 696,896, forward strand.
TGAGTCTAGCTCTGCTCCCGCCGGATCCCCTGTTCTATTCGTGAAGAAGCCCGTGGTGGACTTCGGTTCTGCGGATTATCGAGGCCTGAATGCTATCACAAAAATCGCTACCCATTGCCGCTGCCCAAGGAAACGCGTTAATCAACTCGGTAAGGCCAAACGGTATACCAAGTTGGATTTGAAGAATGCTTATAACTTGGTCCGAGTTGCGGCTGGAGATGAATGGAAAACCGCGTTTAAATACTAAGTCGGTCGTTTTCAGTATAAAGTGATGCCCTTTGGATTGTGAATGCTCCTGCCGTTTTCCAGCACTTTATTAATGATACTCTTCGCCTTTCTGGATCGATTTTTAGCGTATCTTGATGATATCGCTATCTACAGCGAAGATTTGGAATCACGCATGGCGTGTTAATCAAGTCCTGCAAGCCCTCACGGATGCGATCTTTATTGCTCCCGAAATCACGAGTTCAGGTTAAGGAAGTGAAATACCTGGGTATGATTATTTACCACGAGGGTCTTAAGCTTGATCCAAGAAAGATCGAAACTATTGTTAAGTGGGCCCGTCCTCTTAATGTTAGGGATATCTGTATTGATTCAATGGTTGGTAATTTTACGGCGCTTTATTAAGAATTACTCTGGGATTGTTCGCACTTACTGCACTCACGGAGGAAGGTTGCTTTTGTTTGGTCGCCTGCCTGTGAAGAAGCCTTCGAAGGACTTAAGACTGCGTTTACCACGGCCCCAATTCTTCGTCACTTTGATTTTGATCGCCGCGCTATTGTGGAATCAGATGCATCGGATTATGTCTCGGGTGGTACTCTCTCTCAGTACAGTGATGAGAATATCCTCCATCCCGTTGCGTTTTTCTCTGGAACTCATTCTCCTGCCGAATGCAATTACGAAATTTACGATAAGGAGCTGTTAGCTATTATCAAGTGCTTTGAGGAATGGAGAGCCGAGTTGATGGGTGTCGCCGAACCTATTGAGGTATTGAGTGATCATCGAAATTTGGAATATTTTATGACAAAAAGGGACTTAAATCGTCGACAAAGCGTTGGTCGAGTTTCTTTCTCGTTTTAATTACGTGATTAAGTACCGACCCGGAAGCAAGGAGGAAACCAGATGCATTGACTAGGAGATCGGAGATCTGCTGCCTAAAGAGGATGAGCGCCTGACGCAACAAAGTCAGACAGTGTTGAAGTCCCATAATTTGGGTTTGTTGGCAGCCATTCCGGCTGTCCGAGGACAGTCACCCCTAGAAAAACTCTTTGAACAGGCATATATCATTTGGCCAATTTCGAATAAGATCCAGGACTTCTCCGAAATGGTGTGAAGCATTAGAGAGATTCTGCGGCAGAATGCTCGACCAGAAAAGGCCTCCTGACCTACCGCGGCAAGCTCTTCGTCCCCGATGATACAATGTTACAGTTGTATTTGCTTCAACAACATCATGATGTTCCGTCCGCAGGCCATCCGGGGAAGGCAAAGACCTTTCATCTTCTCGCTCGTTCATACTACTGGCCCGGAATGCGCAATACAGTAGATCGCTACGTAAGGAACTGCCATATTTGCAGTCGAAGCAAGACTTCCCGCCATGCTCCCTATGGAATCCTTCGTCCTCTATCAATTCCCCAGAGACCTTGGACACATATTTCGATGGACTTTGTCACGGGGCTATCAGAAAGCAAGGGTAGAGATGCGATTCTTGTTGTAGTCGATCGTCTATCTAAGATGAGACATTACATCGCCTGTAATACTACTACCGGATCCGAGGACCTTGCACGTTTGTTCATAGATCATGTTTGGAAACTTCATGGTCTTCCTACTAGCATTATTTCCGATCGGGGTACTCAGTTTACGTCCCAGTTCTGGAGATCTCTTTGTAAGGTGCTGAAGATTAATGTGGCCTTGTCCTCTGCCTTTCATCCTGAAACCGATGGTCAAACGGAACGAATTAATGCGGTGATGGAACAATACCTGAGGAGCTATGTGTCCTATCAGCAGGATGACTGGGTAGACTGGTTGCCGCTAGCTGAATTTGCCTCCAATAATCATCCCTCGGAAACAACCCAGGTTTCTCCCTTTCTGGCTAATTACGGCTTCGATCCCCGCTTTACGGAAAATCTTGCACTACCTCCGCTTACCGAGTGTCCTCAAGATGTTAGGGCTCTTGTTGGAAAGATGAAGGAGATTCATGATCAGTTACAAGCCGAGATATGCTATGCGCAGGATCGAAGTTAATGCTATCTTCTAATAGGTGATGAGGTGTGGTTAAATGCCAGAAATATTCAGACTACTCGCCCTCCAAGAACTTGATTGGAAACGTTTGGGACGCTTCAAGGTTAAGGCTATTATTAGTCCCTATGCCTATGAACTTGATCTCCCCTCGACGATGAAAATACATCCCGTTTTTCATGTTTCGAAGTTGGAACCTTGTGCGATTGATCCTCTACCAGGACATATTCCTCCCCCCGCACCTCCGGTAATTGTTGACGGTGACGAGGAATGGGAAGTTGATGAGCTCCTGGACTCCCGTCTTCGCTATCTACGTTTGCAGTACTTGGTCAAATGGAAGGGATACGATGCGCCAACATGGGAGTATGCCGAAAAATCTTCTCGCGTCACGCTTATTGTCCCGTTTTCATATGGCATATCCTACTGCCGAGACCTAATGGAGTTACCATGCGGGCTCGAAACCTAATGAGAGAACCTATCACGGATCCGTCTCCTGCACTCCGCCTCGTCCCAACAGGGTTGTTGGATAGTATCGGTCGATGTCGGAAGTATGACGATGGATTAGGAAGGAGCTCGGGTTATGGAATGTAAGCGCTAGGAAGGATGGAGTAGTAACGGGATAGAATAGGGGAGATTTGGAATAGTATGGGTGGTACGAAGTATGCGGGAAATCTATGGGATTCCATGGCATGAGTCATCGGTATGAGGGAATAGTTGTATATATAGGGCTCGTTCTTTCTTATGTTTCTGCCTCTCTAGGCAACGTCTTCTTTCTGTTAGCAATACAATACTTTGGCTTCGGCCCTTCTGTTTCCGCCTCGTTCCTGAACCTGAACCTGACCCTGAATCTTCCTCGTCTCGGGTATCTCCTGAGCCGACCCCGCCCCTGTCTCCGTTTTGAATCTACCCCGCCTCGTCCCTGACCCAACCTCGCCCCGTTAGACCAATGCAAGAACTGTCAGAAATTTGGACACAACTGGCAGAGATGCGCAACCAAAGACAGCCCTGTATGCTCTATCTATGCTGCCGGACATACCAGTCAAAACCATCCCTGCCCTCAATGCAAGGTTCAGAGCAAGAGCTGTCCTTACTTCCCACCAAAATGCACCAATTGCGAAGGACAATACCCAGCCTATCATCCTTCATGCCCTGTCAGAAATTCTGTCATCCAATGCCACAACAACGAAGATAATGAACAGGAGATGCTATGATGGGGACACAACCTAATCCTCACAGAGTGCGAATTATTCAACATAATTGCGCAAGATAACAAAACTGCAAGGTTGGATTGCTGCACTCAGTCTATAAGACAGCATTTATTTATTTATTACTCATACTGCTTGCATCTGAATCCGGATATAGTATAGAAAGAAAGAATCCAATCATCACGGTCATACACTATCTGTTAAGGAGGTCACCCCCAACCACCAAGTAGTTCAACCCAGAGCTCAGAGTTCCCAGGGACCATGGCTAAGGCCATCGGGTAGGAGGCTCCTCAGTCTGCGTGCATTACATGTCTCATGGCGGAGGCAGCCCTGCAAAGCCAGTCTCAGGGGGGGCGTCTGCCTTGTTCAGGGGAGGTCGAAGAAGATGATCACAGGATAGTAAAGTTCAAAGAGAAAAAACCCTCTCCCCAATAGGAAGAGGTAAAAAACTCAGAAGCGTTATTACCAGTGCCTCGCGCTGGCCTGTCGATCTCGCAATAATAATATTAGACTCTTTCTTCCTCCGCAGATGATGATGGACCAAGATCAAGTGGCAGCCCATTTCTACCCTGCGGGTATACCTCCGTGGCCAAGCCAGGGTTACTAACTATATACATGACTCTTAACCCCGATGGATTTTGGCTATTAACTCCGGGGCTGATGCCACTTCTCCACCTTTCCCTCTAGCGGAATCCGTATAGGTTTTTCTTCGATTCGTTTCCTTGTACTCGTAGTTAGGAGACAGGGTGAGCTTCGTTAAATCCTTTTGTAGGTACTTGACGACATACATTGTTCCCTTTCCTCTGGATATGGGCCAGTGTCGCTGGATGTACTCAACACGTCTGCCCCACTCCATAGTCTTTTTCCCCTCTGAGAGAGTTGTACTAGCCCCTAGGGCCCTCCATTACTCTCCCCGGTACCAGAAGACCTTGTCGTGGTGCTTCGTGGAGTACTCACCCACACCGCCCTGTTCCCTCAGCTTCTTCTTTCCCTTAATCCAACTAGTAGTAGTCCCGAAGACCCCCATGGTCTGCTTCCTATAGGCTCCGCGCTCTCAAGGGGGTGTGGTTTCATGGATGCACTAGGTTCGGGAGACTGGAAGGATTGGCGGGGCTGGGATTATGGCGTGCTCGGAGGTGGGGATGAGTCAGACTAAGTTCTATGGGTTTCTGTTACGCAAGGAATGAGTCACAGTTGGGGTGACGCGAGGGTATGAGTCAGGCTTGGCGATGGGTTGGTGGATATATAAGGGAGGCAATGGCTCCGTCTTCTGTACTTTCTTTCTCTTCCTTTTCTCCTTACGCAACGTCTTCTGTATCTATCTAGCAATACACTTTATAGTCTTTAGTTTGCTAGTGACTATCGCCGTCTTTCTATCAATCTTATATATATACTCTCCCCTTCTTGGGAAGTATCGCTGTTACTACCCCGCACCCTGCAGAACGAAACTACTCCCCTGACACCCCCTTGAGATTATGTTGCGTCGTCATCCGCACCGTGCCCACTCACCAATGTCTACCCCAGTTCCTCCACCCCCTCCCCCAGTCCACACAATGGATGGAGTCACTCTTGATGGAAACTATCAGATTCCCCAAACCTTCGAAGAGTTTGACACAGTTGAAGACAAACATTATCACTACATACACCTCCTCGCCCTTATACGGGAAGGAGATCGATGGAAGACAGAAAGAGATGCTAGCAGGGTCCTACATGCCCAAACCAGACAAGAGTTGGCTGCAGTTCGGACCCAACTCACCGCCTCCGACAACCACACCGATACACTAGAAGCGCAGGTCCGCACTCTGGAGTTTCAACTTGCCATGGCCCGCGCACCACCACCACCGCCACCTCCACCGGAAGTCCCTCCCCCACCCGCTAATACCCCGCCCGCTACCTTTCGCCCCGAGAAACTCCCCGACCCCCCGAAGTTCAACGGGACCCGGAAGGAGTTACCAGGATTCCTGAACCTTCTTCGCACCAAACCCAGGGTTGACCATGATAGGTTCCTGAATGAGGAGGCCAAGGTCTTCTACGCGGTTAGCCGGTTAGAAGGGAAAGCATTAGACCAAGTTATTCCCATGGCTACTGGGGAAGCCGCCCCATTTGCCTCTGTCGCTGCCTTTGTTGCATTCCTGGAAGCCTCTTTCGGAGACCCTGACCCCCGGGGGACGGCAAGGAGGGAACTCCAAAGCCTCCGACAAGGCAAGGGAGACTTTGCCACCTACCTCACACAATTCCTACATATCATGGGCCAGCTCGACTATAACGAAGAAGCCAAGAAGGACGCCCTGGAGACCGGACTGGCAGACGACCTGAAGGACGCAATGATCTACCAGGACACTACCGTGGAAGGTTTTGATGCCTATGTCAGAAGGTTAATGACCATGGACAACAGGATCAGGGCCAGGAAGGATGCCCACAGGGCTAATAGGGATCCCATGGGACAATTTGCCTCCCCACCTACTCCCCCACACCCATCGCACACTCCAGGAGGCCTCGCCCCTATGGACCTCTCGGCCCTCCAGGCTCGCCCCGCTGCCCGCCCCCCACCAGAGGGAAGATACACCTTTGCGCATGGTCGCCGACAGACTACCACCGCCGAGAAGAAATGGAGAATGGAAAACGGCCGCTGTGCCTATTGCGCTGCCCCCGATCATGTTTTCGCCAACTGTCCACAGGGCAACCGTCCCCGTGGTTCCCCTCTGGCCCTAAGAGGTGCCGCTTTGTCCCCTCCCCCCGCCGCCCCCATTGAGACTTCTGCTCCCATTATTTCTTCTTCTACGGATGTTGTTTTTTCTTCCGGTAATTCGGGTTTTCAGTAGTCCCTGGTCAGTATGTCGTCGCCATAATCCTTCAAAGGATTTTTCTTTATCTGCGTTTTCTATTTCTGGGTTTTCCGTTTCGGTTATGGCAGAGGAGGAGTTAAATGGAGACCACTTAGTTGTAGCCTGTAATATTGCTCACAATAAGAACTCTATTCCCACCTATGCTATGATCGATACTGGAGCCTCGGGATTCGCATTTATCGATGAAACCTTTGCGCGCCATCATCAATTTCCTATTTTTTCCCTTAAAACCCCCCGTACACTTGAAGTAATAGATGGAAGACCGATAGCCTCTGGACAAATTACCTCTATCTGCCGTGTTCCCCTCCGCATCGGCTCCCATCAAGAACAAATTTCACTCTTCGTTACCAAACTGGGACAGTACCCCCTAGTTCTTGGTATTCCGTGAGTACAATATCACGACGCCACTCTTCGATTTAAAAATAATACGGTAGCTTTCGATTCAGAGTTCTGTAAAAAGAACTGTAATTCTACAAATACTACCGATATTATTACCGGCATTAAACCACCAACCTATATGATAGGTCCAGCCCCTTTTAGTCATCTCGCCCGCCGCAAGTGACTACAAATTTGCAGTATAACCCTCCATGAGATCAAAAAGGCTCTTCAGGATACTCCGAAAGACGAATGGAAACAAAAGATCCCAAAATGCTATCACAACCGGCTAGACATGTTCGATGAAGCAATGGCTCAAGACTTGCCACCTCGCCGTCCCTATGACCATAGGATCCCCTTGAAGGACGGGAAAGAACCACCATTTGGGCCCCTCTACGGCATGTCCAGAGACGAGCTACTCGTGCTACGAGACTGTATTCGTGAGAACCTTTCGAAGGGCTTCATTCGCGCAAGCTCATCCCCAGCTGGAGCCCCAGTATTATTTGTTAAGAAAGCCGACGGATCTCTTCGCTTGTGTGTGGATTACCGAGGATTAAATGAGCTGACAGTGAAGAATCGATACCCACTACCTCTAATCCGGGAGACATTAGATCGACTGTCAAAAGCCAAGTGGTACACCAAGTTGGATTTGCGACAGGGATATAATCAGATTCGCATGGCAGAAGGAGAGGAGTGGAAACCAGCATTTAGGACCCGGTATGGCCATTTCGGATATACCGTTATGCCATTTGGCCTCACCAATGCCCCCGCTACCTTCCAACACTTTATTAATGACTTTCTCTGAGAGCATTTGGACCAATTTTGCACCGCATATCTGGACGATATCCTTATATATAGCGACTCCCTCGAAGAACATGAACACCATGTCGAAATAATACTGGAAGTATTGCAAAAAAACGGGATTTTATTGAAACCAGAAAAATGCGAATTTCATATCCAAAGCACAACCTACCTTGGGTTGATTATTGAGCCCAACAGTATCCGTATGGACCCCAACAAGGTTTCTGCAGTACAAGAATGGACGACCCCCAAGACGGTTAAAGACATACAAGCTTTCCTAGGCTTCGCTAATTTCTACTGGCGTTTTATTTTCGGGTTCTCGAAACTGGCAACTCCTCTTACTAAACTCACAAAGAAGAACGTCCCATTTCTATGGACCCAACAAGCAGAAATCGCATTTCAAGTATTAAAGGAGGCCTTTACTACCGCCCCCATTTTGATGCATTTTGACTCTGAAAAGTCAATTATAGTGGAAACAGATGCGTCGGATTATGTTGCCGGCGGTGTACTCTCCCAACACGACGAGCAGGGGAAATTGCACCCTGTGGCATTCTTCTCCAAGAAACACACACCCGCGGAATGCAACTACGAAATTTACAACAAGGAGTTACTGGCCATAATTAGATGCTTTGAAGAATGGAGACCGGAGTTGGAAGGGGCAAAACACCCCATTGAGGTTATTTCAGACCACAAGAATCTCGAGTATTTTATGTCCACCAAGCAACTTAATAGAAGACAAGTACGATGGGCCGAATACCTGTCACGTTTTGATTTTGTTATTACTTATAGACCGGGGAAGCAAAGTGGAAAGCCGGATGTATTGACTAGGAGATCAGGAGATCTCCCTGAGGAAGGGAATGAAAGATTATTGCATCAGAGCCAGACGGTTCTGAAGAGGGAAAACCTTGATCCTAAGCTAAGTTTGTTGGCGGGTTCTTTGGCAAATGAACCCGCTGAAAAGAATGCCTCCCTACAGAAATTATTTGACGAAGGATACCTAGCTGACCCATTTCCACAAAAAATCTTGGATCTACAAAAAACAGATACAAAGCATTGCAAAGAGATATCCCTAGCGGAATGCACCGAAGGGAACGGTCGCCTACTTTACCGCGAAAGTATCTATATTCCCGATTATGCACCACTAAAGCTGGAAATTCTGAGGCAATACCACGATGCCCCCTCAGCAGGATACCCCGGTAGAGAAAAAAGCTTCGAGCTGGTTAGCAGGGACTACTACTGGCCAAATATGCGGGACTCTATCGGCCAGTATGTCCGAAACTGCCACATCTGTCAACGAAGCAAGCCAACGACACACGGGAAGTTAGGAGTACTCCGACCGCTACCCATCCCAAAGTCTCAAGGGGGCGTCAGAGTAGTAACTTCGTTCCGCAGGGTGCGAGGTAGTAACAGTGATACTTCCCAAGAAGGGGAAGTATGTATAACAAAGAAAGATAAAGACGGCGATAGTCACTAATGGAAATAGAGACTATAATATATTGCTAGATAGGTACAGAAGACGTTGCGTAAGGAAAAAAGAGAAAAGAAGGAAAATACAGGAGTAGGCTCTGTTGCCTCCATTATATACCCCGCACTTCGTCGCCAAGTCTGGCTCATAACTCCGCGTAACTCCACCCATGACTCATACTCTCGCATAACAGAAACCCATAGAACTATTCTGACACACCCACACCTCCGAGCGCACAATAATCCCAGCCCTGCCAATCCTTCCATCCCTCAAACCGTAGTGCATCCATGAAAGTAGCCCCCTCAAGCCAGCTCTCATGCAGCCTTTAACCCCCCGCCCTGGTTTGTTCGGATAGCGTATATGAAAGACTTCGACGGCAGCGGTTTCCTTGCAGTATTCGGCGGGTTCCCATGTGGGATCAGCATATCCAGTCCACTTAACAAAATATTGAAGTCCCTGCCTCCCATGATTTCTTGAATCTAAAATCTCCTCCACTTCAGATTCTCTTCTTGCTCCACAACAACTGGCGGTGGTGGTGGGGGTTTCTGACCTGGTACAGGATCGACGCAACAAGAGTAGTGAAACATGAAACACAGGGTGCATCTTCATGGCGCGAGGAAGATTCAGACGATAGGCATAGGGGGAGATAACTTCCTGGATGGGAAACGGTCCCAACCTTTTCCAATCAAGCTTCCTCGATTTTCGTACCGTACGAATATTTTTTGCTGAGACGAACACCATGTCTCCAACTTCATACCGTGGGGCAGGGGTGCGTTTTGCGTTTACCGACTTCTCTTGTTGATCCTGGGCTGTCTTTAACTGTGCCCGTAAATGGTCATGTAGCTCCTCCATTTTGGCTGCGAAGTCGTGGGCATCAAGACTCGGTGGGGTCTTCTCTGGGTTACTTAAGTCCATCGTAAATCGGGGGTGATAGCCGTAATTGGCGAAGAAAGGAGTGGCCTTGGTTGACGCGGATACTTGATTATTCGCCGCAAACTCTGCCATTGGTAGCCATCTAACCCAATCGTCCTGCTGGTAGGACACGTATCCCCGAAGATATTGTTCCATCACGGCATTCAATCTTTCTGTTTGGCCATCTGTTTCCGGGTGGAATGCCGTCGACATTCGTGCCTCAATCTTAAGTTGACTACAAAGCGACTTCCAGAATTTAGCAGTAAATTGAGTCCCTCGATCGGAGGTAATATGTGTAGGTAAGCCGTGTAGTTTCCATATATGCCGTAGGTACAGCTCGGCCAAATCCTCCGAGTTAACGGTGGTATTGCAGGGTAATAGATGACGCATTTTAGTTAACCGATCCACGACGACTAGTATAGCGTCATATCCGTCACTTTCTGGCAATCCTGTAACAAAGTCCATAGAGATCTCCTTCCAGGGTTGTGCCGGAATGGGTAGTGGTCGGAGTACTCCTAGTTTTCCGTGTAATGGTTGGAACTGCTCCGTTGGCAGACGTGGCAATTCTGAATATATTGACTGATATAATCTCGCATGTTTGGCCAATAGTAGTCCCTACTGACCAATTCAAAGGTCTTCTCTCTGCCGGGGTGTCCCGCTGAGGGGGCATCATGGTACTGCTTCAGGATTTCCAGCTTCAATGGTGCGTAATCGGGAACGTAAGTATTTTCGCGATAAATAAGGTAACCGTCCACTTCAGTACATTCCGCTAAGGATATCTCTTGACAATGCTTGGTATCCGTCTGCCGTAGGTCCAGAATCTTTTGCGGGAATGGGTCAGCTAAGTATCCTTCTTCAAATAATTCTTTTAGGGTGGCGTTCTTTTCAGCGGGTTCGTTTGTCAAAGAACCCGCCAACAAACTTAGCTTAGGATCCAAATTCTCTCTTTTCAGAACCGTCTGACTCTGATGCAGTAATCTTTCATCCCCTTCCTCAGGGAGATCTCCTGATCTCCTAGTCAACGCATCCGGTTTTCCACCTTGCTTCCCTGGTCGATACTTAATAATAAAATTGAATCGTGATAGGTATTCGGCCCACCGTACTTGTCTCCTATTGAGCTGCTTGGTAGACATAAAATATTCGAGATTCTTATGATCGGAAATAACCTCGATAGGGTGTTTGGCTCCTTCCAACTCCGGTCTCCATTCCTCGAAGCACCTGATTATAGCCAGCAATTCCTTATCGTAGATTTCGTAGTTACACTCGGCGGGTGTGTGCTTCCTTGAAAAGAATGCCACAGGATGAAGCTTCCCTTGTTCATCATATTGAGAGAGTACCCCGCCAGCAACGTAATCCGATGCATCCGTTTCGACCGTAATTGGTTTCTCAGGATCGAAATGGATCAGAATGGGGGCGGTGATAAAGGCTTCCTTTAAGGATTGAAATGTTGCCTCCGCTTCTAGGGACCACAAGAAGGGAACGTCTTTTTTCGTCAATTTGGTAAGGGGGGTGGCAAGTTTCGAAAATCCCAAAATAAAGCGTCGATAAAAGTTGGCGAAGCCTAAAAAGGCTTGTACATCCTTAACTGTCCTGGGGGTCGTCCATTCCTGTACTGCTGACACCTTATGAGGGTCCATTCGTATGCCATTGGGTTCAATAATCAATCCAAGATAGGTTGTACTTTGAGTATGGAATTCGCATTTTTCTGGTTTTAGTAAAATCCCATTCTCTTGTAATACTCCCAATATTTTCTCGACGTGTTGTTCGTGTTCTTCGAGAGTTGCTATATATAAGAATATCGTAAAATATGCGGTGCAGAATTGGTCGAAGTCTTCTCGAAGACAATCGTTAAGAAAGTGCTGAAAGGTGGCAGGAGCGTTCGTAAGACCAAACGGCATAGCGGTATATTCGAAATGACCATAGCGGATTCTAAAGGCCGTCTTCCATTCCTCGCCCTCAATTTATCTGAATCTGGTTATACCCTTGTCTCAGATCTAACTTGGTATACCATTTAGCCTTCGAGAGGCGATCCAGGGTTTCCCGAATAAGAGGTAGAGGGTAGCGATTTTTTACCGTCAATTCGTTTAACCCTCGATAGTCTACACACAAGCGAAGTGATCCGTCGGCCTTCTTAACAAAGAGTACCGGAGCTCCTGCTGGAGATGAGCTTGCCCGAATGAACCCCTTGGAGAGGTTCTCCTGAATATAATCCCTTAGTGCGAGCAATTCATCCCTGGACATACCATAGAGGGGGCCAAACGGTGGTTCTTTTCCCTCTTTCAGGGGGATCTTGTGGTCATAGGGGCGGCGTGGTGGTAGATCTTGGGCCTTGGCTTCGTCGAACATATTTAGCCGATGATGGTACTGCGCTGGGATTCTTTGCTTCCATCCGTCCTTCGAAGTATCGTAAAGGGCCTTGTCAATCTCGTAGAGGGTTATACTGCAGACCTGTAATTGTTTGCGACGTGCAAGGCGACTGAAAGAGACGGGGCCTATCATATAGACCGGAGGTTTAATGCCGGGGACAATAGTCGTTGTAGTTGTGGAGTTACAATTCTTTTTGCAGAACTCCGAGTCGAAACCCACAGTATTATCTTTAAATTTGAGGGTGGCGTCATGATGTTGTATGTAGGAATCTGCAAGGACTAGGGGATATTGAGCAAACGAAGAGGGAGATTTGTTCCTGGTGAGATCCAATAGTCAAAGGAACTCGGCATATTGAGGTAATTTGTCCGGAGGCTATAGGCCTTCCATCAATAACCTCAAGCGTACGGGGAGATTTTAGGGGAAACATAGGTAATTGGTGATGGCGCGCAAAGGTCTCATCGATAAATGCGAATCCCGAGGCTCCAGTATCAACCATAGCATGAGAGGGAATAGAGTTCTTATTGTGAGCAATATTACAAGCTACAACTAAGTGATCTCCATTCAACTCCTCCTCTGCCATAACCGAAACCGAAAACTCAGAAATAGAAAACACAGATAAAGAAAAATCCTTTGAAGGTCCCTGGTAAGGGCCAAGATACTGACCAGGGACTACTGAAAACCCGAATTACCGGAAGAATAACATCCATAGAAGAAGAAGAAGAAGAAGAAATAGGGGCCTCCAATCCTGGGCTAGCCGTGGTGGAAAGTAGTCGCAAGAGCGCCCCTCAATAGTCGAGTGGGACTACTTGCGCTTTCATGGCCGGGCGCGGCTTTGACCATTCTGGGTTGCATGGCACAAGAAATAGCGGCCATTCTCCATTCTCCATTTCTTTTCGGCGGCGGTAGTTTGTCGACGGCTATGAGTAAACGTATATCTTCCCTCTGGTGGGGGGCGAATGGTTGGTCGTACTTGGAGGGCTGAGAGATCCATGGGGGCGAGGCCTCCTGGTGTGTGTGATGGATGCGGGGGAGTAGGTTGGGAGGCGAATTGTCCCATTGGGTTTCTATTATTTCTGTGGGCGTCCTTCCTAGCCCTAATCCTATTATCCATTTGCATCAGCCTTCTGACATAGGCATCAAAGCCTTCCGTGGTGGTGTCCTGATAAATCATCGCATCTTTTAGGTCGTCGGATAGTCCAGTTTCCAGGGCATCCTTCTTGGCTTCCTCGTTATAATCGAGTTGGCCCATAATGCGTAGAAATTGTGTAAGATAGGTGGCAAAGTCTCCTTTGCCCTGGCGGAGGCTTTGAAGTTCCCTCCTTGCCGTTCCTCGAGGGTCAGGCTTCCAGAAATGCGACAAAGGCAGTTACAGAGGTAAATGGGGCAGCGTCCCCGGTAGCCATAGGAATGACTTGGTCCAGGGCCTTCCCTTCCAATCGACTGACTGCATAGAACACCTTAGCCTCCTCGTTCAGGAACCTATCGTGGTTAACCCCGAGATGCGAAGGAGGTTCAGGAACCCTGGTAGCTCCTTCCGGATCCCATTAAACTTTGGGGGTCTGGGAACTTTTCGGAGCGGAAGGTAGTAGGTGGGATTCCGCCAGGTGGGGGAGGGACTATCGGTGGTGGTGGTGATGGTGATGGTGGTGGTGGTGGTGCACGGGCCGCAGCGAGTTGAAATTCCAAAGCCTGGACCCTGGCTTCTAGCGCGTCGGTGTGGTTATTGGCGGCGTCGAGTTGACTCCGGGCTGTGGTTAATTCGTGTCTGGTTTGGGCATGTAGGGCTCTGCTTGCGTCCCTTTCGGCCTTCCATCGATCTCCTTCCCTTACCAGGGTGAGGAGGTGTATATAGTGATAGTGTTTATCTTCGACGGCGTCAAACTCTTTAAAGGTTTGAGGGATCTGATAGTCTCCGTCCAGGGTGACTCCTTCCATTTCGCGAGGTGGTGGAGGGGGTGGGGGAGCTGAGGCAGACATTGATGAAGGTGCACGGTGCGGATGACTACGCAACGTAAGCTCAAGGGGGCGTCAGAGTAGTAACTTCGTTCCGCAGGGTGCGAGGTAGTAACAGTGATACTTCCCAAGAAGGGGAAGTATGTATAACAAAGAAAGATAAAGACGGCGATAGTCACTAATGGAAATAGAGACTATAATATATTGCTAGATAGGTACAGAAGACGTTGCGTAAGGAAAAAAGAGAAAAGAAGGAAAATACAGGAGTAGGCTCTGTTGCCTCCATTATATACCCCGCACTTCGTCGCCAAGTCTGGCTCATAACTCCGCGTAACTCCACCCATGACTCATACTCTCGCATAACAGAAACCCATAGAACTATTCTGACACACCCACACCTCCGAGCGCACAATAATCCCAGCCCTGCCAATCCTTCCATCCCTCAAACCGTAGTGCATCCATGAAACAAAGCAACCCTGGAGAGAGATCTCTATGGATTTTGTCACGGGTCTACCGAAAAGCGAAGGATACGATGCCATACTGGTAGTCGTGGATCGGTTAACGAAGATGCGCCACCTTTTGCCTTGCAACACCACCGTTAATGCAGAAGATTTGGCCAACCTATATCTGCAACATGTTTGGAAGCTACACGGCCTGCCCACACATATTAACTCCGACAGGGGTACCCAATTTACTGCAAAATTCTGGAAATCTCTCTGTCAACAACTCAATGTTACGGGTATAGCTTCCGAATCTTGGCAACAATCGTCTAGCGGTCGGGAATGACCGTATCCTCACCAAATGACCTCCGATCGAGCTGTAACTTAACTACGAGTGGTAGGAGAAGGGGAGGAGTAATATTCTTGGTCCCCACGTTACCATGGGAGTCCATTGGGCACGCGGTACGGTCGGTAGGGCCAGAAAAGCGGAGTTGCAGAAACGCTAGTAAATGGACACGTTTTTGACCCTAATAATAACTCCCGGAGCATCAAAGCGCCAGCATACACACTCAGGACACCGGTGGGTATGTGAGGGGGCAGCGGTTTAAGTTTGGAGTCAATCGGATGAAAACTCATCGAGTTACGAGGCAAACTAAGCGGAGGACTTTGAATAGTCACCTGGGAAGCCCACAAATGAGCGCGAGATTTATACGGGGTATACTACGGGGGTCTTCGAAGACTAGTACTGGTCGATTGAATGGAGAAGGGAAGCGGAGGAGGAAGGGCAGTGTGGGTGAGTACTCCACGAAGTACCACGACAAGGTCTTCCGGTACCGGGGAGAGTAATGGAGGGCCTTAGGAGCTAGTACAACTCTTTCGGAGGGGAAGAAGACTCTGGAGTGGGGCAGACATGTTGAGTACACCCAGCGACACTGGCTTATGTCCAGAGGAAAGGGAACGATGAAATGAATCGAAGAAAGCCCATAGGGATCTCCCTAGAAGGAAAGATGTGGAAAGGGGTATCGGCCCCGGAGTTAATATCCAAAATCCGTCGGGGTTAAGAGTCATGTATATAGTTAGTAACCCTGGCTTGGCCGCGGAGGTATACCCGCGGGGTAGAAATGGGCTGCCACTTGATCTTTATCCAGCACTATCGGCGGGGAAGAAAGAGTCTAATCTTATTATCGGGAGATCGATGGTCCAGCGCGCAGCGCTGGGAATGAAACTTCTGAGTTTTTACCTCTTCCCATTGGGAAGAGGGTTTTTTCTCTCTTCGAAACTTTAGTACCTTGTGACCGTTTACTCTGCCTGATGAATTCCCCTTTGAGCGAAAACCATATACGTTCCGGAGACACAGACTCGCAGGGCCTCCTCGGGCCACTGGGGTGCTAGCGCGATGTAGACTGAAGGGACTCCTACCCG
Source organism: Morchella sp. 2018-W45 (assembly GCA_024713785.1). NCBI lineage: Eukaryota > Fungi > Ascomycota > Pezizomycetes > Pezizales > Morchellaceae > Morchella > Morchella sp. 2018-W45. Next base: position 712,917 of record JAMGYZ010000025.1, read on the forward strand.
ATGGCCTTAGCCATGGCTCATAGGAACTCTGAGTTCTGTGTCGTACTACCCGGTGGTTGGGGAGATACCCGTTACACTCAAGGTCGAGGCCCGAATGTCAACAGCCTTTTACCCGGAAACGGACGGCCAGACTGAGAGATTGAATGCAGTGATGGAACAGTATCTCCGGGGATACGTTTCATACCAGCAAGACGATTGGGCTAAGTGGTTGCCGATGGCAGAGTTCGCAGCAAATAACCAAGTTCAGCCTCCACCAAAGCTACCCCATTTTTCGCCAACTATTGCTACCATTCTCGATTTAATATAGACCTCCGGAAACCAGAAAGGACCCCGCCGAGTCTAGATGCTCACGACTTCGCAGGGAAAATGAAGGAGTTGCACGACTATCTACGGACACAGTTGAGGACGGCCCAAGATCAACATGGGAAGTCAACGAATGCAAAGCGCACTCCCGCACCTCGTTATGAGGTTGGAGATATGGTATTTGTTTCAGCAAAGAATATTCGTACAGCCTGGGAATCAAGGAAGCTCGATTGGAAAAGACTAGGACCGTTTTCTATTCAGGAGGTTATCTCCCCTTATGCCTACCGCTTGAACCTACCCCGCTCTATGAAGATGCACCCCGTCTTCCATGTTTCACTGCTCGATCTCGCCGCTGTTGATCCCGTATTAGGCCAAAGACCACCGCCGCCACCACCAATTATCGTGAAGCAAGAGGAGGAGTACGAAGTTGAGGAGGTTTTGGACTCAAGGCAGCATGGGAAGCAGGGACTCCAGTACTATGTCAAATGAAGGGGTTATACTGATCCTACGTGGGAACCCGCCGGATATCACGAACAGACTGCCGCTGTCGATACTTTTCATATACGCTACCCGAATAAGCCGGAGCCAGGGGAAGTCAAAGCTCGTAGGAGCTTGCGCCTGGAGGGGGAGGCTACTTTCATGGATGCACTAGGTTCGGGAGACTGGAAGGATTGGCGGGGCTGGGATTATGGCGTGCTCGGAGGTGGGGATGAGTCAGACTAAGTTCTATGGGTTTCTGTTACGCAGGGAATGAGTCACAGTTGGGGTGACGTGAGGGTATGAGTCAGGCTTGGCGACGGGTTGGTGGATATATAAGGGAGGCAATGGCTCCGTCTTCTGTACTTTCTTTCTCTTCCTTTTCTCCTTACGCAACGTCTTCTGTATCTATCTAGCAATACACTTTATAGTCTTTAGTTTGCTAGTGACTATCGCCGTCTTTCTATCAATCTTATATATATACTCTCCCCTTCTTGGGAAGTATCGCTGTTACTACCCCGCACCCTGCGGAATGAAGCTACTCCCCTGACACCCCCTTGAGATGTAGGGTGTCGACTTCGTTCCGTAGGGTGCGAAGTTATAACAGCAGTAGAGTGGGGCAGAGAGTCCACAAGGAGTCTCTGATCACGACGTGTAAGCGAAGGTACCAGTAGATGGCTCTCTCCGCAGATATAGGATGTGGGGTGGGTGGCAGCGATACTTCTCGGTAAGGAGAGGTATGAAAGTAGGACAGCGATAGTCACTAAGATTAGAGAGTATAATATATATTGATATAGGTACAGAAGACGTTGCGTGAAGAGAAAAGGAAAGAGAAAGAAAGTACAGGAGTAGGCGCCGTTGCCTCCCTTATATATCCAACAATTTGTAGCCAGGCCTGACTGATACTCTTGCGTAACCCCAATTGTGACTCCTACCTTTGCGTAACAGAAACCAATGGAACCTATTCTGACTCATCCCCACCTCCTAGTGCGCCATAGTCCCAGCCTTGCCAATCCTTCCAATCCCTCGAATCTAGTGTATCCATGAAACGCGCTTTTTCCGCGGCCCCTGGCAGACTATCCGAAGTCCTTGCTTCCCTTGTCTCATAGCTCCATCAGTTCTGGTCCAATTGACTCCAGACTTGGACTGCTACCCCCTCATATACCCATTGGTGTCCTGAGTGGCCTTGCCGGCGCTTTGACGCTCCGAGGGTTATTATTGGGGTCGAAAACTTGTCCATTTACTAGCCTTTCTGCAACTCCGCTTTTCCGGCCATATTGGCCGTACGGCATGCCCAAAGGACTCCTCTAGCATGGTTGGGACTAAGAATATCATTCCTCCCATCCTCCTCCAGCTTATAATTGAGTTACAGCTCAATCGGAGGTCGTTGGTGAGGATCACGGTCACTCCGACCGCTAAACCACTGATGCCCCAATTCGAAAAGGTATACCCGTAACACTATCCTTCATAAAGCAAATCCTCCTCACGGTGGTGTCCCTATCAACCCTTATTTAAGGTTATCATCCATGTTGTCCTCTCCATTCCAGCTCATAACGATAGGTGCAAGCACCTTGGTGACTATCCCTCTCCTCCTCTTTCTCCTTCTTCCTCAAGTCTTCCCCATCCCACGTGTTCTCCTCTATCTCCATCACTCTGCCCTAGTGTCCAGTTCCGAGTGGTGAGCTGAGCTGGTAAAAGGAATTTATCGATAGTTGCCTGAAATCCTTTGTCTATATGCATGGCGGTCATCCAGTTCAGTGGCATTGGTTTGATTGTAGTGGTAAGATCTTTTCTGAATTCTGGTAGTCGATGTTGTTTGCAGTAAAGTAGCAGGTGAATTGGGGTTTCCTGGAAATACCAACACCTGCATTCCACTGTATCAATAATTGTTGTTGATATTCTGGATAGGTAGGATTTGGTGTATTCATGGCTTGTTCGTATTTGAGTAATTGTGCTTGCAAGTTTCCTTGGTATGTTTTGACGAAGAGGTGCAGACATCTTGGAGGAAGGAGCACCTCTGTAGCTCCTTCCTTTCTTCATAGTTTTCCAGTACTCTCTCCAAGTAGCGATAGACTGCTCCTTGATTTTCCTCTCCAAGTGGGTGATTGATACCCTTGCATCTGGTTTGACCCTTTCACCCTATGCCCCTCTTTTTGCTAATCTGTCTGCATGTTCATTGCCATCCACCTCCACATTGTCCTGGTACTCAATGGATATGTGTTTTGATGTTTAGTGCTTCAAGTTCCTATAGGTTTGATCTTGCTAGTTGAACCCAATGTTGCGCCTGGAAATGCTTCCGGTTTTTTCATTCTCCGTATCGCTGCCTGGTTGTCTAAATAGATCCAGACATCATCTGTGTAATTGAATTTCTGATCTCTTTCTGAGCAAGCTGTGTAGTTTGAGCTATTGCGTAAAATTCGCAATCAAAGACTTCCATGTGTTTTCCAAGGTGGTAGAATTGCTCCACCACTATTTAGTTGCCTCTAATGCCAACAACTCCAGCCCCAGCTTTTCCTTCCATTAGGGATCCATCAGAATAGAATACCAAACGGTGTAAATTGTTGTAATTGTCTTGAATTGTTTGTCTATGGTTTTGTGCTGCTGTATCTTTATCCATCATATCAATCTGAATGTCTATGATTTTCCGATGCCATGGGGGACAAGCAATTGTATCTATGTCCTCTACCAGACTTTGAGGTTGAATCCAATCGCTAACTTTATTTAGGATCCTGTATAAACTGGACTGGTACTGTGGCCTAGCACCAGCAGAGTGCCATAGGGTAGCTGTAGGTTCCTTATTCCAGTGTACTTGGAAATGAATCTGGACTGAGGGTGCTAAATAGGGTGGGTGGTCGGCGTCTTAGAATCCGTAGAGCATATTGCTTTTGTTAGAGGTCAAGCCTGATCTCTATGGGTAGTAGTGCAGTTTCTGCTTGGAGTGCTGATATTGGTGTTGTTTTGAAAGCACCAGTGATCCTTCTCATCGCATTGTTTTGTATCTTCTGAAGTTGCGTTTTGTATCCTATCTGTCCGTTCCACCAAACTTCCGCACCAAAATCACTAATTGTAGTGACGCAGGTCTGATAGAGCTGTCTGAGAGCTGTTTGACCCAGCCCTTTCTCTGTATTCCCCAACTTAGCGAGTGCAAGAAATGCCCTCATAGCTGAAGCCGCTTTAGTTTTGACATGCTGTTTGAAAGATAGCTTCCTATCAAACCAAACATCCAACCATCTCAGTGTATCGCTGGCCTCAACTAGAGTATCATCAGGCATTCTGACCCTGGCTGTATCGTTAGTGTTTGTGGTACGTTTGTTGTGGAAGTGGAGTAGTTCTGTTTTGGACTTGTCGAATGCCAGAGCATTAGCTTCACCCCATGTGACAGCTAGCTGTACCATTCTCTCCAGTTGTCTGCAGTTTGAGCTCTCATCTTTCCCCACCATTATCATGCCAATATCATCAATATAGCTGAGTATTTGTTGGTGAGGAAACTGGCGTTGAAGAATATCGAAGAGTGGTGATAAGTAGAGAAGAAAAAGAATCGGTGATGTTGGACTTCCCTGTGGAATTCCTGTTGCTATTGTTGACATAGGTTCTTGTTGCCCATCAAAGGCTAGCGAAGCTTTCCTGTTGCTTAGGAGGTTGTCTATTCATCTGACTATTTGAGCGGGCAAGCGTTTTTCCTTCGTTGTATGTATGAGTCTGTCCTTGGATACATTGTCAAATGCTCCTTTAACATCCATAAACAGTACTGAAACGACCTTTCCTTTTCTCTTCGCTTCATCCACTATGCTTGCTACCAGCATACAGGCATCTACAGCAGATCTCTTTGGTTTTCCTCCAATCTGCCAGTGGTGGAGTAGATTGTATCTCTCTGGTAGGTATGCAAGTCTTGAAGCCATTATCTTTTCCAGTACCTTGCCTAAGCAATTAAGCAAGGAGACTGGCCTATATGCTTTTGGAATTGAATAGTCTGGTTTGTTGGGCTTTTTTATAATAACAACAGTGGCTTCTCTCCAAATGTGTGGGTGATAGCCAGCGGTCATGATTGCTTTATAAAATGAGTTGAAATGGTGAGGTATCGCTAGGTATGCTCGTTGAATGCATTTGAAGTTGATCCCATCTGGCCCTGGAGCTTTGTTGGGAGATGAAATCATAATCGCTCTCTTGATTTCATCATCCGTCAGGTCCTTCCATGATATTCTGTCACCCTGCGTTTGGATGTCCCTTTGAGGTGAAATAGGGGGAGGTGGGAAGAGACCAACTCTGTATAGATTGGCTTTCTCTGTAAAAGTGGTGGCAGTTTCTCCAGTTGTAACATTGTTGAGTGGTGGTGTACGTTCCGTCTTTCTGGAGTTAGTGAATCTGAAGGCTGTGAATGTATCTTTTCCTTGAGCGTTCTCAAGGGAGCTGTTCCAATGGGACTCTTTAGCTCTCCTGATACTTTTGAAGTATTCCGATCTATGCGATTTAAATCTTTGATGCATCATTGGAGACCCTTCCAACCCCCATTCTCTTAAGGCACTCTTCATATGTCATCTATGTTCTGTGATTTCCTCACTCCACCATGGTTTAGATCGAGCAGAAGATTTCCTGATAGGAAAATTGTGTCCAGCTGCTGTGGTTATAAGTTCCAGAAGCAGGATGGCTCCTGCTTCTAGGATTTGTTCATTTGGATGAGAGTGAAGGAAATTCCATCCAAAGGCTGAGTTTAGAGACAGATCTCTGAGCGTTGTTTGAAAGAATTCCCAATCTGCCTTAGCCCAGTTGAACCGTTCAGTTGAAGGGGGAGGTACTGATTCAGATACAAGATCAAATCGAATTACTTCATGACCTGATCCTGTTGCTGCTTCTTCATCAATGGCCCAATTGGAAAGTAGTGTGTTGACTGCTGTAGATGCAAAAGCTAAATCTAGAACTGAGGTGTCAGTGCTAGTTCTATAGTGGTAGGTTGGGATGTCTGGTTCGTTGATGTGAGTGAAGTTTCCAGTTTCCAGCAGTTGAACCAATGTTTCATAGTGTTTTGGTGTATGGTTTGCTGAGTTCCACCATGTATGATGCGAGTTAAGGTCTCCAGCTATAATTGTTCTTGTAAGGAGTTAAATATTAACCAATACTCTCTCCACCGTATAGGGTTCATTGCTGTGTCCAGGTGGATCTTCGTTATAAATGTTAAAGAGGGTTAGGGCAGGTACTGAGGGGGTTGATATTTCTATTGCTTGTAAGTCTGGATCGTTGACGATATCTGGTTTAGGTTGAATACTGAGGTGGGGATTGAGGTGCGTCTTGATGGTGAAAGTGAGTGTTCTTGGTGGTCGATCTGATGTGGGAATGATACTATGGAAGGAGGGGTGTGATATTGATGTCCAGGAACCTGCAATCATGTCAAGCATAACAAAAGGTTCCTGAATTATAACTATGTCTGTGTTACGGGTATAGCTTCCGAGTCTTGGCATCAATCGTCCAGCGGTCGGGAATGACCGTATCCTCACCAAATAACTTCTGATCGAGCTGTAACTTAACTATGAGCTGGAGGAGAAGGGGAGGAGTGATATTCTTGGTCCCCACGATACTACGGGAGTCCATTGGGCACGTGGTATGGTCGGTAGGGCCAGAAAAGCGGAATTGCAGAAACGCTAGTAAATGGACACGTTTTCGACCCCAATAATAACCCCCGGAGCATCAAAGCGCCGGCATACGCACTTGGGACACCGGTGGGTATATGAGGGGGCAGTTTAAGTTTGGAGTCAATCAGATGAAAACTCAACGAGTTCTGAGGCAAATTAAGCGGAGGACTTTGAATAGTCACCTGGGAAGCCCACAACGGTAGCGAGATCTATCTGAGGGTATCTGATGGGGGTCTTGAGACTACTACTGGTCGACTGAATGGAGAAGGGAAGCCCGGAGGAGGAAGGCGGTGTAGGTGAGTACTCATGCCACGACAAGGTCTTCGGTGCAGGGAGAGTAATGGAGGGCCCTAGGAGCTAGTACAACTCTTTCGGAGGAAAGAAGACTATGGAGTGGGGCGGACATGTTGAGTACACCCAGACACTGGCTCATGTCAGAGGAAAGGGAGCGATGTATGTCGTCAAGTACCTACCGAAAAGACTCACCGAAGCTCAGCCTATCTCTAACGGCAGCACAAGGAAAGAATCAAAGAAAGACCCATAGGGATCTCGCTAGAAGGAAAGATGTGGAAGGGGGCATCAGCCCCGGAGTTAATATCCAAAATCCGTCAGGGTTAAGAGTCATGTATATAGTTAGTAACCCTGGCTTGGCCGCGGAGGTATACCCGTGGGGTAGAAATGGGCTGCCACTTGATCTTCATCCATCACCATCTGCGGGGAAGAAAGAGTATAATATTATTATCGGGAGATCGACGGTCCAGCGCGCGGCGCTGGTAATAAGACTTCTGAGTTTTTTACCTCTTCCCATTGGGAAGAGGGTTCTTTCTCTTCGAAACTTTAGTACCTTGTGACCGTTTACTCTGCCTGATGAATTCCCCTTTGAGCGAAAACCATATACGTTCCGGAGACGCAGACTCGCTGGGCCTCCTCGGGCCACTGGGATACTAGCGCGATGTAGACTGAAGAGACTCCTACTCGATGGCCTTAGCCATGGCTCATAGGAACTCTGAGCTCTGTGTCGTACTACCCGGTGGTTGGGCGAGATACCTATTACAGCGCCTCTGGGGAAGGTAAGACAACCCGACAGCTCCGGTACCTATCCTTAACAGTCTTAATGTCGAGCTACGCTCCTTGGTGATAGATAACGATGCGGGGAAAGAGTTGGCGAGCAAAGTCGAGCCCGGTACCGGGAAGTCATCAGGTAGGCAGACTCCAAGACACCACATGACTACTGGCCAAGGCTGAGTGCATGCAGCGACGGGATGTAATATGAGGGATTTAAGATAATAGATGGCATGGGTAATAAGATGGTGGGATAGAACGGGCGTTAAGGTTTCTTGGCTTGCATGTGGAGTCTTGGAGTCTGTCTACCTGATGACTTCCCGGTACCGGGCTCGACTTTGCTCGCCAACTCTTTCCCCGCATCGTTATCTATCACCAAGGAGCGTAGCTCGACATTAGGACTGTTAACGATAGGTACCGGAGCTGTCGGGTAGCCTTACCTTCCCCAGAGGCGCCACCAGAGTAAGCTTCTTCGCGACCTTCGCCATTCGCTCAGTTTTGGTCCGAATGATTCCGCAACTCCGCACTGGGCTCCATACTGGCAGCACCGCGCCTCTTTGGCACGCCCAGTGGGGCATAGAGGTTTCAGCAACGTAGTAGCATGGGGGGAGACCTCCTCTTGTAGTCTTCAGGTTTCGTTTCCTATGCCCGTAACAGCTTACCCCCCTCTCAGGGTGTTCTGTGCTCAGAGCATCTTCTGACAGACTGTGGTTCCAGTAAACCTTCTCCACATATCACCCGTGGTGTCTGTGGAGGGGAAGGACTTAGCCACAGTCTCAGGCGTTGGTCCGTCGTGGCCTTGGTGTTCTTCCGGTGGAATTCGCGGACAAGCAACAATACCTCCTCATCCATAGCATCGATTACTTGGTATGTGCTTTCCCCAACCGGATAACCCCGCCACTTCACCAGATACTCTACTACTCCTTTCCTGCTCTTCCTGCTTCCAATAATACGCTCAACCTCATATAGTTTTTCGCCCTCGCTATCGACTATATCGGGGTAGGGGGCCGTTGTTCTCGTCCTGGGGTGACACTGACTCGGTAGGGTTCCAATAGTTCAATGTGGAACATGGGGTGGACCTTTATTTGAGGTGGGAGGTCCAGTTCGTAAGCGCGTTTCCCGGCGAGTCTTTTGATATAGAACGGTCCCATTTTCTTATGGTCGAGTTTTTTGGTTATCCGGCGAGTTTTGAGGTTGACGGCGTTGAGCATAACCTGATCTCCGATTTTGAACACTGGGGGTGTCTCTCTTTTCTGGTCGTAGTATTTTCCCATTCTTTCCCTGGCGGCGACTAACTTCTGGTGGGTGGCGTCATGTACTCCTCGTATGAAGTGGGCATAGAGGTTACTCGTGGGGTTAACTACTTCATTTTCCGTTGGCCAATAACTTCGTCAGGGTTATACCCATAATTGGTATAAAAAGGTGATTGCCCCGTTGCAGATGTGACCGAGTTGTTGTAAGCATATTCAGCCAGCGGAAGGAGTTCTGCCCAGTCGTTTTGCTCGTAGTTGCAGAATGCCCGGAGGTAGTGTTCCAAAGTTTGGTTGACCCGCTCAGCTTGTCCATTGGTTCGTGGGTGGAAAGCGGTACTCATACGGAGCTTGATGTCTAACAGTTCCATGAGAGATGCCCAGAAGCAGCGTAAATTTAGGCGTCTCGATCGGAAACTGTGTCAGCGGTGATGTCCATGTATGCTAGATTTGGTAGGAATGTTCTCGCGAGATCCTGGGAGGAAGCTGTGCCTTGGAGGGGGATAAAGTGAGCCATCTTGGAGAACCTATCCACTATTACCCATATCTGCATATAACCCTTTGATTCTGGTAGCTGAACGATGAAATCCATTGAAATTGACGACCACACCGTATGGGGTGTTTCAAGGGGGAGTAACGCTCCATATTTGCGGTGCCGACTTGGTTTATTTCGCTGGCAGCCGTCGCAAGAGCGTACATAGTCATCTACCCATTCATTCATCTTTGGCCAATAGAAGTTGCGTGTAATCAACTCCAGTGTTTTATCCTGACCGAAGTGTCCTACCACTTTTGAATCGTGTTCTGACTGTGCGATTCGGATTTTCAACGCGCTGCTGTCGGGTATGTATAGGCGGTTCTTAAAGAAAAGCAATCCCTCCTTGACCGTAAATTCCTTCAACTCCCCTGCTTCTCCCTTTCTCCTCAATTCCTTCCACGGCTCATCCTGTAACGATGCTTCCTTAACCAGGTTCAGGAAATCCTTGGACCAGTCTACTACTTCCTTGCTGGCGAGCGAAGCCACAGAAAACTCATACTCATCCGTCCCTACCAACTGTCCTGGCTTTAACAACCTCTCAACTGACTGCGCGCCCCCCCCTTCACGTCGGTACTCCGGACGTCTCGACAATGCATCTGCCTTCCCGTTCTTGGTTCCTGGCCTATAGATAATTTTGAAGTCGAATTCTGCTAGGGTCTGGGCCCATCGTGCCTGTCGTCGGTTGAGGACCTTGGTGGTGTCAAAGTACTGGAGGTTTTGATGATCCGTATAGACTAAGACTGTGAACTTAGGTCCTTCGAGGTAGTGCCGCCATTGTTTAAAGGCTGCCACTATACCGAGCATTTCTTTGTCCCAGACGTCGTAATTGAGTTCGGCCGGGTTGAGCTTGCGAGAGTAAAAGGCCACTGGGTGGAGCTTTCCATCAACCACTTGAGATAGGACGGCTCCCAGTGCAAAGTCGCTGGCGTCCGTTTCCACAATCGTCTGCCGTTCCGGTGAAAAGTGGACCAGGATCGGGGCAGTCGTGAAGAGGATCTTAAGCTTCAAAAAAGCTGCTTCGGCGGCGCTAGTCCAGGAGAAGTTCTTAGTATCGCCTCTTAGACAATCAGTGATGGGACTACAGACCCCGGAATAGTTACGTATAAACCTCCGGTAAAATTGGCGAACCCATAAAAACTTGGGCGTCGTGACGGTCCTCGGCGATTCCACTTCAAGATTTCTTCTACCTTATCCGTTAGCAACTCTTCGGGTAACAATGCGAATCCCAGGAAGTCGATCACCCTTTGATGGAAAAAGGATTTCTTCGGGTTGGCTACTAGGTTGTTCTCGATAAGCTTGTCCAGGACTTTATTTACTAGTTCCTCATGTTCCGCTTCATCCTTGCTATAAATTAGGATATTATCGAGGTATACTACCACCCCTTGATCGAGGAATTCCCTAAGGATTTCGTTCATCATGGCCTGAAAGGTTGCTGGCGCGTTGGTTAGTCCAAATGGCATGACCAGGTACTCGTAGTGTCCATATCTTGTCCGGAACGCTTTTTTCCACTCGTCGCCTTGCTCAATCCGGACCAGGTTATATCCCTCCTTGAGGTCAATCTTGGAAAAAATTCGCGCACCAAAGATTCTGTCCCTTAGTTCTTCTCCTAACGGGAGGGTGTACCGATTCTTGATGGTGACGCGGTTAAGGCCCCGGTAATCCACACACAGCCGTAGACTACCGTCCTTTTTCTTCACAAACAAAATGGGGGCTCCTGCAGGGGACTTGCTAGGTCTAATTTTACCCAGCCGTAGCATCTTGTCCAGGTACTCTCTGAGGACTTTCAATTCGACTTCCGAGAGGGAGTAGATAGGTCCCCATGGAGGCTGCTGACCAGGTTCGAGATCGATGCTGTGATCGGAGGCGCGGTGAGGTGGTAGTTTATCGGCTTCGGATTGCAGGAAGACTTGGAGCTTCGGGTGGTATTGCTCCGGGATGACTGTTTTCAAGTCAATTTCTCCCGCGTCCATTGATATTGAGCCGATGAATAGTGCCTCCGGATCATCCAGTACGTCGTCATCGAGAACCACTGAAATTTCTTTCTGGTCAGTGAAGCATCTGGACTTGCAAAATTCCCCATGAAAGGTTACTTCCCCATTTGGGGCAATAGCCGCTTATCTTTCTGTAGCCACCATGCTGGTAATATGGCATCAATGCCATTAAGTAGTGGCTATCTCGAAGGAGAGCTCGGACTTATGCCCCCTAGAAATAATATTCAACATTACAGTAAAGGCTTGTCCCGTGCCTTCCATCACTTCTCCAGTAAATCCCATAACTCTGGCCGGGACGTCTCTTTTCACCTTTGGGACAGAAAACGCAGAAACAAAAGAAGTAGATATAACCGGACCCGTTCTTGCGTGTCCAGTAACACACGACAAGGAAATAAGAAATCTAAAACCCAATATGAAATTTACCGATAGGGCCGAGACCCGTGAATAGGCTCGTTGGAAAGTCGTTTTTTTTTTAAATGGAGAGGGCATTTCCTCGTCCGGTCTTTTTCTTTTATATTTTTGGTTTTTTCCTCCGTCAGTGATAACATAGCAATCTGGGGGAGCTCTTGACCTGACTCATCAGAGTCCCCTTCTAAAAACCCATATCAAAATCCACCTCTGACTCCGACCCTACTTCCGGAATATAGGCTGGCCCTGTTGTTATTGATGTGGCTACGACTGCGGCCGACTTCTTCTTGGACCTATGCCTTTTCTTCTTTTCTGGAGGGGGAGCGGGTGAATCCTTCATTTCCTCGTCCTCCTCTTCTCGACCACGCTTCTGACCCAGAGCGGAGACAGCAGCACTGGAGTTGGGGCCCTGTCTACACCATCTCCACAAGTGACCCTTTCTTTCACAGTGTGCACATTCCCCTCTCGTCTTTCTCTGGTCCAGAATGGACTTGGGGATCCCTTTGGTGGCTTCGTCGTAGCTGGAATGTATTGGCTTATTATCCCGGCTAGCACGAGTACCCTCCACGGTGTTCGACCCTCCTCCGGATCGCACGGACTCAGTCTTCTGTCCCTCCTGGGCCCGTCCCTTTATCTGGAACCCAGGCTTCTTCTTTTCCGGACCATCCCTTCTTGGCGGTGCCCCTCCCGCTGTCCTACCAAGTAACTGTAATAGGTATCTCCCCCAACCACCGGGTAGTACGACACAGAGCTCGGAGTTCCTATGATCCATGGCTAAGGCCATCGGGTAGGAGTCTCTTCAGTCTACATCGCGCTAGCACCCCAGTGGCCCGAGGAGGCCCTGCGAGTCTGCGTCTCCGGAACGTATATGGTTTTCGCTCAAAGGGGAATTCATCAGGCAGAGTAAACGGTCACAAGGTACTAAAGTTTCGAAGAGAAAAAACCCTCTTCCCAATGGGAAGAGGTAAAAAACTCAGAAGTCTCATTACCAGCGCCGCGCGCTGGACCGTCGATCTCGCGATAATAATATTAGACTCTTTCTTCCCCGCAGATGGTGATGGATGAAGATCAAGTGGCAGCCCATTTCTACCCCGCGGGTATACCTCCGCGGCCAGGGTTACTAATTATATACATGACTCTTAACCCGACGGATGTTGGATATTAACTCCGGGGCTGATGCCCCCTTCCACATCTTTCCTTCTAGCGAGATCCCTATGGGTCTTTCTTTGATTCATTTCCTTGTGCTCGTCGTTAGAAGATAGGCTGAGCTTCGGTGAGTCTTTCGGTAGGTACTTGATGACATACATCGTTCCCTTTCCTCTGGACATGAGCCAGTGTCGCTGGATATACTCAACATGTCTGCCCCACTCCATAGTCTTCTTTCCCTCCGAAAGAGTTGTACTAGCTCCTAGGGCCCTCCATTACTCTCCCCGGTACCAGAAGACCTTGTCGTGGTGTGGATCTTCACCCACACTGCCCTTCCTCCTCCGCTTCCCTTCTCCATTCAGTTCGACTAGTAGTAGTCTCGAGACCCCATCGTATCCCGTATAGATCTCGCTCGTTTGTGGGCTTCCCAGGTGACTATTCAAAGTCCTCCGGCTTAGTTTGGTAACTTCGATGAGTTTTCATCCGATTGACTTCAAACTTAAACTGCTGCCCCCTCATATACCCACCGGTGTCCTGAGTGCGTATGCCGGCGCTTTGACGCTCCGGGGGTTATTATTGGGGTTGAAAACGTGTCCATTTACTAGCGTTTCTGCAACTCCGCTTTTCTGGCCCTACCGACCGTACCGCATGCCCAATGGACTCCCATAGTATCGTGGGGACCAAGAATATCACTCCTCCCCTTCTCCTCCAGCTCATAGTTAAGTTACAGCTCGATCGGAAGTTATTTGGTGAGGATACGGTCATTTCCGACCGCTGGACGATTGATGCCAAGACTCGGAAGCTATACCCGTAACAGTAACCTCTTCTGCTCCAGGAAACTTTTGTGAGCCTTTCCCGCTCTCGCTAGCTGGGCCACAAAGTGAGCGACGTCCTCCGCCGGCTCGAACTTCGAATGTCATTCCCAAATCTCTTCAGGAAGGCCGGTCAAGAGGGTTTTTCGATAGGAAGCCCCACTTTGCTGTGCTCGCTGGTTGAGGATCTCCATCTTGGTCAAGTAATCGGAAATACTTGACTGATACCTGAGCTGGTCCATTTTGAAGGCGTCGTCCAAGGCCTCCTGTGAGCTCACGAATCGTCCCCTCATTTCCTGTCTGAAGCGTTCCCAGGTGCAGAAGTCCGGGCCGGCAGGCCCTTTCATGTAGACTTCCAGGTAGTTTGCAAACCATTCCTTAACGAGGCCTACAGTGTATGTGCCGGCGAAAAGGACCTTCTGCTTGTCATTGCGGAACTTACGGGGTCGCTGCTCGAAATAGATTTCGCATTCCAGGAGCCAATGTCGTAGGTTATGTTTTCGTGTATTATCAAATTCGAAGGGCACCTTTGCCAGGGAGTCCCTTTCTATTTCCCCCGGAGACTCCGATCGTCTCCAGCCTCTGCCTCCTGCCTTTCTTCCCCCGCGGCTTGATCCTCCATCTGAAGGATCATTCCCTTTACCTTTGCTGGCGGGCGGTGGTGGTGGTCTTTCCTCACGGCTATGTCTTCTGGGGATTCTTGAGTTCTTCTTCCTGTGGTTCTTAGGCGGTTGATCGGTGGGCACTTAGGAGTAGGTCGATCTGCTTCTGCATTTCGGCCATTTGTTCCCGGTGTCCCCGGGCCTGAGTTTCCTGTGTCTTTATCAGGTCTCCCACCGATACCTTTGCTTGTTCCCTGAGCCTCTCGATCTCTCTCTGAGTTTCCAATAGTTGCCGCTGGGTTTGGACATGTGCTGCTTCCAGTGCAGCACGTTCCATGGCCGCCGCCTCCGCCGCCTGCTGCTTCTCGAATGCCTGGGTGCTGGCTAGCTCCAGGAACATCTCTTCGAGTCGTTTTAGGTTGGTTTTTACCGCCTGGGCCGCGATGCCCGATAATCTTTTCTCCGCCTGGAACTTCTCCTTTGTGCGCTGGAGCTGCTCCCATATGGTTTTTCCTGTGGCAGAGAGTCCCTCTAACTGACTTTCATGGTTTTGCAGGAATTGTTGCAACTTGTCCATTGTGGCGGAGCCAGCCGGGCGTTTGCTGGCTCTGCTAGAGGATAGTGGGTCTGGGCTGTCGTCTCGGCTGAAAGCAGGAGAATCCCCCATAACGAAGTCCTCCTCTGCTTCATATCGTAACCGAGCAGCCATTCTATAAGATTTATTGATTTCTTAGTGATTCTTGAAAACTTCAGGTAAACCTAGGAGTTATCGATATACTATTAGGGTGTCGCACCAGACAACCCGAGCAGTCAAGTATCGAGCTTAGAGTTTGAAACGCTAACCGCGAAGGCAGTAAGAAACAAGGTCTTCTCAGTCGCTACCCACTGGAGTTCTCGGTTGTCCGACGCTGGCCCGTCGAGTATAGAAAGAAGAGTAAGATGAGGAAGATGGTTCAAGGTGGAGTCTCAAGTTCACCGACACGTTCACGGGTGAAGTATAGAGTAAAGATATCCAGTAATAGTATTATATCGATAAGACTCTTTCTTCGTCGCTGATGATTTCAACAAAGTCGGAGAATGACACCGTATTTATATCCCGCGCAAAAGTCACGCGGACTAAGCATTATAATTACAATAAACAAGTGCAAAACCCCAAAGACCCTGAAAACAAGCCAAGAAACCTTAACACCGTTTCTATCCCACTATCTTCTATTATCGTACCGTCATTACCCTAAATCCCTCATATGATATCCCGCTACTGCATGCACTCAGCCTTCGTCAGTGGTCATGAGGAGTCTTGGAGTCAGCCTACCTGGTGACTTACGGTCGGCTCGACTTCGCTCGCCAACTCTTTCCCCGCATCGTTATCCATCACCAAGGAGCGTAGCTCGACATTAGCACTGTTAACGATAGGTACCGGAGCTGCCGGGTAGTCTTACCTTCCCCAGAGGTGCCACCAAAGTAAGTTTCTTCGCAACCTTTGCCATCCGATCAGTTTTGGTCCAAATTGACTCCAAACTCGCACTGTTGCCCCCTTATATACCCACCGGTGTCTTGAGCGCCTGTGCCGGCGCTTTGATGCTCCGGGGGTTATTCTCGGGGTTGAAAACAGGTCCATTAACTAGGGATTCCGCAACTCCGCACTGGGCTCCGTACTGGCAGCACTATGCCTCTTTGGCGCGCCCAGTGGGACATAGAGGTCTCAGCAGCATAGCATGGGGGAGTCCTCCTCTTGTAGTCTTCGGGTTCCTTTTCTCATGCCCGTATATCACGGCTCCGCCTCCTGCACCTCGCCTTCCGCCAAGGCGCCTTCGGAACAGGGTTGTTGGATAAGGATCGGTCGATATCGGAAGTAAGGGACTGGATTAGGAAGGAGTTCGGGTAATGGAATGTAAGCGCTAGAGAGGATTGGGAAGTGGTATGATAAAAGCGGGGGTTTCAGGAATAGTAGGATCGAAGTGAATGCTTGGGAGGTTCTATGGGATTCTATGGTATGAGTCATCGGTGTAAGAAAATACTTGTATATATAGGGCTCGTTCTTTCCTATGTTTCTGCCTCTCTAGGCAACGTCTTCTTTCTGTTAGTAATACGATACTTTGGCTTCGGCCCTTCTGTTCCTGCCTCATCCCTGAACCTGAACACGAACCTGAACCTGCCTCGCCTCGGGTGTCTCCTGAGCCGACCCCGCTCTTGTCCTTGTACTTGAACCAACCCCTCTTCGTCCCTGACCCGACCCCGTTCCGTTAAACTACGTTGCCTCGCCTTTGGCTCCCGAGATACCATTATGGCGGCCTCCGGATCCTCCTTTACTATTGCCCCCGCACCCGTTATTATCACACGTATCGCTAATAGTGATGTGGCTCCCGACACCTGGGCCGCCCCCAAGAATGTCCAAGCCTTCTCTGAGCAATACGATCATGATAAGGCCCTTCTCTTCGACCTTCTGGGATATCATATTTCCCGTATTAGACATGAAAGAGATATGGGCCGCTTCGAGAGGGACACGGCCTTGAACACCGCCTCCGTTATCCCCGATCTTGAACAACAAATTGCTAACCTGGAGAGTCAACTCGTGGAAGTTCGCCAGCTTAATAGCTTGCTATCAGCTCAAGCGGCGGCTCTCCCTCCTGCCTCCCCCGTTGTTCCTCCTCCTGATCTTCCAGTTCCTTCTGTTGCTCCTCCTTCGGTCCCTCCTTTGGCTCCTCCTCCGGCCCCCCCCCCGACTCCTCGCTCCGAGAAAGTGCCCAACGCACTTAAGTTTGATGGCAAAAGGGAGGAACTCCGCCCCTTTGTTACTCAACTTCGCCTGAAAATGCTCGCCAACCATGATCGCTTCCCTGCCGCCCAAGCCCGTCTCGCCTACGCAATTAATCTTCTTTCTGGCTGTGCCCTTGCCCAGGTGATGCCCCTTGTTGTTGGAGGTCGCATCGATTTGGTAGATATTGAAGCCTTGATCACGATTCTGGAAACCGCTTTTGGGGATCCAGACCGCATTGCTACTGCTGAACGGGAACTCGAGCGCCTTACTCAAGGAGGCCGGGACTTCTCCACCTACTTCGCTGAGTTTCAACGCTTGGCTGCTGAGGTTAGGTGGAACGATGAGGCCAAGAAACATGCACTAACTCAAGGGCTCTCCCGTGAGCTCCGCTTTGCTATGATTCATCATGACGTCCCCGCCGCCACTTCTGAGTATGTCCTCTTACTCCAGAAGTTGGACAATAGGCTTGGACGCCACAGAGATCACACGCTTCGCCGCCAACCCTTTGCTTCAGCTGCTCCAGCCCGGGCTCCGGCCTCCCCTGCTGCTGTCCCTACTCCTCATCCCTCTTATTCTCCAGGGGGTGCGGTGCCCATGGCCCGTACTGAGTGTGCCTGAGTGTGCGTGCATCAAGGACTCTGCATGTATGGTGGGGGTCCTGAGCATTTTGCTGCTGAATGTCCTGCCCGTCCTGTCGTCCGTCCGGCTCATGTTGCTGCTACTTCTGAGGTCGGCGTACCTCCGGTGGTATCTGGGGCCGGCGCGCCCCCTGCTGTTAATAATGCTTCTCGTCCTTCTTCCACTCCTGGTTATGTTTTTGGGTTTCCCTTTGGTTCTTCTTCCTCCTCTGGTTCGTTGGGTTTGGGTTCTCCTAGTTCGATTTCTGCTGTGGTCCCGGATCAGTCGGGTTTTCACGAGAACCTGCCTTAAGTGGCTTAGGCCAGGTCCTTCCTCTTTCTTTGTCTGCTTCTGCTGCTTCTGGTGTCTCTGGTGAGAAGGTTTCGGATAACGATCATCTTGTTGTTTCATGTATCGTATCTGATGAGAATAAAACTGTTAAAACCTACTCACTTGTTGACACCGGGGCTTCCGGACTTGCATTCATTGATGAATTATTTGTACGCCACAAAGAAATCCCTACTACTCTTCTTTCCAAACCTCGTGCTCTTCATGTTATCGATGGAAGAGAAATCTCCTCCGGTAGCATTACTCATATTGCTCATTTTTCTCTCCGTATTCAAGGCCATACTGAAAAGATCTCCGCCTATGTTACTCGACTAGGACATTATCCATTGGTGCTAGGAATTCCCTGGCTTCGTCGACATAATGTTACTATTAATTTTGCCGATAATCCGTTGACCTTTGGGTCATCTCACTGTCTTCGTCGTTGTAATGATGATCAAGTCCCTGCCTATGTCAAGGGTATTTCATCTTCGCTCCCCGCCAATCATGATTTCGAAATCGTTAGTGCCGCTACCTTTGCCGAAACTACCCAGGGACTTACAGTTTATGCCCTGTTCCTGAGAGGTACTACCGAAGTAATACCCCCAGAGATTGCCGCGTTGGTCCCCCTAGAACATCATCACTTTTGGGAACGGTTCGGGAAGGAGGGTCCTCAGAAACTTCCGCCTCATCGCCCTTACGATATTCGAATTAATCTCCACAAAGGAAGGGAACCACCCTTTGGTCCCCTGTACAGTATGTCCCGGGATGAGCTAGCCGCATTGATTGAATACATAGACGATATGTTAAACAAAGGATTCATCGAGTCTAGTTCTTCTCCCGCCGGATCTCCTGTGTTGTTTGTGAAAAAGCCGGGTGGTGGTCTTCGATTTTGCATGGACTACCAAGGACTGAATGCAATCACCGTAAAGAACCGTTATCCGTTACCCGTACCCAAGGAAACCTTTAACCAACTCTGCAAGGCCAAGTGGTATACCAAGTTGGATTTAAAGAATGCCTATAACCTGGTTCGGGTCGCGGCTGGAGATGAATGGAAAACGGCGTTTCGGACCCGTGTTGGCCATTTTCAGTATAAAGTGATGCCGTTTGGATTAACCAATGCCCCCGCCGTTTTTCAACACTTTATCAACGATACACTTCGTCCGTTTCTGGATCGTTTCTGCACAGCATATCTTGACGATATCCTGATTTATAGTGAGGATTTGGAATCACATCGGGATCATGTTAATCAAGTTCTGCAAGCTCTTACCTTTCATGGATGTATCAGGGTTGGAGAAATGGAAGGATTGGCAGGGCTGGGATTATTGTGCGCTCAGAGGTGTGGGTGAGTCAGATTAAGTTCTATGGGTTGCTGTTACGCGAGGGTATGAGTCATGAGTGGAGTTACGCGGAGTTATGAGTCGGACTTGGCGACAAAGTGCGGGGTATATAATGGAGGCAACGGAGCCTACTTCTGTATTTTCTTTCTTTCTTCTTTCCTTACGCAACGTCTTCTGTATCTACTCTCTCAATATACATTATAGTCTCTACTTCCTACTAGTGACTATCGCTGTTTAAATTCTCCTTCATACTTCCCGCTCGGAAGTATCACTGTTATCTTTCTGCACCCTGCGGAATGAAGCCTCGTTACCACGCCCTCTTGAGATTACGTTGCGTCGTTATCCGCACCGTGCACCCCCATCAATGTCTACCCCAGCTCCCCCACCTCCTCCACCACCTCGCGTAGTGGAAGGAGTCACCCTGGACGGAGACTATCAGATCCCTCAAACCTTTAAGGAGTTTGAAGCTGTCGAAGACAAACACTACCACTATATACACCTCCTCACCCTGGTAAGGGAAGGAGATCGATGGAAGGCCGAAATGGACGCAAGCAGAGCCCTATATACCCAAACCAGACAAGAATTAACCACAGCCCGGAGCCAACTCGACGCTGCCAACAATCACACCGACGCACTAGAAGCCAGGGTCCAGGCCTTGGAATTTCAACTCGCTGCGGCCCGCGCACCACCACCACCACCATCACCACCACCACCACCACCGATAGTCCCTCCCCCACCCATTGGTAACCCACCCGCCACCTTCCGCTCCGAGAAGTTCCCAGACCCCCCAAAGTTTAATGGGATCCGGAAGGAGCTACCAGGGTTCCTGAACCTCCTTCGTACCAAGCTCAGGGTTAACCATGATAGGTTCCTGAACGAGGAGGCCAAGGTGTTTTATGCAGTTAGTCGGTTGGAAGGGAAGGCCCTGGACCAAGTCATTCCTATGGCCACCTATCACGGCGTGGAATGAACCGGGCGTGTTGCAGGAAGAGGGGTTAGTCAGGGATGCTATTAGGAGTCTGGAAGTTTCGATGACAGGGGATTAGTTCGGAGATAGGGGTTAGGGAATAGGAGATACGGCGGAATTAGGAGTTATGGGGCTATGGGGGATTCTATAAGGTTCTAGGCGGGGTTGGGTGGATGAGTCATTGCATGAGTATGGGGTGTATATAGCCGCTTTCGCTTGTAGATAGTTTCTTTCTTTCCTCTTCACGCAACCTTCCTATCTCTAGAGCTTGTAGTCTTCTCGGAATATATATTTCTACGAACTACGATAACCTGGTTCTTCGGGTTCCTGCTCGGCTTCGTTACTACTATAGTTACTGTCTCGGTTACGTTCTCGTCCTAGCCCCCGTGTCGCCTCGGTTGTAGACCTTGGCCCTTCGTCTCGATCCCTCGTTTCGCCACCGTGATACTAAGGTTGCGTCTTCAATACCAACCTCTACAACCCAATTCTCGAACGCATATTTCACAACGAACACCATGTCCACAGAACCAATGGAAACAGAACACTTCGATTTTGAAGACCTCTTTCAGAAGCTAGAGGGGTTCTTCCGAGTTAACTCAGTAACCCCCACTGTCACTGACACCAATGCCGAACACGTAGCGATCTATGAATTGATTAAGAAATGCCAACAGGGCCTGCTACGGTACAAGGAAGACCTGGCGCAAGAAGAGGAGGATGCAGATGAGGCCAAAGAAGTATGGACGAAAAGAATAACCGAATTAGGGGTGGAAAACCAGGAGTTGGAGAGACAAGTTGCGACCCTGAAAGGGCAAGCAATAAGTCTGCAAGGCCAGGTGACCACTGCCAACAATACTGCTCGGGAAGCGGAGGCTGCCCTAGCCACCTACCTCGCACACCCACCCCAACCTCCAGCAGTAGACCCTATCACACTGCCCCCTCTCGCACCTCGACGCCGCAATCGCCTTCTAGAAGGCCTCACGGTGACTGCCGAACCAAGGACCGAAAGGTCAGAAAAGCTCCCGGATCCGGAGAAATACCGAGGCAACCGGAAAGGGCTTCCTCAATTCAAAAACATGTTGCAACTTAAGCTCTTGGGCAATGCCGATAGGTACCCCACTCTACAAAATCAATTGACATACGCCATTTCTCGCCTGGAAGGCCCCGCCGCCGACCAGTTTATGCCATATATTAACCCCACCGGAATTAACCTCCCGTCCATGGAGAGGTTCTTTGAAATCTTAAACACAGCCTTCGGAGACCCCGACCAGATAGGGACCGCTCGCCGCGCCCTGAGGAGAATTAGACAACTCAACCGCCCCTTCTCGGAATACTTTGCCGAGTTTCAACGATACGCCGCGGAGGCAGGAATGGGAGAAGCTGCCAATGTGGAGGCCCTTATGGAAGGCCTGAGCGAGGAACTGACCAAGCTCACAGACACGAGAAACCCCTGCCACCATTAATGAACTGCGACTATTCTCCAACGACTAGACAACAAGCAGCAGATGATCACTGCTCGCCACCGCTACCAAACCCTCTACTTGCTCGCCTCACCCGCCACGTTGTTCCTCACCCGGACTCGCTACAGGCCCCAGCCACCCTGGCACCTGCACTCAGTGCCATCGCTGCCGCCCTCGCTACTGCCCCGCCGCCTAACCCACCTGCTGCCCATCCGCCTCATACGCCCGGAGGAGGGCCCTATGGACTTGTCAACTGGTCAGGCTCGCCTGACCTCAGGAGAGAGGCCCGCCGCGTAGAAAATAGATGTTTTTATTGTGGACAAGGAGGACACCTTGTCAGGGATTGCCCGCAAACGCCGGCCTCTAGGAACCCAGTCCCAAGAATGAGAGGAGCTAGGGTAGATATGAGAGAAGAAGAAAAGGAAGAAGCCTCCGGCGATGAGGCGTTAAAAGATTTTTCCCTGGACTGAGTGGCTCACTCCAGGGACGGTTAAAGGACCTTTCTAGGATTTCGGTTTCTGGGTTTTCGGTTTCAGAGAAGGATATGGATGGGAATCAACTAGTCGTAACTTGTTCAATTTCTCAAAATAAAGATAATTTTATTCCATCATATGCCCTCATTGATACTGGCGCCTCAGGATACGCGTTCATAGATAAGGACTTCGTACGCCACCACAATTTAAAACAAACCCCACTTATTCTTCCTCGATATATAGATGTAATAGACGGCCGACCTATCGAATCGGGAAAGGTTACTCATAAGGTCATTCTCAGTCTAGATATAAATGGACATCGAGAAGAAGCCCCCTTTTTTGTTACCCAATTAGGACATTACCCGATTGTGATGGGCCTCCCCTGGATGCGACGACATGCGACTGTTATTCTCCCCGCAGTCAATGAAATTCATTTTGACTCCCCCGACTGCATACAATATTGTTCCCCCAACCACACCAAGGTGGTCGCTAAGGGTATCTCTATCGACCCTCCGACCAAGCCAATAACCAATATCTCGGTTATCACCTCCTATGCATTCCATAGACTTGTTAATAAAAAACGAAAAGGAATGAAATTGTATTCTACTACTCTCAAGGCTCTCGATGATCTATTAGCTCAAACACCCAAAGACCCTCGAATACTCGTCCCCGTCGAGCATCATCAGTATTTACACTTGCTCAGCGAACCGGATGCAGCAAAACTTCCGCCCCACCGAACCGAATATGATTTGTCCATCAACATACAGGAAGGAAAGACCGTACCTTTCGGACCCATGTATGGGATGACCCGGTTGGAACTTCAAGCACTTAGGGATTATTTAGCGGAATATTTAGCCAGTGGACGGATTCGACACAGCACCTCCCCCGCAGGTTCCCCGGTATTATTCGTCAAAAAGGCTGATGGATCCCTTCGACTTTGTGTGGACTATAGGAAGTTAAACGCGGTGACGGTTAAGAATCGACACCCCCTACCACTAACACCGGAAACCTTTATGGGCATTTCCTCAGCCAAATACTTTACTAAGTTAGACCTTCGCAATGGTTACCATCAGCTGAGAATTAGGGAAGGAGACGAATGGAAGACAGCCTTTCGCACTCGTTACGGGCATTTTGAATATACCGTTATGCCCTTTGGACTTACCAATGCTCCTGCTGCCTTCCAACACTGGGTCAACGATATGCTTCCAGATTCTAGATCACTTCGCTACCGCTTATCTTGATGATATTCTTATCTACTCGAAACACTGAGGAACACAAGAAACATGTGGATAAGGTTCTTCGAATACTCAACGAGAATCAAGTTTACCTTAAGTCGAAAAGTGTGAATGGCACGTAAAGGAAACCATGTACCTCGGATTCATACTCACACCCGAAGGAATTAAGATGGACGAATCGAAGGTCGCTACTATTAGAAATTGGGAAACCCCGACCTGTTTGAAGGATGTACAGGAATTTCTGGGATTTGCGAACTTTTACCGACGATTTATTTACGCATACTCAAGGGTAGTATCCCCACTGACGGCCTTAACAAAGACGGGGGTAGTATTCAAATGGACAGATAAGACGGAAAAAGCCTTTCAAGATCTTAAAGTCGCATTTACTACGGCTCCAATTCTTAGGCATTTCGATCCGGATAGGGAAATTATAGTGGAAACAGATGCATCGGATTATGTCTCAGCCGCTATTATGTCACAAAGAGATGATGAAGGAATCCTACATCCAATTGCCTTCTTCTCTAAGAAACATACCCCCGCTGAATGTAATTACGAAATATACGACAAGGAGCTTCTGGCAATTATTCGGGGATTTGAAGAATGGCGTTACTTTTTGGAAACAGCTTCTTACCCTATCAAGGTCCTAACAGATCATAGGAACCTTGAATATTTTATGTCAACAAAATTGTTAAATCGTCGGCAAACTCGTTGGTCGGAATTCTTATCTCGCTTTGATTTTGTTATTCAATTTCGCCCAGGTAAACAAGGAGGGAAACCGGATGCACTTACCAGGCGATCAGGGGATCTTCCTGAAGAGGGGGATGAACGCCTTGCGTACCAATACCGGACGGTGTTAAAGAGGGAAAATTTGGATAATAAGCTAAGTTTGTTGGCGGGTTCTTTGGCAAATGAACCCGCTGAAGGAACGCCCACTGTCCAAGAATTATTTTTAAAAGCTTACCAAGAGGATAGTTTTCCAAACAAAGTACTCACAATGCTGAAGGATGGCACGAAACAATCGAAACAAATCTCTCTCGCCGAATGCGCGGAGAACGAAGATGGACTCCTCCTTTATCGACGCAAGCTTTTCGTACCAGAATCCGAAGAACTACAACTTAGACTCCTCCAAGAACACCATGATAAACCATCAGCAGGACATCCGGGTAGAGCAAAAACTCTTGAACTACTGAGTCGAGAGTATTATTGGCCGAACATGCGGAAGTATACGGACCGATATGTTATGAACTGCCATACTTGCCGTCGAAGTAAAGCGAATCACAATGCCCCTCAAGGAGTCCTTCGCCCTCTCTCAGTACCTAAAGCACCATGGACGGATGTGTCAATGGACTTCGTTACGGGGTTACCACTTAGCAATAATCACAATGCTATCCTCGTTGTTGTGGATCGTCTTACAAAAATGAGACATTTTATCCCATGTACCGAAGAATCAGGAGCTAGGGACGTCGCTCGAATGTATCTGGAGAATGTCTGGAAACTACACGGACTTCCGGAAAAGATAGTCTCAGACCGAGGGACCCAATTTACCTCAGATTTTTGGAAATCATTATGCGAACGTCTTGAAATTTCCCCCCGCTATTCCACGGCGTTTCATCCCCAGACAGATGGCCAAACCGAAAGAATTAATGCCATCATGGAACAATACCTTCGTAGTTATGTGGATTATCAACAGGATAATTGGGCCACCTATTTACCTATGGCAGAGTTTGCTACCAACAACCACGTTTCGGAATCGACTAAACTTTCTCCCTTTGAAGCAAATTATGGACGCCATCCTCGAATGAATTTTGGTCCTTTACGGCACGGTATTACGACTAATGAGGATCAAGCAAATACTATGGCAAGAGATATGTCAGAAGTATTTGACTTTCTTCGAGCAGAAATGCTTAGGGCCCAACGGATACAGGAAGAATCGGCTAACGCGAATCGGACTCCGGCACCACGTTATGCCATTGGGGATCAAGTATGGCTATCCACGCGGAATTTGTTGACCAAGCGGCCATCGAAGAAGTTAGATTGGAAACAAGTAGGACCCTACTCAATCTCGCGTATTGTTAGTCCTTATGCCTACGAATTGATGCTACCATCCTCGATGAAAATCCATCCGGTATTTCATGTTTACATTTCGCTCGCCGCCACGATCCCGCCAGGACAACGACAATTACCCCACCGCCCGTGGAAATCGAAGGAGAACAGGAATGGGAGGTCGATGTTATTTTGGATTAGCAGCGGAAGAGTAGAGTATCGGTTAGATTATACTGGTACGATGAACCATCATGGCAACCTTATGGCGATCTAGATAACTCCCCCGAGTTACTTAAAGACTTTCATGAACGATATCCGCAAAAGCCTAAGAGGACTTAGGCCTCAGAGGGGGACCTAATATCTATCACGGCGTGGAACGAACCGGGCGTGTTGCAGGAAGAGGGGTTAGTCAGGGATGCTATTAGGAGTCTGGAAGTTTCGATGATAGGGGATTAGTTCGGAGATAGGGGTTAGGGAATAGGAGATACGGCGGAATTAGGAGTTATGGGGCTATGGGGGATTCTATAAGGTTCTAGGCGGGGTTGGGTGGATGAGTCATTGCATGAGTATGGGGTGTATATATATGAGTTCGGCTTTCGCTTGTAGATAGTTTCTTTCTTTCCTCTTCACGCAACCTTCCTATCTCTAGGAGCTTGTAGTCTTCTCGGAATATATATTTCTACGAACTACGATAACCTGGTTCTTCGGGTTCCTGCTCGGCTTCGTTACTACTATAGTTACTGTCTCGGTTACGTTCTCGTCCTAGCCCCCGTGTCGCCTCGGTTGTAGACCTTGGCCCTTCGTCTCGATCCCTCGTTTCGCCACCGTGATACCACCGAGGATGCTGCCCCATTTACTTCTGTGACTGCCTTTGTTGCATTTCTAGAAGCATCCTTCGGGGACCCCGACCCTCGAGGAACGGCAAGAAGGGAACTCCAAAGCCTCCGCCAGGGCAAAGGAGACTTCGCTACCTACCTCACACAATTTCTACGCATCATGGGCCAACTCGATTATAACGAGGAAGCCAAGAAGGACGCCCTGGAGACTGGGCTCTCCGACGACTTGAAGGACGCGATGATTTACCAAGACACCACCACGGAAGGCTTTGATGCCTACATCAGAAGGCTCATGCAGATGGACAATAGGATCAGGGCTAGGAAGGACGCCCACAGAACTAATAGGAACCCAATGGGACAATTCGCTTCCCAACCTACTCCCCCGCACCCGTCACATACACCAGGAGGCCTCGCCCCCATGGATCTCTCAGCCCTCCAAGTACGCTCTACCACTCGCCCTCCACCAGAGGGAAGATATACGTTTGCTCATGGCCGTCGACAAACCACTGCCGCCGAAAAGAAATGGAGAATGGAGAATGGCCGCTGTGCCTACTGTGCCGCCCCCGACCATGTCTTCGCTAACTGCCCCCAAGGCAACCGCCCCCGCGGCCCCCCTCTGGCTATGAGGGGCGCTGCCCTGACTACTCCCCTCGCTGCCCAGATTGAGGCCCCTATTTCGACTTCTCCTTCTTCTTCTTCTTCTGCTACGGATGTTATTCTTTCTTCAGGCAATTCGGGTTTTCAGTAGTCCCTGGTCAGTATCATGGCCCTCGCCAGGGACCTTCAAAGGATTTTTCTTTATCTGCATTTTCCATTTCGGGGTTTTCAGTTTCGGTTATGGCAGAGGAGGAATTAAATGGAGATCACTTAGTTGTAGCTTGTAACATTGCTCACAATAAGAACTCTATTTCCACTCATGCTATGATTGATACTGGAGCCTCGGGATTTGCATTTATCGATGAATCCTTTGCGCGCCATCATCAATTACCTACGTTCTCTCTTAAAAACTTCCTCAGACGCTTGAGGTTATTGACGGGAGGCCTATAGCCTCTGGACAGATTACCTCCATATGCCGAGTTCCCCTAACTATCGGCTCTCATCATGAAGAAATTCCACTTTTTGTTACCAAGTTAGGCCAATATCCCCTAGTCCTTGGTATTCCTTGGTTGCAATATCACGATGCCACCCTTAAATTCAAAAATAATACTGTGGCCTTTGACTCGGAGTTCTGCAAAAAGAACTGCAACTCCACAATTACTACGGATGTTGTTCCCGGTATCAAACCCCCAGTCTACATGATAGGTCCCGTTCCCTTCAGTCGCCCACAAGAAACAACTACAAGTCTGCAGCATAACCCTTCACGAAATCGACAAGGCCCTTTATGACATCCCCAAGGGAGGATGGAAGCAAAGAATTCCAGCTCAGTACCACCATCGGTTAAATATGTTTGATGAAGCTCTGGCCCAAGACCTACCACCCCGCCGACCCTATGATCACAGAATTCCCCTGAAGGAGGGAAAGGAACCACCATTTGGTCCCCTCTATGGTATGTCCCGAGACGAGCTGCTCGCACTAAGGGACTATATTCGCGAAAATCTCTCTAAAGGGTTTATTCGTGCAAGCTCATCCCCCGCTGGAGCGCCGGTACTATTTGTTAAGAAGGCCGATGGATCTCTTCGTTTGTGTGTGGACTACCGGGGTTTGAATGAACTGACAGTTAAAAACCGGTATCCTTTACCCCTAATTCGGGAAACCCTGGACAGGCTCTCAAAAGCCAAATGGTATACCAAGTTGGATTTGCGACAGGGGTATAATCAGATCCGCATGGCCGAAGGCGAGGAATGGAAGACAGCGTTCAGGACCCGCTACGGCCACTTCGAATATACTGTTATACCGTTTGGCCTCACTAACGCCCCTGCCACCTTCCAACATTTTATTAACGATTGCCTTCGGGAACACTTGGACCAATTCTGCACGGCATACCTGGACGATATCCTCATATATAGTGACTCTCTCGAGGAACACGAACAACATGTCGAAATAATATTAGGATTACTGCAGAAGAATGGAATTCTGTTAAAACCGGAGAAATGCGAGTTCCATACTCAAAGTACCACATACCCCGGACTGATTATCGAACCCAATGGTATACGCATGGATCCCCATAAGGTATCAGCAGTACAGGAATGGACAACCCCTAAAACCGTTAAAGATATACAGGCCTTCCTGGGATTTGCTAATTTTTATCGGCGTTTTATTTTTGGGTTTTCAAAACTCGCTGCACCCCTTACTAAATTGACAAAGAAAGGTGTTCCCTTTTCGTGGTCCTCGGAAGCAGAAGCGGCATTTCAATTTCTGAAAGAAGCTTTTACCACTGCTCCCATTCTTATTCATTTCGACCCCGAAAAGCCAATTACAGTTGAGACAGATGCATCGGACTACGTCGCTGGCGGTATACTTTCCCAATACGACGAACAAGGGAAGCTTCATTCTGTGGCATTCTTCTCCAAGAAACATACACCCGCTGAATGCAATTACGAAATCTATGATAAGGAATTGTTGGCTATAATTAGGTGCTTCGAGGAGTGGAGACCGGAGTTGGAAGGAGCTAAGCACCCTATTGAGGTTATTTCCGACCATAAAAATCTCGAGTATTTTATGTCCACCAAGCAACTTAATAGGAGACAAGTACGGTGGGCCGAATATTTATCACGTTTCAATTTTATTATTAAATATCGACCGGGGAAGCAAAGTGGGAAACCGGATGCGTTAACCAGGAGATCAGGAGATCTCCCTGAGGAAGGGGATGAAAGATTATTACATCAGAGTCAGACGGTTCTGAAGAGAGAGAATTTGGATCCTAAGCTAAGTTTGTTGGCGGGTTCTTTGACAAATGAATCCGCTGAAAAGAATGCCACCCTGGAAAAACTGTTTGATGAAGGATATGTAGCTGACCCATTTCCGCAAAGAATTTTGGACCTACGGCAGACGGACATTAAGCATTGTAAGGAAATATTCTTGGCAGAATGTACCGAAGTGGACGGTCGCCTTACCTATCGCGAAAAAATCTACGTTCCCGACTATGCACTATTGAAATTGGAAATTCTGAAGCAGTACCACGACGCTCCCTCAGCAGGACATCCCGGCAGAGAAAAAACCTTCGAATTAATTAGTAGGGACTACTATTGGCCGAATATGCGGGAATATATCAATCAATATATTCGAATGCAACAACAAGCCAACGACACATGGGAAAATAGGAGTACTCCGACCACTACCTATTCCGGCACAACCCTGGAAGGAGGTTTCGATGGACTTTGTTACAGGACTGCCAGAAAGCGAAGGATATGATGCCATACTAGTCGTCGTGGATCGGTTAACTAAAATGCGCCACCTATTACCTTGCAATACCACCGTTAACTCGGAGGACCTGGCCGAACTATATTTACGGCATGTATGGAAGCTACACGGTCTACCTACACATATTACCTCCGATCGAGGGACTCAATTCACCGCCAAGTTCTGGAAGTCGCTTTGCAGTCAACTTAAGATCGAGGCACGAATGTCGACGGCATTTCACCCAGAAACGGATGGCCAAACAGAAAGACTGAACGCAGTGATGGAACAATATCTTCGGGGATATGTGTCCTATCAGCAAGATGATTGGGTTAGATGGTTACCAATGGCAGAGTTTGCGGCAAACAACCAAGTATCTGCGTCAACCAAGGCCACTCCTTTCTTTGCCAACTATGGCTATCATCCTCGATTTACAATGGACTTAAGGAAGCCGGAGAAGATTCCACCGAGCCTCGACGCCCACGACTTCGCAGCCAAAATGGAGGAGTTACATGACCATTTACGAGCTCAGCTAAAGACAGCCCAGGATCAACAAGAGAAATCGGTGAACGCCAAACGCATTCCTGCCCCACGGTACGAGGTTGGAGATATGGTGTTCGTCTCAGCAAAAAATATCCGCACGGCACGAAAATCGAGGAAGCTCGATTGGAAAAGACTTGGACCGTTCCCTATCCAGGAAGTTATCTCCCCCTATGCGTATCGTTTAAATCTCCCTTGTGCTATGAAGATGCACCCTGTGTTCCACGTCTCGTTACTCGACCTCGCCGCTGTCGATCCCGTACCAGGCCAAAAACCTCCACCGCCACCGCCAGTTGTTGTGGAACAAGAAGAGGAATACGAAGTGGAGGAGATTTTAGATTCAAGGTATCATGGGAGGCAGGGACTTCAGTACTTTATACCGACCCCACATGGGAACCCGCTGAATACTGCAAGGAGACCGCTGCCGTCGAGGCCTTTCATATACGCTACCCGAGTAAACCAGGGCCGGCAGAGGTCAAAGCTTGCAGGAGCTCGCGCTTGAGGGGGGGGGCTACTTTCATGGATGTATCAGGGTTGGAGAAATGGAAGGATTGGCAGGGCTGGGATTATTGTGCGCTCGGAGGTGTGGGTGAGTCAGATTAAGTTCTATGGGTTTCTGTTACGCGAGGGTATGAGTCATGAGTGGAGTTACGCGGAGTTATGAGTCGGACTTGGCGACGAAGTGCGGGGTATATAATGGAGGCAACGGAGCCTACTTCTGTATTTTCTTTCTTTCTTCTTTCCTTACGCAACGTCTTCTGTATCTACTCTCTCAATATACATTATAGTCTCTACTTCCTACTAGTGACTATCGCTGTTTAAATTCTCCTTTATACTTCCCGCTCGGAAGTATCGCTGTTATCTTTCTGCACCCTGCGGGACGAGGCCTCGTTACCACGCCCTCTTGAGATTACCGATGCCGATCTGTACTGCTCCCCCGAGAAATGCGAATTCCAAGTTAAGGAAGTGAAATACTTGGGCATGATCGTTACCACCGAAGGCCTTAAGCTCGATCCCAAGAAAATTGAGACTATTGTTAAGTGGGCCCGTCCTCTAAATGTGAGAGATATACAGGTGTTCAATGGTTGGGCGAATTTCCATCGACGCTTTATTAAGAACTATTCGGGAATTGTGCGCCCTCTTACTATGCTCACGAAAGGAAATGTACCATTTGTATGGTCATCGGGTTGCGAATCGGCGTTCGAAGGATTGAAAACGGCCTTTACTACCGCCCCGATTCTTCGTCATTTTGATTTCGATCGCAAGGCCATTGTGGAATCAGATGCTTCCGACTATGTTGCGGGTGGAACACTCTCCCAATACAGTGATGAGAATGTCCTTCATCCTGTTGCTTTCTTTTCCGGAACTCACTCTCCCGCCGAATGCAATTACGAGATCTATGATAAGGAGCTGTTGGCTATTATTAAGTGTTTCGAAGAATGGAGAGCTGAGTTGATGGGTGTCGCCAAGCCGATCGAAGTTCTGAGTGATCATCGGAACTTGGAGTATTTTATGACCAAGAGGGATTTAAATCGTCGACAGGCACGGTGGTCAGAGTTTCTTTCTCGGTTTAATTATGTGATTAAATATCGGCCCGGGAAGCAAGGAGGAAAGCCAGATGCATTGACTAGGAGATCAGGAGATCTGCCTAAAGAGGGGGATGAACGCCTGACGCAGCAAAGTCAGACAGTGTTGAAGTCCCATAATTTGGGTTTGTTGGCAGCCATTCCGGCTGTCCGAGGACAGTCACCCCTAGAAAAACTCTTTGAACAGGCATATATCACTGACCAATTTCCGAACAAGATCCTAGGACTGCTCCGAAATGGCGTTAAGCACTCCAGAGAAATCATCCTGGCAGAATGTTCGACCAGGAAAGGCCTCCTGACTTATCGCGGCAAGCTCTTCGTTCCGGATGATACGACTTTACATCTGCACTTGCTTCAACAATATCACGATGCCCCCTCTGCGGGCCACCCCGGAAAGGCTAAAACCTTTCAGCTTCTGGCTCGTTCATATTACTGGCCTGGGATGCGCAGCACAGTCGATCGCTATGTTAGGAATTGTCACATTTGCAGTCGGAGTAAAACGTTCCGTCATGCTCCCTATGGAGTTCTTCGCCCGTTACCGATTCCTCAAAGACCTTGGACACATATTTCTATGGACTTTGTTACAGGACTACTGGAAAGCAAGGGAAGAGATGCAATCCTCGTGGTAGTCGACCGGCTGTCGAAGATGAGACACTATATTGCCTGTAATACTACTACCAGATCGGAAGACCTCGCACGTTTATTTATTAGTAACGTTTGGAAACTTCATGGTCTTCCTACCAGTATTGTCTCCGATCGTAGTACTCAGTTTACGTCTCGGTTCTGGAAGTCTCTCTGCAAATTGTTGAAGATTAATATTGCCATGTCCTCTGCCTTTCACCCCGAAACTGACGGCCAAACGGAACGAATTAATGCCGTGATGGAACAGTATCTAAGGAGCTATGTGTCCTATCAACAGGATGACTGGGTGGACTGGTTACCGCTTGCCGAATTTGCCTCTAATAATCATTACTCGGAGACGACTCAGATCTCTCCTTTTATGGCTAATTATGGGTTCGATCCACGCTTTACGGAGGACCTAGCGCTACCTCCGCTCACTGATCGCCCTCAAGATACCAATGCCCTTGTTCAAAAGATGGCCGAGATTCATGATCAGTTGCAAGCCGAGATCCGTTATGCCCAGGACCGCCAGGAGACTAATGCTAATGCCACTGCGGCTCTGCGTTGGTGATGAAGTATGGCTGAATGCCAGGAATATTCAGACCACTAGGCCCTCCCGAAAGCTTGACTGGAAACGTCTAGGTAGATTTAGGATCAAGTCTGTTATTAGTCCCTATGCCTACGAGCTCGACCTCCCCTCGACGATGAAGATACATCCTGTTTTTCACGTCTCGAAGTTGGAACCATGTGCCACGGATCCTTTACCAGGACATGTTCCTCCCCCAGCACCTCCGGTAATTGTTGATGGTGATGAAGAATGGGAAGTCGATGAACTGCTGGACTCCCGCTTCCGTTATTCATGTCTGCAGTATTTGGTTAAGTGGAAGGGTTATGATGCACCTACCTGGGAGTATGCTGAAAACCTCACTAATGTTCCTCGCCTTCTGTCTCGTTTTCATACGGTGTACCCCACTAAGCCAGGACCTGACTGAGTTCTCGCGGAGCTCGAACCTAAAGAGAGGGCAACTATCACGGCTCTGCCTCCTGCACCTCGCCTTCCGCCAAGGCGCCTTCGGAACAGGGTTGTTGGATAAGGATCGGTCGATGTCGGAAGTAAGGGACTGGATTAGGAAGGAGTTCAGGTAATGGAATGTAAGCGCTAGAGAGGATTGGGAAGTGGTATGATAGAAGCGGGGGTTTCAGGAATAGTAGGGTCGAAGTGAATGCTTGGGAGGTTCTATGGGATTCTATGGTATGAGTTATCGCGTAAGAAAATACTTGTATATATAGGGCTCGTTCTTTCCTATGTTTCTGCTCTCTAAAGAACGCTCTTCTTTCTGTTAGTAATACGACACTTTGGCTTCGCCCTTCTGTTCCTGCCTCATCCCTGAACCTGAACCTAACCTGAACCTGTCTCCTGAGCCGACCCCGCCTTGTCTTGTCCTGAACCAACCCTCTTCGCCCCTGACCCGACCTGCCTGCTAGACTGCATTACTGTCCCGATCCATCTCTTGCTCGTCCGCTTAGCCTCGGTAGACATTTCATTGCTGCTGATTCCCGCTTCCAATTCAAAAACATCTTTGTTGCTTTAATAATTGGTAAATAGAGGTAAAAAATTTGAAGATTTGGCTGCGGGGCTGTTGTATCTTCTGCGGGGTCAAAACGGCTAATTATAACTATTTACTTGTTGCTTTTGCCGATGCACTAGGGGTTTGAGACTGAAGGATGGGGCTGGGATTACAGTATGCCGAGTGCGAGATGAGTCAGACTAAGTTCTATGGGTTTCTGTTACGCATGAATGAGTCACAGATGCGAGTGTATGAGTCAGGATTTATGGATATATAAGGGAGGCAATAGCTCCGTCTTCTGTACTTTCTTTTTCTTCCTTTCTTCTTCACGCAACGTCTTCTGTATCTATCTAGCAATATACTTTATAGTCTCTAGTTGGCTAGTGACTATCGCCGTCTTTCTGTCTATCTTACATATATACTTTCCCCTTCTTGGGAAGTATCGCTGTTACTACCCCGCACCCTGCGGAACGAAGCTACTCCCCTGACACCCCCTTGAGAAAGTGTTACCCTACCTTGTATAACTCAAAACTGCTTTTTTCCACCCTGGCCCTCTGCTTAGTCATCCTCCAACACAACTACCAACCGGTCTCAATATATGTCTTAGTATATGTTTCAGTATTTTTGAGACACGCTGTATTGTAATACTATATAGACGAGGGGGGAAGTATATAAGAGGGGATAAGAAGCAGCGATAGTCAACTAGTGGAGGAGAGACTATATAAAATATATTGATTGATAAATACAGAAGACATTGCGTAAAGAGAAAAGAGAAAGGAAGAAAGTACAGAAGTAGGCGCCGTTACCTCCTATGTATATATCCGCCATTCTGTCGCCAAACCTGACTCATACCCTTGCGTAACTCCAACTGTGACTCATTCCTTCGCATAACAGAAACCCATGGAACATATTCTGACTTACCCCCGCATCCTAGTACATAGTAATCCCAGCCCTGCCAATCCTTCCAATCTCCTGAACCTAGTGTATCCATGAAAGGGAGCTATCGGGAATGCTCATACTGATGTGGTGTATGCCTCAAAGTCATTCATGAGAATGACAAACATATGGAATAGCCGGACACCATAAAATCTGGCTGGAACGTCAGAGTTGCTTAAGGAGAATCTTCGTGATATGATAGTTTTTGATCAGGACGATATCGCCGAAACATACCAACCTTGAAAATAGATACGAGAAAAAAAGGGTATTGTGCTGGAGGTAATACTAGTGGATGGTCTTAAGGAAGATAATGATGCTCTCGCTGTAGCTCTGGCAGCATTCCGGAATTCTAGAAGGGGAACCAAAGTGACTCCAGGGGCATCCCAGAGGACTAACTATGGGGATAGTTTTGATCCAGATGTTGTTGGCACCCAGTTGCGGGAAGTTCACGTCGATGTCTACGGAGAGACTGAGGAGAAAGAACAGGAACACCCGGTTGACCCAGAGCAGGATCTTGAGCGAAATGAATGAAGCAAACAAGTCCCTACGAGATATTGCAATAGCTCCCTGAGTATTCGGAAGATGTTATTATTCTTATTGAGATTATGTCTATTGGGATGATTCTTATTGGGATTATTTCTATTGGGATTATTTCTATTGGGTTTCCATCGAGATTATTTTTATTGGGATTAATTTTATTGTTATTATTTTTATTGTGATTATTTTTATTGTGATTATTTTTATTGTGATTATTTTTATTGGGATTATTTTTATTGTAAAATTATTTCTTGTTTAGTGGTGGACATGGATGTATTATCAATAGCGGAATTTAACCACCAATAGTGTTACGGAGCAACACGGAGACAACAGGCGAGAGGGCCGAGGTACACAACCGAGGCGGGAACGAGGACGGGGACGAGAGTAGACGACGCGGGGGTCTAACCGAGGAGCAGAGTTGTGGGGCAGAGAGTCCAAATGGCTTCTCTGATAAAGACGTGAAGACGGAGATACCAGTAGACGATACGCACTACGGTCATAGATCAGGGACGGGACGAAGCGAGGCGAAGCGAGACGAGGACGAGACGAAGTACTATGAGGGTAACGAAGCGAGACAAAACGAAGACGAGAACGAGGCTATGGGCGAGGACGAGACGAGGTACTATGGAAGACCCAAGGGGGTCTTGGCGAAGACTATAGATATGACGTAGTATATTCAGAACTAAGGACACAAGACGAGACGAAACTAAACCGTAGGGTTGACAACAGGAAGAACACGTAAGAAAAGAAAGAGAAAGAAAGGAACAAAGGAAAGGTCCGTAGCAACGTATATATATACCCCTCCTGATCCCTGTACAATCATGACTCATAACATCGTGTAACGGAAACCCATAGAAACTCCAAGAAACCAAAAGAAAACCTCGCAACCGAAAAACCCATTCCCAAATATCCTCCCCTTCCGTGAAGACCGTGGTACGCCGTGATAAATAGCTATTAAAGGTATCATGAGTGATATGAGAGCGAAATGAGAGCTCTATCAATTCAGAGTGAAGAGTGAGAGTGTCAGGCAGCTCCAGGTCATATAGGCACCTTCAAGTGAAGCCAGGGAGATGTATGTATCCTTCAGGAATATCTATGACCACGCTAGGCGGGATCAGGAAATGGTATTGACGCCAGGAGAGAGTAATTCACACCAGGAGAGGTATGATGTGATAAGTATGCCCAGGTGCGCCATTAAATTATTGGGAACCTCCAAAGATTGAGTTTGTTTACTGCGCCCTGAGCGTTCTGGGTGCCGTGAACGTCTGAGAAGGCCATTCAGGTTTGCTAATGTAGTAAAATCTCCTCCTCCCCCAGTATCAATATGTGATGGGGTAAGTGAAATACAACATGACAAATGACAATAATGACGCAGAAAGACTCAAGGAGCACAGTCAGGAGCAGCGAGGACACCGGGCGGTCACAAAAACAGGCACTATCCAGGGCAAAGGCAAGGACAGGAGCAAAAGCGATGCAGGGGAGAACAGAGAAAGTGAAGACCAGGTAAGAACTCAGGCCAGAATAAGTAGAAATCATAAGGTCACCTTCTGTGAAGACAAGTTTGGAGGCGAGAGGCTATAGCTATGAAGAGGAATATATTTCTACGTACTATGATGACAGGAAGACGAGACAGAGAAGAAACAAAGAAAAAACTAAGGAAAACATCTACGTCTGCTATTTAACACTCTCCTTTGCCAGTCCAGTATAACTCATACGTTAGCTTATAGAAACCCATAGAAACCAGCTGTAACCATACCTTGGATTCCTCAGATTCTTCACCATTCCTCCAAATCCTATTACCAATCCTTCCTGCAACCAAACCTCATGGAACCTACTGATGCAATTCTCACCTTATCTCAGCCCCTCTTTGCTTAACCTTACTCCATTAACTATATCCATACTGCAACTACCATTGAGCTATTAGGGCCAATAACAAAATGCCAGGACACAATTGTTGTTTATCAATATCGACATCTTTTTTTGTCTTTTGGCTAAAGTTTTTATTATGTCGTCTTAAAGTTGGCTCGGACACTCTATTTATTTTTGCTGATTGCAGGACAACTGGTTTCAGGAAATTAGAGTTATTCAGGTATCTCGTAAGATCTATATGATAGTGACTCAAAGCTAAAACAAACTGTTCATATTTAGAGTATTTATAATTATTTGTCTCGGCATCTTGGCATCGGTCCCAAAGGTTCGGTCGTCGAATCGCTGATGTAACCAATGAAGGAATATTAAGTGAAGGGGTGATACGACAAGGTGAAGATATCGTTATTAGGTTTTATGGGATTCTATGGCATGATGGATTTGTAATATAACTAGAAGAAGATGATGGAGAGGAATATGAGGTGTGGTTGCGATTAATCTCTATCGGTTTCTATGGACGAAGGTATGAGTCATAGCGGACTGGCGGAGGGGAGTGTTAAATAGGGCGGAAAGATTTTTCCTTTGGTTCTTTCTTTCTTTTCTCTCTGTCTCATCTTCTTGTTATCTCGGTATATAGAAATATACTCCTATCTAAAGAACTATAGTTTTACGCCTCCAAACTCATCAGCAAACTCAACTTCTGACTGGAGTCTCCCAACACTCTCCCGGGTCTCCTGAGAATCTCCTGAGACTCCTGAATATTTTTGAGGTCTCCTGAGGTTCAGGAGACATCAGGAGGCAAATGAAGTCTTGCTTATGCTTGCCTTCGCAGAAGGCAACCTCATAGTCTCCATCGTACTTCCGCTTTTATTTTTTTTTTGCTTTTCCCATGCCTCGTCTCGCCCCTTCGCTCTTGTTTTGCTCCTCGTTGTTCGCGCATAAGACATCCCGTTCTTCTTCCTCCCTCGCTGTCCTCCACTTGGCTTCCTCGCCTCATCATCATTGTCATCTGTTATGTTGCACCTAGCTACTCCATCACATTATTACCGATAATTAGTAGCTGACTCGCCCTTGATTCCGTTGTGAAATGTATTGATAAGCAAGTGGTCATACGAGAAATCTTTTGTGTACAAAACACGTGAATAGTACATAGTACTTTCAAACCGCCAATAGTTCTCTAAACTTTTATGATTTTATTAAATCGCTATGACCCTTTTTATTATACATATTTTTTTTAGTCAAAAACTTGCCACATCCGCCACAATATCCCTGTTCGTCGTTCAACTCATTTCGTCGTTGCTCTAAAACCGACTGTAGTTGGCGGCTAATAGTGGTCAGACTAAGACCAGGTGAGACTGGCAGCAGTAGCTAGGGCTTCCTAACAGGCAATAGCTGAGCCTCATTCACTGTGAAGGCCCAGAGGGGGTAATGACTAAAACCCTTCCAGTCTCAGATACATATCACTATTATTACACCGTTACCGCTAAATACCTTCCGATAATCATACTTTCCTTCAGGTAGACACTGGCAGGACTTTTATCGCAGACCCAGCACTGGCGCACCTACAGGCTAATGTGGCGAGATAGAACTAACCTGTGAGCTGTGTTTCGTATCTTTTTACACTACTGATTATCTAACTACTTTCTCTACCAAGCTACATCTCCTATCGCCAGTCTTACTCTCACCATCCAGCTAAACGTCCCCGTTTTGGGCCATCCGCGGGTGCATTCTCCCCTGGCTTCCATACGGACGAAGAGCGTCGTGGTCTTATCTCATCCAACGAGGCTGAAGACACTTTCTCCAATAATGGAGACGCAGTCATTGAGATGGATCTACTTCCCCCGAGATGGGCCGACGTTTCCGACGAGGTTAATGAGATTTTGGTGGATATAGCTCGCAAATCCGCTAAATTGGATAAACTCCACCAAAAGCACGTTCTGCCCGGATTTGATGACAATCGATCAGCAGAAGAGGGGGAAATTGAGAGACTAACAACGGAAATCACGGGCGCATTTCACCAGTGCCAAAAGAAAATACGCAAGGTACAAGCAATGGTGAATGGCGGGTCAAGAGCAGAAGGAGCCATGAGCAAGAATATTCAGATAAATTTAGCGACTAAGGTTCAAGAAGCTAGTACATCATTTAGAAAGAAACAATCGGCTTATCTCAAAAGTATGTGCCCTACTACGTGAGCGCTATGAATGCTTGAGTAGAGGAGGTATTTGCTGACTTTGAGTGTTGAGAACTCCGTGGTCTCTCCGGAATGACAACCCCACTTGATCGCGCCGGTTCACCATCTCAATTTAACCAAGATTCAGATCCTTCTGCAGATATCTCATTTTCGCAATCGGCCCTGCAGCAGTCAGCCACGCTGACTTCGAACGATGCCGCTATCATGCAGAGAGAGCGAGAAATCACCGACATAGCGAAAGGGATTATAGAGCTTGCCGATATATTTAAAGAACTGCAGACCATGGTGATAGATCAGGGAACACTTCTTGATAGGATCGACTACAACGTTGAACGAATGAGCGTGCATATCAAAGCAGCGGATAAAGAAATGACAGTGGTTTGTTTCCTGCCTGCACTTGATGTAATGAGAGATCTGTAGCTCATGTTTGCACAATAGGCCTCTGGATATCAGCGTAGAACAACTAAGCGGAAGGCGATACTACTTCTACTGCTCTTAGTAGCAGGGATGATTATTCTTCTTGTCATCAAGCCGAAAAAGCATGCACCTCTACCTCCGCCTGACCCAAACACGCCTCGTCCACCTCCAATCCCCATAAAAGATGATCCCCCTGTATACCGTCGATTCGTTCCTGCGCTAGAGGATAACCTAGCGAAGACGAAAGGTAGACGACGAGTTCGAGAAAGTGCAATGGCTGCAGTGGGATTTGGGCGCAACTGGGATGGTCTTGACTATCTTTGAGAATAGGTCATACGTTGTATCTGCTCAAAACACCTTGGCGGCTTTTGTAAACTATGTGGTCTCTTTCATCCTTCCCATGCTTTTTACCTCCATTTTTCATTCTTGGTCTTGATTGAACTCAAATATTCAAGCGTCGTGAAAGACGGAGCTACTAATTCTCGTTCACCTCTCCACTTATATCGCAACAAGTGAAGAGGGTCGGAGGGTGTGAAAATCAATAAATGTCCCTAAAATCTCTACGGCCTCGCTCCAAGAGGGAAAATGCCCTGCCGAATAGGTTGATCAAGTTGCATAAGTGAAGAAAATCAAACAGCACAGTTTTCGTGGAGGCCCCACCCTTGGCAGTTTAGTTGGTCGAGTGAGAGTTGATGATTAAGATTGGGCAATTATTACAAAGCGGGACACAGCTAGAGGCCCCTAGAAGCCTGGAACGTAATGCGGGTAACAAATCCAGAGGGTCCTTAACCAATTTGCCTTGATTTTCTACAGGTGCTCCCCTCCATTTTCTACCATTATCTACTGTTTCCCTCTAAACATTTTTAGTGGGTCCCGCCCCGGTCCAGTACTTTTCCTTCCGGACTTCCCTGCTTTTTTCATCCTGGCTTTTCTAATCTTATTGTCACTACTCTT
Source organism: Morchella sp. 2018-W45 (assembly GCA_024713785.1). Lineage (NCBI taxonomy): Eukaryota > Fungi > Ascomycota > Pezizomycetes > Pezizales > Morchellaceae > Morchella > Morchella sp. 2018-W45. The sequence continues at coordinate 753,730 of JAMGYZ010000025.1, forward strand.
CCTGATACCAACAAACCTCCCTCTACTAGTGGAATCTAAAGATCCAGGAGAGAGAGCGGCCCTTCCAGCTGTTGGAAGCAGGTAGTCAGGGACGTGCTTCAGGTGTGGCTGCACCCTTGCAGCTCTCAGCTCGCCATCGTGTCTCAAGTGGATTAAGTCTTCTGGATTTTCCTCGAAATGACGTTTCAGTTTCTCACTAGCCAAAAGCTCTTGTCGAATCTCTCTAGTGCGAGCCTCGCGGATGGCAATGCGGGTCACAGCGCGGAGTGCATCGTCCATACGATATTTGAATGCATCAACTTGCTTCATATCGAAGTGATAAGGTTTTACCTCTTTCCCACGCTTTTTTTGGTGTCTGCAAATCTTTGCAAGTATTTTCTCGTCATTCGCACACGTTGGAAAGCTGGTGGGTTTATGTTTCCGGAAAAGTTCGGTGGGGATGACGAATGAAAGCGCCATACCAGTCTTTCCAGCTCGCGCGGTGCGGCCAATACGGTGGGTGTATGATTTAGAAGTAGTCGGAAGATCGAAATTAAGGACACAAGCAACGTTTTGAAAATCGATACCGCGCGAAACACCATATTCTTTATCCCGACGAACCTTTTTTCGTTTTTTCTTGAGCGAGATTTTGGATACTGCTGCTTCCACCACCTTCAATTCATCCAAACCAGAATTAAAGGCCTTAGCGTTTTTGTGTAAATTTGTCGTCACATTTTCACCTGCTTCTCCCCTCTCGTCTTGCTCGTCCTCTTCTCCTAAGATTTCGCTCTCATCCGACGCGATGATTATTTCGTAAACATTCTTGTTGAATTGGTCCACGATATGAAGACGAGAGTTGACGGGAAGTTCTGAGTTGAGGACGCAGCTCCGTATCCCAAACTGTTCTAAGAACAGCTTAAGACGATAGCACCGATCTATATCACCAACAAATATGATGCACTTCCCCTTTATAAGTTTAAGCTTGAAGATCACGTAAGCCAGCAAAAACTTTTCATCTTCTCCACACCTAGTTCCATGATTAGCTTACCGATACTTGGCTAGGGATTGGCATTGAAGGCTATGGGACGTACTTGACCACAAATTGACTCACGCCCCCCCCATCCTGTTCCTCATTCTCCTCCAACCGTAGTATTGCTGGATTCCGGCAAAAAAGCGCTTTCAGTGTCTCAACCTCCGCAGTTAATGTAGCACTCATGAGAAATGTTTGAAGTCCCTTTGGTAGCGCTTTCGCCACGGCTTGTAAATCATCTTCATATCCGTACGATAACACTAAATCAGCCTCGTCAATTACAAGGTGAGTAACGTTTGATGTAAGGACCTGGGCGGAATGATTGCTGTATAAGAGAGCGCGGGAAGGGGTAGCGATTACTATATCCGGTTTTTCGGCAAGTAGAGACCTGAAATGCAGGGTAGGTATGTTAGCGCTGCCTCCGTACAGTCATTATAACAGTTTTGGAACTGAACAACAAACTGCTCAAGGAGGATTCTTACTGCTGGACCTGTTCCGAGACATTCTGGGCTATATTCACAGCTCGGATTGCTCTCGCGCAGTACGCTGAAAGCTTTTCGGTGGTGCTGTGGACCTGTTCCGCAAGTTCCCTTGTCGGGACTAGAACCAAGGCGCTTGTGAACCTTTCGTCTGGAGAACTCTATGACCCCATAGGTGTAAGGTTAGCCGGATATAGACCTAGTTTTACAGTTCGAACATGAAGTACTTCTTTCCGTTTAAGTATTGCCTGAAGTATTGGTAACAAATACGCTGCTGTCTTCCCAGAACCGGTTTTTGCTCTAGCTATACATCAGCTATTGTCAGCCTTCACTTGTAGTTGAGAATGTTATTGATAGATTCAAGAGATGAATACCTAAGATATCCTTTCCTTCCAGGGCCAGAGGAATTGCTTTGGCCTGGACCAAAGTAGGGTGCGCAAAGTTCAACTTTGCGATACCTTGTAATAATCTTGCATCTAGATCTAGAGTGGAGAAGGAGGAATTTGGGTCGACGATTGTCTCATCAGCTACAGCTGTGTTTCTGTCTTGATCATATTTCCGCTTCATTGTTAAATTGTGGTGAGTAGAGAGAGTAGTACTGTTGAACAAACAAATTTTTCCGAGTCTTTTCACAGAACATAGGTTACCCGGCCTTGGAACCATTATCACCCTAGGTTTACATGTAGGTTGATACTACACGTACGATCCGCCACAAGACCACCAAAATTTGCAACGCATTATATACCCAGTTACAGGTCATAATAGCAATTTCTCTCTTTAGAAAAACAAAGTAGTTCATTATAGATGTTATATTTTAAGTTGTTCTTTTTAGGATCTTTAGCGCCACCCTAACCCTTTCTTGCCTATTCCTTAGACGGTCAGTCAGCATTGAAATATAAAACTAACCATACCCGATATCTATTCTATGTTGAACGCCGCTCATGTTTATCCTGACATTGAGGCTGTGAATGTCCCAGCATGTAGAGCACTGGGTTACATTTAGTGCGTTCGGCACAGCACAAGTGCACAGGTACGGTTAGTTTTATATTTAAATTTGGACTGACCGTCTAAGGGGTACAAGGAGCAACCCTAGACTGCCGCAAAATCTGAGAAAACCAAGGGTCGTGATGCATGAGACATACAGTAGTATGTCTGACAGCTATGAGTTTTCAACCACAGCCGTGATGAGTATGGATAGGTATTTAGGAAAGGTAGTAACAGTTGCGGCCGTAATAGAGTCATCCCCCATGATGGCCGTGACAGATCCAAACCAAATCATGGTTGTTCAAACCCAGACATCCCTTTCAGCCTGTAACTCGGCAGTCAATGAGAGAAAGAGACCCGGTCCCAAATCTAAACCAGTTGAAGCCCGGGTTCCTCGTGGTATTGTGAAGCCACTTCAGCGTGTTCAAAGGTCATACACGAGAACGAAAGATACAAGTTTTGACCTTTTTGATTCACTACTGTGTACCCTGTCTTGATGGATTTACTGGGGAGCCAAGTACACGCCCAGTAAATCACAAAGAGGTGAATAAGGTGTTTTTGATCCCTACTAGTACAATCAGCAGCTGGTGGAATCAACGCGGCCAGATCGTTCAAGCACCTGTTGGTAGTCGATTGCAACGTCAAAGTTATTTGTGTAAATGGCCAAACTAGAATTGGGGTTATTTTCAGCATTCACGGTACACAAAGAGGAGGGAAAAACAGTTCGTTTTTGCTGGTTTTTCAGTACATGCCGTCGGTTATTTCTAGAGTGTTATTAACAGCTTGACGCGGCGTCGTTGTTTTGTTTTTCAGTTGGCTGGTTTCATGATTTCTTGATTCCGCATCGAATCTCTCTTCGGTTTACAACAAATAAAGCTCAACATATTCCCAGAGATTATTTACAACTTATTGTATATTGGCTACATTTCAATCGGCGAAATTCACAACCTCGATTTTATATGGAAACTGTATTGATAAGAGATGTTGGTTGTTATATGTTGAGCAATATTTGCAACCTGGATGAAACTATTTTACCTTTTCAATATCTTGATGGATGCTCTTATAGCTTCAAAGAATTAAAAACAATATGGGCAAAATCAAGTCGCAGCGGTTCGGATAAACGACAAGCTACATTAATTTTGTGTATTTTTGCAGATGGTGTCGCACAAATACGACGATTCATCATCTTTTACGGGAAAGGTAGTGACAGAATGAATGCAGAACGACGTCTTTATAATGATCGTCCAATTGTTAAATTCAATCCTACAGCATATAATAATCTCGTGGAAGGGGATGGAGGAAGATTGTATGTTACCCTCCCCTTGTGCGTCTAAGCTGTTGTTTCCAAAGGGCTTACTTACAAGGCGAGGGGGCGATTCGTGAAGTACAAATGCCGGCGGTGATGGTGGTGGTGGTGGTGGAGAGGACTCGTAGGCTCTAGTCCCTGGTATCTCTTGCTACTAGCTACGTATACAGCATAGGGAATACTCAACCTATGTGTTGGGTGTAATCATCTCTTACTAGCTAGCACGTTACCTGAGGGGTGAACCTCGAGCCATTAGGGTTGGACTGGCAATGGGACGTGTGGAGTATCTACGAGTCAGGAGGGAGCGAGGAGGACAGCGTGCCCGAAGGCAGAAGGAGCAGCAAGAAGGCAACGAGAAAGCAGCGATTTATTATTGAATATAGAAGAGCCTAACTCTACCTCCTAAGGGAGAGTGGCAGGGCTTAGGCGACGGAGGTGAGAGAGAGAGATCTCTAGTAGAGGTTGAAGTATGTATTGAAGTAATTACTAGAGTTCAGGTGAGAAAGCGTTGCGTAGAGAAGAAAGAAAGACAGCATGGTGTGTCTGCGGCCCTTTATAGTCCTCCCTACTTGACGATCGACTCCCTTCCTTCGATGAAGAGAAGAAAGGAAACAGCGAAAGATACAGGTAACAGCGATCCTCGGGAGCTCTAATGGCCAATCCGAGGATGTACAGCAAAGAAAAAGAAAGAAGAAGAAAAACAGAGAATAACTATACAAGAGTCTTCGGGACGCAAGTGGTTAAACCGAAGACAAAGGTCCAATAAACTATCAGCAACGTCCATCTGGAGAGTAGCATGGTGTACCAGCAGCCCAGCCTAGACGCACCTCAAGTCCAAAGGGGAAGAGAGAAGCGAAGTAAGGAGACATCGAAAGAACATACATCGGAGTTGCCCCCTAAACAAGTACCCACAAGCGAGTACTGTCGGGGGGAGAACAGAATAAGGAAATATAAAAACATTAACATCGAACAAAGGAAACACCGCACCGAAACACCGCACCGATCAATATACTATTCCCCGATCTCTAGGTGAGACCGCCTAACAAGCCTGTCAACGTCCCTGCCAGCGTGCTGACCCTCCATGTTCCCTTCGTGTTGTCGGGAGACTCGTGATCTGCCAAGGCTACATGAGTCCATGATATCAACTATTTTATAAAACCCCTTGTCAAGGCTAGTAACCTTGTTTATATATGTATCTTTAAACCCGGAAGGAACTGACTCTTCTTTTGTTTTTATACTCAAGCTTCCCATAAAGCTCCTAAAATCAATTGGGTAATATAGGTCATACAAGGAATAGAATATGACCAGTTGTCCCACAAAATGCATCCCTCCCCCAACGCGGTGGCGAGATGCTGCGTTAGAAAACTATTATTAGTGGCGTTGTCTGTAGTCAGTCCTAGGAGGCGGTCCTTTAAATTATACTGATTAAGAATTTTGAGGATTGCCATAACCAAGTTTCTGCCATCATGATTTCCGTGGATTTGTTCAAAAACCAATTAAGACCTCCTGCAACTCCCAATTTTCATCAATCCAGTACACAAGAACTCCCAGGAACGATAGTTTATTCGTTGATGTCCAAGTATCTACTACGATCAAGACTTTGACATTGGGGCGTGCTCTATCTCCAATTTGTTTTGTTACATCCTCATATGATTTGAGTAAAAGCTTCGCAAGTTTTTGTGATGATGGAATTTTGATATCTGGTCTAAGCATTAAGTAGGGCTTGCGAAAATCGGCATTAGTGGCGTTGAAAGGTAGATTGACAGTTATACACCCCTGGAGAAATTTTTACTCTCATTCTTCCTAGGTAAATCTCATGGGTATATGATTCCAATCTTTTACCCTCGATTCCAATGCGGTCTAGAAAAATAAGTTTATTACTATTGCAAGAGATATTATGCTTGAATTAAATACCTTTGTCCCCTTTACAAAAAGCTCATCAATTTTCTGATCCCTATTAGACTCCTTCTCCCCTGTTGTCTTCTGTTTTGACTTGCACTTCACGTTATTTGAATGGTGACCCATACTATTGGTCCCAATGGCCGCCGGATCTGTCATTACTATATGATATAATGTACACTGAATTCCGAGATACCCAGTAGAAAATTTAGGGCCCTCACTAGTTGCTCATGCACATTGGACAAAATGAGACAAGTGAGGTGAGCCCTTTTGGGTCGAATTCCAATATATTGTTTTCCCTGGATAATTTTCCATAAACGCCTCACAACTAGTGGTACTCTCGTACCAAGATACCCAGGCATCATTGTTTTCACAGTTGTATATGCAATTGCCATTTACAATATTGAATTGTGATGCTCTGATGGGAGTTTCGGTATTGTTGGGGTTATCAGACCCACTGGCATTACTACTATTAGTAGTAGTAGTTTCAGGCATTCCCGTGTCGATAGATGTAGGTGGTGGAATATATGTGCGGGTTTTAGAAGATCTTCTTCTCCTATTCTGGAGGAGAGAGGGTGTAGTTGTAGGAGTTCAGTTCGCAGCATCCTGAGAGCTTTCAGCGACTGAATCGCGGAGGAACATAATTTGAATTTCGAGTTGGAACGTGATGATAATATTAGACAAAACTGTGCCAACAGTACTACTTATAAAACTCATGGATGTTTATTATATTAAGCTCTTTTTTGTTGCTATAATACGGTTCCAAGTTATGATTTCTTGACTATGTTACCTATCCCAGAGTATCACACTACCTGCACGATGAGTAGAATTCTAACGTGAGTACTGGCTGACTCTAATGCATAAAGCTGATTTCAAGTGAGAGTCTGTGGTTCATCAGTGGCAAGATAGGGAACATACAGCTCTGACACATATAGGGGGGTATTCAAGTTCTTAATTAGCAAGTCGCTGATCAGTACGTTCTGGAGTATTCCGAAATGCAGGAGTTTCCGAGTCTGAATCTATTTGCAGTGCTGGATGAGCTCTTCTGCTTAGCGATAGATTGAATGGTGTAGATAATGGCTGCTAATGGTAAACTTGATCTAATAGGCATAGGCAATTCTTGAATTTTGTCGGTAGATGCAATTGGAAGGTGTGGACCAAAGCACACTGCTTAAGGAAATTTTGTATATGTAGGATCTAGTAAGAAGCATATCTGGAATTGTATCACGGCATAGAGCGAGGTTTAGCGATGTTGCGGGAAGAGGGATTAGCCAAGAATTCTCTTAGGTTCTTTGGGTTTCGGTATTAGGGGCTAGATTCGGAAATAGAGGTTCTGGTATAGGGGTCAGCATTGAGTTCAGAGTTACGGGTCTTGGAGGATTCTATAGGGTTTTGTACAAGGTTACTCGGGTTAGTCATCAGGCTAGGATATGGGATATATATATAAAGGCTTCGTCCTCGCTTGTAGATAGCTTCTTTCCTTTCCTGTTCACACAACCTTCTTGTCCTTGAAAGTCAATCGATACTTAGGACCCTTTCGTCTCGCTCATGATAAAGACACGCATCCTCTCCTAAGACTCTTCGTCCTCGCCTCCCCGTTACCCCAATCTCTAGTCCCCCCGCTATTCCTCCCTTCCGCACTACCCCTTCGCTTCGCCCGACCTCGCCTTGCCTCGTTCTTGCCCTGGGGTTATATCACGGGATGGTCGAGGGTCAGGGCAGAGCAAGCCAAGGTATACTACCAAGGTTAAACGGAATGAGGCGAGGAGTATAAGAGGCAAGGTAGGTCGAGGCAACGTGAGGGTACAAGGTTAAATGAAGCGAGACAAGGAGTATGGGAGGCCAGGTAGGTCGAGGCAACATAAGAGTACTAACGGCGAGGTGGAACTATATCGGAGAACTGTCCTTGTGGACACCGGAGTCATGGGAACTAAGAATCGAAGAAGATATTCTAAAAGGACTACAAGTTCCTAGAAATAGAAAGGTTGCGTGAAGAGGAAAGAAAAGAAACTATCTACACGCGAAACCTCGACCCATATATATACACCTCATATCCGACCGATGACTAACCTAAGCATCCCTGTACAGAACTCCATGGAATTCCCCATGTCCCGTAACTCCGAACCCCGACCTTATCTCCTATACCCGAATCCCTATTTCCGAACCGAACCCCTAATACCGAACCCAAAAGAACATAAGAGAATCCCTGACCAATCCCTCTTCCCGCAACATCATTAGACCACGCTCTACGCCATGATAGGTTATACCTTGGCGCCTTCTGCCCTCGTCCCCGCTTCGCTCCGTGTTAAATTGAATAAATTTTCTAGGCCTAATGTAATCTCTATAATGCCATCAATATATCCGGATTTGACTGTGGGGGTCCTAGAGTTCGTAAAAGAGCTCTAGAATGTCGCGAAGTGTATTTAGAGTCAGTTTTGCCTGTTGATTCCTAGATCCATATCTAAGAAGCTACTATGTGGACCAAGAATTCTAGTATTGAGCCCATAAAGAATTCATATACACAGGGAGTTACCGGACTTACTACACGACTCAATCATACAACCGCTGAGGAAACACCGATGGAAGGAGGTCTTACTGAGCTGTCCCCGGCTGCACAATCTCTTCAGATTAAGCTTTGGAGTCTTTTGGAATTAGACTGTACCTTTGAATTGGAGGAAATATCTCCGTTCAGCTTGCTTAGAGTTAGAATACTCTGTATATCCCTATAAACCAATGGCAGCTGCTTCCACTCACTCATAATACAAATAGATGATTTAAGTTTCGAATAAGACCTGCCAGACAAGCCACCAAAGCTGGGAAGATCATATCGATATGTACTCTATAGCCTCCATGAATATTCCTGTACATCAAAGGATTGTAGTGTTTCGTTATATCTCAAAGAGTTTAATAATGGGCGTCTTGCTCTCAGCAAGAGGGAGGGAAAGAGAATCGTGGACGCCCTAAAGGCCTCCGTGAGGTTAAACATCACAGTGCAAAAACTAAAGCTTCGGACCACTAAGAGAGGTAGGAAGGTTATCGCAGGCAATGTTTTCCTTAAATTTGTTATGTAATATACATGCATGTATACAGCTATCAGAACAAATCGAGCAAGTTAAGCAAGCTGCTATTCATATTTCAGACACTTATGCATATATAGTATATCTAATATTAATTAGAAGACGGGGTTTTCAGCTTCTTTTGTTTTAGCCTTCTTTTGTCTTTGAATTTAAGGGCCAGCTTGCACTTCCTTTCTGCCTCCTCTGCCAAAGCCTCCTCCTTCAACCTTTCCAGCAAAAGTTTCCCTGAACTTATTAACCTCTCTGTACTCTCCTTGTCAAAATGTTCTATCATGACTAAACCTAACTCTTTTTCAATCCAGGCGATATCCTCCTCAGCAACTTCCATCTCTTTATAAGCATCTTCAGCTTCATCCTTCTCGTCTTCGTCCTCGTCCTCGTCCACGCCATTAAATTTCGGGTTTTCGGGGTCAGAAATCTCTTTTGGTTCGAGTCCTTCATCTCTAGATGTTTCTATTTCTAATTTGTTCTTAGATAAATCTTCCGGTGTATGAATTGATATTTTCAAGGCTGCAGTGTGCTCCTCATCAATGGTAGACAATAAATCTAATCTCCTGCTACCTATGAACCCGATATTAACTGGGAGCAGGATAATTATCGAGCTCAACATATGGTACCTTCTACATCGTTATCTGCCAGATTCTGGACCGGCAAAATAGGTGTGGAAGAGGAAGATGGTTGGCTGGCTTGGATACTGTGAGTATTTTCAAGTTGTTGATCTCTAAGAGCTCGATCCCGTCTATTATTGTGAATTTGCTCCACATCCGCTTTTACCTTCTCTTCCATTTGTAGCTAGTGCTCCTGAGTTGCTGCTTGGTAGGTGCTCTTGTCCTTCAACCGTCTTAATCGATTTCTTAACAATGTATTTCTAGCGATGCTTGCCCGTTCATATTCGGCTAACAAGGTGGTAGGGAGTTATGTTGGCGATTCCTAGCAATAGTTAGAGGATGAGTTGATCTTTATGGCGGCATAATCAAACCTTATTGTTCCCTGGATTTTACGAATTAGCTGGTAAGAGCTTTTTTAATCTCTGCTGAGTTGGTCGTAATCTTGAGACCCTAGTGACTGTGTGTGCAGGCAATGTTGGATACTAGTATGCAAGATGTCTTTATATAGATGCTTGTGACTGCGTTTAGCAATATAAGATGCATGTGGTCCTAGGGCTCTGATGATGCTAAATTCTACAAAAATTATCTTTGAATTAAATATTGATTCGGCATCCAGTGCAAAGAGACTTTAGAGTTTGCCAAAACATTGATATCAATTTGTTGGGAGTTGGTTTCATATTCGCTATATCATGATGTCATATATATTTCCACCAACTATTCTTTAAGCATGTAATATCACTTTTTTATTTTTTCGTCTGAGCCATTATCAAAAGTATATACTACACTATTAATATTATCAACTAATAACATTTGTTGGGACATGAAGCTTATACTACAACAGTTTCATGGATACTTTTGGCTCGGAAGTTTGGAAGGATTGGTAGGGCTGGGATTACTATTCGCTAGGAGGCTGAGATGAGTCAGAGTAGGTTTTATTGGATTCTGTTATGCAAAAAAGGTGAGTTATTGTTAGAGTTACGCAAGGATATGAGTCAGGCTTGACGACGGAGTGAGGGGTATATAAGGAAGGCAATGGCGCCTACTCCTGTACTTTCTTTCTTTTCTTTTTCTCTTCACGCAACGTCTTCTGTAACTATCTATCAATACATTATAGTCTCCATTTTAACTAGTGACTATCATTGTCCCCCTATAGTCCTATATACTTCCCTCCTCTTGAGAAGTATCGCTGCCATTACCCCGCACCCCGCGGAATGAAGCTATACCCCTGACGCCCCATTGAGAGTTTCCTTCCTAGTCACAGTTGCCCAAGTATCCTTCTGTTTCTCCTGTGGCTGGACAGGTTGAATATGCTCATTCGAATAGACTGGTTGCTTTCCTTGACCTCTCTTGCTGAGTTGAGGTTTGGGGATTGCCGGGCCTGATGGGGTGTTTTGGGCTGATGATTGTAGTATATTTTTCTGTATTGCTGAAGCTTTCATAGATCTAGCCATTGCTTCGAATCTGCTCTTCATTTCATTGTTGTTTTGGTTTGTAGCAGCGAGGACTGAATCAACAATGGTCTGAAATGCTTGAATCTGAGTTATGAGCTGTTGATTTTGTTCTCTGATTTCGGTATTCTGTTCTTTGATTTCGGTATTCAGTGACATGAGAGTCTGAACGCAATCCCATAGTCCTTGATTGATGTAGTTTGAAGATCCAAACGAAATAGGCTGACCAGAACGTCCTGGTAGAGCCTGTCTTTTTCCGGAACTATTTTCATTAGATTGAAATAATACTCTTTTAGTTGGTATAATTTTGTGTTGTTGGCCATTGGAGGCTAGAGGATCACTGCTTGAATCTTCCATATAGTCCTCAGGTTCGCTTCTATCCATCGCTATGCTATAGTCATCTCTAACTCCCATATCCCTGTATTCTAACTGTGCAGGGGGAGGGGATGACGGCATGCTTGGCAGGGATTGTTCAACCTTTTCAGACATGCTAAGGCTAGTAGTAGCTATAGCGCTATGAATTTGGTGAGGTGGGTGAGGGCGGTTTGGCAGAGTTTTTGTTTAAGGCTGGCTTGGCAGCAAGGTGGGGTAAAAAATAGCAGGAAAAAAAGCGGAAATTCATATCAACTTCTGCAAAAAAAGAGCTGTGATTTCAGGAGTTGGTGATTAGGTGCAAGTTGAGATAGAGATGATGGATCTAAAGTTGGTTTGATAATATCTCTATTAGTTCCTGAGTTATTTTCAAAAATCAGTTCCAGGGGTGGGGTTGTGTGTTTGTAACATTGTTTACAGCTTATAACGATAGGTGCAAACACCTTGGTAACTATCCTTCTCCTCTTCTTTCTCCTTCTTCCTCAAGTCTCTCCATTCTATGTATTCTCCTCTATCTCCATCCCTCTCCCCTAGTGTCCAGTTTTTAGTGACGATCTGAGATGGTAGAAGAATTTTATCAATGGTTGTCTGAAGTCCTTTGTCTGTATGCATAGCGGTTATTCAGTTGAGTGGCATTGGTTTGATTCTAGCGGTAAGATCTTTTCTGAGTTCTGGTAGTGGATGTTGTTTGCAGTAAAGTAGCAAGTGGGTTGGGGTTTCCTGGAAGTACCCGCACCTGCATTCTCTTTGTTATGGACTCATCTAGCCCTGGCAGATCACGGGTCTCCCGACAACACGAAGGGAACATGGAGGGTCAGTACGCTGACAGAGACGTTGGCAGGCTTGTTAGGCGATCTCACTTAGAGATCGGGGATTAGTATGTTGATTGGTGCGGTAGTTCGGTGCGGTAGTTAGGTGCGGGGTTTCCTTTATCAGAGTTTAATGTTTTTATATTTCCTTATCCTGTACTCCCCCCGACAGTACTTGCTTGCGAATTCTTGTTCGGGGGGCAACTCCGATGTATGTTCTTTCGATGTCTCCTCGCTTTGCTTCTCTCTTCCCCTTTGGGCTTGAGGTGCGTCTAGGCTGGGCTTCCAGTACACCATGCTACCTTCCAGATAGACGTTGCTGATAGTTCATTGGGCCTTTGTCTTTGGTTTAACCACTTGCATCCCGAAGACCATTGTATAGTTATTCTTTTTCTTTCTTTTCTTTTCTTTCCTTACCCTGTACATCCTCGGATTGGCCATTAGAGCTCCCGAGAATCGTTGTTACCTGTATCTTTCGCTGTTTCCTTTTTTCTCTTCATCGAGGGAAGGAGTCGATCGCCAAGTAGGGAGGACTATAAATCTCAAGGGGGCGTGGTAACGGGGCTTCGTACCGCAAGGTGCAGGAAGGTAACAGCGATACTTCCGAAGGGGGAAGTATGAAGGAGGATTTAAACAGCGATAGTCACTAGTATAAAGTAGAGACTATAATGTATATTGAGAGAGTAGATACAGAAGATGTTGCGTAAGGAGAAAAGAGAGAAGAAGAAAAATACAGAAATAGGCTTCGTCGCCTCCATTATATACTCCAAGACTTCGCCGCCAAGTCCGACTCAGAACTCACAGAACTCCACCCATGACTCATACTTTCGCGTAACAGAAACCCATAGAACTATTCTGACTCACCCACACCTCCGAGCGCACAGTAATCCCAACCCTGCCAATCCTTCCATCCAAACCCTAGTGCGTCCATGAAAATAAAGGGCCGCAGACAAACCATGCTGTCTTTCTTTCCTCTCTACGCAACGTCTTCTCACCTGAACTCTAGTAAATACTTCAATACATACCTATACCTCTACTAGAGTTCTCTCCTTTACTACTCTCTCGCCTAAGCCCTACCTCTCCTCCTCTTGGGAGGTAGGGCTAGGCCTCTTTCTACATTCATTAATGACTCGCTGCCTCCTCATTGCCCTCCTGCTGCTTCTTCTGCCTTCGGGCACGCTGTTCCCCGCTCCCTCCTCGACTCGAAGTTACTCAACAAGTTCCATTGCCAGTCCAACTACAAGGCCTAAGACTTACCTCTTAGGTAACGTGCTAGCTAGCAAGAGGTGATTACGCCCAACACATAGGTTGAGCATTCTCTATGATGTATACGTAGCTAGTAGTAAGAGATATCAGGGACTAGAGCTTATGAGTCCTCACCACTCCCCTCTGCCGATAGACATTCGCACTTTGCGAATCGCCCCCTCGCCTAATAAGCAAGCCCTCTGGAAACAACAGAATACACGCATAAGGAGGTACACACACATACCAGACCTCCACGAGACTGCTGTATTAATGCTTGTTGTTGGTATTCTAAATAGGTAGGATTTGGTGTATCAATGGCCTGTTCGCATTTGGGTAATTGTGCTTGTAGGTTTTCTTGGTATGTTTCGACGAAGGGGTGGAGACATCTTGGAGGAAGGAGTATCTCTGTAGCTCCTTACTCTTTTCATATTTTTCCATTTCTCTCCCTAAGTAGCCATAGACTGTTCTTTGATTTTCCTCTTCAAGTGGGTGATTGATACCCTTGCATCTGGTTCGACTGTTTCGCCCTGTACTCCTTCTTTTGCCAACCTGTCCGCATATTCATTGCCATCCACCTCTGTGATGGAGTAATTGGGCACAACGTGACAGATGACAATGATAACGCAAAGGAGCTCAAGGAGCACAGCCAGTACAACGAAGACACTGACGAGGAAGGGAAGAGAACTAGGCAAGCGCAAGCACAGGCACCGGTGAGGGCAAAGACAAGGGCAGAGGCAGAGGGCGCAGGACAGAGCAGGGGAAGTGAAGACCAAATAAGGCCCCAGGCAAGAATCAAGAGAACGATGAAGTTGCTTTTTGTGAAGGCTAGTTTAGGGCCGAGGAATCATGACTTTTGAATAGGAGTATATTCCTATATACCGAGATGGCTGGAAGATGAGAAAGAGAGAAATAAAAGAAATAACTAAAGCAAAAGTCTTCCCGCAGTATTTAATACCCTCCTCCGTCAGTCCATTAGGACTCATTCCCTAACCCATAGAATCCCATAGAAACTTATTACCACCACACCTTGTATTCCTTCCCACCATCTTCTCTATTTACATTACAAATCCATAATGCCATCGAATCTCCTAGAACCAAATGACGACATCCTTTCCTCATCACATTCCATCCTCGCTTAGCATTACCTCAACCATCACAACAACACTTCGACTACCAATCTCCCGGGACCAACGCCAAGACGCTGGGACAACCTCTACATGTCCTGTTACCCATTAGATATCTGTTTTAATATTTAATACTTCGATTTCCAATAGGTTTGATCTTGCTAGTTGAACTCAATGTTGACCTGAAAATGCCTCCGGTTTTTTTATTCTCCGTATCGCTGCCTGGTTGTCTGAATAAATTCAGACATCATCTGTGGTGTAATGTAAATTTCTGATCTCTTTCCGGGCAACCAATGTAGCTTGAGCTATTGAGTAAAGTTCGTAATCAAAGACTTGCACCTCTTTTCCAAGGTGGTAGAATTGCTCCACCACTATTTCGTTGCCTCTAATACTAGCGGGTGCAGCACCAGAATGAGGTTCAGTAGCAGGGAGGATTGGTAGTGGGATTTATGGAGATGGTGGAGAAGAATACGAGGTGTGGTAATATAGGAGTTTCTATCAATTTCTATGATCTGATGTATGAGTCATACTGGACTGGCAAAGGAGGGTATTAAATAGTGGGCATAGATGTTTTCATTAGTTTTTTCTTTCTTTTCTCTCTATCTCATCTTCCTGTTATCTCGCTACATAAGAATAAACTCCTATTTCTAGCCATAGTTCCCTTTACCTTGTGATCTATCCGAGTCTTTAGTAACGAGGAAACTAATAGTACCTCTCATAGTTTACGTTATAGTCCATTTGGTCTTCATTTCCATTGCCTTGTGCCTTTTCTGTCTCTGCTCTTGCCTTTGACCTTGCCGATGCCTATGCTTGTGCCCACTCAGTGTTTTTCTCATCCTCATCAGTATTCTTGTTGTACTGGCTGTCCTCTTCTAGTCCTTCTGCGTTATCATTGTCTTCTGTCACCTTGCTCCTCGGTAACTCGGTCACACCACTTACTCCGTTATATTTTGTCTCTAGTTGAAATATCTTTTCCAAATACTTTAGAAATAACTGCCTTGTATTACATCTTTTTATTGAATATCCATACCACTAATTCTCTGATTTAGGATCCGTAAACTATCCTGCCAAATTATTTTGCCCTTTGTAAATAATTAAAGTTGTGACGGTGAATCTATCTTTTGTATTAGTTTCAACCACTGAACAAGACTCACAGTTTTGGGACCCTTTAATATCCCGGTGTTTTGGCTTCGGGCCCGGGAATTTGGTAGTCGTAACACTCTTGTAACTAATAGAGTTATACTAAATAAAGATAGGATGAGATGAGGTGAAGTTGTTGTCATTTGTTTTTATAGATTCGTCTACAGGAAGGATTGGTAATCGAATTTACGGAAATAGTGGGGAAGGAATACGAGGTGTGGTTTTATAGAGTTTCTATGTATTTTTATGGGCTGATGTATGAGTCATAACAGATCGGCGGACGAGGATGTTGAATAGTGGACGTAGATGTTTTTCTTCGTTCTTTCTTTCTTTCCTCTCTGTCTTGCCTTCCTGTTGTCTTAGTACATAGGAATCTGTTGAAATAATGGCTTGGCATTGCAACATCGGATATGTGGAAATAATAGTTATGTAATATGGGATGAGTCATAGATGGAAGAAGGATGATTAGGTAATCAAGATCACGTGGATTTAGAAATAATGTATATATAGAGCGACCAAAACCCACCACTGTCTCTGGAACTCCAGCGGCACAATCAGTAACTCCTTGCTATACTCTTACTCTTCACGCAACCTTTGCACTTAAGATCACGTGTTCAAACCACACTCTCGTCTCAATACTGCTTCAACCACAAATCAATATTTGTTCAGAATCTACTCCTATCCTAAACTATAGTGTTTGTACCTGTCCGGTGGCTTTGTCGTCCCTGGCTGTATGCCTCGAGTTCTTTTGTGTTCTCATTATCATCTGTCACATTACGTCTCCATCAGCAAGATTTCACTTGTCTCCTGAGATCCCTCGAGATTCAGGAGACTGTCAGGAGACTCCGGAGATTCCGGTCACAAATGATAAAGTTTGCTGATGTCGGGTACTCCGTGACATTTGAAAAATAAATCTGGCTGAATATTACGACAAATATGTTTTACCTCTTATCCCACTATAAGTATAAAGCCCATGTCATCCAAATTATATGTATTTATTGGTAGAATGGAATATTCCTCAATCGTATACCTGAGCTTTTCATAAACGTAAATGTTACCATTGTTTTAATACATTGAAGAGTAATATTTATTGACTTTTCCAAAAAAATCACCCATCATATCACAGCTGACTGCATTTCTTTGACTAATAGATATTGATTTTACTACTAGATATCTCATTTCCGTAACGATCAAGAAAATGATAAAACCAATCTCTGATGATAATTCTTGTTAAATTACATTGTTTTAGGATGGCCTACACCAAATCATAACACCAATCTCTGTTCTGTTTTACGAAAGCTTTTTCTTCAATTTCAGTTAAAAGTAATTTCACTTTATCTTCTTCTGATGATGTTTTTTGGTAGTGACTTTTAATGTGTCTTCGTAAACTTGGCTCTGCAATACCATACATTTTGGCTTTTTGAAGGACAATGAGTTTCTTTGCTTCCGAACCTATAGAAGAATTTTCTTGATATTTAACCAAGTCGGTATCAAAATGCTTGAGATACAAGGATAGATACTTGTACTTGGTATAATTGAGGTTGTTGTCCACTTCAAGTTGTTGAGAAGCTTAAGATTCCATTCTGATAATTCTCTGGTAGTTGACGAGAGCTGATTTGGAATGAGGGCTCAATTTAATGTAAAATCTTCTGTTTATCATTTTACATACAAACACTTCTAAATGCCATTATGACCTATTTGATCATATTTATCAAACTAGCTGCAACAACTAAAATACCACCATACTGAAATCCTTGTTCCTTTACTTAGTTTCCTCATTGCTCTTCAATTGACTTTACCCTGACGAGCTCAAAGTTTGACCTAGAAATTTGGGAAAATGCGGTTGCCAAAATACTCTCCTGCAGGTAATGATTTTAAACTTTTAGTAATGCACAGTTTTGGTTGCGTACCTTGGTATTCTTTGATCCCGTCTCTATTTAGCTCCATAATAGTCCTCTCTAGTCACCAATTTGTGAAGCGGCATTTGAAATATTGAAAGTTATGTTTACTTCTGATCTAATTCTTCGATACATTTTGTTTCGACAGCCACGCAATCATTGAAACCCATGTTTCAAACTATACCCCCACTTGTTTCTTGTCCCACCATGATGACGAAGGAATTTTCCACTCCATTGCTCCTCTCCAAAACAATCTCTATGGTAGGAAATCTGAGGTAGAACGAGCATGATTGGCACTGAGTATGTACATGTATGTTGCGAATTTGATATCATCATTCATGACAGTGATAGAAAAAACCCTGCACAGATCTAGATTCGAGCATGAAATTTGAGGTAGCTACCTCAATGGTTTAGTAGATCATTAGGAACAGAAAATAAATAAACTACTATTTCTGTTATCAATTAGCACATGTGTACTTACCAAATTTTTATCAATAGGACTTCGGTTGCTACAGCCATTACCTACCCTCATCCAAGTCTTGTGCCCAGCCTGTGATATGGCACAGACTGTATACGAGACTACCCTCATCCTATTGATAAAAATTTGACAAGTAGAATGTACTTGGAATGCATAGTCTGCGTCCGCATTCAAAAAGGTGCCCTAGACCAAACTACATATGAGTGGTTTTTCCAATTCAGCCAGAAAAAGCTACGACATCTCTTTTGTGACCATATCTAGTATGTGCAAGAGCAATAGTTTATATATCATGAATAGACTTAATTTTGTGGGAGGTTTGCGTGGGTGGAGTTAGCCCTATTCTTTGGTAACTTGATTAGCCCTGATCACAAAGCCTGCCAATCAGACAATCGAGGTATAGAGTTGGCTCCATCTGTA
Source organism: Morchella sp. 2018-W45 (assembly GCA_024713785.1). Taxonomy (NCBI): domain Eukaryota; kingdom Fungi; phylum Ascomycota; class Pezizomycetes; order Pezizales; family Morchellaceae; genus Morchella; species Morchella sp. 2018-W45. The sequence goes on from JAMGYZ010000025.1 coordinate 772,023, forward strand.
TAAAGTCTCATGAGGTCTCATATGGTGCTGATGGCAATAAACTTACCAACACCCCAGCTCAATATGTCCTCGATACAACTTCTATGACATACCCAAATTTTTTAGATATAGATATTTTTAAAACATAGATTTGATTCTTCTAGTGATTGTCTATAGCTTGACTGTTTTGAATTTCTTAATTTATTAGTTTAAAGGTGGGTTAATATATTTATAACTCAATTATCTTTGGTGTAAGGGAGTTTCAATGTCTGCTAAATATACATACAAAATTAAAGGGTTGGGGTGCAAGCATCAGGGTTAGGTTTGTGTTGAGTCAATGTTTATCACCAGCGGGTAACCAAACACACTCTTTCATTCAACTACAATCAACATCAACCAAGAAAATAAGGTATTCCTATCAACCAGTTAATTTGAATTTCAATTAACTATATTATTTACTATTTTTATCCAATCTAAATACTATAACCCTGCGATCCTATGACTCTATGACTCTATAACCTTGTGACCCTACTATCTGTAGAGAAAATTAAGGGAATTGATAAATGGCTCCAATAAGTAAAAAGTAAAGGTATAAACTGGCAGTTACCAATGCAAGGATAGGGAAGGTAGTCGAAAAACAGAAAGCTAAGAAGCAGGAAAAAGAGATTATATGGGAGAATGAAAGAGGTGAGAACGGAGAAACAATAGTACTTGCTGGTTTGAATTCTAGCAATAAGAAGGAAGAAGGAGAATAATTAATAGAGGAGAACTCAGATTCACAGCTAAACCTATCTTTACCTTCTCTACAATCAATATTTTTATCACATTTCAACACAAATCCATATAGACAAACAGCTGTTTGCGGAGAGTTACAGGGTGGAGTCGTGAAACAAGGCGGGGAAGAATTTATAACAGGAGCAGGGTTGTGCAAAGAGTTACGGTGCTGAGTAGGGCAAGGCGAAACGGAGGGCCTGGTATTAATCAGGGCAGACGGATTCAGGACACGGGTACTAAGGGGTACAACCAATGACAAGGATGAGGGCGAGATAGAGAACCAAGTATATTTAAAATGGGCAACCGGGAGGAAACTAAGAACAGAAACCTAATAGAAAGGGTTGATAACAGGAGTGTAACGGAGTAGCTGGGTGCAACGTGATAGATGACAATGATGATGTAAGGTAGCTCGATGAGCACAGCCAATACAATGAAGACACTGATGAGGAACGGAAGAGGACCGGGCGGGCACAAGCACAGGCAACGGCAAAGGCAAGGTAAGGGCAAAGGCGAGAACAAAGGTAAAGGGCGCAGAGCCGAGCAGGGAAAGCGAAGACCAGATAGGAATTCTGGCGAGGATTAAGGAAGCTATAGGATTGTCTTTTGCGAAGGCGAGTTTGAAGAGCGGAAACTATAGCTATGGATAGGAGTATATTCCTATGTATCGAGAGAACGTGAAGACGAGACGAAGAGAAAAAAAAGAAAGAACTAAAGAAAAAATCTTCCCGCGCTATTTAACACCCTCCTCTAACAATCCGCTATGACCATACTTCCCTCCATAGAAACCCATAGAAATCTGTCGCCACCACATCTCGTATTCCTCCCTACCGTCTTCTCTAATTATATTACAAATTTATTACGCCATAGAATCCCATAGAACCTGATGACGACACCTCCACCTTATCGCATCCCTCCTTAGCTTAACATCTCTATATTGGTTACATCAGTGCTTCGACGACCGAATCTTCAGGACCTATAACAGAGCCACATCAGCGGTTAGTAGAATAGTTCTCACCGGGCCTGTTATAGGCTCAGAGTTATTGATAGAATCCAGTAGTTACAGTGATAGGAAAAGTACCTGCAGTGAGCACCGCAACCTGCTGCAAGTGTACCTACCTTCTGACCGCTAGGGTGGAAATCTATTTATGAAAGGATAGGCTGACTAGTCTAGGCCTTGCCAGTGAATAGAGGACCGGCTAGAGAAAGGTCTCTAAGTGTCCGAACATCTCTAGTATACCTTTGTGCATGAATAGCCCTGCTGCAGGCAGTAGTGGCTGTGCCCGGGAATAATCCACAATAAACTACAGCTTTGTAGTGACCTTGGGAAGATCATCTGAGCGGAGACTAATTTAATGCAGGCCCGGAGCTGTGTGACAGCCAATGCTGCAGGTGATCCTTGACCCTGGCTAAGGATGCTTACTCTAGGACCGGAAACACCCACTAGCGCTTAAGGAGAAGTGGGGTAGCGGAGGAATTGTTTCCGCTCCAAAACAGAGTTTTCACCGGAACTTAGTTTGAGCGGTGGATTGCAGGAAACAGAGGGATTTGGAGTATAAGTAATCATCTCCATTTCCGCCCACCAGTTCTAGTCATCCTCATCATTAGTTGTAACAAGCAGAAGAAGACTCTTAGGATTATTCTAAGTCTACCTAGAAGAATCTTTACTCTCTAAACCTAACTTCTATCCTCTACCGGCTGTCCTTCCTCCCAAGTATCCACTCTCGATAGAGATTTCTCTATAACAGTAGAGAGAGTTACTTACTAGTCCCTGAGAGCTCACGTCTACGTTAGAGATACTCTCTGGACCTTCTGTCCTACTCTTCTCCTGCTCTAGAGTGGACCCCCATCACAGGACCGATGCCAAGATGCCGGGACAAGGAGGTTGCGCAAGGAAAGATGCCAGAGAAGACAAAGGAAATCCCAGCCCATATATATAACAAATCATACTACCGGTTCCTAATCTGCATCGGGGATACTCATAGAAACTCAAAGAAAGAGATACTAATATACTTAACCGACCTCCATACTAAATCCGATAAGCTCGATCCAAAAGAACCCGACATGATTACCAATACTTTCATTCCCTAACCCTTTGAACATGCCGCAACATGCAGCCTTAAAGGGTCTACAAGGGCAAGTAGTATTTGGTAGAGCAGGCTTACAAAGAGGAAAAAAAAACATAAATATATCGAAGTCTAAGGAAGTATCAGCCTGTATTGCGGTTCTCCAACTTTTTGATAGAGCGCAATACAATACTAGTAAAGGATTATCATTATTGGATGAACCCCGAGTGACTATATCAAAAGTTGTCGATTTTAAATTCTTTAAATCAAAAGCTGTCAGGGACTTATCTATGTGTTTGAAGACATAGAGAATTAGGAAGGAGGAAAGGCTAGAAGCCAAGTAAAGGACTCAACATGAAATAGTTTAGGGATTTCTTTCCTTTTGCCTTCGGTATTTCAACAAATCAGAGTCCCTTGCTGCCGAAATGACTGCTGCTGTAAAGGGAGGGATAGCTAGGTTGCTAAACATTTACAGCAATGGCTGCAAGAGTTGATTAATAATTGTTTAATTCCAAAGGGAGAGTGGGGAATTGGGAAAAATATCAGTTTGTGGTATGAGGATGAACGGCTACTACTGCATGTTCGGAAGTATATAGCTGAAGCTGGGGTTTAAATTACCGCGCAAAAACTGCCAAATTCAGTGGGTGAATACCTAATATCTGCAAATAATGCAACTGCATTACTTCAGAACTTACAAATTGGTATCAAAAATGAGACCGATATACTTCTAAACAACATCAATATTTTTGCGGAATTGTTTCTTATTACTCACGAAGTGGTAACTATAAACGTTATAGAGTTTAGGTATAGAAGAAGAGGAATAAAAGCATGAGCTGCAAGAAGTTGGTTGAAAAAGTTAGGGTATAAATACAGAGATATACGGAGGGGTGTTTTTCTTGATCGACATCAACGGGAAGATGTTGTTTCTTATCAACAGAACCTTATACACACATTATATGATATCAAACCATTAATTGCTGAATATGATAATGAGGGAATCATGATACTAAAATCTCTGATGCGAAATGAACGACAATGTGTTTTAATGTCATATGACGAATCAATATTTAGTGCCAACAATGGATGCCATCAAGTTTGGCAATAATGATTATCAAAAACATTTGAAACTAAAATCAAATAGTAAAAGAATTATGTTAAGTGTAGTATTTACCAATAATCGTGTTAATTTACCTGATTCGACCAAATCAGAATAGATGTTAGCAAAAGAGTTGGATCCAGAGTACAGATTTGCTACTAAATATTTTGTGTACGGAAAAAACAATAGTAAATACTGGACAGGTGATTATTTGGTTGATTATATTATTAAAATGGTATGACGGAGTAACCGAGAAGTAAGGTAGCGGAAGAAAATGATGAACGTGGAGGGGCTTGAGGAGCACAGCCAGCATAACGAGAATACTGACGAAGATGAGGCAACACCAGACGGGCACAAGCACAGGCACTGGCGAGGGCAAAAGCAAGGACAGAGGCAAAAAGACTCAGAGCAGAGAAAGTGAGGACTGGATGGACCTCAACGAGAACGATGAGAGGTACTATAGATTTCCTCGTTTACTGAAAATATATCACGAGGTCAAGAAAACTATGGCTAGAGATAGGAGTATATTCCTATGTACCGAAATAACAGGAAGACAAGACAGAGAAAAAAGAAAAAAAAGAACTAAGGAAAACTTCTATACCTACTATTTAACACCCTCCTCCGATAGTCCATTATGACTCATACATCAGCCAATATAAACTTATGGAAACTATCTGTAACCATATCTCGTATTCCTCCCTACCATCTCGCTAAATGCTATTACCAATCCTTCCTGCAATCAAAACTCATAGAACCTAATGATGACATCCTCACCTCATCTCATCACTCCCTTGCTTAACATTACTTCATCAATTACAACAGCGCTATGATCACCGAAACCTCAGAACTGATGCCAAGAGGCTGGGATATATGGTTATACCAATGTTTGAATTATGTTATCCTAATTCCGGTATGTATCAAGGGGTTTTTCTTTTTCATAATAGAGCGAGTCATTCCTCCTGATTTCCTTTGAGCTTACGATATGAATTTTGAGATGGGTATGAAAACACCAAAAATGAGAAATAGTTTCTTCTCTCTTGGTGGTGGTGCTACCTATCAAACACAAGAAATTAGTACATCAAACAATCATCCAACAAATCCGGAGGTTTCTAAAGGACTCAAGCAAATTCTTTTTGAACGCAATCTTTTTGATCCAAACCTACCGATTTGCTTAGATTGCTCCAACAAATACTGTTCAGATTACAAGCAACTTATCAAACAATGGCAGACAATTGCTAAAGGATTGATATGCAGTAAACCAACAATGACTTGTTCACTGAGAAAATGCTGTATTCAATGTGTTAATCATATACTCGGGTACAAGGGTTAGAACCAGAACATGCATTGGAGTTATTTGTCTAGCATGTTCTAGTTCTTATTGCTACACCCGAGTAGTATAATAGTGTCAGGACTTTTGGAACGTGGCTGTGCTCCGATATCAAGGACAAGTGAGTAGAACGTGGCGGTGTGGCTTATTCTGTTACCATCTCTACCCACTTTACCCTTGATACTGGATACAACCCCCCCCCCCCCTGACTGAGGACGAACCAACCTCACTGTGAGGTACAGTAAACCATAATGGCAGCCTGCTCAACATGTTTTTCTTATATCCTGTTTCCTGCTTTTGCTTGTATCATAAAGAATGAACCTGATAGAATGGGAGCATTCTCGCGGATATTTTTGAAGGTTTGTAGGCGTTCAAATGTGGTCTGTAGATCCCCCCAGGAGGGGTTACAGAGCTTCTGTGAGCCCTTTCTATGCAAGATCTGTAAGTTATCTTCAAGGCTTCAAGTTCGAGCACCTTTAGAATATCCACGGGAAGGCTTCCAATGTGGCAGCACTAACATGCAACGGGATAGAATCGGCCCTTATATACATGTAAGTATTATGTATATCTGCAAATTTGAAGTCGATTTTAGGTACGGCGCAACAGAGTCTCTTCAGCTACCTAATACTAGCTAGCAGTTAATGATGCATTCACGTTAGCTCTTGATTTAATTTTTCATCACCACCCACCCTAACAGCTACTAGACGTGATCACAAGCTATGGGGAACGCATCCACTTCCATACAGCCAAATATGTTAGCCCATCTTAGAACCTGTGGTTGGAGGTACCGAGCTGAATTATGGTGTTTTAGGGTTTCTTCATATAGATGTATTTGGAGTAGGTATACTCTTTTTTGCTTAGGCTACCGTGGATACATGGATGTACATGTATACATGATGTATGTACTTACATGTATTTATGTACATGTACATTGTATACGTACTTGTATACGTACTTGTATGTATGTACATGTTCTTCTTATGTGTTTCTGTTCTATTTCTTCTTTAGTACTGATATCCCAGAAAAGCTCGCCAACCCTTATATACCCGTTCTCTATTTCCCTATCAATGGCGAAAAGGAAATTGAGTCCCGATGCTGCTCATGATGAGGGGGGAAACACCCGAACACCCCGACCAGGCCTCAATGGATTACCAACAACAGAAAGAATAGGAAGAAAGAGGCCAATGCTAGCCTCGGGCCTTGCTCCCGGGAGGGAAAATACAGACCGGATACTTCGGCCGCGTTTAAAGGAGGGTTCAGTAGGAAATCTGGGAGGAAAAGAGCAACAACAACCCAACACTAAGAGAACTGAAGAAATTGTTCCTTTTGTTCTAAATAAATCCAACACCGTTTCATCCCCCGATCCAATCCTACTACCCAGATACCCTTCTACATCTCGACGAATTACCATAATGAATATCCTCACTGTGATCGCCAAGTCTCTCTCCGGCCTTCGCTTGCGTCAGAACCAGTTATTGCTGAGACGAGTTCACCCTGAGTTTCAGGCTTATGCTTCGGCAATCTCACGTTCTGCCCTCCTCGCTGATAAATTGCTTGCATTCCGGACGTCAGGACCTAGTTTCAATGCAATAAGAGATACTTTATCTCACTCTGCAGTGGCAGAGATTGATGAAATATTTCTAACCCGCTGGGTGATCATGCGCCTATACGCCTTTGGACATCCAGATCTAATCGTTTCCTTAGGAACTGTCAAGACCGCTAAAGATGTTCTTGAGGCCAGAGAGACGTACAAAAGATCTACTGGCTATGGGACCAACTCATTGCCCGTTTATGGGAACGTCAGATTTAATCCGGAACACATCCCTGGCCAAATTGTCAAAGTATTCGACACAGTGCCAAAACTATTCACAAGAATTTGTGAAGAAAGAAGGGCGGGTAGTACAACTATTTTATTCAAGAGGGTGGTTGAATTAATTGGGGAAGCGGGTATTCCTTATTATAGCCCCGGGTCAATATTTCAGTGGCTACTCGCGTGTGACCTTGCAGAACTTGACGGAACTGTGACACCGCCAACAGCTAGAGACTTAGCTAAGAGAGTTGAACGATCAGTTAAAGAGAAGAAGGGCGGTTCGGGAACTTGGGGTGGCTTGGTTAAGGATATTAAAGAGGAAGACTGGCCAGAAGTGACCGAAGATGCTCTGACCGATCACTTGGAGTCGATATACCATGGGGTTAAGGTGGGGTTAGGAACACAAGAGATTCTTTTCCGTAGGCAGGGGTTTTGGTATTCTGATCTAGAACACTGCTTGTGCAAAGTAGTCCGCTCTGAGAGATATTGAATACCAAATCGGCTCTCAAGCCTGGTGGCGTGAATGATTGTATGATATGATACCAATGTCCAAAAATATAGTCGTGTACTTATGCCTTTAGACACACAAGAGGCGTTGAAGTTTTACCCGGTCAAATCCAGTGAGGACTATAAATCCCACTGAATAGCTCATCAGCAACACGGGGTGAGAAGAGAGATAAAATCCACTTTTCCCTATAACCTCTAAAACTAGAGGTAAATTGTCTTGAGGGTCCCGAGAAGTGTGTTCCACGAGGACGCTTAAGGAGGTATTCCTCGAGTCATCTCGACTCTACTGGCCTTATTCTAGCAGATAGTGTCCTTGGGCTCCTGGCCTTGTGGATTATAAGCATGGCGTTCTTGCCTGCTGGGTCATAGCCCCGATTACGGACTTTCAAGCCACTGCCGTATTCCTATCACCCCTACAACACCTCCCAAGTATACCGCGAGCTACGAGCCCCATCGACCACAACCTAGGGTCCCCCAGAGCCACAGTAGAAATGCTTATAGAACGTAGGCATAGTCAACCAAGAGTTCCGTAGTGAGTGACTCATAATTTCAGGCCTATAATGGTAGTATAACAGCAAATAATGTTATACACGTCCTGTTAAGAAAGAAAAAAAGAAAAACTGAACTAACTGCTTACTAGAAGCGCCTATATCAGGGTCTGCAACGGCTATTCAAACTAAGTTTCTTATTAGACGAATCTCTAATAGAAAGTATAGTCGTAGTTTTTATTGAATTGTTGGGTATCATATCCTAAGTTTGAAACGTTTCGCTTTCACCGGGAAGACATTATTAGTCACAGAATATCACTCGGAGGCATTATAATCATGATATATCACTCGGTCATTAATTGGGATACAACAGTTTTCAAGTCTATCTCTTGGACGCATGAAACTCTCAAATGTGACATTGAACGTTCCACCCCTGCCAGCTAAACCTCCCCCTCAGGTTGACCCGGCCACCTTAACAGAACAATTGGTACCCAACCTAGAGTACTAGTATTATTCAAGTTCAAATTTCAAACTATGCGTGAGTACTGTTCACTGTTTTTATCACTGGAGCACAGTTCTGATAAATGCAGGTGCTATTGATAACGCAAAATCAACGGATACCTTTAAGGCGAGCTTCAGCAAACATCAGTAAGGCGGCGAGTACAAACATCCGGATCTGTATCAGGAAGATTGCGCAGATCAAGAGGAAGGAGAGAAGGTATAAGCGAAGGAACCAGAGCAGGTTGCTTGCAAGCAGCTTCTGTTCCTGATAGAGAGCCAGACTATATGACTTTACCTATGATTCACCATGATGCGGAATCATTGTTCTTAGAGGTAAGAACATCTCTTGAATTTATTGATCTAGCTATGGCCAAATAGGTGGGGGCCCGGGTACAAGTGGTTGAATAAATTTGGATACCGTTACTGACTATGAGTGGAACAGGATGCGTCGGCACCAGTAGATATTTTTGAACTTTTCTGGACTAACGGGGTAAGGAAATGGTGGCCAGCAATACAAACGCATATGCGGATCACTATAATTCAGGTTATTTTTAACTGGGATAAAAGCCAACAACGGCTCAAAAACTACAAGTGTTTTTAGGTATATTGATATCATGAAGCAAAGCAGGGACAAAGACGAAACAAGCCAAGGTACACAACCTAGGCGTAGCGAGACGGGGTAAGACGAAGCGAGGCGAAGCGGGATGAGGTATAGCGAGAAACTATAGTAGAAGAAGGGTAGGGCAAAAAGTCCACAAGGATTCTCTGATGCAGAGGTGAAGTATACCTGTAACAGAGTAACTAAGACTACCCGGAGAACAAATAAAGATAATGACGCAGACAAGATTGAGAGACACAGTCAGGGCTAACGGAGGTGCAAGGGTGCAGCAGCAAAGGCAGGGGTAAAGGCAAAGGCATGAGCAAAAAACTAGCAGGTAGAGGGAGGACCAAGTAAGGACCCCGGGCGAGAATAGGGAGAAACTATAGAGTCCTTTCTCTATGAAGGCAAGTTTGGACATGAGGTAACTATGGCTATGGATAGAAGTATATTCCTATGTACCGTGATTACAGGAAGATGAGACAGAGAGAAAAGAAAGAAAAGAACTAAGTAGAACATTCATATCCGCTATTTAATACTCTCCTGCCATCAGCAAACTCAACTTGTGATTGGAGTCTCCCAACAGTCTCTCAGGTCCACTGAGAGTCTCCTGAGGCTCAGGAGACATCAGGAGACAAATGAAGTCTTGCTGATGCCGTCAGTTCAATATGACTCATACACCAGCCCATAAAAACCCATAGAAACTCAATATAACCACACCTTGTATTCCTCCCCACCATCACACGTAATCTGGTTATCAATCCTTCTTGCAATCGAATATGTCTTTGCCTCGTCCATGGTCCTTGTGTTCTTGCGTAACCTCGCCTTCCGCTTCGCTCCGTACCGCCTTGCCTCAGTTGTATACTTTGGCTTGTTTTTCCTTTGTTCCCGCCAAGTCCTGTGATACTAGGATTGCGTTTCGAACGCCAACCTATACTACTCTAGGAACATTATAACCCAACCAATGGATGCTACCCCGATCGATTATACTCGTCTTACTACAGACTTAGCAAACCTTTTTAGAGATTATACAAAAGTTGGGACAGGGTCAACTAAAAAAGTTTTTGTCGCTTATCACCTTCTCCGAAGATCACGCACTGCCCTACAGCAATACGCTATCGACCTACATAAAGCAAAGGAGAATGGAGATGAAGCAGTGGAAATATAGAAAGCAGAGAACGCTGACCTAACATCACAAATTGTTACCCTCCATGCCCAAATTGCAGAACTGAATGGAGGGGTTGCTATGGCACAATAGGAACCCCGGGAAGCCCAGGTTGCTCTAACCATGCACATCAGCAAGATTTTATAAGTCTCAGGAGATTACAGGGGTATCAGGAGACTCAGGAAACTGTCAGGAGACTCAGGAGACTCCAGTCACAAGTGGTAAAGCTTGCTGATGCAGGCACCACTCCCTCTTCACCCCACTCGCCCAGCAGCAGAATCTCTTGACCCGCCACTACGTTGTCCCAATTGCTTTACAATAGCTCATGCCCCGGTCCTTGAACCAGGAATGAAAATATCGGAGAAGCTCCCGGACTTGAAGGAATACCATGGGAACTGAAAGGGCCTACTCCAATTCCAAAATAGGTTGAAACTCAAACTCTTGGGCAACGCCGACAGGTACTCCACTGTGACGGAGTGACTGGAGGAAACGTGATAGATGACAATGATGACGCAAGGTAGTTCAAGGAGCATAGCCAGTACAATGAGGACACTGATGAGGAAGAGAAGGGAGCCGGGCGGGCACAAGGACAGGCACCGGCACCGGCAAAGGCAGGGGCAAGAGCAGAGGCAGAGGGCGCAAAGCAGAGTAAGGGAAGTGAAGATTAGGTAAGGGTACCAGCAAGGATCAATAGAGTTTGGAAGATTGCCTTCTGCGAAGGCGAGTTTGGAGAGGAGAAACTATAGCTTATGAATAGTATATTACATTGTACTGAGAGAACAGGAATACAAGACAGGGAGAAAAGAAAGAAAGAACTAAAGAAAAAGTCTTCCCGCACTATTTAACACCCCCTTCCTCCAATTTGCTATGACTTATACTGTCATCCATGGAATCTCATAGAAAACCACTTACTACCACCCCTCGTATACCACCCCACCATTATTTCTTCTTACATTACAAATCCATCACGCCATGGAATCTCCTAGAACCCAATGACGACACCCCCTCCTCGTTGTACCCCCTCTCACTTTACATTACTTCAACCAACTTGATGGCGCTTTATCTACCCAACTCTCGGGCCTGATGCCAAGATGCCGGGATACACACCCTTCAGAATTAATTAACCTATGCTATCTTTCATTTGAAAGTCTCTGCTGCCAACCAATTCATGCCATACATCACCACCATCGGTATCAACCTTTCTTCCATAGAAAGGTTCTTTGAGATTTTGCACATGGAGTTCAGTGACCCAAATCAGGTAGGTACTGCCCGTCGTGACCTCAGATGAATGAGATAACTCAATCGCCCCTTCTCGGAATACTTCGTCGGGTTCTAACGCTATACTCCTGAGGCCGGGATTGGAGGAATCACCAATGTAGAAACCCTTATAGAAGAACTAAGCAAGAAACTCACCCTGCTTATGGTCTACGAGGAAACCCCCGCTACCGTCAACGAGAACACTGACGAGGACGAAGACAATACCGGGCAGGTACAAACACAAGCACCTGCAAGGGCAAAGGCAAGGGCAGAAGCAAAAGGGCACAGGGCAGAGGAAGTGAGGACCGGATGGATCTTAACGAGAACAATGAGAAATACTATTGATTTCCTCGTTACCAAAGACTCGAACAGATCACAAGGTAAAGGAAACTATGGCTAGAGATAGGAGTATATTCTTATATAGCGAGATAACAGGAAGATGAGACAGAGAGAAAAGAAAACAAAAACTAAAAAAAACTTCTACATCTACTCTTTAACACTTTTCCTCCATCAGTCTATTATGACTTATACATTAGCTGCTCACAGAACCTCATATGAACTCAGTACAATTATACCCATTTTCCTTCCACCATCTCTTTACAGCCTATTATCAATCCTTCCTGCAACTGAACCTTATGGAAACAAATGACGACACTGTTACGGGCGGGGTCGGAATGCAGAAATGTAGAAACTTATCACAGGAGCAGGGTCGGACAGAGGATCCACAGAGAGTCCCTGACTTCAACGTAGGCACGGAGACACCAGTAGATAATTCGGATCACAGTCATCGACGGGGGCGGAGCGCGACAGAAGGCCAAGGTATATAACCGAGGCGAGCAGGTTCAGGACACGGTGTCACCAAGGGGCACAACCGATGACGAGGATGCGGCAAAGTAAATAACCAAGTATATATTTTATATAAAGAAACAAAACAGGAACCAGGCGAACGGAAACCTAAAGAGAAAGGTTGATAACAGGAGGTTGCGTAAGGAAAGAAGAAATGAAGAGACAAAGGAAATCCCGACTCATATATATACAACTCCATACTATCGATTACTAATCCATACTACGGAACCCCGTAGAAACTCAAGGAAAGAAACACCAACACCTTTAACCGATATACATACTAAATCTCGATCCATTATTTCCGAAGAATCCCGACCTAATTACTAATCATTTCCCTTCATTCCCTAGCGTCCGAGATACGCCGTGACAGATTATTCCCTCCTCTAGGGCCTAGCTCCTGCTAGGCTGGGGTTTGCGTGGATACCAAATGTGGAAGTCCTGAACTTTGTCGGGGGCGTTTTCCAAGTCTTCAGCTGGTTGCCAGGAAGGTTCGGCGTAGCCAACATAGCGAGTCAAGTACCAAAGCCGGTTATTGCGGCGTCGGGAATCCAGCACTGCATCTACTTCCCACTCCTCCTCTCCCTCGATCTCAACGGGTGGAGGCGGCAGTTGAACTTGACTGGGAACAGGGTCGGATGCGGCAAGAGAAAGGAGCGAAACATGAAACACCGGATGAATCTTCATCGACCTAGGAAGAGCCAACTCGTAGGCATAAGGACTGACTACCCTCTTAACTTCGTAGGGGCCAATCTGTTTCCAATCCAGCTTTTTAGAGAAGCGCATGGTATGGAGGTTCCGAGTGGATAGCCAGACTCGATCTCCAACAGTATACCTTGGACTTGGGGTGCGATGGGCATTGGCGGATTCCTCTTAAATAACTTGGGATCTCTTCATCTCTGCGCGTAAGTAATCAAAGATCTGGGACATATCGCGGGCAAAGCCATTGGCTCTGTCTTCGGCTGTAGTAATTCCGTGTACGAGGGGCCCAAAAGACATCCGAGGGTGCTTGCCGAAGTTAGCCTGAAAGGGGGACAGATGAGTGGTTTCCGAAACGTGGTTGTTGGCTGCAAATTCAGCAAGAGGCAGAAAGCGGCTCCAGTCATCCTGTTGATAGGAGACGTAGGCTCGGAGGTACTGTTCCATAATAGCATTCATACGTTCCGTCTGACCATCCGTCTGAGGATGGAAGGCTGTTGAATACCGAGGGGAAATTTCCAGGCGGGAGCATAGCGATTTCCAGAAGTCCGACGTAAACTGTGTTCCCCTGTCCGAAACGATAGTTTCTGGTAGGCCGTGTAGTTTCCAAACGTAATCAATAAACAGGTCTGCTAGGACGGGGGCATTGGTTTCCTCGGTACAGGGTATCAGGTGTCTCATTTTCATAAGTCGGTCAACGACTACCAAAATTGCATTGTACCCATTGCTTTCTGGGAGGTCAGTCACAAAATCCATCGAGATATCGGTCCAGGGGGCAATCGGAATTGGGAGGGGGCGAAGAACTCCTTGAGGATTATTCTTAGGGGCCTTGCTTTGTCGGCAAATATGGCAGTTTCGGACGTAATTATCCACGTACTTCCTCATAGTCGGCCAATAGTAATTACGCGAAAGAAGTTCTAAGGTTTTGGCTTGGCCTGGGTGTCCGGCTGAGGGGGCATCGTGGTGTTCTTGTATTAGACGCAGCTTAAGCTCATCGAAGGTGGGGACGTATATAGTATTGCGATAGAGAAGGAGGCCCTCAGGGGACTCAGTACATTCGGCTAGGGAGATTTCGCGGGTTTGTTTAACGTTTGTCCGAAGCATGGTAAGTACCTTATTAGGGAAACTATCAATCTGATAAGCTTGTGAAAATAAAACAGGAAGGGATACAGTCTTTTCAGCGGGTTCATTTGACAAAGAACCCGCTAACAAACCTAACGTTCCTCCTGATTCCAAATTTTTCCGTTTCAAAATTATCTGGCTTTGGTGTCTCAAGCGTTCATCCCCCTCTTTAGGGAGGTCTCCTGACCTTCTAGTTAGGACATCCGGTTTTCCTCCTTGCTTTCCTGGGCGAAATTGAATAACATAGTTAAAGCGTGACAGGTATTCAGACCACCGAGCTTGGCGACGGTTCAAGTCCCTCTTGGTCATAAAATATTCAAGGTTCTTATGGTCCGATAGAACTGTAATGGGGAATTGTGCACCCTCCAAATAGTATCGCCATTCTTCAAATGCCCGTATAATTGCTAACAATTCCTTATCGTAGATTTCATAGTTGCATTCCGCCGGGGAGTGTTTTCCTGAATAAAAGGCAACCGGATGGAGGATCCCCTCATCATCATGTTGAGACAGAATCGCGGCGGAAACATAGTCGCTTGCATCAGTTTCCACAATAATTTTCCGATCGGGGTCGAAATGCCTAAGGATTGGAGCCGAGGTAAATGCTTCCTTCAGGTCCTGGAAAGCCTTATCCGCTTGGGGTGACCATAGAAATTTTACCTTCTTTTTGGTCAGCGCCGTAAGGGGGGAGACTACCTTACTGTACCCATATATAAATCTCCGATAGAAATTTGCGAAGCCTAGGAAACACTGGGCATCTTTAGCATTCTTGGGGGTTCCCCATTCGCTGACCGTTGATACCTTTTTGGGGTCCATGCCAATGCCATTCGAGGAAATCATCATTCCCAAATACTTGGTTTCCTGAACGTAGAACTCGCATTTCTCTGGTTTCAGGTGTACATTGTTCCGTTCCAGGATCTCCATTACCTTTCTGACATGTTCCTTATGTAACTCCATGTTATCGGAGTAGATAAGAATGTCGTCCAGGTAGGCAGTACAAAAATCGTCAAGATAAGGACGAAGAAGATCATTTACCCAGTGTTGAAAGGCAGCCGGCGCATTAGTAAGTCCAAATGGCATAACCTGGTATTCGAAATGACCTTGTCGGGTTCGGAACGCGGTTTTCCATTCATCCCCTTCCTTAATCCGGAGTTGATGGTAACCCCAGCGAAGGTCAAGCTTGGTATAGTATTTGGCGGAGGCAATTTGGGACAGAGTTTCGGGTAGCAGGGGCAGAGGATGACGATTTTTGATCGTTATTTCATTTAAGCCGCAATAGTCTACACAGAGGCGGAGGGAGCCATCGGCCTTTTTAACAAACAGAATCGGGGCACCAGCGGGGGACTCAGAAAAACGAATAAAGCCCTTGGACATGTTCTCCGTGATGTATTCACGAAGTGCCTGGAGCTCGTTTCGAGACATATTATACATTGGTCTGAATGGGGGTTGCTTCCCTTCTTCCAGAACAATAGCGAGGTCGTGGGGTCTATGAGGGGGTAGCTCTGAGGCCGAGGATTCCAGAAACATTTTACCGAATCTGTGTAGCTCGACTGGGACATTGGCGAGATAAGAACTGGGGGAGGCGAGGACATCGTCGATCGTCCGTAGCGAAGCACACAGGAGCACGTTTCCTTGCTTGCGGGTTAGGCGGCGGAAGGGGTGAGCACCAATTGCGGCGACGTGGATCGGGGCGGAGACGGGCGAGGTTTTCGAAGTGATCCCCTGGGCAATAACTGGCTGACCGAGGGGGGAGCACTGACGAAGGCAGGACGGGGACGAGAACAAGACCTGGTTTTGGCGGGGCCGAAGAGTAACATCATGGTGTCTCATCCATGGTAGGCCCATCACGATTGGATAATTCCCCAACTTGGTTACAAAGAAGGGGGCATATTCTCGGTGCCCATTGATCGTCAGTTCCAATCTGGCAATATGGGTGATCCGGCCTGACTCGATGAGTCGACCGTCGATGACCGTCAGTGCGCGGGGGGTTCGAAGAGGCGAGAGGGCAAAACCGTGAGACTTGGCGAAGGCAGCGTCAATAAAGGCATACCCAGAGGCTCCCGTATCAATCAGGGCGTGGGCTTGTGCCTGGGAGCGAAGATCCTGGGAGACAGAACATTCAAGGACCAGCTGATCATCAGTCAGGCCTTCTTCTGATTGAGGAAGGGCTGATATAACAAAGGCTGGAGCGGGGGCTATGAGGAGGACCGGGACGGGGACAACGACAGGTGGCGTGGGTAATGGCAGGGTAGGCCCCTCTGGTGTGCCGATATTTACCAGAGGGGCTGACCTTTTAACTGCTGGTCCTGTGGAGTCTGAGCAACTGGCTCGCGGCGCCAGTTGTTAAGAGTACGGGGGTCGTGGGAGCGGGGAGCAAGGTAGCGGGTCCGGGTCTGGTGGCGAGGAGTAGAGGCGGCGAAGAGGTCGGCTTCGAGTTCTTTCGCATAGGTTTCCCAAGCAAAAAGGTCATCGAGGAGGACCTCACTATTGGCGGTGGCGATTTCCAGGTAGCGGGTGGTGGCGGCGAGCTGGGACTCGGATTCCTCCAAGTCTTCTTCAAGGTCAGCAAGGTCCTGGATCAGAGCCTCGCAATTGGAGATGGCGGCGGCAGTATCGTGACGAGAGGTTTCGAGATCGACCATGGTGGAGGCGAGGTTAGCGACGACCTCATCTTGGGTGGGTTCGGGTCCGACGATGGGAGTGGCAGCAACGGGTTCGGAGACAAGAGGAGAAGCTGGAAGCGGGAGTAGAGAGATGGTGGCCAGACAGTCCTCAATGAGATCGTAGGCCTGGCACCATTCGGCACCATCCAGCTCGTCGGGTACAGGGTAGGCCCCGATAAAGGCCAGGAGGCGCTCCATCAGGGGAGCAAAATCAGAGGACATGGTTGCGTGGTTGTGCCAGTTGGTAATGGTTAGACGCAACCTAATGTTACGGGCGGGGTCGGGATGCAGAAATGTAGAAACTTATAACAGGAGCAGGGTTGGGCAGAGGATCCACAGAGAGTCCCTGACTTCAACGTAGGCACGGAGGCACCAGTAGATAATTCGGATCACAGTCATCGACGGGGGCGGAGCGCGACAGAAGGCCCAGGTATATAACCGAGGCGAGCAGGTTCAGGACACGGTGTCACCAAGGGGCACAACCGATAACGAGGATGCGACAGAGTAAATAACCAAATATATATTTCATAAAGAAACAAAACAGGAACCAGGCGAACGGAAACCTAAAGAGAAAGGTTGATAACAGGAGGTTGCGTAAGGAAAGAAGAAAAGAGAAGACAAAGGAGATCCCGACTCATATATATACAACTCCATACCATCGATTACTAATCCCTACTACGGAACCCCGTAGAAACTCCAAGAAAGAAACACCAACACTTTTAACCGATATACATACTAAACCTCGATCCATTATTTCAGAAGAATCCCGACCTAATTACTAATCATTTCCCTTCATTCCCTAGCGTCCGAGATACGCCGTGACAGACACTCACATTTCATTTTACCCCATCCTTGCTTAACTTAACCGCATTAATCCAAAAAGCACTAACTACCAAACCATTGGAACTAATGTCAAGACGCCAGGACAAGCTCCTCCTGTACCTCAGTACTTAGCCCCACCCTATGTGGCCCATCGTTTCTCTAGTATAGCTTGCCCCAACCCACCTGCCGATACCTACCCGTCCCATACACACGGAGGAGTGGCTCCTATAGATTTTTCGTCTGACTGTGGTCGCCTGAACCCTCAGGAAAGAGAGGCCTATCGCGTGAAGAATAGATGCTTCTACTGTAGACAAAGAGTACATCTGATTAGGGAATACCCGCAGGTATCAGCTTCCAGGAACCCAGCCCTCAGGATTAGGGGGGCTAGGGCTGAGATTATGAATGAAGAGAATGAAGAATCCTCTAGCGACATCAGCAAGACTTTATTTATCACCTGATATCTCCTGAACCTTAAGAGACTCAAAAAATAACTAAATCAGCAAAACTTTATTTGTTTCCTGATGTCTCCTAAGTCTCAGGAGACTCAAAAAATCTCAGAGAGTCCCAGGAAACTCTCAGGAGACTCAAGAGACTGTTGGGAGACTCCTGC
This sequence comes from Morchella sp. 2018-W45, assembly GCA_024713785.1. Taxonomy (NCBI): domain Eukaryota; kingdom Fungi; phylum Ascomycota; class Pezizomycetes; order Pezizales; family Morchellaceae; genus Morchella; species Morchella sp. 2018-W45. Next base: position 790,344 of record JAMGYZ010000025.1, read on the forward strand.
CACAAGTTGAGTTTGCTGATGATCTCGATAATATTCTTATATATTCAATTATCTTGGAACAGCATAAGATTCATATTGAGAAAGTCCCTCAAATGCTCAATCAAAACAATGTTCAAATCAAATCTGAGAAATGCAAATAGTACGTAAAAGAAATACTGTATCTTGGGTTTGTACTTACCCTTGAAAAGATCAAGATAGATGAATCCAAGGTCATTACCATTACTCTTTACGAAATCGAAAAGGCCCTGGACAACGTTTTGGGGAATAAATGGAAGTAAGGAATCCTGGAACTCTATCATCATTGGCTGAGCATGTTTAACAAAGCTCTGGGACAAAATCTTCTACCCCGCCACCCCTACGACTACAATGTATCTTTGAAAGAAAGAAAGGGGCCAACGTTCGGACTTCTCTATAACATGTCCACAGATGAGCTACTTACTTTGCGGGACTATATTTGAGAGAACCTCTCTAAGGGTTTTATCCGCACCAGTTCAGCCCCAGCCGTTGCCTCGGTGCTATTTGTTAAAAAGGCCAATAGATCCCTTCATCCGTATGTGGATTATCGGGGACCCAATAAACTCACTATCAAGAATTGATACCGACTGCCCCTAACTCAGAAGACACTAGATCAGTTGTCAAAAGCCAAGTGGTATACCAAGATGCACTTGCATTAAGGTCATAATCAGATCTGTATGACCAAAGGCAAAGAATAAAAGACTGCGTTTAGGACCCGTTACAGAGACTCAGAGTATACAGTTATCCCCTTTAGTCTTACCAATACCCCCACCATATTTTAACACTTTGTTAATGACTGCCTTCGGGAAAACTTGGATCAATTCTGTACAGCTTATCTGGACAAATTTTTATATACACCAATCCCCTTGAGGAATATGAACAAAATGTCGAAACAATACTGTGACGGAGTAACCAGATGCAACATAACAGATGACAATGATAATATAAGGGAACTCGAGGGGCACAGCCAGAACAACGAGAACACTGAAGAGGGAGAGAAGAAAGCCGGGCGGGCACAAGTACAGGCATCGGCAAAGGCAAAGGCAAGAGCAAGAGCAGAGGCAGAGGGCGTAGGACAGAGCAGGAAAAGCGAAGATCAGGTAAGGGCTTAGCGAGAATCAGAAGAGCTATGACGTTACCTCCTGTGAAGGCGAGTTTGGAGAGAAGAAATTATGACTATGGATAATAGTATATTCCTAGGTATCGAGAGAATGGGAAGATGAAACAGCGAGAAAAGAAAGAAAGAATTAAAGGAAATGTTTTCCTGCGTTATTTAACACTCTCCCCTGCCTGTCCGCTATGACTTATACATTCACCCATAGAAACCCATAGAAACCCACCGCAATTACACCTCGTATTCCTTCCCACCATTTTCTCTAATTATATTACAAATCCATCACGCCATAGAATCCAATAGAACCTAATGACGACAACCTCACCTTATCTCATCCCCTCCTCGCCTAACATTACTCCTTCTAACTTAACGGTACTTCGACTAGTGATTCCTTGGGACCGATGCCAAGATGCCAGGACAAATACTCAAGGTACTACAAAAGAATAGCATCGTACTAAAGCCAGAGAAATGTAAATTCCATACCCAAAGTACAACTTATTTTGGTTTGATAATTAAAACCAATGGCATCCACATGGACTATCATAGGATTTCATCAATGCAGGAATAGACTATCCCCATATCAGTTAAGAACATGAAGATTTTTTTAGACTTTCCCAATTTCTATCGTCGCTTTATCTTTGGATTCTCAAAACTAGAACTCCGTCTTACCAAACCCTCTAAACAGAATTGACCATTCTTATAGCCACTAGAAGCAGAAGTCGCATTTCAACTATTAAAGGAGGCCTTTACTACCGACCCTATCTTGATTCAATTTGATGCTAAAAAGTCAATCACGGTTGAGGCAAATACTTTGGACCATTTTCCTGGTGGTATACTCTCTCAACATAATGAGCAAGAGAAACAACATCGCATTTCATTCTTTTCCAACAAACATACACCTGCGGAATGCAATTGCAAAATCCATCAGCAAGACTTCAACTATCTCCTGATCTCTCCTGTGCCTCAGGGGACTTAAGAATTATCGAGGGGTCTTAGTAGGCTCCCAGGGGACCCGGCGGATTGCTAGGGTGCTCCAGTTGCAAGTTGGATTTGCTGATGTCCACGATAAAGAGTGACTGATGATAATCAGGAACTTTGAAGAATAGAGACCAAAGTTGGAAGGAGTCAAGCACCCTATCGAGGTTATTTTTGATCATAAAAATCTCGAATACTTTAAGTCAACCAAATATCTCAATAGGATACAGGTGCGATAGGCTTAATACTTATCATGCTTTGACTTTATTATTAAACATAAGCTGGGAAAAAAATGTGGAAAGCAAGATGGATTAATCCGGAGATCAGGCGATCTTCTTGGGAAGGAGGATGAAAGATTGTTGGATCAGAGTCAGACGGTGTTGAAGAGGGCAAATTAAAATCCAAAGTATCCCGGCGTTTTGAGATAGGTCCCGATGGTTCTATAGCCATAGCACTATTGTACCAAAAGAGATTATGTTAAGCGAGGAGTGGATGAGATGGGGAGAGGATGTTGTCATTAGGTTCCATGAGGTTCAGTTGTAGGGAGAATTGGTAATAGGTTGCGATGAGATGGTGGGGAGGAATACGAGGTGTGGTTGCGATGGATTTCTACGGGTTTCTATCACGGCTCCGCTTCCTGCACCTCGCCTTCCGCCAAGGCGCCTTCGGAACAGGGTTGTTGGATAGTATCAGTCGATGTCGGAAGTAGGGTAATACGTTAGAAAGGAGCTCGGGTAATGGAATGTAAACGCTAGGAGAATTGGGTAATAAGGGGATAGAATTGGGGTTATCGGGAATAGTTTGGGTGGTACGGGGGGTGTAGGAGTTTCTATGGGATTCTATGGTATGAGTCATTGGCGTGAGAGGAGAGTTGTATATATAGTGTTCGTTCTTTCCTATGTTTCCGCCTCTCTAGGCAACGTCTTCTTTCTGTTAGCAATACAATACTTTGGCTTCGACTCTCCTGTCCCCACCTCGTCCTTAAACCTAAACCTAAACCTAAATCTAACCCTGTCTCGCCTTGGGTATCTCCTGAGCCGACCCCGCCCCTGTCTTCGTTCTTGAATCTACCCCGCCCTGCTCCTGACCCGACCTCGTCCCGTTAGAGTTTCTATGGGCTAATATGTGAGTCATACTGGACTGACGGAGGAGAAGAACTAAATAGAATATATGGATGTTTTCCTTAGTTCTTTCTTTCTTTTCTTATCGTCTCATCTTCCTGTTATTTCCGTATATAGGATTCTAATCCTAACTATAAAGCCATAGCTCTCTTGATTTCATAATCTGCCCTTAGTAATGGGAAAACCTATAGCATCTCTCATCTTTCTCATTGAGGTCTATTTGGTCCTCACCCTCTCTACCCTATCCTCATTTACCTTTGTCCTTGCCAGTGCCTGTGCTTGTGCCCGCCTGACTCTCCTATCGTCCACAATAGTGTCATTGTTGTGCTGACTATACTCCTCAAGTCCCTCTGCGCCATTATTATCACCTGTTACGTTGTGCCCGACTACTCCGTCACAACTGTTGATGATCTATACTGGCAATATAGTTGTTGAAATCGTAGTCATGTGTTTGGATATTCCTATTAAAATTATGATATTTGATAAGGTACGTTATTGTATTTTTGGTCGTTACAGTATAAATTACCGTTTTATCCTGCTCTGTACCTAATATCATCTCATTGGTTTATTAATTTTGTATAGATTATTTAATACTGATTTGGTACTTGAAGTGAGAATAGGGTTGCGCTAAATTAGGGTGACAACGGCTTGAATAATTGATTCCTGAACTTGAGTTTGAGCCTCAGGCTCCATCTTCGTGCAATGCAACTACAAACAAGTATATATCAAAATGAAAAGATCCACTAATAACTCCAGACTTGCTGCAATTAGTAGTAGGAATCGGAATCTCCATATCAAATCAGGACGGCATCAGCAAACTCAACTTATGACTGGAGTCTTCCAACAGTCTCCTGGGTCTCCTAAGAGTCTCCCAAGACTCCTGAATATTTTTTGAGTCTCCTGAGGCTCAGGAGACATCGGGAGACAAATTAAGTCTTGCTGATGGGAATGGACGTTCAAGAAACAATGATACTGGATTGGGAAAGCACTTCAGAGCTTCTAGCAAAAGATATTTTCAATATGACAGTTGTGGGAAGAACTAGGGTTGTCTATATTGTTAACTATGCAAATGCACAAGTAGAGAAAAATTTAATGATTCATGATTCTCTCGCAGACGAAAATCTGAAAGCATCTCATCGTTCTGGTTCCCCGATTAAATTTGATGCAATTGCCCATCAAATTATTGTCAATCTAGCTACTGCAAATGCTAGTCAATGCCACAAAACCTACACACTTTTAGTGAAAGAATGTTCTTTCCAAATATACTAACTGTGACGGAGTGACTGGGCACAACGTAACAGATGACAATGATGACACAAGGAGCTCGAGTAGTACAGCAAGTACAATGAGGACACTAAGGAGAAAGAGAAGATAACCAGGCGGGCACAAGTACAGACACCGGCGAGAGCAAAGGCAAGAATAGAGGCAGAGGGCATAGTAAAGAGCAGGGAAAGTAAAGACAAAATAAGGCCCCGGGTAGGGATCGGAAGAACTATGGAGTTGCCTTCTGCGAAGATGAGTTTGGAACAAGGAACTATATCTATGGATAGAAGTATATTCCTATATATCGAGATGACAGGATAACGAGATAGAGAGGAAAGAAAGAAAGAACTAAAGAAAGAATCTTTCCACACTATTTAATACTCTCTTACGCCAGTCCATTATGACTCATACCTTCATGCATACAATTCCATAAAAAACCAGTTACTACCACACCTCGTATTCCTCCCCACCACCTCTTCCAATTAAATTACAAATCTCTCACGCCATAGAATCTCATAGAATCTGATTGTTCCGGCGTCTTGGCATAGGTTCCGATAGTTTAGTAGCTGTAACGTTATTGTAACATAAGGAGTTAGGTTAAGTGAGGAGGGGATGCAATAAGGCAAGAATGACGTGATTAGGTTCTATGAGATTTGTTGCAGGAAGGATTGGTAATTTGTTTTGAGAAGATGGTGGGGAGGAATATGAGGTATGGGTGCGATAGATTTCTATAAGTTTCCAAGGGCTGATGTATGAGTCATGTCAGACTGGTGGGGGAAGGGTATTGAATAGTACGCATAGATGTTTTCCTTAGTTCTTTTCTTATTTCCTATCTATTTCGTCTTCCTGTTATTTCGATATATAGGAATATACTACTATTCATAGCCATATATGACAGAGTGGCCCGACGCAACGTGACAGATGACAATGATGACGCAAGAAATCTCGAGGAGCACAATCAGTACAATAAAAATATTGACGAGGATGAAAAAAAAACTGGGTGAGCACAAGCAGAGTCACCGGCTAAGGCAAGGGCAAAAGCAAGAGCAGAGGTAGAGGGCGCAAAGCAGAGCAGGGGAAGTGAAGACTAGGTAAGGACACCGGCGAGAATCAATAGAGTTTGAAAGATTGCCTTCTGTGAAAACGAGTTTGGAGAGGAGAAACTATGGCTATAGATAGGAGTATATTTCCATATACTGAGAAGAGTGAAAGAGGAAACAGAGGAAAAAGAAAGAAAGAATTAAAGGAGAAGTCTTTCCGCACTATTTGACACCCTCTTACGCAAGTCATCTATGACTCATACCGCCACTCATAGAATCCCATAGAAAACCACTTGCTACCACACCTCGTATACCTCTCCACCATCTCTTTCTATTTATATTACAAACCTATTATGCCATGGAATCTCATAGAATCCAATGACGACACTCCCTCCTCATCGCATCCCCTCCTCACTTAGAATTACCTCTACAATTGCAACAGCCCTTCGTCTACCGAGCCCTTAGAACCAATGCCAAAATGCCGGAAAAGCATAGTTTCTCGCTTCCAAACTCGCCTTCGCAGAAGGCAACCCCATAGTTCTCCCGATCCCTACCCGGGACCTTATTTGGTCTTCGCTTTCCCTGCTTTACCCTACGCTCTCTGCCTCTGCTCTTGCCTTTGCCTTTGCCGGTGCCTGTGCTTGCACCTGCCTGGTTCTCTTCTCTTCCTTGTCAGTGTCCTCATTGTATTGGCTGTTCTCCTCGAACTCCTTGCGTCATCATTGTCATGTGTCACGTTGCCTTCGATTACTCCGTTACACTGATGACGACACCTTCACTTCTTTATATCCCCTCCTCGCTTTACATTGCTTCATTAGTTACGACAGTGCTTCGATTACCAAACCCTCAGGACACATGCCAAGATGCCAAGACAGTAATCTGTTTTTTGTATTCCTTTCGCATAGTTTCCTATTCATATTTGGCTATCTCAATCTGATCAATAAAACTGATTTTCCCCTCCAGCTGGCATTTCATTTCCTACAGAAGTTTTTTTCTCTTTCTCTCAGTCTCCCCTTCTTTCTTTACTTCCTCTCTCTTGATTTCTTTATCTTGTAAGAATCGTTTGATGTTCTGTTGAGGTGAAGAAGGACAATCGGTGCTAGTGTCTTCTTCATTGGAAAGGAGACTAATGACTGGTCATTTAAGAGCTCAAAGATTTAAAGAGTATTTGTGATCATTACGTAAACAGTTGTTACAGGAGGAGATGACTCAGATGGTAGGATCAAGTTTCTGAACACAGAACTCACGACCACGATCTTGTAGAGCAGAAAGACATCTTGTACACATAGGAGTATTGATTTGTATAGAGTTATGGAGGCTGGGTAAACGAAAGGCATGATCAAGCCGATTCGCTCAATGTTTGCTGATAAATTTGTCCCAAATTGGAACTCCGTTACGGACAGGCCAGGAGGTAGAGGAAGGAGACATTGTTGCTGTCAACAGGAGAAAATAGGGAGGCGTGAGACATACTATATAGTGCTGGGTTTTTCCCATTTCCTGGAAAATGCCATGCACAGGCATCACAGCTTATCGTTGAGATATAGAAATGAAAGAACTGTTTTTTGGCTTTATTCTGACCCATTATCCGCTAATTTAGCATGCTGAATGTGGAGAACAGCATATCGCATCAAATCGCCATTTTGCAATACGTCAAAATCAAAACAAACAACTACTGGATCGCAAAGCTCAACGTCGAAATTGCAAACTCGGAAAATGCAACAAACGTAAGAATAACCGCAAGTTAGAGATCAATATCGAATGGAAGTCAGTTCTGGATTTTATTGATAAGCAAGTAGAGAGTAATTAGATTCTATATTGATATTATAAACACTGCTAATATCCCTCTCCTTCAATATTGAATCGGAATCAATCTTTCTCATGCATTGTAAACGGGACAAAGAGATCACTACAGAGATTTTCAGCAAAGAATGAGCTTTTCATGATCTTATCTGGAATAATCTCAAATTTAAATGATACATCGGAGATCAATCGAAAACAGTATACATCATCGATTCGGCATCCTGTGAAGTTCGAATAATCTACAAAATTACCCTCTTTAAAGATCTCGCACGGGGATGCTTGTCTGAACTACAATTTAACTTCCATTATGTCCAAAAAGATAAAAAGTTTCACTCAGGAATTAAATGCAATCATGCATAGATTGGTGTTGTCATGAAATCTATAGAATATCGCACCGGAACTGAATCGGGTTGGGATTTCGGTACATACGCAAAAAATCAAAATATATGTCCAGATACCCTATTTGAAGATATCTTGCAAGCACTACAATTTCATCGCAATTCCAGTTCAAGGTTTCTTGATATGGCACCGGCACTTTTTCGGCAAAGGCAACACCAGGTTCGGGAACTCAAGTTACCACTTCTCGAAATCGATTACGGAACGGAGTCGGCTATATTCTTCAAAAATGAGACTCTATTTACACCACAGGTTGCTTACACCTATGATGGATTTCAGAATAAATCGCACTGAGACAACAATATCTCGAAGTATATATGTGGAATTTGGACACCTATTCGGACATCAGATGGTTCGATCGCTTGCTTTTCTGATGGCTACAATTCCCATGGACACTTCTTTTACTATACCGTCCATAAAACACTGATTGATTTCGCAACGATCGATGTAATCACGGAGATCATTTGGTGTGGCTCAAAGGATAATCACAGTATCGTGATAGGTGTTTTCAGGTCGGGATTTACAAGACATGCAACTACATGTCAAGTGAACAAACAGCTAAATACAAGAGTAAAAAATGCTATTCAAATAGGTATAGCAAATGTTAAAGATAATGTAATTAGATTGAAAGAGTTAGAAGGAATTATCAGAACTTCGTAACGGAGATATCAATCTGCTTTGTACTTCAGTATGTATCTTTGTAATAGAGTAACTGAGTGCAACATAACAGATGATAATGATGATGCAGAGGGGAGTTCGAGGAGCACAGTCAGCACAACGAGGATACTGACTAGAACGAGAACGAAGCCGGGTAGGCACAAACGGAGTCACTGGTAAAGGCAAGGGCAAGAGCAAGAGCAGAAGCAGAAGCAGAGGGCGCAGGGCAGAGCAGGGAAAGCAAAGACCAAGTAAGCCACCGGGCAAGGATCAAAAGGGCTATAAGATCGCTTTCTACGAAGGCGAGTTTGGAGGCGAGGGACTATGGCTTGAGATAAAAGTATATTCTAATATACTGAGATGACAGGAAGACGAGACGAAGAGAGAAGAAAGAAAGAACTAAGGAAAACATCAATGTCTACTATTTAACACTTTTCTTCCATCAGTCCAGTATAACTCACATATCAGCCAATAAAAACCCATAGAATCCACACCTCGTATTCCTCCCTATCATCTCGCCAAAAACCCATTACCAATCCTCCCTGCAACCGAACCTCATAGAACCTAATGACAACATTCTCACTTCATCTCACACCTTCCTCGCTTAGTATTTATTCATTGATTACAATAACGCATCGACTACCGAGCTCTCGGGGCCGATGCCGCCATGCCGAGGCATGTGACAGAGTAACCAGATACAATATAAATGGTAACAATAATGATGTAAAGAAGCCCGAGGAGCACAGCTAGTACAATGAGAACACTGACGAAGAAGAGAAGAGAATCGAGTGGGCACAAGCATAGGCACTGGCGAGGGCAAAGACAAGGGCATAGGCAGAGGGCGCAGGACGGAGCAGAGAAAGTGAAGACCAAATAAGGCCATATATCATGGCGTGGAACGCACTTGACGATGTTGCGGGAAGAGGGATTAGTCGGGGTTTTCTACGGTGTTCTATGAGTTCCTGTGGCAGGGTTTCTATGAGTCAACGGTGTGCATGTATTTGTAATGGAGAGATTTCCTTAGGATTCTACGGGTTTCTATGGGATGAGTCAGCGAGGGAATTTTAGGGCTATATATAGGGAGCTTTCTCCCTTGCTTGTAGGGTTTCTCTTTCTTTCCTTTCTTCTTCATGCAACTTTCCTGTCAATTAGAGTAATCTAGACCTAACAAACTTAGTCATCATCGCGACGCCCCTGACCTCCCCTTGGGGGCTTCCCGTACTTCATAGTCCTCGTCCTCAATTTTGCCTCATCCCTACCCCTGATCCCCTTGCCTACTCTGCTTCGCCCAATACCTTGACACCGTCTTACCTCGCCTCGTCTTGTCCCTGCTCCGGTGTTATACTTTGGCAAGTCTTGCCCTCGTTCTCGCATCACATTTTCCCACATTTTCCTAACGTTTTATATATGAGGCATTTTTTTTCCTATCGGTGCGTACAGTTTATTATTATGCATGCAGTATATAGGCCCTTAGAAAATATTATCCTGTGTTTCTATTTATAGTTACTAGTATATAGTTATTTCTGCCATAAATTATTTGTCCCTAGTTATTTTTACTTATTCCCACCTACCGGTACTTGCTGTTATTTGTTCCTACTTATCCGTTATTTTTTCATATATTCCGTCACTTCTTTACTTGATATGTATTATAGTACGTGTTGCTACCGTATGGTGCGGTAAATATGTCAAAAGTAATTTTGCCAACGGTGGTAAATTATTTTACCACTGGTAGTGAAAATAATACCCACATGTATACCTTAAAATGAATAAAAGCACAGACTTTCTAGCCAAAAGGGGCTATATAATATCAATCATATATGAACATTGTCCACTCGTAGTGAAATTCACCACTGGTGGCAGGTATTTTACCACCGGTGGGAAAGCTTTATAAGTGTTGGCATTAATTCTTGAATATTCACTAATGTTGTATAAGGACTGAAACTCAGTATTTATACTGGCACAAAGACTGAAATCTGGCACTGATACCACCGGTGGTAAATAGTTTATCAACCGTTGATGAAATTACTTTTGACACATTTACCGCTCCATACTACCGAAGACTAATATATGTTTCTATTTATAATTATTATTATATAGTTATTTTTATTTGTTTCACTTCCTTGTATCTATTTCTATTTACCTCTTCTTATTTCTACTCGCTGGTACTTGCTTACACTTATTTCCGTATACTGCTGCTTATTTCCAAATACTGAATTACTTTCCTACTTAATATATTATATTATACACTATGATGGTGACCGATATGTATGTCTTACCCTAACGGAGTAATATCTTTGTCTTTATTATTCCTATCTGTTTCAGTTTGTTGATACCCATTTTCATTTACCATCACTTATATACTCTTAATCATACTTGCTAGTATTTATCCTTGTTTATTCTTACTTGCTAGCAATTATCTGTACTTATTCCTGCTTGATAGTACTTATTCCTATTTATTTCCACTTATCTCTTATTATTTTCATATATTGGGAGATTTTTTTATTTAAATAAAATATTATAAAAATAACTGATATACCCATAGTACTTTAACGGGTAAATGCAAGAGACTATTTCATAATATTACCTATAGCTACTACAACTACGCAGTACCTATCTACATTGGTTTTACCTATCTATATTTATTCTTACAGTCAAAGTTCTTTCATACTAAATTGTAAATCTTTATATTTATTGAAGTATTTACTAACTACATCAATGTTATATTCTACAATATACTATTATGTTGCATTATTGTATTCTCGTTTACCTGTATAGTAAGACCAATACTTACCCGTATACACCGAAACTAGGTGAACAGGCAGGGTATCATATATATGCCCATCAGTTGTAACTTTTGTACTATTACTGGAATTTACCCGTATCTATTAAAGTTATGAGAACACATACAGTATTACATATACACCCGTCATTTTTAATTATTTTAACCATACCAATACCTATTAATATCCACTGAAGTTATTAGAACAGGCAAGGTAAATTATATATGCATGCTGGTATTAATTGTATAGTATTAAAACAACTTAAATCAAAGTTATCGAGCACTTCATATAATCATTATACAAATATACATAACACTAATATACTAACAATACATGCTTGTTCAAATAGCAATCATTCCCAATCGTTGATACTCTCATACTGCCTCTTGATCAACTCTAACTACAACAATATGAAAAGTACCTATCTTTACATCACATAGCCTTTTTGCACGACTTAAAACTATATGTGCTTGCACAACAGAAAACATGAAATCATCAAAGCTTATATATATTTTATTCAACAATAAGCCCTGTGTTTTATGAACTGTTAGGGCAAATGCATTTTGAATGGGAAGTTGTGTACAAGAATAACGGATTTCATGACTTCGAAAATGTATTGTATCCTTTGAAACTTCAACAATCTGTATTTGTTAGTATTATATATAATCATCAGATGGATAAGCTTACTCTAATACCCTCATATGTTGGAAATGCAACATTTGGTAGGCCGCCTTCCTGTAAAAATACAATAATATCACATGCTCCATTAAATATACTAAGCGATATTAAACCATTTGTTAGAAACATGACTTTAGCTTCTGGAATACAAACAACTTCATAAGAAAAGTTTTTACCGATTTTAAAGCTAGGAGAATACTCCATACTAGAAATGATTTCCCTTTCTTCCCAGTCAATAGAGATATATATATCTGTAGCCTCAATTGAAAAAGTTTCGAGGAGAGAGTTATTCATCTATGATGCTGTCCTCTTATAGGATATAAGAAATGTTGTAAGATAACTGGTATTGCGTATATGAAATTGTTGAACTTTATCTTGTAATATAGCTTGACTTTGAGGAGTGATTCGTCTAAACCATAAGTTGTTGAATAGTTGAAAGAACTCTGGATCATTTCGTTGACGCATAGATTGTGTTAAAAAAATTGGTTTAAAGAATTGCCATAATGTTGAATTGAAGACCTTCTAACCTGATACCGGTAGAAGTTGCATTAAATTTCCCATACAAATGATATGTAGATTTCCGAAAGGTTTTAAGTTATTATGTATCCTTGCAAACAATCCAGACATAAAATCTAATAACTTTGCGTTCACCATCGATATTTCCCTTATTACCAATATTTTAATACGCTGTATTTCTTCAAGCCTGTCCAGAAGTTGCAAGAGATTTGACTTTAACATTCCGACTCCACCATCTACACTTATGTTTAATGCTGAATGAATGGTTTAGACTGAAAGATTATTCGCCGCAATATCAGTTGGTGCAAGTTTAAGATATTTGAAGTGAAATACGTCAAACCAACGTTCTAATACGTTCAGGAGATATGATTTCCCTGTATCCGCAAACCCAGTAATAAAGAACTTGATGCTAATACCACTGGTAGGAATGTTAAAAAGTGATTAAGTAATTCTGGTATATGCATAATATTGATCACCGTGTAGGCTGAATAACGCCTCACCATTTTGAACTGGAGTAGAGGATTGTTGTAGCTCAAGTAGCTGTTTTCGGACAATCTCTTGAACAGGTTCTTCAGATATTGATAATACAGCTTCTATCAATTCCTGATAAACACTTGCAATATATAGTGGAGTCTGTTGTATTCCTTGATTGTATACATATTGAACTTGTTCATACATATCAGGAAATCGCTGAAGCAAATGCTCTTAGTAGTTGAGATATAACCTCTATGTATCTCATCATTATCAGATCGCCAATTCTGAATCTCTAATAGTTTATTAAAGAAAAATCTCTCTCCATCTGCTAATCGTCTATAACATATTCAGATCATATGTGGCTACCCCAAATTAGCTTCACAATTGATATAGATAGAAATATAATAAGTAAAATACCTTATTCCATTAATGAATAAAATTGCTCAACTTATCTATCCAAGATTCAGTCTGTCATCGCTGACAAGTTGTGAGGGGCTCTGCCTCTACTAAACAAGAGTGTAGGAAGTAAGAGGGCTGGTAGAAGATAGAAGTTAGGTTTAGAGAATAAAGATTCTGCTGGGTAGACTTAGAATAATTTTAAGGGTCTTCTTCCGCTTGTTACAACTGATCATCAGGATAACTCGAACTGGTGGGCGGAAATGGAGATGAGTACTTATACTCCAAATCTCTCTATTTCCTGCATTTCACCGCTTAAACTAAATTCCAGTGAAAACTCTGTTTTAGAGGGGAAATAATTCCTCCGCTATCCTGCTTCTTCCTAAGTGCTAGCAGATGTTTCCAGTCCTAGAGTAAGCACCCTTAGCCAGGGTCAAGAATCATCTGCAGCCTGGCTATCACACAGCTCCGGGCCTGCATTAGATGAGTCTCTGCTCAGATGATCTTCCCAAGGTGGCTGCAGAGCTGTAACTTATTGTAGATTGTTCCTGGACATAACCACTACCGCCAGCAGCAAGGCTATTCTTGCACAGAGGGACACTGTAGATGCCTGGGCACTTAGAAACCTTTCTCTAGCCAGTCCTCTATTTACTGACAAGGCCTAGACTCGTCAGCCTATCCTTTCATGAATAGATCTCTACCCTAACGGACAGAAGATAGGTACACTTGCAGCAGGGTGCGGTCCTCACTACGGGTACTTTTCCTATCTGTCACGGCGAATCTCGGACACTATGGAATGGAGGGGAATGATTAGTAACTAGGTGAGGATTCTTCGGGTGAACGCATCGGGTTTTAGTAGGAGGATCGGTTAAGGGGATCAGTGTACTTTTCTTTAGGTTTCTATGGGATTCCGTGGTACAGATTAGTAATTGATGGTACGGAGTTGTATATATATGGGTTGAGATTTCCTTTGTTTCCTTTTTCTTCTCTCCTTACGCAACCTCCTGTTATCTACACTTTCCTTTGGGTTTCTGTTCTCAGTCGGTCCTCGGTTCTTTATTTGGTTTCTATTCAATATACTTGGTTATTATCGTTGTACTCTTGAAGCTCGTTATCAGTTGTGCCCCTTGGTAACACTGTGTCCTGAACCTGTTAGCCTTAGTTACTACCTAGGCCTCCCATCCTCGCCCGTCCTTGTTACATGACTGTTATCCGAGCCATCTATTGATGCCTCTGCCTGTACATCGAAGTTAGAGACTCCCTGTGGATCCTCTGCCCGACCCTGCTCCTACTCTAGATCTCTCCGCCTCAGTACTCCGACTCCGTCCCGTAACACTATCACTGTAACTGCTGGATTCTATCAATAACTCTGAGCCTATAACAGGCCCAGTGAGGACTATTCTCTTAACCGTTGATGTGGCTCTGTTATACGAGTTCGTTCTATTTTATAGAGTGAATGGTACTTGAAGTACCTAAGGTGTTCAAAGATGATATTCTCTGATCGGTTGAAATATTTTTCAATGGCGTGAGGGTGGAAAATATCTTCAGAGGTGAGATCAACTTCTAGCAACTGTAACGGAGTGACTAGGTGCAATATGACAGATAACAATGATCACGTAAGGTAGCTCTAGGAGCACAGCCAGTACAACAAGGGCACTGACAAGAAAGAGAAGAGAGCCAGGCTGCTACAAGCACATGCACTGGTGAAGGCAAAGGCAAGGGCAAGAACAGGGGCAGAGGGCGCAAGGCAAAGCAGAGAAAGCGAAAACCAGGTAAAGGCACCAGCGAGGATCAAGAGAGCTATAAGATTACCCCTTGCGAAGGCAAGTTTGGAGAGGAGAAACTATAGCTATGGATAGGAGTATATTCCTATATACTGAGAAAACAGGAAAACAAGACAGAGAGGAAAGAAAAAAAGGAAAAACTAAAGGAAAAATCTTCCTGCGCTATTTAACACTCTCCTCCGCTAGTCCAGTAAGACTCACGAATCAGCCCATAGAAACCCATAGAAATCCATCGCAACCACACCTCATATTTCTCTCTCCTATCTTCTCTAATTATATTACAAATCCATTACGCCATAGAATCCCATAGAACCTAATGACGACACCTCCACCTTGTCGCGTCCTACCATCGCTTAACATTTTCCCATTAGTCACATTAGCGCTTCGACGACTGAACCCTCGGAACTGATGACCAGACGCAGGGACAGATACTCTAATTATGTTGTTGAATAAATCGGTATATAGAAAATAGACTTCCATCATAATCAATCAATACGTTAGAGGTGACAAAAACCGCAGACTTTATATTATAAGAACTAAACTCTTTGGTATTATTTATTATAGGAATATGTGATATGAACCAGGACGACATAGTTCAAATTCAATATAGATACTAATAATAAACAAATAACCAGTTAATGAAATAAGAAAAGAGAAATCTCCAAAAGATAAATATCCAGAAAAAAAATCAAACAGAAATTTGTCTAAATTACACCACACACTTTGCCCTATGAACGAGTAGCTTTATATACCTCACGTGAAGGAACTTGAATAGATTCATGGCCTATCAATTCATCCTCTGGCTGTTTTTCAATTAAAATTGAAGAGGAGGGAGACCTCAACAGTGAATCATTTGGATTGTTTATGAATATTGGTTCAGGTGCAACTATATATTGATTTGTTTCCAGAATTGGAGTTACATTTTTCCCAATGGAATCAATATATCGATTAACTTCAGGAGTTGAAAGACTTTAGCGATTTGTTTGAGATGGTCCTGATGCTGATATTGGTATTGACAGATTATCAATAACACTTCCTGCCTCAGGTTTATCCATAATAACTGAGTATATTTTTCCCACCGGTATTGACGTATGACTGCATGAAATTTTTTCTAAGGAAGAGGATGGAAATTGTTATTTGTAGCGGTTTGGTGTTTGATTTTGGGTAGTTTTAGGCAATTTAGATGGAGGACTTTCAGATCCGATAGGTCCAAGAAGAACATTACGTTTCTTCTTCAGTGTTTGAAAAATGCTCACTTTATTATCCTTTGGTGCAAGATCTCGAGCAAAGCTTATAGATACTACCTCGCCATATGCTAATTATATCTATTAGCTAATCAATTAATTATTAATTTGATTTGAATGATCAAACTTACCAGGATCCTCAGACTCATATTGATACTTCAATGATGCATTCATTGTTTTGCCAGATACAAAATACTGGGAAAGCTTTGCAAATAATGGCGATTGTGTGTTTAGAAGGAAGGTTAACTGATGCTAATTTCAGAATTAGTAGAGATGTTGAAATCATTTAGATTTATATATAGTACTGGAATATCTGATCGAGTTTCTCCATCGTATTGAAACATTTGTCCCTCAAAGCATTTTAATTCTTCAGCTATTTCAACAACTTTGAGATCCGATGTAATCGTAACTGTGCAATTGATGTATAAATTGTTTGCAATATGTTTATTTTCTGCTAATTCTTTTTGAGGCTCGATACTACGCAGTAAGGACAGCTATTGAATATATATATGTCAATATATAAACTACTTATAATATCAATAAAAATGAAATATAGTTGGATGTTGAATAATTACCTTTGGCTTTCGATTAATACTATGAATCAAAGTACCATTGATCAAATAAACTCTATCAAGATGTAGAGTAGTCTCCGATGACATAAAGTATCAAATATCAACTTCTTGACAAATACCAATTGAATCATCATGCGCAATTGCAGCAGTTGCACAACCTACTATGCTAAAAACCGAAACAACGAATCCGACAAATGTAAAATATATAGGCATTGTTCACCTTTCAGATGAGAATGAAAAAATAAACAGAAAAGAAATTTATACAAACCAATGTTTCGTACAATCTTTAGATTTGGTTGAAAAAAGTTCATCGGGTATTGGTATTCAGAACTGAAGTCTAGAATTAAAAGTACAAATTATAAGAAATATTTATAATGTAAATGCAAAATTTCCCCGCTTTCTTCAGACATACCTAATTTTAATCTATGATGATATTATAATCGTCTATAATAAAATTATGATATTATAGTTGCCAAATACAAGGATATATTTCTTGATTTTTTGATTATATACATATATAAATAATAATATCAACGGTAGATTCCAGTTAGAAATGTCACGAAATTTAATAAATAATATTTTCATATCTCTTGACGTAAATGTCTATGTCTAATAATATATTATTCAACATACCTCGAAATTAAACTAAAATAGTCAGAATTTTATAGTAGGGAGAAAACATCTACGATCTGAAATGTTTAGATGATTACAAAGCAAATAAAAACTCAGATATAATACATACCAAAGAATAATTATATAGTAATTTGAAGAGAAACAATACTGAAATTCATTGATATTATCTCTTGCGATGATAATACAATTTCTTATCATATATAATAGATATATATTATTTGTACTGCATATATTATGTATTTTATATATTTATATATAGTTAAGAATAAGAATGTATAAATGTATAATATGATTTCATGATGTGTGTCAACCCCTATTAGGAAATCTCATACTAAAGAGGTTTAGTGCTGTTACACTACCATTGAAAACCGACGCGCATATAGTTTTAGTATGTTTAATAAACTTATGTACAGCCATTTCTCAAAAGACATGGCACCTCACCAAAGCCTAGCATCATGGCTCTTGTTGACTTTCAACTATATCCCCTCCACAAACGCTCGGCACGATCAATGGTAATAGTAAGTCGAGTGTGTATATTCATATTTTGGCTTTGGTTTTCTATTATATTGGTTGCTATTTTGTAATTTTTATCTTCCTACAGGCCGTGAGGGGAGTTCAAGGTGCCAAGTCTTTTGGGAAATGGCTGTACATGTAGTATGCACAAAGAACCCCGCAACCCATGGCACATATCGAGCTATCGCAATCGTCCCCGAGAAAATAATCAAGCAAATATCAGCACGGCTGTCTGTTGCTGACCCGACAATTACCTAGTCCTGTTTTTACAGATCTATTGTTATAACCCAACCGAGTATATGCCTGTTTTGTGTATGTGTATATATATGCATACCCTCTCTTATCAAGAGAGCTTAGAGAAATAGCACTAGCGCTGATGCGAACCCTTGCCCGATGAGCCTCTGGACTTCAGAGACTCCTCCTCGTCATCCTCAACTACAGTCTCCTCCTCTACTTCCTCAACCCCCCTCATCATTGTTTCGGCTTCAGTTGGCAGCCCGTGTGGGGGCCTCGGGGAAATTTCTCCCCCGTGAAGTTGCCACTCCATAAGTTTACTGAAAGGACCATCCCTCGAACTCAGCCCCTTGAATGTTCCTTGCTCCGCCACACGTCCATCAGAACCCAGTACAATTATACGGTCACTTCTTTTGATGGTCGAGAGCCTATGGGCGATACTAATAGTTGTACATGACGAACGCATGAGTTTCGTCAGGGCTTCATTTACGGCGGTTTCGGACTCAGCGTCAAGAGCCGAAGTAGCTTCGTCGAGAATAAGAATATCAGGATCCTTAACAAGAGCGCGAGCAATAGCAATGCGTTGTTTTTGTCCTCCAGAAAGCATGGCGCCACGAGCACCGACAGAGGTCTCTAAACCATCTGGAAAATCAGAGATGAATTGGCAGTTCGCCTTCCTTGCAGCAGCAATGATCTCCACCCTTGTAGCGTTGGGCTTTCCGTAGGCTATGTTTTCGGCAATTGTCCCAGAAAAGAGGACGGGCTCCTGGGCAACGACACCGATTCTTCGGCGTAATGACTTAAGGTTGAAAGTCGAAATATCTACATTGTTAATCTTGATTGCACCAGACGAAGGCGCATAGAATCGGAGGAGCAGGGAACCTGTAACCATAGGTTAAAATACCGCCGACCGATAAAAAAGGGGAAGGGGCATTTACTAATTGTAGATTTCCCTCCCCCAGAAGAACCAACGATAGCAACATTTGTACCAGGGGGAATTTCAAAACTCAACCCGTCAAAAATGTTAACTGCCGGGCGTGTTGGATAGCTAAAAACAACGTCTTCAAACTTTATGGTTCCACGGGCTGATGTGACAGGGTTTCCAGCTAATATTGAAGTCAGCCATAAAAACCTCAGCAGCATTATTTGTGGCACCCAAAGTCTAGGTCTCGTGATTCATCTCTGAAGAGAGATTTCATCTGGATAGAAACAAAGAAGCTCAAAAAGGTTGAGCAATGCTAGGATCAAAAACCAACCTGTTGGTGAAATTGATGGCTTTCTGTCTTGCAACTCAAATAATCGGCTGGCAGCACCCACGCCTTTCATGAGTTCAGAATAAAAGCTTGACAATCCGAAAAGACTTGACCCAGCGTATGCAGTATACCTTATTTCTTGTTCAGTAAAATTGCTCCAAGGGATATTGACGAATTCTTACATCAAAAATGAAGACAATTCACCGATGCTAATCGCGCCTGACTTAACCTGTTGGCCACCAATATAGAGGATTGCCAGAATAGTCATATTTCCAATCAATCCTGTCTAAAAAAAAAGCACATCTGTTAGTGATTTCCCCCTTTCCCTTGTAAGGATAACACCATGAGTAACAATTTGTTCATAATTCTTCACCCCCAGAAAGGCTCACTCACGCTACTGAAGAAAGTTGCGCTAATTAGTGCCTCTCGCTTTCCAAGTCCAAATATCTTCCTGACCTGTCGATTGTATCTCCCCACTTCCAAGATCTCTCCAGCAAATGCCTGGCTCGTCCGGACGTTGCCAAGGCGCTCTTCAGCAATTTTTGTTAAGGTCCCAACGTTCCTTTGAATTTTTCTACTCAAATTTCTAATACTTCTTCCATAAAAGAAAGCACCGATGGCAATCGGGGGGAACATGATCGTCATAACGGCGGTCAACTTTAAGCTCACGTACGCCATTAATCCCAAACCAGCTCCACCAGTAACCAGAGCTCTGAGACCATCGGAAATGTTTTGAGTGATACTCTTGCCAACAACCACAGTGTCAGAAGAAAGACGCGAAATCAGGTCTCCCACACGATTTGCATCGAAAAACTCGGCATTTTGGACGTATGTTCGACGAAAAAGATGGGATCTGAGACGGGCAACAATACGTTCACCAACAATACGGAGGAGAATTATACGAGCGTAATTAGCTCCAGCACCCATGATCAAAACCTAGAGCAGATTAGCCTGCAATCTAAGCCCACAAACCGATGAATGAGGTACCCCTGCGAGAGCCATGTAGAATTGTGGAAGTGCCAACCCGAACAATGTTCCAGCTTCTCCTTCAGGCTTCGTTGCCATATCCAATATCTTTCCAATAGAGAAGCTTATTCGAACATTTTCAGTATGACTACCAATTGGGGTTTTCTTTTTTTTTCCCAGTTTTTATTCTTGATGATTACTTACGGAATAGACATCGTAATGGTAGAGCTAACCAGGAGAAAGACAAAGGCAACTACGATTCTCTTTTAGAATTCAAGTATACTACGAACAGAATCAACCACTCACCTCCGAGCCATTTCGCTTCTGGGCGGGCAATTTTCAGGAGCCGGATAATCTCCCCCATTCCTGGTTTAGTTGAGTTTGGCGATCCATCCTTATTGAGCCTTGCAGAAAGATTAACTTTGGCTGCACGTGCTGCCTTCTCGGAACGGCCAAAACCCTCGATTTCTGCCAGCAAATTTTCTTCAGATTTTTCATTCCCGTGTTGTTGGGTAGAATTCGATATTCTTGATGTGGAAAACGGGCGAAGTTGTTGCCTTGGGGCCCAGCCATTCCAGGTGACACGGTTCGACGTAGAGAGACTTGACAAAGGTTTGAAAATACTTTGGAAGCGCAATTGGGCAAGATGAGATTCAATAGACCCTTTAGAGAAGGATGGAGAGATACCACGTTGGACCGAAATGGTGTACGAACGGCGCTGTGAAACTGGCGGAGGAATGAGTACTCTTGGGGGCGAGGTTATGGGGCCTCGGAGCCCTGAGCGCAGTGGAGGGATCAGCGAGCGCATGACATGGAAATTGATCGCAAGAAGCAAACACTCGAGTGCCTTTAAAGCCTCGACGGCGCAATAGTTGATGGGGGTAAGACCGTCTCAAGAACCTTCGATAGTGGTGATGCTTCTGTTTGAGTAGGTAAGTGTTAGACAGAAGGCACCGGTTTGCAAATTGGTGGTGGGGTGGTGAATGCCAAACAGCGCCAAGACTCACAGTCATGCATCACACTGCATGGAAGCTCCTAGACAACGAAAGATCACACCTCTTGTATTTAATGCTTAATTACCTATTCTAATACCAGTTTATTCGGACGGCGGTTGCCAAGAGGACAATTTTCCAGAGATCAGAGCCTTTTACAGCCAACACCGCTCTTGGCAACCGCCCGAATAAACTGCGATACACAGGGTTTGGGGGTTTTGGCGAACAGGGGTTGGGGCCAATAAAAACCGTTACTATTAGACAAATTCGCCAGTTTAGGCCAGAACCCTGTGTTCGTCAGAACCCCGTGGAGGGCTGTATTTAGACAATGATTAATATCAGTTGATCAGTACATGTACTACATGTAGTTACTAAACTTTAACCCTGTAACTACCCAACCCCTCCTACTTCGTATCCTGTTTAAACACCCCACACCAAGAATCTCTTCTTTTCGCACCATATCGCTTTCATCACCACAATTACTAGTCACTCCCGGCCCTCTCCCGCCGCTGTTTTAGGATCCTCTCCTCTCTCTAACAGCGATTCCCTTCGACAACTAATCCAATAAGCACACCGCCTACTTCTCGGCTCATTATTTTTCCATCTCAGTATCAGAGTTAATAACCATGGTTCTTGATTACTCCAAGTGGGATAAGTAGGTTCCCCAGGTTGCTGATATGTTTACTAACTCCCATTTCTCTTTCCTCTACTCATTCTCTTATTTTACCATTATTGTCGGTTCACTCTTTTCCTCGAATAGCAATAGTCCGTAGAAACTAACGAAAGCCGTAATTAAAGGATCGAATTATCCGATGATTCTGATATTGAGGTCCACCGTAAGCACCAAGGATATCTCTTCTTTATTTAAATTTCAGCTGACAGAAATGCCCGTAGCTAATGTCGATAAACGCTCTTTTATCAACGCCAAAAGGCGTCAGATACATGAAACGCGCGCTGTGCGTAAGCAAAATATTACTAACTTACGCATGGAACTTTCTATGAATGATGTTCTTCTCAAACGCTTGACGAGACTTATTTCCACTTTAGAGTCTAGTGCTGCGTCTAAATCCCCGGAGGAGGTGGTGCTTCGAGCTCTTGTCGATATTTCGTCCGAGGGTGGCGAGCAGAAAACACCACCTCTCCCTCCAAATACCCCCACATATGCAAAAATGATGGCATCACTGGTAGACTCAATAAAGAAGGAAATCAATGAAGAATCCCCGGAAGACCGCGCGCAGGCATTTTTGGATAAGCTCAAAGGACATAAAGTGAAACTCACTGAAGTTTATGCCCAATCCAGCAAACGATTGGTAGAGTTGGAAAAAGAGGAGAATTCAAAGATTACTAGCGATCAACTCCATGACGGATTTTCTGCTGGTCATGTCAATAAGTCTACACAATCTCCAGCTACTTCGGAAAAGAAGAAGACTTCCCAGAAGGTTCACGCAGTGGAACAGTTGAACCCAGGTGTTAAGCCTCTGGAGTCTCGGAATGATTCTACATCTTCGGGTGCTGATGGGGATTTAGAGGAGTCGGCGGAGGATGATAACGAAGATCATATTGAGCCGACAAAGCTGGGGCGAGAATTTGCGAAGATTAAGATCGGTGATTATAGAAAGTGCATGGAATACGTCTCTCGAAACCCAGCAGTAGTAGCCGAGAGAGAGACAGATGGGCTTCTGATCGAAGCATTCAATGCGCAGATTGAAGGTAAAGATGAGTACGCGAAGCAATGCGTACATCAGGCGCTATTGTTGCAGTACTGCCGCCAACTAGGACGGGACGGTGTTGCATTGTTTTTTAGACGGTATACAGTCCACGAAACCTGTTCATTATCCTTACTAACTACAATATGTCCAGTATTACTACGCCGGGCCACCAGGCTCAGAAGGTTTTCCACGAAGATGTCTCGACAACCTACCTACGAATCCGTGAACGTGCAAAGGTCATGGCTGAAGAACGCAGTAACCAATCAGCTGGGGTGGAACAAATTCAGTTGCACGCCGTGGATCCTAATACACAAATTACCATTGCTGTCCCTTCAGTTGATTCGGAAGATCCCGAGATACAAGGCTCGAGGAAGATATTCGAGTCCTTTCCTCCAGGCCTTCAAAGAGCTCTGGAGAGTGGCAGTCTGGACGAAGTCAATAAGGTACTTGGAAAGATGAGCGTAGAGGAGGCGGAGGAAATTGTCGGGCTTCTTGGAGAGGTAAATCCTGCTTTGCTTTAATTGGATGTAATGCTCACAAATCTGTAGGGGGGTATGTTGTCACTTGAGAGTCAGATCATTGACGCCACCACGGAAGAGGGTAAGGAGAAGCTCAAACAGATCGAGGAGGATGAGAGACAAGCGAGGGCAAATAACTCTGATAGCACCGATGGGACTACCACTGCTACAGAAGCCGATATGAAGGGAAAGGGAAAGGCAAAGGCTGAGTCTTCTTATATTGAAGAGGTCGATTGACCGAACATGTACCCTGATTCCGGTTTAGCTAGTGCTGTACACGAATTGCACCCCTTAGGTAAATATAGTACGCGATTTCCTTATCTGGGCCTTGGGGAAGGATGGGTGGGATCTAATATGTACTATCTTTGGGTTTTCTGAAGTTTTTCATTCTGATTAGTTGGAAGTGACAGGGGTGGTTAGGAAGTTCAAATATCTAGCAATCGGCTCCCTCAGGAAAATGATACTGGTAGTGCATTAGATAGTATAATAATTGATTAGGGGTGGTTTTAAGTGGAAAGGTTTATCATGATTACCGGCGGTCATAGTCAAACCACCCGGGTTGGCACTCGCGGCAGGAAGATAGTGATAGGGATAGGAATAAAGGAGTGAATTGATTGTATATTATTATCCAAAGTGGTCTTTCCTTTACAGTAATCGAAATAAAGAAAAGTGTCCGAATAAGGAAAAAGAGACGTCTATAGAGAGAAAACAAAATAGCTGATTCGTCAGCTTCTTTATATGGAGACATTCCAGCAGATAGTACAGCCACGCTCAACAAATTTTGGCCGTTTCACCCACTTAACCAAAAAGGTCAACTGACAATATCTTTGATACAGAATACATAGTAGTATTTAATAAAATATCAGAAAATTAAATATGTGACTAGATTTTGCTGTACCCTCCAACTAATACAAGACATAATACATTCATTTTTGGTAAGGAATTAACCAACCTATTTACCTTTGCTTAAAAAATTTGCTCTTGCTATTTAGGCCTGTAATAAAAAGCTTATCTTTATTATAAAACAGTCCCTATATATAATTTGGTAATATTTAAAAAGTTCATATAGGTGTTTTCATATATACAGTATGATATTAAAAAATGGTGATTAGTCTTTATCGTTTTGTAACCTCTATATCAAAATACCAACAACAATATCACAAAATAAAATATCAATATATTAAATTGAAAATATATATTAAAACCTGCTAACCTATATTGTAACAACAGATATTAATATACTTGAATATATTCTCAATCTATTTTCAGAAATGTTTTAACTATTAATGAAACTTTGATATCAGATCAACAAATATTTAATCGATAACTTTTGAATAACAGTCACATATTATACTTTTAACATGTAGCTAGAAAGCACTTTATATTAAATATAGGTTTTATATATTAGCTCTAATAGAATTGGAGCAGAAATTTTGTATCCAAAATGAATAAATTCTTAAGTCAAAGAAAGAGAAAACTAGATGGAAACTTAAATCACAATAGAGTTGTCTTCAGGTAACTGACGAAGACAAACATTGGCAAACTCAACTTGTCACTAGAGTCTCCCAACAATCCTCCGGGTCTCTTGAGAGTCTTGTAAAACCTCTGAATATGTTTTAGGTCTCTTGGAGCTCAGTATGACAGAGTAAGTGGGTTGCAACGTGACAGATGATAATGATGAAGCAAGGGAGCTCAAGGGGCACAACTGGTACAACGAGGACACTAATGAGGAAGAGAAAAAAATCAGGCGGGCATAAACATAGCGGATTGGCGGAGGAGGGTGTTAAATAGTGTGGGAAGACTTTTCCTTTAGTTCTTTTTTTTTTTTCTCTCTATCTCGTCTTCCTATTCTCTCGGTACATAGTAATATACTATCCATAAACCATAGTTTCTCATCTCTAAACTCGCCTTCGCAGAAGGCAATCTTCCAAGCTCTATTGATTCTCGCCGGTGTCCTTACCTAGTCTTCACTTCCCCTGCTCTACTTTGCGCCCTCTGCCTCTGCTCTTGCCCCTGCCTTTGCCGGTGCCGGTGCCTTTCTTTGTGCCCGCCCGGCTCCCTTCTCTTCCTCATCAGTGTCCTCATTGTACTGGCTATGCTCCTTGAGCTATGTTGCATCATCACTGTCATCTGTCACGTTGCTTTCAGTCACTCAATCACACTAGGGCTTGTTCGGAACAGGGTTGTTAGATAGTATCAATCAATATCGGAGGCAAAATGATGGATTAGAAAGGAGCTCAGGTGATAGAATGTAAGCGCTACAAAGAATTGGGCAGCAACAGAATAGAGGTAGTGGTATTGGTAATAGTATATATGATGCGGGAGCTTAGGGATTTCTATGAGATTCTATGATATGAGTCATCGGTGCTAGGGAATAGCTGTATATATAGTGCTCATTCTCTCCTATGATTTCGCCCCCTCAGGCAACGCCCTTCCCCTGTTAGCAATCTAAATATTGGGCTTCAGTCCTTTTATCCCGCCTTATCACTGAACCTGAATCCACACCTGAATATGAACCTGAACCTGTACCGGCCAGAACTGTATCATTGATTGAATCTGCCCTTGTCATTGCCTGTCCCCTACACTCGATCCTGAACCTGACCCCGTCTCGTTAGAGGTTTTCCCATTGCCGAGGACAGATTGTAAGGTTAAAAGGAGTATGGCTTTTAAGGATAGGAGTATATTCCTATATACCAAAATAACAAGAAGACGAGACAGAGAAGAAAGAAAGAAAAGAATCAAGAAAAACATCTACACTCCCTAGTAAACATAATTCTCCATTCGTCCGATGATGACTCAAACATCAAATCATAGAAACACATAGAAAAGCAGTATAACCACAGCTTATATTCCTCTCTATCATCTCTCCAAATCCTATTACCAATCCTCTCTACCTCTAAATCTTGTAGAATATAATGACGACATCTTCAGTCCATCTCACCTCATCCTCAGTTAGCATAACTCCATTAGTTACAACAGTGAGTGCTACGACTACCAAATCTCTAGGACCAATGCCAAGATGCCAAGACAATTCATCTATAGTTCTTTGGGCACTAAGAGTGTCCGGGTGTCTTGGTATATCTAACGGGACGGGATCAGGGTCAGAAACGAGGCGGAGACAGGGTCAGGAACAAAGATAGGGACAGGATCGGCTCAGGAGACACCAGGGATGAGATTGGTTCAGGTTCAGGATGAGGACAGAAGAGCCGAAGCTGAAGATACAGATTACTAACAGAAAGAAGACGTTGTCTAGAGAGGCAGAAACATAGGAAAGAACAAACACTATATATACAACTATTTTCTTACACCGATGACTCATACCATAGGATACCAGAGAAACTCCTACACTCCCGTACCACCTGTACTATTCCCAATACCCCTATTTCTATTCCATCACTACCCAATTCTTCCTAGTGCTTACATTCTATTACCCGAGCTCGTTCCTAATTCGTCATCCTACCTCCGACATTGACCGATACTATCTAATAACCCTGTTCGGAAGCCACCTTGGCGGGAGGGAAGGTGCAGGAGGCGGATCCGTAATATTATAGGTTCCGAGGATTCAGTAGCCGTAGCACTCTTATGACAGAAGGAATTAGATTAAACAAGGAGGGGGTGTGATGGAGTGAGGATGACGTGATTAGGTTTTAGTAGGTTCAGTCGCAGGCAAAAATGGTAATAGATTGTGACGAGATGGTGGGGAGGAATACGAAGTCTTGTTGCGATGGATTTCTATAGGTTTCTGTAGGCTGATATATGAGTCATACTCGACTGAGTGAGAAGAGGTGTTAAATAATTGACATAGATGTTTTCCTTAGTACTTTCTTTCTTTCCTCTCTGTCTTGTTTTTCTATTATTTCGGTACAGAGAAATATACCCCTATTCATAGCTATAGTCCTTGCTTCCAAACTTGCCTTCGCAGAAGGCAACTCTATAGTTCCTCTAATTCTCGCTCATGGCTTTACCTTGCCTTCACTTTCCCTGCTTTATCCTGCACCATGTGCCTGTCTTTTATCTTTTATCGCCAGTGTCTTTGTCTTTATATTCGCTTTTGGCCCTCGTCTCATCCTCGTCAACACCCTCGTTGCATTAGCTGTGCTTCTCGAGCTTCTTTACGTCATCATTATTATCTGTCACGTTGCGCCCGACTACTTTGTCATACTTTGGCCTCAAGGAAACGCTCAATCTTTTCCTCCAATTTATTGATTTTGCCCTCTGCTCTATCAAGTTATGCTTGTAAAGCTTGTATCGCTGAAGAACGCTTGAAATTTTGACTTATATTAGCAATTTTTGACCCCGAATTATTGATAGTGGAAAAGATTTGATCCTGTACTTGTTTGCTTTGGGATGGAATAAGAGTCCTTGTAGTTCTAATATGTTGAACAGATAATTCAGCTGGAATAGAGGAAATTGCTTGGTAGTTCATGAATAGTATAGTAGTAGATATTGACTGCAGAGATACTGTCTTTACTGCTACTAATATTCAACTTATCACGGCATGGAGCGTGCTGGGTGACGTTGCGAGAAGGAGGATTAGTCAGGGTTTTCTATAATATTCTATGAGTTTCTGTTGCAGGGGTTCTATGAGTCAATGGCGTGCATGTATTTGTAATAAAGGGATTTCCTTGGGGTTCTACGGGTTTCTATGGGATGAGTCAGCGAAGGAATTATGAGGCTATATATAGGGAGCTCTTTCCCTCGCTTGTAGGATTTCTCTTTCTTTCTTTTCTTCTTCATGTAACCTTCGTGTCCTTTTAGTCAATACAAACTTCAGAATTCTTAAGTCATCGCCACAACGTTCCTACTACCCCTAGGGGCTCAAGGAATCTTCATAGCCCCTACTTCATCCCTAGCTCCCTCGCTCTATCTCTCCTGTCTCTTGCCTCGTCCAGCCTCACACATCCAGCCGCGCCTCACCCTGCCTCGGTTGTGTACCTTGGCCTGCCTAGATCCTAGTCTTTGGCAAGCCACGTAATACTAAGATTGCGTCTCCAACGCCAACCTACATAACAAATTCCACCCAAAAAATCAACACCATGTCCATAGAAGTCTCCATGGGAGATCCGGAAGAATCCTATGAAACCCTCGAAAGAGAACTAGACTCTTTCATGGAAGCAAACCCCATGGCTACCGGAAACGCCACCGCCGAAGCCAAGAAGGTCCACGACCTTATCCTCCGCTCTCAACAAGCTGTTAAGCAACTCATAATAGAGTGGCAAGATGAAAAGGAAGACAGTGATGAGGCCCGAAAAGAATGGACCAAGAAGATTACGGAGTTAGGAAGGGAGAACCAGGATCTGGAAGGACAGATCTCCGTTTTGGAAACCCAGGTTACTACCCTCCAAGCCCAGGTCCGTGCAGCAAACCAAGCAACTCAAGCAGCTGAAGCAGCATTGGCTGCCCAGGTAGCGCTCCGGCCTCCACCTTTACTGTCCGCAGCCAAACTCCCTCTCCTAGCTCCTCCACAACGTCGTAAGCGCTTTCTAGAAGGCACCACTGTTACTCAGGAACCAAGGGCCGAAAAGTCAGAGAAACTCTCAGACCCGGAGAAATACCGAGGTAACCAGAAGAGACTCCCTCAGTTCCAGAATATGTTGAAACTCAAACTCTTAAGCAATGCCGATCGGTACCCCACCCTCCAGAATCAGCTAACCTACGCCATCTCCCACCTGGAAGGCCCCACCACTGACCAGTTTATACCCTATATTACTGCCACCGGAATCAACCTCCCGTCCATGGAGAGGTTTTTTGAAATTTTAAACACAGCCTTCGGGGACCCCAACCAGGTAAGTACCGCCCGTCGCGCTCTCAGAAGAATTAGACAACTCAATGTTACGGAACGAGGTTGGAGTACTGAGGCGAAGGGATCTAGAGTAGGAATAGAGTCGGGCAGGGGATCTATAGGGAGTCTATCACGGAGCGAAGCGTGGGATCGAGGCGAGGCGAGCCAAGGTACACTACCGAAGCTAAACGAAACGAGGTGAGGGGTAAATCGGAACAGGGTACACGAGACGAGAGACGAAGCGGGACTATGGCGGAGGACGAGGCGAGATTCTAATCGGGTGAAAACCCTGAAGGGTATCGGAATCAAATAGAACCAATACTGCAGGAATATATTTGAAAGGACTACAAGTTCCTAGAGACAGGAAGGTTGCGTGAAGAGGAAAGGAAAGAAACTATCTACAGACGAAAACCCAACCCGTATATATACACCCCATATCCGACCGATGACTAACCCGAGCATCCCTGCCCAGAACTCCATAGAATCCTCCACAACCCGTAACTCCAAACCCCGACCTTATTTCCTATATCCGAATCCCTAACCCCGAACCGAACCCCTGACACCGAACCTCAAAGAATATAATAGAACTACTGACTAATCCCTCTTCCCGCAACATCATTCGACCGCGCTCTATGCCGTGATAGATATTAGGTCCCCCTCTGAAGCCTAAGTCCTCTTAGGCTTGCGTGGATATCGTTCATGAAAATCTTTAACTAAGTCGGGGGAGTTGTCCAAATCATCGTAGGGTTGCCATGATGACTCGTCGTAACCGGTATATCGGACGAGGTACTCAAGTCTTCTGCGGCGTCTTCGTGAGTCCAAAATCGCGTCGACTTCCCACTCTTGTTCCCCCTCTACTTCCACTGGGGGCGGAGATAATTGTAGTTGCCCTGGGACCGGATCATTGGCAGCGGGTGACAGCAACGAAACATGAAACACCGGGTGTACTTTCATCGAAGCAGGTAAGGTAAGCTCGTAGGCATAAGGACTGACAATACGAGAAATATAATAAGGTCCGACTTGCTTCCAGTCCAGCTTCTTCGATGGTCGCTTAGTTAATAAATTCTGAGTGGATAACCATACTTTATCTCCAACAACATATCGTGGTGCCGGTGTACGGCCCGCATTGGCCGACTCTTCCTGAATCCGTTAAGCTCTAAACATCTCTGCTCGAAGAAAGTCAAACACTTCTGACATATCTCTTGCCATGGTATTCGCTTGATCCTCGTTGGTCGTCGTACCATGCCGTAGAGGACCAAAGTTTATTCGGGGGTAACGTCCATAATTAGCTTCAAAGGGAGAGAGTTTTGTTGATTCGGAGACGTGATTATTAGTTGCAAATTCCGCCATAGGTAAATAGGTAGCCCAATTATCCTACTGATAATCCACATAGCTCCGAAGATACTGTTCCATAATAGCATTGATCCTTTCTGTCTGACCGTCTGTCTGAGGGTGAAAAGCGGTGGAATATCGAGGTGAAATCTCGAGACGTTCGCATAATGATTTCCAAAAATCCGAAGTAAATTGTGTGCCCCGATCCGATACTACTCTTTCCGGAAGTCCATGTAATTTCCATACATTTTCCAAATACATACGAGCGACATCCCTGGCTCCTGCTTCTTCGGTACATGGAATAAAATGTCTCATTTTTGTAAGACGATCGACCACAACGAAAATAGCATTATAATTATCGCTAAGAGGCAGGCCTGTAACAAAATCCATTGAAACATCCGTCCAAGGTGCTTTAGGAACCGAAAGAGGACGAAGAATTCCTTGAGGGGCATTGCGGTTTGCCTTGCTTCGACGACAGGTATGGCAATTCATAACATAACGATCAGTATATCTCCGCATATTCGGCCAGTAGTATTCCCGACTAAGTAACTCAAGGGTCTTTGCTCTTCCCGGATGTCCTGCCGACAGTTTATCATGATATTCTTGGAGAAGTCTGAGATGTAATTCCTCGGATTCTGGCACAAAAAGCTTGCGTCGATAGAGGAGGAGTCCGTCTTCGTTTTCCGCACATTCGGCAAGAGAAATTTGTTTCGATTGTTTTGTGCCATCTTTTAGCATCATCAGCACCTTATTGGGTAAACTATCTTCTTGGTAAGCTTTCAAAAATAACTCTTGGACAGTAGGCGTTCCTTCAGCGGGTTCAATTGCCAAAGAACCCGCCAACAAACTTAGCTTATTATCCAAATTCTTTCTTTTCAGCACGATCTGATGCTGATATGTGAGGCGTTCATCCCCCTCCTTGGTAAGATCCCCTGATCGTCTGGTAAGTGCATCGGGTTTCCCTCCTTGTTTGCCTGGACGAAACTGAATAACGAAGTCGAAACGAGATAAAAATTCTGACCAGCGAGTTTGTCGACGATTTAACAGCTTAGTTGACATAAAATATTCAAGGTTCCTATGATCTGTTAGAACCTTGATGGGGAATAATGCCGTTTCCAAAAAATAGCGCCATTCCTCGAATCCTCGGATAATTGCTAGAAGTTCCTTATCGTATATCTCATAGTTGCACTCTGCCGGGGTATGTTTTTTTGAAAAGAATGCGACTGGATGTAGTATTCCTTCATCATCCTTTTGTGACATAATAGCAGCCGAGACATAATCGGAGGCATCTGTTTCCACGATAATTTCTCGGTCGGGGTCGAAGTGTCTCAGAATCGGAGCGGTAGTAAATGCCAACTTAAGGTCTTGAAATGCTTTCTCCATTTTGTCTGTCCATTTAAATACCACTCCTGTCTTCGTTAGAGCGGTCAGAGGAGATACTACCCTTGAGTACGCATAAATAAATCGTCGGTAGAAATTCGCGAACCCAAGAAATTCCTGTACATCTTTCAGACAGGCTGGGGTCTCCCAATTCCTAATAGTAGCCACCTTTGCACCATCCATTTTTATTCCTTCTGGGGTAAGTACGAATCCGAGATACATAGTTTCTTTGACATGCCATTCACACTTTTCAGGCTTAAGGTGAACTTGATTCTCTTCGAGGATTCTGAGGACTTTATTGACATGCTCCTTATGTTCTTCGAGCGTATTCGAATATATCAAAATATCGTCAAGGTACACCGTAGCAAAATGATCGAGGTAAGGTCGTAACATATCGTTAACCCAATGTTGAAACGCGGCGGGAGTATTGGTTAGTCCAAAGGGCATAACTGTATATTCAAAGTGCCCGTATCGTGTTCTGAACGCCGTTTTCCATTCGTCCCCTTCCCTAATTCTCAATTGGTGATATCCATTACGGAGGTCTAGCTTGGTAAAGTACTTGGCCAAGGAAATGCCCACAAAGATTTCTGGTGTTAATGGCAGAGGGTGTCGATTTTTAACTGTTACCGCGTTTAACTTTCTATAGTCAACACAAAGTCGAAGGGAGCCATCAGCTTTTTTAACAAATAGTACCGGAGAGCCTGCAGGGGAAGTGCTATGTCGAATCCGTCCGTTGGATAGATACTCCGCTAAATAATCTCTGAGTGCTTGAAGTTCTAGCCGGGTCATCCCATACATGGGCCCAAAAGGTACGGTCTTCCCTTCCTGTATATTAATCGATAGATCATATTCGGTACGATGGGGCGGAAGTCCAGATGCATTAGGTTCACTGAGCAGGTGTAGATACTGAGAATATTCGACGGGGACAAATGCTCGAGGGTCCTCGGGTTTCTGAGCCAATAAATCATCGAGAGCTTTGAGAGTCGTGGAAAAAATACGCATCCCTTTTCTTTTCTTATTCACTAATCGGTGAAAGGCATATGATTCCAGGACGGAAATATTGAAATTCAGTTTGGCCGGAGGTTCAGTAAAGATACCCCTGGCGATAATTTTTGTGTGGTCAGAGGAGCAATATTGCATACAATCGGGGGAGCCAAAATGTATTTCTGTTACGGAGCAACACGGAGACAACAGACAAGAGGGCCGAGGTACACAACCGAAGCGGAAACGAGAACGAGGACGAGGGTCGGCGACGCAGGAGTCTAACCGAGAAGCAGAGTTGTAGGGCAGAGGGTCCAGATGGCCTCTCTGACGAAGACGTGGAGACGAAGATACCAGTAGACGATACGTACTACGGTCATAGACTATGGAGGTAGCGAAGCGAGGCAAGACGAAGACGAGAACAGGACTATGGACGAGACTATGGACGAGGACGAGGCGAGGTACTATGGAAGGCCCAAGAGGGTCTTGGCGAAAACTATGGTTATGACGTAGTATATTCGGAACTAAAGACACACAAACGAGACCAAACTAAACCGTAGGGTTGACAACAGGAAGAACACGTAAGGAAAGAAAGAGAAAGAAAAGAACAAAGGAGAGATCCGTAGCAACATATA
Source organism: Morchella sp. 2018-W45 (assembly GCA_024713785.1). NCBI lineage: Eukaryota > Fungi > Ascomycota > Pezizomycetes > Pezizales > Morchellaceae > Morchella > Morchella sp. 2018-W45. The sequence continues at coordinate 824,097 of JAMGYZ010000025.1, forward strand.
TATACCCCTCCTAACCCCTGTACAATCATGACTCATCACATCGTGTAACGGAAACCCATAGAAACTCCAAGAACCCAAAAGAAAGTACCGCAACCGAAAACTCCATTCCCGAATATCCTCTTCCTCCGCGAAGTCAGTAGTACGCCGTGATAATTTCGTTATTAGCAGGGAGAATCGTAGTTGCATGACGACGCATCCATGGCAGACCCATTACCATTGGATATTGTCCTAATCGGGTAACAAAAAAGGGAGCCTCCTCTTGATGTCCATTGATGTCAAGGCTTAGAATAACCTTATGAGTGACTTTTCCTGATTCAATGGGTCGGCCGTCTATTACGTCGATGTGGCGAGGAACTTGCAGGCGAATTGTGGTGAGATTATGGTGGCATACGAAGTTTTGGTCTATAAAAGCGTATCCTGAGGCGCCCGTATCGATGAGAGCATGAGATGGGATAAAAGAATCTTTATTTTGAGAAATCGAACATTTTACAACTAATTGATTCCCATCCATATCTTTCTCCGAAACTGAAAACCCAGAAAGCGAAAGTTTAAACCAATCCTTAAACCGTCCCTGGAGTGAGCCACTCAGTCCAGGGAAAAATCTTTTGACACCTCATCGCCGGAGGTTATTTCCTTCTCTTCTTCTCTAATATCTGCCCTAGCTCCCCTCATCCTGGGAGCGGGGTTCCTGGGCGCCGGCGCCTGCGGGCATTCTCTCACAAGGTGTCCTCCTTGTCCACAATAAAAACATCTATTTTCTACGCGACGGGCCTCTCTCTCTTGAGGGTCCGGGCGGCCACGACTAGTTGACAAATCCATAGGAGCCACTCCCCCTGGCATGTGGGACGGGTGAGCAGCAGGCGGGCTAGGGCGAGCGGGAGCTTGGTAGCGGGGAGCCAGAGAAGCCGGGGCTGGGTACCAAGATGCGAGGGTAGTCGGGGTCTGATGGCGAGACGCGGGCGGAGTGGGGGTCGTATACCGAGGTGGTGGGCGAGTTTGCGGAGCGGAGGCCTGATAGCGAGGGCGGTAGCGAGCAGCAATCATCTGCTGCTTGTTGTCCAAGCGTTGGAGGACGGTGGCGAGTTCAATAACGGTAGCGGGAGTTTCCTCATGGACCATAAGTTTGGTGAGCTCCTCGCTTAGTCCTTCCATAAGGGCTTCAACATTGGCGGCCTCTCTCATCCCAGCTTCTGCAGCGTAGCGTTGAAACTCGGCAAAGTACTCCGAGAAGGGGCGGTTAAGTTGTCTGATTCTCCGAAGGGCGCGGCGAGCAGTACCTACCTGGTCTGGATCCCCGAATGCTGTATTCAAAATATCGAAAAACCTCTCCATAGATGGGAGGTTGATGCCCATGGCAGTAATATAGGGCATAAACTGGTCAGCGGCGGGGCCTTCCAGGCGAGAGATGGCATAGGTCAATTGATTTTGCAGAATGGGGTAGCGATCGGTATTGCCCAAAAGCTTGAGCTGAAGCATATTTCTGAACTGAGGAAGTCCCTTTCAGTTGCCTCGGTATTTCTCCGGGTCCGGGAGCTTCTCTGATCTTTCCGTCCTGGGTTCCTGGTGTAGGCTGATGTCCTCTAGGAGGCGATTACGGCGACGTGGAGGAGGTGGGGGAGGAGCTTCAGGTGGCGGAGGTGGAAGTGCGGACTGGGCGGCTAGCGCTGCTTGTGCTATTTGGGCTGCCTGATTTGCTGCCCCGATCTGGTCTCGGAGGGTATTCATCTGTTCTTCCAGGACGGAGACCTGCCTTTCCAAATCCTGATTCTCCATTCCCAATTCCGTAAGCCTTTTCGTCCATACTTCCTTGGCTTCATCCGCATCCTCCTCTTCTTGTTCGAGGTCTTCCTTGTAGTGTATAAGACCTTGTTGACATTTCTTGATCATGTGAAAGATTTTCACATTTTCGGGGTGGCTTCCTTCGGGGGGGTTTCATGGATGTACTAGGGTTGGAGGACTGGAAGGATTGGCAGGGCTGGGATTATTGTGCGCTCGGAGGTGTGGTTGAGTCAGATTAAGTTCTATGGGCTTCTGTTACGCGAGGGTATGAGTCATGAGTGGAGTTACGCGGAGTTATGAGTCGGACTTGGCGACGAAGTGCGGGGTATATAATGGAGGCAACGGAGCCTACTTCTGTACTTTTCTTTCTTTCTTCTTTCCTTACACAACGTCTTCTGTATCTACTCTTTCAATACATATTATAGTCTCTATTTTATACTAGTGACTATCGCTGTTTAAATTCTCCTTCATACTTCCCTTCTCGGAAGTATCGCTGTTACCTTTCTGCACCCTGCGGAACGAAGCCTCGTCACCACGCCCCCTTGAGATTACGTTGCGTAGTTATCCGCACCGTGCACCCCCACCAATGTCTACCCCAGCTCCCCCACCTCCTCCACCACCTCGCGTAGTGGAAGGGGTCACCCTGGACGGAGACTATCAGATCCCTCAAACCTTTGAGGAGTTTGAAGCTGTCGAAGATAAACACTACCACTACGTACACCTCCTCACCCTGGTAAGGGAAGGAGACCGATGGAAGGCCGAAAGGGACGCAAGCAGAACCCTACACACCCAGACCAGACAAGAATTAACCACAGCCTGAAGCCAACTCGACGCTGCCAATAACCACACCGACGCACTAGAAGCTAGGGTCCAGGCCTTGGAATTTCAATTCGCTACGGCCCGCGCACCACCTCCACCACCATCACCACCACCACCACCACCGATAGCCCCTCCCCCATCCATTGGTAACCCACCCGCCACCTTTCGCTCCGAGAAGTTCCCAGACCCCCCAAAGTTTAATGGGATCCGGAAGGAGCTACCAGGGTCCCTGAACCTCCTTCGTACCAAGCTCAGGGTTAGCGATAGGTTCCTGAACGAGAGGCCAAAGTATTCTATGCAGTCAGTCGGTTGGAAGGAAGGCCCTGGACCAAGTCATTCCTATGGCCAGGGGACGCTGCCCCATTTACTTCTGTGACTGCCTTTGTTGCATTTCTGGAAGCATCCTTCGGGGACCCCGACCCTCGAGGAACGGCAAGAAGGGAACTCCAAAGCCTCCGCCAGGGCAAAGGAGACTTCGCTACTTACCTCACACAATTCCTATGCCTTATGGGCCAACTCGATTATAACGAGGAAGCCAGGAAGGATGCCCTGGAGACTGGGCTCTCTGACGACTTGAAGGACGCGATGATTTACCAAGATACTACCACGGAAGGCTTTGATGCCTACATCAGAAGGCTTATGCAGATGGATAATAGGATCAGAGCTAGGAAGGACGCCCACAGGACTAATAGGAACCCAATGGGACAGTTCGCCTCCCAACCTACTCCCCCGCACCCGTCACATACACCAGGAGGCCTCGCCCCCATGGATCTCTCAGCCCTCCAAGTACGCCCTACCATTCGCCCCCCACCAGAGGGCAGATATCGTTCTTGCTCATGGTCGACAAACCACTGCCGCCGAAGAAATGGAGAATGGAGAATGGCTGTCGCCTACTGTGCCGCCCCCGACCATGTCTTCGCTAACTGCCCCCAAGGCAATCGCCCCCTTTTTTTTCCCCTATGAGGGCGCTGCCCCTCCCCCCATTGAGGCCCCTATTTTGACTTCTTCTTCTTCTTCTTCTTCTACGGATGTTATTCTTTCGTCAGGCAATTCGGGTTTTCAGTAGTCCCTGGTCAGTATCATGGCCCTCGCCAGGGACCTTCAAAGGATTTTTCTTTATCTGCATTTTCTATTTCGGGGTTTTCAGTTTCGGTTATGGCAGAGGAGAATTAAATGGAGAACACTTAGTTGTAACATAGTAACATCGCTACAATAAGAACTCTATTTCTACTCATGCTATGATTGATACCGAGCCTCGGATTTGCATTTATCGATGAAACTTTTTGCGCGCCATCATCAACTACCTATGTTTCCTCTTAAAACTTCTCGTACGCTTGAGGTTATTGACGGGAGGCCTATAGCCTCTGGACAAATTACCTCCATATGCCGAGTGCCTCTAACTATCGGCTCTCACCACGAAGAAATTCCACTTTTTGTTACCAAGTTAGGCCAATACCCCCTAGTTCTTGGTATCCCTTGGTTACAACATCACGATGCCACCCTTAAATTCAAAAACAATACCGTGGCCTTCGACTCGGAGTTCTGCAAAAAGAACTGCAACTCCACAATTACTACGGATGTTGTTCCCGGTATCAAGCCCCCAGTCTACATGATAGGCCCCGTTCCTTTCAGTCGCCTCGCCCGCCGCAAACAACTACAAGTCTGCAGCATAACCCTTCACGAAATCGACAAGGCTCTTGATGATATCCCCAAGGGAGGATGGAAGCAAAGAATTCCAGCTCAGTACCATCATCGGTTAAACATGTTTGACGAAGCTCTGGCCCAAGATCTACCACCTCGCCGACCCTATAACCATAAAATTCCTCTGAAGGAGGGAAGGGAACCACCATTTGGCCCCCTCTATGGTATGTCCCGAGACGAACTGCTCGCACTAAGGGACTATATTCGTGAAAATCTTTCTAAAGGGTTCATTCGTGCAAGCTCATCCCCCGCTGGAGCGCCGGTGCTATTTGTTAAAAAGGCCGATGGATCTCTTCGTTTGTGTGTGGACTACCGGGGTTTGAATGAATTGACAGTTAAAAATCGATATCCCTTACCCCTAATTCGGGAAACCCTGGACAGGCTCTCAAAAGCCAAATGGTATACCAAGTTGGATTTGCGACAGGGATATCATCAGATTCGTATGGCCGAAGGCGAGGAATGGAATACAGCGTTTAGGACTCGCTATGGCCACTTTGAATATACCGTTATGCCGTTTGGCCTTACCAATGCCCCTGCTACCTTTCAACATTTTATCAACGATTGTCTTGAGAACACTTGGACCAATTCTGTACTGCATATCTGGACGATATCCTCATATATAGCGATTCTCTTGAGAACACGAACAACATGTCGAAAGAATACTAGAATCTGCAGGAGAACGGAATTCTGTTAAAACCGGAGAAATGCGAGTTCCATACTCAAAGTACCACATATCTCGGATTGATCATCGAACCCAATGGTATACGCATGGACCCCCATAAGGTATCAGCAGTACAGGAATGGACAACCTCTAAAACCGTTAAAGACATACAGGCCTTCCTGGGATTTGCTAATTTTTATCGGCGCTTTATTTTTGGGTTTTCAAAACTTGCTGCACCTCTCACTAAATTGACGAAGAAAGGTGTTCTTTTCTTGTGGTCCTCGGAAGCAGAAGCGGCATTTCAATCTCTGAAAGAAGCTTTCACCACGGCCCCCATTCTTATTCATTTCGACCCCGAAAAGCCAATTACGGTTGAGACAGATGCATCGGACTACGTCGCCGGCGGTGTACTTTCCCATCGACAAACAAGGAAGCTTCACCTGTGGCATTTTTCTCCAAGAAACATACACCGAATGCAATTCTGAAATCTACGATAAGGAATTGTTGGCCATAATTAGGTGTTTAGAGTGGAGACGGAGTTGGAAGGAGCTAAGCATCCTATTGAGGTTATTTCTGACCACAAGAATCTTGAGTACTTTATGTCCCACCAAGCAACAATAGGAGACAAATGCGATTGGGCGAATATTTATCGCTTTTAATTTTATTATTAAATATCGACCGGAAGCAAAATGGGAAACCAGATCGTTAACCAGGAGATCAGGAGATCTCCCCTGAGGAAGGGGATGAAAGATTATTACATCAGAGTCAGACGGTTCTGAAGAAGAATTTGGATCTGGTAAGTTTGTTGGCGGGTTCTTTGACAAATGAAGCTGAAATCTTTTCAAAAAAAAACGTTGATGAAGGATATGTAGCTGATCCATTTCCGCAAAGAATTTTAGACCTACGGCAGATAGACACCAAGCATTGTAAGGAAATATCCTTGGCAGAATGCACCGAAGTGGACGGTCGCCTTATCTATCGCGAAAAAACCTACGTCCCTGACTATCCACCATTGAAATTGGAAATTCTGAAGCAGTACCACGATGCTCCCTCCGCAGGATATCCCGGCAGAGAAAAAAACCTTTGAGTTAGTTAGTAGAGACTACTACTGGCCGAATATGCGGGAATATATTAACCAATATATTCGGAACTGCCATACCTGCCAACGGAGCAAGTCAACGACACATGGGAAAATAGGAGTACTCCGACCACTACCTATTCCGGAACAACCCTGGAAAGAGGTTTCGATGGACTTTGTTACAGGACTGCCAGAAAGCGAAGGATATGATGCCATACTAGTCGTCGTGGATCTGTTAACTAAAATCTTGCCATCTATTACCTTGCACCGTTAACTCGAAGGACCTGGCGAACTATATTTACGGCATATATGGAAGCTACATGATCTACCATATTACCTCCGATCGAGGACTCAATTTACCGCCAAATTCTGGAAGTCGCTTTGCAGTCAACTTAAGATCGGTACTAATGTCGGCATTTCACCCAGAAACGGATGGCCAAACAGAAAGACTGAACGCAGTGATGGAACAATATCTTCGAGGATATGTGTCCTATCAGCAAGATGATTGGGTTAAATGGTTACCAATGGCAGAGTTTGCGGCAAATAACCAAGTATCTGCGTCAACCAAGGCCACTCCTTTCTTTGCCAACTATGGCTATCATCCTCGATTTACAATGGACTTAAGGAAGCCGGAAAGGATTCCACCAAGCCTCGACGCCCACGACTTCGCAGCCAAAATGGAGGAGTTACATGACTATTTACGAGTCCAGCTAAAGACAGCCCAGGATCAACAAGAGAAATCGGTGAATGCCAAACGCACCCCTGCCCCACGGTACGAGGTTGGAGATATGGTGTTCGTCTCAGCAAAAAATATTCGCACGACACGAAAATCGAGGAAGCTCGATTGGAAAAGACTTGGACCGTTTCCCATCCAGGAAGTTATCTCCCCCTATGCGTACCGTTTAAATCTCCCTTCTACTATGAAGATCTGTGGGTGTTCGCGTCTGCTATCTTCGATCTGCTGCTGTCGATCCGTGCCAGGCCAAAATCCTCCACCGCCACCAGTTGTTGTAGAACAAGAAGAAGAGAATCTGAAGTGGAGGAGATTTTAGATTCAAGGGATCATGGGAGGCAGGACTTCAGATCTTTGTTAAGTGGGACCGGATATACCAACCTACATGTGGGAACCCGCTGAATACTGAGGAGACCGCTGCCGTCGAGGCCTTTCATACACGCTGGGCGGCAGAGGTTAAAGCTTCAGCGCTACTTTCATGGATGTCTTAGGGTTGCAGGACTGGAAGGATTGGCGATTATTGGGGGATGTTGAGTCAGATTAAGTTCTATGGGTTTCTGTTCTGGCGAGGTATGAGTCATGAGTGGAGTTACGTGAGTTATGAGTCGGACTTGGCGGCAGTCTGAGGTATATAATGGAGAACGGAGCCTCTTCATCTTTTCTTTCTTTCTTCTTTCCTTACGCAACGTCTTCTGTATCTACTCTTTCAATACATATTATAGTCTCTATTTTATACTAGTGACTATCGCTGTTTAAATTCTCCTTCATACTTCCCTTCTCGGAAGTATCGCTGTTACCTTTCTGCACCCTGCGGAACGAAGCCTCGTCACCACGCCCCCTTGAGAGGGGGTTGGGGTTTAGTGTAAAGAAGGCTTCTAGCTCCTCGGCCAGCTCCTTCTGATTAAAGGGTTCAGTGTCCATGGGACCGGTGGACATAATACGTTGCGGATTGTAGTGTAGGTTGGCGTTGGAGACGCAACCTTAGTATCACGGAGCGAAGCGTGGGATCGAGGCGAGGCGAGCCAAGGTACACTACCGAAGCTAAACGAAACGAGGTGAGGGGTAAATCGGAACAGGGTACACGAGACGAGAGACGAAGCGGGACTATGGCGGAGGACGAGGGGAGATTCTAATCGGGTGAAAACCCTGAAGGGTATCGGAATCAAATAGAACCAATACTGCAGGAATATATTTGAAAGGACTACAAGTTCCTAGAGACAGGAAGGTTGCGTGAAGAGGAAAGGAAAGAAACTATCTACAGACGAAAACCCAACCCGTATATATACACCCCATATCCGACCGATGACTAATCCACAACCCGTAACTCCAAACCCCGACCTTATTTCCTATATCCGAATCCCTAACCCCGAACCAAACCCCTGACACCGAACCTCAAAGAATATAATAGAACTCCTGACTAATCCCTCTTCCCGCAATATCATTCGACCGCGCTCTACGCCGTGATAGAGTCTCTAACTTCGACGTACAGGCGGAGGCACTAATAGATGGCTCAGATAACAGTCATGTAACAAGGACGGGCGAGGACAGGAGGCCTAGGTAGTAACTGAGACTAATAGGTTCAGGACAGGGTGTTACCAAGGGGAACAACCGATAACGAGTTTCAAGAGTACAGTGATAATAACAAAGTATATTGAATAGAAACCAAATAGAGAATCGAGGACCGACCGAGAACAGAAACCCAAAGGGAAGGGTAGATAACAGGAGGTTGCGTAAGGAGAGAAGAAAAGAGAAACAAAGGAAATCTCAACCCATATATAAATTACTCCGTACCATCAATTACTAATCCACACCACGGAATCCCATAGAAACGTAGAGAAGAAATACCAATAGCTTTAACCGATCCCCATACTAAAACCTGATCCGTCCACCTGAAGAATCTCAATCTAATTGCTAATCCTTCCTCTCTATCCCTTAACACCTGAAATATGCCGTGGCACTCAACCTCCCCTTCTCAGAATACTTCGCCGAATTCCAACGATATGCTGCTGAGGCTGGAATAGGAGAGGTAACCAATGTGGGGACTCTCATGGAAGAACTGAGTGAGGAGCTCACTAAGCTCATAATCCATGAAGAAAACCCCACCACTGTCCATGAACTTGCCATCATTCCCCAACGCTTGTACAACAAGCAGCAGATGCTCACTGCTCGCTACCGCCCTCACTACCCAAACCTTGCCACCCCCGCTCGCCGTATGCCTCGCTATGCTGTTCCAGCTTCACCTGCTCCCCGCTATCAGGCCCCCTCTGCCCCCGCAGCATGCTACCTGGCCCCTGCCCCACCCGTTCCTCGCTACCAAGCTCCCGCTCGCCCCAACCTACCTGCTGCCACCCATCCGTCCCATACACCTGGAGGAGTGGCCCCTATAGATCTGTCGTTTGGACGTGGCCGCCCGGACCCCCAGGAAAGAGAGGTCTATCGCGTAGAAAATAGATGTTTCTACTGTGGTCAAGGAGGACATCTGGTTAGGGAATTCCCACAGGCGCCGGCTTTCAAGAACCCAGCTCCCACGATAAGAGGAGCCAGGGTTGATGTTAAAAATGAAGAGAATGAAGAAGCCTCCGACGATGAGGCGTTAAAAGATTTTTCCTTGGATTGAGTGGCTCACTCCAGAGACGGTTTAAGGATTGGTTTAAACTTTCGCTTTCTGGGTTCTCGGTTTCAGAAAAAGATATGGATGGGAATCAATTAGTTGTAACATGCTCAATTTCTCAAAATAAAGATTCTTTTATCTCATCATATGCCCTCATTGATATCGGCGCCTCAGGATACGCTTTTATAGACCAAGACCTCGTACGCCACTACAACCTTACCACCACATAGACGTAATAGACGGTAGACTGATCGAATCAGGAAAGGTTACCCACAAAGTTATTCTCAATTTAGATATTAGTAGCCACAAAGAAGATGCCCCTTTCTTTGTAACTCAACTTGGACACTACCCTATCATCATGGGTGTTCCCTGGATGCGTAAACATGAAACAACGATTTACCCTGCCGCTAACAAAATACACTTTGACTACCCGACCTTCCGTATCCATTACTTTGTCAACCAGATAACGGTGATTGCTAAAGGGATCTCAACTGAATCCCCTAGTAAACCTATTACCAATATTTCAGTTATTAAATCTTACGCGTTCCATCGACTTATCAACAAGAAAAGAAAAGGGATGCAATTATACTCCACCACCCTCAAGGCCCTCGACGATCTTCTAGCACAAGCACCCAAGGACCCTCGTGACCTAGTACCCCTCGAACACCATAAATACCTTCATCTCCTAAGCGAACTTGATGCCTCCAAGCTTCCCCCCCACCGACCTGAATATGATCTATCTATTGATATTCAAGATGGAAAGGCCGTACCATTCGGACCTATGTATGGGATGACTCGGTTGGAACTACAAGCATTCTGAGACCACCTAGCAGAATATCTTGCCAATGGACGCATCCGCCACAGCACATCTCCAACAGGCTCCCCGTGCTATTCGTCCAAAAGTCTGATGGCTCTCTTCGGCTTTGTGTGGACTATAGGAAGTTAAACGCGGTAACGGTTAAGAACCGGCACCTCCTACCACTGACACTAGATACTTTTATGGGCATTTCCTTCACTAAGTACTTTACCAAGTTAGACCTTTGCAATGGTTATCATCAGTTGAGAATGAGGAAAGGAGATGTGTGGAAAACAGCGTTTAGGACCCGTTATGGACACTTCGGATATGCAGTTATGCCCTTTGGTTTGACAAATGCGCCAGTGGCTTTTCAACATTGGGTCAATGATATGCTTCGCCCTCACCTCGACCACTTCGCCACCGCCTACCTAGATGATATCCTAATATATTCCGCCACACTTGAAGAGCATAAAACCTATGTCGATAAAGTCATCCAGATACTAAATGAGAATCAAACGTACCTTAAAACCGAGAAATGCGAATGGCATGTGGAAGAGACAATTTACCTCGGCTTTATTCTTACGCCAAAAGGAATTAGGATCAAAGGTTGTTACTATTAGGAATTGGGAGACCCCAACTTGTCTGAAGGACCTGCAGGAATTTCCAGGATTTGCGAATTTCTATCGATGTTTTATCTACGCATACTCCACAGTAGTCTCTCCCCTAACCGCCATAACAAAAACAGAAGTGGTCTTTAAATGGACAGACAAGACCAAGAAAGCTTTCCAAGACCTCAAGATTGCATTTACCTCCGCTCCGATACTTAAGCACTTTGACCCTGATTGAGAAATTATTGTGGAAATGGACACCTCTGACTGCCTCTCCGCCGCCATTATATCTCATAGAGATGACAAAGAAATATTACATCCTGTTGCATTTTTCTCAAAGAAACACACACCAACTGAATGCAACTACGAAATATATGATAAAGAGCTGGTGGCAATTATTCGAGGATTCGAAGAATGGCGTTACTTTTTGGAGACTGCCTCGTGCCCAATCAAGGTCCTGATGGATCATAGGAATTTGGAATACTTTATGTCGACCAAATTGCTAAATCGCCGCCAGACTCACTGGTCAGAAATTTTATCTCATTTTGATTTTATTATACAATTTCATCCAGGGAAACAAGCGGGAAAACCGGCTGCATTTACTAAACGATCAGGGGATCTCCTTAAGGAGGGGGATGAACGACTCGCGTACCAATATCAGACGGGGTTAAAGAGAAAAAATCTTGATATTAAACTAAGTTTGTTAGCGGGTTCTTTGGCAAATTAACCCGCTGAAGGGATGCCCATTGTCCAAAAGTTATTTTTAAAAGCTTACCAAAAAGATAGTTTTCCAAGTAAGGTACTCGCGATGCTGAAGGATAGCACGAAGCAATCAAAACAAATCTCTCTAGCCGAATGCATGGAAAACGAAGACAGATTTCTCCTATATCGACGCAGACTCTTCATACTGGAACATGAAGGGTTGCAACTCAGGCTTCTCCAAGAATACCTTGACAAACTATCAGTAGGATACCCAGACAGAACAAAAACCCCCGTATTATTAAGCCATGAATACTACTGGCCGAACATGCGAAGATATACAGATCGTTATGTTATGAACTGCCATATTTGTTGAAGGAGCAAAGCCAACCGCATTGCCCCCTAGGGAGTTCTTCGCCCTCTGTCAGTTCCTAAAGCACCATGCACAGATATATCGATGGACTTTGTCACAGGCCTACCACTTAGTAATGGATACAATGCAATACTTGTTGTCGTCGAGCGCCTTCTAAAATGAGATACTTTATCCCATGTACTGAAGAATCAGGAGCTAGAGATGTTGCTCGAATGTATTTGGAAAATGTTTGGAAACTACACTGCCTCCCAGAAAAAATTGTTTCAGACTGCGGTACCCAATTTACTTCCGACCTTTGGAAATCCCTTTCCAAACGCCTTGAGATTTTCTCTCACTATTCCACCGCTTTCCACCCTCAAACTAACGGCCAAACCGAGAAGATCGATGTCATTATAGAACAATACCTCCGAAGTTATATAGACTACCAACAGGATAAGTAGGCTATTTACCTCCCCATGGTCGAGTTCGCTATGAATAATCATGTTTCTTAGTTAACCAAGCTCTCCCCCTTCGACGCAAATTATGGACATCACCCCTAAATGAACTTTGACCGTTACGGCATGGCACTACCACCACTGAGAATCAAGCCAACACCATGGCAAGAGATATATCAGAAGTGTTTGACTTCCTTCACGCGGAGATGTTCAGAGCTCAACAAATTCAGAAGGAGTCAACTAATGCCAGTCGGATTCCCGCACCACGATATGCTGTCGGAAATAAGGTATAGCTATCCACCCATAATTTATTAACCAAACAGCCCTCAAAAAAGCTGGATTGGAAACAAGTTAGACCTTACTCAGTTGCACAGATTGTCAGCCCCTACGCCTACGAGCTTATGCGACCCCAATTGATGAAGGTGCACCCAGTGTTCCATATTTTGTTACTCTCACCCACCGCCAAGACCCACTACCCGGACAAGTATCATCACATCCGCCCCCAATTGAGATTGAAGGAGAACAAGAGTGGAAAGTTGATGCCATTGTAGACTCTCGAAAACGACGTGGAAGACTTGAATATCTTGTTCGGTACACTAGTTACGACGAGCCATCATGGCAACCCTAAGGAAACTTAGAAAACTATCCCGAGTTGATCAAAGAGTTCTATGAACGATACCCACGCAAGCTTAAGAAGATTTAGGCCTTAGAGGGGATCTAATATCTATCATTGTGTGGAACGTGCTAGGTGACGTTGCGAGAAGAAGGCTTAGTCATGGTTTTCTACGGTATTCTATGAGTTTCTGTTGCAGTTATTCTATGAGTCAACGGCGTGCATGTATTTCTAATGGAGGGATTTTCTTGGAATTCTAGGGGTTTCTATGGGATGAGTCAGCGAGGGAATTATGAGACTATATATAGGGAGCTCTCTCCCTCACTTGTAGGATTTCTCTTTTTTTCCTTTTTTCTTCACGCAACCTTCATGTCGTTTTAGTCAATACAAACTTTAGGACTCTCAAGTCATCGCTACAACGTTCCTACTACCCCTAGGGGCTCAAGGAACCTTCATAGCCCCTACTTCATTCCTAGTTCCTTCGCTCTGTCTCTCCTGTCTCTTGCCTCGCTCAGCTTACCCATCCCGCTCCGCCTCGTCCTGCCTCAGTTGTGTACCTTGGCCTTCCTCGATCCTGGACCTCGCCAAACCACGTGATACAACTCTTATTAGCGGGGTAAAAAAAATCCGAATTTTATTTATCTTTCTCATTCCCTTTGGGTGTTTCCGCTTGATCATTCAACTCAGGTTCATACTCATCACTTTCATCATAATCATCATTTAAGGTACCTATATTTATTTTTTCCTCAATACTCACTGATATTCTTTTAGCCCTTGCTACCTCCATCTAACGGGGTGGAGTCGGAAGTAGATTTATAGCAGAAGCAAGGTCGGGCAGAGAGTCCACAGGTGTTACAGGGCTTGGCGTTGACACTAATCAAGAGAGCCGAGGTACACAACCGAGGCAGAAGCAAAGATGGGGGCGAGGGATGGCGACGAGGGAACCTAACCAAGAAGCATGGTTGTGAGGCAAAGGGTCTTGATGGCCTCTCTGACGAAGACGTATAGACGAAGATACTAGTAGACGATACGTACTACGGTCATGGACTATGGACGAAACGAAGCGAGGCGAGATGGAGGCAAGACAAAGCAAGGTGAGACGAAGATGAGACCAGGAACGAAAACGAGACGGGATATTATGGAAGACCTACGAGGGTCTTGGCAGGAACTGTGGTTATGACGTTGTTTATTCGGAACTAAAGACACGAGACAAAACGAAACTAAACTGTAGGGTTGACAACAGGAAGAACACGTAAGGAAAGGAAGAGAAAGAAAAAGACAAAGGAAAGATCCATAGCAACGTATATATACCCCTCCTAATCCCTGTGTAAAGAACAAGCACTATATATACAACTATTCCTTTACACCAATGACTCATACCATAGTATCCCATAGAAACTCTTTCACTTCCGTAACACCCATACTATTCCGAATACCCCTACTTCTATCCCATCACTACTCAATCCTTCCTAGCACTTACATTCTATTACCCAAGCTCCTTCCTAACCCGTTATCCTACTTCCAACATAGACTGATACTATCTAACAACCTTATTCCGAAGGCGCCTTGGCAGAAGACTAGGTGCAGGAGGCTGAGCCGTGATACTCCCCTAGTTGATCAGGATCTCTAGTAGGCTTTGAGCGTTTTAGGAGATCAGAGAAGTACTTCTTTAACCACTGTGCAACTCTAGCCTTCCTCCCGGCATGCGAAGATTTCTCTGAATAGCGGATAGAAACAAATTCCCACAGGTCTAATCCAAAAGGTAAAACCTCTTGAATAATTTCAAGTAGGCGGTGTTGATTATGCTCATTGAAGGCTTGCGTGCCCTTTGGCTTTCCTCTCCGCTGTTTTTTTGCTGACGGATTTCCAGTCTCGGCAGTTTTCACAATGGTATTGGCAATGGTCTTGGCAGGCTCAGTAGACCTCTCAGTATCTGAGAGTAGCTCAGCTCTTATTCTCCTAGAAAATATCTTTGTGTAATAAGTTGTTAGTTGATGGCGGAGTATTGTGGTTGAAGGCAAGGAGTTAGGCTTTTCCTAGCGGAGCATAGGTTAGTTCCCTGTTTTGACCAAAAAGAAAAAGGTGAAAAATACTCCAAGTGGATAGAAAATGTTCTATCCATAGAGCCCCCCTCAGAAATGTTGGTCTAACAAAAGTTTTAGGCACTTGTTTTCTATCCGATAGAAAGACAAAATCAGGTCTATTGGGTGATAGAACGTGCTCTATTGCTTATAGAAAGTCGTCTAATGTTGGATTGGTTTTGACAGTGGCTTAGCAATTTCTTCAAACCTACTCAATCTAGTTGTAGTTCCTACAATAAAGTTCCTTCCCTATTTTGTAAGATCATTTCTTGCTAAAATATGCAAAAGGTTCATTCTTAAAGAGTTTGTTCAATAGTTTAGTTTTCTCAGTGTTGATCCTAACAGGAGAATTAACTTCAAGTTTTCCGACATCACTCAAGCTTTAAAGCTTGCAATCCTGATTGCTCTCCGAATTTGCTAAAGATCTTTCCTTATTTCTTGAGAAATAGCTGCCAAAGAGCTTGAGACACAAAAAACAGCATTACTTTTGAGAAGTATCATTATATACTATAACAATCATCTCCTCACCACTCAACTTTAGCAATTATCAATAATGGTTTGGCGCAGCTTAAAGGTGATAGAAATTGCATTGTCAATAACATTTCAACTGTTCTGGCGTCTTGGCATCAGTCCCAGAGGTTCGGTAGTCGAAGCGGTGTTGTAACCAATAAAGAAATGTTAAGCGAAGAGGGTGTTACGGGGCTTGGCGTCGACACTAATCAAGAGGGCCGAGGTACACAACTGAGGCAAGAGCGAGGACGAGGACGAAGGTCGGCGACGCGGAAGTCTAACCGGGGAGCAGAGTTGTGGGGCAGAGAGTCCAGATGGCCTCCCTGACAAAGACGTGGGCGCGAAGATACCAGTAGACGAGCATTTACGGTCATAGACTATGGGGAGCAAGCGAGGCGAGACGGCGAGGCGAAGCGAGCGAGACGAAGACGGGGACGACGAAGCGAGGCGAGATATAAGACAGGACGCAGACTATAGACTAGCTCAGGAGGGAGACTATGGTTATGACGAATATATTCAGAACTAAGACACAAGACGAAACGAAACTAAACCAGAGGGTTGACAACAGGAAGAACACGTAAGAAAGAAAGAGAAAGAAAAGAACAAAGAGAAGTCCAGAAGAACGATATATACCTCCTAATCCTCAGACAATCATGACTCATCACATCGCGCGACGGAAACCCATAGAAACTCCAAAGACCCAAAAAGAAACATCGCATGACCAAAACCCATTCCCAAATATCCTCCTCTTCCGTGAAGACCGTGGTACGCCGTGATAGATTAGGCCCTCCTTCAGGCCTAACTCCTGGTAGGCCTAGGCTTGCGTGGATATCTATCGTGGAAATCTTTAACCAGGATAGGGGCATGCTCTAAATCTTCAGGGGATTGCCATGATGGTTCATCATAACCAAGATATTGAACCAAGTATTCCAATTTTCCATAACGTCTGCGAGAATCTAAAACTTGTCCCAACTCCCATTCCTGTTCACCTTCGATTTCTATTGCTGGGGGCGGGGACTGTAGCTGACCGGGGGCCAGGATTGCTTAGGACAAAAGCGAAACATGAAAAACGGGATGAATTTTCATCGAGGTCGGGAGGTCGAGTTCATAAGCATAGGGGCTAACCATCCACTTAATCACATAGGGGCCAATACGTTTCCAATCGAGTTTCTTCGAGGGTCGCTTGGTCTCGATGTTCCTAGTTGAGAGAAAAACTTCATCTCCAATAGCATACCTTGGAGCCGGAGTCCGATTCCGGTTCGCTGCGTCCTCATGAATCTTCTGCGCCCGTGCCATTTCATTGCGAAGGAAATCGTAAATTTCTGCCATAGTCCTAGCCATACTATTGGCCTGATCCTCATTGATAGTTTTTCCATGCTGTAGCGGGGCAAAACTCATACGAGGGCTCCTTCCATAATTAGCCTGAAACGGGGACATTTTGGTGGTCTCGGAAACGTGGTTATTAGTCGCAAACTCTGCCATAGAAGGATACTGGCTCCAATCGTCCTGTTGGTACGAAACATAAGCTCGAAGATATTGTTCCATGATGGCATTAATCCTCTCAGTTTGTCCATCTGTCTGTGGGTGGAAGGCGGTGCTATAGCGGGGAGCAATCTCAAGACGGGAACATAGAGTTTTCCAGAATTCGGCCGTAAACTGTGTGCCACGATCGGAGACGACGGTTTCCGGGAGCCCATGAAGTTTCCAAACTGAATCAAGGTACATAGCGGCAACATCCCTAGCATTTGCCTCTTCGGTGCAGGGTATGAAATGACGCATCTTTGTTAGGCGATCAACCACAACCAAGATTGCATTATAGCCATTGCTTTCAGGAAGCCCTGTGACAAAATCCATTGATACATCGGTCCATGGGCCCTTTGGTACAGCAAGAGGTCGAAGAACGCCTTGTAGGGCATTGCGAGAGGCCTTGCTTCGGGAGCACACATTGCAATTTAGAACATAACAATCGGTATACTTCCTCATATTAGGCCAATAATAGTTTCGGCTGAGGAGTTCGAGAGTCTTAGCGCGACCTGGGTGTCCAGCAGAAGGTCTATCATGATGTTCTTGCAGAAGGCGTAACTGCAAATCATTGAACTCGGGAACGTAAATCGCATTCCGGTATAGTAAAAAGCCGTCTTCGGTCTCCGTACATTCGGCGAGAGAAAGCTTTTTGGAGTGCTTGGTGCCATTACGAAGCATCGTCAGAACTTGATCGGGAAAACTGTCTTCTTGGTAAGCTTGAGTTAACAACTCTTTCACGGTGGGCATTCCTTCAGCGGGTTCATTTGTCAAAGAACCCGCCAACAAACTTAGCTTAATCCGTGATCCTAAATTCTCCTGCTTCAATACCACCTGCGACTGATGTGTCAAGCGTTCGTCCCCTTCCTTTGGCAAGTCTCTCAACCTTCTGGTGAGCGCATCAGGTTTTCCCCCTTGCTTCCCTGGACGAAACTGAATAACAAAATCGAATCGAGACAAGAACTCGGCCCAGCGGGTCTGACGACGGTTCAGTAACTTGGTGGACATAAAATATTCCAAATTCCTATGGTCGCTTAGTACTTTAATGGGAAAATGAGATCCCTCCAAATTCGCACGCCACTCCTCAAAACTCCTAACGACCGCCAACAATTCCTTATCGTAGATCTCGTAGTTGCATTCCACTGGGGAGTGTTTCTTTGAAAAGAATGCCACGGGGTGCAAAAGCCCATCATCACCATACTGCGACATGATACCCGCGGATACATAATCGGAAGCATCGGTTTCCACAATAACTTCTTTTTCAAAGTCGAAATGAGCGAGAATCAGAACCGAGGTAAATGCATCTTTTAACTTCTGGAAAGCTTCTTCATACAGGACCATTCAAACTTTATGTTTTTCTTGGTCAAAGGCGGTGAGAAAGAACCACGAGAATATGCATAGATAAACCGTCGATAAAAGTTTGCGAAATCTAAGAACTCCTGAACCTCCCGAAGCTTTGTGGGTGTTTCCCAATCTTTAACCGTTGATACCTTGCTGGGGTCCATCTGAATACCTTCCGGGGTAATAATCAATCCAAGGTACTTAGTCTGTTGGACATAGAATTCGCATTTCTCTGGCTTAAGATGAACTCCATGAATTTGGAAGACTTTCAAGATCTCCCGGACGTGTTGCTTATGTTCACTCAAAGTCTCGGAGTAAGTTAATACATCATCGAGGTAAGCTGTGGTGAAATTGTCCAAATAGGGACGCAGAAGGTCGTTGATCCAGTGTTGAAACGCGGCGGGGGCATTCATCAGTCCAAAGGGCATCACGTTATATTCAAAGTGTCCGTATCGGGTCCGGAAGGCAGTTTTCCACTCGTCACCTTCCTGTATCCTAATCTGATGATATCCCCAGCGAAGATCTAACTTCGTATAATACTTTGCCTTAGAGAGACGAGACAGAGTTTCTGAGATCAGGGGCAGAGGATGCCGGTTCTTGACCGTGATTTCATTCAACTTCCGATAATCAACACATAAGCGAAGGGAGCCATCGGACTTCTTAACGAATAGAACAGGAGCGCCAGCGGGGGATTCGGAGTAACGAATAAAACCCTTCGACAGGTTTTCCGTAATGTACTCCCTGAGAGCCTGCAGTTCCAACCGAGACATACCATAAAGCGGGCCAAATGGGGGCACCTTACCATCCTGCAAGACTATTTTCAAGTCGTGGGGACGGTGGGGTGGCAGGGCAAGGGCATCGGATTCCTTAAACAGCGATATAAATTCCCCGAGCTCTTGAGGGACACGGGCGAGGGAGTCCTGGGCGACTTTTCCGGCGAGGGCTTCATCGATAGCCCGGATCGACGCGCAGAAGAGTTTATTCTGCCGGCGTCGAGCGAGACCTACAAAGGGTACCGCCCCGATAGCTGCAATCTGAATAGCGGGGGCGTCCGGGAATGAAATCGAAATTCCTTTAGCGGTAACCGAAGCATGAGACCGGGAGCAGTTCTGAACACAAAAATCAGAGTCAAAGATGATCTTATTCGTCTTTGGTCTGATGGCTAGGTCATGGTGCCTCATCCAGGGATACCCATCACTATTGGATAGTGTCCCAGTTTGGTAACGAAAAACGGGGCGAATTCCTGATGGCCGTTAATATCCAGAGAGAGCTTGACCATGTGCGTAATCTTCCCTGACTCTACCAGCCTACTGTCGATTACCTCGAGCAAGCGTGATTTTTTCAGGGGAACCGAAACCAGACCGTGTTGCAGAACAAATCCTTGGTCGACAAAAGCATAGCCTGAGGCGCCTGTATCGATTAGGGCATGGGTGGCAATAGGGGCGGCGGAATCTTGGGTAACCGAGCAGGAGACAACGAATGATTCCTCCGACATCCTGTCTTCGGAAACGGCGGCGGCGGAAAGAGAAAAAGTAGGTGGCGGGACTAGCCCCTTTGGTGTGCCAATTTCTACCAAAGGGGCTGACCTTTTAACGCCGGCTTAGGAGCTACTTGTTCAACTGGTGTCTTACGCCAGTTGTCGGAGGTACGAGATTCCTGGGAGCGGGGAGCGAGGTAGCGAGGCTTCGAGGTCAGGGCGGCAGGACGAGCTTGGGTCCTGGTAGCATTGGGGGCGGCAACGGCAAGACGACGGCGAAGGTCAGCAATAGTAACATCGGCCTCGGCAAGGGCTTCCTTGTGCAGGGCCAGGCGGTAGCGAAGCTCCTCCTTTTCGGCAACGAGGCAGGTGACTTCTTCGTTGAGGCTTTCTACGGCCTCGACAGAAACTTCGTTGGCTTCGCACATGCGTTGCCACAGGTCAGCAGCCTTGTCCTCGGCCGCGTCGAGTTCAGAGTTGAGGTTTTCGATAACCTCGTCATGGGCAGTACATACGGCAGGTTCTTCGGGAACGGGAGCGTCAATAGGTGCGGACAGGGCGGCAAGGGCTTCGGCGATGAGGGCATGAGCCTCGGCAAGCTCATACCCGAAGTCCTCCTCAACGGGACCAAAGTTTTCCAAGAACTCAGAGAGTCTCTCGGTCAGTGTACGGGAGGCGGGGGAGTCCAGGGGGCGGCCGATAGTGCAGTGGGCGAGGGCGGGATCCCTGAGTCCACGAATAATGGCTTCGGAGTCGTGGGCGGGGCAGGAGTCGTCGGTGGTGGGTGCTCCGACATGGAGCTTCCCGGGCAATGATAACGGTAGCTGGCCGGGCGTCAGCTGAGACCGTGGGCGTCTTGGCGGACGGACGTGGGGGTCCGAGCCAAGGCGACTGCCGAGGTCGAACCAAAAAGCCTGGGGGACGAGAGCAAGGTGACAGTACCCCTCCCGCTCAGGGAAGAAGCACTCGAGGGGACCGGGGGAGAAGAAGACGGGGTGGGAGAGGTCCCCAATGGGGACATCCCAGCTGAGATCGGTCATTATGACCGGGACGAGGTAAGACGGGGGTGTTGTGTAGGTCGGCGGAGGGGATGTGTTCTTAGTGTTACGGGGCTTGGCGTCGACACTAATCAAGAGGGCCGAGGTACACAACCGAGGCAAGAGCGAGGACGAGGACGAAGGTCGGTGACGCGGAAGTCTAACTGAGGAGCAGAGTTGTGGGGCAGAGAGTCCAGATGGCCTCCCTGACAAAGACGTGGGCGCGAAGATACCAGTAGACGATACGTACTACGGTCATAGACTATGGGGGAGCGAAGCGAGGCGAGACGAAGCGAGGTGAGATGAAGACGAGGACGAGACTATAGACGAAGGCGAGGCGAGATACTATGGAGGACCCAGGAGGGTCTTGGCAAAGACTATGGTTATGACGTAATATATTCAGAACTAAGGACACAAGACGAAACGAAACTAAACCGTAGGGTTGACAACAGGAAGAACACGTAAGGAAAGAAAGAGAAAGAAAAGAACAAAAGAGAAGTCCGTAGCAACGTATATATACCCCTCCTAATCCCTGTACAATCATGACTCATCACATCGTGTGACGGAAACCCATAGAAACTCCAAAGACCCAAAAAAGAAACATCGCAACCGAAAACCCATTCCCAAATATCCTCCTCTTCCGTGAAGACCGTGGTACGCCGTGATAGAGGGGGGGTAACTAGGTGGGGATTATCGTCATTAGATTTTATCGAATTCTATGACGTGATAGATTTGTAATATATTTAGAGAAAATAGTCAAGAGGAATACGAGGTGTGGTAGTTTCATAAATACACTAGGCTCAGGAGATTGGAAGGATTGGCAGGCCTGGAATCATCAGAAGAAGTCGAGAATAAGTTCCATGGGTTTATGTTATGGGTATGAGTCGTCGTTAATTTGTCGGATTGGTGGATATATAAGGGAGGCAACGGCACCTACTCTTGTATTTTCTTTCTTTTCCTTTTCTCTTTACACAATGTCTTCTGTATTTATTAATCAATACATTATGGTCTCTATTTAAACTAGTTACTATCGCTGTCCCTCTATCTCTTCTATGTACTTCCTCCCTCTTAGGAAGTATTACTGCTACTACCCCGTACCCTGCGGAACGGAGCCATATCCCTGACGCCCCCTTGAGAGATAGTAATCAGTTTTCTGTAAAATTCTATAGATAAAAGCATGAGTAATAACGGACTGGTGGAGGAGAGTGTTAAATAGCATGCGAAGACTTTTCTTTTAGTTCTTTTTTTCTTTTCTCTTTCTCTCGTCTTACTCTTATTTCAATATATAGGAATATACTCCTATCTAAAGAATCATAGTTCCTTGCCTCTAAATTCGCCTTCGTAGAAGGCAACCTCATAAGTCCCCTTTGATCCTCCCTTTAGGCCTTATCTGGTCTTCACTTTCCCTGCTCCGTTGTGCACACTTCTCAAGGGGGCGTCAGGGATATGACTTTGTTCCGCAGGGTGCGAGGTAGTGGCAGCGATACTTCCCGAAATGGGGGGAAGTATATAGAAAGATAGAGGGACAGCGATAGTCACTAACTTGAATAGAGACTATAATATATTGATGAATAGATACAGAAGACTTTGCGTAAAGAGAAAAGAAGAAAAAAGAAAGTACAGGAGTAGGCGCCGTTGCCTCCCTTATATATCCACCAATCTGTCGCCAACCCTGTCTCATACTTTCGCGTAACCCCAACTATGACTCATTCCTTCACATAACAGAAACCCGTAGAACTTATTACATTTCATCCCTCTGGATTCGCGATAATCCAGCCTCATCCTTGTCTCGACCTAGTGTATGTAAAAAGCACTCTCTCTGCCCTTTTGCCTCGCCATGGCCTGTGCTTCCACGATTCTCTTATAACTTCGCCGTTAGTATCATAGTTGTCTTGGCTGTCTTTCCTCGAGCCTCCTTGCGTCATCATTGTTTTCTGTTACGTTTTGCCTGACTACTCTGTCACATCAACCTGACAAGATATTAGAAGCCTATAAGATCAGATAGTATAAATAGGTATGATAAAAAATTTGATCTTATAGATTTATGATATCTTCTATAGTCAAAAAGTTATTTGCAATGCCTTTTACCTATTTTCGTATGTAAAAAGTGCCAAGACTTCGTGAAGTAAAACAGTAATATTCCCATTTATATTTTCTTCATTATGGAAATTTGGCGGCTAAGATATGATTTTCAGTTATAAGGTCGCTGGATTACTATACTCTCAAGATTGTTCCAGTTGAGGGAATCCTTAACACAGGGCAATTTGAACACTTTAACTTTGACCTGTTATAGCCCACCAACCACAACACATATTCTTAATCTTATTGAATGGATAGACCCAGTTTTACCTACTCTATCATTTTATCTGCTTGAATTTTTGAAATCACTTCTGGTTGTTGAGTTATAAAAATATTTGGGCGGGACAATGTCGCTTTATGGTCATTTTTGCTTGTCTTGGTGCGCAGTTTGCATGTATTAGTAAGCAAGATCAATGTCGCGGTGCTCCGTCTGAAGGGTCCCCCACCATAGTATAGTCGAAAGACATCTAAAAAGGGTCTCTATACACTTGCTTTACTCTCAAGATCTCGGACCCCAAAACCCCCGCTGCCATGGTTACTCGGTGAAACACTACATGTAAGTTATTGTATGCGAGGTGAGGCTATGCCAAGGCAAGCTTGGCACACCCATATATACGCGCAGCAAACACCGCAACCTTTGTTCATCGTCAACACTCAGCAGAAGTGAAGAGGGAAAGGGACCGTTTACATTTTTGCGTACGGACTTATTACAGTGCCTAAAATTCAAAGCCCATACCTCTGAGTATCAACCAGTAAGCCTTTTGCCACCCCCACCGTCATCTTTCAGGTCCCCCACCTCTTCGTAAACTAGCTGGCCCCATCAGTCCCGTCTTCTCAACACAACGCGACAAATTTTCAAATCTATCCAGTTACCCAATCTTGTAAAACAAATCTCGGCGTTTCCCCGCAAACTAGCAGAAATGGCATCATACAATGACGAACAAGTCCTTTCAAAGCTCAGTGCTTTGAATGAAACGCAAGAAGGTATTATGACGGCGGCGCAATGGATTATGTTCCACAGGTATGCGAAAGTCTTCAAAGAACGCTCCAAGAGCTGGGTTATCAAATCTGAAATCATTGGCGGAACCAATTGTAGCTAACACCACTGCGTGAACGTAGGCGGAGTGCAAAACGTACTGCTGAGCTCTGGCTGCAACGTTTGAAGGAATCCACGGCTCACAAGAAGCTAAACTTGATCTATCTTGCAAATGGTGAGAACACCGATTCACTCACTCCTACGGTGTACCGAAATTCTTACTTTCATTTAGAGGTTGTTCAACAGTCGAAGGCTCGCCGCAAAACAGATTTCGTCGTTGCTTTTTCTCCAATCATCCCTGAAGCATGCGAAATCGCGTACAAGGGGGCGCCCCCGGAGATCCAGAACAAGATCAAGCGCGTTGTTCAAGTCTGGCGCGAGCGTTCAATTTTCGAGGCTGTTATACAAGGCGCAATCGAAAAGCGCTTAGACGGTATTTTGAACCCTTATTTCTCTATGTGAATTCAGCTAAACATTCCTAGATGTTGATCTTGGCAAGTCTGGCCCTTCTTCGGCCGCGGGGGCCCGTAAGTTCGGTGGTGGTGGGCTCTTCGGTGGCTCTCTTGGCGGTGGCAGCCTTGGTGGCAGTGGTACACCAAATGTTCCTTTTGAGTTCACGCCCATAATCAACAGTCATAAGGGCCTTCAGACCAAGCTATCCTCATCTACAATAGCAGTTGGTATGGCAAATACCGAATATCAGAAACAGTTTGATACCGACACCCTCCCTGTACCTCCTGTATATGCAGCGCGTCTTTCTTCCCTACTCAAAACTTTAGACAATGCCCATATAGCTGTCAAGGGTGCCATCGAGGCTCGTGAGGCACACATTCGAAATCTGGAAAAGCTCCTGCAGGCAAGCAAGAAGGCTCTGGAAGCTGAGAAGGAAAAACTCAACGATATCACAGAAAAGCGACAGAAGACCGAGTCGACAAAGGAAGAAGTTGAGATGATGATATTGCGAGATATGGAAGAGTCCAAGAATGGTGGCAGTGACGGGATGGATATTAGCCACGGGAATCATGCCTCAACCTCACCAGATGACCTCAAATCTCCCGAAATTGAGGCTTTAACTCCCCCTCATCAAATCAGCTTTGAGCCGCCCCCACCGCCATCTGCTAGTGAGGCCCATCACCAACATTCGATAGCGCCAGCGGTACCACCGGAGCCTCATGTCTTCCACCAGGGTGCTTCTGAATTACTGGCCAGCTTATCTGCGCCTCTAAATGGTGGTGGATTGAAGAGAGAGAAAAGGGAGGATGTGAATATGTTTGAAGGTCTCGATGACGACGTGGCTGATATGTTCAGAAATGATGCCCAGATGAGCGGCCAGTCTACGAATAAGAGAATGAAGATTGAGGATGATGACGAATATCATCCATGAGCCCCCGTGTAGCCCCCCTAAAGACAATTGTATAATAATCAACTTTAACTTGCCTTTTGTATCCGTTTTGTTTACTTTACTTTCAAGCTAGAGACAAATACATCGAGAATTGGATCCCCATTACCTGCGTATGATAAATTAAGCCGACTCTTTTGTCCGTCTTCTGTGTTTGTCAATATCTAATATTTCGTAAATACGCTACAAACCTATATCGAGTGACTTTTCGTGAATAAACTAGAAAATGTCAAATAGACGTATATACACGTAGCTATAAGGCTCGCTCTTATCAAATTGACAGAGTGTATAGATACACTTGTTCATGGTTTCTTGCCTGGTTTCTTGCCTGATCGCGGACAGGGAGTCTAAAGCAATAGCTGGCGACCTACCGCCCGTAGACGAATTTACATAAATTCTCCTATAGTAGCGTATGTAATCTCTAGTTGCCCATACATACAGTATGATAAAACTGGTGAAGCCACTAGCATAGGACGACGGAATTTAGTGACGAGTATTGAATTAAACCGGCATTGGAGGAGGAGTACTGTACAGCTATACTCATACCGTTATTCCTACTGCGTTACTATGAGGTATTATATAACTACATGTAGTTCTTAATTATCAACGGGAGAAGCTTGCCTTATGAGCATGCATATTTTCTATTGCCAGCCCTCAGTACGTACAGATACATGTAAGTACATGTAGGTACTTAGATATACTACTACTGTCTATAGACTTACCCTACTTGCTGGAAAAAAAAGTATGGTCTCAACCCGAACATCCCCGGTTGCTTTCTGGCTCGCCTTGGAGACCATACTTGATTTTTCGGCAAGTACACCTAGTCTCGTTCCCAGACCCCAGCGGTATTTTTTTGTTGTATGGTTCAATACCGGAAGGGTCTGGTACTGTGCTTGCCCAAAAAGTTTGGACCAGTCCTTTCTTTGCCCGGTTGCTATGCCAAAAGTCCCCTGGTTGCTATGGCAAAAACTCCGAAAAGTTATTGCTCCAGACCCTGCTGTGATGAACCTCAATTACATGTATGTATCTATCGGTCACAACCACCATCACCACTAGCATCACACCGTATGGCTAGGAACGAGACTACCATACACCGTAGTATAGTCAACTTTGGGGCAACGGCGAACCTGAGACAACGACGGAAACACAGATTTCAGTCAACCAGGTGGTTGCATATCAGCCTAAGCACCACTGACAAACACCCCTGTTCGCCGCCCAACCAGTTTCGTCGTTGCCCCTGGTGTGACTGTACTTTTACCAACTCACCGCTCTCCGTAGTTTGTTAGGCCGCGACATGTTACTTACCTCGTTCCCAGCCCATACGGTGTGATGTTAGTGGTGGTGGTGTTTGTGACCGATAGGTTTCCCAGACTCCAGCGGTATTTTTTTGGTTGTATGGTTATCGGTCACGACCACCACCACCACTAACATCACACTGTATGGGCTGAGAAAAATACCGCTGGGTCAGGGAACGAGACTAATACTGTGCTACAGTTAAAGCTTAGTACATTTATTGCATCCTAGGTCACTTCAGCAGACCGATGTTAATATATAATGTCACGCAGCGAAATCGTTCATATAGAATTAATTTTGTCAATGTGTATATGTTGTAGGTACACTACTCGTAGTGTCCTGACGTTCCTGAACTGGGCCGCTATTGCATACACCCAAAATCAGGAGCTTGGCGTACTTCTGTATGGCATGCAATATCAGTCGCGTTCAAAACTACGAGTATACATAAAGTGCACAATACTGTACCTACATGTAAAGGTGCGTCTGCCCAAAGACGGATGTACGCTGCACACCCACCATTGGCAAAAAGACCCCCATTAGACAATCAAAACAACCAATAACGGCCTTGCTTGGCATCGAGCTACTTAAAGAGGTGGGCGTCCCGCCTCCAAATGAAGCTCTTCCTCTTCATGAACTCTCGATAGTTAGATGAAGAACACATCTTCTTTTGTTCGTCGTTGCTGTTGCCCTGTACCCAACAGATTCTCTACGGTCAGCACCTCGCCCTATTGCCCTAGCGATCTGTCGCCTATCTTGCTTCCAGCATGAGTGAGTCCCTTGGGACCTCTCCCGGTCCTGAGCCAGGCCCAAGTACGCCACAACCTCATGAATCCACGCCACAGCTCAGGGTACAGCAACCTTTGAGCCCCCCCACATCTTGTTCCACAGATCTGCGTCAGGAGTCCGATGATGCTGTGACATGCATCGTATGCCTCAGCGACCTTCCCCAGGACTCTGTCCCGGTTACTGGGGAGTATGATCCTGTAGCTAGATTGGTTCCTTGCAATCATGCCATGCACAACAGCTGTTTGGTACCTTGGATGGAGAGGGCCAATAGTTGCCCTATCTGTCGCGCAGCTTTTAAGGAGGTCTCGGTTTCAGCCACACTTTCGGGTATTTGCTCTCTCCTCCGAGAATGTGGAATTTTAGTAGATTTTCTAATATCTTGTCACTAGGCCATATTCTCGAAACTTACCCGGTTAAAGATAGAATACAGATCACCGAGCACGAGACCGAGACTTTTAACTACGACGAGGAAGTGGAGGGGGAATGCGAAGTTTGCATCAGCGGTAACAACGAAGACGCCCTCTTAATCTGTGATGACTGCAGCAGGTCCTATCACATTTACTGCCTCGGACTTAGTAATATTCCCCTGCAAAACATTTGGTACTGTCCAAGATGTTCCGAGAGGCATATAGCGGCCCAGTTCGCCGGTTTCCCTCGCTCTGGAGGGAGGCGAGGTGTGAGGACTGTCGGTGAAATTCGCCGCTTGCGGAGACAGGACCAGCGTGATATGGCATTACGCCAAGATCGAGCTTGGCAGAGCGCCTGGCAGCGCCTAGACTCAGATCTTGGGGAGCGTGCATCAGTAACTGATGTCACCACCGCGCAAAGCATGATGAATCAGCGCGATGCTCAGATGGAGCGTATGATACGTCGGCGTGAGGTGGCAGCTGCTCAAATTGGCGAGGGACACAATGGATTTAACGAGCAACTAGCATGGATGATACCAACTTCCCGGCCTAGAACATTCCCAGATCACCAACAGCCAATTAGTGAGGAAGAGCAGTCAGCATGGAGAATGTTTGATATAGCTGAAGGAATAGAAAACTCAAAAAGAAGCAGAGGGAATAGTCAAGAGATAACTAGGCCCCCCGGATCAGACAATGACGATAAACCTAGACGAAAAAGGCCCAGAACCAGACGTGACTCCCAATTGATTGATGGGAACACAGTGAACACTGAGTCTTCAGGTAATTCTACAGCCACAACAGCTACAGCCACAGCCACATCCTCAGCCTCAGTCTCAGCCTTAGGCGATAGAGAGCAAGGAAGCCATGCCCCTACAGCCCCCGGGAGTTATCTAGGCCATATATTGGAAAGCATCGCGAAGTGTGCAGAGACAGTAGCACCGGATCCGCCTCAGGTAGGGCTTTGGGGAATTGATCTCAGTAAAATGCGACCTTTATCACCTGAACCATCCAATGCTGCTAGTCCTCGTAGTAGGCCAACATCTCCAGCCGCTCAGTCACCATACATAATTCCATCTCTCCTTAGAAGTAGGCCTCAATCACCTATCGATACAAGTCAGATACCACTTTCTCCATCATCTCCTACACGAAGAATTCCGGCTGTCTCTCATTTACAGCCTTCTCCTACCCGAGCATGGGAACTGTCTTCATCACCGCCCCCCAGCCGGGCAAATTCGCCGATCCAGCGACAACAGCAGCGTGTAGACGAAGACCCCGGGCCTGATGATACTCGAGGTGGGGCATCACCTTCTGATATAGATTCTACGAGCAAAAAGCACCAGCATCATAAGCATGGAGGAGCACATTCAGCAATTACATCCCAGGTCAAGGCAGACATAGCAGATATGGTTCGATCTGTCCTGAGACCTTACTATCCAGAAAGGTTATCTAAGGATGATTTTACTCAAATTAATAAGAGTGTTTCTCGTAAGCTCTATCAGCTTGTGGAGGCTGATAAGGACTCTGATATAGAAGGCGATAAGAAAAAATGGATTAAGGTCGCGGAGGAGGAGGTAATATCGGCGGTTGAATGCCTGTAACCCTTGCATAAATACTTTTGCATTCCTTGTTATCTTCTGGGGCCATATAGCTAGTTTTTATCAGATCCGCTATTTTTGTTTGTTCACTTTTAGGTTTCCCTTTTTGGGGTCTCATTTTGCGCGGAGTTTAAAGACCTTCCTGTTTGTCCATAAGTTCTACATTTTCTACTCCGGGTAGCTGTTTGGGCGATTTCCCTCGACAGTCTTGTCTTGAAAGTATATTACTTCCATTGTGAGAGGGATAGAAATCGGGGCCTTGAGAGGCAAAGAAAGATGTTTAGGGTCGATGTACGAAACCATGACTCTACGGACAACTAACTCGCCAGCTGGCCGTAAGCCAATAACTATTCGATTCAAAGGTATTTATTTTATCCGCGCCTAGTAGTATAGTTATATTAACCAATCCATCTTTGTAGACCAAATAAAGATCCCGCGCACAGTAGGTACCTCGAACAATCGGGGTATGGTGCTCTCATCAGCTTCTTGGCCCCTTGGCCGGAACATCTTGACTCCCTCCCTAAATACTGAGAGGTCATAGAGCTAATTGATGTCTCGGACGTTTTGGTGAATGTATCGGTATATCCCAATACCACAGAGCAAAGGTACGGATCCCTATATATATATAGGTTCACTGAAATAGAAAATAATCATAAACTATCACTTGTCAGGATACCACGCTTGCCACATTGGTTTTTTTTTTTTTGTTTACTTCAATAATTACATTTGCCACATTGGTTTGTAGCGTGGTAATGATGCTCGATGTATGTATCCGTACAGATAGTACCCGAACATTGCCGATTAACCAAAACAGTACCCTTCCCTGGGGGGTAACTTAACTATACACAACCATTCATAAAGAACCCTCCACCTGACAGATATGTAAATACAACTTATTCTTCAGGTTATTATGAGCAGTTCTAAGCTCTAGGATTCATTAGAGAAGCTTTACCTATTGCTTATTCATATATGGGCAACTCTTCGGGACTGACCAAAGAGATACTGGCAGCAGCTGAGGAAAGTTTGACCCGAACCCATGTCAATCAGAATCTAAAACTTTGCACCCCTTCGGTTGATTAAGTTACCCCATGTACCGTAACCTAGCAATTCCAAGGGCTTTCAAGCCCTCGCCCATAGCACCTCTCTTTATTGACACTCAACCATAACTACTAATAAGCTCAGAATTTGATATATTATTATATATATGAATAAAATCTTTTCGAGTATGACTAGAATTTAAAAAAGAGAAAATTGTATAAATTGGAGGTTATTCTTTTTACACTATTCTCCATAGTAGACTTACTACTATCTCACCAATTATTATATATTTCTCAACCAAGATGACAGAAAAAGCACTCTCCCATGCGTTGCCAATATACTTCATACTATGAAGCTCAATCTACAAGTCCTTTATCTTCCATAACAGCAAAACAACTCATTTCTAGAACCACTAAAATCCGCATCATGAAATCTCACTCACATATAAAAAAAAACTCTTTCTAAAGCAAAGAGTACAACCAGCTTTCAGTCTAGCCTACTACACATATTTTGCTGCTTTTACATATAGCCGTCCTCTATATAAAGCATAGAACTAGTTGCCTTTCTCTATTACAAATCTTTATATTATTACACTATGTTTTATCTTTGATCTTTTTTTTCCCAGTGATATTTTGCAGTAGATGACTAACATCAATTGATATGCTGTAGAAAAAAGGAAGCAAAATCTGGAAGAGGAGGCTTATATGTTGGGTGGACGTGAATGGAGTCCAATTACTGTTAGAGAATTGAGATATTGATTTGATATAATAATTTATATGGGTGTGATACAAAAACTATCAGTATCTGACTATTAATATGGATAGTATCAACCCGTATGGCCACATCATGATTTTTGTTACTATATGAGTTAGAAATACTTTAAGGAGACCAAGCGGTATTTTCATATTGCTGAGAATAATGTACCCAAAACCAGAAATAATGGGAAAAGATTATAGAATGGCAAAGTATATCTTCTACTAGAATAACTACTATAATCATTTCAAGCCTATCGTATACCGAAATCAACTATAACTAGTATTGATAAAGCAATAATACAATTTTTTAGTCGTTCAGTTGATACTTGTAAGATACTAGGTAAACCAATTGAGATTGTTTCTAAATTTCAATGCTTGGCAAAGGCTATATTTGGGACTTGTGACTCCATTTTAATGAAAGATAGTTACAATTTTTGACTATGAATAGTAATATAACCAAATATTGGTCATCAACAAGACTTCATTTTTCTCCTGATATCTCTTGAGCCTCAGAAGACTCAAAAAATATCCGGGAGTCTCAGGAGAGTCTTGGGAGACTCAGGAGATTGTTAGGAGACTCCAGTCACAAGTTGAGTTTGCTGATATGGGTTGAGCCTAGAAACAAAAAGACAGCCTCTCTTTACACATATATAGTAACTCTACTAGTCCTAATCTGTTGTACCAGAAGACGCTAATTGGTATTTTTTACTATATGTACCTGCAGTGAAATTAGGTATTGTTGCTCATATTTGCAGTTGCTCTGACGTTTGCACTGGCAACAATCAACCCCACTGACATTTAATACAAACTTACTAGTATCCTCAACTACAACCACTGAAAACTACAATGACCAAACCCGAGTTACAGTCAAAGCTGGTAACACGAAGTCAAAAAACAATATTCAATCTTATTAACCTTGATATTCTTTCTATTCTTCCAAAAGTTAATAAAGAAACCAGTAGATGCAAGGTATAGATTGGAAAAATGGGTGCAATTGTAGCTCTAGCCCTATACTGGACTACCATTCTCTTATATTCAGGGAATTACTGGTATGAATAAGTGTACTGCTGCAAGAATTGTTGAACATACAGAAATTTAGTCTATGAAGAACGAATGTCATGATCTGCTTGCAGTTGTTAACCCACAACCGTACCACCGTATTGGACATCCACCAAAATTCATATCTGCTGACCGGGTTTATATCATTCAGCTGTGTACAGCAAATATTTCTAAATATCGGAAATCATATTTTTTATTAGTTAAAGAATGCAAATTCCTGATAAGTCGAGTTTGGTTGACCAAAATTCTATTAGCTTCGTGATATAGTCAATATATCCTTAGAAAGAGCCTAATATCAACAAAATCAATGTCTAAAAATAATATTAATTCTTTAGTTAATAAGTAGACAAGCCTATTGTCGGATATTGGAATAGTTAGATATTTACAGATGAAATCTCATTATTGGTTGGATCTCAGTATGGCCCACTGGCAATACGAGTAATTTAGAATAGCGAAGAAAAGTATCACCCTGACTACATCAATCAAAAATGACATGGCGAGGTACCTATTATGTTTTGGAGAGCAATGATGTATGGAGTTCCGTTGAAGAATTATTCTTTCCTTATGTGGAAGATAGAGACACAAAAAGAGAAAGAAGAATCTATTAAAATTTTTGCAACAGAAATCCATCAACTTAAAGAATGGGTACTTTAGTTAATGGAAACCGCATTAAAAGCAAACTCTGAACTTCCCAGAAAAATCAGTGGATGTGACTGAGTAACTAGGTGCAATGTGACAGAAGACAATGATGATGCAGAAGGACTCGAGGAGTATAGCCAGCACAACAAGAATACTGACAAAAACAACATCAGCAAACTCAACTTTTGGCTGGAGTCTCCCAACAGCCTTCCGGGTCTCCTGAGAGTCTCCTGAAACTCCTGGATATTTTTTAATTCTCCTGAAGCTCAGGAGACATCAGGAGACAAATGAAGTCTTGCTGATGGAGGAGGTTACCAGGCAAACACAAACACAGTCACCTGCGAGGGCAAAGAGAAGGACGGAGGCAAAATGTGACGGAGTAACCGGGTGCAACGTGATAGCTGACAATGATGATGCAAGGTAGCTTGAGGAGCACAGCCAGTACAATAAAGACATTGACGAGGAAGAGAACGGAGCCGGGTGGGCAAAAGCACAGGCACCGGCAAAGGCAAGGGCAAGGGCAAGGGTAGAGGCAGAGGGCCAAATCAGCGGCGAAAGGAAAGCGTAGGCAGGAGAGCCAGCAGGAGAGAAGAAGGGGAGAGAAAAGAGAAAAAACTATAGCTATGGATAGGAGTATATTCCTATATACCGAAAAGAGAGAAAGACGAGACAGAGAGAAAAGAAAGAAAGAACTAAAGGAAAAGCCTTCCCGTATTATTTAACACTCTCCTCCGCCAGTCCGCTATGACTCACACTCTTACCTATAGAAACTCATAGAAACCTGTCGCAACCACACCTCGTATTCCTCCCCATCATCTTCTCTAATTATATTACAAATCCATCACACCATAGAATCCCATAGAACCAAATGACGACAACCTCACCTCAACTCATCCCCTCCTCGCCTAACATTACTCCTCCTATCATAACAGCGCTTCGACTACCAAACTCTTGGGACCGATGCCAAGACGCTAAAATACAAAAGGGCATAGAATAAGGAAAGTGAGGACCGGATGGACCTCAACGAGAACAATGAGAGATACTATGAATTTTTTCAGTACTGGGGACAGGTTCTGAAGTCAAGAAAGCTATGGCTTAGGGATAGGAATATATTCCTATATATTGAGATAACAGGAAGACGAGACAAAAAGAAAAGGAAGAAAGAACTAAAGGAAAAGTCTTCCACCACTATTTAACACCCTCCTCCAGTCCACTATGACTCATACTTCAGTCCATAGAATCTCACAGAAAATCTATTACTACTACACCTCATATTCCTCCTCACTATCTCTCCAGTGTATATTACAAATCCATTACGCTATCGAATTCTATGGAAACTAATGACGTCAACTTCACCTCACTTCATCCCTTTCTGGTTTAACATAACTCTATTGATTATCAAAGCGCTACAACTACCAAACTATCGAAACTAATGCTAAGATGCCGGAATAGGGGAAGACCTAAAAATCTCTTTAAAATTAAGAAGAAAATACGTTCAAAAAAGCGGAAAGGTGGAATCGACTAATTTAAATATAGAGAAACGATTTTAAAGCCTTTACTTTACCCCTTATATCGAAAACAAACTATAAGATTAAAATCATCAGGCGGCTCTAGCTCTGTCTTAGTATTGAGAGAGGATAGTGCTACACCGTATCATGCTACAGAAGTAGATAATCACCATCAGCAAAATGGAATTAATAAAGTAAACTGATCTTTATTTCAAGGCGTCGAGGATATAGGTTCTCTGCGAGGGTCGAGGTAAGTAGCGTTCTTAGGAGGAAGATATAGGAAGATAGAGGGGCAGCGATAGTCACTAGTTTAAATAGAGACTATAATGTATTGATAAACAGATACAGAAGACGTTGCGTGAAGAGAAAAGAAGAAGAAAGAAAGTACAGGAGTAGGCGCCGTTGCCTCCCTTATATATTCACCAACTCGTAGCCAAGCCTGACTCATACCCTTGCATAACCCCAACTGTGACTCATTCCTTTGCCTAACAGAAACCCATAGAACTTATTCTGACTCATCCCCACCTCCTAATGCACAGTAATCCCAGCCCTACCAATCCTTCCAATCCCCCGAACCTAGTGCATCCATGAAAGCATATAAGTCAACCTACTACCAATACATTAGTCTTTTTTTAATATCAGATAAGCCTCCCCAGATTTCAACCCTATTAAACAGGTCTGGAATATCATGCACCAAAAGATTGCCCTTTATAAACCCTTTCCATCAACCAAAGAAACTACTCAGCGAGTATGGGTGGAAGTTTGGAAATCTATTCCTATTGAGACTACTAATACTTTGATTGCGGCCCTACCTCAGACAATAGGAAAATGTTTAGCAGTTAATGGAGGAAATAATTTTCATGTATAGAGAATGACTATGTATTAATCTATTTTATCTTGTACGCTAGCGCTGGAGTTGTCAAGTTTGGTTGTAATCGGGTCCGGTTGTAATCGGGCAGATTTGGTTGTCAATGCAATTGGGACAATACTTAATTTCACCGCAAGTATATATACCCTTTCAAATGCTGTCATAAATCAGCATTGTAGAGATCACGGTATAGATAAGAATACCACACTACTACCATAGTGCTACAGTAGTGATCCCACCCCATTTTTTCATACTGTACATTATAATAGAGTCACTTCGTATACAAAGTACATGTACCTCCCCAGTTTCAGGTTACTGCTATGTATTATATATAGCACATGGTGGTTTTTTTTCTTACATAAGTACCTCTCAAGCTATTCATTGATTGATAATTCATACACGCATGTAACCCGAAGGTTATGGCGAAATCTTACCTCCTACCGGAGGCGGAGAAAAATACCTCTCAAGTCAACCCCTACAGTTTCATCTGGCAATCTAGCCAAAGCCTTAACTAAAGATGTCTGGTAAATTTGCCTAATTTTGCAAGGATCGTTCTATTGTCGTGTTTGGCTGTCTAATGTGATGGAAGCAGCTGTAACCAAAACCTACGAAAACGTACTATTCCACCATATATACATGGGGCCAAATAAAGAGTAATTGGGGTCTCAAATACGGAGACAATATATATTTCATCTGTTTTGCGTCGCCCGAAATCAAACAATCGATCGATCCGCGGCTCGAAAACAAAAATACCCCGCGATTATCCGAGTGACTTTCTATGATGGTACAAGATTGTCCAAGCGTGAAACGTATACTAAGATATAAGATAACTTGCTAAGGGAGAAGAGCTAAACGCCAATAATATATGCCGCCCCTGACTTTTTGCCACCCCTCCAGGCGCCAAACTAGAAGTGGGCCAATGTCCCACTAGTAATAAAATAAACAAGGGATGATAGAGGATGAGAAAAAGAAAACGCACTCGGCCCGATTTATAACTAACTACCACTGGTGTCTAATACACCCTGCTGTTTATTCTGAATACTCATGCTCTTTGGGGGCCTGCCACTTCTCAATATGACCACGAATAAACTCGTAGACCATGAATGTCACGGCCTAATTACTGAGTTTTAGATATCATCTTTAAAATTAATCTAAGACTTGACTTACCTGCCCAGGTGCCACACGCATGATCCTAGGGGTGATCCCTTGATAAAACGCCCGGAATCCTTCATGTTTGAACATGTCTTTCGAAATTGCAACAATTCTTGATGCCGCGCTCTCGCCCGGAACGGCTGTTGACCGCTGAAGACGTGTCTCTGGACAAACTATAAGTATATACGCGTATATAGCGAACCTAGGTCTACTCACTAATGGTATCGATTGGCGCATTTGATAGAGGGCCCATAGCCCCGGAGATAAGACCCAATACCAGATGTTGGTAACTAGGTAACTCTTTCATCTCTGGTTGAAGTTCCTGCGCGAATTTCTTCATGTATGTGTAAGCTGTGAAGTTTACTGCCTGGTTAGTTGCTTGTCTGAGTGCGGTAAGTGTAACTCCGCGGTACAGGGTGAGGAAGCCTTCCTCGCGGATAACAGTGTAGGCAGCATGGGCAGCATTGCGATACTTTGGGATATCAAGGGGGTCTGCCATGGAGTGGTGTTGCGCCTGTAGTCGGATCTTGACAACTTCCATGGGAGTTACAACAGCGACGGCTTCCGTTGCTCCCGCCATAAGACCAGCTGTAGGTGACTTTGTTAATATATGTATATAGGCTAGGCTTGGGGGCAGGAGTTTTTCATACAGAGGAACACAGCCTTCGCCGAGATAGCACCAGTCTCGGGGTTAACCTTGGCCAAACTTTTGTAGAACTCGAAACTCGAAAACCGAATGGCCATTTTGGGCACAATTCCTGTAACGACGGCTCCAAGACCTTTGTAAAGACCTAAAGGGGTTTCCTTCTTGACAATGTCCTTTCCAACGGTGAAAAAACCCTTTCGTTTTACTCCTGGAGCACGATTCCGTCGAGACAGCTGCATTCGCACCTGTAATCATATTATATATTATATTAGCCGAATATCCTACTTCCGTAAGAAAAAAGAAGGTTGGACCTTAATGGTATCTAGGAAAGGTCGTCAGCAATATTTTTCCATAAAGCGCTTTAGAAATCCTTACCCAATGGGTGGCATGCGAGCGCCTCACAGAGACCCGCTCCCCCACCGGCTGCAAAGGTCTCATATCAGTAACAGAACAGGTAATGGTATATCAATATGGGTAATAACCAATCAAAGTGACTGCCATCGTAGGTCTTTTTTTCTGTTCTGCTGGGGGCATGGCTGTGAATATCTATAACTGATGGGATATTAGGAGGTACTGGACTAAAGCTCGGGAGTGTCCAAATAACTATAGTTGTGCACGGTAATGTACTGAATGGCAGAGAGAACAAGGCAAAGAACAAGAGATGTGTCAGGTCTGTTGAGGGATTATAAGACTTGAGTGTGAACGGAATAAAGTTTAGATCAACTTTCCAGAGCCGAGGATGAACCGAGAGAAATTGTTCGTTTATGTTAACTGACCGCTCCCTCTCTTTCCGGGGACTAGAGACAGGGGCCAATAATTTCATCTTGCGTCAGTTAGCAGTGTCTTTCTTTTTCCCACGCGCCTCTTGCTCATATTCCCCCAACGCGATCCCCCTCCCTCACCCCAGGAACCAGAGACTGGGACGGATTAACCAAGTTGCTTCGGGCCAGCGGGGTGGTTTGTGCGCGGGGGGGTCTCCGTGGTCGTAATAGCAACTAACAATGGCATAAAGCACCCCGAGACTTCACCGTAGTGGTTGCTTTTACGGCCCGAGGTTGGGTCCGGACGGGCGCAGTCGGAATTTACCATGTTCATGCACTATCACATGGGAAGGATTTTCGGCGGAACCAGGAGCGGAGAAACCAAGAACATGCGCCATGTGCTTATCTACATGCACTTTACTTACTCTTAGCGGAGATATTCGGGGATAACTGTGTGATCCATTAAATCATATGATTCTGGGCAAAAAGTG
Organism: Morchella sp. 2018-W45; assembly: GCA_024713785.1. Lineage (NCBI taxonomy): Eukaryota > Fungi > Ascomycota > Pezizomycetes > Pezizales > Morchellaceae > Morchella > Morchella sp. 2018-W45. Next base: position 862,481 of record JAMGYZ010000025.1, read on the forward strand.
GATATCTCAGAAAACTTATCTAGCTGGCAGGATAAGTCAATAGTCAAGTTTTTATCAATATGACTTCGATTGCTACAGCCATTACCTACCCTGTCCTATTGATGAAAATTTGGCAAGTCTATATAGTAATACAATAGAGATAAAAAAACAAATTCATGCAGCCAAGCTGTACATGCATATACTATAGTAGTATAAGTAATAATCCACATTTAGTTCTCAATACCGAACTCAAAGTCTTCCTACAACAAATCAAACACGCATTTGCTAAATATGAATACCCAAAACCTATTGCGGACGATAGACAAAAAGGATAGAGAGGTATTGGAAAAGGCTCAGAGAAAGTTTATTTTTGTTTATCATACCGAACACTTTTATTTTTATCGACTTAAAAGATTTTATATTGATTACCTGACTCTAACCAATGATACTTTAAAGGTAAAAAACCAGATATAATTATACAAATAATTCAGAATTATATAACTAATTATGTAAATCACAGGCTTACTGCAACTCCCTATATTGACAAACTCAACTTATGACTAGAGTCTTCAAACAATCTCCTAAATATAAGCAAGACTTCATTTGTCTCCTGATGTCTCCTGAGCCTCAGGAGACTCTCGGGAAACTGTTCCGGCGTCTTGGCATCGGTCCCGAGGGTTTGGTCGTCAAAGTGCTAATATAACTAATGAAGAAATGTTAAGCGAGGATGGGATGCGATAAAATGGAGGTGTCGTCATTAGGTTATATAGAATTCTATAGTGTAATGGATTTGTAATATAATTAGAGAAGATGCTGGGGAGGAATACGAGGTTTAGTTGCGTTGGATTTCTATGGGTTTCTATGTATGAATATATGAGTCATAGTGGACTGGCGGAGGGGAGTGTTAAATAGTGCAGGAAGATTTTTCCTTTAGTTCTTACTTTCTTTTCTCTCTGTCTCGTCTTCTTGTTATTCTAGTACATAGGAATATCTTTCACTGATAGCTATAAACCTCGCCTCCAAGCTGCCCGAAAAGGCAATTCTATAATTGACTTGCTTGCAGGCGTTACCTAGTCTTTGTTTTCCCTGCTTTACCCTGCACACTCTAACTCTGTCCTTGTCTTTGCCCTTGCCTGTGCCTGTGGCTGCGCCTGACCAGCTCTCTTCTCTTCCTCGTCAGTGTCCTCATTATATTGGCTGTGTTCCTCGAGCTCCTTTGCGTCATCATTGTCATTTGCCACGTTGCGCCTGGCTACTCTGTCATACCTATCGAATCAAGAAACATCATCCAGAAGGTCATCCTCAGTCTTGATATTAATAGCCAAAGGGAAGAGGTTCCCTGTTCACACCAAGGTCATCGCTAAAGGAATTTCCATTGAACTCTCTTTTAAATCAATTGTTAATTTTTCTGTTATTAAATCATAGGTCTTCCATCGATTGATCAATAAGAAAAGAAAAGGAATGCAGATATATTCGACCACCCTCAATGCCCTTGATGACCGACAGGCTAAATCACCAAAGAACACCATGCCTTCCTCCATCTCCTCAACGAGTCCGATGTCTCTGACCTACCTTCGCATAGACCTGAATACGATTTGTCTATTGACATCCAAGATGGCAAAATAGTACCCTTTGGACCCATGTATGGAATGACACGGCTAGTGTTATAAGCTCTAAGGAATTACCTCGCAGAGTACCTATTCAAGGGACGCATTCATCATAGTACATCTCCTGCTGGCTCCCCAATATTTTTTGTCAAGAAGGCCGACTGTTTTCTTCACTTGTGTGTGGACAATCGAAAACTAAATGGAGTAACAGTGAAGAACCGCCATCCTCTCCCACTCACCCCGGAAACATTTATGGGTATTTCTGCAGCCAAGTATTTTACTAAGCTGAACCTACGCAACGGTTACCATCAATTAAGAATCAGGGAAGGAGACGAGTGGAAGACAGTCTTCAGGACCCGGTATAGATATTTTGACGAAACGGAGATTCCTTTAGCAGTAACTGGGGCATGGAACGAAGAACAGTTCTGGACACAGAAATCGGAGTCAAAGATAATTTTATTTGTCTTTGGCCGAATGGCAAGGTCGTGGTGTTCCATTCAAGGAATCCCTATAAATTGCGGGTAGTGACCCAACTTGGTAACGAAAAAGGGGGCGAGTTCCTGATGTCTATTAATGTCCAGCGAAAGTTTAGTAATATGGGTAATTTTCCCCGATTCTACCAGTCTTTCATCAATCACTTCCAGGATATGAGAGACTTTCAGTGGAGTCAAGGTAAGATTATTTTGGGTCGCGAAATCTTGATCAATAAAGACGTACCCTGATGCTCTTGTGTCGATAAGAGCATGGATAGCAACCGGCTTACTGGAATCTTGGGCAATGGTACACGAAACAATAAGGTTATCCTCAGACATCTTGTCTTCGGAAACGGTGGCAGACGAGAGAACAAAGGTCGATGGCGGGACTAGCCTTTTTGGATTGCCAATACTTATCAAAGGAGCTGACTTTTTGACATCGGCTTAACGGAAGTTTGATCAACTAGTACATTCCTCAAGTTATCAATGGTGCAGGCATCTTGGGAGCGAGGGACAAGGTAGCGAGTTTTCTATGTTTGCGAGACTGGGCGGGGCTGGTCCTTAGGGGTACCAGTGAAACTAGGCGGTGGCGGAGATTCGCAATAGTAGTATTAGCTTGGACTTCCCAGGCTTTTGCAATACTGGTAATGCGGACAATTTCTTTTTCGACATTAGCGAGGTTGATATTGGCGGTGGCGAGGGTCTCCTGATGGAGAGCCAGATAGTAGCGGAATTCCACCTTTTCTACTTTTAAGGAGGTGACCTCTTGTTGGAGGTTCTCGATGGTTCCAGCGGAGGTCCAATTGGCTTCACATATCCATTGCCAAAAGTTAGTGGCCTCATCGTTGGCCATCTCGAGTTCTAGATGGAGGTTATTAATCTCCCCCTGATGATCCGTACATTTGGGGGCTTCTGCGGAGGGAATCAGTGAGTATGTTCAACATAACCGAGCATTCTGAAATAAGATGGTGAGCTGTAGGCTAAAGATAGCCATGAATTCTGTAAGGCGTTGGAGCAGCGCAAGCGGAGCGGAGTCGGTCATAGTTGCGACTACGGCTAAGCAAGACGGGGTTGTTGTGCAGGTTGGTAGAGGGGACGTGTTCTTAGTGTTACGGGCTTGGCGACGACATGAATTCAGAAAGCCAAGGTATACAACTGAGGTGAAGCGAGGACGGGACAGGGACGGGGGCCAGACTAAGGCGAGGTAATAACAGAGAGAAAACTTAACCGAGGAATAGTATTGCAGGGCACAAGGTCCACAAGGATTCTCTGATAAAAACGTGGAGACGAAGATACCAGTAGACGATACGTATTGCGGGCATGGACTATGGACGAAATGAGATCGAAACAGGACTGTATCAATGGCTGAGGCGGAGACTATGGTGGAGCGAAGCGGGGTCATGAGAGCGGGGTCAAGTGTAATAGAATAGCAAGTATAATATTCAAGAGAAACATATAGAACCTCGTAGACCTAGAACCGGACAAAAACATAGGATCCTAGAAGCAAGGGTAGGAATAGGAAAAACACGTAAGGAAAGAAAGAGAAAGAAAGGGATAAAGGAAACGCCCATAGCCACATATATATACATCTCTTGCATCTCTGTACACTCATAACTCATCACTTGTGTAATAGAAACCAATGGAAACCTATAACCCAAAACAGAAACCCGCGAAACCCAAAACCCGTTCCATAATATCCTTTCCCCCATTGTATTCCCTGGTATGCTGTGATAAATGATTTAAAAACTGCATTTACCACCGCCCCTATATTGCAACACTTCGATCTGACTGAGAAATTATAGTGGAAACGAATGCTTCTGACTATGTCTCCGCCGCTATCATGTCTCAACGTGACGACAAAGAGATACTATACCCAGTCGCCTTCTTCTCCAAGAAATATACACTAGCAGAATGCAACTACGAGATATACGATAAGAAATATTTAGCAATTATTCGGGGGTTTGAAGAATGACGCTAATTCTTGGAAACCGCTTCATATCCTATTAAGATCCTAACTGATCATAGGAATCTTAAATACTTTATGTCAACAAAGTTATTAAACCGACGGCAAACCTGTTGGTCAGAATTTCTATCACGTTTTGACTTTATTATTCAGTTCAGACCAGGGAAGCAAGTAGGAAAATCAAATGCTTTAACTAGTCAATCAAGGGATCTCCCCAAGGAGGGGGATGAACGCTTCGAATATCAGTACCAGACCGTGTTAAAAAGAAAAAATTTGGATACTAAACTAAATTTTGTTGACGGGTTCTTTGGCAAATGAACCCGTTGAAGGAATGTCCACTGTCTAAAAGTTATTGTTAAAAGTTTACCAAGAGTATAGTTTCCCAAGCAAAGTACTTACGATGCTGAAGGATGACACTAAATAATCAAACCAAATTTCTCTCGCTGAATGCGCAGAGAACGAAGACGGATTTCTTTTATATCGACACAAACTTTTCGTAACAAAATATGAAGAGCTACAACTTAGACTTCTTCAAGAATATCACGATAAACCATGATCAGTAACATGGCGTGGAGCGCACTTGGCGACGTTGCGGGAAGAAGGATTAGTGAGGGTTTTCTACGGTATTCTATGAGATTCTGAGGCAGGGTTTCTATAAGTCAACGGCATGCATGTATTTCTAATAGAAGGGATTCCTTAAGGCTTTATGGATTTCTATCGGATAAGTCAGTGGGGAGATTTCTGGGTTATATATATAGAACTTTTCTCCTTCGTTTGTAGGATTTCTCTTTCTTTCCTTTCTTCTTTACGCAACCTTCGTGTCCTCTTAGTCAATACACACCTCAGGACTTTCAAGCTATCGCTACAACGTTCCTGCTATCCCCTTAGGAGCCAGAGGAACCTTCATAGTTCTACTTAGTCTATAGATCCTCTACCTTGTACCTCTCGTCTCTTACCTCGACTAGTTCTACCTGTCCCTGCTTCGTTCTATTTCGCCTTAGTTGTGTACCTCGGCCTACTTAGATCTCAGTTCCCGCTAAGCCCCGTGATAAGCAGGATACCTCAGCCAAGCAAAGACCCTTGAATTACTAAGTTGCGCTTATTATTGGCCAAACATGTGGAAATATACTGACCGCTATATTATGGACTGCCATACTTGTCGAAGAAGTAAAGCCAACTGAAATGACCCTCAAGGAGTTCTATGCCCCCCGTCAGTCCCTAATGCGCCATGGACGGATGTCTCAATGGATTTTGTCACGGGCCTATGTTACGGAGCAACACGGAGACAATAGACAAGAGAGCCGAGGTACACAACCGAGGCAGGAAGGAGGACGAGGACGAGAGTCGGCGACGCGGGAGTCTAACCGAGGAGCAGAGTTGCGGGGCAGAGGGTCCAGATGGCCTCTCTAACAAAAACGTGGAGACGGAGATACCAGTAGACGATACGTACTACGGTCATAGACTATGGAGGCGGCGAAGCGAGGCGGGACGAGGACGAGACGAGATACTATGGAAGACCCAAGAGGGTCTTGGCGAAGACTATGGTTATGACGTATTGTATTCAGAACTAAAGACACAAGACGAAGCGAAACTAAACCGTAGGGTTGACAACAGGAAGAACACGTGAAGCGAAAGAAAGAGAAGAAAAGCGACAAAGCGAAAGGTCCAGAAGAACGTATATATACCCCTCCTAATCCCTGTATAGTCATGACTCATAACATCGTGTAACGGAAACCCATAGAAACTCCAAAAACCCAAAAGAAAACCTCGCAACCGAAAAACCCATTCCCAAATATCCTCCCCCTCCGCGAAGTCCGTGGTACGCCGTGATAGCCTACCACTCAGTAATGGGTATAATGCAATACTCATCGTCGTCGATCAGCTTACAAAAATGAGACACTTTATTCTATGTACCGAAGAGTCGGGAGCCAGAGATGTTGTTCGAATGTACCTAGAGAACGTTTGAAAACTATATGATCTACCAGAAAAAATAGTTTCGGATCGGAGTACTCAGTTTACCTCCGATTGCCGGAAATCATTGTGCGAGTGCCTCAAAATTTAACCCCGTTACTCCACGGCCTTTCACCCATAAACCTATCATGGCGTAGAGCGAGGTTTAGCGATGTTGCGGAAAGAGGGATTAGCTAAAGATTCTCTTAGGTTCTTTGGGTTTCGGTATCAGGGGTTCGCTTCGGAAATAGGGGCTCGGGTATAGGGGATAGGGTTGAGTTCGGAGTTACGGGTCTTGGAGGATTCTATAGGATTCTATACAGGGGTATTTGGGTTAGTCATCAGGCTAGTATGTGGTATATATATAGAGATTCCGTTCTCACTTGTAGATGGTTTCTTTCCTTTCCTCTTTACGCAACCTTCTTGTCCTTAAAAGTCAATAGATACTTTAGGACCCTCTCGCCTCGCTTATGATAGTGGAACGTGTCCCCTTCTGAGAACTCGTCATCCTCGCTTCTGTTTTACCCTGACATCTAGTCCCCCCGCTATTCCCCTCTTCCGCACTACCCCTTCGCTTCACTCGACCTCGCCTTGCCTCGTTCTTGCCCTGGGATTATACCTTGGCGCCTTCTGCCCTCGTCCCCGCTTTGCTCCGTGATATTAAGGTTGCGTCTCCAACGCCAACATATAACCCTTTTAAGTTCGATACCAAATAATGTCCTTCGGCGCTATGGAAACCGAGCCTTTTAACCAAAAGGAGCTCGCTGCTGAATTAGAAGCCTTTTTTACGACAAACCCAAACCCCCCTCAGGGAAGCCACCCTGACAATGTGGCAATCTTTCACATGATTAAGAAGTGTCAATAAGGCCTCCGACATTACAAAGAAGACTTGAAACAAGAGGAGGAGGATGTAGACAAGACCAAGGAAGTATGGACCAAGAGAATTACAGAACTAGGGGTGCAAAATCAGGACTTGAAAAGGCAGACCTCTGTCCTGGAGGCACAATTAATTACCCTCCGGGACCAAGTTGATGCATCAAACCAGGCAGCCCAGGAAGCTCAGGCCGCACTCCCACCTCCACCTCCACCACCGATCATCGAAATTCCCCCCCCCTACCTCCTTTACGCCGTCGCAACCTCCTACTGGAAGGCATAGTGCTTCCCCCGGAACCAAGGATCGAAAGATCGGAAAAACTCCCTGACCCAGAAAAATACTGAGGTAACCAGAAGGGACTTCCCCAATTTAAAAATATACTGAAACTCAAGCTTTGGGTAATGCCGATCGATACCCCACTCTCCAAAACCAATTTACCTATGCCATCTCACGCTTGAAAGGCCCCGCCGCCGACCAGTTTATGCCCTACATCGCTGCTACTGGAATTAACCTTCCATCCATGGAGAGGTTTTTCGAAATTTTGGAAACAGCCTTCGGAGATCCAGACCAGATAGGTACCGCGCATTGCGCCCTTAGGAGAATTAAGCAACTCAACCGCCCCTTCTCGGAATACTTCGCCGAGTTTCAATGCTATGCTGCCGAGGCTGGAATGGGAGAGGTAGCCAATGTGGAAACCCTCATGGAGGGTCTAAACGAGGAGCTTTCATGGATATATCACGGTCGGAGAACTGGAAGGATTGGCAGGGCTGGGATTATTGTGCGCTCGGAGGTGTGGGTGAGTCAGATTGAGTTCTATGGGTTTCTGTTACGCAAAGGTATGAGTCATGAGTGGAGTTACGCGGAGTTATGAGTCGGACTTGGCAACGAACGTCATGTGATATATATGGAGAACGGAGCCTACTCAGATTTTTTCTTCTTTCTTCTTTCCTTACGCAACGTCTTCTGTATTTATTCTCCCAATATACTATAGTCTCTATTTTATACTAGTGACTATCGCTGTTTAAACTCTTCTTCATACTCCCTATTCGGGAAGTATCGCTGTCACCTTCTGCACCCTGCGGAACGAAGTCCTGTTACCACGCCCCCTTGAGAGGAGCTCACCAAGCTTATGATCTATGAAGAAACCCCCACCACTGTCCATGGACTTGCCACCATCCTCCAAAGTTTGGACAATAAGCAGCAGATGCTCACTGCTCGCTACCACCCTCGTTACCAAACTTCTGCCATTCCCGCTTGCCCTATGTTTCACTATGTGGCCCCAGCTCCATCCGCTCCCCTCTATCAGACTCCCCCTGCCCCCGCACTATGCTACCAGGTCCCTGCCCCACCCGCTCCTCACTACCAAGTCCCCGCTTGCCTCAACCCACCTGTTACCGCCCATCCGTCCCATACACCTGGAGGAGTGGCCCCTATGGATCTATCGTTTGGACGTGGCCGCCCGGACCCTCAGAAAAGAGAGGCCCGTCGCGTGGAAAATAGATGTTTTTACTGTGGTCAAGGAGGACATCTAGTTAGAGAATGCCCACAAGCGCCGGCTCCCAGGAACCCAGCCTCCAGAATAAGAAGAGCCAGAGTTGAGGTCAGAAAGGAAGAGAATGAAGAGGTCTCCGGTGATGAGGCGTTAAAAGATTTTTCCCTGTACTGAGTGGCTCACTCCAGGGACGGTTTAAAGATTGGTTTAAACTTTCACTTTTTGGGTTCTCGGTTTCAGAAAAAGATATGGATGGGAATCAATTAGTTGTAACATGCTCAATTTCTCAAAATAAAGATTCTTTTATCCTATCATATGCTCTTATTGATACCGGCGCCTCAGGATACGCTTTTATAGACTAAGACTTCATATGCACCCACAACCTTACCACAATTCCTCTCCAAGTTCCCCACCATATAGATGTAATGGACGGAAGACCGATCAAATCAGGAAAGATCAACTACAAAGTTATTCTTAAATTAGACATTCACAAAGAAGACACCCCCTTTTTTGTAACTCAACTTGGACACTATCCTATTGTTATGGACCTTCCCTGGATGAGCAGACATGCAACAACGATCTACTCTACTGATAACGAGATACACTTTGACTCCCCGACCTGCCGTACCTATTGCTCCGTCAATCAGACAAAGGTGATTGCTAAAGGGATTTTAACTGAACCCCTTAGTAAGCCCATTACCAATATTTCAGTTATTAAATCTTACGCATTCCATCGACTTATCAACAAGAAAAGAAAAGGGATGCAATTATATTCCACCATCCTCAAGACACTCGACGACCTCCTAGCATGAGTGCTCAAGGACCCTCGTACCCTAGTACCTCTCGAATACCATAAATACCTTCATCCCCTAAACGAACTTGATGCCTCCAAGCTTCCCCCCCATTGACCTGAGTATTATTTATCAGTTCACATTCAAGATGGAAAGGCTGTACCATTCGGGCCTATGTATGGAATGACTCAGTTGAAATTACAAGTACTCCGAAGTTACCTAGCAGAATATCTGGCCAATGAACGAATCCGCCACAGCACATCTCCAGCAGGCTCCCCCATGCTGTTTGTTAAAAAGTCTGATGGCTCCCTTCGGCTCTGTGTAGACTATAGGAAGTTAAACGTGGTAACAGTTAAGAACCGGCACCCCCTACCATTGACACCAGAGACCTTTATGGGTATTTCCTCCGCTAAGTACTTCACTAAATTGGACCTTCGCAATGGCTACTATCAATTGAGAATTAAAGAAGGAGACGAGTGGAAAACAGCGTTCAGGACCCGTCATGGACACTTTGAATACACTGTTATGCCTTTTGGGTTGACCAACGCCCCGACCGTATTGCAACATTGGGTCAACGACATGTTACGCCCTCACTTCGACCACTTTGCCACCGCCTATCTGGATGATATCCTTATATATTCGGCTACTCTTGAAGAACACAAGGAACATGTCGACAAGGTTCTTCGAATACTCAATAAAAATCAAGTTTATCTCAAGCCCGAAAAGTGTGAATGGCATGTTAAGGAGACTATGTACCTCGGATTCGTTCTCACCCCAAAAGGAATTAATATGGACGACACAAAGGTAGCAACCATTAGGAATTGGGAAACCCCGACCTGTCTGAAAGAGGTGCAGGAGTTCTTAGGATTTGCGAATTTCTACCGACGATTTATTTATACATACCCAAATGTAGTATCTCCGTTGACCGCCCTAACAAAGACAGGAGTGATATTTAAATGGACAGACAAGACGGAAAAAGCGTTTCAGGATCTTAAGATCGCATTCACTACCGCCCCGATTCTCAGACACTTTGATCCCGATCGGGAAATTATAGTGGAAACGGACGCCTCAGACTATGTATCAGCGGCTATTATGTCACAAAGAGAGGATGAAGGGGTACTGTACCCAGTTGCCTTTTTCTCCAAAAAACACACGCCGGCAGAATCCAATGATGAATTATATGACAAGGAGCTCCTCGTAATTATTCGGGGATTCGAAGAATGGCGTTACTTTTTGGAAACCGCGTCATATCCTATCAAGGTCCTAACAGATCATAGGAACCTCGAATACTTTATGTCAACCAAGTTGTTAAATCGTCGGCAAACCCGCTGGTCAGAATTCTTATCTTGCTTTGATTTTATTATTCAATTTCATCCAGAAAAGTAAGGAGGGAAGCCGGATGCTCTTACCAGACGATCAGGAGATCTCCCTAAGGAGGGGGATGAACGTCTCGCATACCAGTATCAGACTGTGCTGAAGAGGGAAAAATTTGGATATTAAGCTAAGTTTGTTGGCGGGTTCTTTTGCAAATGAACCCGCTGAAGGAATGCCTACTGTCCAAGAGTTATTTTTAAAGGCTTACCAAAAAAATAGTTTTCCAAACAACATCCTCACTATGTTGAAGGACGGAACGAAGCAATCGAAGCAAATTTCCCTAGCCGAATGCGCAGAAAATGAACACGGACTTCTGCTCTATCGTCGCAAACTCTTTGTACCAAAACACGAAGAATTACAGCTCAAACTCCTTCAAGAATATCACGATTAATCATCAGCATGACACCCGGGTAGAGCAAAGACACTGGAGCTAATTAGTCGCGATTATTATTGGTCTAATATGCGAAGATATACAGATTGTTATGTTATGAATTGTCACATTTGCCGCCGAAGCAAAGCAAATCGCAATGCCCCCCAAGGAGTCCTTCCTCCCCTCTTAGTGCCTAAAGCACCATGAACGGATGTCTCAATGGACTTCGTCACAGGACTACTTCTTAGTAATAATTACAATGCCATCCTCGTCGTCGTTGATCGCCTTACAAAGATGAGACATTTTATTCCATGTACCGAAGAATCAGGAGCTAGAGACGTTGCCCGAATGTATTTGGAGAACGTTTGGAAACTACACGGCCTTCCAGAAAAGATAGTTTCGGACCGTGGTACCCAGTTTACCTCAGACTTTTGGAAATCTTTATGCAAACGTCTTGAGATTTCACCTCGTTATTCTACTTCGTTCCACAATCAGACAGAAGGTTAAACTGAGAAAATTAATGTTATTATGGAACAATACCTCCGCAGCTATGTTGATTATCAATAGGATAATTGGGCCACATACCTATCTATGGCGGAAGTTGCTACGAATAACCATGTTTCAGAATCAACTAAACTCTCCCCTTTCGAAGCTAACTATCGACGTCACCCCAGGATGAATTTTGGCCCCCTAAGGCACGGCACGACTACCAACAAAGATCAAGCGAACACTATGGCAAGCGATATATCAGAAGTGTTTGACCCTTTCCGAGGGGAAATATTTAGAGCCCAACGAATACAGGAAGAGTCGGCCAACGCAAGTCGCACACCGGCACCCCGGTATATTATTGGAGACAAAGTATGGCTGTCTACCCGTAATTTATTAACCAAGAGATCATCGAAGAAGTTGGACTGGAAGCAAGTTGGGCCGTACTCGATTTCTCGCATTGTTAGTCCCTACGCCTATGAACTTACATTGCCTCCCTCGATGAAGGTCCACCCAGTCTTCCATGTTTCGTTACTTTGGCCTGCTGCCAACGATCCTGTACCAGGACAACTCCAACCTCCCCCGCCACCAGTAGAGGTTGAAGGTGAACAAGAGTGGGAGGTTGTCGCTATTTTGGATTCTCAGAAACGACGCAGAAACCTTGAGTATCTGGTTCAGTATACCAGTTGTGATTAGCCAACATGGCAACCCTACGGCGACTTGGACAACTCTCCTGAGTTGGTTAAAAACTTTCATGAACGATATTCACACAAGCCTAAGGGGACTTAGATCTCAGAGGGGGACCTCATATCTATCACGGCGTAGAGCGAAGTTCAGCAATGTTGCGGAAAGAGGGATTAGCCAAGGATTCTCTTAGGTTCTTTGAGTTTCGTTATCACGGGTTTGCTTCGGGAATAGGGGCTCGAGTATAGGGGATAGGGTTGAGTTCGGAGTTATGGGTCTTGGAGGATTCTATAGGATTCTGTACAGGGTTATTCGGGTTAGTCATCAGGCTAGTATGTGGTATATATATAGAGATTCCGTTCTCGCTTGTAGATGGCTTCTTTCCTTTCCTCTTTATGCAACCTTCTTGTCCTTAAAAGTCAATTGATACTTTAGGACCCTCTCCCCTCGCTTATAATAGTGGAACGTGTCCCCTTCTGAGAACTCGTTATCCTCGCTTCTATTTTACCCCGACATCTAGTCTCTCTACAGTTCCCCCCTCTGCACTACCTCTTCGCTGCGCCCGACCTCGCCTCGCCTTGTTCGGCCTCGGGGTTATACCTTGGCGCACTCCGCCCTCATCACCGTTTTGCTCTGTGATAAAACTGATGGCCACATCGAGGGGAGCAATGCCATCATGGAACAATACTTTCGAAGCTATGTGTATTATCAACAAGATAACTGGGCTACCTATCTTGCTATGGCCGAGTTCGCTACTAACAATCGTTTATCAGAATCCACCAGGCTCTCCCCCTTTGAAGTAAATTATAGACGACACCCTCGCATTAATTTTGGCCCCCTACTGCATGGCATTACCATTAATGAAGACCAAGCTAATCCAATGGCAAAAGATGTATCAGAAGTATTTGACTTCCTCCGAGCAGAAATGTTCAGAGCCCAAAGAATTCAGGAATAATCGGCAAATGCAAGTCATACCCCCACACCCTGTTATGCTATTGGAGATAAAGTATGGTTATCGACCTGGAATCTATTGACCAAGCGGCCCTCAAAGGGGCTGGATTGAAAATAAGTCAAAACTTACCCAATTTCACGGATTGATAGCCTATCAGCAAACCTGTAGATTTCATGGGGCACTGCAGGCGTTCAGAGCACTGAGGGCGCACGGAATAAAAACACATTCTCCTGAGAACCTCGCCAAACCTCTCGGCGCTCTGGGCATATCACGGAGCTAAGCTGAGGCAATGACTAAACTAGTCAAAGTACACAACCAAGGCAGGGCGGGGACGATGACGAGTACGTGGGGAGACGAGGGTACCAGTAGAGGACGCGTTCTACTGTCATGGACTAAAGATTAAGCGAAGTGAGACTAAAAGATCCTAAGGTATAGATTGACTTAAAAGGACAAGAAGGTTGCGTAAAGAGGAAAGGAAAGAAACTATCTACAAGCAAGGACGAAGCCTCTATATATATCCCACGTACTAGCCTGATGACTAACCCGAATAACCCTGTACTGAATTCTATAGAATCCTCCAAGACCCGTAACTCTGAACTCAACCCTATCCCCTATACCTGAGTCCCTATCTCCAAACCGAACCCCTAATACCGAAACCCAAAGAATTTAAGAGAATCCTTGGCTAATCCCTCTCCCCCCAACATCGCTACACCTCGCTCTACGCCGTGATAGATATTAGATCCCCCTCTGAGGCCCAAGTCCTCTCAGGCTTGCATGGGTATCGCTCATGGAAGTCTTTGACCAACTCGGGGGAGTTATTCAAGTCGACATAGGGTTACCATGATAGCTCATTGTAACCGGTATACTGAACCAAATACTCAAGGTTTCCGCGTCGTTTCCGAGAATCCAAAATAGCATCGACTTCCCACTCTTGTTCACCTTCAATCTCAACTGGTGGCGGAGGTGTTAACACTTGCCCTGGGACTGGGTCGTTGGCGGCGGGTGAGAGTAACAAAACATGAAACAATGGATGTATCTTCATTGATGGGAGTAGTATAAGCTCGTAGGCATAGGGGCTGACAATACGTGCCACTGGGTAAGGTCCAACTTGTTTCCAATCCAGCTTCCTTGAGGGCCCTTTGTTCAATAGATTTCGGGTGGACAGCCATACCTTATCTTCAATAGTATATCCTGGTGCAGGAGTCCGACTGGCATTGGCTGACTCTTCCTGTATTCGTTGAGCTCTGAACATCTCCGCGGGAAGAAAGTCAAACACTTCTGACATATCTCTTGCCATGGTATTGGCTTGATCCTCATTGGTGGTAGTGCCGTGCGGTAACGGGCCAAAATTCATTCGGGGGTGACGTCCATAGTTGGCTTTGAAGGGGGAGAGCCTGGTTGACTCGGAGACATGATTATTTGTAGCAAACTCGGCCATGGGGAGGTAGGTAGCTCAATTATCCTGTTGATAGTCCACATAGCTTCGGAGGTATTGTTTTATAATGGCATTAATCCTCTCGGTTTGGCTGTCAGTTTGGTAGTGGAAAGCAGTGGAATAGCGAGGGGAAATCTCAAGGCGTTCGCAAAAGGATTTCCAAAAATTGAAAGTAAATTGGGTTCCGCGATCTGAGACTATTTTTTCCAGGAGGCCATGTAATTTCCAAACATTTTCCAAATACATTCGAGCAACATCTCTAACTCCTAATTGTTCAGTACATGGGATAAAGTATCTCATTTTATTAAGGCGGTCGATGACAACAAGTATTGAGTTGTATCCATTACTAAGCGGTAGGCCTGTGACAAAATTCATCGATATATCTGTCCATAGTGCCTTAGGAACTGAAAAGGAGTGAAGGACCCCTTGAGGAGCATTGCACTTAACTTTGCTCCTTCGACAAATATGGCAGTTCATAACATAACGATATATATCTTCGCATGTTCGGCCAGTAGTATTCGTGGCTTAATTGTTCTAAAGTCTTTTCTCTGCCCGGGTGTCCTGCTGATAGTTTGTTATGGTATTCTTGAAGAAACCTGAGTTACAACCCTTCATGTTCCGGTACAAAGAGTTTACGTCGATATAGGAGAAATCTATCTTCGTTTTCCATACATTTGGCTAGAGAAATTTGTTTCGATTATTTCGTGCCATCTTTTAGCATCCCGAGTACTTTGTTTGGGAAACTATCTTTTTGGTAAGCTTTTAAAAATAACTTTTGGACAGTGGGCATCCCTTCAGCGGGTTAATTTGCCAAAGAACCCGCTAACAAACTTAACTTAATATCAAGATTTTTTCTCTTTAACACCGTCTGATATTGGTACGCGAGGCGTTTATCCCCCTCATTAGGGAGATCCCCTGATCGTCTAGTAAATGCATCCGGTTTTCCCCCTTGTTTCCCTGGACGAAATTGTATAATAAAATCAAAGTGAGATAGGAATTCTGACCAGCGAGTCTGGCCGCGATTTAGCAATTTGGTCGACATAAAGTATTCCAGATTCCTATGATCTGTCAGGACCTTAATTGGGTATGAAGCCGTCTCCAAAAAGTAACGCTATTCTTCGAACCCTCGAATAATCGCCAGCAACTCTTTATCATATATTTCGTAGTTGCATTCAGCTGGTGTCTGTTTCTTTGAAAAAAATGCAACAGGATGTAGTATCCCTTCGTCATCTCTTTGGGACATAATGGCGGCGGATACATAGTTAGAGGCGTCCATTTCCACAATAATTTCTCGATCGGGGTCAAAGTGCCTCAGTATCGGAGCGGAGGTAAATGCAATCTTGAGATCTTGGAAAGCTTTCTCGGTCTTGTCTGTCCATTTAAAGACCATTCTTGTTTTCGTTAGGGCGGTTATAGGAGAGACTACTGTGGAGTATGCGTAGATACAGCGTCGGTAAAAATTCGCAAATCTTAAAAATTCCTGCACGTGCTTTAGACAGGTTGGGGTATCCCAATTCCTAATAGTAGCGACTTTTAATTCATCTATTTTAATTCCCTCTGGCGTAAGAACAAAGCCGAAGTACATTGTCTCTTCCATATGCCATTCGCATTTCTCAGGTTTCAAGTGCACTTGATTTTCATCGAGAACCCGGAAGACTTTATCGACATGGGTTTTATGTTCTTCCAGTGTGGCGGAATATATTAGAATATCATCTAGGTAGGCGGTGGCAAAGTGGTCAAGGTAAGGGCGAAGCATATTGTTGACCCAATGCTGGAAAGCCGCTGGCGCGTTTGTCAAACCAAAGGGCATAACTGCATATTTGAAGTGTCTATAACGGGTCCTGAACACTGTTTTCCACTCATCTCCTTTCCTAATTCTCAACTGATGATAACCATTACGGAGGTCCAACTTGGTAAAGTACTTCACAGAGGAAATACCCAAAAAAGTTTCCGGTGTTGGTGGTAGAGGGTGCCGGTTCTTAACCGTTACCGCATTTAGCTTTCTATAATCTACACAAAGCCGAAGATGTCACGGCGTAGAGCGCGGTCAAATGATGTTGCGGGAAGAGGGATTAGTCAGGAATTCTATTATAGTCTTCGGGGTTCAGTGACAGGGGTTCGGTTCGGGGTTAGGGATTCGGGTATAGGAAATAAGGCCAGGGTTCAGAGTTACGGATGGTGGAGGATTCTATGAAGTTCTGTGCGAGGATGCTTGGGTTAGTCATCGGTCGGATATGGGGTGTATATATACGGGTTGGGTTTTCGCTTGTAGATAGTTTCTTTCCTTTCCTCTTCACGCAACCTTCCTATCTCTAGGAACTTGTAGTCCTTTCGAATATAATTCTGGAGTGTTGGTTCTATTTTGATCCTGATACTCATCAAAGGGTTCTACCTCGCTAGAATCTCACTTCGTGGTCTACGGTAGTTCTGCTTCGTCCTTTGTCTCGCGCATCCTGTTCCGGGTTACTCCTCGTCTCGCTTCGCTTAAGCCTCGGTAGTGTGCCTTGGCTTGTTTCGCCTCGACTCCCCGCTTCGCTCTGTGATAGAAGGGAGCCATCAGCCTTTTTGACAAACAATACGGGGGAGCCTGCTGGAGATATGCTGTGGCGAATGCATCCATTAACAAGATATTCTGCTAAATAATCTCAAAGTGCTTGTAGTTCCAACTGAGTCATCCCATACATAGGTCCAAACGGTACAGCCTTTCCATCTTGAATATCAATAGATAGGTTGTACTCAGGTCTGTGGGGTGGAAGTTTTGAGGCATCAGGTTCGCTTAGGAGGTGGAGATATTTGTGATATTCGGAGGGTATTAAGGCATGAGGGTCCTTGGGTGCTTGTGCCAGGAGGTCGTCGAGGGCCTTAAAGGTAGTCGAATATAGTTGTATCCCTTTTCTCTTTTTGTTAATTAACTGATGGAAAGCGTAGGACTCGATAACTGAAATATTTGTAATTGGCCTAGCCTGGGGTTTCATAGAGATCCCTTTTGCAATAACGTTTGTTTGATTAATGGAGCAGTGTGTAGTGCAAATTGGAGAGTCAAAGTGTATTTCATTGATGGCAGGAAGAATATTGATTGCATGTTTGCGAATACATGGGAGGCCCATAACCATTGGATAGTCTCCAAGTTGAGTGACGAAGAAGAGGGCTTCCTCTCGATGGCCATTAATATCAAGGCTGAGAATGACCTTATAGGTAACCTTCCCTAATTTAATAGGTCTCCCATTGATGACGTCTATATGGCGAGATACTTTAAGTGGGATCATTATAAGGTTGTGGTAGCATACAAAGGCTTTGTCTATGAAAGCGTATCCTGAGGAGCCAGTATCAATGAGAGCATATGATAGGATAAAAGAAGTTTTATTCTGAGAAATGGAACAAGTTACAACTAATTGATTCCCATCCATATCCTTCTCCGAAACTGAAAACCCAGAAACCGAAATCCTAAACCAATCCTTAAACCGTCCCTGGAGTGAGCCACTCAGTACAGGGAAAAATCTTTTTAACGCCTCATCGCCGGAGGCCTCTTCATTCTCATCATTTCTAATCTCTGCCCTAGTTCCCCTTATCCTGAGGGCTAGATTCCTTGAGGCCGGCGCTTGCGGGCAATCCTTTACGAGGTGTCCTACACCTCCACAATAAAAACATCTACTTTCTGCACGACGGGCCTCTCTCTCCTGAGGGTCCAGGTGGCCATGACCAATTGATAGATCCATAAGCGTCATTTCTCCAAGCGTATGGGACGGGTGGGCAACAATAGGTGGGTTCGGGCAAGCTAGAGCAGGGTAGCGAGGGGCCGGAGGAGGCGGGGCTGAATACCGAGGTGCGGGGGCAGCTGGGGCCTAATAGCGGGGTGTGGGAGGAGTTGGGGCAACATAGCGGGGTGCTGAGCGCGCCAGGGTGGCAGGAGTCTGGTAGCGGGGGCGGTAGCGAGCAGTGAGCATTTGCTGCTTATTGTCCAATCATTGGAGAATAATAGCAAGTTCATTAACAGTGGTTGGAGTTTCCTCATGAACCATGAGCTTGGTGAGTTCCTCGCTCAGGCCTTCTATCAGGGCTTCCACGTTGGCAATCTTCCTCATCCCGGCTTCTGCAGCGTAGCATTGGAACTCGGCGAAATATTCTGAGAAAGGCCGGTTGGCTTGTCTAATTCTCCTGAGGATGCAACAGGCAGTACCTACTTGGTCTGGGTCTCCGAAGGCCGTATTAAAATCTCAAAGGGCCTCTCCATACAGGGGAGGTTGATGCCAGTAGCAGTAATATACAACATGAACTAGTCGGCAACGGGGCCCTCCAGACGAGAAATAGCATAAGTTAATTGATTCTGAAGGGTGGAGTACCTGTCGGGATTGCCCAAGAGTTTAAGTTTCAACATATTGTGAAATTGGGGGAGGCCTCTCTTGTTGCCTTGGTATTTCTCCGGGTCCGGAAGCTTTTCTGATCTTTCCATTCTGGGTTCTGCGGCGGGGATCAGGGCTCGTAGAAAATGATTAGGGCGATTTGGTGGTGGGGCAAGGAGTTCGGCTACTGGGGGAGTGGGAGGAGGAGGAAGTAGTGCCTGAGCGGCCAGTGCGTTTTGTTTGGGCTTCCTGGGCTTCCCGTTGTACCGTAGCAACTTCTTCATTGAGTCCCAATATTTGTTCTTGTAGAGTGGCGACCTGGGCAGCGAGGTAAGCGTTCTCCGCTTTGTAGGTTTCTATTGCTTCATCACCATCCTCTTCTGCTTCATGTAGATCGATGGCGTATTGCTGTATGGCGGTGCGTGATCATCGTAGGAGGTGGTAAGCTATCACGGAGCGAAGCGAGGGATCGAGACGGTGCGAGCCAAGGTACACTACCGAAGCGAGGCCAGACGAGTCAAGAGGTAAGTCGGGGCAGAATACACGAGACGAGGAACGAAGCGAAACTACGATGAAGGACGAAGCGAAACTAGGGCGAAGAACGAAGCGAAGCTATGACAAGGGACAAGGCGAGATCCTACTAGACGAGGGACCCTGATGGGTAACGAAATCGAGAGAACCAATATTCCAGAAATATGTTCGAAAAGACTACAAGTTCCTAGAGACAGGAAGGTTGCGTGAAGAGGAAAGGAAAGAAACTATCTACAGACGAAAACCCCTCCCGTATATATACACCTCATCTCCGATCGATGACTAATCCGAACATTCCTACACAGAACTCCATAGAATCCTCCACCGTCCGTAACTCCGAACCCCGACCTTATTTCCTATCCCCGAATCCCTAACCCCGAACCGAACCCCTGATATCGAACCCCAAAGAATATAATAGAATCCCTGACTAATCTCTCTTCCCGCAACATCATTCAACCGCGCTCTACGCCGTGATAGATATTAGGTCCCCCTCTGAGGCCTAAGTCCTCTTAGGCTTGCGTGGATATCGTTCATGAAAATTTTTAACTAACTCGGGGGAGTTGTCTAAATCATCGTAGGGTTGCCATGATGGCTCGTCGTAACCAGTATATCGAACGAGATACTCAAGTCTCCCGCGACGTCTTCGTGAATCCAAAATCACATCAACTTCCCACTCTTGTTCTCCCTCTACTTCCACTGGGGGCGGAGGTGATTGTAGTTGCCCTGGAACCGGATCATTGGCGGCAGGTGACAGCAGCGAAACATGGAACACCGGGTGTACTTTCATCGAGGCAGGCAGTGTAAGCTCGTAGGCATAAGGACTAACAATCCGAGAAATATAATAGGGTCCGACTTGCTTCCAGTCCAGTTTCTTTGATGGTCGCTTAGTTAATAAGTTTCGAGTAGATAACCATACTTTATCTCCAACAACATATCGTGGTGCCGGTGTACGGCCCGCATTGGCCGATTCTTCCTGAATCCGTTGAGCTCTAAACATCTCTGCTCGAAGAAAGTCAAACACTTCTGACATATCTCTTGCCATGGTATTCGCTTGATCCTCGTTGGTCGTCGTACCATGCCGTAAAGGGCCAAAGTTCATTCGGGGATGACGTCCTTAATTAGCTTCAAAGGGAGAAAGTTTTGTTGATTCGGAGACGTGATTATTAGTTGCAAATTCCGCCATAGGTAAATAGGTAGCCCAATTATCCTGCTGATAGTCCACATAACTCCGAAGATACTGTTCCATAATAGCATTAATCCTTTCTGTCTGACCGTCCGTCTGAGGATGAAAAGCGGTAGAATAGCGAGGTAAAATCTCGAGACGTTCGCATAGTGATTTCCAGAAATCTGAAGTAAATTGTGTACCACGATCCGATACTATTCTTTCCGGAAGTCCATGTAATTTCCATACATTTTCCAAATACATGCGGGCGACATCCCTGGCTCCTGATTCTTCGGTGCATGGGATAAAATGTCTCATTTTTGTAAGACGATCGACCACAACGAAAATAGCATTATAATTATCGCTAAGAGGTAGGCCTGTAACAAAATCCATTGAAACATCCGTCCAAGGCGCTTTAGGAACCGAAAGAGGACGAAGAATTCCTTGAGGGGCGTTGCGGTTTGCCTTGCTTCGACGACAGGTATGGCAATTCATAACATAACGATCAGTATATCTCCGCATATTCGGCCAGTAGTATTCCCGACTGAGTAACTCGAGGGTCTTTGCTCTTCCCGGATGTCCTGCCGACGGTTTATCGTGATATTCCTGAAGAAGTTTAAGCTGTAATTCCTCGTATTCTGGCACAAAAAGCTTGCGTCGATAAAGAAGGAATCCGTCTTCGTTTTCCGCACATTCGGCGAGAGAAATTTGTTTCGATTGTTTCGTGCCATCTTTTAGCATCGTAAGTATCTTATTAGGGAAACTATCTTCTTTGCAGTTTTTTAAAAATAACTTTGGACGGTAGGCGTTCCTTCAGCGGGTTCATTTGCCAAAGAACCCGCCAACAAACTTAGCTTATTATCCAAATTCTTTCTCTTCAACACGATCTGATGTTGATATGTAAGACGTTCATCCCCCTCCTTGGGCAGATCCCCTGATCGTCTAGTAAGTGCATCGGGTTTCCCTCCTTGTTTGCCTGGACGAAACTGAATAACAAAATCAAAACGAGATAAAAATTCTGACCAACGAGTTTGTCGACGATTTAACAATTTAGTTGACATAAAATATTCAAGGTTCCTATGATCTGTTAGAACCTTGATGGGGAATAATGCCGTTTCCAAAAAATAACGCCATTCCTCGAACCCTCGAATAATTGCTAGAAGTTCCTTATCGTATATCTCATAGTTACACTCTGCCGGGGTATGTTTTTTTGAAAAGAATGCAACTGGGTGTAGTATTCCTTCGTCATCCCTTTGTGACATAATAGCAGCCGAGACATAATCGGAGGCGTCTGTTTCTACGATAATTTCTCGGTCAGGGTCGAAGTGTCTTAGAATCGGGGCGGTAGTAAATGCAAGCTTAAGGTCTTGGAAGGCTTTCTCCGTCTTATCTGTCCATTTGAATACCACCACTCCTGTCTTCGTTAGAGCGGTCAGAGGAGATACCACCCTTGAGTACGCATAGATAAATCGTCGGTAGAAATTCGCAAACCCAAGAAATTCCTGTACATCTTTCAGACAAGTTGGGGTCTCCCAGTTTCTAATAGTCGCCACCTTTGCATCATCCATTTTTATTCCTTCTGGGGTAAGTACGAATCCGAGATACATGGTATCTTTAACATGCCATTCACACTTCTCAGGTTTGAGATGAACTTGGTTCTCGTCGAGAATTCTGAGGACTTTGTTTACATGCTCCTTATGTTCTTCCAACGTATTCGAATATATCAAAATGTCGTCGAGGTAAGCCGTAGCAAAATGATCGAGGTAAGGTCGTAGCATATCGTTGACCCAATGTTGAAACGCGGCGGGAGCATTGGTTAGCCCAAAGGGCATGACTGTATATTCGAAGTGCCCATATCTTGTTCTGAACGCCGTTTTCCATTCGTCTCCTTCCCTAATTCTCAATTGATGATATCCATTACGAAGGTCTAGCTTGGTAAAATATTTGGCCGAGGAAATACCCATAAAGGTTTCTGGTGTTAATGGCAGAGGATGTCGATTTTTAACTGTTACCGCGTTTAACTTTCTATAGTCAACACAGAGTCGCAGGGAGCCATCAGCTTTTTTAACAAATAATACCGGAGAGCCTGCAGGGGAGGTGCTATGTCGAATCGGTCCGTTGGCTAGATACTCCGCTAAATAATCTCTGAGTGCTTGGAGTTCTAGACGGGTCATCCCATACATAGGTCCAAAAGGTACGGTCTTCCCTTCTTGTATATTGATCGATAGATCATATTCGGTACGGCGAGGCGGAAGTCTGGCTGCATTAGGTTCGCTAAGTAGGTGTAGGTATTTAGAGTGTTCAACGGGGACAAGTGCTCGAGGGTCTTCAGGTTTCTGAGCCAATAGATCATCGAGAGCTTTGAGAGTCGTGGAAAAGATACGCATCCCTTTTCTTTTCTTATTCACTAGTTGGTGGAAGGCATATGATTCCAGGGCGAAAATATTAAATTTGGCCGGAGGTTCGGTAAAGATACTCTTGGCGATAATTTTTGTATAGTCGGCGGAGCAGTATTGCATACAATCGGGGGAGTCAAAATGTATTTCGTTATTAGCAGGGAAAATCGTAGTTGCATGACGACGCATCCATGGTAGACCCATTACCATTGGATATTGTCCTAATTGGGTAACAAAAAAGGGGGCCTCCTCTCGATGTCCATTGATGTCAAGGTTTAGAATAACCTTATGAGTGACTTTTCCTGATTCAATGGGTCGGCCGTCTATTACATCGATATGGTGGGGAACTTGCAGGGGAATTGTAGTGAGATTATGGTGGCATACGAAGTTTTGGTCTATAAAAGCGTATCCTGAGGCGCCCGTATCGATGAGAGCATGAGATGGGATAAAAAAATCTTTATTTTGAGAAATCGAACATTTTACAACTAGTTGATTCCCATCCATATCTTTCTCCGAAACCGAAAACCCAGAAAGCGAAAGTTTAAACCAATCCTTAAACCGTCCCTGGAGTGAGCCACTCAGTCCAGGAAAAATCTTTAACGCCTCATCGCCGGAGGCTATTTCTTCTTCTTCTAATATCTGCCCTAGCTCCTCATCCTGAGAGTATGCTTGGCCGCGCCATGCAAGATTCTCTCACAAGGTGTCCTCCTTGTCCACAATAAAAACATCTATTTTCTACGCGTCGGGCCTCTCTCTCTTGAGGGTCTGGGCGGCCACGGCTAGTTGACAAATCCATAGGAGCCACTCCCCCTGGCACGTGGGACGGGTGAGTAGCAGGCTAAGGCGGCGGGGCTTAGTAGCGGGGGGCGAGGAACAGGCGGAATGCACGAATAGTCGAGGTTTGGTAGCGAGGTGCGGGCGGGGTAGAAGTAGTATACCGGGGTGGGGGGCGAGTTTGCGGAGCAGGGGCCTGATAGCGAGGACGGTAGCGAGCAGTAATCATCTGCTGCTTATTATCCAAGCGTTGGAGGACGGTGGCGAGTTCGATAACCGTGGCAGGGGTTTCCTCATGGACCATAAGCTTAGTGAGTTCCTCGTTTAGTCCTTCCATAAGAGCTTCCACATTGGCGGCTTCTCCCATCCCAGCTTCTGCAGCGTAGCGTTGAAACTTGGCAAAGTATTCCGAGAAGGGGCGATTGAGTTGTCGAATTATTCTAAGGGCGCGGCGAGCAGTACCTACCTGGTCTGGGTCCCCGAATGCTGTGTTCAAAATTTCGAAAAACCTCTCCATGGATGGGAGGTTGATACCGATAGCAGTAATATAGGGCATAAACTGATCGGCGGCGGGGCCTTCCAGGCGAAAGATGGCATAGGTCAATTGGTTTTGTAAAGTTGGGTAACGGTCGGCATTGCCCAAGAGTTTGAGCTGAAGCATATTTTTGAACTGGGGAAGTCCCTTCCGATTACCTCGGTACTTTTCCGGGTCTGGGAGTTTTTCTGACCTCTCAATCCTGGGTTCCTGATGTAGGCTAATGCCTTCTAGGAGCCGATTACGACGTCGTGGAGGAGGCGGAGGAGGGGCTTCGGGTGGCGGGGGCGGAAGTACGGGTTGGGCGGCTAGCGCTGCCTGCGCTATTTGAGCTGCCTGGTTTGCTGCTTTAACCTGGTCTTGGAGGGTATTAACCTGCTCCTCCAAGATGGAGACATGCCTTTCTAAATCCTGATTCTCCATCCCCAGTTCTGTAAGCCTTTTCGCCCATACCTCCTTGGCTTCATCTGCGTCTTCTTCTTCTTGTTCGAGGTCCTCCTTGTAATGTATAAGACCTTGTTGACATTTTTTAATCATGTGAAAGATCTTCACATTTTCGGGGTGGCTTCCCTCGGGGGGGTTGGGGTTTAATGTAAAGAAGGCTTCCAGCTCTTCGGCCAGCTCCTTCTGATTAAAGGGTTCGGTGTCCATAGGACCAGTGGACATAGTGCGTTGCGGGGTTCCTTAGTAGTGTAGGTTGGCGTTGGAGACGCAACCTTAGTATCACGGAGCGAAGCGAGGGGTTAAGACGAGGCGAGCCAAGGTACACTACCGAAGCTAGGCCAGACGAAGTAAGAGATAAGTCGGGACAGAGTACACGAGACGAGGAACGACACGAAACTAAGACGAAGGGCGAAGCGAAACTAGGGCGAAGAACGAAGCGAGGCTATGACAAGGGACGAGGTGAGATTCTACTGGACGAGAGACCCTGAGGGGTGACGAAATCAAAGAGAACCAATATTCCAGAAATATATTCGAAAGGACTACAAGTTCCTAGAGACAGGAAGGTTGCGTGAAGAGGAAAGGAAAGAAACTATCTACAGACGAAAACCCATCCCGTATATATACACCTCATCTCCGATCGATGACTCATCCGAACATCCCTACACAGAACTCCATAGAATCCTCCACCGCCCGTAACTCCGAACCCCGACCTTATTTCCTATCCCCGAATCCCTAACCCCGAACCGAACCCCTGATATCGAACCCCAAAGAATATAATAGAATCCCTGACTAATCCCTCTTCCCGCAACATCATTCAACCGCGCTCTACGCCGTGATATAAGCAGTGAGGACTTCTTCAGTTGCACCCGTGCCAACTCCTGGGTACTCCCCAAAGAAGGATGTTAATTCTGCGACAAGCCGGGGATAGTCGATCGGGGTAGTTTCCATTGATTGTATCATAGTATTCGAGGGTTGTGTAGGTTGGCGTTGTTATCACGGCATAGAGCGCGGTTGAATGACGTTGCGGGAAGAGGGATTAGTCAGGAGTTCTATTAGATTCTTTGGGGTTCGGTGTCAGGGGTTCGGTTCGGAGTTAGGGATTCAGGGATAGGAAATAAGGTCGGGGTTCGGAGTTACGGGCGGTGGAGGATTCTATGGAGTTCTGTACAGGGATGCTCGGGTTAGTCATCGGTCGGAGATGAGGTGTATATATACGGATGGGTTTTCGTCTGTAGATAGTTTCTTTCCTTTCCTCTTCACGCAACCTTCCTATCTCTAGGAACTTGTAGTCTTTTCGAATATATTTCTGGAGTATTGGCTCTCTTTGATTTCGTAACCCCTCAAGGCTCTCTCGACCAGTCGAATCTCGCTTCGTCCTTTGTCACAGTTCCGCTTCGTCCTTCGTCCTAGTCTCGTTTTCGGAAGGAGCTGGCCGATGAGCTGGAAGCCCTCTTTGCGTTAAACCCCAATCCCCCCGAGGGAAGTCACCCCGAAAATGTGAAGATCTTTCACATGATCAAAAAATGTCAACAAGGTCTTACACACTATAAGGAAGACCTCGAACAAGAGGAAGAAGACGCGGACGAGGCCAAGGAGGTATGGGCGAAAAGGCTTACAGAACTAGGGATGGAGAATCAGGATTTGGAAAGGCAGGTCTCTAACCTTGAGGAGCAGATTAACACCCTCCAAGACCAGGTCAAAGTAGCAAAACAGGCAGCCCAAACAGCGCAGGTAGCGCTAGCCGCCCAACCCGTACTCCCGCCTCCGCCACCCGAAGCCCCTCCTCCGCCTCTCCCACGTCGTCGTAATCGTCTCCTAGAAGGCATTAGCCTACACCAGGAACCCAGGATTGAGAGATCAGAAAAGCTCCCAGACCCGGAGAAATACCGAGGTAATCGAAAGGGACTTCCCCAGTTCAGGAATATGCTTCAGCTCAAGCTCTTAGGCAATGCCGACCGTTACCCCACTCTGCAAAACCAATTGACCTATGCCATCTCTCGCTTGGAAGGCCCCGCCGCCGATCAGTTTATGCCTTATATTACTGCCATCGGTATCAACCTCCCATCTATGGAGAGGTTTTTCGAAATTTTGAATACAGCATTCGGGGACCCAGACCAGGTAGGTACTGCCCGCCATGCGCTTAGAAGAATTAGACAACTTAACCGCCCCTTCTCGGAGTACTTTGCCGAGTTTCAACACTACGCTGCAGAAGCTGGGATGAGAGAGGCCGCCAATGTTGAAGCCCTTATGGAAGGACTAAGCGAGGAACTCACCAAGCTTATGGTCCATTAGGAGACTCCTGCTACCGTTATTGAATTCGCCACCGTCCTCCAACGCTTGGACAATAAGCAGCAGATAATTACTGCTCGCTACCGCTCTCGCTATCAGGCCCCTGCCCCGCAAACTCGCCCCCCACCTCGGTATACCACTCCTACCCCGCCCGCACCTCGCTATCAGACCTCGGCTGCACCCGCACCTCGGTACCCCGCCCCGGTTCCTTCAGCTCCCCGCTACCAAGCTCCCGCTCGCCCTAGCCCGCCTGCTGCTCACCCGTCCCACGTACCAGGGGGAGTGGCTCCTATTGATTTGTCAACTAGTCGGGGCCGTCCGGACCCTCAAGAGAGAGAGGCCCGACGCGTAGAAAATAGATGTTTTTATTGTGGACAAGGAGGACACCTTGTGAGAGAATGCCCGCAGGCGCCGGCCCCCAGGAACCCCGCTCCCAGGATGAGGGGAGCTAGGGCAGATATTAGAGAAGAAGAAAAGGAAATGACCTCCGGCGATGAGGCGTTAAAAGATTTTTCCCTGGACTGAGTGGCTCACTCTAGGGACGGTTCAAGGATTGGTTTAAACTTTCGCTTTCTGGGTTTTCGGTTTCGGAAAAAGATATGGATGGGAATCAATTAATTGTATCATGTTCAATTTCTCAAAATAAAGATTCTTTTATCCCATCATATGCTCTTATCGATACCGGTGCTTCAGGATACGCTTTTATAGACCAAGACTTCGTATGCCACCATAACCTTACTACAATTCCCCTCCAAGTTCCTCGCTACATAGATGTAATAAACGGCAGACCTATCGAATCAGGAAAAGTGACCCACAAAGTCATTCTCAGTCTCGATATTAATGGCCACAGAGAAGATGCTCCGTTCTTTGTAACTCAACTCAGACAATACCCCATTGTTATGGGCCTCCCCTGGATGCGCAGACACGCGACAACAATCCTCCCTACCGCCAACGAAATACACTTCGACTCCCCTAGTTGTATGACACACTGTTTGGTTAACCAGACCAAAGTTGTCGCCAAAGGAATTTTTATCGAACCCCCAATTGGACCGGTTACTAATATTTCGGTTATCCAATCCTATGCCTTTCATCGGCTAATTAATAAAAAACGAAAGGGAATGAAATTATATTCTACTACTCTTAAAGCCCTCGACGATCTACTGGCTCAAGAACCTAAAGACCCTCGAGCATTCGTCCCCGTTGAACATCACCAGTATCTACACCTGCTCAGTAAACCTGAGGCATCCAGACTCCCGCCTCATCGTACAGAATATGATCTATCGATCGACATACAGGAAGGAAGGACCGTACCTTTCGGACCCATGTATGGGATGACCCGGCTAGAACTCCAAGCACTTAGAGACTATTTAGCGGAGTATTTATCCAACGGACGTATTCGACATAGCACCTCTCCTGCAGGCTCTCCGGTATTGTTTGTTAAAAAAGCTGATGGCTCCCTTCGACTCTGTATTGACTATAGAAAGTTAAACGCGGTAACAGTTAAAAATCGACATCCTCTGCCATTAACGCCAGAAACCTTTATAGGTATTTCCTCGGCCAAGTACTTTACCAAGCTAGATCTTCGTAACGGATATCATCAATTGAGAATTAGGGAAGGGGATGAATGGAAAACGGCATTCAGAACACGATACGGGCACTTTGAATATACAGTTATGCCCTTTGGGCTAACTAATGCTCCCGCCTCATTTCAACATTGGGTTAATGATATGTTACGACCTTACCTTGATCATTTTGCTACGGCTTACCTCGACGATATTTTGATATATTCGAATACGCTCGAAGAACATAAGGAGCATGTCGACAAAGTCCTCAGAATCCTCGATGAGAATCAAGTTCATCTTAAGCCTGAAAAGTGTGAATGGCATGTTAAAGAAACTATGTATCTCGGATTCGTACTCACCCCAGAAGGAATAAAAATAGATGGTGCAAAGGTGGCTACTATTAGGAACTGGGAGACCCCAACCTGTCTGAAAGATGTACAGGAATTTCTGAGATTTGCGAACTTCTACCGACGATTTATCTATGCGTACTCAAGGGTAGTATCTCCTTTGACCGCTCTAACGAAGACAGGAGTAGTATTTAAATGGACAGATAAGACGGAGAAAGCCTTTCAAGACCTTAAGCTTGCATTCATCACCGCCCCGATTTTGAGACACTTCGACCCCGACCGAGAAATTATTGTGGAAACAGACGCCTCCGATTATGTTTCGGCTGCTATTATGTCACAAAGGGATGACGAAGGAATACTACATCCAGTCGCATTCTTTTCAAAAAAACATACCCCGGCAGAGTGCAACTATGAGATATACGATAAGGAACTCCTAGCAATTATCCGAGGGTTCGAGGAATGGCGCTATTTTTTGGAAACGGCATTATTCCCCATCAAGGTTCTAACAGACCATAGGAATCTTGAATATTTTATGTCAACTAAACTGTTAAATCGTCGACAAACTCGCTGGTCAGAATTTTTATCCCGTTTCGACTTTGTTATCCAGTTTCGCCCAGGCAAACAAGGAGGGAAACCCGATGCACTTACCAGACGATCAGGGGATCTTCCCAAGGAGGGGGATGAACGCCTTACATATTAGCATCAGATCGTGCTAAAGAGAAAGAATTTGGATAATAAGCTAAGTTTGTTGACGGGTTCTTTGGCAAATGAACCCGCTGAAGGAACACCTACTGTCCAAGAGTTATTTTTTAAAGCTTACCAAGAAGATAGTTTTCCCAATAAGGTGCTTACGATGCTAAAAGATGGCACAAAACAATCGAAACAAATTTCTCTTGCCGAATGCGCGGAAAACGAAGACGGACTTCTTCTCTATCGACGCAAGCTTTTTGTGCCAGAATATGAGGAATTACAGCTTAGACTTCTCCAGGAATATCACGATAAACCGTCGGCAGGACACCCGGGAAGAGCAAAGACCCTCGAGTTACTTAGCCGGGAATACTACTGGCCGAATATGCGGAGATACACTGATCGTTATGTTATGAATTGCCATACCTGTCGTCGAAGCAAGGCAAATCGTAATGCACCCCAAGGAGTTCTTCGCCCTCTCTCGGTCCCTAAAGCGTTTTAGACGGATGTTTCAATGGATTTTATTACAGGCCTGCCTCTCAGCAATGATTATAATGCTATTCTCGTCGTGGTTGACCGCCTTACAAAAATGAGACACTTTATCCCATGCACCGAAGAATCAGGAGCCAGAGATGTCACCCGCATGTATTTGGAAAACGTATGGAAATTACATGGACTTCCGGAAAAGATAGTATCGGATCGTGGCACACAATTTACTTCAGATTTTTGGAAATCATTATGCGAGCGTCTCGAGATCTCATCCCGTTATTCCACTGCTTTTCACCCTCAGACGGATGGTCAGACAGAAAGGATTAATGCTATTATGGAGCAGTATCTTCGGAGCTATGTGGATTATCAACAGGATAATTGGGCAACTTATTTACCCATGGCGGAATTTGCGACTAATAATCACGTTTCCGAATCAACAAAACTCTCCCCCTTTAAAACTAACTATGGACGTCACCCCCGAATGAACTTTGGCCCCCTACGGCATGGTACAACAATCAATGAAAATCAAGCGAATACCATAACAAGAGATATGTCAAAAGTGTTTAACTTCCTTCAAACAAAGATATTTAGGGCCCAACGGATTCAAAAAGAATCGGTTAATACGAGCCGTACACCGGCACCACGATATGTTGTTGGAGATAAAGTATGGTTATCCACTCAGAATTTATTAACTAAGCGACCATCGAAGAAGCTGGACTGGAAGCAAGTCGGACCCTATTATATCTCTCGTATTGTCAGTCCTTATGCCTACGAGCTTACGCTACCTGCCTCGATGAAAGTACACCCGGTGTTCCATGTTTCGCTGCTGTCACCTGCTGCCAATGATCCGGTCCCAGGGCAATTACAATTACCTCCGCCCCCAGTGGAAGTAGAGGGGGAACAAGAGTGGGAAGTTGATGTGATTTTGGATTCACGAAGACGTCGCGGAAGACTTGAGTATCTCATCCGATATACCGGCTATGACGAGCCATCATGGCAACCCTATGATGATTTGGACAACTCCCCCAAGTTAGTTAAAAACTTCCATGAACGATATCCAGGAAAGCCTAAGAGGACTTAGGCCTCAGAGGGGGACCTAATATCTATCATGGCGTAGAGCGCGGTTGAATGACGTTGCGGGAAGAGGGATTAGTCAGGAGTTCTATTATATTCTTTGAGGTTCGGTGTCAGGGGTTCGGTTCGGAGTTAGGGATTCAGGGATAGGAAATAAGGTCGGGGTTCGGAGTTACGGGCGGTGGAGGATTCTATGGAGTTCTATGCAGGGATGCTCGGGTTAGTCATCGGTCGGAGATGAGGTGTATATATACGGATGGGTTTTCGTCTGTAGATAGTTTCTTTCCTTTCCTCTTCACGCAACCTTCCTATCTCTAGGAACTTGTAGTCTTTTCGAATATATTTCTGGAGTATTGGCTCTCTTTGATTTCGTAACCCCTCAAGGCTCTCTCGCCCAGTCGAATCTCGCTTCGTCCTTTGTCACAGTTCCGCTTCGTCCTTCGTCCTAGTCTCGTTTCGTTCCTCGTCTCGTGTACCCTGTTTCGATTTGTCCCTTGTCCCGTTTGGTCTAGCTTCGGTAGTGTACCTTGGCTCGCCTCGTCTTAACCCCTCGCTTCGCTCCGTGATAGTTGTAGACTCAACCTTAGTATCATGGAGCTAAGCTGAGGCAATGACTAAACTAGCCAAGGTACACAACCGAGGCAGGGCGGAGACGATGACGAGTACGTGGGGAAACGAGGGTACTAGTAGAGGACGCGTTCTACTGTTATGGACTAAACACTAAGCGAAGCGAGACTAAAAGGTACTAAAGTATAGATTGACTTAAAAGGACAAGAAGGTTGCGTAAAGAGGAAAGATAAGAAACTATCTACAAGCGAGGACGAAGCCCCCATATATATCCCACGTACTAGCCTGATGACTAACCTGAAGAACCCTGTACTGAATTCTATGGAATCCTCCAAGACCCGTAACTCTGAACTCAACCCTATCCCCTATACCCGAGTCCCTATCTCCAAACCGAACCCCTAATACCGAAACCTAAAAAACCTGAGGGAATTCTTGGCTAATTCCTCCCCCTGCAACATCGCTACACCTCGCTCTACGCCTTGATAGGGCGGAGCTTTCAACGCCCTGAGCGCCCTGAACCAAATCAAAACCTCAGTTAGCGACAGGAGTTAGGTTTTCTCTCAGGAATGCCCCTGGCAGAAACATTTTGCACTTGGCTCCACCCAGGCTTTACTTTTCCGCCCCTATCTCCCCTGGTAATATACTTTTTATCATTCATCACGCCTGGGTGTCCCTAGTGTGCACATCTAGCTCTTGGTGCTACATAGTACTTTCATGTATTTATTCACTTCACGATAGCTTTCAGAGATCTCTTCTATTCCTCAAATGGTACGAATATATTCACTTATGGTTTCGCCACCATATAACAATTATAATAATACATATTACTATCTCTACAGACTTCCCCATACCTCTTAGAGATCTTGTTATTCCCTTAGTTATTGTGGCTCTCCTCTTCTGTTATTTCTCCACCCTCCTCTTCCACTATGTCCTCTATCTCCTCCTCTTCCTCTATTAGGTCCATTTCTCAATCTGTGCCATCTTCAAGCCTGTGTGGTGGAAGGTTAGTTTGGCCAGGTTTAGATTTCTGGGCTTGATCCCACCGAGCACTCCTGAGAGCTTCCAGAGCCTCCGCCAGAGCATCATCATTCTTGCTAATACCTTCAACCGGAATATCCCCGACCGTAACCCTCTTCTTCTCTTGCATCTACAAATTACCAATATGGGTTATAGTCGGTAATTAAGATCAGGTTCTTACCTTGTCTGAAAAATTGTCCTGTATCAATTTCAAGATTCTTTCCTAGTTGGAACGACTACGTGACCTCCAAGTGTTTATCATCCTCATGAAGGTTTCTAGAGTATTCGTAATACCTTGGTTAGAACTCGCCATATGTCAAGAAGTTATGAGAAATACTTACTCATTACACTATCCTTTTGAGTCTGGAAATTTTGCAGTATCACATAATTCCCCATGGATCATTCGCGAATCCCATGCCAAATAGCGGTTGCTATTAGGCATGTCAATGTATGGTTTGTTCGGTCGACAAAATCTAGTTCACGGGATCCTCATCTCCTAATTCTATCAAAAAACCTATATTATAAAACCTCGATGCTCTCCGGAGCTAAGAATTTGCAGCTACATGTCTAAGGCTTATTAGAGCTATCGCCGTGGTTCCCATGGATTTGGATATACTTCATAATGCGCTGGATGGCTCATGAACCGATCATTCCTCAAAAGATGGTCGACTCTTTCGGCTCTCTCCACTTGTGTGCGAATTTTTGCAATTCCGCAAATCCTGGAGTCTGCTAGCCGTTCTTTCACTGCGCTCATCAAGTGTGATCGCACTTGGGATCGCACTTGGGAGTGCAAGCTTCTAACCTGTGGGGCCTCTTCAGTTTCCTAGGAGCTATCATGGGATCTTCAGGGATACACCGAGAGTCTTGCAGGGTTTAGAAAAGGCTGTTCAAACAGTGTGTGATCACCTATCGATATACTACATTTTTTCTCAATCCTTTGAGCTTCCAAAGGAAGCACACTTGCACTTCTAGAGTTTGGAGTAGGTATACAAGTATCACGGCGTACCACGGACTTCGCAGAAGAGGAGAATATTAGGGAATAGGTTTTCGGTTGCAAGGTTTCTTTTGGGTTCTTGGGGTTTCTATGGGTTTTCGTTACACGATGTTATGAGTTATGATTGTACAGGGATTAGGAGAGGTATATATATATTGCTACGGATCTTTCCTTTGTCTTTTTCTCTCTCGTTCTTTCCTTACGTGTTCTTCCTGCTATCAACCCTACAGTTTCGTTTCGTTTCTTCTTGTGTCCTTAGTTCTGAATAAACAACGTCATAACCATAAGTATTCGCCAAGGTCTTCTTAGGTCTTCCATAGTACCTCGCCTCGTCCTCATCTCATCTCGCCTTATCCTTGCCTTGCTTCGCTATACCCATAGTCTATGCCCGCGATCCATATTTTCTACTAGTACCTTCTCCTTCACGTCTTCGTCAGAGACTCTCTCTGGACCTTGTGCCTGACCCTGCTGTTGCTCGGTTAGGTTCCCCCGTCTCCCTTTTGCCTCAGTTGTGTACCTTGGCTCTCTTGACTAGTGTCAACGCCAAGCCCTATAACAACGAGGTATCTGGCCAGAAGAGGCTTGATGAAAGCTTTCAGGGGTTTGGTAAAAATACCTGTAGTCATCATTAGGTGGAGGTAAAGAAGGTGAAGGCAACAGATAGTTTAGGTTTGCTGTATCGTTATTCCGAGGTGGTCTCTCTGGTGGGGATGGCTGCATTGTTCGAGGCATTCGAGAGCTAATGCCAAAGCTCGAAGAACCTATCACAGCGTACCACGGTCTTCACGGAGGAAGAGGATGTTAGAGAATGGGGTTTTTGGTTGCAGTACTTGCTTTTGGGTTCTTGGAGTTTCTATGGGTTTCCGTTACACGATGTTATGAGTCATGATTGTACAAGGATTAGGAGGGGTATATATATGTTGCTACGGACCTTCCCTTTGTTCTTTTCTTTCTCTTTCTTTCCTTACGTATTCTTCCTGTTGTCAACCCTACGGTTTAGTTTCGTTTTGTCTTCTGTCTTTAGTTCTGATTATACTACATCATAATCATAGTCTTCGCCAAGACCCTCCTGGGTCTTCCATAGTATCTCATCTCGTCATCGTCCATAGCTTTGTCTTCGTCTTCATCTTGCCTCGCTTCGTCCCAACCATAGCCTATGCCCGCAATCTGTATCGTTTACTGATACCTTCGCCTTCACGTCTTCATCAGGAACTCCCTCTGGACCCTGTGCCCAACCCTACTGTTGCTCGGCTAGGTCTCCCCGTTTCATGGATGTATTAGGGTTGGAGGAATGGAAGGATTGGCAGGGCTGGGATTACTGTGCGCTCGGAGGTGTGGGTGAGTCAGATTAAGTTCTATGGGTTTCTGTTACGCAAAGGTATGAGTCATGAGTGGAGTTACGCGGAGTTATGAGTCGGACTTGGCGGCGAAGTGCGGGGTATATAATGGAGGCAACGGAGCCTACTCCTGTATTTTTCCTTCTTTCTTCTTCTCATAGCGTCTTCTGTATTTATTCTCCCAATATACTATAGTCTCTATTTCATACTAGTGA
The DNA here is from genome assembly GCA_024713785.1 of Morchella sp. 2018-W45. Classification (NCBI taxonomy): domain Eukaryota; kingdom Fungi; phylum Ascomycota; class Pezizomycetes; order Pezizales; family Morchellaceae; genus Morchella; species Morchella sp. 2018-W45. Next base: position 897,671 of record JAMGYZ010000025.1, read on the forward strand.
CTATCGCTGTTTAAACTCTTCTTCATACTCCCTACTCCGGAAGTATCGCTGTTACCTTCTGCACCCTGCGGAACGAAGTCCTGTCACCACGTCCCCCTTGAGACCCCGTCTCCCCTCCGTCTCAGTTGTATACCTCGGCTCTCTTGACTAGTGTCAACGATAAGCCCCGTAACAGAACCGCCCTAAGAGCTATCATTGCTTGGTAGTATAAATCCAGGATTCAATGCCATTGGTGTTAGTGACGATTCTCCTAACCTAAAAGAGGAAGGGGGGGGGATACGAAAAGATGAAGGGTAATTAAAAGCACTCAGTCTTCTGGGAGTAGCAGTAGGAGCCATCGCTGGGTCCACAGGAGTCATCGGCAGTCTTTGTGGAGCACTTGATGGATTTTTTGTTGGCTTCGACGATGTACGACTTTACTTCTAAAATTTCTTTCATTTCAGTCACTTATCATGAAGAAGGACTGGGGTTAATTACTTGGATAATATTAATCTCCACTTTCGACGACGCAATTACTTCAGCAACCATACTAGTGGGCTTTTTCCGGGCACTTGCCACACCTCTGACAGTCGTTACCTGACTACTCGGAGTTTTTTTTCCGGCGACTTGCGTACTAGGGGATTTCTTGTCTCCGACCTGTGTACCCAGGGGTCTTTTGTCTGCAAACTGATACTTCACGCTCTATTCGCGTAGTACTGGAGTATATAGGTCATCATCATATTCTGAAGAACTGGTTGTAAGGTGCTCTTAATCCTCTTGCTCCCCCTCCAACGGGTGTATTTCGATGTTAAACTCTACCTGAGCACCGGATTTTGTAGATTTTTCGTTCCGTCAAAAATAGCTTTTAAGAGATGATTTGAGGTTTCTCTGGGCTTTGGTCGAGATTTTAGTCAAGGTTTTGGTCGAGCGGTGCTCTGGAGGGTCAGGTAGGTCCTCATCTGATGAGATTTTATTTGAGGGCCTAAAGCGTTTACGAGAAGAAGTACTTCTTTGGAGCAGCTGCTTTCCTTAAGATTTCTTCGTGGTTGTGCTGACTTTCGTGATAGTGTTGGGAGCCATCTTGGGTACAGCCTCACCTTTGTTCGAATCTTGCTCTATAGTTTCTCCATAGTAGCCTTCAAGGTCAAGGAGGCTTACAGTAGATTTGGTCGTTTCTGAAATTGAGGGACGCTTTGCTTGAGGCATCTTGATGCCTGTGAGGGCTGTTCTGAGGGTTTTGAAGGCAGTCCTGATTTCTAATCAAAAGAAGTGCTTGGCGTAAAAATTTTCATATAATCTAAAGCTAACCACGTACAGACAAAATTGGCTAATTAGATGGGCTGGGCATACCAATTTGGGTTAAAATAGCCTCATCGGTAATCACTCGCAATAATGATGTTTTCAAGAGCTTTCGCGATAGCTTTCAGAATCACTAGTAGCATTCGGGCTTAAAATTATTTTGATATTCGCTACCTATCAGTATCAATTAAATGCTTCTAACCTGAGAATAAATCAACGCTCTCTAATAATACCAAGCCTCAAATCAACTCTCTCAAATAATAGTAATCACCCAAAATGCTATGTGGTTAAAATGCGCGAACCAAGGAAACAACAAATAATACCAACACAAAGCTGTTACCGACCGTGTTGAGAGCCCTTAAAGCTATCGCTAAACCTTTCGAAACCTCTGTATACCCTAACAAAAATAGTGGAAGAAAAAATCTGTGGGGTCAGTTAAGAGATCAATCCATGCTAAAATGCGAATAACTTACCAGAATCTCGCAAAACCTGTCTAAACTCTCGTCAAATAGGCTTAAACACTATCATAATCACTATTACTACTACCCCCGGGGAGGGGAACAAAGGGAGTCTTCAGCTTCATCAGCAAACTCAACTTGTAACTGGAGTTTCCCAGAAATCTCCTGGGTCCCCTGAGAATCTCTTGAGACTCCTCGATCTTTTTTGAGTCTCTTGAGGCTCAGGAGAAAAATGAAGTCTTGCTGATATTTCCTGTTGCGCAGCGCTGCTGGATTTTGGTTCTGTCCTCCTCACGCTTCTGAGCGATCTCCGCAGCGCGCCAGACACTCCCGATTCTGAAGTTAGGGTCTGTAATACCAACACCCGCAGGGTACTTATTAAGGTACTTCTGGTTGAGGAGCTCAAGGGCTGATTGCTGCCTATTCCGGCGTAATGAGATCTTGTGGAGGTTTATCTGAAATGATGCATCATTCTGCGGTATGATAAGCCTAGTTCCAATGGAGGTCAATCTAACTCCGCCTTCAAATTCAGAGTCTTTAGCCGGATGATCAAAGTATCCATAGTCGTCACTAGTGGTGTATAGCTGGTTATCACGGCGTACCACGGACTTCGCGGATGAGAAGGATATTTGAGAATGGGGTTTCGGTTGTAAGGTTTCTTTTGGGCTCTTAGTGATTCTATGGGTTTCCGTTACACGATGTTATGAGTCATGATTGTACAGGGATTAGGAGGTGTATATATATGTTGCTACGGATCTTCCCTTTGTTCTTTTCTTTCTCTTTCTTTCCTTACGTGTTCTTCCTGTTATCAACCCTACGGTTTAGTTTCGTCTCGTTTGTGTGTTTTTAGTTCTGAATATAATACGTCATAACTATAGCCTTTGCCAAGAGCCTCTGGGGTCTTCCATAGTACCTCGCCCAGTCCTCGTCTATAGTTTTGTCCTGGTCTTCGTCTCGCCTCGCCTCGCCTCGTCCATAGTCTATGACCGTAGTACGTATCGTCTACTGGTACCTTCGTCTTCACATCTTTGTCAGAGAGGCCATCTGGACCCTCTGCCCCACAACTCTGCTTCTCGGCTAGATTCCCTAGTCACTACCTCTCGTCTCTGCTTCGGTTGTGTACCTCGGCCCTCTTGATTAGTGTCAACGCTAAGCCCCGTAACACTAAGAACATGTCCCCTCTGCCGACTTACACAACACCACCCCGCTTCGCTTAACTCCGGTCATAATGACCGACCTTAGTTGGGATGTCCCTATGGGGGACCTCTCCCACACCGTTTTCTTCTCCCCCGGTCCCCTCGAGTGCTTCTTCCCTGAACGGAAGGGGTACTGCCACCTTGCTCTCGTCCCCCAAGTCTTTTGGTTCGACCTTAGCAGTCGCTTTGGTTCGGACCCCCATGTCCACCTCCTCCGCCAGTACGCCCTCGCCCACAGTCTCAAGCGCGCCGACGCCCACTGGGTGAAAGCCACCTTTACTCAACCTGCTCCGGGTAAGCTCCATATCGGAGCCTCCACCACTGACGATTCCTGCCCCGCCCACGACTCCGAAGCCATTATTCGTGGCCTCAGAGACCCCGCTCTCGCCCACTACACCATTGGCCGCCCCATGGAAATGGCTGTCCCCGTCCCACGCACCCTGTTTGAGAGACTCTCTAGTTTCTTCGAAACCTTTGGCCCCGTTGAGGAAGATTTTGGGTACGAGCTTGCTGAGGCTCACACCCTTATCGCCGAAGCCTTGGCCGCTCTGACCGTAACCACCGATGCCCCCACCCCCAAAGAACCTGCCGTATGTACGGCCCATGAAGAGGTTATCGAGAACCTCAACTCCGAACTTGATGCGGCCGAGGAAAAGGCTGCAGACTTGTGGCAACGCCTGTGCGAAGCTAGCGAAGTGTCTGCCGAGGCCGTAAAAAGTCTCAATGAAGAAATTGCTTCCCTCGTTACTGAAAAGGAGGAGTTCCGCTACCGCCTGGCCCTGCACAAGGAAGCCCTTGCCGAGGCCGACGCCACTATTGCTAATCTTCGCCGCCATCTTTCTCTTGCCGCCCCCAATGCCACCAGGACCCAAGTTTATTCCGCCGCCCAGACTTCGAAGACTCGTTACCTTGCCCTCCGCTCCCAGGATTCCTACACCTCCGACAACTGGCGTAAGACACCAGTTGAACAAGTAACTCCCAAACCAGCGTTAAAAGGTCAGCCCCTTTGGTAAAAATTGGCACACCAAAGGGGCTAGTCCCGCCACCCACTTTTGTTCTCTCCGCCGCCGCCGTTTCTGAGGACAGGATGTCTGAGGAATCACTCGTTGTTTCCTGCTTGGTTACCCAAGATCCCGCCGCCCCCATTGCCACCCATGCCGTGATAGATACAGGTGCCTTAGGCTATGCTTTTGTCGACCAAGGATTTGTTCTGCAACACGGTCTGGTTTCGGTTCCTATCACGGCGTAGAGCGTGGTTGAATGACGTTGCGGGAAGAGGGATTAGTTAGGAGTTCTATTAGATTCTTTGGGGTTCGGTGTCAGGGATTCGGTTCGGGGTTAGGGATTCGGGGATAGGAAATAAGGTCGGGGTTCGGAGTTACGGGCGGTGGAGGATTCTATGGAGTTCTGTACAGGGATGCTCGGGTTAGTCATCGGTCGGAGACGAGGTGTATATATACGGGATGGGTTTTCGTCTGTAGATAGTTTCTTTCCTTTCCTCTTCACGCAACCTTCCTATCTCTAGGAACTTGTAGTCTTTTCGAATATACTTCTGGAATATTGGTTTCTTTTGATTTCAGAATCCCTCAGGGTTCTTCGCCTGCCGAATCTCGCTTCTTTATAGTCTCGCTTTCGTTTCTTCGCTTTTAGTCTCGCTTGCCTCGCCTCAGGCCCTGTTTCGATTGATTCCTTGTGCTGTTTGGTCTAGCTTTGGTAGTGTACCTTGGCTCGCCTCGTCTTAATCCCTCGCTTCGCTCCGTGATAGTTCCCCTGAAAAAATCACGCTTGCTCGAGGTAATCGACGGCAGGCTGGTGGAGTCAGGGAAAATTACGGATATAGTAAAATTATCTCTGGATATTAATGGCCATCAGGAACTCGCCCCATTCTTTGTTACTAAACTGGGACACTACCCAATAGTAATGGGTATTCCTTGGATGAGACACCATGATTTGGCTATCCGACCGAAGACGAATAAGATCATCTTCGATTCTGATTTCTGTGCCCAGAACTGCTCTCGGTCCCATGCTACAGTTACGGCTAAGGGTATTTCCGTTTTGTTCCCCGATGCTCCGGCAATTCAGATTGCGGCCATTGGGGCCGTACCCTTTGTGGGACTTGCTCGACGCCGACAGAATAAACTCTTTTGCGCTTCGATCCGTGCCATTGATGGGATCCTCGCTGAGAAGCAGGCCTCGGATCTCCTGGCCCGTGTACCTCAAGAGCTCCGGGAATTTTTGTCGCTGTTTAGGGAATCCGACGCCCTCGCCCTGCCACCACACCGCCCCCACGACTTGAAAATAGTCTTACAGGACGGCAAGGTACCCCCATTTGGCCCCCTTTACGGTATGTCTTGGTTGGAACTGCAGGCTCTCAGGGACTATATCACGGAAAACCTGTCCAAAGGGTTTATCCGTTATTCAGAATCCCCCGCTGGCGCTCCCGTTCTGTTTGTCAAGAAAGCCGCTGGATCTCTTCGTCCATGTGTCGATTATTGGAAGTTGAATGAAATTACGGTTAAGAACCGCCATCCTCTGCCCCTGATCCCAGAAACTCTGTCTCGTCTCTCTAAGGCAAGGTACTATACAAAGTTAGATCTTCGCTGGGGATACCACCAGATCAGGATGCAGGAAGGCGATGAATGGAAGACCACTTTCCGGACCTGCTACGGACACTTCGAATATAACGTGATGCCTTTTGAACTGACTAACGCTCCCGCCGCGTTTCAACACTGGATCAACGACCTTCTGCACCCCTATCTGGATAATTTTGCCACGGCTTACCTCGATGATGTATTAATTTACTCCGAGACTTTGAACGAACATAAACAACACGTCCGGGAGATCTTGAAAGTCTTCCAAATCCATGGAGTCAACCTCAAGCCAGAAAAATGCGAGTTCTATGTCCAACAGACTAAGTACCTTGGATTGATTATCACCCCGAAAGGTATTCAGATGGACCCTAGCAAGGTATCAACAGTTAAAGATTGGGAGACACCCATGAAGCTCCGGGAGGTTCAGGAGTTCCTAGGTTTTGCGAATTTTTATCGACGGTTTATTTATGCCTACTCTCATGTGGTTGCGCCCCTCACCGCCTTGACCAAGAAGAACGTAAAGTTTGAATGGTCCCAGAGGGCGGAAGAAGCTTTCCAGAAACTAAAAATACGTTCACCTCGGCTCCGATCCTCGCCCACTTTGACTTTGAAAAGGAAGTTATTGTGGAAACCGATGCCTCTGACTATATATCTGCGGGTATTATGTCACAGTATGCTGATGATGGGCTTTTACACCCCGTGGCATTTTTCTCAAAGAAACACTCCCCAGCGGAATGCAACTACGAGATTTATGATAAGGAACTATTGGCAGTAGTTAGGAGTTTTGAGGAATGGCGTGCAAATTTGGAAGGATCCTGTTTCCCAATTAAAGTGTTAAGCGACCACAGGAATCTGGAGTACTTTATGTCCACGAAGTTGTTAAACCGTCGCCAGACTCGCTGGGCTGAGTTTTTGTCTTGATTTAATTTCGTTATTCAGTTTCGACCAGGGAAGCAAGGGGGAAAACCGGATGCGCTTACCAGGAGGTCAAGAGATTTGCCAAAGGAAGGGGATGAACGTTTGACACATCAGTCGCAGGTAGTATTGAAGCAGGAGAATTTAGGATCAAGGATTAAGCTAAGTTTGTTGGCGGGTTCTTTGATAAATGAACCCGCTGAAGGAATGCCCACTGTGAAAGAATTGTTAACTCAAGCTTACTAAGAAGATAGTCTTCCCGATCAAGTCCTGACGATGCTTCGCAATGGCACCAAGCAGTCAAAGAAGATTTCTCTTGCCGAGTGTATGGAAACAGAGGACGGGTTTCTTCTATATCGTCATGTTATTTATGTTCCCGAATCCAATGCTCTTCAGCTTCGCCTTCTGCAAGGTCACCATGATAAGCCCTCCGCTGGACACCCAGGCCGGGCCAAGACCCTCGAACTCCTCAGCCGTAATTACTATTGGCCAAATATGAGGAAGTATGTCGATCGCTACGTCCTGAATTGCAATGTATGCTCCCGTAATAAAGCTTCCTGCAATGCCTTACAAGTTGTTCTTCGACCTCTTGCCGTACCCAAAGGACCATGGACCGATGTATCAATGGACTTCGTCACAGGGCTCCCCGAAAGTAATGGCTACAATGCAATCTTGGTTGTTGTTGACCGTCTAACAAAGATGCGCCACTTTATACCTTGTACCGAAGAGGTAAATGCTAGGGACGTTGCCACCATGTACCTTGATTCAGTTTGGAAACTCCATTGGCTCCCGGAAACCGTTGTCTCAGATTGTGGCACACAGTTTATGGCCGAATTCTGGAAAACTCTATGTTCCCGTCTTGAGATTGCCCCTCGTTATAGCATCGCCTTCCATCCACAAACAGATGAACAGACTGAAAGGATCAATGCCATCATGGAACAATATCTTCGAGCCTACGTTTCGTACCAACAGGAAGATTGGAGCCAGTACCTCTCTATGGCAGAGTTTGCGACTAACAATCATGTCTCCGAGACCACCAAGATCTCCCCGTTTCAGGCCAATTATGGAAGGAGCCCTCGTATGTCTTTTGCCCCGCTACAGTATGGAAAAACGATCAACGAGGATCAGGCCAATGGTATGGCTAGGACCATGACACAGATCTATGATTTCCTTCGTGATGAGATGGCTCGAGCCCAAAGGATTCACGAAGACGCTGCGAATAAGAATAGGACTCCTGCTTCTAGGTATGCTATTGGAGATGAAGTTTTTCTCTCAACCCGGAACCTGGAAACCAAACGACCATCTAAAAAATTGGATTGGAAACGCATTGGACCTTATGTGATTAAGCGGATGGTTAGCCCCTATGCTTACGAACTCGGCCTTCCTGCCTCCATGAAGATTCACCCTGTCTTTCATGTTTCTCTTCTGTCTCTGGCACCATGCAATCCCGTCCCGGGTCAGCTACAGTCCCCGCCCCCAGCAATAGAAATTGAAGGCGAACAAGAGTGGGAGGTGGAACAGGTTTTAGATTCCCACAGGCGCTATGGAAGACTGGAGTATTTGATTCGATATCTTGGTTATGATGAACCTTCATGGCAACCCCCCGAGGACTTAGAACACTCCTCCAACTTGGTCAGAGGCTTTCACGATAGGTATCCACGCAAGCCTATGCCTACCAGGAGTTAGGCATGAAGGAGGACCTAATCTATCACGGCGTACCACGGACTTCGCGGATGAGGAGAATATTTGAGAATGGGGTTTCGGTTGTAAGGTTTCTTTTGGGCTCTTAGGGATTCTATGGGTTTCCGTTACACGATGTTATGAGTCATGATTGTACAGGGATTAGGAGGTGTATATATATGTTGCTACGGATCTTCCCTTTGTTCTTTTCTTTCTCTTTCTTTCCTTACGTGTTCTTCCTGTTGTCAACCCTACGGTTTAGTTTCGTCTCGTTTGTGTGTTTTTAGTTCTGAATATAATACGTCATAACTATAGCCTTTGCCAAGAGCCTCTGGGGTCTTACCCAGTCGCTTCATAGTTTTGTCCTGGTCTTCGTCTCACCTCGCCTCGCCTCGTCCATAGTCTATGACCGTAGTACGTATCGTCTACTGGTACCTTCGTCTTCACGTCTTTGTCAGAGAGGCTATCTGGACCCTCTGCCCCACAACTCTGCTTCTCGGCTAGATTCCCTAGTTACTACCTCTTGTCTCTGCCTCAGTTGTGTACCTCGGCCCTCTTGATTAGTGTCAACGCCAAGCCCCGTAACACTAGTATAGTCTTCTAGGAGGGGTTTCATCACCACCATGGGATTCAGTCTGGCCTGCTCTGTGAAGTATGGCCAGAACCCTGAGAGGTTTCACCAAACTTCCAAGCATCCAGGCTTTTACCTTCTCAGTGTCTATTGTGTGGACCCAGGTTGGCTCCTCTTCCAGTTCGGCTGATTGGTTTATTGAGCTATAGAATTCCCGGACCAACCAACCAATAGGGATATGCTTGCAGGCGACTCTTCCAAGCTCTTGCATATTCATCTGAGTCATTACGGCAGTGTAACTAAGCTCATTATGTGCATGAGTCCAAGTGTATTCCCATCTCCTAGCATCAGGATCGTATTCATTAAAACGGTCAGGGTCAACAATAAAGACCCAGATATTAGTCTACTCAGGTTGTGGCAATAGCTTTTGACGCTTTGCCGAGTGCTTTAATAATCTTTATGGCAAATCATCTGAATCGTCAGCGTTCAGCTGGGGGTCGTGAGCATCAATCTCAGTCAATTCCCGGTTTTCTAAGCTCTTAAAGATCTTTTCCTTCCGACTGACAACGACCACTAGCCAGGTAAGTGCTTCCTCTATCTTGGCCCTGGGGCTATTCTTCTGGCCTCTCATGATCATGGCCAAACCTACCAGAGGCCTTTGTTTTTGAAGCCATGCCACCAACTCATTTTAATGTTTAAGCCAACTAATTCTCTTATTGACCCATCCTGTTCTCGTCATCTCTGCAGCGAGGTCTTTCCTCAGCCTGTTGTAACTCTTTGGCAAGGCGGTCAATCCCAAAGTCACCTTAGCAGTATTTACGTCCATTGAAACAACTTTCTTTGACCACCTTGCCTTGAAAGCTTTTTTTTTTTCTGTCTCTGACGGAGTCCTTGTGAGGCGTAGCGAGGTTCGTCTTCATCGTCTCCGTCCTCGTTTTCGTATCCATCCTCATCCTCGTCTTCATCCTCATCTTCATCTCCGTCCTCGTCTTCGTCTCCGTCCTTGTCTTCATCTCTATCCTTGTTTTTGTTGTCTTGATTGTTCTCGTCTTCTCCCTCGTCTCCGTCCTCGGAGTGATTGTGCTTGTTTCTATCTTCGTTTTGATGTGCGCTCTTGGATATTGCGATAGCTCTGGGAGCTTTGTAGATGACTCTTGGGGGTGTACTAACAGGCTAGGAATTAGTAGTAAAGGGTGGCCCAGACCGCAGATCTTGTCAGATGGTTGGTGCTGTTGCTGTTGCTCTTGGAGCTTTAGAGGTGACTTTTGTTGTACTTGGGCCTGCGACAGCAGTCCGTGTTGCTGATGCTGATGTAGTTTTAGAGGTATCTTTTGAAATGCTTGGGCCTACGACAGCGGTCCATGTTGCTGATGCTGAGGTGGTTTTGGAAGTTTTGCTGTAGTTTTGGAAGTTTTTGCTGTGGTTCTGGGAGTTGTTTCTGAGGTTTTGGGAGATGTGATAGTCTTTGGGGTGCTTGAATAAGCTTTAGCTAATGCGATAGCTGCTGCTGCTGTTGCCTTTTTCCAAATTGGGGGGGCATTGGGTGCTTGCAAAGGCTTGGGCAGTACGGGAGCAGTCTTCGTGGGTGTCAGCACCTGTTTAAGGGTGAGGTCTGGTGGTGGACCGTCGTAACTTCAGGGAATTCCTATTCTATATGAGAGGATAGTCAACTCTTTCTCTTCGGCTTCGGAGATAGGATGGTGCAGACGTTTTCGAGAGGTTGATTGAGATCTTTCAAGGCTTCTGGGAATGATTTCAGGACTCTCAGGAGCCTACAGGTTCAACCGATGAGGTCGTGTGGCAATCTCGTCTTTGAAATCAATAACTGGTTGACGCTCACGTTTTCGGGGGGTTGCGCACACTCTTGTAGAGCTTTGGGGAAGGCTATCAAGAGCTTGTAGGTTCAAATGATGGGGTTTTGTGACAATATCGCCTTCGGATTCAGGGACTGGTTGTCGCTGACGCTTTCGGGAGTTTGGAATCTCTACTCTAGGGCTTTTGACAGTGCTTTGGAAGGTATCGTGAGTACGATGGAAGGGGCCTTTCGACTTGCCACCGGACTGGAGGTATATTAGAAACTAATGTATAGTAATTAGGGAACAACCATGTGGTGTTTATATACTACCCTCCCAGGAGTATTCTTGGTAGCGTTGGGAGACATTTTTCAACTGGAAATTCTAAAGAGGTATCAAGTTGAAACTGTTGAAGTAGATGATATCAAGTTGAAATGAAATTGAAAAGGCTGGACGAACAAGAATGATTAACATAATATAGAAAGAACGCACCAGCTCATTACCTGGCGAGGTTATGAAGAGTAATGGAGATGGTGAAGAAAGATCTCCCAAGGGTGGAAGAAGAGGTTTTTATACCTCTTCTTCCAATCCTCAAACGAAATCAAATTAGTCATTAAGAGCTATGAGAGGATCTTTGGAATCTTCCACAGTCTTCGCCAGAACGCACAGAGTCAGAATCATTGATTGTTCGGGTGTGTTTCAACGATTTTGAGCAAGTTACTAAATCACGTAGATTAATATGAGTGTTGGTATTTGAGTCCATTTTGGTGTTGGCATGATGGCTTTATTTAGAATCGTTAACTATTCTGATCTCGTTTTCAAGTACAGATATAGTCATTTGGGTATCAAAAAATAAAATTTCTCGGCATTGCCCACGATTTTGAGCCACAATTTTGAAGGTACTCATGAAACCTTTTGGAGTAGTGGTAAATTACTAAAAGGTTTCACCGATATATGCGATAGATGTTAGGTTTGATCTGAAAGCATATGTTGGTTAGTTTTTAACGTGAATATATGATGTTACTAAATTGTTTGTTTGGCAAGAGGTTGTGTGCCCTCCAATACATTTTTACAAGTATTAGTAATCCATAGGCTTGGCAGTAGTAATTTTGAATCACCTCTGAGAGCCATGAGAGCTATTGCGACATCTAATGAAGTCCTCCTGTCTTTTTTGCAGCAAGCGATACAGTTCTTCAGTGAACTTTGAGAAGCATCTATGGAATAATCACCGTAAAGAAGCAGATGGATCGTTCACAAATCAATGTAATCTTTGGTAGGAGAATCACAAATGACTACAGGAGTCTCATAAGGTTTCAGAAGTCTCTGATCTGGATGATGCTAGTTGCGAGGACGGGTCACCTACATATTCTAACTTCTCTCAACGAGCTGTTGGAGATTCAAACCTAGAATTAGAGTCTTACTTTGTAGACAATAGGGAGGATTGTGAGAAGGAGTTGGGAGTTACTCGTGATGCATCCACCATGGTCTACGAAGGTGCTGGGAGGCTCTATATCGCTCTGAGAGCTATCAGGAAAGCGCACAACAGCTTCTCGGCAATCCGTGGCAATCTTTCAACTCATCGTATGAATTCCGGATGGTGCCGTACTTTATTTTGTCCAAAGCATCACAAGAAAGTATCGATAGCTTCTTTCTACATGCCCCCGGAGATCATCGCCATAGCTCCTATAGAAATAGGCGAGATTTTATACGAAAAATGGAAGAAATGAACGATTGCCTAGGAAGGTCAATATAGAACCATACGGAGGTTGTTATATGAGGGAAAAATATACCATACTACTATTACGACCCTACGACAATTATTTGATTTCTCCTTGTACAACGGGCATTCAAGGAGTCTCTTATATTTGCACTATCAATGGAGTACAATGAGAAAGGAGAGAGAATTTACGGCGAAATACATACAGGGGACTGGTGGTAGGAAACATAGGTGAGGAGAAGCTTTCTGAGATCTTAAAGAGGTTTCGTTAGAGTCAGAAAAGTCATGACTGATCTCATAAAGAATTTCTCCCTGAGGGTTCAACGTTAGTTTCCGTAATCTATGTCTCAGACGGTACTCATTTGACGAACTTTAATGGTGATGAAAAGGCATGGTCAATCTATCTCACAATTGGGAATATCAATTCCTCTATGAGAATGAAAGTCTCTGGGCACTCATTAGTACTTCTAGCGCTATTACCAGTGCCCCCTAAGCTCAGTTCAAATACGAGTTCGAATGCAACTTTGCGCTGGGAACCCTAGATAGCTCTGTACAACGCTCTCAAAGATATCTTCAAAAGCCTGAAAGGTAGTGGCGAGGAGGGCGAGTTGATATCCTGTGCGGATGAATATGAACGGCTATATTTTCTTGTACTGTGTGGGTGGATCGCGGACTAATCTGAGCATGCCTCGTTGCAAAATATCAGCAATTTTGCCTGCCTAAGATGTGAGGTGGAGTATAAGAACCTTAGAAGCTATAGGCAGAGCTCTATGCGTGATCAAGAGACCTACCAGGAGATAGTACGGCTGTTTAATGAGAACCTGACGAATATATTACCATATCGCGGCTCCGTTTCCTGCACCTCGCCTTCCGCCAAGGCGCCTTCGGAACAGGGTTGTTGGATAGTATCGGTCGATGTCAGAAGCAGGGTGACGCGTTAGGAAGGAGCTCGGGTAATAGAATGTAAGCGCTAGGAGAATTGGGTAATAAGGGGATAGAGTTGGGGTTATTGGGAATAGTATGGGTGGTACGGGAGTGTAGGAGTTTTTATGGGATTCTATGTTATGAGTCATCGGCGTGAGGGGAGAGTTGTATATATAGTGTTCGTTCTTTCCTATGTTTCTGCCTCTCTAGGCAACGTCTTCTTTCTGCTAGCAATATATTACTTTGGCTTCGGCCCTTCTGTCCCCCTCTCACTCCTGAACCTGAACCTGAACCTGTCTCGCCTCGGGTGTCTCCTGAGCCAACCCTGTCCCTGCCTCTGCCCCTGAATCTACCTCGCCTCGTCCCTGTCCCCACCCCGTCCCGTTAGACACCAGTAGAATACCTTGTATCGAGGTCTTTAAAGACTCTCTTCAATGTTTTATGGAATATGTCGAGATGTAAAGTATACGACTTGAACAAACCAGATCTATTGCACAACATCTACCGCGGAATGTTAAAGCATATGATGGAATGGGTTCAAGGATTTCTCAAAAAACACGGGCGTCTCGACGCGTTCGATATAGCATAGTCAAAGATTGGGCCTTATCTTCAGCTTGCAGTACCGAACAAGCCTTATAGGGCAACCCCGCAATGGCAAGAGAAAGAGATATGAAACTTAGGGCGTATAGTTCTGGGAGCTTTATTGGTGGCTCTGGGAAATCCAGGAAGTTCAGTCAGAGCTGACTTCGGAAAAGCTTTAAAATGCATTCAGGCACTGATTGACTTTCACCTGATGGCTCAATACGGGAATTATACCAAGAGTACACTTGAATATTTGGAGGGTTATCTCAAGGATTTCCATAGGTATAAGGATATCTTTTTAGAATTTCGAACCTACAAGCAAACTAAGAAAGATGCAAAGAATCGAACACGGGCTCTCCGGTAGGAAGGCTCTTAGAGGATTGACCATGACTTAGAAGAGGTCCTCAAGATCCACGAGAAATCTCATTTCAACTTCATCAAATTGCATCAATTATCACATTACCGAGAGCATGTGGAGCGATTCTAGAACATTCTTATGTTCGCTGTGGATATCAGCAAACTGACCCACATACACAAAATCAAAGAAGCATACGCCACTTCAAACAAAGTTGATGCGGAGACCCAAGTTCTTGATTACAGCAGAAGAGAATTGGCACTAGAAATACAGATACTGAACCTTAAGGATATTGTGGAAGCTGACGGATCTTCTAATAACCATAACAAGAGCCTATGGGAGCATCGTGGGAATTTGTGGGAATTACTTGATATTTTTAAAATAGAAGACTGTAAGAGAGCACCGAATGAAAGGCCTATAATTGACTCCGAGTTATCGTTGAAAAGGCTTTACAACTGCTCTACCAATCTAGAAAGCCTATGCGATATTGCAGATGAATTCAAAATGAGTAGAATAAGATTTTATCACATGGTAAGAGAATATGCGGAGGATGCGGGGTGTTCAAAGAGCTTTGGCGGAAGCCTTGAAAACCCTGCCGAGCTCCAAGTTGAAAGATTCACCTGCCTCCAGGTTCTGGTTCCAATTTTTTAAAGTCCAGATGCGTATGAAATTCATAACCTACGCTGTACAGGAAATGCAGCATTTAAAAAATGATCACCAAGGAGAGATTGGACATGGGTAATGGTGGAGACTCGAGATCAATGGGGAGCGTTCAGGGGAAGGCTACCAGGACGCCTGGAGGCCTTATTTAAGCTACGAGATAATAGGGGATGGGCACACTGGCTATACGCGATCAAACCATTGGAAGCCAAGGACCTAGGGATTCCCAATAGCTCTCATGGTCTTCATAAAGCCACTAGAAGGAGTAGTAACCAAATTCTGGTAGTGAATATACAGTGTATTTTAGGCATGGCACATGTATTTGAGATAGACAGGGGAAATTGGCTTGTGAATACTAGAATAGATCTGCGGATATGGAATGAATTTAGTTAGATATATAGACTACCTATAACTTCGTAAGAACTCGTTATAGTGAAAGGAGCTATCGCCAAATCTCCTAGAACGCCAGGTGCCGTATAGGACACGGGAAATCTCCTGACTTGAATGGAGAAAAAGAAGAGGGCGCCTATCGCAGAATAATTCAAAGGATAGCGCCTAGCGCAGAATAGCCCAGAAAATAGCACCTGACGCAGAATAATTCACGGGATAACGCTTGCTGCAGATCGATTCCTAAGAGGGAACCGGGTGCAGAGTGATTCCCAGGGTGGTACCTGGCGCAAAGTAACTACAAAATTTGTGCCAGGGAGCTCCTGACGCTGAAGGCGCAGGGATGCGACAGGGTGGAGGTTTATGCGACCAGAGACAACTGCAAGCTTGCTGATGCCCCTATGCCTACAAGTTTATATTACCCCCATCGATAAAGATGCACCCAGTTTTCCATGTTTTGTTACTCTTGCCCGCCTCCAATGATCCGGTCGCAGTACAAGTATTATTGCCTCTGCCCCCAGTTGAAATCTAGGGGGAACAGGAATATGAAGTTGATGCTATTTTAGATTCTCAGAAACGACGTGGGAGATTGAAATATCTTGTTTGATACACTAGTTACAACGAGCCATCATGGCAACCCTACAGAGACTTAGACAACTCTCCTAAGTTGAATAAAGACTTTCACAAACAATACTCAGGCAAGCCTAAAAGGATTTAGGCCTCAAAGGGTATCACGGCGTGGAGCGTACTCAGTGACGTTGCGGGAAGAAGGATTAGTCAGGGTTTTCTATGGTGTTTTATGAGGTTCTGTTATAGGATTTCTATGAGTCAATAGTATATATATTTCTAAGAGAGGGATTTCCTTGGGGTTCTACGGGGTTCTATGGTATGAGTCAGCGGAGAGATTTTGGGGTTATATAAGGAGAGCTCTCTCTCTCGCTTGTAGAATTTCTCTTTCTTTCCTTTCTTCTTCATACAACCTTCTTGTCCAATAGTTAATATAAAAGTTTGGAGCTTCTCGTCTCTGCCACAACACCCCTGATATCCTTTGAAAGATTTCAAGCACTCCCATAGTCCCCACTCTTGCCTTCTCCTCATTCCTGAATCCTAGTTACCTCGCTATACCCTACCCGCTGCACATTTTCATCTCGTCCTATTTCGCCGTATCTCATTCTCACTCCGGTGTTGTACCTTAGCCAATTCTGACCTCGCCCCCACTTCACTTTGTGATAGAGGAGGACCTAATATCTATCACAGTGTAGAGCAGATTTAGCAACATTGCGGAAAGAAGGATTAGTCAGGATTTTCTATAATGTTCTATGAGATTCTATTACAGGGTTTCTATGAGTCAACGGTTTAAATGTATTTCTAATAGAGGGATTTCTATGGGTTTCTATAGAATGAGTTAGTGAAGGGATTCTGAGGTTATATATAGGAAGCTCTCTCCCTCGCTTGGAGGATTTCTTTTTCTTTTCTTTCTTCTTCACTCAATCTTCCTGTCAATTAGGCAATACAGACTTAACATCCCCTAGTCATCGCTACAACGTCCCTGACATCCCTTTAGAGGCCGCAGAAATTCCTATAGTCCTTGTTCTTGCCTCCGCTTCATTCCTCGTTCCTAGTAACCCTACTTCGGTGTTATACCTTGGCAAGTTCCGACTTTATCCTCTCAAGGGGGCGTGGTAACAGGACTTCGTTCCGCAGGGTGCAGAAGGTAACAGCGATACTTCCGGAGTAGGGAGTATGAAGAAGAGTTTAAACAGCGATAGTCACTAGTATGAAATAGAGACTATAGTATATTGGGAGAATAAATACAGAAGACGCTATGAAGAAAGAAGAAAGAAGAAAAGTACAGGAGTAGGCTCCGTTCTCCATTATATACCTCAGACCGTCGCCAAGTCCGACTCATAACTCCGCGTAACTCCACTCATGACTCATACGCTGCGTAACAGAAACCCATAGAACTTAATCTGACTCACCCACACCTCCGAGCGCACAGTAATCCCAGCCCCGCCAACCCTTCCATTTCTCCAACCCCGATACATCCATGAAAGTAGCCCCCCCCCTCAAGTGCGAGCTCCTGCGAGCTTTAACCTCTGCCGGTCCTGGTTTACTCGGGTAGCGTATATGAAAGGCCTCGACGGCAGCGGTCTCCTTGCAGTATTCGGCGGGTTCCCATGTGGGGTCGGTATATCCGGTCCATTTAACGAAGTACTGAAGTCCCTGCCTCCCGTGATACCTTGAATCTAATATCTCCTCCACTTCGTATTCCTCTTCTTGTTCTACAACAACTGGTGGTGGCGGTGAAGGTTTTTGCCAGACGGCCGACAGCGAGATCAAGTAACGAAACGTGGAACACAGGGTGCATCTTCATAGCGCGAGGGAGGCTTAGACGATACGCATAGGGGGAGATAACTTCCTGGATGGGGAACGGTCCCAATCTTTTCCAATCAAGCTTCCTCGATTTTCGTGCCGTCCGAATATTTTTTGCTGAGACAAACACCATGTCTCCAACCTCGTACCTTGGGGCTGGAGTGCGTTTGGCGTTCACCGATTTCTCTTGTTGGTCCTGGGCTGTCTTTAGCTGAGCTCGTAAATGGTCATGTAACTCCTCCATTTTGGCTGCGAAATCGTGGGCATCAAGGCTCGGTGGAATCTTCTCCGGCTTCCTTAAGTCCATTGTAAATCGGGGATGATAGCCATAGTTGGCAAAGAAAGGGGTGGCCTTAGTTGACGCGGATATTTGGTTATTTGCCGCAAACTCTGCCATTGGTAACCATCTGACCCAATCATCCTGCTGATAGGACACGTATCCCCGAAGATATTGTTCCATCACTGCGTTCAATCTTTCCGTTTGGCCATCCGCTTTCGGGTGGAATGCCGTCGACATTCGTGCCTCGATCTTAAGTTGACTACAAAGCGACTTCCAGAATTTGGCGGTGAATTGAGTCCCTCGATCGGAAGTAATATGGGTAGGTAGACCATGTAGTTTCCATATATGCCGTAAATATAATTCGGCCAGGTCTTCCGAGTTGACGGTGGTATTGCAAGGTAATAGGTGGCGCATTTTCGTTAACCGATCGACGACTACTAGTATAGCATCATATCCTTCGCTTTCTGGCAATCCTGTAACAAAGTCCATCGAAACCTCCTTCCAGGGTTGTGCCGGAATAGGTAGTGGTCGGAGTACTCCTATTTTCCCATGTGTTGTTGGCTTGCTCCGTTGGCAGGTATGGCAGTTCCGAATATATTGGTTAATATAGTCCCAAGATATTCGCCAATAGTAGTCCCTACTAATTAACTCAAAGGTTTTTTCTCTGCCGGGATGTCCTGCTGAGGGAGCGTCATGATACTGCTTCAGAATTTCCAATTTCAATGGTGCATAGTCGGGGACGTAGATTTTTTCGCGATAGGTAAGGCGACCGTCCACTTCGGTGCATTCTGCCAAGGATATTTCCTTACAATGCTTGATATCCGTCTGCCGTAGGTCCAAAATTCTTTGCGGAAATGGGTCAGCTACATATCCTTCATCAAACAGTTTTTTCAGGGTGGCGTTCTTTTCAGCGGGTTCGTTTGTCAAAGAACCCGCCAACAAACTTAGCTTAGGATCCAAATTCTCTCTCTTCAAAATCGTCTGACTTTGATGTAATAGTCTTTCGTCCCCTTCCTCAGGGAGATCTCCTGATCTCCTGGTTAACGCATCCGGTTTCCCACTTTGCTTCCCTGGTCGATATTTGATAATGAAGTTAAAACGTGATAGATATTCGGCCCACCGTACTTGTCTCCTATTAAGTTGCTTGGTAGACATAAAGTACTCGAGATTCTTATGATCGGAAATAACCTCGATAGGGTGCTTAGCTCCTTCCAACTCCGGTCTCCACTCCTCGAAGCACCTAATTATTGCCAATAGCTCCTTATCATATATTTCGTAGTTGCATTCCGCAGGTGTATGTTTCTTAGAGAAGAACGCCACAGGGTGGAGCTTCCCTTGTTCGTCGTATTGAGAGAGTACACCACCCGCAACGTAGTCCGATGCATCGGTTTCTACCGTGATTGGCTTCTCGGGATCAAAATGAATTAGAATAGGGGCGGTGGTAAAGACTTCTTTCAAAGATTGGAATGCTGCTTCTGCCTCCGGGGTCCATAGAAAGGGAACATTCTTTTTCGTCAATTTGGTCATTGGTGCTGCAAGTTTTGAAAATCCAAAAATGAAACGGCGGTAGAAATTAGCAAAGCCTAGAAAGGCTTGTACATCCTTGACCGTCTTAGGAGTCGTCCATTCTTGTATTGCGGAGACTTTATGAGGGTCCATGCGAATACCATTTGGTTCAATGATTAACCCGAGATAGGTTGTACTTTGGGTATGGAATTCGCATTTTTCCGGCTTCAATAAAATCCCGTTCTTCTGCAACGTTCCAAGTATTATTTCCACATGCTGTTCGTGTTCTTCGAGGGAATCGCTATATATCAGGATATCATCGAGATATGCAGTGCAGAATTGGTCCAAATGTTCTCGGAGGCAGTCGTTAATAAAGTGCTGAAAGGTAGCAGGGGCATTGGTAAGGCCAAATGGCATAACGTTGTATTCAAAGTGGCGTGAATAGTCCTAAACGCCGTTTTCCACTCCTCTCCTTCAGCCATTCGAATCTGGTTATACCCTTGTCGTAAATCTAATTTGGTGTACCACTTGGCTTTTGAGAGTCGGTCCAAAGTTTCCCGGATTAGAGGTAGTGGATATCGATTCTTCACCGTCAGCTCATTTAATCCCCGGTAATCCACACACAAGCGAAGAGATCCATCGGCTTTCTTAACAAATAGTACAGGAGCTCCAGCTGGAGACGAACTTGCTCGAATGAAGCCCTTGGAAAGGTTTTCGCGAATGTAATCCCGTAGCGCAAGTAGCTCGTCTCTGGACATACCATAGAGAGGGCCAAATGGTGGTTCCCTTCCTTCTTTTAGGGGGATCTTATGGTCGTAGGGACGGCGGGGTGGTAAATCTTGGGCCATGGCTTCGTCGAACATATCCAGCCGGTTGTGGTATCTTTTGGGAATCCTTTGTTTCCAATCATCCCTTGGGGTATTGTGAAGAGCCTTTTCAATTTCGTGGAGGGTAAGGCTGCAGACTCGGGGCGCGATAAAGGACGGGCCTATCATATGGGTTGGGGGTTTAATCCCCGCAATAGGTTCGCAAATAACCTTGGAGTTGCAGTTCTTTTTGCAGAACTCTGAGTCGAAGTTACAGATATTATTTTTAAATTTAAGAGTGGCGTCGTGATGTTGTAACCAAGGAATACCAAGGACTAGGGGATATTGGCCTAACTTGGTAACAAAAAGAGGAATTTGTTCTCGATGAAAGTTCGATAGTTAGAGGAACTCGGCATATGGAGGTAATTTGCCCGGAGGCTATAGGCCTTCCATCAATAACTTCAAGCGTACGGGGAGATTTTAAAGAAAACATAGGTAATTGGTGATGGCGCGCAAAGGTCTCATCGATAAATGCGAATCCCGAGGCTCCAGTGTCAACCATAGCATGAGAGGGAATAGAGTTCTTATTGTGAGCAAGAATGCTATGTTACAACTAAGTGATCTCCATTTAATTCCTCCTCTGCCATAATCGAAACCGAAAACCCAGAAATAGAAAACGCAGATAAAGAAAAATCCTTTGAAGGTCCCTGGTGAGGGCCATGATACTGACCAGGGACTACTGAAAACCCGAGTTACCAGAAGAAAGAACAACATCCATAGAAGAAGAAGAAGAAGTCGAAATAGGGCGGAGAGTGAGGAGGCAGCGCCTCATAGTCGGAGGGGGGGCTGCGGTTGCTCGTGACAGTTGGCGAAAACATGGTCGGGGGCGGCACAGTAGGCGCAGCGGCCATTCTCCATCCTCCATTTCTTTTCGGCGGCGGTGGTTTGTCGACGGCCATGAGCAAATGTATATCTTCCCTCTGGTGGAGGGCGACTAGTTAAACGTACTTGGAGGGCTGAGAGGTCCATGGGGGCAAGGCCTCCTGGTGTGTGTGATGGGTGCGGGGGGGTAGGTTGGGAGGCAAATTGTCCCATGGGGTTCCTGTGATTTCTGTGGGCATCCTTCCTAGCCCTGATCCTATTGTCCATCTGCATAAGCCTTCTGATATAGGCGTCAAAGCTTTCCGTGGTGGTGTCTTGGTAAATCATCGCATCCTTCAGGTCGTCGGATAGCCCAGTCTCCAGGGCGTCCTTCTTGGCTTCCTCGTTATAATCGAGTTGGCCCATGATGCGTAAAAATTAAGGTAGGTAGCAAGTCTCCCTTGTTCTGGCGGAGGCTTTGAAGTTCTCTCCTGCCGCTCGAGGGTCGGGGTCCCCGGCGAGGCTTCCAAAATGCGAAAGGCGGGTTACAGAGGCGAATGGGGCAAGGCCCCTCGGTAGCCATAGGGATGACTTGGTCCAAGGCCTTCCTTCCAACCGGCTGACTGCATAGAACACCTTGGCCTCGCTCAGAACCTATCATGGTTAACCCTGAGCTTGGTACGAAGGAGGTTCAAGAACCCTGGTAGCTCCTTCCGGGTCCCATTAAACTTTGGGGGATCTGGAAACTTTTCGGAGCGGAAGGTGGCGGGTGGAGTTCTGATGGGTGGGGGGGGGACTATCGGTGGTGGTGGTGGTGGTGATGGTGGTGGCGCGCAGTTGGAATTCCAAGGCCTGGACCCTGGCTTCTAGCGCATCGGTGTGGTTGTTGGCGGCGTCGAGTTGACTTCGAGCCGTGGCTAATTCTTGTCTGGTTTGAGTATGTAGGCCTCTGCTTGCGTCCCTTTCAGCCTTCCATCGATCTCCTTCCCTAACCAGGGTGAGGAGGTGTATATAGTGATAGTGTTTATCTTCGACGGCGTCAAACTCCTCAAAGGTTTGAGGGATCTGATAGTTTCCGTCCAGGGTGACTCCTTCCACTACGTGAGGTGGTGGAGGAGGTGGGGGAGCTGGGGTAGACATTGGTGGAGGTGCACGGTGCGGATGACGACGCAACGTAATCTCAAGGGGGCGTGGTAACAGGACTTCGTTCCGCAGGGTGCAGAAGGTAACAGCGATACTTCCGGAGTAGGGAGTATGTAGAAGCGTTTAAACAGCGATAGTCACTAGTGTAAAATAGAGACTATAGTATATTGGAAGAATAAATACAGAAGACGCTATGTATGAAAGAAGAAAGAAGAAAAGTACAGCGAGAGGCTGCTGTTTCCATTATATACTCCGACTTCGCCGCTAAGTCCGACTCATAACTCACAGAACTCCACTCATGACTCATACCTTTGCGTAACAGAAACCCCTAGAACTTAATCTGACTCACCCACACCTCCGAGCGCACAGTAATCCCAGCCCTGCCAATCCTTCCATTTCTCCAACCCTGATACATCCATGAAATATCCCCACTTCGCTCGATGATACATAAGCACAGACACCAGCGAGGACAAAGGTAAAGTCAGAGGCAGAGGGTACAGGGCAGAGTAGGAAAAGCGAAGACCAGATAAGGCTTCAGGCAAAATTCAAGAAAGCTATAAATTTGCCTTCTGCGAAGTCGAGTTTGGAGCGAAAAACTATAGCTATGAATAGGAGTATATTCCTATGTATCGAGATAACAGGAAGATAAGATAAAGAGAAAAGAAAGAAAGAACTAAAGAAAACATCTATGTCCACTATTTAACACCCCTTCCTTGTCAATCCAATATGACTCATACATCAGTGTTACGGGGCTTGGCGTTGACACTAATCAAGAGGGCCGAGGTACACAACCGAGGCAGAGACGAGAGGTAGTGATGAGGGAATCTAACCGAGGAGCAGAGTTGTGGGGCAGAGGGTCCAGATGGCCTCTCTGACAAAGACGTGAAGACGAAGATACCAGTAGATGATACGTACTACGGTTATAGGCTATGGACGAGACGAGGCGAGGCGAGACGAAGACGAGGACGAAACTATAGACGAGGATGAGGTGAGGTACTATGGAAGACTCCAGAGGGTCTTGGCAAAAGCTATGGTTATGACATATTATATTCAGAACTAAAGACACACAAACGAGACGAAACTAAACCGTAGCGTTGACAACAGGAAGAACACGTAAGGAAAGAAAGAGAAAAAGAGAACAAAGGAAAGGTCCGTAGCAACATATATATACCCCTCCCAATTCCTGTACAATCATGACTCATAGCATTGTGTAACGGAAACCCATAGAAACCCCAAGAACCTAAAAGAAAGTACCGCAACCGAAACCCCATTCTCTAATATCCTCTTCCTCCGTGAAAAAAGTGGTACGCCGTGATAATCAGCCTATAAAAGCCCATGGAAATCTATCGTAACCACATCTCGTATTCCTCCACATCATCTCACCATAACCTATTAACAATCTCTCCTGCAACTGAACCTCATGGAAGCTAATCACGTCATCCTCACCCTATTGCATTCCCTCCTCACTTAACATAACTTCTTCTGTCATAACTACACTATGGCTACCAAACCATCAAGACCGATGCTAAAACACCGGGACATATCCCTTTCTCGCTTAGTATTACCTCAATAATCACAATAGTACTTCGACTGCCGAATCCTCAAAGTTAATGCCAAAAGGTTGCAACAGTTCTATTGTCTTTTTTTCTTTTATACTTAATAAAGCTAAAGACTTTTTCCCATATAAAAAATCCTTTACAATTAAATTCAGAATATTGCTGTAGTATCAGATATATTTTGAAATATTGATTGGGCTTGTGTTATGTATTGAAAATTGGTTTATGTTTATTAGATGGAGATTGTATCATTGGTTGAGATATCGAAGAGCAGTAATATTGTTACTGGCGTTATCGAGTTTAAAAAAACCAATATTATTTTCAATTTGTAGTTCGGTAATAATTGACCAAATTATATAGGTTTGGTTTTCACCTATATATACACTATGTATTCTATAGAGTCCAAGTAAGTCATGGTATGTAGTTCCCTTATCGTACAACCAATTGTCCCAGCGTTTTAGCAATGGTCCCGATAGCTTGGTAGACGAAGCGCTGTTATGATTGTTGAGGTAATGCTATGCGAGGAGGGGGTGCGATGAAGAGAGGGTATTGTCATTGGGTTTCAGGAGATTCTATAGCGTGATGGATTTGTAATGTAAATAGAAAGGGATGGTGGAGAGGTATACGAGGTGTGGCAGCAAGTGGTTTTCTATCTGATTCTATGGGTGACGGTATGAGTCATAGCGGACTGGTAGAATAGGGTGTTAAATAGTGCGGCAAGACTTTTCCTTTAATTCTTTCTTTCTTTTCTCCCTGTCTCGTCTTCTTGTTCTCTCGATATATAGGAATATACTCCTATCAATAGCTATAGTTTCTCCTCTCCAAATTCACCTTCGCAAGAAACAATCTCATAGCTTTCCTGATCCTTGCAAGAACCTCTATCTGTTCTTCGCTTTCCCTGCTCAGCTTTGCGTCCTTTACCTCTGCCTACGCCCTTGCCCTTACTTTTGCCTTTGTCGATGCCTGCGCTTGTGCCCGCCCGGCTCCCTTCTCTTCCTCGTCAGTATCTTTATTATACTGGCTGTGCTCCTCGACCTACCTTACGTCATCGTTGTCATTTGTCATGCTGTGACCAGTTACTCCGTTACACCAATATACAACAACACATAAAGTGCTAGGTTATTCGGGGATGTCCATCCATCAAAGCTTCATCAGCAAACTCAACTTGTGACTAAAGTATCTCAACAGTCTCCCGGGTCTCTTGAAAGTCTCCTGAAGTTCAGGAAACATCAGGAGACAAATCAAGTCTTGCTGATGTAATATGTATTGAAAAAACAGAATTGAGGAGTAAAGCTTTGACAATTTCTCTATTTTGGGTATATGAAGACATAATTCAGCTATTGACTGTAGTGCAAAATTTTAGCATTGTTTTTCATAATTCTGTAAAACTAGCTATCTGTTTCTTAATATTAGTAATGTATTTAATTAAAATAGTTAATATACTTATGACAGCATATTATCACGGCGTATCATGGACTTCGCGGAGGGGGAGGATATTTGAGAATGGGCTTTTCGGTTGCGAGGTTTTCTTTTGGGTTCTTGGAGTTTCTATGGGTTTCCGTTACACGATGTTATGAGTCACGATTGTACAGGAATTAGGAGGGGTATATATATGTTGCTACGGATCTTTCCTTTGTCCTTTTCTTTCTCTTTCTCTTTTTACGTGTTCTTCCTGTTGTCAACCCTACGGTTTAGTTTCGTCTCGTTTGTGTGTCTCTAGTTCTGAATATATTACGTCATAACCATAGTCTTCGCCAAGACCCTCTTGGGTTTTCCATAGTATCTCGTCTCGTCCTCGTCCATAGTCTCGTCCATAGTCCTGTTCTCGCCTCGCCTCGTCTCGCCTCGTTTCGCTTCGCCCTAACCATAGTTCATGACCATAGTACGTATCGTCTACTGGTACCTTCGTCTCCACGTATTTGTCAGAGAAGCCATCTGGACTCTCTGCCCTACAACCCTGCTCCTCGGTTAGACTTCTGCGTCGCCGACTCTCATCCTCGCTTCGTCTGCCTTGTGACTCCTCTCTTGTTAGTTGTCTCCGTGTTGTTCAGAACACTAAGAACACGCCCCTCTGCCGCCTACACAACACCTCCCTCCGCTGCTTGCTCCGGTCAGGATGACCGATTTTAGTTGGGATGTCCCCATGGGGGACCTCTCCCACCCCGTCTTTTTCTCCCCCGGTCCCCTCGAGTGCTTCTTCCCAGAGCGGAAGGGGTACTGTCATCTTGCTCTCGTCCCCCAGGCTTTTTGGTTCGACCTTGCCAGCCGCCTCGGCTCGGACCCTCACGTCCACCGTCTCCGCCAGTACGCTCTCGCCCACGGTCTCAAGCGTGCCGATGCCCATTGGGCAAAGGCCACCTTTACTCAACCTGCCCCAGGTCAGCTCCATATCGGGGCCCCCACCACCGATGATTCCTGCTTCGCCTACGACTCCGAAGCCATTATTCGTGGCCTCAGAGACCCCGCCCTCTCCCATCACACCATTGGCCGCCCTATGGAGGTCCCTGCCCCCGTCCCACGCACTCTGACCGAGAGACTCTCTGAGTTCTTGGAAACCTTCGGTCCCGTTGAGGAGGATTTTGGGTACGAGCTCACCGAGGCTCACACCCTGATTGCCGAAGCCCTGGCCGCCCTGACCGCAACCACCGATGTCCCCGCCCCCGAAACACCTGCCGTATGTACGGCCCACGAAGAGGTTATTGAAAACCTCAATTTCGAACTTGAGGCGGCCGACGAAAAGGCTGCAGACTTGTGGCAACGCCTGTGCGAAGCCAGCGAAGCGTCTGCCGAGGCCGTAGAAAGCCTCAATGAAGAGGTCACCTCCCTCGTTGCTGAGAAGGAGGAGTTCCGCTACCGCCTGGCCCTACATAAGGAAGCCCTTGCCGAGGCCGACGCCACTATTGCTGACCTTCGCCGCCGTCTTCCCCTCGTCACCCCCAATGCTATCAGGACCCAAGCTCGTCCCGCCGCCCAGATCCCGAAGCCTCGTTATCTTGCCCCCCGCTCCCAGGATTCCCACACCTCCGACAACTGGCGTAAGACACCAGTTGAACAAGCGACCCCCAAGCCGGCGTTAAAAGGTCAGCCCCTTTGGTAGAAATTGGCACACCAAAGGGGCTAGTCCCGCCACCTATTTTTGTTCTCTCAGCCGCCGCCGTTTCTGAAGATAGGATGTCTGAAGAATCACTCGTTGTCGCCTGCTCCGTCGCCCAAGATTCCACCGCTCCCATCGCTACCCACGCCCTGATAGACACAGGTGCCTCGGGCTATGGTTTCGTCGACCAAGGATTTGTTCTGCAACACGGCCTGGTCCCGGTTCCTCTGAAGAAGTCACGTTTGCTCGAGGTAATCGACGGCAGACTGGTAGAATCAGGGAAGATTACGCATATGGTGAAACTTTCTCTGGATATTAATGGCCACCAGGAACTCGCTCCGTTCTTCGTTACTAAGCTCGGACACTACCCAATAGTAATGGGTATCCCTTGGATGCGACATTACGACTTGGCCATCAGACCGAAGGCGAATAAGATCATCTTCGACTCTGATTTCTGTATTCGGAATTGTTCCCGATCCCAGGCCTCAGTCACCGCTAAAGGTATCTCCGTCTCGTTCCCTGATGCCCCGGCTATCCAGATTGCGGCCATTGGTGCCGTACCCTTCGTGGGACTCACTCGACGCAAACAGAATAAACTCTTTTGCGCATCGATTCGAGCCATTGATGAGGCCCTTGCTGGAAAACAGACGTCGGACCCTCTTGCTCGTTCTCGATCTTCGTGAGTTTATGCCGCTGTTCCAGGAATCCGAGGCCGCCGCTTTGCCCCCGCACCGCCCCCATGACTTGAAAATAGTCTTACAGGATGGGAAGGCACCTCCGTTTGGCCCTCTCTATGGCATGTCCCGACTTGAACTCCAGGCCCTCAGAGACTATATCACGGAGAACTTGTCGAAAGGGTTTATCCGGTATTCTGAGTCTCCCGCCGGCGCTCCAGTGCTATTTGTCAAGAAGTCCGACGGTTCCCTTCGTCTGTGTGTCGACTATCGGAAGCTCAATGAGATTACGGTTAAGAATCGCCACCCTCTGCCACTGATTCCAGAAACCCTGTCGCGTCTTTCGAAGGCCAAGTACTACACTAAGTTGGACCTCCGTTGGGGATACCATCAGATTAGGATCCAGGAGGGAGACGAGTGGAAAACCACTTTTAGAACCCGCTACGGACACTTCGAGTACAATATGATGCCTTTTGGGTTAACGAATGCCCCCGCTGCGTTTCAACATTGGATCAATGATCTTTGCGCTTTTGGATAATTTTGCCACGGCTTATCTCGACGATGTATTAATTTACTCCGAGACTCTGAATAACATAAGCAAGACGCCCGGAGATCCTAAAAGTCTTCCAGATTCATGGAGACATCTCCCGGAAAAGTGCGAGTTCTATGCGCAGCAGATCCAAGTATCTGCCTTATTGTTACTCCCGGCGTATCCAGATGGACCCCAGCAAGGTATCGACGGTGAAAGATTGGGAGACGCCCACCAAGCTTCGGGAGGTTCAAGAATTCCTAGGTTTCGCCAATTTTTATCGACGGTTTATATATGCCTACTCTCGTGTTGTGGCGCCCTTGACTGCCTTGACCAAGAAAAACGTAAAGTTTGAATGGTCCAAGAAGGCGGAAGAGGCCTTCCAGAAATTAAAAGACGCATTTACCTCAGCCCCGATCCTCGCCCACTTTGATTTTGAGAAAGAAGTTATTGTGGAAACCGATGCCTCCGACTATGTCTCCGCCGGCATTATGTCTCAGTATGGTGACGATGGGTTGCTACACCCGGTAGCCTTCTTCTCAAAGAAACACTCCCCGGCAGAATGCAACTACGAGATCTACGACAAGGAATTGTTGGCAGTGTATCACGGCTCCGCCTCCTGCACCTCGCCTTCCGCCAAGGCGCCTTCGGAACAGGGTTGTTGGATAGAATCGGTCGATGTCGGAAGTAAGGGAACGGATTAGGAAGGAGTTCGGGTAATGGAGTATAAGCGCTAGAGGGGATTGGGAAGTGGAAGGATAGAAGCGGTGGTTTCGGGAATAGTATGGTCGAGGTGAATGCTTGGGAGGTTCGATGGGATTCTATGGTATGAGTCATCGGTGTAAGAAAATATTTGTATATATAGGGCTCGTTCTTTCCTATGTTTCTGCCTCTCTAGGCAACGTCTTCTTTCTGTTAGCAATATAATCCTTTGGCTTCGGCCCCTCTGTCCGCCTCGTCCTTGAACTTGAATTCGAACCTGAACCTGTCTCGCCTCAAGGTATCTCCTGAGCCGATCTCGTCCCTGCCCTTGTATTACATGTCGGCTACGAGAGCCATCTACTGGTACCTCCGCCTTCATAACCTGATCAGAGATTCCCTGTGGACTCTCTGCCCGACTTTGCTTCTTCTATAATACCGCTTGACTCCGCCTCGTTAGACAGTGGTTAGGAGTTTCGAGGAATGGCGCGCAAATTTGGAAGGATCCCGTTTCGCCGTGAAGGTGTTGAATGATCATAGGAATCTGGAATACTTTATGTCAACTAAGCTATTGAATCGCCGTCAAACACGATGGGCCGAATTCTTGTTCCGATTCAACTTCGTTATTCAATTTAGACCAGGGAAGCAAGGAGGAAAACCGGATGCGCTTACTAGGAGGTCAAGAGATTTGCCAAAGGAGGGGGATGAACGTTTGACGCATCAGTCGCAAGTGGTATTAAAGCAGGAGAATTTGGGGTCAAGGATTAAGCTAAGTTTGTTGGCGGGTTCTTTGACAAATGAACCCGCTGAAGGAATGCCTACCATGAAAGAATTATTGATCCAGGCTTACCAAAGTGATAGTTTCCGATCGTTCTGACCATGCTTCGCAGAATGGTACCAAACAGTCAAAGAAGATTTCTCGCCGAACAGACGGAAACAGAGGACGGATTCCTCTTATATCGTCAGGCTATTTACGCCCCGAAATAACGATCTTCAGCTTCGCTTTTCTGCAAGAGCACTACGATAAGTTCTCTGCGACACCCAGGCCGCAAGCTAAGACCTCGAACTCCTCAGCCGTAATTACTATTGGCCAAACATGAGAAAGTATGTCGATCGCTACGCTTTTGAACTGCAACGATGCTCCGTAGTAAGGCCTCTCAGTAATGCCCTACAAGGCGTACTTCGTCCTCTCAGCATATCCAAAGGCCCATGGACCGATGTATCAATGGATTTCATCACAGGGCTCCCGGAAAGTAATGGCTTTAACGCGATTTTGGTTGTTGTTGACCGCCTAACAAAGATGCGCCACTTTATACCCTCGCACCGAAGAGAAATGTAAGTGACGCGTCGCCATGTACCTTGATTCAGTCTGGAAACTTCATGGACTCCCGGAGACTGTTATCTCGGACCGCGACACACAGTTTACGGCTGAATTTTGGAAGACACTATGCTCCCGTCTTGAGATTGCTCCTCGATATAGTACTGCCTTCCACCCTCAGACCGCAAGAAACGGAGAGAATCAATGCCATTATGGAACAATATCTTCGCCTAGATCCTATCAACAGGACGACTGGACCCAGTACCTCCTCAAGAGTTTATGATTTAATAATCATGTCTCGAAACCACCAAGATGTCCCCTGCTTCAGCGCCAATTATGGCAGAAGTTCTAGGACGCCCTTCGCCTGCTACAGTGGAAGGACTTCCAACGGAGACCAGGCAAACGGTATGGCTAGGACTATGGCAGAAATTTATGATTTTCTTCATTTAAACGGGCGCAGAAGATTTATGAGGACGCAAATAACCGGAATAGGATCCCGCCCCCAGATATGCTATTGGAGACGGTTTTCTCAACAGCGAATATTGAGACGTTACCAAGAAACTCGATTGAAACGACGGCCTACGTGATTAAGCGGATGGTTAGTCCTTATGCTTATGAACTCGACCTTCCGGCATCGATGAAGATTCACCCCGTTTTCCATGTTTCCCTTTTGCCCTTTGCACCATGCAATCCCGTCCCCGGTCAACTACAGTCTCCGCCTCCGGCAATAGAAATCGAAGGTGAATGCGACGGTAAGACAAGTTTTAGACTCTCGCAGGCGTTATGGAAGGACGGAGTATTTGGTTCGGTATCTTGGTTACGATGAACCCTCATGGCAACCCCCCGAGGACTTGAAGCATGCCCCCGATCTGGTCAGGGACTTTCACGATAAATACCCACGCAGCTTATCGTGAGTTAGGCTCGGAAGGGCTTAATCTATCACGGCAGATCATGGACTTTCATGAGGAGGAGGATATTTGAGAACGGGCTTTTCGTCATGGCGTTTTTAGTTCTTGAGTTTCTATGGGTTTCGCTATAACGATGTTATGAGTCACGATTGTACAGGATTAGGAGGGTATATATATGTTGCTACTGGATCTTTCCTTTCGGTTCTTTTCTTTCTTTTCTTTTTACGCTGTTTCTTCCTGTTGTCAACCCTACGGTTTAGTTTCGCCTCGCTTATGTGTCTCTAGTTCTGAATATATTACGCCATAACCATAGTCTTCGCCAAGACCCTCTTGGGTTTTCCATAGTCTTTCCCGCGCTCTTCGCCCATTGCTCGCTTCGCTGCCTCGCCTCGCTGCTTCGCTTTCGCCTCTAACCATAGTTCATGACCATAAGACGATCGCTACTGGTACCTTCGTTTCACGCATTTGTCAGAGAAGCCCATCTGGACTCTCTGCCCTACAACCCCGCTTCCTCTAGACTTCTGTCGCCGACTCTCATCCTCGTCTCGCTTCTGTGCTATGACTCTCTTGTTATTGTCTCCGCTGTTCAGAACACATATAAATAAGCTAGTAGAATTCGTAATTCATGTGAGATTTCTTGTTGGAAAGATATATTGTTGGTTATTATCTAATGGATATATAATTGCTTGAAAACTTTACCATTAAAAGCGATACGAATAAGAACATTAGTTGATTTTTGATGGTCAGACATTGTTTGGTCAGAATTACTCGGATCATATGCTCGTTATTCCCAATTAGTATGGAAATAATGTGCCTTTACTAAATGTCCGATTGCATTTTTAGTGGTTGAATCCGAATATGTTGCATTCTTATTACGATCAATGATTATTCTACCAATATTAGATTTTTACTATATATTTACAGTTATACAAAATAATTAAACTTACATAAATTACACCTCCAACAATCTCGCATTACTTCATACTAATCTATTTCCTAATAAACTGTTTCATGCTTCCAAATCCAACTTAATCTCTCTTTCAGGACTCTAGAAAGAATTGGAGAAGCTATTGAATTTTTTACTCCTTTTGCATTTAATCATCCTGATTATGTATCCATCTGAATCTGACCAGCATATATCGAAGGGGCTAGGTATTGTATCATAGTGGATTGAGCAATATCACCATCGGCAGATTCGTAATTATTTAAAACTATCGCATGAGGTTGTGACTATGTAAATAAATTTTCTAGGTAGCTTCTCGAATCCTATGGAGCTGACTGATTCTGGCCTCCTATTACTAATAAACAAATAAGAAATAATTAATGAATAGAGGATGTACGAGTAGATTTCCACCAGGAAGTTACGAGTAGATTTTCACCAGAAAGGTACAAGTGAGTTGTCACTTCGGGATAGCCAAGTTCAACAAATAGGGGGGAAAATTAATAAGCAGTCTATACCATTTGAGGACCTTATGCAGCCCATAGTACTCCTTTATTTTGTTCTGTCGGTCGGACTGGCTTGGCTGGAAAATTGCAGTCCATGCAGTCCAAAATACCAAGGTAGTCCGACTTGGACTGGCTTGGCACAGTCCGACTGCAGTCGACCGCAGTCGGACTGCTCGCCTGGCGATAGTGGGACTCCGACTCCTAGACCGTGTTCTGCACTCAAGCTAGCACAGCCACACTCTCCCTGTGCCCGTTCTGTATGGTGACACCATCGTGACTCATTGCCGCCGCCACCCCTGCCGTCTGCCACCTCCTTCTATGATATCGTTCCAGTTCATCGCAAACTTGGGAAGGATATCACAATAGGACGACTATCCCCATATCCTGTAGGGATATGCAATATCGGCATTTGGTATTCAGTGAGCAATCTAAATAGGGTGTTGACAGGTGAGGATCCGTTCGCTCACTTAAATGACAGCCTTCAAGTTGGACGAAGCTGAGACAATTTTATTCAAAGCGATGGTAGAGCTCGAGGCTGGCCTGTTTCGCGTATTGTGGCGGTGCCGTTGCCAAGAGCCACAGAACACCCCCTTCAGTCTCTCCCCGTCCATTCCACCAGCCCGTTTTGACTTCTGCCTCCTATTCCAGTTCCCATCAACAATCATCAGCTCATTTCAACTCATCTCTATCATTATTATTCTTCTTGGAATATTTAACGCTACTTTTTGTCTGCTGCAATGGCTGGCCGTTTTGTAAGGTCTTCGAAGTTCCGTAAGTTAACCCAGTAAATCCACAGGTATCTCCGTGTAAACAAAGCTAACGCACGTGGCCAGGACACGTCTATGGAAAACCAACTCGAAAGGTATGGTCTTACTATCTACGATATGTTTACCAAGATTGTTATATGACTAACATAATAACCAGGAACAATGCTACGATAACCTGTAATGCACCTTTCTTGTTCCTTACTTCCACCCCAATCGGCATACCCCTCTGACACCTCTCTTTGTTCTGAAACAGCCACATATCAAAGAATGCTTGGGACTCCAACATAATCAAAGCAAATCCTCAGTATCTTTCCGTTAACTGGGAATCCGGTGGTGGCGGAGCCTTCGCGGTCATCCCACTTTCCCACCGCGGTCGTCTTCCAGAACAAATCCCCCTCTTTCGCGGCCACACTGCCCCTGTGCTCGATACGGATTGGTCCCCATTTAACGACTCGTTGATTGCTTCTGGTTCCGACGATGGCAAGATATTCATATGGACTGTCCCGGAGAATTTTTCGCTCCTTACGGATGACGAAGACGGCCCGAAGGATGTGGAACCTCTTTCCAAGCTTTCTGGCCATCAAAGGAAGGTTGGCCATGTTCTCTTTCACCCTACTGCCGAGAATGTGTTAGCAACTTCCTCAGGAGATTACACCGTGAAATTATGGGATATCTCCACCGGAACCCCCCATTACACTTTAAAGCATAACGAGGTCGTTCAGGCTATGTCCTGGTCCACTAATGGATCTATGCTTGTCACAACATGCCGTGACAAGAAGCTTCGTATCTGGGACCCACGACAGGAGACCGCGGTACATGAGGTTACTGGCCATACAGGTGCAAAGAACAGTCGTGCTGTGTGGATGACAGGTATCGGCGAAGACAAGATCGCCACTACTGGCTTCAGCAAAATGAGCGATCGCCAGCTAGGACTGTGGGACTTGAGATCTCTTGCGGATGGGCCCCTGAATGGGTTCGAAATGCTGGATACTATTTCGGGAGTGTGCATGCCATTCTGGGATGAGGGTACCAAGTGCATCTACTTGGCCGGGAAAGGGTAAGAAGGTACAAGAAGCATAATTAGTTGAAAATACTAATTTAAGGACAGTGACGGAAATATCCGCTACTTCGAATACTCGAACGACGAGTTCATTTTCTTGTCTGAATACAAGAGTGGAGATCCCCAGCGTGGTGTTGCATTCTTGCCTAAGCGTGGTGTTGCTGTGGGTCTTGAAAGTGCTGAAAATACAAATGGACTATGCTAAGTTAAATAGGTCCACGAGAATGAGGTTATGCGAGCGTTCAAAACCGTTAATGATAGTTACATTGAACCGATTTCTTTTGTTGTCCCTCGCAGAGCCGAGACATTCCAAAGGTATTATACCGTAATTTAGGGGCACATGTTGTATGTACTGACAGCTATCTGCAGCGATATCTATCCTGAAACGTATAGCGGTGAACCATCTCTCACAGCCGAGGCATGGTACGGGGGCGCCAATGCCGAACCCAAAATGTTTGATATGGAAACGCTTTACACACCTGAAAGTATCCCATCATCGGCCCCTAAAACACCTATCTCCGTTGTGGCAACAACTCCAGCCCCAGCCAAGACAACTATCGCTCCCCCGAAGCCTACTACTATTGAACCTATAGCCTCAAAACCTGCGTCTCCTAAAGAAACACCTTCTCCTGCAGAGAAACGTGTCCCGAGCCCAATCCACGTCGAAACAACGGCTAAAGTAGCCGATAAGAACCCCGAAATACCCAACCCAGGTATCTCGCCTACCAAGTCAAGCATTACTCCTATCCCGGTTCGACAACAGATTCAGAGCCCGGTAAGTATACCCCAATCAGCAACACCCCAGGCGCCCCCCCCGAAGCCAATGGATGCAAACATTGTAGAGCAACTCGCGCGCATCACATTATTGTTAGAAACCCAAAACAAGACTCTCGCTAGTCAAGACAAGCATATTTCCGACCTGACGAAGGAACTGGATGCGCTGAAGATCAAGGTCGACGCCCGGGGTAACGAGGAAAGCAGCAGAAAGGATGAAATCATCAGAAAGCTTGAGCTAGAATTGGAAGAGGCTAGATCCTAGTTTATAGCCGTGAGTTATTTTTCTGCGTGTACTGAGGGGGAATTCCAGAGGCAAGCGTCGTTGTGGGATAGGAGGTTATCGAGTGATGGGTTGTGACGACAAAAACAAAAACATCCAAATCAAGTATTTGGATTTACTTGTTGACATGTAAGAGCCGCAATAGGCTAACGACAAAAAAAGCATAGGCGAGATGATTACATGTTTTATATCTTTCTCTTCCCTATATTACGACTGTTTGAGTGTGTATCCTCACGAATCCTGTTCATTTTTTATGTTTGTGTCCCATAAGCGCATTGGCGAGCGATGGAGGGAGCTTGCGTTATATTTCAGATCCGACAGGTTTATTTCTTTTCATGGTTGATTAGAAGAAATATCATGATATCATCTACCATATTTCCCGAGCATTGCCCTGTGGGGTCCCTGAATATAAAACGGAAGAGTGTTATTTTTAGCGATCTCTTCAAGGAATATACATAAAAATCCGATGGACCATAAATCTAGAAAGAAAAGACTTATTACTGCAGGACTGATTACATCATCCAAATAGCAGCAATTATCATTCTCGCCCACAACAAAAAAAGGAAGAAAGCGACTTACAAAATACCAACAACCAAGGAGGCCAGTAGAAGTTTTAAAAAATGAAAGAATACCTACAGACATACATACATGTAACCCCTCCCTTCATTCTACCTTATCTCCACCCACCGACCCGTCCCTCATCCCACCTCTCTTTCCTTTCCTTCCGAAGATGATATGTCTTCCTCAGGGCCCTATACTCCCTAACAAACTCCCCCACATCCCTACCGTCGCCGCCCCCCTCCTCGAGAAACGACTCTGCCATCGCCTCGGCGACCACCTCCGCATCGCCCACCGCATTCGCGAGACGGCTGTACAGCGCCGGTGACGAGAACGGCTGCAGCGCCTGATACATCTCCTTCTCGCGGGCGCGCCATTCACGTTCGCGCATGCGGGCCTCGACGAGGGCGCGCTCGGCGCCCTCGCGCGCGCTGTGCAGGTGGGGCTCTAGCGTTGTGAGACGCGTGGAGAGGTCGGCGTTGCGGTGGAGGGTAGTGGTGAGTGCGTGTTGGGACTGGTGTGAGAGGGGGTGGGTGGACGTGAACAAGGCGTCGAGAAGGTGGGGGGAGGAGAGTAGGTAGGCAAGGTCGTCACGGCTAGGGTACGAATGGGTCAGTACTTCTTGAGGTAGGGTTTTGTAGCAGGGGAGAAGAAGGGGGGTGGGTGTATACGATTTGTTGTGGAGGATGGAGGGGATGAAGGGGTCAGTTGGTGGTGGCGGCGGCGGCGGCGGAGGTGCCAAGGAGGAC
The DNA here is from genome assembly GCA_024713785.1 of Morchella sp. 2018-W45. Classification (NCBI taxonomy): domain Eukaryota; kingdom Fungi; phylum Ascomycota; class Pezizomycetes; order Pezizales; family Morchellaceae; genus Morchella; species Morchella sp. 2018-W45. Next base: position 934,162 of record JAMGYZ010000025.1, read on the forward strand.
CAGCCTGGGTGGGGCATAGGCGACGTTGTTCGGGAGTGGGTTGCGGAGGTGGAGGGCTTTGGGGGGGGTGCAGGAGGGAGGGAGTTCTCTGGAGGGTAGGAGCTGCTGGTTGTGGGTGTTGACATGGTTTGGCTGTGCTTTCCGGGGAAGTGGAAAGGTTCTGGGTATTTGCTGTCTAGTAGTACTAGTGGTATTTGAAACCCGGGTTGGATGAGGAGATATGATATGTTTCACTGCGAGTGGCTGTATATTGGATAGCTGGAACGGGGGATGTGTGTTGTTGTTGTTTTTATTGTTGTTGTTGCACGTTGTTGTTTGGATGGCCGAGGGGTGATGATCGCACGTGCATCTTTTTTTCTTACTGTACAGGCGGGGCGATCGAGTGAGGTCGTGTTAAGGTGTGGCTGTCCAAGCTCTCAGGTGGGGATGACGGGCATTAAGCTTATCGCCTGTTGCCCTGGCAACGAACGCGCTTGTGCTACTTACTTACCACTTGTGCTACATACCAACCCTCCATCCCATCTATTCATTCCCATGCCCGTCCCACCATAGACAAACAGCTATGTACATGACCTACATACCTGTTTACCACCACGCACTCACTCACTCACTCACTCACCCACACACAACACACACACCTCGGATTATATCCCAGTCCAAATACCCTTGACATTCTTTTTCCCACCTCCCCACCCTTTTTTTTTTTTTTTTTTCTCCGCGCAACTTTGTTTCTCCCGGTGGAGTACAGGTGTTTGTCTCTCGCTCCCCAGGTCTACCGTCTACCCTCTACCCCTATGTTTGGGCACTGAGGAGCTAAACCCCGGCAATTGAAGAGTGCTCCTCAAGTTGAACTAGCGTCCGAAACGGGGGTGCTTCCCCGCCTTGTTCATCCGATGGATGTGGATGGATGTAAGTACATACATGTATGTAGCTAGAGTACCTACATAACTTGCAGGTCATGTAAAGAAAAAAAAAAATGTGTGTACCTACAAGTAAGTAGGTATCTTCATGCAAGTGTATGTACATACATGTATATGTTATGTAGATCAGGACACAAACAAAAATAGTAAAGTGCAAAAGTAAAACAAAACCCCCCCAACAGAAAAAAAGAAAAATTACACACACTCCTCTCTCTCCCCCTCCTCGAGCACACTCACACACTCTCACTCCCGGTAGTATTCCTAGCTCTGAAACCACTCCCTTCGAGTTACACAGCGCGCAGCGGCCATATATTACACCACTGGTATTACTTTACTCTTTCACCGTGCTGCGCTCTCGGGCTCCGCCGTCGCCCCGGGAGAAACGCCGGCCGGGGGTGCTAGCTCAGTTCCCGGTGCCCCGGAAAATCTGTGGAACGGGAGTTTCCAGCAAGCAAGCAACCAACGTCGCCCTATTCACTCAGCCTCAGCTGTGTGACGGGGGTGTGATTGATTTTGATTTTTGATTATGATTATGAGCATAGTACTTAGATACAGACAGATGGATACAGCTAGGGAGGCTCGGTGCGAGAATTTTCCGGAGTGGTGGAGGTAGTGACTCCGGTTCCGGGGAGTGCTGGTGGGTAAGGGTTTGATTTGATTTTCGCAGCAATAGCATGACTAAGCGGACAGGGTTGAGGAGGGCAGGCGAATCGGTCAATCGGTCATTGATACTGCTGGGCCAAGACTGGTGGTGGGAGGTCGACATATCTAGAGTAATTGGATTCCTATGGTAGTAGAGTGCCTCTACAGCTTCAAATAGACTGGAAGTCTATCTAGGACTTTGGCGTGCTATAGCCTAGCTAGGCTGTAGCTAGCTTTTAAGATACTAATGACTGTAGATCGGTGAGTACACAAGGGTTAGGGTCGTAAAGGGAATGTAACCAACCAGACCACAGGACTTTTATAGGGACAAGAATACACTACAGTGCTACAGTTATATGTAGGACAAGGCCAGAGGGATTACCCCTCATACCAGTTGACATACAATCAATCAAGTCTACTAGGGAGGGTATCATCATGATATTCTGTCAAACTTGCGTTCAACCCCAATTAGTGTTTCCCTCACAACGGCGCCCTCTCAGAGCCATTACTGCTTTCACGCACATGGGCGGGTTTGTCAACTTCGGTGATTAACATGAGTGCTAGACCGTACTACTATTTAGGTACAAGTTTTACCGAATCCTATATTAATTAGACCTTTTCTGAGATTGTCTCGCCCACTCGGAGCCATTCTCTACGAGTATGACTCGCGCAATACCTCGTAGGCCTTAGGTCAACAAACCAAACCCGATAACAAACTCGGTGAGTACATGCAGGGACCGAGTGCTGGTATTCTTCTGATCTGCGACTAATATGGATATTAAGATTACCTGTATCTACAAACCACCCACCAGCACTCTATAGTATCCATCTCAAAGCAACACAACCCAGACTACAGCCTGAACACCGGCTTGTAAATCCTGCAAATCTCTGATGACAAACCGGTACCGCCAAGATCATCCGCCACTCCCCAGATCTCCCAATAGACCCAGGTCACTCCCTCCCCATCGCCATCTCCAGGCACCATCGGAGCTGACATGCCAGTCAGGGTCCGGAACATTACATTCCTGCCTTTAGGCGGTACCTGGAACAACCCTTACTCACACAAAGGCCACGTTGTCCATCCCATCTAAGCTTATTGCTCCAGCTACATATACACGGTTCGTGCCGTGGTGTCAATGATCGAAATTAAAGCCCACAGCCATGACGTCATCAACCATATATTACATGGTGTATTTACAACAGGCCTCGGTAAGGTGGAAGGGGCAGCCGCGGGCAAAGCTTAATTTAAGGGTTTTGACGGCGCCTTCCTACTTTGACATTGGGCAGGGTACTGGCAGTGGAAGGAAGCTTAAGCAAGCCTACATGCTACATGACATGGGATAGTGGATGTTTTAATAAAAACACACACGTATACAGGTACCTGGCTATACCCAGATTTTATATTGCGGAAAATCTGAAACAAGCCCCCAGGGGAGGGAAAGAGAAAGAAAGAAAAGAAAGAAATTTCAAACCTCACAAAATAATAGGGAGGAGGAGAAGAAGGAGGTGGTGGTGGTGGTGGTGGTGCGTGGTGCAGTGCAGTGTAGTGCAGTGCAATGCAGTACAGGAGCAGCTAGTGGGCTCAATCCACGCCCACACCGCATGCGGAAAGCTGTCAGAAATAAAGTGGCCTGGCCCTACCTCCTACATCCACATGTACCTCCTATACCTACAACACCTACCTACATGTACCTACACCCCGCTGTTTAGTCTAGTCAGCCAGTCAGAGTCTAGTCAGCCGGCACTCCCTTACATACTCCTAAACAACCAAACCAACCAGTCTACGCCAGGGTCATACTATTCCTTGCTGCTGATCCCCATATCCACATATTATTTTAGCCGCCGCGCCGGCATGGCAGGAACGGGGGTAGGTATTTGCATAGGTGGGCAAATACTCTAAACTAGCCTGCCTATATGCAGCACCAGCCAGAACCCGGACTGTCTACAATACCCCCAGGGCGGACAACTACCCCAGATATTTGTGTTCACGATCGGATGGGATGGGTGGGCCAATGTATTTTTTCATCCTACTTGTTTGGAGTTGACTAGAGGCCACCAGCGCGACCGCTCCCACAAGAGAAGCTAGGTAGGTACCATGCAGGTAGTTATACATTACAGACCTGGAGGATTGTTAGCTAGCTACATTGCAAGGCAGACAGACTAGACCGTTACATCTTTGTTCCCCCCGGTGAGATTTGGTGCACGTACATACATTCATTGCTGTTGAGTACTATAATACACGCACAGGGGGGCAGTTCCTTATATGACACATATATGACTAGCTAGCTAGGCAGAGAACAGTAAGTATGCGATGGAAGTAGGTAGGTAGTTGGAACGGGCATCAACACAAAACAATAAACAATAACTAACCACATGTAGGCCTAAAGATAAAACTGATAAGGAACAGAAAAAGAAAAGAAAAGAGACCCGATAGAATTTCCCTGTATTGCTAAAGAAGAAAGATGCGGAGGAGTTACATGAATGGAATGAAGACAAAATAAATAAAAAGAAGCTCCAAAATATCATTCCTTTCCCCAAGAAATAAAAATGCATTCGCCCATATGCGCCCATGACCACAATAACTAAGCTCTGTAAACAAGAAAAGAAAAAAAAAACATACCAATTCGTTCCCCACTACTTAGTCTTTCCCCCGGCCTCCTTTCCCTCCTCACTGGCCCCATAAATGTCATGCGAAAACACCGACAAAGGCCCAACTACATACGTACAAAAGCAGGTTGTGTCCCCCCCCCCCCAGTCATTCCGGAAATAGATATCGTTTTTCTCAGATATTGCTTTTCTTTTTTTCCTATCTTGTGTTTTTTTGTTCCCTTGCCTAATCATCTAGACAGATCAAAAGTGGAAGACGTAGTAGAACAAAAAGAAGACAGGGAAGAAGAGTTCTGTACTGCAGAAGAGGAACAAGAAGAAAAGAAAAAAAGGGACCCAAAACAAACGGCAAGTTTTGCTTGAGTTCATAAAAAATACAAATCACCCTGCGCTCTCCCGGCCGGCACCTGACCCAATAAATGAACAAATAAATAAATAACAAAGAGAAAAAGTTTTACGCTTTCCTTCTCCGTTTCGGCTTGCCAGCCGCTGTTGAAGGCGAGGCTTCATCATCACCACTACCCTCATCTTTCCCGCTGCCGCCTGGCGCCCCAATCGCCTTCTCGTTGCCCTTCTTGACAGATATGGCGCACCCCTGTAACTTGAGGGCCTTGGTCAATTCAGTGCTCGGCCGCATGCCGGGGAATTCCTTCGCCGTGTAAACGGTAAACACATCGCTCATGGCCTCTGTTATTATTGGTGTATAGCCCTCCGGCCGCAGGTCGCTAGGCTCCAACCGCATGAGAACAAATCTGAGCCGGTATTTCCCGTGTGTCCTACACGACAGATCCGGGAAGCAGAAAAAACAACCTTCCTTCCCATCTTCGTCCTGGCCCACAAACGGTGATGAGACCAGTGTACCCATCAGCCGTCGCGTCAGCCGCTTGTCCACACCTGTTAGCGCGGTTTCGTCCATGTTTCCGTCTGGGCTCCATAGAGTGCAGTGTACAACATTGAATGGATACCGCATCTCGTTGGGGTCTGAATGACCATCAGTGTCCTTTACGATAAGCTGGACTATCGGCGGGGGATCTATGACTCGTCGGTCCCGCTCCCCAAAACCGCATGCCCGGGCTGCTACTGGCTGTTGCCGTACCTGAATTGTATAGCGCTCAGGACTGTAAATGAGTTAGTAAGACAATTAAGGGCCACATATCAGGGCCTGAATACACTGACCTTGACTGTGGGCGACTGGGCCGTCGGCTCACAACAACATCTTCCACCGAGGTGGGCGTATACCTCGACGGGTAATTTGGTTGTTGCTGTTGCTGATGGTGCTGCTGGTGTTGTTGTTGCTGCTGCTGCTGATCCCCCACAAAGTTGTGTTCTACCGACCGTTTCACGTTGTAAGTTGGCGAAGGGACCATAGTGCTTAAACTTGATCTAAAGCCTGTGTCAGCCAGCATCTTGAGATATCCACGTGTCACCAATTGGCGTACCTTCGTCGTTCCCGGTCAGAGTCTTGACTATATCTCCTATCATCGTACCGAGGGTCGAAAGGGTAGGTAGGCGACGAGATCCCGGAATTGGTGGGAGAATTGTAGGACGTCTGCGATGTTATAATGCTCCCATATGGAGATGCTGGTACTTGTCGAACTTCACGTTTATGGGGGGTCTGCGAGGGGGTGGAGATGTGCTGCTGTTGCGAATGTTGCGGTTGGGGAATGTGTGAGGGTTGTTTGGATTGCTGGACAGGGGGCTGCGGTAATGTAGATCCAGCGGAACTTGAAATTGCAAGAGGTGGTAGTGTTGGACCAGGGCCTGAAAATCGTGGGGCTTGACCCGGAGTGTCATTGAATATAGGCGGTGGAAGTTGGTGGTGGTGAGGTGGAAATGCCGCAGAAGGCATGGGTCGAGGCGACTCAGCCATTGTAGATGATGGGGGCAATGAGGACCGTGGGTAGATGATGGGAGGGGGTCCAGGCGACATCATTCAGGCTCGAATCTCCGACCTTTCAAGTCGGTGACCGAAACAGCGTATGTGGGGTGCCGTAGTAGGTAGAAGAGGTTCCTTAGGCGGTGACTAACGGTAGCGGGGGTGGGTAGGAAGCTGATGTTGGAAATATCAAGCAGTGAAGCTCAACGGCGCGCGCGTGCGCCTCCTTTGATAGAGGCGATCCTATATCCTATATCCAGAGGATAAGTTCTCACTAAAGGTAACGGGCGGGCAGACAAACGTTGTGTCGCGCAAAGGGCAAGTACACTGGTCTATGTGAGTGACTGGGTTCGCCAGGCGCGACAAAAATATTTATATAAAAAGACCGTGCTTTTTCTTTCTCATTGGCTCACCAACGCAGCAGCAGACAGACGATTATTGCTGGGGGGATGGCCGAGAGGTTCCGAGATCGTTTTGTAACAATAGTGAGACGGCAAGTATGGAAACCGGGGAGCAATGGAGGCAAGCGAGCGAATCGAATGCGATCGAGATCGAAGTAAAGTTGCAAGGGGGGGAAAAAGGAAATAATAATAAGTGGGAATATAACAAAATGCTTTGCAGATGGACTGGTCTGATAAGTCGTGTGCACCGTAATCCTGCGTTGTACTTTTTGTGTTTATGTACGGGGGAAACAAATATATCCACGAGAGCGCAGCGAAGCTTAAGGAACGAGAGTCGAAGGTACCCGGAGAAGAAACTACTATCCTGCAAAAACAGTGTCGGCGTGACAAGAATAGAACGGGATTTGGGAAGGAACGAGAGGAAGGGGGTGGGAGGGGAAATGGAGGAGGGGGGGGGGGGTAGAGAGAACGGAAGTGATACACCTGCACTCCTGCTAGAGGGGTGGGAGGTGATGTGGAAAGAAGAGAGGAGAAGGGGGGAGGGGGAAGAGGGGAGAGAAAGTCGAGAGACAGGATATGATGAGAGGGACAGGATATGTGTATTGAACGAGTGTCACGGTGGCAGATATCCCTTCCTCCTCCTCTTGTTATTTTATATATATATATATATATATATTTTACTACCTTCCCTTCCTAGTCTCGTTCTTTGACATTCTCTTCCTGTTACTCTTCTACTCCTAATCCTCCCTCTTCTCGTCTTCTACTTTTCCCTTTTGCCCAAACCCTCCCCACGGAGGGGAGGGGAGGGTGGGAGAGACGAGTGAGAGGGTGGGATGGAGTTAGAATCAGAGGTTCGTCTGCACTGCGCACAGCGATGTGACAGGAAACGACGACGAAAGAAAGACTGGTAGAGAAGGTCGCTCTAGCTAGCGGAGCTGGCAAAGTGTAGGAAATCGGCCGGCCCCTCGCTATTTTTGGGCCAATATTTTGATGGGGCAAGGGCTATGCGGATTGGATAGGCTATGCGGATTGGATAGAGCGAAGTGATAGTTGGAAATGCTCAATACGTACCTCGTACCCCGTTGTAACTTAATTCCTTTTGTTTTCTTTTGGCTTGACTGACTATCTGACTGGTTGACGACTAAAACTGGATTGATTGACGGTTGGTTGACCGACCGACTGACCCACTGACCGACTGACCGCCAACTATCTGACTGATTTTCAGTGGACTCGATGTTTGTCTGAGGAAAAAGAGATCAAGACTCCGAAATCTCCCCACGATCGAAAGGCAATAATATCTCGGGGAATCTCAATGATTCAACTAGGAGGAAAAGAAAAGAAAATAAACACCCCACAACTGGTCCGAAGCTTGAACGTACAGTTACCAAGTTGGCTTAGTTGGAGGGATGTGCGGTGATGTGCTGCAACCAATTCGGTATATGTGTATGTAGGTAGGGTTCACAGTTTAGTATGCCGCTCCTCCCATCTTTCACCTCCTTCTTGTTCTTTCTCTGCCTCGTTCAGCAGCTTTCCGGATCAGAATCTGATCCACACCTCTCCCACGGGGTCGGGTTACGCCGTAAGACGGAAATGATCAGAAACAAAACCGGCGAAGCTCAAAAATAACGGCTAGGATGAGTGGGAGATATGTACTGTCGAAAAGATCGAAACGAATCCCTCACCATAAAATAAGTACCGAGGAGGTCATATAAAAAGGAAACTCTCAGCATATATTGTTGATCTCCATGCAGCAAAGCAAAGCAAACTCAAGAAATAAGAACTAAATAAACAGTTGGAATAATTAAAAATAAGCTGTGATTTTGGGGGGAAATCCAATATATCCACTCCGTTCCACAGGGTCACTTCTAACGCTTGATCCGCGGTCTTCCTGCACTCCATAACTTCCCATTTGTGGTACCTAATACTGCGGTGCATACCGCTGTACTCCCTCAAGCCAGGGTATAAAGTCTAAGAAATATGTATGTGGATAACTCGTCGGTGCCTTTATTCCAGGGTCTATCTTACATCTTACATCGTGCCTATTCTAATGTACTATAGCTACATTTATATCATCCCCCACGCATCCCAAGCCAGAAGAACTAGGGGGGGGGGGAACGTCATGTTTCACTTTCACACGAGCTCTATCTCAGAGAAACGGTGTGGAGACGGGAAATAGACTGTCGAAACCCGGGACGGACAACCACTCTACGCAGATTGCTCACGCTTCATCCCGCTAAGACCCGCCTCAAGATTATTGGCAACTTCGCTTCGGCGGGGATCCTTGATCCAAGGAAATTGATTCCACTGCTGTTCCCCGGACACCTCATCATTGGCAGATGACTCCAATGAATCTCCTCCACCCCTCTCCCCACACACACACTATCTAGAAATGTTTTTCTCCTCATAATTATGGGATGCAGCTGCAAGTGAGACAGACACTCGTACGAAATGGAACCGAGAACTGGAAAATGTAGACCCTTTCCCCTCATTTCAACTCGTATGTATGTATGCAGTTGTACATGTCTCGCTCAGGACTATTACTGCTGTCGGTTGGCGGCCACTAATGGCATTGTCTGTATCAGTGATCAAATATCATCATAGAGGCAACACCACTGGCCATATAATACCACAAAAAAATTATTATTAACATCGAAAATATCACCATTCTTACTAGCAAAGTTTTAGAGTACGAACGGTTTGGGCGCCCCACAAGGCGGCCTGACGAACCCTATCAGATTGGTCCGGTCATGCCCAGGATTTCACACGTTTCGGCTCCTATTCCGCTTACCCTATCCCAACGTTTATTGATAAAACGGATCCCCCCCCCCGATATTTGCAGAGTCCCATGAACAGGGTAGAGAGAGGTGGGAGAGGGGGCTGTAGCTTTAGAAGATGGCAGAAAACTCTCCACGTATAGCAAAACACCGATTTCAAAAAAGGACTTTGATAGAGTACTTATCATAGACCCTAAAGCCGATCAATGAAACCTCCCACAGACCAGGATATAGAAGGCTCTGTTGAGCCTGAAGAATTTGCTTTTTCATGTTGCAAGGACCAGTTTGTGGCTTTTATTTTTGTTTTGCTTTTTACTACATAACCTCAGTGAGCATTTCTCTTACTTCTGGCTAGTGTGACTCGCAAGCCTCTACGTACGCTGTTCCATTTAAATGTTTCACGCAGCTAAATCCGAAGCATTGGCATGTACTGCTAACTAGCTGTATGTACCTAGAGTAAGCATGTAGTTAGCATGGGAAGGGGTTGGCTTTTGGGGCTCCCAGTGTTTTTACTACAGTAGCGCTTAGGGTGTTTATTGAGGGTAGATCGGTCGACACATAGCACGAGGATCGGAGCAAGCAAGGAAAGCTAGTCTTGCAAAGACAGAAAGGGACCTAGTACTATAGTGTCAGGCTGCTAGCTACTTCCTTTCGGCTGTCAGATTTCTCTCCTCTATCCCTGAGCTCTGAATTACAGGGCTTTCAGCAAGTTCCAGGTATTGCGATCGCTAGGGCCGGGGTTTTTTCCTTCCTCAAAGCTTCCCCCCGTCAAATGATCATATTGAGCCAGTGCAATATATGTTAGAGCTTAATAGTGTGACATTGTGGGCTTGAGAGCAGCGGGGTCGTTGTCCCTCAATAAGTAATTGACCGGGAGGAGCTGCACATCGATTATTCCATGCAAAAATTGCTTGGTACTGGGGCAACCAACCATAGTTCGTGATATGTTTACTTTGGGGGGGGGGGGTCCCAATATTAACCTCGAAACTGAGAATCTGAAGATATAGTCAGCTGCTGATGTCTAGAAGCTCTGCTTACTGACAAAGGCCCCCATAAGAGCAAACACGTTTAGTCCTATTTTTCTAACCCGGCTAATTGACATGTACGTGGAAACACGGACCGGCGGTCCTTGTGCCTAATAAAGGAGGAGGGCCAGTACCACTGCTACATGTACTGCTGAGGTACATATTGTACTTACATAACTGGTATTCTCCAAATAATAAGAAGCTAAGCGACTCTCTTGGCGATTTGGACTTCTCCAGGAAAACACCCATAAACAGTTGATTAAGAGAGGGAGCTCACACGGAGATAGGCCAATGTGGTTGGTAGCGGTGGTGCAGGTTCGTTTTCAGTTACACGAAAGGATCTCAGCCTAATGATGCCGCGCGACTGACGCCATCCTCGTACATATGTATTTCGGATATAGGTTTATGCGGGTCTTAGTCGGTTAGGAACGTTTTGCGCAACTCCCGGGTCCGCTATGGATAGATTTTCGAGCCGGTGTCGTAAGATCGCGAGGTCTGTGTGTTTCGCCGTGTTCGGAACGTTCCGAACCGGAAACGACGGGCTTTCACATGGCCTTGGCTTTCTGGGCGCATAGTGGCCTGTACTTTGTGGACTCCCTCAGCCTTTCCTTGCATATAATTGCCTTGTGTTATGATGAATATTCAATAAATATCTGATCTCCAGTCAACCGTCCATGCGATTTTAAGGGGGAGTGAATAAGATAGAAAAGTATGTACACACATGTACTTAGCCCCCCATAAAAGCTCATGTTAACTTGGATATATGCAGGTACAACGGCCCGCTCCCCAACAACAGCTGTAATGCCTTACTCCTTATTGGTGCATATGTCTAATTTCAAGAGCCAGGACTTCTGGCTTTATCCCGAATTATTTGTGGTAATGGACAGCTCCAGATAATAAACACTCACACTCTACTTTCGTGGGGCTTATAATGTTGACAGGTTCATGTCAGTGAATACTTCGCTCCAACGGTCCGTAATATCGGACTTCAGCTGTGGTGTGGGTGCGTGGGGTAGAACGGACTTTATGAAGCCACAAATTCGGCGAAGGAGCAGCAGCAGCTCGATTCCCTATCTGAAATAGTAAGCTCGGTTATCGATCGTGAAACTGAATAGTATTGAGTCGGTATGTATAACCTTCTACAGGGGTTCGCCCATAATTGGCTTGAGAGGTACCCTTGAACGAAAAAAGGAAACCAGCCCCCCTACCTCAACCTGCATGCGATTGCTTGATCACAGTACTTAATCCTAGGTATCTAAACCCTAAGGATCCAAGTAGTGCACAAACTCAGGTAACTTGCAGCTATCTGACACTCTTCACTAGCTATAGGGTAACCAGTAAGAGAATATGTTCACCTGACCGTGGCAGAATTATTTGAATAGGCAGTGATAGGTCCTGCCAAAACCAGCAAAGAACTCCGCCTTGGCCAAAAAGCTTCGAGTGATGAACTTTGCTTTAATTGTGATACACTTGCAGACTATAGCAGCATCTGCGGCTCAGATATGCTTCACAAGCTTAAGCCCTATACCGGCCAGGCCACACAACACCGCTTCTGGAGGATTCCCAGGTGTAGCAATGACGAATGGTGAGGACGAAACCCAGGTTTAGGCGATGAAGGGTCTTACCCGTGTCTAGCGCTGCAGCAATAAGGGGAAATGGCCTCTTTCCCGGTAATGGGAATGGCGGCGTGCGCATCTAGCCCTGTTCCACGTCGAGTAAAAAGTGCCGTCCGTATCTTTATGAGAATAATCGGAAAATCCCTCACCTCACAGCGTCGGCAGTTTTCCTCAACTCCGCGAAGGAAGATGGTAGTGTCAGGGTTGGTGGTTCGTCCTCCTAGACCCGACTTGAATCTCCATGTTGTCGGTTCTGACCGACGGTATCATTGACCCATAGCAGCGTCCACAACGAGGTGTCGAGCCAAGACTGACAGCTCAACATTAAGAGTTTCGAACAAAGCCAATTAAACGGCATTAGAGATCTTTAGAGCTTTAAGGATATCCTCTTAGGAGCGCGCGAGTAAGCGAAATTCAAAGATCACACCACTATCTGGTTTCTTCTTTTGATATACGTGAGAGCCACGTCTGTAGCCCATTTTTCAAATTACGTTCCTGTCGATCACTTCAGGAGTTCACTCCGGATGTGAGCTTCTTTTTTTCTGCGGGTTGGGTTTCTTTTTCGGTTACGAATGTCCCGCCCCGCCTGTCTCGAATGGAGCCGGGATTCGGCCGACGAAGACAACAAAAATAACAACAGCAACAACAACGGAAACCTGCGTCGGAGAAATCCATGACAGGCGACCGCAGAACTCCGGTGAAGAATGTTCTCCCATTGTCTTTTGTGACACGTGTGAAAGTGGCGGTGGCAGAGAGAACACTGTACCTGGAATGAGTAGTGATCAGTGAACTCCTGAGCACTGTGTTCTGTTGAAGTTGTAACCGCCTGCTGGGTACATGTCTGATTACAATTGATTCAGCTCTACTTATTGGTTAAGGTGGGGAACCATACTCTGCTCTACTCTACCCACATACATACATGTATGCATCAGAGACAAGAGTTGTCACGCATCTCCGAACAAGCGCGCTCGAATCGGGGTTTTGTTCAACATTTATTGTTTTTGCAACAATGGATAGTTGTCATAGGTGCGATTCAGGAAACCATGCAGGAAAGTCTAAGCTTTTCGTCCAATCGCAGGGTCGTGATGACTGGAGTGAAGGGCCTACAATCCTCTTTGTTGCGGTGAGTTTGAGTGAATGGTGCTAGATGTCTCACTGTCCCTCTCGTCCCACAACGTTTTAGTGTACCACCCTGGATTGGATGGCCCCCCTTAGCGCTCCGGTCGCCGGAGCCGCTCCGTGCCAAGGTTGTGGGGAAAAGCCGCCAAAAAACAAGCATTTCAGACTGGACCAAGCCGACGCTAGTCATCCGAACCCTAACCCACTCGCTTGTTGCTTCTTCAGACGTCAGTGCTAGACTTTTTAGTGTGAAGCAACAACAGAGCTGCTACTCAAAAATACTCCAAACATCTGGGCAACACCGATAACGAAACAATGGCCCAGTATGGTAACTACAAAGGTATGTCATTATCGACTCCATAAATACCCGCCTCATGTGAACCCTTAACTCTTTACATGTGCCTACCCTGACCCACTGCTTACAAATGTTTACTGTACACACCTAGGCTACCAAGGCGCCAGTCGACACGATGGTCTTAATCGTGCCCCGCATGTTATCGATTACCGCCTGCAAGCCCTTGCCAATGCTTCCCCAGATCTGTTTAATGGCAAAGACATCCTGGACATAGGATGCAATAATGGGGCGATAGCTGTGCATCTGGGTACCACCACCTCTCCCAAAACCCGAACACACTATGCTGGTCGGCGGCAAAGCTACAAGTCATGGGCACTGACTATTATGCGCGGGAGAAAAGGCATTTCGTTCTCTCCGGCAAGTGTAACCGGTGTCGACATCGACCCAGAACTGGTACAAAAGGCAACATCGCATCTATCACTGCGATATTCCAGGACTGCCCCCGTAGATGGAGAGCCCGCCCCAGCCGGACCTAACCATGAGCGGAACAATTATTTTCCGATCTCGTCGGTACTGCAACACGGGCACCGGCATTATCATCAGGATCTTGACCCCATAAAGTTTCCCCTTAACGTGGTCTTCCGCTGTGAAAACTGGGCCACGAGTCCTCCTTTGGAACCGGGGTTTTACGATGTGATCCTCGCTTTAAGTATGGTTAAATGGGTTCACCTGCAGGGCTTGGACAAAGGTAAGCGGATAGTGGGAAATTATGGAGACCCCAAACCCTTGCGTAATTGTCCCTGGGCTGTACCTACTAATGCTGCTTACGACCAAAGGGCTACGTACATTTTTTGCCAAGGTCTACTCCTCTCTGCGTCCGACCGGATTCTTTATCCTTGAACCTCAGGAGTGGGAATCTTATAAGCGTGCGGTAAAAAAGAATAAGATCCTTGAGGGGAACTATAAAAAGCTCGAACTTCACCCGGACGATTTTAAATCGATCTTGGAAGAACTCGGGTTTAGTCTTTTGCAAAAATTAGATACCGGTCTCAAACGGGACATCTTTATTTATCAGAAGAACTAAGTAATAGGCGCATGCTTGCGCTTCTTCTGTTCTATTCCTACAAACCAGCTCTTTTTCCTACCAGAGCCTGTTGTTTACGTGCTGGTTACCGCCAAAAACAGGAAAACATGAATCTAACCACCCATCTAAAGAGAAAAACATCATAACTTGGAAAACAATTTGATTCCAGGTTTTTATGAAAGTGATCAGGGTAGAAATAAAGCGGTTGAGTGGAGACAACCGCGGTTTATGAGAAAAGGACGGAGAGACATTAATGTTCAACCAAAAGGCTAAAGAAAGATGGTAAAAAACATAGGGGAAAAAAATGATACTTTTTACTTCTTGACTCCTCCCCATCTCTCCGCCTCACGGTCTCTCTCCGCTCTCCGCTCGAGGTCCTCCTCATCCTCATATTTGTATGACGGCTTCCTTCGAGACCGTGTATCTTTTGTTGTCTTTCGGTCCGCATCCTTTTCTGAGTATCGTTCCCTCTCAGTTTTTTTCTCAGTAATAGCCTCCGGTTCAGTCTTTTCGTGCTTTTCTCTTTCTCTTCGGTCATATTTCTCGTCTTTATCGTATCTCTCATCTCGATCATATTTCTCATCTTTATCGTATTTATCGTAGCGATCATGCTTGCTAGACTTATGACGATGAGAACGATGCCGACTATCTTCTCTCTTGCTCCTTCGCTTGTGTCTTCTTTCTCGCGAGTCTCTCCTGTTCCTGCTCTCCACTCCTTCGACATTGCGTGAAGTGGTAGTTTTTTCATCAATTGGATAGTCGTCCTTCTTTGGAGATCTGGAACGTGAGTGGGAATGGTGCCTTCTACTACTCCTGTGCTTATGGCCCCGGCGGTGGTGCCTACTACTATCTTTATCCCTACTATCTCTATCTCGGGGCTCTTTGTCCCGGTTTTCTCTATCTCTCTCCATAACGGGGCTAGACCTTCTGTGTCTGCGGCTGCGTTTGTGATGCCCACTTGGCGACTTGCTCCGAGACCTTGAGATAGAGCGCAATCTTTCTCTGCTAGCAGACTCTTCGCGTGACCTCTTTACCCTGCCAGTGGAGCTTTGCTGAGTACTATCTATATTGTCTTGTTCAGCGGTAGAAACATCGGTGAGCGTCTTTACTAGAACAGGCGAGATTGGTTCTTCAGTGTCAGGGTTTAAAGTTCGTCCGCGGCGGTCACTTTCAGATTCAACACTTTGGGACTGGCGCTTCCGATGTCGACTGCGGTCCCGGTTCCGGGATCTAGATCTTCTACGGCGATCGCGGCTGGGGTCCCTACTTCTATCACGACCAGTGGCACTAGATCGGCGCCCCCCGTCCCGGGACCTGGATCTGGAAAGTGGCCTTACGCGCCCTGGCGACATACTGTTTCACATTCCGTGTTAGAATATTTCTGGATATGGATGGTGGAATGATACAAACCTTCTGTTCCATGACGATCCAGCATAAGTGCCTCTTCCGCGACCGAACGCTGCCCCTCTAATAGATATTCCACGAACTGGAGGGATTCCCTCTCGAAGCGCTTTGGGGCCAGTAGGCGCACCTTCAACACCTAATCCTACACCAGGTATTTTATCGGGCTCTGCATCTCCAATGACCGATGGGATCGGGGCATAAAACCCGCCCCTGCCTGTCTGATATGATCCTCTAAAACCTCCGCGAGGACCCCCACGGGGTCCAGCGGGGAAATGTGGTTGAAAGCCTGGTGGACCTCTAAATTCATCTGGGGGAAAATACTGAGCCATATCAGGGTTCACAGGGACTGCTAAATTTTGTGAGTCTGCAAGTTCCTCAGGAGCAAGGTCCGCCCCAGCCAAAACAGTAGAAGCAGTATCAGTAGGCACATCGTTGGGATCAGTTATATTCTCAGGGTCTCCAGACACAACAGGAATCTTTTCTCCTTTTTTCTCATCAACAGGCGTGCCAACAACAGCAGCGCGAGCTTCATCAATACCTTGAAACTGCTGTTGAAATTGAGCATCCTGAAAAGCCTGCTGTGGCTGGCGTTCAAGAGAGAATGGACGTGACCCATTACCAAAGCCACCACGACCCCGTTGATAAGGCTGCTGCCGGAAATGAGGATTTTGATATTGCTGTGTGGGCATCTGAAGATTCCCGTGAGATTGGTGATTATATCCACCAGCAGCTGCAGCAGAATAATATCCACCATTACGAGTACCTTCCATTCCGGGATTGTATCCCACATTATTTTGCCCATTCCAACCCCATCCCATTCCATCATGCCCGTTATGAAACCCTCCTCCATTCATTCCCATGCCCCCAAAATTTCCTCCACCATACCCTCCTCCCTGTGCGACCGAATTCATACCATAACCTTAAAATAAAGGAAAAAAATATATTAGTGCCTGTTAACGACTGCAGGAGTAGATTGACGTACCCATCATTGAATTTCCGTATCCACTCATCCAACCATCATGATGCATCCCTTGCATCATTTGGTTATACATGTTCCATCCATTGGGACCTGAAAAATCATGCCCAGGAAACATCTGTTGCATCTGTTGCTCCATCTGATTGGAGTCCTGTTGACCAAACCAAGCGTTCTGTTGGCCAACGAAACCATTCGCTACTTGGACTTCAGGTGGGGTAGTCTCGTTGAGACTTTTCACCACCTCCGTCTCGTTCACTGCTTCCGTGGATTCCTGGAAGTGGTTAGTCACATGGGATATTTGTTCAGGCAACACCTCTTCACTAACCTGCGGAGCCTGCGGAAGCGCCTGTGTATCTTCTGACCGAGAAGTCTCTTCGGCCTCTTGCGGAGGTGTTAATGGGTTCTGCATGGGGGACACGTGCGCCTGCACCTTTTCCGGTTCTGGCTCTGCATCTTTAACTTCGGCCTTGGGCTCTATCGGTTTAGCCTTCTCTTTTTGTTCTTTCTGTAACATTAAATTATGTTTCTTCTCCTGAGTCCGTAAGAAAACCGCCACCGTCGTTCGGAGGGCAATATTTGCTTTGCAGTCGTCTGGACTAAGCGGAGTGTGATCACAAACAGGGCACTCCGTCGGAAGATTTGCATGGCCTATGTACTGTAAACGAGGGAAAAACCTTCTTGAACAATTCCGAGAAAAGACTACCCACAGTTTTCACATATCGATTGCTCACAGCATGGTAGACGAGATGCGCCACGTGCAAGCTCGCTGCAAATAGTGCACCGGAGTTTGACGGGTATCTCAGGAAGCGGGATCGAGCTGATCACAGTTAGAGAAAATTTACAGCTGGAACCACCAACATCACACGTTTGGGTCGTGAAATCTCACCTCAACCCGTTCGCTGACTGCTCTTGTGTCGTTGCCATCTCTATGTGAGCCGCACGTGCGCTTTTAAGTGGAGGATGAGGAGGATGACGTGAAAGGGGCGCTCAGGGGAGAGCAAATGGTGGGTTTTGAGATCCTAAAGCACTCGAAGCAAATTGACTGTGTGCTGGTGATGTGCTGGATACGTTAGTTAATTTTTATAAAGTTGTCGTGGAGGTGCGGAGCATGGAGGCTGGGGGGAAACGGATGAGCTTGCACCGAATCGGAGTCAACCAGCAAGTCCCGAAAGTATAAGCCGGCAGTCCTTGAAGCGGCGGTTTCTCTTCACTTTGCTTACCCCTAAGATTTGAATTTACACGTCGTAAACAGTAACTTGGACGATTCAATTAGGATTTATCTATATTGCCCATTCATGCTCGGTTAGGGCTCAGGGTTCATGGCTAGGGCCAGATTGTATGTAATGTAGAAATGAGAGAGACACTACCAAGTTCCGTGGCTCAGTTTCCTTAACATCAGGTACTAAGGTGCACATACTTTAATTATGATATGCCTGATATGCCTATGCGAGGGGATTCTTATAGACATTGCAATTCACGTTGGGCAATCCCTTACATACAGCTAAATCCACGGATTTTCGCCCGTCACACTGACTCCGTGCTACCTTGGCCCATTAGATCTAGGTATTCACGACGAAGCCATAAAAGTCAGGCTGGGCGGCAATCGTATGCCGTCGGCATCTACAACCCCAGTACCATAGAATTGCTGCCAACATGCTCCTGGGATCAGTTTCATGGTTAGATATATTTGTTTTTCTAGCTTTCGCAGTTATATATCTACTGCGAGATATCGGACTCCTAGATACACTTATTTGTGCAATCCAAGCCCTTCCATTTCTTGGTGAGTTGCGGGTCTTTGTGAACCCCGCATAGCACGACTAACGCCTACAGTGCTTCAACTACCTGTGGATATTGTACGAGAACGGTACCTAACTGCTAAAAAGCATCAACTGCCATTTACACAGCGAACGACACTATTCCAGGACCTAGTTGTCCGTTGCATGCGCTATGCTTTCTCCAACATACCAAGCAGAATCACC
This sequence comes from Morchella sp. 2018-W45, assembly GCA_024713785.1. Classification (NCBI taxonomy): domain Eukaryota; kingdom Fungi; phylum Ascomycota; class Pezizomycetes; order Pezizales; family Morchellaceae; genus Morchella; species Morchella sp. 2018-W45. The sequence goes on from JAMGYZ010000025.1 coordinate 952,880, forward strand.
CAAGTTTTCTTCACAAGGGGTGTTGCACTACCATTTCTAAAATTCAGAATGTTCCGCCATGGATACTTTAAGCAACTTGCACGTCCTATATGGAGCGAGGTTCATCGCGTAAGTCAAATAAAAACATAGATATGATTTGAATGGTGATCACTGACGTCGTATATCAGACTGAAGATGGGTTAAAGGGACTGTGGATTATCGAAGACCGAGACACTAAACCAGATCTCTTTATATATTATTCCCACGGCGGGGGTTTTACGATGGGCTCATCTTACTTTTACCTCGAATTCTTAATCACCTGGATATCAATTCTTAAAGAGTCTGGATTTGTGAACCCCGCAATATTTGCTCTGGAGTATACGCTTGTCCCAGAGCAAACATATCCGCATCAACTCGGAGAAATGCTTGTTGGTTATAATTATGTCCTCTCAATCGCCGGCGGCCCTGATCAAATAGTTGTAAGTGGAGACAGCGCTGGGGGAACCCTTACTCTCAGTCTCTTGCTCAGTCTAGCAAGTCGACATTCAGATAAGAAACCCGCGTTGGCTACACTTATATCCCCATGGACCAATCTAGTCTCTGAGCTAAATCGCAATACTTCTACGGATTATCTTAACGTCGAAAAGCTTCATGACCTTGCAAGGCAATATGCTGGCCCTCACAGAGTGTACGATCCACTTATATCCCCTGGATGCTGTATGGATACGTTGTGGTGGGAGAAGGCAATGCCTAGCAAAGGGATGCACTATTATTATGGTTCCGAAGAGGTTTTCTGTGAGAGTATTCGGACGATGGCGAAACGATTGGAGAGAATAGGGCCAGTAACTTGTCGTGAGGATGAAAGTCTTCATGCATGGCCCTTTGCTGTTTTGTTTCTTGGGGGACACAAGGTGGAGAGAGCTGCAGGGTTGCGGACAGTTTCCAGAGATATCGCACAGGCTTTGTTGTGATTATGGTGGGTATTAATTTAAAAAGAGTAGCACTTATACAGAGGGGCCGTTGAGTACATATAGAGTTTCATGCCTTAGAAGTACGTAGCTAAGGAGGCCCGGCATATAGGTATTAATTAATAAATTAACTGCAATCTTGTTTCCAGGATCAAAACCAACTCCCAAAGTACTTAGCTGTTACCATGGACGGGCCTTCGCTATTATTCCTTTTCTCAAAAATTAGCTCATGTATATATGTACACTCGGGTGACAGAAGTTCTGGCGATTACAACCAAAGTACATGTAGTCATGTTTAGTGACCCGAACAACACTAGGCAAAAAATTCGACCTTTGGGCAGAAGCTCAGAACTTATCTCAGGATCATGAGTTCGAAAATTTGTATGTGTTCCCATACAAATTTCTATATAGCTAGTATAGAAACGGGCCCAAGATTACAAAATACATCACCAACACTGCAAAGGTAAAATTTAAATTCTGTAACTCATTTATGACAATCTCAAGATAACCTCTGAGCTTTTGTCCAAATTCCAAATAATCTAGCCAACGTTGTGTAGTTAATCCAGGTCCCTAAACATGGCTATTTTGGCTGTAAAAGGTGTAATCGCCAAAACTTTTGTCCCAGTACTATACTAGCTTCCTAAATAGGGTCAGAGTTCAATGCCAAGGATTAGTGGAGCCTCATAACACCATAGGTACCGTGGGCCATGTTTAGAGTTCAAGGAAAACACCTAGGATCGGTTCTCGGCTCGAAAAAAGGAAAGAACAGCATTGCAGCCACGGCGGGGCTTCAGCTTCTCTACAGGATAGATGCTCTACTCTGGGTTTATAAAATCGCTCTATACCCATAGCAAGCCTAGGGTTTCATTAGTAAAGGTTCATGATTTTCTCTAGGAGACAAATTCTACTCGTTTAAAGACGATTTGGCGGAGAACTAGACCTCGGAAGAAGCCTATTTCAGTAACCCATGCCTTGTGGAAACACAATGACTTCAGACATACAACCCAGCCAGCTAAGTACTAGTTGGTGTTCGGATGTGGTTGCAACTCTCCGTAGCATCAACTTCTCCAGCCTCAAGCCAGAGTAGGCTTCTACAACATTCAACGTTCAACGCTGCTCAACGCTCGTTCCCAATAGACCCTGGAGGTTGACACATAGCCACCACCCCTCTCTATCCCCCTACTCTCAGCCGACCATCTTCTCGATCTTGTCCTGAAGGTCTTTGAATTTGTTTGCAACGATTCAAAATAAAAGGAAGAGGGGCGGTTGTGGATATTACTCTCATCGAAGATGTCGCAATTGCTGTACCGACTGATCACCTCTGATCACTTTAGCGATAACCCCTTTCTCGCTGTGGCATATCTGGCGTACGGATGCACCCCTCCTTCACCGAGCGAATCATGTTCGCATCACTTAGCTGACTCCACTACGCCCTGAGATAGTCGATATTCTGGTCACATAGGAATTCACCATTTTCTCTGTACAAAGCTCCGGGAGTTTAGCTATGAAGAGATCGAGTTCTTCCTTCCGCAACTGTGTCATCTACTTGTTAGCATAGAGAATACGGAATCTGTGGCGCTAGAGGAGTTTATTTTTGAGCTATGCGAGAAATCGGCGCATGGGGCTCTTTTGGTATTGACCTTCCAGAGAGAATATAATGCACGCCATAGCTCTAACTGCGACACATAGACATTTTGGCTGTTTCAGACGCATCTACACGATCTATCGGGAGATCCAACATCGAGTGCGTTCAAGGTATATTTCAATAGTGAATGTCCTTGGGGCATGGTATTCTGACGTGAAACTATACAGACATGTAGAAGAATTTATAACAAGGTGCAACATATAGTATTTGGTGCGGAAGAAAACAAGAAAAAAGAAAGATTAAAAGAGAATGTTCTGCCAGTCACCTTGCTGGCAAGTTTGGTTATAGGAAGTGTTGCAGCTCCATTTTTACCGAAGTTCGCGGGACCTTTGGCTGTTGCGCAGGCACGGAAACCACATGTGTATCAGTCAATAACGGATCTCCCGGGGAAACTTACTAGAAGTAAAACCATTGCAACCGGGCAACCAAGTCGGCCAAAGAAAGAGCGACCACGAGTCAAAACCTCAGACTCCACTTCAGCTGTTTCTACTAATCAATCTACACATACCAAATCACCAAAATCTCCCCATAGCACACCAACTTCACCAGCCACTAGATCTGAGAGAAGGTCGTTTTCACTAACAAGGCGGTCATCTTTCAAATCGGATTCTCTCAATGTTCCACTTATGTCACCTACCGCTTCCTCTTCTTTGCCGGATCTTCGAATGCAACGAAGTGTTACACTCGGATCATCCACGGGATCTAACAACATTCGTCGCCGAAAGGAAAGACCTCTAGCTCCGGCCCAGCTATCTACTTCTAGAAAAATTCATATGCTAAGAGCGAATTATTTCCGCAATCAAACCCAATTTCTATCGGCGCTAGAAGATATCTCAAACAAAATGGTTTTGGTGCCAAAGCCGATCCGACTCAGTGCTCTACGAACTGAATTAGCTTTACTCAACAATTACTTGCCCGCTGAAGTTGACATACCAGTAATTTGCCCTGCCACTGCCGGTCAAGATAGTTGGCAACCCGGCCACCATCGAGTTGTTCGCATAAATCCGGCGGAGGCTACCGTTCTAAATAGTGCTGAAAGAGTGCCTTATCTGCTGATGGTAGAGGTTTTGAGAGATGATTTTGATTTCGACCCAGAGAAGCCGGATAACCAGCGGCTTCTTTCCACACTGCTTTCAGAAGAAGGTGCCGAAGGTTCGCGGCGGAGGATGTTTGATTTATCGGAAGTTCCGTCAGCTGCATACCGTAACGATAATGGTGAAGACGAGGTAGATAGCGTCTTCGAGCCCTCCACAGGGGATATCGGAACAACACCAGTAGCCAACGGAAAGTTAGCTGAGGACGTGGATCAAGCTAGTGATCCGGAAGTGCCTCTGGCAAAGGCTGTGGCACCAATACCACGGCTTTCTAGCGGGGCATCATCCAGAACCTCTGAACGTTCTCTCACCAGATCTGGTAGCCCAGGGCCAAGGAAGCCCTATGGTTCGTCAAGGCCAATTAGTGAAGCGCCGGATCTATCAGCCCTTGCGACCCATATGAGGATGGCATCTGCTATGTTGGCTCAGTTAGACGCTAGCAGCTCAAAAAGGCCAAAGAATGAGGTTGCAGCTATAAAAGAGAAAATAATTGCTAGTATGCAGACTTTAGAGGAACAAAATTTCTTTGAAACTGCCCCTTTGCAATCATTTGACACAATCATAGCAAGTGCGGCAGTGGCAGCCCCTTTGTCATCAACAGGAGCAGAAGGCGGTGAAGCGGCAGCTCCGTCTAACCTGAATGCCGAAGCTGGGGCGGCCCGCATGGAAAATGATCAAAAAACATCCGGTGTTGAGCGGAAAGCAGACCGGGATGACCCTAGCGCAGCGACATTTGGAGAAGAATGGACCGTCAAAAGAGAGCGTATAAGGAAGTCTTCACCATATGGCTGGTGCAAGAATTGGGATCTCCTGAGCGTAATTGTCAAGACTGGCGCAGACTTAAGGCAAGAAGCCTTTGCATGCCAGCTCATACATGTTTGTGACAAGATATGGAATAAGGCTGGCGTACCAGTATGGGTAAAGCGGATGCAAATACTTGTCACTGGAGAGGTAGGTTAAAACCACTTCGCAGATACGTTGTGTCCCTCATTTGTTGACATAATGTTAGTCGGCGGGGTTAATTGAGACTATTACGAATGGCACTTCTCTGCACTCCCTGAAACGAAGTCTCACGATTGCATCAGTTGCTTCAGGGAAGAATCCAAAGGGCCGAATCGCCTCGCTCAAGGAACACTTTGTCAAGGTATTCCATAATACACACTCTGTACGTATCAAAGCTAATGGCGAGATAGACTTTTGGAGAGCCTGATTCGGAGACGTATAAGGCTGCTGTAGATGCATTTACCAGGTCTCTAGCAGCATATAGTGTGATCTGTTACATTCTCCAGCTAAAAGACCGGCATAACGGCAATGTGTTGATAGATAACCAAGGACGTAGGTTATTTTTATTCTTATACATACCTTATCTGATGCTAAACTACTCAAAGATATTATACACATTGATTTCGGCTTTATGCTCTCAAATTCCCCCGGATCTGTAGGGTTTGAATCCGCACCCTTTAAACTTACACAAGAATATGTGGACGTGCTCGGAGGCGCCCTCTCACCTGACTTTGAAAAGTTTCGAGCACTGTTTAAGCAGGCATTTCAAGGTATATCCAATAATTTCCCAGTGTTCCGGCATGAAATCTAACAATACTTTAGCACTGAGAAAGTCGGCAGACAATCTAGTAGACCTGGTAGAGCTTATGGGCAAGGAATCCCGAATGCCTTGTTTCTCGTCTGGAGTTGTGTATGCAACCACTCAGTTGAGACAAAGATTCCAATTGCACCTTAGTGAGGCAGAGGCAGGGGTATTTGTGGATGACGTTTTAATCCGAGGGTCACTAGGAAGCTATTCCACGAGGATGGTAAGATATCCTTTTTCTCTTTTAATATTAAGCTGGTACTGACCAATTATTTTTTTAATAGTACGACCAATTTCAGTACTTATCACAAGGAATTTATTAAAGTACCAAGTTTGTTAGCATTTTTATTTATTGTAACGCATTTCTGCGTCCGTTTTCATTTTGGTTTATTACGGAATTTTGGACGTATTTTCAGCGAGAAAGATATCACAGCTATCCCCTCGGTATCCCTAGCGTTTTTAATAACTGCAATGTGCATATGAACAGATACTTTTTATATATCTTTGCATCTTTGGTCTCATTTTTCTTTTTTACCCTTCTTTATTGTGTTTTTCCTCATTGGTTTGGAATGGTGTGTATAATGCTCTCCGTCCTGGGATTTAGGGCTACTGGGATGGCTAGAAATATCTCGCTTCGGGTTTATGAAAAGGCTTTAATATCTAGATATTGGCGTTGACGGTTTATTTGATGCTTCTTTGGTTTTGTCATGCATGCACTCTATTCTTATTTTCTGTCTTCGCTTGCTACGGAGATATCTGAATCGGAGCTCTTCTTTTTTTGTACAGTGATTTTAAAAATATCTCTAGTTAACCAACCTTATAAACTACATAAGTAAATGAATTCGTACTGTCACTAGATAAAGACTCAAAATTTAGTTGGGAAAAAAATGGAACAGTTACTGTACTTGCCAAATTTTTATCTAGGTAATGGCTGTAGCAACCGAAGTCCTATTGGCTAGACAGGGTGATTTGACTTCACAAACCGTCACTCGGTATGGTACTAGGATAAAGTGTCCGAAATATTGTAGCGGAAGTAATTCTTGTGATGTATATTAGTACAGGAGGGAATTTAGCTACCCTTTTATCCCTTAGTCTGTCAATGCTAACCCCCTATAATAGAGGAATTAAATTTGTATGGAAGATCTATCATTTGATGAGGGGATCTGTAGTAAAGCCACATAAAATTTGCTTCTTCTGGGGGGTCAGCATTTTAAGGGATAACAGTAAGTAATTGCCTTGGCATAAATGCAGTAATGAATAATATAGTAGTGGTCTAGACCTTGCCACAATTATTACAGGGAGGATATATTTTCCCCGGCTCGTAATATTAATCTCAACATAAAGGCATTGATTGGTTCATACATGATCCAACGGACAGGCTCCGGTAATATACCGTTTTAAAACAAAAGTACTAGTACATGTAGCCATCCATGTCTACATGTAGCTACGCAAATCAACCTAACCTGCAAAAATCATATATGTATATACCGTTAAGTCTCGAAATAAGAGCCCGGGTTTAATGCAAAAGGACAGAGTACTCGCCAAATTATTAAGTCTGTTGATTTTTTAGGTGCGGTTGGAGTAATAGGTGGCCAGAAATAAAACAACCAATCAGACGACTTAGATCTGACCTTTGGGCCCGGGCTGTTCTTTTGAGAACTGACGGTACACTGTCTTGTTCTAACCGAAAAACAAGGGTGGTGACTAATAAATGACATTGTTCTAATATCAGTGTCACTCCATGATCCAATACGTCTTATACACCCTTACGCATTTACGGGTATTTTCTAGATAGTTACGTATACTCTACTTAGCAGAGAAAAAAGATCTAGAAGTCCGTCTCAGGCCAGTTATGTAATGGCCCCGTTAGGCAAGTGCATTGAGACCGAAGTTTTATTTAGTACTGACATTGAGTGTTTCAACGCGCTCACGGAGCCGGAGTGGGCGATTCCTCTACTAAAATCGAGTTCCAAATGGATATAGTTCAAGACAATGGATTAAATTTCATGTTATATTTCGAATTTACTTATTCCCGTGAATTTACCGTCCTTTAGATGAAAATAAACTAAAATCCCCATACCCCCCTATGGTTGCGTTACCCCCATGGTCGCGTCTAGGTCTTACATACTTTTCAAAATTGGTTGTCCGGACGTTGCAATATGGAGTTACGAAAAAAAGAGAGAGGCAGAGGGGTGCAAACCCCGTTTCCACAACCTTTTTGTTAGTTGGCTCCGTTTGGCCTTGATGCCGGGCCATTAGTAAACTTACGGTGAAATTAATTAAGGGCCCGTTTGGCAACAGGCCAAAATGGAGTTTTCACCCTATAAACTATCCTTCTGTTAGGCCTTGACCTTTGAAAACTCTGTTGGAGGCCTGAGTTAGGTTTAATGGTCGCCAACGCAATTGGGACAATACCCAATTTCACCGCGAGTATCTCTTATGATGTCAGAAAAAAAATGCTGCCCCCAAAAAATTTCACGCCAAGCTGAGCGTGACTTACTAGCTCCTAATATATCTCTTATCAACTACATAACTAATCGCACAACAAAACCTTAATTCTCTATTATATATATGAGGGAGGGGGCAGCATTGACGTGTCACGATTTAAGCATGGACAGTCACTCGCTCAGAATTGGTCCTCGAAAATAAAACCCTTTCTGTCAGTTGCCCGTTGGTCTAAATACCCGGAAAAACTACATGCTATAGGTCCATATAGTCCTTCCCTACCCTTTAGCTTTATATCAACCTAACTATCAGAACCGGCTAGGGGGTAAACTATATATAGGATAGGTAGATTAAGCTTTAGAGGTCTATTGCTTCCCTCTTATTCCTTATATAGCGCTTTAAATTGTGGAGGGAATATCATAGAAAGTTCACAATGCCACAAGTCATGGGCCGTAGGCATGTAACGCACAATAGCCTAGTTGATCCAACACAAGCTATTGGTACCCTGGGTAATTATGCCCGGCGGAGGAGGTGGTGGTGGAAAACTTTATGATCTCCGGCACAAAGTTCAGATGAGTCCTAAGAATTGGTCTTCTATGCAAGGAGCCAATAGTTATGTATCATTCTCCCAAGTTCCATCCGCTAGCTTCCCTTCCCTCATCTCCATCCCTTGGAGCCTGTATGTTTCTACCTTACCGGCAGCTTCATCCTCCTCAGAAAACCCAACCCTCCTTCTCAGCTTTACCACCTCGTCTCTCACTCTTCGAGTAACTTCAACCCTTAACTCTACAGCCTCTTTCCCAGTTTTTAAGTATTCTTCCTCATCGCGATATCGGTGGCTCAGGTCATGCCATTTGCTTCTCAAGTCTATGAATCTAGAATCCGGTACCACTCCACCAATATGCAGAGTTATCTTTTTCCTTAGGCGCGGGAGAAACCGTGGGAAGCTACGGGATTCGTGCATGATGTCGGAAAAACCAGTGATGAACATGGGAACCAGCGAGGGTTGGATGACGGGTTCTAGAAGAAGACGAGACACACCCCACCTAAAATACCGCATTTCATACTTTGGGTTTTGATGAACCTACGGGGAAATCAATACTCGGCGGAGGGGATAGCTGGAGGACTATGGACTAACGCGGCCTTCGGGGAATATGTGCACCCAATGATGTTGAGGGGCATCCAGCAGAGAAACTGCCTCAGACATACTAGGCTGGAAGAGGCCTCCTCGGGGGTCTTTATGGAGACGGAAAGTGGGAAGTACTTGGCCAGCGGCAAAGAAACTACCCACTACTCTAGGAGTTGGATCATAGTCAGTCACTCGATGCAATTTCAACGGAGCCTCGACCAGACCAAAGCGCAGATCGTATAATCTAAGGAAAGACAAATAGGGAACAAGAATAAAAGAAACTAGCGGTAATAGTCCCCGATACTACTAGTCTAGTTGGATTTATATTTAAGCTGGCGATTATGTAGATACCTTTACTTAAGCGCATGCAGGATGTAAACAATGATAAGAACTACTGGACTTACTTATTCTTGAAGCATATATCATGACTACCTAGCCCATACCTTAAATCTCTTGGCGAGAACATATACGAATAGGGCAAAAGTCCCCATATTAATGGATCATCTAGCCTGTGAAGCGCCACAGCCAAATGGCCTCACACCATCATGACGTGAGTTTTCATACCCAACTCTTTTAGAGGGATCCATAATAACCACCTACACACTCAAATGGTTCGACACTAATTAAGCTGTCAGCACTAAAGACCAATTCTTCCAGTGACATGAGGCCCTACCTGTCAGCAACCCCGCATTCCGCTCATTTCGCCTTGTTTTGAGTAACTCTAAGAAATTATCCATTCCGTCAACTTTAACTCGCTGGGTTCCGTAAAGGAAAAGACGACTTAGAATTCCTGTGGTTGCCATCACAGCAGTCGAAGCAGCGGTACGCCATAACGAACCCGGCACCGCTGACATGTTTATTTGAGTTGTTTGCCCTCCAGTCTAAAGCGAACTAGGAACTCAGGTACTTAAAGGCCGGGTAACGTGACATACAACAGGTACATGATATCATACTGTAACATACCCTATATACAGTACTCTACGCGCATGGAATTCAAAATTGCACATGCCACATATGATACTAATTGCCAAGCGCCCAAAAGTTCTTGGACCGCACGTCAACCCAGCCTTCCTCGGACCATGTTCTTGTGGACTCCGTACCTCACCCTCGTACCACCCTTCTTATCGCCGTTACTCCTGAGTCCCCTGAACTACCCACCTTTTGTTTGCTCCCAACTTTCCGAGAATGGAGAAGTTCTCACAATTTCGTGATCGGGGTGAGTTTCCATCCCCTGTCTAGCTATCAACGGCCGCTAAATCCCTATGAAACAGGCACCCAGATTGCACCATTTTTGCCCATCGATGGCACTAACTCCATCTTTCAGAGCGCCACGGGCTGGTTTTTCTTTGCTTTCCGACTACCATTCTTTCTGTGTCTGAGCATATCCTACTTTCTGGTATTCCAGTGGTTACCGATAGGGAGTTTCATCCGGAAGGCGTGGCTATGGAGCATATTGCTTTGCTCGGGGGTGTGGTGGATTGATTTGCAGGTTGAGGGGGTCAGGAAAGGGTATTGTGTCCCTTTCCCTTCTCACTTCAAAGAAATAGTAAATAACAATCTAAACCAGATCATTGTTTAAAAAATCCAACAAGCTCCCTAGACCGAACACTGTCATTCTCTCTTCTTTTAACTCTCCCCTCGACGCGATATACCTTGCCGCCATTTTCGATCCAGTATTTACCGCCTCCTACCCCACTACTCGTAAGGTCGAACATATTACCCTTTTTACAGCCATACTCCGGTCTTTCTCCAAACCTTGCCTCTCTCCCCCAAAAGGCGCGACACTTCACACCGTTGCATTCCTTCTCAAGTCCAATCCCACTCGAACGGTAGTCGTTTTCCCCGAAGGGACGACTACCAACGGCCGCGGTATCCTACGTTTCGCCCCATCACTTAACACGATTCCAGCGCAAACTGCGATATTCCCTATTTCACTCCGCTATACCCCCGCTGATGTGACTACGCCGATCCCGGAGACATATTTCACGACTATTTACAACCTCTTGAGCAGACCGACCCACTGTATACGTGTACGCATTGCAGAAGCAATTTACAATAAAGTGGAGAAGGAAATGCCCGACTATGGTCAGCTTGAGGATTACCACTCAGAAGGCTCCGAAACCGATGAGGAAACAAGACTTTTATCAAGCTCTTCCAGCGATACAGTAACAGATGAGAAGTCGCCACTGGACGGCGGAGAGCAGCAAAGTAGGCTTTCCGAAAAGGGCGGCGAGGCGCTGGCAAGGATCAGCAGAAGTAAAAGGCTGAATTTGGGTGTAAAGGAAAAGATTGCATTCGTTGAGGCTTGGGGGAAAAATAAAAGAAGGTGATTCCGAGAATTATATCTTTAATGTGTATTTGTTGGACTTTTAGGTTGTTTTAAGTTGTATATGTTTCTGATGAATAATAATGCGACCCCCACCCCCACCCCCAAATCTGTATGTATGGCTACCTCTTGAGACTAAACATGCGTGCAAACTGGCCTTTCGGTCTCGGGTATATTGATGAACCGAAGCAAGGATTATACTACGTGTATCCCAAAGAGATCATCCTCGGCAATCGGTGGAAACCGGATATTATTGGGCTTCCTAACAACACTTATGAGGTACCACGCTGAATTGATGCTTTAACCCTCACTTACAAAGTGCAAGTCTTTGCATTATAGCGTGCCTAAAAACACGCGCAATCTGGTTTACTGTCCTATGAAGCCCTCGAGGTTTCTTTCCCTAGTACTTTCGATCGAGGTTCATATGGTGTACCCACTTCGTCCGATCCGACCTTTTTTTCCCCCCCGCAGCCTCATATAGCTGATGGAATTTGTCGAGATGAAGACCCGCCGAAAGAACCAGTAGTAGAAACGCCCATGTAGGATAAATATAAAGACACGAAGGATTGAACTGTACCCTGCAAGATATATAGCGGTTTGGTGAGTTCCCCTCCAGGGTTGGCACTGCATGCCTCGGACATAGGGAAATGATCCTACAGGTATTCCCGCTGCGCCCCGGCTCCCAACCCATGTTTAGAAGAGCAGTATATCTATGTAGGGAATTCATCATGATATAATAGATGCCAGACATAATAGGATTCGAAGGCTGCCGTCCATCGTGTATGGCGAGGTTGTTGGACCAAACGTCGGAGCAATAGGTGATGTGAGACGTGGGATGTAAGAATCCTCTGTAAATACAGTCTGTCGGACTGTCATTAGTTTCATGAACGTAATAATTCAATCTAATAAATATCTAGATACCATCGAGGCCAATAATAGATGAGCTATAGCTAAGTGCGATAGTCACTAATGATTGAGGACTAATAGCCCAGAAATTCTCTTACTCCTCCCATACTCCCCATACGCGGCTAAGGAGGCTTTCAATGATCCAGCGAGGTATCGGTCATAGGCTATCACTCGAGCTCGACACCGAGGCTGACGCCGGCTCATTTGTCTATTTATTTATATTTCATACATGCTAATGCTAGCTGGTTGAATGATTGATTGATACTTTAGACATGCGACCCGGAGATTAATGAAAATCCTCGTCCCACCCCATCTACCGGAGACAGGTAAAACCTTCTTCACAGAACTAAAAGCATGAACAAAGGAAACAATGCTAGCAAAAATGTCTAATAGTAACTACATGTACTTGACGTACATGCATAGCATAGAGATACTAACCCTCGATGAGAGATCTAGAATGAAGGGGGAACAAATGTTTATTGTGCACATCCGTTTAAAAGAAAGATTGAGCATGCATGAAAATATCATTTCAGATGTTTAACTACACTGGAACCCTACTTCCTGCTGTTCCGAAGCCAAAGCTACCATAACAGCTGCAGCCACCCATGAGTATAATTATAACTTATCCACAGGCTGCACTGCAAAGGAAGTGGTGGGTCGTTAGGAGCGTGTATGAAAAATTAACCCTCCACCTTGATGATAGCCCCGCCTAGGACATTTTGGTGAGTAAAGATACTACTTATAATGTAGGGTAAAATCTAACTTATACCGTTGAACTAACGGACCTGGTAGATCGCTCCTTCTATTGGGTAGGTACTCTAGGGGAAGACCCAGAGGATTTCTACGCGGGAGGTCTTTGGATAGATGGGATATAAGGGCTAATAAGATGTAGGGAGTAACGGGTATATATAGGAGCACATTGGGGTGTTAATTATGACGGTGGTGTAGACTGGGGGGCGCTCAAGTGTAGGAGAAGAATACCCTAATTCATCAGCCAAATAAAAGGAAAGCGGGGCAGGGAGGAAACAGTTTCTACTGGCACGGCTCTCTGGCTGCGACAGCGAACAACCTTCCCCGACCCTAGGGCACCTGAAATCGGCTCCTATAGTCGACTTATGAATTATATGGGAGTCAAACGGTATATATAGTCATTCAGCGCTAAAGGCAACGCTTAAGCCTTTATATAATTATGCGTTATGAGACCGGACCTTACATTGAAAAATCTCAAAAACTACATGTAATGTTTGTCCCAGGCCGAGCCCCTCTGCACCGCACCAAAATAGACTACAGGCATAACAAGGGGCTAGGACATGAACACATGTACATGTATGTACGAACCGTTTTCCGGCACAAAGTCTATCTAAACTCACCTAATGCCCAAAGAAGCGGATTACCGAACAAATGGAACCGGAGCCCGATTGGCAGAGCTAGCCTTGAGCTCTTATCTTAATAGGACGCATCAAACTTTTTTTTGTCAACAGTTAGTGGCTAGGCCCAGCTGTTTTAGTACAACTCGAAGGGGAGCTTTGCACCACAAGGGCTTGAACTAGTATTGTAATATCGCTGATAGACATATCCGATTATATATTATTCAGGAAGTTTTGTTCATCCAATCCGGTTGATTGGCTATAAAAACCTCTCACATCACCTTTCTCTCTCTCTCTATTCTACCCCCCAGTGTACCCAAACCCCACCACAAATCTTCCAGAGCCAGTAAGCCAGGCTAACGATTAAGGCCATAGTAATAGAAAATTCTCTATACACATCTCCAACCTCCAAATCCAAAAATAAACCATATACCTGCGAGGAAATGGTTCGCTAGCGGGAAGCAATGTATACTGGAAAATTAAGATATAGTGGGTGTTGCTCCGTCCTGCACGCACCAACCCCTGAGAAGGTCTAGTGTTCCCCATGAGCCTATCCAAGACGATCTCAAAGCACGGGCTTGACTCGTCCCGTCTCATTTCCAAGAGCTCGAGTTCGTGGTATTCTTTGATGGAATGAATCTGCTTTTCTACCAATACATATTGGGAAAACCACCGCGCGCTGTAACGATCAAATCCCCGGGACACGCGACAGGGTAATGTTTACACCAGATGAGATATTGCAAAATACCTGGCCGAGTGTGGGATAGTTCATAAAGTGACTATCAAGCCCTTGGATAGCCCAAGACAGGCCCAAGCGAAGCCAAAAGTGGTCGTAATACCTCAAGCTCGTCTCGTACGGAGGAGGCTTGGGCTCTTATGCTCTGTTCAAGCCTATCCCATGAGCCGGCTCGTCTCGTGGGATTCTTACATCTAATTGAGCCTAGTCTTTTTGGTTACTCAAACCCCATATAATCTCAAGACTACATATAAACAGCCATCTGTGCCCTTCTCACCGGCATACAATTAACCCGCCACAGGAGACGATGGAATTAAAGGGACAGGTAGATTCAGTATATTCTGCTGCGTAGCCCGATCCTATGAGAACTTTTTTTTTTTCAACAAAGCTACTCTGAGGGCGCTCTCCTATAAAAGATCCTCGCCTTGGGTACTTGGGTTTTCTCTTTCATTTGCTGGTAAAGGAGTACGGTAAATTGATGGGTTAATATCACATCTTTCAGATCGACTAGACTACCCTTCTGTCTAGTCCTGTGTTTTGGGATAAGAAGAGATGTAGGCTAATCACAGTACACGGCTTGAGCCTAGGATGACGACTTATATTGCGATAGATATTCAGGCGGATGCCCAGCTGTTGAGGAAAAGGCTTTACTGCTAGTTACTGCAATATAATTTCAAGAAGCATGATCTGCTAATTGAGATCATATAATCTCACTCGATGTATCACTTTACAACATTACACCACTTACCCCCCATCTCAGTTCTCACCGCCCTAATACTCCCTCTCAACTCATCCACCACTCTATCCCTCTCCTCTCTAACCTTGTCCGGTATCTCCTCGCCCTGTCTACATACCACCGTCTCGACACCCCTCCAGGCCCGATCCCACTCAACCTCCTTCAGCGCCTCATACAACGCCGCCGGACAATCTGACACATCCAGCCACTTGAGGCAAAGCAGTAACCTCGCAAACCGTCTCAACACCCCCGGTTCGCCCGGGCGCACCCACCCCGCAAGCGACAGATGAGTGATCGTCGGCACACACTGCACAAACGTCATCAGTCTTGCCCACGACGCTTCAGATGCCGCCGGCCACGCTAGCGACAAGTGCGTCACGCCCGCAAATCGTGCACGTCCCGGCGTAGCCGTAGCAATATCCCAGTCGTCGGTGACTGGCGATGCTACCGCCGCGACCCTTTTCTCCAAGAAAAGACTACGGAGATCCTTGAATGTCAGGCTAGGACCGAGCGCCCGCGACAAATCTAGATGCGTAAAGTCCTCATCGTCATCGTCACGGAAGAGAAGGCGGAGGTGGTCGGGGCGGAGGGCGCCGGGATCGTGCGCGGCGATGTAGGATAAGAGGAGTGCCTTGAGCCCGGGACGGAGGGCGTAAAGGTAGTGCTGGTCGTACACGGTGTGGAAATTCCAGTCCTGTGCGACCTCGACAAGCGCTGCGTGGGCGAGGCGGTGAGGCGCGATGTCCGGTAGGTCTGGGAGGTGATGGACGTCGTGGCTAGTGGTAGGCTCTTGTGCGCAAAATACCGGTTCTTCAGAGACCTCTTCGGGCGGCGCGAGCCATGATGCTGGTGGCGGGGGGCCGGGGATGCGGTTCCGCCGGGGGATACCGACTTGGATGCGGGGACGTGGGGGTGGCGGGGGGTCGGCGTTGGCAAGGATTTGTTGAAGAGATGGAGGAACGGACCGAGTTGTGCTAATCTGGCGCCGGGGGGCGTCTGTGTTGGGTTGAGAGATGCGGAGATGGGCGAGGAGGTCATTCACGCTTTGATCCTTGGTAGTTGTGGCAGTAGATGCATTTTGGGGGGAGGAAGAAGAGGAAGATGCGTGGGAGGTATAAAGATTAACTTGGGACTTTAGGAACTTTGGAAGATGTTTCCTGGGCATAGAGAGAGGGGATGAAGAAGGGAAGGGGAGGAGGGAAGGGGAAGGGGAAGGGGAGGAAGAGTGGGATTTTGTGAGAATGACTAGATAGATGGATATTTGTATGTAGATGGGGGGAGTGGATGAGTGGTGATATCTACAAGTACATCATGTATATGTATGTAGCTTCTTCATATGTAAGCTCTGACTCTGACAGGATTTGTGGCTGAAAGCGGGCTGACATCGCAGCCACAGTAATCAACAGTAGCACAAGTATATGTAAATAGTAAACATGTCATATCTCCTCATCTTCATCTAATCACTAAGAATCACTCGATCTTGGCAGAGTTAATTGATCCGTCGGTAACCGCGAAATGAAATGATACGAGTCAGTTTGTGGCTCTAAGTTCACGATCCACAAATCTTATGTCTACATGTACCTACATGTACTTGTATCCTTTTGTGCCCTTTATAATTTATCACCTTCTTGTCACGCCCCCCAGGAAGAGAAAAAAGAAAAAACAAAGGGGGGAGGAGAGGGGGGTGAGCGTTTTCTGCTGAGTTATCGGCCCATCACCTGGTTCCCTGGGATTCCTCTACATTTAGTTACCCCACGCGTGCGCCGCAATGGTTCGCCCCCTTCTCCTCCTCCCAAACATACATGTAAGTATAAGTGCATAAAACAATATACCACCTAGCACAAGTATCTAATGACCCAGTTGTGCACGGCCTTCAATGGCCCGAGAAGTCAGTCGTTCAAACACCAAGCAGCCGGCTCCCTTCCCGATGCTGTGGGCCTGTCCTCTAATATAATCTAGGTGGTGATAGTACATGTATTCTTAAGACTTAGGGTATGGGTACATGTATGTATAAATACATGTATATTAATGCAGCGTAGCACATGTACGTACATGTATGCATAACCCTCCTGATTGACATTAGGGGTACGTAAGTACATGTATGTATTGCTCCCGGCGCGCACGTAACACCTGGGATAGAGTAGAGTGGAGGTACAAGTACATGTACCTACATACATATCTACAGTACTCCACATGAAGATGAGCCTCCGGTTGAGGTATAGTTAAACACCTCGGATCAATGGAGGGCATAGAGTATGTATACCGACATGACTATAGCTACAGGCAGGTAGAGCATCAAAACGCGTACGTACACTCTTCTTGGCGCCTGTTTATTTGACGCGAACACTCAATTCCCTCCTCCAATTCCCTCGCTCGACATCGATCTGGCATAGAGTACATGTACATATGTACTTACATGTACTGTATGTGCTTTAAGCGAAGGAAAAAAAATGTTCGGTCCGACCACCCCGCGTGAGCGGGCAAAAAAAAAAGGATACACACATGTACCCACTCAATGGAGTCCGCGTCAGCGAGGAATTGAAACAGATTGAAACGAGATTGATGGGATTGATGACGATGACATTGACATTGGTGGTGGTCGATATCGCGGCCGGCCGATTGAAGTGGAGTGGACTGGGGTTACATATTGCTTATCCTGGGAGAAGGGGGTTTATGTGTGGAAAAAAATTTGACCCATCCGTCTAGGTACCCTATGTATGTACCCATCCTCTATCTTTCCTTCCCGTCTGTCCTGTCTGGCGTGCAGCAGCAGCAGCAGCCTGGATAGAAGGAAGCAGAAACACGCGCATGCAAGGAACCGAGCTTCATTGGTTGTCTGTTGGCCGGTGAAAGTAAGGTTTTCGGGAAAAATAGGGAGGTCAAATAAAGTTATCAGATCATGCCAGTACCGCCCAATCCCCGCGGAACACTCGGAGAATACTAGTTTTAATCTGATAGGGAAGGTTGGCGGGCTAGCGTGAAATCTAGTTTGATCTGATAGGGGGCGGTGGCATCGCCGCATCAGCTTCAGCAAAAAAAAAATTTTTCCGCCTTAGATATTTTCTTTTGTGGGGGGATGGGGGATGGGGATGGACGCGGGGATCAGGTGAGGTCATGGTTGTGTTATACTTATGAGAAGATTTGTAGAGTATTTTTTTTTTTTTTTTACATATGATGTATGCTGGGTTTATCGTTTCTCCTCATTTCTATGCTTCCAGCGTTTAGGTTTGGGTTTGGTTTGGGGGGCTCGGAGCGGGAAACGATATTCGGGACACCATTTCTAAGCCTTTGCTCATTTCTCCGTAATCTCACACAGACATACATATACTTACAGCATACATACATGTATTCTCCCCGGCCATCCAGGATAAGAGTGAGCCGATGGATGAATGATTATGGAGAGCGAATAATTGCCAACCGAGTTGTCCTCAACAACGAACGATGCCTTGGGCTACCAAAAGGGGGAAGATTGGGGGGGACAAAGAATTATTCTATTATAAAAGGTTAGATATGGCATGACGATGATGTTGAATCTACCTGCAGCCGCCTAGTTTTCGGCACAGGTGATATCGAAACAAATAGGGGGGAGGGGGTGCAGGTGATAGTGGTTGAGGGAGAGTTTGATAAGCTCGGCAGGCAGGCAGATTTTTTTTTTTTCCCTTTTGCCTTGCCTTACCTGATTGTGTGGAGGTGGCAACAGGACAGGACAGGAGGATCAGCAAAGCGCTAGAATAAAGAGACGCATCCATGGGCCAGGGCAACACCAGACAGGCCCCTCCCCTCAACAGAGTGAAATTCCAATAAAGTGTGCTCTTTTCTCCCCTTTATTACTCTTGTTCTATTCCGGTCTCTCTGTTCTCTTTCTTCTTCTTCTTCTCCTCCTCCTTCTATACATATACGCTATTTACATTTACATATACTCTCTCTACCTTTTGTTTTTTTCATTCTTCTTTTCAGTTGAACCAATCTCGCATCGTATTCACAGTGTCAAAAATAAAAACACAACTATTATTTCGTTCGCTTCCTCGGGCCGCAACAATGAGTAAGTGCTTCTTTCTACTACTACTACATGTATATACCTCCCTGTCTGCCTAGAAGGAGAAAAAGAGAAAAGCCCTTCCCTTAGTGTCGTTGATTCCGTTCGAATCCTGTTTGAACCTGACTAATTCTTTCCCCCCCCCACCTAATCTACACACAGCCGATGTACTCTCTCCCCAAGTCTCTCACCACCACGTCCACCTACCCTCCTCACCTTCACTTACCAGACCGTCCTCCATGGTGAACTCTAAGTACCCCAGTCCAGGTCCTGTCACGGCTGTGCAAAAGAGCATCCCCGAGGAACCCTATAATCTCCCCACTGCTTCCGTCAATCCCCCCGCCGTCAATGGCAAGGACGCAACGGACCTGCAGGTCAACAGCCTCATCAAGAAGATGAAGAATCCTATCCTCGGCATTGACTTTACCCGCTCGGCGAAGCCCCGCCGCCCCTCTTTCACACTCGTCTCCCACGATCTGCTGAGCGACTCCTCGGCGACGAACCTGGCGAACGGTGGCTGCTGTGGTGGCGGTTGTTGTAGATTGCCTGGGAATCAGGTCGGGAAATCGGTCTCGCTTGCGCCGAGACCAGCAATTGCGACTCCCGATAATAGGGCGTTTAGGAGCCTGAACCTTAATTTGGCTCCGCTCAATTCGAGGGCTAGGTTGACGGGTATTACCGCTCTCCCATCACAAACGATCTCGCTGCTCCCAGTGGAGGCTACAACAGTCGTTGGTAATACTACCAATGGTGCTACCACTACCACCAACAGTGCTACTACAACCAATGGTGAGATGGCTATCCACAAATCGACGGCGTACACCCATCCGCCAACATTCGTCTCGCCGCATCCACCATACAGCGTTTTCTCTGCCAAGATCGATGGTACCCGAGAGTTAACTAAGCCCGGTGCCGAGAAGAGGACATACCACTTTGATCTTGACGTTACCGACTACCCGGAAGAGCTTGAGGGCGTTGACTTCCGCGTGGGTGGCGCAATAGGGATCTGTGCACCCAACAACTTCGACACCGTTGACGAGATCTTCGACCTTCTTGGGATCCCCGCCGCGGAGCGTGATGCACCCGTCACCCTGCATACGCAGGGCGGACGCTGGCCCACGATCTGGGGCCAGGAACAAGAACGGGCTCTGATAACCACCCGAAGAGAGCTCCTCACCTGGACTGTTGATGTCCAGTCGTACGCCCCCACAAAGAATATCCTCCGTCTCATGGCAGAGTATGCCGCGGATGAGAACGAGAAGACAATTCTCCTTTATCTGTGCTCCAAGCAGGGCCAAGCCGCGTTCTGCGAGTAAGTCATCCCCCTCTGATCGGTTGGACCAATCACCACCTCCCGCCCCCACCCTTTTTTTTATTATCAGTGATCTTCCTTATCAGATCCTTTGATTAACCGCCGGTTTTCGCTTAGACTCCGGACCGGGCCGTATGTATCGCTTCTGCAGCTGCTGAATGCGTTCCCGTCCTCGAAGCCGAGCTTCGAGCACCTCCTGTGCAACCTCAAAACGCTCATGCCGCGCTTCTATTCGCTCTCAAACGACCCTCACGAGTCGCGCTTCGCACACCGCCGCATCATCGAGATCGCCGTCTCTGTGCACGAGTGCCCCGAGAACTGGCGCGATGGGAAACGCACCGGTGTCGGCTCGGGCTTCTTTGAGCGCTGTGCTCGCCGAATGCTGGACGGCGGCGAGACGGAGGTCCGCGTGCCTATGTTCCGTGGACTGATGTCGAACCCACTCGCAAAGGAGTTTGTCTCGGATGGGCCGATGCTCCTTATTGGTGCTGGGGTCGGTATTGCGCCGTTTAGAGGCTTTGTGCAGAGGAGGTTACAGAGCGCAAACTGCGCGAACAAAGTCTGGTGAGTAGTTCCTCTCTGGATTGCTGCTCTGTTGGGTGGTCGGTCTAACATGTGGTATCACAACAGGGTCCTCCAGGGTGTCCGCGACTCACTCCTCGACGAGCTATACTCGGGTGAATGGGGTGCGCACGAAGACAAGATCCGCAAGGTTGTCGAGTCCCGCGTCGGTACGGGCCGCTACGTCCAGGAGGAGGTCATCGCGCAGGCCGACCTCGTATGGTCCATTGTCAATGCTCTCGACGGGCGCGTATTTGTCTGCGGCTCATCGAAGGGCATGGGTGAGGGGGTCGAGGCTTCCCTCGTAAAGGTGGCGATGGAGAAGGGCCGTTTGTCGGAGGAGGGCGCGAAGGAGTTCTGGGCGAAGAAGAAGGAGGGGGGGCAGTATATTGCGGAGACTTGGTAGGCGTGGGTATGGTACAACTAGAGGTCTTTTTTCTCCCTTTTTTTATTTTATTTTTTTATTTTCTTTTTCCTTCTGTCGTTGCATTTGTTGCATTTGTGAGGGTCGGGTGCGAGGTTGTGCTAGGTTTTCCATGGTTTGGGATTTCTCTTTCCTTTTTTTTTTTTATTATGCTTCATCACTGGCCATGGTTGTTGGGCTGGGGCGTTAATTTGGGAGTCTCCTCTCTCCCCCATCTGCCTACGTATCTCTACCACCTGCCGTTTCATATTCACTTTTCTTCACATTTCTTGGGTTAACAGACATACAGAGAGGCCAACCGCAAGGTTCTAGATTAGAGATCTACTTTTTCTTCCATTCCTACTTTCTTTCCTTTTGACTGTCTATAGTTTAGTTTAGTTGGGTTGGGTTGGGATCCGTGTTTTTTTATAACTCGTTCTGCATCGTGCGTATTGCTAGAGGAAAAATGTGGGAGTGCGTGCTGGGTGATTGGGTGGTTGTGGTGTGGTTGTCTCTATATTATGCATCTTTTCATCTTATATTGTTTTCTGGTTCCCCCGTTTGTATAGTGCTTTCTGTGTTTTTTTTTTGGGGGGGAGGGGGTGTGTTTGTGGGCGACCACTATAATCAGGATGCATGCATCTATCTAGTGGGGGCCGGGGGAGGGCCGAGGTGTATCTTACCTATATGTACTCACTATGGTGTCTCTATCTATATACCTATATACTATGCAAACCGATATCGCGATATCAGTAAACATTTCGATACAAAATCGTGAAACCCACTCCTTGACCGTAATGACTCGATTGGGTACGTACATACTGATATGCGTCATGGGCTCTCACTCGGGCCTTGGCAAGCGGGACATATTATATAACACACGCCCGCGCTACTGCTGCTGCACCCTCGGCCACACCCAGAGCGGAGCAGGAGTAGGGATGTAGGGGTTGCTCACTGTGTATGGGGGTAGGCATGGGGGCGTAAAAAAGTCCTCTCCTCACGGCGGAGGGGGGGGGGGGCGAGAACATAGGCATGCATGCAGCTGAGAGAGAGAGGTCCCTCTGTCCCCCATAATAGTGGAGGGCGGAAGATATAGCTAGTACGTTGGGGAACCCAAACGCAAAAAGGCCCCGTCCCATCCGCATAGTGCGGAGAGGAGAGGGCAAGAGGGTCAAGGGGATCTAACACAATAGGGGCCCTCGATCGATCCTCTCTGTAGAGAGAGGAGAGGGCGCAGCGAGGAGGGGAGGAACGTACCCTCCTTAGAGTGACCTACATACTCACCTCCTCAAGGCCTCGGAGAGGCAAGTAGGTTTCTTTTTTCTTTTCTTTTTTTTTTTAAAAAAGGACCCATCTCTCCCGCCAGCCGTTTACCGGGGACGAGAAGGTGGGCATTTTCGCCCCACCGCTAAGAACCACAGAGGGGGAAAAAAGATAAATTTAGTATATAGAAAGAGTCAGAGCTCGGGATCCGTGCCAAGGGTTGTTTTTTTTTTTTGGGGGGGGGGCTGCTTTAATTCGTAGCTATGGCTTTCCTTTGGGTTGGTTTAGGTGGCGGTAGCCATGCATGCTGCACGCCCGACTCTGGGAGTAAGGAGCCAATAACCGCTGCTCCAAGGGTGAGGAACCCCCGCTATGTCCAGGAAGGTATGGACCCACAGTGGTACCCTACAAACTGGATTATATGTATATATACATGTATTTATATATATATACCATTCGGCGGTGGTCATGTAACGTATAACAGTATTGACTCAAAACGCGAAAACAGGAGTATATAAGACTTTGATAGTTAAGAGGGATAGACCTAAGTCTCGAGAGACCCCAAAGCCCCTTGGGGCAATAGGGGGACCTCCACCGCGAGAATAGTGAGACGAGGCGATATTAGTCTTGTCCGCCCACCACTAGGCCACTTTACAGTTCCAGACCGAGTACAACTAAACGCGCCTATCCTGCTATTATGTAAGTAGGCTACTGCTGCATGTACCCGCTCTTTCGGCCAGTCAGCGAAGTTTGCAGTAGCTACATGCATGTATCTGCATTAAGTACATGTATGTATGGAGTTAGTCTCGTGCCCATCCCCTACTCTGGTGTGGTTGGAGATGTAGTATTTTATGTACTACATGTAGTCCACACCACATAAAGAGATACATGTACCGATTGGGTCTGGGGGCGAGACTAGTATGGAGTATATAAGATGTGTATGGCTTGGTGGTGCCAAGGGGGGTATTATGTATTACAGAGTCTGGTAGAATTATTGCGAAAGTCAACACTAAAAGAGTGGGTTTCTTGGTCCGTGCTCACAGCAAAAGCCCTTTTAAGAGCCAATGGGACTACCGGGTCACGGAAAACCCACTTTCACAATAATTCTACCAGACTCTGTATGTGGCACTAGCGGCGGAGTAGTACTAATGTGAGTACAAGTGTATTATAAGACGAAAGAGGCTCTCCCCCTCTCACAGTTCCGTAGATACTTCACTATCACCCGTCAACTACGCTCCATAGCTAACCAACAAATCACTCACCCCGCAAAATAATTAACCCCCCCCCCCCCAGCCCCGAAAGCGCGCTCCAGCCCATAACTTCTATCATCACGGGTACCTTATGTGAAGGAAAACGCCTTCGCATCAACCAATCCAAGCATTGACAGAATGCTGCATACATGCATAAACCCATATCGGGATAAAAACTTGCTTTCACGATCATTGACCCCTGTCAGGCAACCAACTAAGGAACCAAGTAAGCAAGCGGTATGTACGACACTCCCAGCCATACGGATGGACGTAAACATAAAACTGGGAGGCCTAAATTCATACAGCCAATAACCTTTCATCTATTCCATCCTCGTATATAAGAGGGGTAGAGCACACCCCAACATAAACTCTGGGCACCTCCTCTTCAAATATCCGGGGATTGTTTTTGATCTCCTCCAATACCCTCTATCAGCCGAAGGAAAAAAAGACGGGCGGGACGTAAGGGTGCTAGATCCCATCATGGGGGAGTCTACCAATGGAGATAGTACATGGCTCCAACGTTGCGCAAAGGTTGTGTGCTCTTTTAAGTACTGACAAAGTTGTTATCAGACCCCCTTGGTCTTCCGTCCAGACCCGATAGTTGCCACCATGCTAGCCGGAAAGACTGAGACCGGTAAAGAGCAGCCTCATCAAGCTACTAGGCATCTTGATCTCGATGGGAACAGGCCAGTTGCGGGCAGCCGCCTCGAATCTTGTGCTCGGTCCCTCCTCATGATCAGTTACGACATCCCCCTGGCCTAGTGACAGAGCTTCTTGAGCGCAAGGTTCCGCCCCCCGATACACCCGGCTTCGACCACTCGGCCGTCGGGAATCTCAGTATCTTCAACGACATCGTGTCCCTGCAGCCTTATTAAATACAAACATATGGTGTGATCTCCCTTTACGGCATCAATGAGACGCTACTTAGAGGGAGAAACAGCTACTCAAGGACCTGATCGAGCTGCAAGCGATGAGGAATGCTATCATTGGGGCCACAATGTGGTCTGACATTAAGGAAAAGTGATTCCTAAGAGATACCGGAGAAATATTTAAAAGATTGTGCGCATGTATAAAGTCGACTTGGAGACCGCCCTAAGTGCCGCTAATGACCTTTTAATGTGCCCACCTGCACCGCTACTGGTGTAGGAGAAGGTGATGAGGCCGCCGCACACGTGCGGGGCCGCTCTAGCATTGGGGAGATCCGGGGCCCGAGGGGATAAACTTGGGTTGGGGATAGGGGGCCCTAGGAGCAGCAAGGAATGGCCAGAGAGCGTGAAGAAGGGCTTTAGATAAAGCAGGGGGAGAGGGGGCGTGGTAAGGGGTTGTTGAGTGAGAAGCTGGAGAATTTGAAAGGGCGAATTAAAGATTATACGAGGTAACATAGCGGGGAGGAAAGGGAAACCAGACCTTGAGATTAAAAACAACTTGGAGGCGGGGGTAGAAAGCTATACGTCTAGGTAGAGAAGGGGGCTGCGAAAGAAAGAAGAAGCCAAGAGATGCTGGAGAAGGAGAGGGGGCCTACGGCAGCGGAGATTGATAAGATGAAGTGATTTTGGGGGGGGACAGGGGCGTAACGAAAAGCGGAGGTGGAAGAAGGGGGGGGGGGTGGACGTATCCGTACAGGATATGGGAAGAAAGGTAAAGAGCGGCAAAAAGCGTAAGATGAGGAGCCCAGGCTGCGAGCTACTTGCTTACTTACTTGACTCACTCACCTGTTGACGCAGATAATGGGTAAGTCTAAAGTACATGGAGCTATAACTTGAGGTAAGACAAGCCCCGGGGGGGGGGGGGGGGGGTCCCCGTAGCCCGTATAAGGTTTGTAGGTAGCCTCTAAAGAAAGGGGGTCAAACTAATGACCTAAATAAATAAGGTCTAGATGAGGAAGACATGACCCCAATGTCATTGTTACTTGAAGCGGTTATGTAGTGGTTTGAATAGCCACCTAGCAAGGGTTACCCTTTTCGGTCTCATAAACCATTCCTCAGCTCTGCCTTTCAACGCACCATCAACCGCTCTACATGCTACATCAGTACCAAGCAAATCTCACATCTTGGAAGCCTATGTCCAAATCCCGCCCACTCACACGGCTATAAGTACACTAGATGAGGACTTGACCACTGGTCTCATCGGCAGCTGCAGCTGCTCCCCTCCGAGAGGAGCGGGGAAAGTAAGACCCTTCAAAGGCAGGAATCACGGCCGGCCGGACTATTCAGGCGATCGCATGGGTCGTGTACATGGATAGGACATATCGTCACTATTTGATCAACTAGAGCAGCCTAATACCATGGAACGGCTGATTTATAGGGCAGGAGTCGAGCAAGGCAGGAACTTGACTGAGCTTTGGATGAGATTTTTAGGGCCGGGGGTATATATATATGAGCGTGGACACAGGGGTATTACCCTAGTTCTAGGCCTGCATAGCACTTCCGATTTTCTACACAGGTAAGCTAGATACGCCTTTAAAAAGCGGATGTGGCTACAACTGGTGGCCTCCGGTTGGCATGAAGGATTTGACTAATGCTTGTTGGATTGAACGTATGGAGCCAGCTGTTGCATCTATCCACGCCTACGCACATGAAGCTATGATAGAGGGGGCATGTCATTCTGGCGTATGAATAACACTCCCAGCTAGACGCTGACGGTCAGCGTGGTCTCCTCCCCTCCCTTTGTTTTGGCCATCACGTATTTTCGCTGGTAGGACATGTTCGCATCGGTGTCTGGCCCCAGATAGATCGCGCGGTATCCTTTCACGGGGCACTACTAACACCTATGCTACCCCCACGTCCCTCGGGCTCCAGTAAAGGAAAGGGGACTACATACATCCATGTACTAGGCGGAATTAACATGGATAGCTACTTAGCTATAATCATGCCACTTGAGAGTAGAATCTAGAATCCCGTCGCTTGAGCCGGGTCTATGGGACGCACCCGAAAAGCCGTGTCTAGAGTTAAGTATGTTTGGAGCGGTGAATTTAAAGGGACCGGGGTAAATACATGTAGTCTGGGGTTATTGTTTAGCTGGTGGTTTGGTTGGAGGAGGGGGATAGGCGCGGGCCTACCTAGCTATGTAGGGAAGGAGACAAAGAAATAAAATAATAAAAGAGAGGAAGAAGCAGTAAAAGACCCTAGATTCCGTCACTTTTAGCCCTTCTATCCTTCTATTCCCTTTTGTGCGTCAATCAATCCTGGCCCGGTATGAAGTATGTATCAATAAGTCATCAATCCTAGCCCCGCTGGATCACAAACTCTCACTCGGCGCTGATTCCGCCCTGACCAGGAAGGCAATTACATCGCATACATCCTGTTGGTGTTTAATTACATGTACATGTAGTTAGACCTAAACCTTAAATAAGGTTTGTGATGACGTTAGCGCTTCCCGCACAAGTACCAATCTGGGATGCTCAAATTCAATGGCGGGTGGTGCAGTCGGCGTGCTGTCCACCTGCCACACACCGCGTGGCACCGGAAGATCCGGGTTCGACCCAGGGGTGGGGGTATTTCGACTGGGGTGACTTAATCACACCCTGGGTACTTTTTGCTCCAACCGGGCATGGGGCGGGGCGGAAACTTTTTCCCCAAGTCTTGTCTCGTTTTGTATTTTAATTCTCCATTCTGTCTTAGACTTTTCATCATGTAACCACGGGGCCGGGAAGGCACTGTAATTACATAGTATGTATGTAGTTTTTTTTTTAAAAAAAAAAAAAACCTATGTAGGTGGGGAAAAAAAAGTTAAGATTTTGAGACTTATAATTAGTATCTCGAGACCCCCCCGGACCTATGTATTTTTGCCTCGTCTTGCTAAAAGGTCTCGAGACAAGTCAAGTACCCAAGTCCCGAGACAACTCGTCTCGTGCCCCTAATCCCCTGGCAGGGACGGGGGATGGGGGACGGGGGACGGGGGACGGGGGGGCGTGGGCGAGGACAGCGTCTTATTTACACTTCATACTTACTTGTATATATGATGCAACTCGGAGGTTACGGCGAAATGCAAAGTATTACCTCCCCTAAACAGGCAGGGCATGTAAGAGGGGACACTGTCTTTGGGCGGGGCTAGCATGTAGGTTTCTGTTATCACAACACGTGCCCGCCCCCGCCCCCGCCCATAGAACCAGGTTCAAGACTTCTATTCTTTAGCTACCGGAGGGCGTGGTATATATTTCCTTGGAAGTTCCCTGGCGAAGATGCTACGCGTGATGTACATGTATATACATAAATGCATGCAAGTACAGCCACCCTTCAAAAGTGTTCGTGATTCATATATAAGATGGTCAGTGCTCAGTGTGGCTTACAGAGTTGTATCAAAGAACTCAAATGTATCTATAGAATTATAGAAACCTGATAACAGGGAATAAAAACCCCATGAGGATCTAATATTGATTTTAGCCTCCATTAAGTACTGGTGGCTTGAGATTTTAAACATTTCAATGCACAGTTTGATAACTGACTTGAGCCGGACATGTCATATTAAATCCGAATCACGAACACTTTTGATGAGTGGCTGTACTTATGTAATGTAATGTCCAGAATTAAAGTTTCCACGGCGCCGATAGCGCTTCCCGTACAAGTACCGCTCGGGGACAACGACACGCAATGGCGGGGTGGTGCAGTCGGCGTGCTGTCCACTTCGCCACACACCGCGTGGCACCGGAGGATCCGGGTTCGAGTCCAGGGGTGGGGGTATTTCGACTGGGGTGACTTAATTACACCCTGGGTACTTTTTGCTCCAGCCGGGCATGAGGCGGGGCAGGACTTCCCCAAGTTGTGTCTCGAGGCTTTTTTCATCATGTGGCTACGGAGCCGGGAAAGAATTATGTATGTAATTTTTTTTGAGCTGGAGCTGTAGAATTTATTTAGGTGAGGAGGAGGGAAAGAAGATCTTGAGACTTATAACTACATGTAGTATCTTGAGACCCCCGGACCTATGTACCGTCAGTTCTCGAAAGAACAGCCCGGGCCCAAAGGTCAGATCTAAGCCGTCTGGTTGGTTGTTTTATCTCTGGCCACCACCTATTACTCTGACCTTTTGCATTAAACCCGGGCTCTTATTTCGAGACTTAACGGTACCCAGAGTGTTTGAAAGTGATGCACATTTTGACTAGACAACGCCCAAATACTTTATCACAATACAACAAAATCGTACAGAACTTCCCTATGTAAGTACTAAGCATATACTTGATGAAGAGTATCTGCACACTCATATTTAGCCTGGTGTGGGGGTTGGTTCCCGTGTGGCTATGAAACCACCAAATGTGCGACACCCTGGGTACATGTAGTTTTGTCTCGTCTTGCTTAAAGATCTCGTGCCCATTATTATCTAGTAGGGGGTGGGGGACGGGGGACAGGGGGGACGGGGGGACGTGGGGACGTGGGGACGTGGGGACGTGGGCGACTTATTTACACTTCATACTACATGTATGTACATGTATAGCCACTCATCAAAAGTGTTCGTGATCTAGACTTAAAATGGCTCAAGTCAGTTACCAAACTGTTCACTGAGATGCCCAAAATCTCAAGCCATCAGCACCCAATGGTGGCTAAAATCAATACTACAGTACCAAAAAGAGGGGTGGGATCACTACGGTATTCTCGTTGGTACGCTAGCATTGCGGTAAGCATACAGTACTCTTTCTCTAATGCCGATTTAATTCGGTATTTGTCACTAAATTCCGTAGTCATATGGTGGTGATTCCACCCCATTTCTTCATACTGTAGATGTTCACGTTGCTTTTATTTCCCCTGTTAATACAAAACCCTATGGATGCATTTGAGTTCTTGGATTCAGCCACATTGGGCACTGGCCATCCTATATCCGCTTTTGATGGGTGGCTGTATGCATGCAACCCGCAGGTTACGGCGAATGTATCACCTCCCCTAACGGGCAGGGCATGCAAAAGACGACACTGTCTTTGGGCGGGGGCTAGTACATATATACAGTCGGGGTACAGAAGTTTTGGTAGTTCCGATGGCAAAATTTGTATACAAAATCAGAAATCCTTGAAAGACCATCTTGAAAAACACATCACACACGCCTAGAAAGTGGGCTCAGAATTCTAGAATTCTCTGAGCTCCATCTTGAGATAATTTCTAATGTCTTCTTAAGTGGTAGAATTTTTTGTCCAACACTGAGTGGTTGGTTTAGATCGCTAAACATGGCTACTTTGGCTGTAAAGGGTGTAATCCACCAAAATTTATGTCCTAGTACTATACATACATGCAGGCCCCTGTTACCACAACACGTGCCCGCCCCGCCCCGCCCCGCCCCGCCCCGCCCATAGAACCTATTCTGTGACTATGTATCTTACCGGAGGCCTGTTCCTGGTGGAGATACATATATGTAAGTACCTACTTATGTACTTATGTAATGCCCAGAAGTAAGTTTCCCGCACAAGTAGCGCCCGGGGACGACGAAACGCAACGGCGGGGTGGCGCAGTCGGCGTGCTGTCCACCTCGCCACACACCGCGTGGCACCGGAGGATCCGGGTTTGAGTCCAGGGGTGGGGGTATTTCGACTGGGGTGATTTGATCCCACCCTGGGTACTTTTTGTTCTATTTTTTTTTTTTTTGCTGTATGTCTACTACCTACATAAAGCAGGGAGGGCTACATCATTTAACGTCTGCTCTGCCAGCCAATGATTAGGTGCTACATACGAGCTCGGGGGAGAGAGACCTCGCTGGTTAGGATTGCTGTCGCTCAATCAACTCTGGGCGTGGTGTGATTGATACCTGCTGTTTTCACTCCCACTGCCCGGAACCTGTGCGTGGTTGGTTAGTAGCTCTTCTCGAAAGTCAAGAAAGTGGTTCAGGCACGGATGCAGGCACCAATCTAAATGCCAGATACCAGATGCCAGGTACCAGATCCCAGATCTTGCCACCTGAAGGTTGCAACCACACGCCTGCGTACTCTTAGTTAGTAGTAGATAAATACATGAATAAAAAAAAAACCATCACCACCACCACCACACGAGCAAACTCACCATCTATCCTAACTTACCTATAACCAATTAGTACCTACCTTCATGTCTCCCCCTCCCCCGCACCACCCAATGTCTCAAAAAGAACTCGGCTTGAAACCAATACAGACCTTCTACTGCGCGTACTTACCCCCCCCCCTCCCTCCACTCCTCCGGGCCGGGCTGGGCTTGACTGACCGACACCTACCGCACAGCTACCTCCTGCGCTCGACCGTCTCCCACGCCAGCCTCTACATCGGCTCCACCGTCAACCCCCGCCGCCGCCTCGCGCAACACAACGGCACGGCGCCCGGCGGCGCCCGGCGCACCAGCCGCCGCACGCGCCGCCCCTGGCAGATGACGCTCCTCGTGTCCGGGTTCCCGTCGTCGCTCGCAGCCCTGCAGTTTGAGTGGGCCTGGCAGCACCCCCACGTCAGCTCCAAGATCCCCGCCGCCCTGCGCCCCGCGGGCGTAAAGCGCCGCAAAAAGAGGTATGCGTCCACTGGCATTGTCGCGCGGCTGCAGGCGCTGCATCTGCTGCTGAGGGTCAGCGCGTTTGCGCGGTGGCCCCTGGCGGTGCGCTTCTTTGAGAGGGATGTGTGGGATCTGTGGGGGCTGTGGTGCGAGAGGGAGAGCGCGCCGCTGAGGGGGGAGGTCAGCGTTGTGCTGGATGAGCGCCGGGGGGAGGGGGAGGGCCCGTTGAAGAGGATGTGGGACGCGAGTGGCGTGGGCGGCTTGCGGGGACTGGATATTGGCGCGGGGAAGGTGGAGGCGCATGTGCGGAAGGCGAGGGGGATTTTGGAGGCCGGGCCGGCGGTGTGCGGTGTCTGTGCGGGGGTGGTGAGGGGTGAGGTGGCGGTTGTGTGTCCGCACAGCGGGTGTGCGCATGTGGCGCATTTGGGGTGCTTGGCCAGGGTGTTTTTGAAGGCCGAGGACAATACGCAGGTGCTGCCGGTCAGTGGCAAGTGTCCGGGCTGCGGGGGAGGGACGGCGTGGGTGGACCTGGTAAAGGAGCTGAGCGTGAGGATACGCGGAAAGGCGAAACCCACCAAGACAAAGAAGGGCGCCGCAGCGGGGGACCAAGAGGAGGACGAGGAGGAGGAGGAAGACCTCATAGACGCGGAGATGGAGGGCGGCGAAACAGACATGAGCGACAATGACGGGCCCGTCATCAAGAAGAGACCAGCAAAGAAGAAGCCCGCAAAGAATGCCGCAAAGAAGAAGCCCGCAAAACCGGGGCCGAGGCGGAAGGACCGTCTCCCGAGCGTAATCGAAGATAGCGACGACGACCCCGCCAGCAACCCTTTAAGCAGTTCCGATAGCGACACAGAGACGCCGCCGCCACCGCCGAAAACAGCCAGGGGCCGAAAAACCGCGCCCGCCAGTGATGCGACTGAAAAGAAGAAGAAGAGGGCGGCGACAAAGAAGGCCCTAGATCTGGTAGCGGAGGAGAGCACAGAGGCAGAGGCGGTCGAGAGTAAGCCAGTGAAGAAGGCTAGCGGGAGGCCGAAGAAGGCTATTGAGACGCCTGAGCCCGACGCAGAGGAGGCCGAGAGTAAGCCAGTGAAGAAGGCTAGCAGGAGGCCGAAGAAGGCTACCGAGACGCCTGAGCCCGCCGCAGAGGAGGCCGAGAGTAAGCCGGTGAAGAGGGCCAGAGGGGGGCCGAAGAAGGCTACTGAGACGCCTGAGCCCGACGCAGAGGCCGAGAGTAAGCCGGTGAAGAAGGCTAGAGGGGGGTCGAAGAAGGCTACTGAGACGCCTGAGCCCGCCGCAGAGGAGGCCGAGAGTAAGCCAGTGAAGAAGGCTAGAGCGAGGCCAAAAGCTATTGAGACGCCTGAGCCCGCCGCAGAGGAAGCCGAGAGTAAGCCGGTGAAGAGGGCTAGAGGGGGGCCGAAGAAGGCTACCGAGACGCCTGAGCCCGCCGCAGAGGAGGCCGAGAGTAAGCCAGTGAAGAAGGCTAGAGGGGGGTCGAAGAAGGCTACTGAGACGCCTGAGCCCGCCGCAGAGGAGGCCGAGAGTAAGCCAGTGAAGAAGGCTAGAGGGGGGCCGAAGAAGGCTATTGAGACGCCTGAGCCCGGCGCAGGGGAGAAGCCGAAGAGGGCGGGGGGCAGGCCGAGGAAGGTTGTGACTGAGGAGAGCGCTGGAGGCAGTGACGGGGAGAAGCCGAAGAAGGCTAGAGGGGGGCCGAGGAAGACCTTGGCGGCGGACAGCTCCGGGGAGATTGACGATGGGGAGCCAGCGAAACCTAAGAGGAGGCGCAAGACGAAGGATGCGGTGGTGGTGGTGGTGGGGGACGGTGAGTGGGATGGTGTGGAGACTATTGTGTAGTTTAATTACATGTACACAGGTATATAGTTAGCTAATGTTTATTCTTCCGTACTGACTGTGTTTGAAGGAAGGAGGGGGGGGGGTTGTGGTTCTGGATGTATATTATGTGTGTCTGGACCGCAGGGCGAGTCTGTACGCTGGTTAGAGTTGTGGTGGTTTTCCTGAGAGATCTGATTGCGTATTGGGGCCAATAGATTACCATAGTTAACCAAAGACAAGTTCTGGTGAGTGGTGTTGCAGGATAGGTGAGTGGTGAAGACAGGGGATATTGGAGATCCCAAGCTGCCCTAGACACTGCATTTATGTCTCAACCGTGACATGACAGCCATACCATACAAGGACACCACGTACCGCACTGCCCGAGAATAAAGTCCTGTACATGGCGATGTATCCATACCTGTACATGCAGTCCAAACGCTGAGCTGCGCGGCCCGTACGTCCATAGCGGTACATGCAAGCCCGCACCGACCAGTTACGTCGGAAGTAATAAGTACAAGGCTCGATGTATACGGGAGCGAGACCGGTCACAGACTATCACTCGGCGCGGTTGATTGGTTGACACCGCCTCCCATCTCAGGGCAGGGCAGGGCAGGGCACAACACCCCCCACCCGGGCGTGGAGTATACCTACACACGGTGTCATTCGTGGCCGAGTAGAGAGGCTAACAGTACCACGATTAAAGCAAAGCTGGCGCCCCCTAGCTTTAGGCTCGGGTGGCTGTGGCTGTGGGTAGATAACTTGACTGGGTGGCCCTGCTTCGATGCACGCATGCAAGAGGACTAACCCGGGAGTGGGCGGTACGTTACGTACGACTACTCTATACCGGGGCATTGACACTCACTCACTCACTCACTCACTCACTCACTCGCCGCCGGTCTTCTCTTGTTTTTGCTGGGGGGGGGGGGGGGGGAAAGTAGGGAGGTAGGTAGGTAAGTAGGTAAGTAGGTAAGTAGGTAAGTAGGTAAGTAGGTAAGTAGGTAGGCCCATATACACCACCACCAATCCCGCCAATATAGAGCCCCACACAGAAAGCCCTGCTCTGTGGCCCCCGTCCGTTGGCTGGAAGGGTGCAGCTACATCGGCAGGTTCACACAGTATCACTCGCCCGCGACCGTACCAACGTCGACACAAAGTGCCCTACACACGCTATATGGGAGGAGAGCCACATCAACACAGAGGAGGCCAGGTCTTGTCTACCACCGGCCGGCACCAGACGGGGACTTGGCCACACACCGCAAGTGCGGAGGCGGGAAAACTACGTAGATGGTTACTTCTGCGGGTCTGGCTTCCGAGTGATGTCTCGTGCACGAACACGCCCTGCCCTGGGGGCATGCAAAACTTACAAGGACTTTTTACGTGGTGGATATGCATGGGGTTGCTGGTGGCGCGCGGGCTCTGGTGTTACTAGCAATGCCTCTCCGCTCGGTCGGGCCATGGGTACTTGTAGGTTTCTGCTGTTCTGCGCGGGCTCGGGGGTTGGGCGGGTCCTGGCTGAGGGCCAGCCCTAGCCCTCACCTCAACCCGTTGAGTCCCAGCCCTAAGTGCTCTCTGTAGTCTGACCAGGACTTGTTCTGCCTCTGTTCACCACAGGAACCTCCACATAAACAAGATCTCCAATCTCGTCGTCTACTTCATATCAATTAAAGGACTCTAGACCACATAAATGAAATGAGAATAAAGTACATGTAAGTATCCCCAGGCCTATCCAAAGCTCCCGCCAACCGGGCCTAACTCTATTTCAACTAGCCCCAAGGGCGCCGTTCTTGAAATCAATAACCTCAGTCGACCCAAACGCCTCAACCGCCTTCCCTTCAAATGTGCCGTTCACCTTAACGTACCCCGTGTAGCTGGACACCAACGCGATCGACCCAACCATCTCCTGGTCAAGTCTTACACTTTCAATCCTCAACACTTCCTCCCCAAACTTCACCGTCCACGCAGTGGCATAGACCACGTCAAGCTTGCTCGACCTATACCCGCCATTACTGTAATCCGGCAGGAACTCGATTGCTCTCAGGTCCAACTCTCCGTTCGCCCTCCTGACCGTCGCAAACCTGCTCCTCAGGGCCGGGGCGTCATTATCCACCGCCCAGATGCTCAGCTTGACCCCTCCATCGAGGTGAACATGGAACCACGAGAAGTTGCCCGTGAGAGGGAGCGAAGAGCCCCACTGACGGTCGAACCATGTGAATGAGTTATCCTCATCAATCGTGAGCTCCTCCCCATCACCAATTTGCAATGTCCCCGTTGTGAGCGCGGATGGCACGCTGTACTGGTATGTCAACCCGGCCCCGAACAAGAACCCCCCTCCGCCCGCGTTGTAGATAATCGGCGAGCTCGGTTGGAAGGTGATATTATACGAGAACTCTGGGTTCTTGGCCCAGGTGTTGAAAGTGGGGAGGCCCTCGGACCCAACGGCTGTAAAGTCATGCTGGATAGGGGTATCCAAGAGCGCACCAAGGTTGACCAGCGGGACATCCACGAAGGGTAGATTGAACTGCTTGTAGAGGGACAATGTGTCCAGGTCCAGCAGTGAGGCGCGGTATATGCCGGGGGAAGAGAAAAGCATGAGGTGCGTGATTAGGAGGTAGTTTGTGTTGTTTGAGGACTTGAGATAGGTGGCAGACCACCAAGAGCCAGTGCCACCATCAGTGGATGAAGCCCCGGGCTGGCGGAGGTCGTAAATTGCCGGAAAGCCTACCTGTTAAGGCGTCAGTATGTTGCCCAAGCTCATTATTTAGAGAGAAAAAAAATACGTACTCCGAAGGGTGTGTCGAGAGAGCTGGTTCTCTCGGGAACGAAGCTAGGAATTGACCCCCCGTAGGCAACAGCTAGGGAGCTAAGGAGGAGCAGTGAGCGGGAGAAATACTTCATTTTCCCTCGATGATAGCTTTTCCTGTTGATATTTAGGATTGCTCAATGGCCAAGTTGTGGGGGGCACCGCACACTATTTATGGCCAAAACCCCTGCCATGCCGGAAGCTTTCCGGCCCGTGGGGTGGTCCTACCCATGGAGCGAAAGGGCCCGATTGGCCAGGACCCTGAAATGGCTTCAAGGTGGAATAGCTCAAGTCCTACATGCAGACAAAACCCAAAGGACAGCTCGGCCGCTTAGGGTAGCTAGAGCCCCCGGAAGACTTCAATCCTGAGAGAGATGGTGCAACGATGGGCTACTCTCTAGATTTAGTTGATTCCTCAGCTTGCCGCGGTGGTTTGGGGGAGGTCTCCTCCTCTGTTTTGATATACCAGACTAACATATAGAGTAATTGAGCAAGATACCAACCGTCGAACGAACTACCATTAGAGCTCGGGTCATCGAAATTACCGGTATGTACGTGGCCACTGCCAATTCTGACTACTACAGCACCCGCTTATGGACCATTAACGCATAACATGCAGCTGTAAGCCAGGGCAAAAAAAAAAACAATGAGTACATGTACTTGTATCTAAAGCCCACCAGGTAAGTATACGTCCGGTAGTAACTACATGTAAGTACTATGTACATGTAAGTAGAGTAGTTGACCCTCAGGTCATGCACCGCTTGGTGGCCGATAGGCTACCTCAGAGCCCCCCGTGCAGTTACCCACCGGCGCTGGTCCAGGCAGAGTAGAGCTGGATTTAAGGTTACCCCAGTGAACTAGACCAGCCAACGTTTACGGAAACCGAACCTTAAACGTCAGAACTTGTATATAGGGCGGGTGCGGTTCTGTATACAGATCCTAGCCACTAATTGGCTGGTGCTTTTGGTGTTTAGTAACAGGTGAGGAAGAGTAATCACATAATTATGCCCCCCCGGATACTCCGCAGCACACGCACACCCTAGCACTCGGTACTTATCGGATGTAAGTACCTACGTACTTGACATGTACCATGACGTCCAAGCTTACCCCGGGATATCAGTTGTTCCAGGCCGACGATCATCGGAGTGCTGGTAAAGTAAAGTACCAAGATCCAGTCCATAGAATTTATTTATTTTATTTTTTTTTTGCTCTTACTCGAGGACGTGGTATGTAGTTGGTTGGACAGACAGACAGAAAAAAAAAATGCACAGCGAGGACCAACTGGCTATAAATAAATAGATTGAGGGATCCCAGAAGTGGCTATATGCTTATTTTCTCGGAAAGGGAGTCAAGGAAAAATAAAGACAAAACAGATGGGAAAATGAATAAAAAAGAAAAAGAAAAGGAAAAAAAAAAAAAACAGCGGGAAAGGAAGAAAGTATGAAGGAGAAGGAACTGAAGTCAGGGTCAGTCAAATATATGTAACTGACCAACTCCTGCCTGTCCAGCCTCCCTGGCTACATACTTGCCTACTTACCTGCCTACCATTGACACCCCATCCAGACCCGCGCACAACCCAAACGAATGTACTCCTCTACCCGTGTTAACCCAATGCACGTTAGCAGAACAGATAAGAAAAGAAAAAACCTAAACAGAGAAAAGTCAAAGAAAAGGAAGATCGAGAAACCACCACGACCGTGAATAAGAATAAGTCTGGAAAAGAAAAAAAAATGAGATGAAAAATGAAGAGGTTCCTTAACGTTTATCCCAGTTGACCCATATCCCCGCCCAACCGCCCCACCATCGTAAAACACCGCCCCGCAGCCATAGAATCAATGGCCTGCCACAACAGAAATATGAAAAAAAGACTAAAAGAGAAAGGAGAAAAATGAAAAGATGCCTCACACCCTCACAATGCCATACATGCGGAAACATATGAAAGGTCATTCGTCCCGATAATTACAACTCCTCCTCCTCCTACTCCCAGGAGTCCTTCAGATCTACGGTAATCGCTCCCTTGATCCACTCTTCGTTCTCTACAGCGTCCAGCTTCCATCTCTTAGACGCCCTCTTCAATAAACCTTCAACGATCCTCTTTCCCCCCTCCATTCTTTCGTCGTATCCAAGACCATTGCCGTCTAATACAATCCCCGAGTCACCAGAATCTGCTAATTCCATAGTTTTTGGTGCGAGCTTAACCCACTTCCACTCGCACCGAGCAATTCTGTGCGCAGTTTTACTCCTCATCTTCTGCTCTGAAGACCCTGGAAGCGGGTCAAAAGGAAGGCGGCCCTCCATCAAGGCAAATAACAAGACACCTAGCGCCCATGCATCTGTCATTCGCCCGTCGTACGGCTGTGACATGATCAACTCTGGGCAGGCATAGTCATCGCTGCCACAGCGGGTGGTCAGCAAGTAGTCATCGCTTTCGAAATCAACCCTACGAGATAGTCCGACGTCTGTAAGTGTAGTAATCGGGTACCGTTCTCCGTATGGGTCGTCGGCAATTTCACGTAATCGTGATCTCGAAAAGTTGATGAGGACGTCTAAGGCGAGCATGTCAACAATTAAAGCAGAAAAAAAAAAGATCAGATGAAAGGTCAGCTACTGCAACATACTTTCTAACTTGACATCACGGTGGACGATGCCGTTTTTATGTAGATATCGGATGGCACTGACAATCTCAGCGGCCATCCGCCTGATCAATGGGGCCTCCATAGTGAATGAAGTGTCTGAAGCCAGATCAAACAAATCACCTCCCGAACAGTATGGAAGTATCAACAGAGCTCTGGTGGGCTCTATGCTGTAGGCTCTGAGCCTTACCAGCGCTGGATGGTTGACACTGTTGAGGATATCCAGCTCTCTTTTTAATGAGCTTTCCACTCTTTCCTTGGAGGCCCCCCCAGCAGCTCCATGCTCGACAATCTTGACGGCCACAAGCTTTTTCGGATCCAGCGAAATAGGCTCTCTTTCTATCGTGATCCCCTCCTCCTCCTCGTTAATTTCATCAATTTCCTCGGGCAATTCTTCTGAGGTTGCCAAAATGACCCTGCTGAAAGTGCCGTGCCCCAATAACCGTATTCCGCGCCATCGTTGTACTTTTTTATCTGGCACCGTCTTCGCCTCAAAACTTTCCAGCTTTTGCTTCTTGATAAGTCGGGCACTGGCTTCTGCGGGGTCTGTTGCAGTGTCGACACTAGAGATAGATGACAATGACGTCGCACTTCCGCTAAGTGCAGGACTCGATTCAGCCGATGAAATGGTCCACCTTCGCTGCGCCAAGAAGTCCTCACGTCGCAGGCGCGTTCCACCAGCTGCGTCTGCGTCAAGATTTGCTACTACTCCCTCGTCACCTGCATTCGTACCGCTCAATGCAGTCCTGAACAAGTCTCGGTTGCGCCCATATGGAACAGCCAAAGACGATGTTGGGTCGTACTCGCCGCCATTACGAGACACATTGTTGTTATATGAGAACTCGGCACCAGGCGGGGTAGGGCCTAAGCCTTGGTATATCTTTCTCTGGTTCTGCGCGGCGAGCGCTGTCGCTAGCGATTCACCAGCTGAGGTGACAAGAACTGACTCTCCGTTTCCATTGATGCTCCTAGGCATTGATCGCGACGTCTGTGAGGGATGTCGCGAAAGAGAACGGCTCCTGTATTTATTCCATGGACCTGGCGAGTCGCTTGTAATTATGGGAGAGGGCAGAGGAGTCATTCTTGCCAGACAGTCGAGGCCACCTGGTGAGTAAGCGGATGTCGCGGAGGCGGGGGACAACGAATCGACGAATGACGTCGACCGCGATCTCCCCGTGTGACTAGATCGTGTGGACGCCACGATTAAGTTTGATGTTTCTAAACGGAGACCTGACAATGGAACAGGCGATGTAGGCGATCTGTGGGGTTGGAAAGAGTTGCGGGGAAGTGGGGTTTGTGCGGGGGAGTGTAAAGATATGTGCTGTTGGAGCAAGGCAGCATCCTGCTGCTGATGGTTACTGTCTGGCGTAGACAAGGTGGTCAACGGAATGGAGGCAGGTAGCCAGGAGTTGGGAATGTTAGAAGCAGGGGAGGAAGAGGAAGAGGAAGGGGGTGTAGCAGGAGAGGTAGGTGGAAGAGAAGCCTTAGGAGGCGTAGCGGAATGTGGAGGGCGACCAGAGAGGTGATTATGCCCCGAGGAACTCTTCCTTTGGTAGTTGTAGTTTTGTGGTTGGTGTTGTGAGGACATAATTACTGTACGTTGACTGATTGATTGAATGAGTGACTGATTGATATGACCCGACTCCACTGTCAGAAGCAGCGGAAGGTGAAAGCAAGACGTACGTACGTACTGTATGTACCGCTGCAGAAATACTGACTAGCCTTGCACGAAGTTAGGAATTATCGATATAGATAGATCTGAAGAATGAATGTTGCACAATAAGTAATGTGCAGATTGCTAAGTATGGAAATCCGGGCAGTGAAGAGGATGATTTTTGATTCGCTTCGTAAGAATGAATGATTGAGGGATCCCTTTTGCAAAAAAGAACTCGGGGTTTTGTTATTCTGGCAGACACCATTCGAATAATACAAATTCGTAATTAGAGCGTTCCAAGTATTCCTTGCTTTGGCTATAAACGAGGAGTAACAGGAGCGGGTTGTGGCAGTGGGCATCCAGCGTATGCAGTACCCCTCTGAAATACCCCAAATTACAAATTACCTGTTGAGGGACAAACTAGGCCTACATACATACATGTATTTACATTGGCCCTATCTCTAGCGGGCTGTACACTTATGCCATCCGATATGAACTACCCGGCCACAATCTACACAGTATTCATCTGCGAATGTAGGGAGATAGATACATGAATGAGACCATGAGTAACAACCTACACCCTCTCTCTCTCTCTCGCTCTTCCCACCCCCCCCAACGAACGGCAAAGCCATCTTGGACAATCAACCCATGTGGTTCGTTGTGCGGCGTGCGTGGGCCGTCGATATGGTTGGCTACGGAGATAAATGTGGAGGGAATACTGCTTTGTCAAATTTTGATGATCTCTCTTGGGGAAATTACTTGATAGACTGGCCCTTTCTCTAAATACAGGGTGGAGTGAGGATCAGGGTTTCTCCAGGATGCTGCAGATTACCCGTGATAGTGATAGTTGCTCGTGATGGTGTCCGAAACACCGGAACGACCGCGGTTCATCGGGTCACAACGTGGAGTGCCTATTCAACCCTATCTAATAAGAGAGCAGAGTTAAGTGTATTGCCGACCAGTTCCAGATCATAGACCTGTGGACGACGCCTAGGTACATGTATGTATATAGCCATTTGGCTATGCATTCAAATCAGTCACTGCGGTTTCCTGCGTTACGATTCACCGGTAGCATTTTGAACGTCTTGGCCTCAAGAACTTAAGACAATAGCCGCTAGCCCTAGACCAATTAGATTAAGATAGTTTACTTGTTAAGCAGGGGGAAAATGTAGAGTACATCTTCTGGGGTATGTACTGATTGCTTAACTTCTTACTTGCAGCTGCATTGAATCTCTGCGCCTAATATTGGCACAGTGCGGAGATGAAGGCCCACGTACTTTAACTCCTGTACCTACTTTTCCTTTTTCCCCCACCTCGAACATACGCTTACTATTGTTGTGGTAGGTACATATTTCTCTATCACCACCTGATCAGTCCCTGAGGAAACTTCGCGAGAGACTGGGACATTAAATTTGGTAATAAATGTTGAGGCGAGGCTACGGTTGAATTGAATATCCCCCCCCCCTTCAAATGTCGAATCGAATTACAGTTTCACTATCCGATCCCCTTCAGGTTTCCACCCCCGGCTCCGTTGTCTGTGCTCCCGTCACGTTGACCTTTCAAGCCCGTGTGACCGACGGGGAAAAAAATAAAGGAAACACCATCTGGTGCCCCGAGTGTTTCGCTTCATTAGGACGCGTTTCCTGGTAGCCGCGCGCGGCTCTTGGCACGTGACCACCTGTTTTCCATAAACCATTCCGTTTACGACAATCCCCGGAGGCGCACGTGGTAGATGATCAATATGTGGGCGCAGGGTCATCGTTCCGATCGAAGGCATTAATGATTTTGTTCTCAACCAGCGCTGAGAGGATTATATTGCCGATATCACCTTGAGAAGAAATGAGGGTGGCCCATCTCTAAAGAATATGAGTTTTTTTTTATTCCCCGCGCTAGTAAGGTTAGAGAATGTAAATTCATGCCTTTGCCTGTTCAAAATTGGTTATCTGATAGCTCCAGGGGTTACTAATTGAATGACCTACCGGGATATGGTGTGCGGAAATTGGGTAGTCAAGGATTACTGCCGAACACTTGTCTCTCCATCTCCCTCTCCCTCCCTCTCCCTCCTCTGGGTGTCACGCTAGCAAAGTACCGACGTCAAGCCATTGCCTTTCAGATAATTATATAAACCTTAACATTCGCTTCGCCGAGTGATGTCTTGTGAAAACTATACGCTTGGTTCGGTTACCCGGGGGCCCCATCATGCCAACGATTACGTACGTGTGGTTGAATGCTAAGCTATTAGGGAAGCCAATGGCACAAGCGCAGTACATATCAGCCGATTCCTCCTCATATATATCCTACTAATTTTTAAATCCTGCATTGAGTTCCTCCTTGGATGTAGTGTACCTGATCCGAAATAATTCACTTGCAAAAGAAGTGTGTCTATCCATGAGAGACATATCGTAGCGTCTCTGTGATGACTTACATGAAACCAACGAAATTACGATCGGATCATCGGATATCACTCGACGCCACAATGAATATCTGCAAATCACTAATCTCCCCAACATTCCGGAGCCTTTCTGGAACCCACCGCCCCTAGTTCTCAGGTGACACTCAAGCTGTAAGAGAGCTCTATTCTCGCTCGTGACCGAATGTAGCTCCGAGTCCAAGTAAGGTATAAAGAACCTGTAATTGCTTAGTCATCGTTCCACTGTTTTTCCTGGACAAGCTGCTTCCCGTAAGTTATATGTAGTTGGTTGTTCACAGGTTGTATACTGTACTTTATGATTTAGATTGCAATCTAAAACCCCTACGACCAAATGTTTTCGACCCCCATTACTATCGACCGGTATATACATGGCAGCGGGAGAGATCGCGCCTCTAGATCGACTAATTTCCTCTTGGTATTAATACCAGAAAAATCTCTGCTAAGCATCATTCTGTGTATTAGATATATGGTC
Organism: Morchella sp. 2018-W45; assembly: GCA_024713785.1. NCBI lineage: Eukaryota > Fungi > Ascomycota > Pezizomycetes > Pezizales > Morchellaceae > Morchella > Morchella sp. 2018-W45. The sequence goes on from JAMGYZ010000025.1 coordinate 995,871, forward strand.
TCCAACACAACTCTAATTTTGACTCCTGACTAAGCCGAGACAAGTCTTGGCAGGACGTCGAGCTTTGGCCCGCACGCCAAACACAGGATGCACAGCACCACAAAACACGTACACCAGCTTTACTTTGTCCGCAGAGTACCTTGAATATGGATTTCGTATGTAGCCCTTACTTCTCATATGGGGTCTCTCACCTATAACACGGGTTGAGACACTCCGGACAAGAGGACCGGACGACCATGGAGCTAGCCGCATAGTAGAGTACAGCTAACACTTGACAATTGCAGTGGAACCGTCTCATCGGAGGATCTGGCTCCTCAAGTACGGCCAGCAAGCAGCCCCCTCCTGCTACACCTCAGCAGCGTCTAGTAAAGTTCAAGAAAGTCTGGCAATCGTTAATGGCATGGAATCCAACTGCTCTTATTGGTACTTTTCGAAAGGGTACCAGCTGACCGTGTAGCTTCTACGATTCAGCACACATGGCGCAACTCGCGTGAAAATGATCCAAGTTCGCAGGAGCAACTTCGGGGCTACGTAAAACGCTTGACAGATCTCTTAATTGAAGAAGAAAAACGGTCTGCGAGGCTGTGCATGAACTTTTGCTACGAGAACCAGGTTTTCATATCGTTGTCACAAATTGGGCAGTCGGGTACTGCGCCAGTAATAAGGGAGTGTATAACAGCCTTCGCAACATTGATTGACAACGAGGAGGAGGACTTTTTGGCTCAGGAGAGTTTCGCCCAGAGTTTAATTGCGTTTCTGAGAAGAACGAGTCAACACAGCGAAACAATTTTCGAGGGCGAATTTGTGGAGCTGCTATTCAGCATATCGGCCAAGATTAGGCTGAGTCCAGGGATCCTAAAGGCTTGGTTTATTACGAGAGGAGATGAGGACGGTGGCCGGGAGTTTGAGAACTTGGGGCCCCAACAAAAATTTGCGGGGATTACAAACAAGGTGCGGCGAATTTTTTTTTCATATATATGGAAGCCCTTAGAGTGATGGGGTTGGGGGTTGTGGAGGGTGTTTTGAGTTTGAGTCTAACAGGTAGCCCTTCGCAGGATGATTTCCCGCTTTTCTATCTATTGATAGATTATGTCCATCACGAAGGACGAGTTGGTGACTTTGCGAGAACTGGGCTGCTCTATATCATTGAGGCAGCGTCAACGTCTGGTGATCTAGAAAAATGGATTGTCGAGAGCGATCTTGCAACTTTGATGGCCTCTGGGCTAGGGGCACTTTACAGCCAGCTTAGCAGGTTGTTCCCTCTGCAGCCCATAATTTTGCTGGGCGAACCCGGTTGACAAAGTTTCCAGAAAACTAGTCGTGACTTATCCCACAGATGATCCCCCAACGATTCTTGTGCTTTCCGATTACTCCTCCGCTCCACCGGCTTTTGGGGCAGAGGGTTCTAATTCACCGGAATTCCAAACACATCTGGAAACCTTCCTCTCATATCTAATATTCTGGCAGGATGTGTTGGAGCATTGCAGATCCGCCGATGTTAAGCAGACTCTTCTAGACCACTTTCAGGTTTTATTCCTGCAACAGCTATTGTACGTTGAACTTACCGCCCCAACTATGACAAGATTGCTGAACCCCGTAGATATCCCTCTCTTCTCGAGTCCTCTGACATAGATGGCGGCTCATCTGTGGCCGTCTTGACATATGTCCGCGTTGTTCTTGATACCCTCGAGCATCCTGACCTCATACATCTTATCCTGTCTTATTTAATGGCTCTTCCTGACAAAATAAAGTCTGAGACCGAGTCAATTCAATCGCCATCGATGGAGAGGCGTCGAAGATCACTCGACCTCTTGTCCAAAGTTGCAGATGATACACCAACTCCAGAATTGTTTAATCTTGTAGACCTAGTATTAACTAGTCTGAAATCAAAATCCCAGCAAACAGTTTCAGCTACTCTACGGTTGGTGTCAACGATACTAAGGAAACATCACCCGTATTCCGTATCTACCCTATTAAAAGTCGTTCCATATCCCGAGGGAGCACAGATGAGAACTATTGGTGCCCACAACAAAGAGATGGAACTGCTCTTTACACTTGTAGGCGACATATCCGAAGATAGAGATGTTTCTGAGAGCTATAGCGAGCATCTTAAAGATAATCTCGTCCTTCTCGAATCTCACCCGTGTTCTGCAAAGCACCTTAATCTAAATAATGGGCCTAGCCGGGGAGTACAGGATGATGCAAACCCTCGATGGGCCAAATTGAATGAAATGTACACCCACACAATCCATCCAAACGACCCACTGCTCAAGAACGTAATCGAGCTGCTCAACACATTCTTTGCCAACACAGTCGAGACAAACCTGATCCTCACCGCGGTCATTGTCGACCTCGCAACCTGCTCCTGGATGCGCCCCGAGGGCTGGCTACTCTTCGACCCCTCCAGCTACGAATTCGACCACAGCGACGACTCCGACGGCGAAGAAGCCTGGGACTCGCTCGACGATGTCGAAAACGAGCTCTCCGAAATAATGGGCGAATCCACCCACCAGGATATCTCCCTCCGCAAGGAGCGCAAACGCATCACCGAGCTCAAAAAAGCTAACCGCACCCCAAAGTTTACCAAAACGCCCCCCATCCTGGCCGCCCTCCAGGGTCTCGTCGCCCAGATGCGCACATACCGCCGTGAGATCCCAGACCTCAACGACAAGCTCGCCGAGCGCAAGCGCGCCTTCCAGTTCACGGACGAACTCAACGAGGCCCTCCTCTCGAGCCCTCTCGTCGCCCCGCCCATGAGTTCTCCCGTCCGGAGCACCAAGCTCGAGGCTATCAGCCCCCGAAACCTCGTCAGGCCATCATCCTCCAACACCGCTGGCGGGCGCCAGCGCAAATATTCGGGTGGCGCAACGCCAATGCAGCCGTCGCGGTCGTCCCGCGGACTGGCGATCACACCGTCGCAGGTGCGCGCGCTGTCGCCGGCCGCAGCAGTTATAACGGGTGGGAGCCCGAGTAGCCCGTTTAACTCGCATGTGACGGACACGACGATGCGGCGGATCAAGGTGCTGCAGCCGGGGCAGGCGGGGCTGCATCTACCACCGCCGCCGGAGGGCGAGAGTAGGGAGGGGAGCGTCATGAGTGATGCCGGGACGATGCCGTTTGAGGAGGGAGATGCAGACTTTACTCTCAGTCATTTGTTGACTAATCTCATGATCCTTCAAGTATTTACCCCCTCCCCCAACATTCCTATCTTGCCGTGGTGCTAATATGTGTGTAGGAGTTTGTACTAGAGCTAGCGGCGCTCGTCCAAGTGAGAGCATCACTATTTGGTGATCTTAAGTTTGCGTAGTTTACGTAGTGGTCGTTTATAGGGGTTATTTTCTCTCCCTTCTAGCCCTATGCTCTATACGCTGTACACATTACTGTACTACTGGTTTACTGTCCTGTTATTTCAAAATCTCTATATGTCCACCCCCCTCAGCCCTCATGGTTTGATTAGGAAACCAATCCCCCCTCGTTTTTTTTTTTATTTCACTGCGATATATCCATTGTTTTATTTTATTTGGAGGGCGGGGCGGGGCGAATGGGCGGGTGAGGAGGTGAGGAAGAAAGGGGAAGGGGGAGGGGGGAGGTAAAGGGTAAAGGTAAAGGTAGTCTGGATTGATATTAGCTAGAATTAAAGGCGTAGTTAGGGAATATCGGCGACTTTTTCTTTTCTTCTTTCGATTATTATCTGATCACTCTTTGCTGGTGCTGTTTTTTTTTTCTTTTTTGCATGTGCATGTTTGATTAGACGTGGGCGTATAACAGAGGGTAGTTTCATGGTATAAATTTTGTAGTTTTGTCCTACGGCGTGCTGATAATCGTGAGGGTTAGGGCTCAAAAACTCCCCTCTACCACCACCGCTGCCGCGCCAGATATCCGGGAGCTCTTCTTCTTACTTTACTTACTCGCACTATATGTACTTTTATTCTTATTTTCATTTCCCCGCACTACAAAGATATGGTACATACATCCGTTTTTTTTTTTCTTAAAAAAAAAAACCAGCTTTTGTGAGACAACGACATAAGAAAAGAAAGGAAAAGGGAAAAAGAAACAAACACAAACATGCACGCACCATTAGGGCATGCGGTGGTGGTTACCATTGGCTGGCCAGTAGCTTTTATCTATAAACCACATATTGTCAATACCGTCTATGGGCAAGCAAGCTACATAAATACATGCTCAACTGCACCTAAGCGTCCGTGATGCATCCGTGGCTGGCGTCCGAGACTTGTCTGTTTGACCGTTAGTATACTACTACACCATCGAGATTGGGGTCTTACTTGGTATACTTATACAGCGTCCCCTTTGTATACTTCAGCGGCTTCGGCACAAACTCCTTCCTCCTCTCGACGAGCACCTCCTCATCCACCAATAGGTCTAACTTCCTGTCGACCGCATCAATAACGATGGTATCCCCGTCCCTCACGAGCCCGATGGGCCCGCCCTCCTGTGCCTCCGGCACGATATGGCCAATGAGGAACCCGTGAGACCCGCCCGAGAACCTCCCGTCCGTGATGAGCGCCACGTCCTGGCCGAGGCCGGCGCCCATGATCGCCGACGAGGGCTTGAGCATCTCGACCATCCCCGGCGCGCCCTTTGGGCCCTCGTAGCGGATGACGACGACCGTCTTCTCGCCCTTCTTGATTGCGCCCTGCTCGAGCGCGGTGATGAAGTCGTCCTCGCAGTCGTAGACCTTGGCCTTGCCCTCGAAGCGGAGGCCCTCCTTGCCCGTGATCTTTCCGACGGAGCCGCCGGGGGCGAGGGAGCCGCGCAGGATCTGGATGTGGCCTGTGGGCTTTATGGGGTTGGAGAGCGGGCGGATGATCTTTTGGTCTGTGGGGAAGCCGGGGACTTTGGCGAGGTTCTCGGCCATGGTCTGGCCGGTGACGGTCATGATGGAGCCGTCGATGAGGCCCTGCTCGAGGAGGTATTTGAGGAGGGCGGGGGTGCCGCCGATGGTGTGGATGTCGGCCATGACGTACTTGCCTGAGGGCTTGAGGTCGGCGAGGAGGGGGATGCGGTCCGAGACGGACTGGAAGTCGTCGATGGTGAGCTTGACGTCGACCGAGTGGGCGATGGCGATGAGGTGCAGGACGGCGTTGGTGGAGCCGCCGGTGATGTTGACGACCACCATTGCGTTCTCGAAGGCGGCGCGGGTGAGGATGTCGCGCGGCTTGATGTTCTTCTCGAGGAGGTTCTTGATGGCCAGGCCGGCCTCGATGCACTCCTGCGCCTTTGCGGGGGACTCGGCGGGATTGGAGGAGGACCCGGGAAGCGTCATGCCCATGGCCTCGATGGCGGTCGCCATGGTGTTTGCGGTGTACATGCCGCCGCAGGCGCCCGAGCCCGGACACGCGTGGCGGATGATGTCGAAGCGGGTCTCCTCGTTGATCTCGCCGGTGATGAACTGGCCGTATGACTGGAAGGCGTTTACAATGTCGATCTCGGCGCCGCCCATGCACTTTGATTTACCAGGCTGGATGGTGCCGCCGTAGACCATGAGCGAGGGGCGGTTGACGCGGCCCATGGCCATGATCACGCCGGGCATGTTCTTGTCGCAGCCGGGGATGGAGATGTTTGCGTCGTACCACTGGCCGCCCATGACGGTCTCGATGGAGTCGGCGATGAGGTCGCGCGACTGCAGCGAGTAGCGCATGCCGCTGGTGCCCATGCTGATGCCGTCGCTGACGCCGATGGTGTTGAACTGGTAGGCTACGAGGCCGGCGGCGCGCACGCCGCCACGAACCCGGTTGTTGAGGTCGAGGAGGTGCATGTTGCAGGGGTTCCCGGAGTACCAGACGGACGAGATGCCGACTTGCGCCTTGGACATGTCGGTCTCTGTTAGGCCTGTGGCGTAGAGCATGGCTTGCGAGGCGCCCTGGGACTTTGGCTGTGTGATTGCTGCGGAGGTGCGGTTGAGCGCGGGGTCGGAGCTGCGGGGGATTGCAGTCGCGGAGAGGGGGCGCCTGTGGGTGTTAGTAATGTGTGGGGATGGCGGGGGAGGGGGGGTTACAGGGCGGTCTTGAGAGGGCCATTGCGCTTTGTGAGGGATGAGGGGAGACTCGAGGGTCTCAGGCGGAGGCGGGAGAGCATTGTGATGGCGGTTTGGTCAATTCCTATCACTGGGGTGAGCTCTATGTCCAATTCTTCTCTGGAGAAAAAGTAACGTATATACCTACCTTCCTTACTACTACTACTACCACTACTTCCTTTTCAGAACAATCCCTATTATATATAATAATCCGTAGACCGCAATTATGGTAATGGCAGGACAGACCCCCCCAATTGCAGACTGTTGTGGTTGCGGAGGAGTGCGGAGATGCTTGTGGTGGTGGTGGTGGGGTCGAGAGAGAAAATTAGACTCTCGGAGTTTTGGGGTGTGCATTCTGGGGGCTTAGAAACCCGGCTCTCTGATTGGGCGGTAGCCGCTCACGTGACCTCGCTTGCTTAGACGGGCCGGGGTTCTTTGTAGTTTGCGGGTTTGGAGTCTGGGTCTATACCGAAGATTGTAGGGTAGGGAGTTAGATAGAGAGAGTACTGTGCTGAACTGAACTGAACCTCGTTGTGGATTGGTCATGGCTGGTCACTCGTACCCGTGGATTGATACATGTACATGTAGTTACATGTTCGGAGCTCTGGTTACATGAGATGTGGTGCATGAGGGTGTTGGTTCCAACCGATAGCCTCAGGGTCTAGCTATAGTAGTAGAGCGTAGAGATACATATGCACACGCTCCGTGAGAGATGGCACTGCAGTGTAAGTATTCGTGTAGAAACTCCATGTAGCATACCATGCAGCACTCAACCAGCCAAGCAGGTCACTGCGATAAGTCACCGAGTGACATCTCGTGATGCGTCCACTGGCTAGAGTAGACAACACACACCACCGCCTGTTTTAGGGCCATCTCACCCCCACATTTCCAAATAGCGCCCGCCACCACTCACTCGCATGCCCGTGCAGGCGGGACAGGCCAGCGGCTGTCCTAGTCACAGACGGCTCTGCTTGCTCTGGTGGAGAGGGTTGAGTCTACGGGGGGCCAAGCATTGCTGTTTAATTGGTTAGTATATTGTAGTGGGTTTAGTCACGGGAGGGAGGTAGGTTGGGTTGATGACAGAGGGTGTACTAGCTGTAGCTCGTAAGGAAGATGGGGGGGGGGGAGGGGCTGCTACCGTACTGGTCAGTCCTACATAGCTGGGAGATGGTTAACAATCTGGGGGATCCGGGATCTATAATGTAGGCAGAAAGCTTAACAGACCCCCCCCCCCCCGATCGATAAACGCATACATACATGTACATACATGTACATACAAAAAAACCATCACTGTGGACGGATATAAATAAGGTTTTAGAGCGGGGGGTGGTAGCACAGGGCCGCTCGTATCCGTATCTGCGCTCCCTCTCTATCAACCTGCTGTGGGATAGTGGGGTAGTACTCTAGTAGGAAGTATAATTAGTCTTTGGGACCAAAAGTTAGTCCTCCAGGAGCGGGGATCGAACCCGCCCCCATGCGCGGCTGGGGAAACCTCTCCTCCACGACCACCCCGTTTCCATCCCTCAACGCATGGCGGGTCGTGGCTGCTTTGCTACTTAAGCTTTGGGTTTGAACACGTGACTTCATCTTTGCGCATTTAACCTTTGGATTCACACTTATACTTTCTATGAGTTAAACCAGAAAAAAAAAAGGGCCAGAGGTGCCAAGCCCCAGGTGATAAACAGGGAATTGGTCACCTTTAATTCCGGTCGGTTTCCGTTAGTCCCATAGTTTCGTGTGGTGGGCCATCGATAGCCACAGTAAGCACTCAAAAGCAAAAAGTACAGACGAAAACATGCAAGTGTCGCCTACGGGCATGGTCGTGGCACGCAAAAGAGTGCGTGCCCATACCTACGAAAGTACATACGTATACTCACCGGTGTCCTGAAAGCGGAAGCACATACCACTCTAAATACTTGCAAGTGTTACAAGTCCCCGGCTCAACTGCAGCTGCAGGCGGAGTCGATGTTTCCAGAGCCGTTTATCGTTGCTCTGGTATCCATCTCTAGTATCAAACAGGCTATTTTGTTGGACGGTAGCTGGGAACATTCGTCTCCTATGCACCCGGTACATGTAGGTACACTTAGGAAAAAAGGATTGGCACCGGGGCTCAGCTGAGCCGCAACTCACTTTACGCCGCGCCTGCGCATCTGCCTGCAAACATGCAGCAGATAGGTACGTCGGGTCATCTTCCTCCTCCTCCCTGCTGAGATACCCCAAACAAAAGGCATGGGGGCGGTTTTGTACTGCTTACTGATAGCGGAGGTGCGCCGCCGACCTGACTGACTGATGTACCTACATGTAGTTTGAACTCTGGCAGAGAAAGGTGTGTTCACTGGTTGGGAGCACCAAAGGGGGAAAGGAAAGGAAGGGGGGGAGCAGCAAACTTCCTAAAGAGGATCCCTAGCCCAGGCCCTGGCGATCAAACGCCATCTCATTTTAATCGTTATGCAGATTGTCAGGCGAAAAACCGGGGGAGATCGTGTGTGACGGAGCGAATGATAACGAATTAACTGAGGCTTAAACGGGGGGGGGGGTACATAGTAGTAGTACTAGTAAGCTTCTCAGTTGGATGTTATTATCGTATCGTATCGTATCGTGTCGGCGAAACCGGGAGTAGAAAAGAGTAAAAAAGCGTTGCACAAAGATTTCTCAACCTGGAGATTCTGCAGGTAGAAATTGGCCCCCGCGATTTACGGCTATTAGCTAGCCTTACCCATACATGTTAATTGTGAACATCCTCTGGGGCCGGAGAATTTACTAATTCGCATGTGGATGGACGGGGGAGGGGGGGGGGAGGGGCTATTAGAGGGGACCTTTCTTTTTTTTTTTTTTTGTTTTCGATCATGGTCTTCCAGACCTAGATGCCGGATCCAATTTCACAGCTTCCCTTCGACTGAAGAGTCCTGCATTCAACCCTAAACATACCTAATTTCTTTTTTCCTACCACAAAATACATCTTTCCTTCTCTTGACCTTCGTCATCACTAGTTCTTGCTCTTGTCCCTCTTTTTCCTTCTAACTATACTACTTCACTTCGGAATTCTCCCTCTACTTCTATTAACTTTCTCAGACAGGAAAGGAAGCTCCCCCTACAAGGTTAACGCGTCGTCACCACTTGCCCCCCCTTTCCGAACGGACAGCAAGAGAAGCTAGAAGGCCGACGACCTCTTCTACCCTTCCGCTCCTCCTCCTCCTCTTCCTTTCTTTTCCCACCCCCCACACTTACCTTCCTCCCACGTCCAACACCGGGCAGTGCCAGTGATCCCCTACTTGTACCTGCTTTATACACCCCCCATACCCTCCTGAGAGGTACGAGTTGAGGTGCAGAGCTTTTTGTCTCACAACTCTCACTTAACCCCCCCCCCCCACGAGGATACTACATACTCCACAACGCAGTCAATCGGGCCAGGCAAGGCACGGGCAGGAAAGACGCACGTAGCAGAGCCGCTGAGCGCACACACCTCCGGTAATAAAACAGAAAAGAAAAAAAAAAAAAAACAGAAAAACCATGGCCCGATTGTTATCAAAGTAGCTATCCGCTCCCCCCCCCCCCTCCTTCCCTCACACGCACATACCTCAATTCGTTCAGTTAAACTGATTTTCTGACGGTTCCTGCGCGCTCTAGGAACTGCTTCCTTGCATTAATTGTAATCTTTCTTTTCGTCACTTTCGCGGCCTTCTTCGACTCCAAGTCAAGGGGCCGTTATTATGGCGCGGCCTCATCACTACTAAGTCAAAATCAGGACCCACAGTTCCCAGGCGCCGTTGTGCAGGTCCCGGCGCAATGGGAATTGACGAGTTCGAGTACTTATAACTACTACGCCCACACAACCACCACTACCAGCGCCGCAGCCCACACCCTCGACCCAGAGCCAGAGTTAACTAACAACGGGAAAACAGAGGAAGATAAGTTCAAAGAAGAACAACGGAAGGCAAAGGCGGAAGACAAGAAACAAATCGAGGAAATCCGCAAGAAAACCATCCAGGCCGCCAAGATCGCTAAACAAGTCGACTTCACCATCCCCGACGACATCAAGTACGACCCAGCCGGCCCACGCCCTGACCAGATCATCCTCCTTTGCGCCTCCGACGGCAAGGGCCACAACGGCGGTATCGAGAATCTGTTTGAGCAGACGCAGGTCAACAGACAGGCATACGCCGACCTCCACGGCTACACATACCACTTCATTAACATCTCCAAATACGACATTGGCGGGTCCCACCCCGTGTGGGCGAAGCTGCCCGCAATCGCGGAGACATTCAACACTTTCCCGGATGCGCAATGGATCTGGTGGCTGGACCTTGATGCAATCATCATGACGCCGAGCGTGAACCTCAACGATCTACTACTCTCCCATGCGGCGCTCGAGAAGAAGATACTCACGGGTCAGATACTCAACCGCCCGGGCGGGGGCATGACGGAGATCGCGACGCCGGAGACGTTCGATGTGAAGAATATGGATCTAATCTTTAGCCAGGATCACAACGGCATCAATGCGGGGAGCTTCTTTATCAGGAGGAGCCACTGGACTAGGCAGTTTATGGATATATGGGCTGACCCGGACTTTGTGATGAAGCCATGGCTTGGCCAGGAGCAGAGCGCAGTGGTAAGCATGCACATCTCCCCATATCGCCACCACCACCATTACCACCGCCGTCGCCCACGGAAATACTAACGATGGTATGACACAGCTCCACCTGGCACTCCACCACCGCACAGTAATGGAGCACTTTGCGCTCGTCCCACAAACCACACTCAACGCATATGCCATTGGCACCCCCGGAATGGGCTGGAGGAAGGGCGACCTCGTCGTACACTTTGCGGGCTGCTGGGTCGAGGATCAGTGTAGCATGAGGTGGGAGCAGTACTCGGCGATGAAGGAGCCTATACCGGAGAAGAAGAAGGAGGAGGTTACGGAGCTTACGAGACTGGAACCAGAGCTGAGCGACGATGCGCCATAACGGCGTAACTGTTTGCTTTTTTTTTCCCACTTCATTTTCTTTCTTTTTTTCCCTGCATTTGTTTTTGCTCTATTTTTTTCTTTTTCTTTTTCTGCTAATGGGCTATTTCTTTTTTCTCTCTGTCCCCGCCGGGGGGACAACTTGGGACGGGGCGGCGATTGGGCCGGTGGGCGGTGGGCTACGTAGACTTAGGTTTGGGTTTTTCCTTTTTCTTTCTTATCTCTCTATTATTTACTACTACTACTCTCGAGGTGTGAGAGGAGGGATCTATATATTTTGGTGGTAATTGCTTCCTGTTATTTATGTATTCCCTCACGCATGCAACTCTTCCTGTCCTGTTCATAGCTTGTTACTTGCATCCTCATCCATACCTTATACCCCCATCCCCCGCATCCCGGCTACGATCGATCCGGATCAACCACACACATGTTCTTTTTTCTTTTCTTTTATTTCCTTTTCTTTTCCTCCTTTCTTTTTTGTCTGGTGACACTACCACCAGTACTTATTAGGGACTGTATAGATTGGTTTGGCAGGTTTGGGTGTGGTGTGGTGGGGGGGGGGGGGGGAACAAAAAAAAGTTGGTCGTGTTATATATTACTCCTAGCACCGAGCAAGCCCGCGGGGATAGATAGGCGCAGGGCGGTGCGGGGGAAGGCGGGGGAAATGTCTATAGTTGGATTTTTTGGGTTGGGAATCGAGATACCAATGTAGATATCCCCCATACCATGCGTTTCGGAACGGAGTGGAGAGTAGACCGTAGGGGGTACATGTAGGCACCCACATCTACATACCCGAACCGGCCCGCTGCGCGGCAATAGCAGGCGGCAGCCAGCCAGCCCTACGAGAAAAGCGAAATATTGTTTTCCCCTATCCTGTTCCATTTTATTTCCTACGTAAAAGCAACAAGCCCACACCACCAGGAAAAGGGAAACACCAAGAGAGATGGAGACGAAAAGAAAGAAAGGAAGAAGGAAAGAAAAGATAAAACAAAAAAAAGTCACCAGTTAAACTCCGCACACCCTTACTAACTGACCCAACCCACCAACGCCGTGTGTGTGTGTGTGTGTGTGTGTGTATGTGTGTGTGCGTTTTGTTCTTTTGCTTTTTTTGTTTCCCCGCACCGGCATGGGCCTGGGTAGGGGAGGAGGAGGAGGAAGAATTTTGATTCTGTTGGTCTCGAGGAGGAGGAGGGCCCATGGGTGGTGGTGGTATAGAGTACCTAGATGGAAGAAATGAAAAGGAAAGAGAAAGTGCAAAACGAACCAGCCAACCAACCAACCAACCAACCAACCAACCAACCAGCCCAGAGTACTAGGAAAGATAAAAACAAAGACTAAGTGATAATAATACAAGAAATAGAGAGAGAGTCAAGGTAAAGGTATAAGAAAGAAGAAGAAGAAGAAGAGAGCGAATATGGGGAGATATTACATGAGCTGCTAGTTACGGATAGACGTGGGTATGTGGTAAAAAAGAGGGGGGGGGGGTGTGCTTTTTCCCTTGGAATGGAGGCTTCGGACTTCATTTTCTTGTGGATCATCGTCTCTGGTCTTTGGGCGTATAAGAAGGAAAGAAAAGGGAAAACTGCACAGAGAAGAATAAGAAAGGGAAAAAAAAACACAAAAACACAAAAGGTATCCACCGCGCCCCTGCCCATCCAACACCCTAAAACGATATATAAAAAAAAGGATCCTCTAATTACTCCGGCCCTGTTCACTACGCAGCTACAACCCGTCGTTCTTGACCTTCCTTGTCCTTGGCTTCCTTGGCTTCTTGATGCTCTGAGGAGCATCCTCGGACTCTGGCCCTCCTCCGCCTGATGAGCAGTTGCCGCCGCCGTTATTGCTGCTATCAACGGTCGGTAGGGGGATATCGGGAACCTTTGCAATGATCTCGGCCAGGAAGTCGAACTGCTCCTCCTGCAGGACTGCCTGCTTCAGGTGGCCGGCGGTGATGCGTTTAGAGTTGCGCTGGCGTGCTTGGGCAGAGGCTTTATCGCATAGTGCAATCATGAAGAGTTCTAAAGCTTTAGAAACAACAACAGGTGTAACCTATATGGTGGGAGGAGGTGGGGAAGTTGTGTTAGTAACGAGTGATGAGCTGTGATTGATTTTTTTTTTTTTTAAGAAAAAATCTGGGTAGATAAAGGACAAAGAGCTTACCTGTGCCACTTTTCCAACGTCCTCATCGGCCTGCATGATACGCTTGATCCGTGCGACGGGGAACTTTGTCTTAATCTCTACAATACGGCCATCGGCGGTGCTGAAACCATTGGTAGTGGGTTCTTTGCTAGATTCGGCAATGGGCGGGCCGTTGTTGATGTTATTGACGTTTACGTTATTATTTCTGCTGCGGCGTGGACGGCCAGGTTTGGCCTTTTCCTGGATGGGTGAAGATGCAAGCTCCATTTGCTGTGGTGGGGGCGGTGGGGGTGGCTGTGGGTAACCGTGAACGGGGTCGTAGGGTAAGAACACTCCTTCCATGATGGATGACGTAGTAGAGGGAGTTCTAAGAGGAGGTGTGGTATGGCTTGGCGATGTGGTTGTAATGGTGTGCAGTGGCTGCTGCTGTATATATGGATGGCTTGATGGGGGTGTGAGTGGGTGTGGTTGGTGGTGGTTGGTGATAGCTACCTACAGTAGGCAACTAATCTGTGTTCTTCGGGTATAGCGTGTGTGTGTGGGGAAAAAAAAAATAGCCCAGGTAAAAGGTCCCCGGTAAAGTAAAATACTAGCAGAGGCAAGAGTAGCAGCAACGTAGTATGGTACGAAGGGGCTTGGCTCTTCTTTTTTTCTAAGGCCCAGATATAAAATTTACTTGGGAGCACTCTTTATGAGAGATCCAACTATTAAAGATTTCCCACGTTACAGAAGTTGGGGGCGAAGAAATGAAGAGAAGTGACAGTGGCGCGGGACACCTTTCTGCCTTTCTGCGCACAAATTTGATTTGACTGATAGATGATGGGTGGTGAAAGCTAGCCAGGAGAGAGATAAAGTGGCTGGCTAACTGCAGGGGCCGTTTGTTGGTTTTGGGATGTGGATAACCGAATTTAGCGGCGACGGGGGCCTGAACGGAAATCTTTCTGTGGCGGAATTTGCCGGGAGCGGAAGATGGGTAAGGCTTTATGCAAATTGAAGGTAATGCGAATTTTGATTTGCTGTTGGGTGAGGTGGGATTTATAATATCTTTGTGATTGGTCGGAAAATAGGTAAAAAAGGTGTAATGCGGAAGATGACACCAAAGAGTATGGTAAACCAAGTAGGCGGGCAAGCGAGAGGGAAAAAAAAAAATACCGAAGCAGTGCGTCTCTCCCTTTCTGATGGATGAGCTGCTGGCTGAGGGGGCAACTGTTGCGTCCTTATATTATTTTCCCTGTGGGCCTGCCACGGGTGTCCCAACCAGCTGCCAAGACCTATTAAATCGCTACTGGGGGGAACCGAATAGAAAAGAAAAAAAGTACAAGAGGCAAAAAAAAAAAAAAAATTCGGTCCCCCCAGTTAGGTTCGCTCGTTTGTTTCCTTCCCCTAGCCCTAGCGAATAAAGCGATCCTTGCATCATGCGAGCTTTGATGGGTCTATTGTGCATACCCCATATAATGCCACCATGACTGACCTCCTTCTACCTTTTTCCTCCCCCCTCCTCCTCTTCCTCTTCCAACAACAGTTTTGGATGATGATAGCAAGAGCCCCGAGGATAAGCTGTCCTTAAAAAGGCTCTTCTTGTTTTCCTCCTGTCCCCCTTGCTTGTGCCTCGTGTTCAACCCTCGTGGTTGAAGCTAGTGCTGCGAGCTTGGAGCGAAAGAGGGAAGGGGGGAGGGCCTCTGGATAGCTTGCCCAGTGACGGACCTAAAATTACTTGATCTAATCTGACATATAAAAAAATAAAATTCTGTTGATAAAAAAAAAATAAGTAGTGAGCGCTTTCAAAGTTCGGTAATGAGTCTTCGCGTGGCGTCGTTTCTGTTCTAGTGTTTTTGCTCTACGCGTCATGGTCATGGTGGAGTGCAAGCAGTTATGCATTAGGCATGTACATGTAGTTTAGATCACAAGTTTATTTTACCATCCTTCACGGCTTCCTTTCCCATATTCCGTAAGAAACGAGGATTCAGCCTCTTCAGCCGAGGTCACAAACATCGATATATGGAATTGGCCGCGGTAGGTAGTCGAAAGTTGTTTTTCCGAGACAACGGAGAAGGTATGAACGAAAGGGAAGAAGCTTAAGTAGCAACGTCCTTTCTATAACAACCATCGATATCGTGGTCAAGTAAGAGTTTAGTAGAGGCAAATCAACGTCGTGATCTATGTACGATTATTAGAGAATAGTAGATCCCCAAACACCCCGGTCGTTTAACGTAGTGACCAGGCCGGTGGATCTGCGGGAGTGTTCGAGATTCCAGGCCAGCTAGTGATTGGTACGGAACAGTACGGTAGGTACGGCAAGAATTCTCGTCAAATCAATGGCCAGGGATGGGTGCCCGTTCCGCTACTGGTCGCCTTGGTAGCCTACAATATCGAGGTGGTGCGGTGTTGGTAGAGTAAGTACCCTAACTCTGAGTAATAGGACAAATATGTGACCCTGGAGAGGAGATATTTGTGACTGCTGCCTAGGTCTAGGATATGATAGACCCAGTTAGGTGGGTAGAGTGTATGGCATCAGGCCTGACCAGCTTAAACATCCAAAACACACAAAGGCCAGCCTCGTCCCACAGCGTCATTCTGGTGCGATATCTCCTTGCAGCAGGCTCATGCATACATGTACACGCTTACCAGCAAAAGAACCAGAAAATGCAAGTAACGGAACCAGAGATTATTTGTATGAGAGAACGGCGCCACTACATACAAACCATCCTTGCCCTGAGCAACCGCATTTTCTGGTTCTTATGCTGGTAAGCGTGTAGGTGGCAGTGCACGTAAGGGTTATGGTGGGTTGTAGTGGGATCGAATGCTTCGATATACTTAACACTCGCGCCGCCCAGAAACATACGCACTCACTCGAGTCAGTTATGACCTCATGGGGGCCCATTACTATGTAAATACATGATCACGCAACAAAATACTTAATCCAAAGCCAAACCCAGCATTGTCCATTCGCCCGAGAAAGCTGTATAAAAAGATAATTACTCTACAGAAAGAAGAGAAACAGAAACATGTACGCTAACATTGAAATGCAATACCCTCCTTCTCCGTCGTAACATTGCCTCCACCCGCCGAGAAGCCCGTCCCATCGCTCTGTATGAGCACTAGCCCTGGTTTCACCCCGTTCTTCTTCGACTTTTTCGCCTTCTTCCCTGAAATCTCTGACAGAACCTCGCTGCAGACATAGCACGTCACCACCTTTGCGGAGGTGTCGTGCGGATCGTCGTTCTGCGAGGAGAGGAACTTGTCGGCGCAAGGTTTGCAGAGGACGTGACCACAGGGTTTGGCAACTGTTATATACTGTCAATAACATTAACATTAGAGGGGCGGGGACAGGGAAACTTACGCATGGCTTTTGTGGCATTGTTGAGACCCTTTTTGCAGCTGGGACAGACTCGCTGAGGGTCACCGTGCTTGGTTCGTTCGTCCTTTTCTTCGGCAAATTGAACGGCGATCAGCGTTTTGAGGTTGTAGTTATGGATCTTATTCTTTTCGGAGGCGGGGCAGACGGGGTTGAGCTTTAGGGGCTTTTTCGGGACGTCGGAGGCGGCGACGGAGGGCGTGAGACTAGGGACCCAGAAGGAGGGGAGTTTCTGGATTGAGGCTACTGTCTGAGTGATTCTCGGTTGTTAGCATATATAACAAAAGCCGTAATATAGATGAGGGGAATTGGGAGATACCTTTTCATTATCAAGGTGAATCTTGGCTTTCTGCCTTTCTTCTCTTGCAAGCCGCATGAGCTCCTCCTCGTCGAGCTCGAACTTCCGTTTCTTTCCCCTCTTTCCCTCGCCTGACTCTGTCTCCGGACTCGCCTCGGCGCCCGCGCTATCTTCATGTTCTTGCTCTTCTAGAATAATCTTCCCACCCTCTCTGCCAACGACCTTTGGTGGCCCCATTCCAAAGATAGCCCTCGGATTTAGCTCGCGCTCAGTGCGGGTCCGAATCTCGAGCCCCATCTGTAGTAGCTCAAAGTCCCTCACCGCACGCTCTTTTGCCTGCTCCTCGCCGCGCTCCCGCTCCTCCTCCTCCTCCTTTATGCGGCGGTCGAGCTCGGCCTGCATGCGCTTGATCTCCTTGTGCTGACTGAGGAGGTTCTCAACGGCGCATTCGCGGCAGAAGAGGTCACCGTGGTCGCAGGAAACAGGGTCGCGGCAGCGCTGCAAGCATAGGTTACAGGCGTCAAGGGGTTTAAAGGAGTCGCGGGTAAGGCGAGTGCGTTGCTTACCGTAGTCACCTTTGAGAAGGGAGCGTTCGTAGGAGCTGTAGAGGGTGTTAGTTTATGGCTAATTTAGGGGCATTCAATGGGAGGCAGGGAAAAAGCTACGTAAAGAATGCGAGTGAGGTATTTCGTTTTGAGTGCGACATCTTGAGGAATTGGGTTTTCTATGGATGTTTGTATGGGATCGATTTGGTGATATCAAGGTATCATGCATGGAGTTGAGGACCGGGGAGGACTTGGCAGGTCACGTGAACACGTTTTCTCGCGTTGTTTCAGGCGCCTGCCATGCTTACCTGGATTCCTTGGATCATGAGATATCACTTGTCGAACAAAACCTATTCGAGTGACTCGCTATGAAAACTTGAGTAGACTAAAAATTTTGCCAATAATGATAGTATGGAATATACACATTTAAGTGTTTTGAGATTCCATTATGATCATGATCATCCAGTTCTGTGAACGCGTAACCTGCACTGACCTAGAATTAGAAATTCAGGTTATGTGGCCAATTACGTATGCGTGTATAAGTTGGCACTGTGGCCACGACGGCTTGTGTCGTGTGGCGGCATCACAAGAAACTTCCACAAGCAGCAGCCCCCCGGCCCCCACCCCCCGAACTCCGTAGTTATTGGTTTTTCGGGAAGTAGCTGTTCCGGTCGTTATCATTCGCCATCAGTCACAAAAGTCGAACGTGCTACGACTTATAAACAAAGAAATTCAGAACCCCGATGACCAAGACGGATCGACGGTTTACCCGTATCCCTTAAGCTATCAGTAAATGCTGACCCTAGCGGGGAGCAAAGATTGCTAGCTTTTGCTAACAGATCTTGGTATCTCCTTATCCTCCCATACGGGCTTTGACCCGCTATAATAGGGAGTCAGCATCGACAGCTTAAGGGATAGAAAGTTGGATGCAAAAAATTATCACTTTCGGTGTGGGAACAGTCACCCTTGGGACAGGGGGGTAGGTTTTCCAGTACGCTCACTCTAGGTTTACTACTGCTAACACATATTAGTTGCTGTTAAAGGCCCCCTACTACGATGAGCAAATGAGGGAACAGACGCTGTCACCGTCAAAGAGTTAATCGAGAACTCCGACGCAAGAACGGAATCTGAAATGAGAAGGTTGGAGGCTGAAATGGGAAAAATGAAGGTCGATATTCTTTTAGCTGTTAAGGGGAATTCCAAGAGGATGGATTCAAAGTTGGGGGCTGGGGGAGGCATGAAGTAATTCTTCTAATAGGAGTTACGGGGGCGTGCTTTGGTAGTTATCGGCAACCATTATCAGCCATTTTAACACGCAAACTTATAATTGACCAATTAAAGGTTACTCTATAGACGAAGACCAATGATTCTGAATCTTGCTCTGTTTGCTACTTTGACATAGCTAAATTGATTCAATACCTGGCGCTCGGGTCCGAGTATATTCAATGCGTTACCCTCCTGGAGCGGATATAATACCTAGAGGATCTTGAGGATATGGATGCACGGTACAGTGTTTATTAGAAGCCAAACTCGACTAGATTATGTGATGGGCTTGCTCCCGAGGCTCAATCATACATATATTTGGGCTCCGTGTTATTTGTACTGATTGTGTAGGGTTCAAGGTTACCTATAGGAATTCTCTTGACAAAGGTACTTTACTACAAAGTAGCACCCCTTGGACGCGACGGGTGATGTGTGTGTATAGAAAATATCTTGAGAGAAAAAATACCAAATTTATATACCAGCCCGTAGGATAAGCGTAAATTAGAATCGTTCAAAACGACACCACCATCATATCATTTGGTATATATAACCAGAATCATCAATATTGATATTACCATATATACTTATGTAGATGTCTCCTAATCCTAACAACTACATATAAGTATATAGCTAGCTACATTTATATAAACACCCTATAAACTCGTCATTTAAAACGACTAGTCCTATATTCAATCATGTACTTATGTAGCTTTCGGAATACGATTATGAAATTAAAGTACATGTATTTACCTTGCGCCGCTCTTTCACATCAAACTACGTGTTACGGGAAATTCCGCTGAGCCTCACTAGTAGTGGTGACGTCACGGGATTGGGTATATTAACGCTGAACGTTATCTTTTTACTCCTATGTACAGCTGTATGGAGTTGTGAACTCTCTCACCCTAGCTGGATGCTATTTTGTGGTTGGTTGTCGTTGAGCGCTAGGTTCGCCAATGGGTGTTTAGGAAACAAAAATAGCAAAAACATTTATACCTTGGTAGAATACATGTATGCAGCGGGTATCGATAAATACAGCAAAAAATTCCGAACCACTCCAACACTCCTATACTTTGGAGTGCATGTCGGAGCACGATTTTTGTGTTCACAGCGGCTGGTCAAAACTCTCCAGTGGTTGAGTCTAACTACATGTACTTAACAACGTACCGCACCGCACGGATAGACTAATGTAGGGGGAGGAAAGCTAGAGCTAGTAACTGCACCCCGAAAGAAGGGCGCTCCCAAAGCGTGCGCCTTGACACACTTCCAGAACATGTCATGTCTTTCTCCCTATGGTACTTTAAACCCGAGTTTCTCTCTATCCTTGAAGCTTTTTTATGTGGAGAAACAGAAGAGGATGAAATAAAACAACAAAAACCCGCGGTCGCTGTTGACACATGCTTCTGCCTACATATGTATGATGTATGTACTGCTGTATCTAGAAATCCCACTTTCTGTTCAGAGAAAGAAGAAACCCGTGATTTTCAGCCTTGTTTAGGCTTAGTGAGGTACCCTACCTCAAAGGGTTCTTTTTTTTGTTTATACACGTTTTCCCTTTGTTTACACTTGGATCATCTAAAAAAGCGGTATACTGTTCTGAAGCCTGTCCTGTCTCCCCCGCCCCCGCGACCTCTTGACTTTGAACCTCCCACTCGATAAAGACAACGACAACGTCCAACTGGATCTTTGAAACTTCCCCTCGATCCACTACCCCCCTCCATTGTATTCTTAGAAACCTGCCCTACCTATAAAGTACATAACAAGGAAGCTCTTATTACTGGAGCTTCTTCACCGACAACGTATAAAAAGAATATCCTTATATCCTCTCTTCTCCCTTCCGTCCAGTCGTCAATCAACCACCCCTCCCACATACTCTCTCCCCCGCGCCTGACTGTCCGTTCGCTGTTGCCCCCCCCGCTTCATCCTTCTCCGGACTGCGCTTCTACCTTTCGATTTTCCCGCTTTGCCACAAAGAAGTGGTTCGCGCACACACGCCCATAATGGATCACTCCGAGAGAAGTGTAGGCCGTGCCGTTGTTTCTTTGTGCCCCACCAATCAGGAGCTGACCCCTCACATAGTTCATGTACCATCCCTCATCTCTTCCCCGACCAGGCAGTAGTAGGATCCCCCCGCCAACGCCCTCGACAAAAGTCTTATATGAAATGCCACCTCCAAATACTACTACACGACTACCGTCCTACAACACAACCAACAACACAACAACAAACCACAACAACCCTCCTACCAATAACAACGCCTTCTCTACGGGAATTCCTAATTCTACTTCTATCACTAGTTTTTCTGCAATTCGCCAGCCCAATAGCCGTAGCAATAGTATCTCAAGCATGAATAACGATTCTGCAATGATGCCTCCACCCTCCCAAGCCGTAACAGCATCCCTCAAACAAAAATCTTCAAGTCGGTCTCCTACCTCATCCTCATCCTCATCCTCATCCTCATCCTCCTCCCGGGACACTAGCGTTGCTCCCACCTCTCCCAGTTCAATCCCCGTATTCAATAATAATAATAATCCTAATAAGCGAGATCTCTCATGGAAAGGTGCTAAAAGGAAAGTAACCACAGTCTCAGGATCCGGCAGCTTTGGCAAACGCATCACCCTGACGGACCGCGCCGGGCAGCCCGGAAACACAAAAATTTCTTCTGGAACTCGCGCTGCGGGCGGCAACACATCCCATGGACGGAGCACGAGCGGTCAGATAGGGCGATCAAACTCGTCTTCGGGATTCTCAAAGAGCACCGGCAGTAGACCTAATTCATCACTCGGAATACGAGGGGGGGTGCCCGCCCCCGCTCCTAGGACTGGAATTTCTGCCCCCGGACCAAGGCCAACAAGTTCGCTGAGTGATCGTCCGGAGAGTGGCAGCAGCGGCGGGATTGATCCCACCGCTGCTATGCCCAGGCGGAAGGGTAAGAAGCTTAGGGCACCCCCATCGTTCTCCCCTAGATTTCAATGCGTTGACAATAGCAACTTTTTAGCATGGGACCTAAAGGGGCGACTTGAGGATACCGAGAGCGCGATCGAAATGATGAAGAGTATGATGATGCAGGAACGCACAGAGTCGAACAGTATTAAGGAGCAACTTGAGGATCACAAGTTGAAAGGTGAGGACAATCCCCCTGTGGGCGATTTTAAAAGTCCTGTATCCTCACACTGCTTTTCTTTAGCGTTCCAACTCGAGACTATGCGGGCAACCCTTGAAACGAAGAACACCCAGGTACAGATGGAACTCGAAAACAGCCTGAAAAAGGCCTCGGATCTCGAGAGACTCCTCGACGATGAGCGAAGAGACCGCCGACAGGAGCGTGAAGACGCTGCAAGGAAACTACGCGACGAAACTGACGACATTCGACGAAAGTTACGTGACGAGGTCGAATCACTAATTAAATCGAACAGGGAGGCAATGGAGAATTTGGAGCGGAGGGCCCGAATGGAAATTGAAGATGAGCGGGCTGCAAGACAGAGGGAGGTGCAGGAGCTCTCAACACGGGCAGCAATGGAAAGGCAGAAACTCGAAATGGAAATGGGTGGAAGTGCACGGGAAATTCGGGGACTAAAGGCAGAGCTTGAGGCAACAATAACCGAGCTTGAGCGGGAGAAAGCCATGTCAGCTAACCTGAAGTCTACTTTGTCTGAGTCGTCTTCAACCGCGCTTCAGCTGGAGTCATCGGCACGTGCTCTCCGGAGCCGAATTGAGATGCTCGAGAGCGCTGGGCAGTCGCAGGCCCAGAGTTACGCGGAATTGGAACAGCGGCTTAGACAGGCCCTGGAGGAGGCCGTAATAGCGAAGGAGAAACTTAGGGCCGAGGAGACTTTGCGCAGAAAGCTGCATAACCAGGTTCAAGAGCTCAAGGGAAACATTAGGGTTTTCTGCCGTGTGCGGCCAACGCTCCCATCTGAGGCCGGCGGTGGTGCCGAAATGCAGTTTCCGGATACGGATAAGGAGGGTAAAGAGATACAGATTATTGGCGCAGCGGAGAAGAGTGCTTTGGGGAACGTTGTTACGAAAGCGTACCCATTCTCTTTCGACAAAGTTTTTGGACCCACTGCTCAGAATCCCGAGGTTTTTGAAGAGATTTCCCAATTAGTACAGAGCGCACTGGATGGCTATAACGTGTGCATTTTCTGTTACGGTCAAACCGGTTCCGGAAAGACGTGAGCGTTCCCCGTCCCCGGATGGCTCTCTTTGGCTAATTTTGCTTACATGAATGCAGATACACTATGTCTTCTTCAGACGGTATGATTCCAAAAGCAGTTCACCAGATCTACGACACTGCCAAGCAGCTCGAGGAAAAGGGCTGGGAATACACTATGGAAGGACAGTTCGTAGAGGTTTATAATGAAAACATCAATGATCTTCTTGGACAACCCGACGATTTTGACAAGAAAAGGCATGAAATCCGGCATGACCCGAAGGAGTGCAAGACGACCATCACAGATATCAATACTGTAGTATTGGACAATCCAGCCAAGGTTGAGCAGATCCTCAACCGCGCTTCAAAGACCCGATCAGTAGCAGCCACCCAGGCGAACGAGCGTTCCTCGCGATCACACAGTGTGTTTATTCTGAAGCTTCGGGGTGTCAACTCAGTCACGGGAGAGAGGAGCGAGGGAACACTGAACCTGGTCGATCTGGCAGGAAGTGAAAGGCTAGCACACAGTCAAGCAACCGGTGACCGGTTGAAGGAGACGCAGAACATCAACAGGAGTTTGAGCTGTCTCGGCGATGTCATTGCAGCGCTCGGGAATGGAAAGGAAGGAGCCCATATCCCATACAGGAACTCCAAAGTAATTTCCCCAGAGATAAAAGTATATATAGGACGGTTGGCTAACAAATTGCAGCTTACATACTTGCTCCAATACTCCCTTGGGGGCAATAGTAAATGTCTCATGTTCGTCATGGTTTCGCCAATGCAGGCACATTTGGCAGAGACCCTCACCTCCCTCAAGTTTGCAACTAAAGTCAATAACACCTCCATCGGTACCGCCAAGAAGCAGTCGAAGGTGTCGGTATAGATGTAGACGAGAAGAGCCCAGTTTTGCAGTTCAGAGAGAGGAAGTTGTCTAGCAGTTGGCGTTTACTTTGTCCACTTCTGTTTGGGTTGGTAGTCGTGGCAGCAATAACATCAAGAGACCATCAAGGGTTTAGAAAAGTACAGGTTACACTTAAAAGGGCAAAAACAAAAGACAGGGCAGTTTTTGATGGGACTTTTGAGGTGCTTGGGTGTTTATGTCACGGTATGCTTTCATAAATGGAGTTCATCGCCTTAGCATCTGTCAAATGAAACGATAAACGGAAGGAGGACGGGGAAGGTCGGGACTATTACTACATAGAGACCGGTCATAGGGTAAATTAAAGGGTGCATGTAGGGGCTATAGGGTTGTTTATAGGGGTTATCCGGATTATGTTTTTGTTTTTCTAAACTTTTTTTTTCCTCTTTGACAAACCTCCGTTTTGGTTAGTCTTATCATTAGTTATTTTTTTTTCCTTTCCCTTTTTTCCCTCTCTTTGGCATGGTCTGGTCTGGTGTAGGGTATTGTAGTTTCTAGGGGGCTTCGGTGAGCATTGTGGAGTGGAGCAGAGATTTCCCCCCTATGTTTTCGGTAGTTAATGCGTCCTTTTCTTATCTCATCCTTTCCTTATCATTACCTCTCGATCTGATCTATAGTTTATATTCCCCCAGGGCGTTCTTTACATGTAATGTTTGTGATGTAGGGCTGGGGACCGTGGGAAATTGTTTGGGCCTGAAATGTATTGGGGCCACCATCTAGCTATGGTCGGAGAAAATGTTTTTTTATAGACTGGTGGTTGGTGTTGGAGATGCCAATAGACCTTTGAATTATCTAGCACCGAGCACGTCCCGATCTAGCAGGTATGGTGGGCAGGCTCAACCGGGAGCCGGGGTAGGAATCAGTAAACCTGCTGTGCGCCTTTAGCTACAAGAGCAAGACTGCTTACATGTACTCTTGCAACGTAGGAGGCCACTTTTCGTGTCTATATCTTTACACCCATGGATGGGTATCTACTTCTTTACCTCGTAGTCTAAGTCGGCCTTGTTCGCAGGGATCAGCCCGCCAAAGGCCGAAGACGAAGTATCCTCTTGCCCCAAACTTTACCTCCGGGCAGGACATATCCGCGTTGTATTCAGACGCCAGGGGGAGTTATCTTCGCATGTCCCCGGTGGTGGGTTTTGGCTAGTCTCGTGCCCAGCCTGTGGTGTTGCTCTGTACCAACCACACCATAGGCTGGGCACGAGACTAGGTTTTGGCCCGATATCAGAGCAGGGCGGGGGATATCGACTGTTATTTACCACTGCTCTTGGCCGTATGCCCTTAGCGGTGGTAGTAGTAGTAGTGGTAGTAGGGGTTGAGTGGTAGCCCCCTCTCCCACTGCCGCTGGGGGGGGGGGGGGGACTACTGTGGGTAGTGGGGGATTTTAAGTGCGGGTGGGGTGTGCGAATGGCTAGTGGTCGATGTACATATCAGTGGGGAAGTTGCAGTCTATGCACAGAGCTGGAGTTTAGGCGGTGTTCCACAGTGCGGATGGAAGAAGTATCAATCAATATGGAAAGAGCGCATCACAACCCATCACTCGACTCCACACCCGGGCGGAAACTCAACGCGCAACACATCGCGCATCCATGGTAGGTAGTACCTGGTGTTGGGACATCTTTTTCGTGGGATCGGAATAAGGGTTCAGGAGCGCAGGGTCGGTGGATGGTTAGGGGTGCATCATTCTGGGTGTTGTGTGGGTACCTACCCATAGCCCAGCCCGGCAAAGATGTTCGATAAAACGGTACCCCCCCCCCCCGGAGACCAGCCCACTGGCACCAAGGACTAATGCGCCAATCCAATGCATAACCCCGTACACGTACATAGCGATAAGCCCCGGGCCTACTGCGACAAGTACATACATATGTCAAACCCTATACCCTACCCCACCCCACCCCACCCTGCCATCTGCCACTCCCATACCATACCCTACCCCACCGCATCACAATTAATCATGTAAACAAAAGCAGAAAAAAAACCCGGCATCACCACCCATCACTCGATACCACCTCCTGCTGTGACCAGCTCGGTCCCCCCCTTACGTACTACATACACAGTATACGGCCGAGCGAGCATGGCGGCTTACGTGGTAGCTATAGGAGTGGGGAGTGGGACTGGATACCCGCCGACCCTGAACAGATCGAACCGGGCTGCATAAAGTGGGTAAAAGCCCTACCCCCCCCCCCCCGGGGGCTAAGTAGCATAATACATCTACAGCAGCACTGTAGATGCGGATGTGGATGTGGATGTATACTACCCAATGCCGCCCGGGGGGGGGGGGGGGCACAAACACACCAGAAGCATCAGCAGGGGTAAGAAGGGCCGTAACGGAAACTAAAGAGCACGGACGGGGGTAAGAGAGCACCCTACCACACCTGGCCAAACCAGCCTACCGCCGCCGCCAAGACCGAGTGATTCCCCGTGACGCCCGCAACCGCCAGTTGAGACGTATCTTGGGTGTGTGGAGCCTGCGTCTAATATACAATACAATAAAATACAGACCCCGCACCTCCGGGGTGAGTGGTAGCAGTTGTAGTAGCGGTTGTGGAGTAATAGTAGTAGTAGTAATAATAGTTATAGTAATACAAGAGATGCGAACCAAGAAAAATGCAAAGCCATTACAACCCATATGCTACCCATCCTCAAGCCTCAAGCCTAAAAAAAAAACCCTCAAGTCCCCCCCCCACACACCTACCTCCCCCACCTGCCCACCACCTCCCCCGCACTCCCCACCGCCACCTCCCCAAACCTCTTCCTCCTCGGATCGACCCCCCTCTCGACCTCCTCCAACCTCTTCATAGCGGCCCCCTCCTCCTCGCCGCCGACCCTACGCCCCCTCGGCAGCGCCTTCCGCCGCAGCAGCACCACCGCAAGATAGTGCAGCCAGAAGACGTTCGTGCGCGGCGCATACACGTCCCAATCGATGTCCTCCTCCTCGGGCGGCACGAGCCCGCTCGCCAGGTGCGTGCGCATGAACCGGTAGATGTCGAACTGGTAGTCGCCCTTCCCGCTGAACAGGGCGGGGTCGTCGAGCGGGGCGAAGTGTGCCGTGGTGGTGGTGGTGGTGGAGTCGGAGGGACAGAGGGCGCGTGAGAGCGTGTAGTCGATTAGTGACACCTTGAGACCGCCCTTGAGCCGCTGTATCACAATGTTGCCGTAATGCAAGTCCCGGTGCTACATACATACATGTCAGCCAAGGTGTAGGTGTCAATGATCATTCCACCGGTTTTTTTTAATTTCATACCTCAAACTGCGCGACCTTCTCTCCCTCCGCGAGCGCCTCCGCAACCTGCCAAAACACGTCCTCGGCCTCCCTCCACCCCTTGAGCTCGAAATGCTCGAGATCGACGCCTCCCATCTCGAGCCCCACAACGACCCACATCTGGTCCTCCTCGTAAAACTCTGGCCGCTCGTTCTCGCTGCCGCGCTCCTCCTCGTACGCGTCCCAGCATGCCATTAGGACGTCGGGAAAGTACCCGCGGCACACGTGCGCCCCGTGGAAGCCGATAAAGCCCTGTATGGGCGCGAGCGCGCGCGTGATGCTCACCTCCTGGAGGATCGACCGCAGGTCACATTGGTCGGTGGAGCCGAAGGGGATGATCTTTAGGACGGTTGGGGGCGTGGAGGCCCGGTGGGGGGTCGATAGGAAGACTTCGCTGTAGGAGGCTTCGCCGAGTTTCGTGAGGGTGCTGGTGGACTGGAGGGTGTCGATGTGGGTGGTAAAGTCGAGAATGGTGGGGTCTGTACAGAGGGCCAGCAGCTCTTCGATTGCGGGGCCATAATCGTAATAGTCATTATAGCCCTCCTCTACTACCCCTTCCTCCGCCTCCTCTTCAACTTCCGGCTCCGAAAGCTCAGACTCATCACTCCCGGAGGTCCCCGTAAGATCAATGACCACCCTATCCCTCTTCTTCTCCTCCTCCTCCACCCCCGCGGGAATATCCAATATCGTCACCCTCCTCATCTTCTCCGTTATCTCACGCTCCTCGCGCTCCTTCCCGTCCTCCCACACCTTAATATCCCTCTCGAGCCCGCTGATGCTGCTGCGCAGCGGGCTCGTGAGCGACGCCCGCTGGTCGTTCTTCTTGCGTACACCGTTCTTGCGTGCCGGGCTCATGACGGGCGTCAGTGGGCGCTCCTTTAGCGCCTCCCGCGGCGGCGTGGGCACAGAGATGGGAGCTCGTGCGTGCGCGGGCAGGTCATTCTCCTTGTCGGAGGTCGTGGGCGTGGGGGAAGGCGTGGGCGTGAGAAGGGCGAGGATGTTTGCCTCGAGCTCCTCGTGCTCGGGCGTCCCGGGGATGTTGAGGGAGTCGGTATCGGAGTCGGGGGAGGTGGGGGTGGGGTTTGACCTGGACTTTGACCTGCGGCGGGAGCTCTGGGGGCTACCATTGGCGGTAGTAACGGTCACGGTGACGCCGGCGGCAGTGTCGGTGTCGGAGTAGGCTGGTCCCTCTGAGTCTGGGTCTGAGTCTGAATCTAGAATAATGATGGTAGTGGGGGCTCTTGCTTTGCGGGTGCCATTGCTGCTGCTGGCCTGGGGCTTCTTTGAACTCTCGTCTCCCGAGTCTTCTGAATCGCCGTCGTCGTCGTCCTCCGAGTCGTCGGTCAATGGCTTTGGTCTCCTCTCTCTCCCTTTCCTACCTGTACCTTCCCTGCTGCTGCTACTGCTTCCACTCTCCCGCTTCGCAGCTGCAGCAGTCTTTCCGTCCGTGGCAGGAACCGCAGCGTTCCAGAGATCCCGTGCGAACCACCCCGAGATCTGAGACGTGACCTTCTTTCCGTATGTCTTTTTCTGTTTACGGGACTCTGCCATTGTTCTGTAGATGGATGTTGATAGATGTAGATGTAGTGGTGTAGTGGGGAGGGGAGGTGGGATGTTTGATTAAGGGAGGGATGAGCTGCCTTCGATTGATTGTGTTTGTGTGTGGGGTAAACAATTACAGGGGAAGGCGGGGGGGGGGGGGAAACAAGAAGAAACAGGGCAGGGGTTTGCTTTGTTTTGCTGCAGTGGACAGGGGCAACGTTGCCAGGGTGATGGTGGGATTAGGGTTGCAATTGTTCGATAATAACGGGATGGGAGTGGTAAATAACGAAGTATCTCGAGATAGAGCTCGAGTGTGTTTCTGGAATATTTCCATATCGAGATCTTCTTCCCTTCCCGAGGTCTCGTGCAGAGTCGTGCTTCCCTTCCCTTCCCTTCACCCCCGGTCGGGAGCAGCCAACAACAGCCAGCGGCTAAACCTTATCCGAGAGTCCTTTCCCCATTTGGTCACTCAGCTCCGGCAGCTATTGCTTGCTATCTACATATACCTACATACATCTACATATACTCTACTCCACCCCCAGATCTACTACACACTCCTCCCATAAACATACACAACTCGCCCACCATGGACCGCATCAAGAGATGGTTCAAACAGTCCCAAACACAGGCCTACACGGCCCTCCCCTCAGACCCTGAATCCCCACCCACCTCCACCTCCACCACCACCACCGAAGCCCCCGTCTCACGCCTCCACTACTTCATCTTCCTACTCCTCGGATGCGCCATGTAAGTCCCCCTCCCCCCTCCCCCCTCCCCCACAAACAAACACCACAAACTCACACACACATCCCTAGGCTATGGAGCTGGAACATGTTCATGGCATGCGCAACCTACTTCCAGCGCCGCTTCTCCGGCAACGACTTCCTGCTCAACAACTTCCAGCCGCTGATCCTCGTCTTCTCGACCGTCACAAATCTGGTCTCCTCCTACCTGCTCTCAAAGCGTCAGGCAACCGCAGACTACCCGCGCCGCATCTGGACGTCCCTCCTCATGAACTGCGCGCTGACGACCGTGCTCGCCGCCAGCACCGTCATCTGGGTCGTGGGGCCAGAGAGCTATATCGTCGTCGTGCTGCTCTGCGTCATCGCTGCCTCGTGGAGCACGGGGCTGTCGCAGAATGGGGTGTTTGCCTTTGTAAACACGTTTGGCGGGATGTACATGCAGGCCGTCATGACGTTTGTCCCCCCGAGTTGCTGTCCCAGAGAGAGAGAGAGAGAGAGTTAGCTAACCGTAAAACAGCGGGCAAGCCGTCGCCGGTGTCCTCCCAGCCATTGCCCAGATCCTCAGCGTCCTCCTAGTCCCTGCCAAAACCGACGGCGGCGCCAACGGCGATGACAACACCCAGAGCGCCTCCCCCCGCTCCGCCTTCCTCTACTTCCTCACAGCGACCTTCGTCTCGGGCCTGACCCTCCTCCTCTTCCTCCTCCTCCTCTCCCAGCGCCCATCCCCGCACAAGCTCCCCACCGACGACCCCACGCCCCCCACCGCCCCCGCGCCCCTCGAACCCCCCCACCGCACCGAAGTCTCCCTCTGGACGCTCTTCACCAAGCTGCGCTACCTCTCCATCGCCCTCTGGCTCACCTTCTTCGTCACCATGGCCTTCCCCGTCTACACGCAACTCATCGTCTCCGTGCGCCCACAGACCCCCACCACCCCGCGCCTCTTCACCCCAGACGTCTTCATCCCCTTCTCCTTCCTCGTCTGGAACCTCGGCGACCTGACGGGCCGCATCATATGCGGCTTCCCACGACTAACCTTCCCGGCCGGCGCGCGCCCAGAGCTGCTCGCCGCAATCGCCCTCGCAAGGGTCCTCTTCGTCCCCGCCTACATGGCGTGCAACGTCCGCGGCGAGGGCGCCCTCGTCGACAGCGACCTCGCATACTGGCTCCTCGGGTACCTGTTTGGCGTGTCCAGCGGCTGGGTGGGCAGTTGTGCGATGATGAGGGCGCCCGAGAGCGTCGATGAGGGCGAGAGGGAGGCCTGTGGCGGCTTTATGGGACTGTGCTTGGTGGTCGGGTTGGCGTCGGGGAGTTTGGCGAGTTTTGTGTTGACGGGGGCGTAGGGAGTCTTTTTTTTTTGGCGGGTTTGTTTCGTTTTGGAGGGTTTTTTGTAAGGGTTTTTTTCGTAGAGTAGAGTTGGGGTAGAGGTGTAGAGTAGAGTAAGTACATGTAGCTACACAGACAAACATACATAGTCTCGTGCCTGGCCTGCGGCGTAATTCAGCACTGTAGTCTACAGAATTAGAACGAGGTGACAAAAGTCTAGGAACGAGACTAATCCATACACAGTAGAAACACACTACAAGCCCGACCAGCCAATCCCAGCCCAAGACACGAAACCAACCGCTCCCCAGGGCGCAGCCGTACTCTCACGCCACTACGGAAGGCAGAGAATAAAACCTCCATGTAGGCAGGTAAACTAGGTACACAGGGGGGGAGGGAGAGGGAAGGGGGAGGGGGGTGGAAAAAATAAAAACAAAAGACTTACGCCCCCCGGCCCGGGGACAGCTTTCCTAGATTTTACGAGGTGGTTAGTTGGGGGCGGATTGAACCCGAGCGGCGGCGACCAGAGAGTGAACTCTATACCGCTCGGACAACCACCCCAGCGATGGCAGAGGTTGTTTTTACGCTCTTGGCTGTGCGCGGGTGGGTGCGCGGGTGGGTGGGCGGCGCTAGCTTGGCGTGGAGAAATGTAGAAATGTAGAAATGTAGCAATACTTACCACGCACGCCATGCGAGCAAGCGAGGGGCTGCCGCCCTGCACTAAGTACATACATGTAAGTACAGTGAACCCATACCGCCCTTGGGGTTGCCCCATGCCCAGTCACGGGCCATCACTCGCTCGAATACTCGCTCGAATACTCGCTCACGGGCCATCACTCGGCGTACCAAACCCCCTCTTTGGGGGGGCGGGGGTGTAGTATACCGGTTACACCTGCACGTGCTTAATACAGGTTCTATACCAATACTTATCTGACACATGTGTGCGTGTAAGGTAAGGCAGAGCTAGCAGGCCCACACCACCACCACCACCACCCCCTCCCCTCCCCTCCCTCCTGGGTGGCTGCGTGTCTTTCTAGGTGCTGTTCTCGATCAAGCGTGTGTGTGCGCTTGAGAAGGTTACTACGTACATACTCCGGGGCCGGTCTGGTGCGGTCATGGGGCGTCACTCGCACTCGGGCTGGGCTTGGCATCGGCGGGTGGAAGGCTTTGTGATGTACTTTATGTAATGCCCCTACCCAAAAGTTTTCGTGAAAGGGCCAATTACCACCAAAACTAGGTGGAACCAGGTTCCAAGTGTAGAACCACAACACAATTAATTATAACGATGAACAGGGTTAAAATATTTTGACCCTTGGGAGAAGCCGTTTGTACATTTTTGAATTGGTAAAAAGAGGTGGTTAAGGTGTAATAAAATATTTTAGTGGAGAACCCGTTACTAGGTAGATTTGTATGGGTTTCGCCACTCAACTGCTTTTAGGCTTTCACGAAAACTTTTGGGTAGGGGCTTTACATGTAGCTACATGTAGCTAGCTAGGACGTACTGTGGGTGGGTGGTGGTTGGCCGTGCCTACTGTACCTGTAGGTACTTAAGCTTCATGTATGTAGTTGCCTACATGCCTAGATCTATAGCTACTAACAAAGGAGGCCTATATACATGTAGCTCAGGGTCGAAGGCTAGCTTTTTTTTTTTTTTTTTGTTGGTGGGCCCTGCTTGCATATATACGTGTATGTACATGTACTTTAGCTACATTTAGAGACCCTTTTCTGAGGGTCTCTATTGCGTTTGCCAAGTCACTTAGGGCCCGTCTTCATCCGCAGTATACGTATGTATGTTGATGAATTTGTTAACCCCCCGTACACCATACCCAATACCCCACCCATCGACACCTAAATATGCCCCTAGCCACGGTTCCAACTTTTCCCCAATTTTTAATTTGCATTAACTATCATGACTGAGGCTCCTTAGAAACAAATTCACATGACCAAAAGTCTCGGGACTAGACCATTAACCCAGATTTCCAAGACTTAACCTAAATGATGCAAGACAAGACGAGACTTCCCCAAGTCTCGTCTCGTCTCGTCTCGTCTCGTCTCATGCCCATCACCAATACTAAAGCCCATCTACCTCGCGATTTAGGAAAAACGAAACATATAGGGGAGTCTAACTAAGTCGTCTTCCACCACCACCCCCACGCACGCATACACCCTCACGAATCTATTCACCTTTATCGGGGAGTAGACGGAACACTAGTTCATTACCGTTGAATCCCGCAATTTCGAGTGCATCCTGTCCGTCATTAGTTTTAGAGGAGATATCGGCACCTTTCTCGAGGAGTAGCCGGACCACCGGTTCATGCCCGTTGGATGCTGCCGAGTGGAGTGCGTTCCGTCCATATGTAGCTACAGAGGAGATATCGGCACCTTTCTCGAGGAGTAGCCGGGCCACCGGTTCATGTCCCTCTTGTGCTGCCAAGTGGAGCGCAGTCCATCCGCTTCTATCTACAGAGGAGATATCGGCACCTTTCTCGAGGAGTAGCCGGACAACCGGTTCATGTCCCTCTTGTGCTGCAAAGTGGAGTGCACACCATCTGTCTATAGCTACAGAGATATCTATGTGTTTTCCGACTTCAAGGAGGTGTTCCCGGGCCTCAAGGAGCAGTTTTACCACTTCTAAGCGTCCTGCTTTCGCAGCCTTGCATAGCTTATTGATGAGCTCTGGCATTGGGTTTTCTGCAATTTCTAGCAGCACAGCCACCAGTTCATGTCCTTTCCATGCTGCCCTTTGCAGTGCCGTGATCCCAGCGTTGTCCATAGCGGAGGCATTTGCACCTTTTTCAATCAATAACTTTACAACTGGTGTATATCCCCCAGAGGCTGCCCAGTGCAGTGGTGTCCGGCCAATATTGTCAGCTACCATGACATCAGCTCCATTCTCAAGTAGAATCTGTGTAACAGATCTGTGTCCAAGCGCTGCAGCTATATGTAACGCTTTCTGACCTTTAGGGTATAAATCGTAGCCACCCTGTTTTTCAGGCCGTCTCTTAACGTAAAGTGCTTGAACATAGGATGATAGATTGCCCTTTCTGTTGAGGAATATTAAAATGATCCTAGTTGACAATGCCTCGTCACATTTCTCAAGATGGGGGGATAGTTGTTTTGCAGCATAGTCTAGAAACGGGTATAACTCCCATCTATCCCGAAGAGACCTATCCGAGGTGCAAGCGCCCTGATGAAAGATGTCTAGTGATAGGAATGTAATACAGGTAGTGGTAATCATGACATTTGAATCTGCGTCATTAGGTATTATTGTATTTCTGAGGAGGTACTCTTGGACGGTGTAATGAACAAGTCGAATAGTGTCCTCCTTTTCATCAACCATCACTAAGCTAGCACAAACATCAAGTAATGTACTTCTATCTGGCAAATCTGAGGCGTCAAAAGTCTTGCAATCCGAATCAATTGGTATAGATACGGCTAGCTGGAGTTCGTGTACTGTAAGAACCCTTCGAGCCCTGACAAGCCATGTGAGAACCTTGAAGGCTAGTTCGGTACAACCCTTGGGTTGCGCCCGAAGAGCATCAAGAGCTTTGTTGTATGTGGGGTCCATAGGGTAATCCTCTCTAGAAGAGTTTTCAAGCTTTTCAAGCTCTCCTAATATCTGTTTGACGGTGGTCTGCTGACATAGGTAATTTATGTGGAAATGCACAAGTAAAAACCTAGACTAAATCAGTTACTTACTCCGATTAGTGTGAAAACTTTGATACAACACATATATTTAGGCATGGAATCATATCATGTACGTGAATACTTACATCCCGTTGGCACACTTCTGGAGCTGAGATATTATTGTACCTTCGCAGCTGCCTTGCTCAACAAGACGTTTCGCTCGAGGGTTGTCTGCTATTTTTTGTTCGATATAGAAGGTGATGTCTTCATCCTTCGCCCAGAGCCTTATTTTTACGCTAGCAGAACCCCGAAATGATACCTGGATATCTTCGGGGTATTCTCGGCTGGTAAGAAAGATATTTATACCGTTTTTTGCCATTCTGTGAAATAAGGGTAAGAGGGTTTTGCGTTGTCTCTCTGGGTCGCATTCATCCAGGGCGTCGCAGACGATAAAGGTTAACATAAATGATTTTTTTAACTCGAAGAGAATTGTGGATAGATCGTCGATGGTTGGCCTCCCATGTTTCTTTCCCAGTCTTTTGTGTAATTCTTCAATTTGTTTCGGTAGCTTTTCTAATTGGCACGCAAGTTGTTTTACTAGGCTCGCAAGAAAACTTCTCGGATCTTGCTGGTCTTGCTCCTTATAATCGAAATATATATAGGCTAGTCCGTAGTTTGCCTTTGTTGCTCGCTCCTGAAGATGGTCAATCAAAAGCGAACTAGAAGTACGTAAAAGTTAGCTATGATAAAATTCCACGGCTCAGGTTGACCCTCCGTCATAACCACTGTCCCATTTATAGTCAAGGATTACCCACCTGAGAAAGGTTTTCCCGGCACCAGCTATCCAAATCGATCTGATTAGCATAAAAGTCCCTTTCTAGAAATAGCAGATAACACGTACGAATACCGTAGCCCCAAATCAGCCGATTTCTTGGGTTTCCCCCACACCATTCTTGAACCTCTGGCTCCCTTAATATCCACTGCCCGGTATTCTTCTGTCTTCTGCCGCTGATTTCAATGTGCCTCTTGTCAAAATCATCGGGGTACAGCCAGTTCAATACATCCATACGTTTCTTTTCTAAGAAGAACGAAACTTCGTGAGCTTTATTCCCAGGTGGGCGTTGGGGGACGCTACCGATCCGGAGCTCTTCGTCCTTTAATTTAACCGCATTCATTTCTTGTACACCTGTCTGGATCACCTTCGATCGGTTTCTTGTGGATTTTAGCAATCTATACGTCACTCTCAATCATTTTCAAAGCCGACATACGCTTGATCAATACTCATAGCCACTAGAACAAGACTCTTGAATCTCTCGAGCTGTGAGACATAGCCCAAAGTCTCCTGCTCTTCGAAGGGCCATTGAAGCCTTGTGAAGCCCATATCCCACCAGCTCGACCCTTTCGTTTTGGCGCTACTCTCTAACTTGGCTTGAATGCAACGCAGGTCAGAAATACATGTTTGCAAAGGGCCTTGGAGTTGTTGTAGCGCCGGTCCATGATCTTTTGCGCAGATATTTAAAGTTGTAAGAACTGTAGTTAATGATTTGAGCTCATCCGAAAGCCTCCGAGCTTCGCTTGGTGCCCGTTTTACACCGCCGATATACGAGTAACTAAGAGAAGCTACTTTAGTAGTGGTATGTATAATCCCGAGAATGCTTGCTGCAAATCCCACTGCTTCAGCCATCGGTAGTGGATGTCGAGTTTGGAGCCGGCTTGAGAGACCAGCTCAGCATTTCTCGAAGGTAACCCCGCAGCTTGCCCTGTGTAACGTGGAGTAGAGAGGTGCATGCAATCACCTATCAGCCTCTCGAGAGGTACATGTACATACATGTATATACATGTAAGGTAGTAAATCTCTCAATCACTGGGAACTAACGAACTGTTTATCAGAAGACATGGCATAATTTTGTCCCGTAAGGCGCAACCCAGGCTTGGAATGATCCTCTATATCCGTGTTAGGGCTCTCTAACTTTGTCTCCAGCCACGCCAACTGGTAACTCAAAGGTTTCACGTCTTACACTTCTTTTGCGAATATATGGCGTTGGTGTTTTAAGGGGATACGGATCTGCAGCTGTATCTCCCGCCCAAGTTATTGTTTGGCCATTCCCAGCTCTCTGCTTCTAGGCCAAATTACAAACTAACCACTTACATACGGGCTTGGTATCAGTATCAGGATGAACAATTAGAGACCGCTGATACCACGAGGACGTGAGAAGTAATAATTTAAAACTATGTAAATACTTTTATAGCTCCAGGCTTTATAGGGCGAGCAGACCCAGTTTGATTCAGGCTTAACTATGTGGGTACTAATTCTTGATCATAATATATCACTCGTTTGTATATACATGTACTTCACCGGTATCCAGGTACCGCATCTGCAATTACACATGACCAACAACCTTTAAAGTTTCGATCGAAACACCCTTTCCACCAAAACAGAAAGCAGTGTTTACATTACTATTCAGCCTACTTAAGCCTAATAACTAGACAGATAAACAGCAAACACGCACACAGAGGAAGCCTAGGGAATCACATTGTATCATACAACAATACAGTCATCGGAACACCTACTACCAAGCAGTACAAAAAATGGAAATCGATATAATATAAACATACAAGAACCGCCCGCACTCGCGCCACCAACGAATTAATGATGATGATGCCCGACCTGCGTCAACAGCGGCAACAGCATCCCAAATACAGCCGCGCATGTATCCTTAATACCCGGTTTCTCTGCCATCGCCGCCTGTTCCATCATTGTGTGCATGGCTACATAGAGGAATGTTCCACCACTAAACAGTAGGAGTACACCTGTCCACCACTGCATCCCCGCGCCGCCCACTTCCTCTCCGCCCAGCATGCTAACCAGCACCCATGTCACCACCGCTCCCACAGGTGCAGCCATACTGAATACAACTAGATGCATCTTCGCCTGGCGCTTCCCCAGCCCAGCTCTCAAAAGGACCGCCGATAATCCGAACGCAGCCGGCGCCTTATGCAGCATGATGGCGACGAAGATGATAGCCTCTAGTGCAACATTGGAGGAAGTCGAGGAAGCACCCAAGGCGATGCCGTCTGCGGCGGCATGAATCACAAGGCCGAGGGTTGTAGAGGCCGGACGTGACGAGTGTGGGTGGAGGGGGGTATCTGGTGGGCTGCTGAGCGAGTGGAGAGAGTCCAGCGCGATATGATATGGAGCGGCGGTAGAGTGCGCGTGCGTTGGGATGACGTCGATAAGGTACATTAGGATGAAACCGGAGACCAAGGAGAGACCGACCCACTTGTGGGCGCTTGCGTCCGAACCGTGGTCGTAGTCATTGTGGTCACTGTCGTGGTCTTCTCCCTCCGCTGGCGGCGCATCGACGACACCACCGGTGTTCGGGTCGGTATGCGTGTGGCCATGTTCTCCAACACCTTCGTCGCGGGGGTATAGGAGTGGTATATCCCCCTGCGCGGTCTGGTGGTCGGGTACCCAGATACTTCTGGCGGCGGGATCGGAGGAGGTCCGGACGATTGGAACAGAGGGCTTTGCGCTATAGATTGTGTCGATTCCTTCTGGGATGATGACGATCATGCTCGTACCGACTAGGACGCCCATTCCGATGGTCGATATCAGGCGAATCTGGGAGGGTGAGAGGGAGACTACAAGAGGCAGAAAGCCGGCGCCCAAGGAGCTAGATAGGGGTGTTAGCTTTGAACGAATGGACCATTGGGGTACGTTAAGGAAACATACGCCAATGCCATAGCAATACTGAAGAGGAGTAGTGTTCCTAGACCATCCGCCATGTTGGGAGAGATGACAATAGAGGTCGTCGGGGGTGGTTAACTTTACAGTAACTCCTGTATAACGTTAATGGGGGGAGTCCGATGTTTAAACAAGTATTGACCGAGTCACGCAATAGAAGGGGACTTGAGGTGGTGGTAGTTAGGTGGATATCATTAATTCGTCAAAAGAGGGCGTTACCGCGGGGGGTACCTTGGTGGAACGGTGATGGCCGTTCTTGTAGTTTTGTTGTTGAGATGATCACCCACTAGCTCGTACCTCATCAGATCAGGCACCTAAATAATTCTTCTAGAGAGTTATGTGTATTCGCATATACAGGCTGTAGGTATTGCCTAGAGATATTTTTTAAGTATTTTGTGACAGGGCCTCCATCATAGATTTTTATCACCGGGCGCTCGCCGAGTTATGCTATTATTACTGAGAGTAAGAATACACAAATACATGTACATATATAAGCTAAAGTATTAATAAATACATGTAATTTATAACTACCACGGGTTTTTTTTTTATAGACTTTTGTGTTAAGACCATCTGTATCAAACATACATACATGTATGTATCTGCATAAATCTGGTTGCTGTAGTATATATCCGATCGTGATCTGCGCGCGACGCGACTTCCTCGAATAATAATCCTCGCGACGTCCTTCAGCCTGACTATCATCATCAAACACAAATACCGGTACTCTGTCACATATCTCACAACTAGCGCCAGATTACCCAAAACAACCCACTCAAGTGTCTTCGAAATGGAACCAATCGACGAGTGGTCTGTTGACGCCAATGAGGCCTTGACACTCTCCCTCCACTCCCCATCCTCCGGGAAAGAACTCTCGACCTTTCACCCAAAGTTTACATATCCCATCTTTGGCGAATCTGAGACCATCTTTGGATACCGTAACCTTAATGTTCGTCTTGCATTTGCGGCGGATGACATGTCCCCCTGCCTGGATGTGAGCTGGGACAAAAAGAAGAAACCTGTTGGTGAAGTCGTCGCAGAGGACGTAGAGGCCATATTAAAAGAGTACCTTCCTGAAGGTTTGCGCGCCCCTCTATTACTTACCAGAAAGAGCACTCCCTAACAAGATTCACAGAAGCTTTCGAAAGTAATCTTGAAACTTTCCAAAACACCCTCGCGAATAAGACCGCCTCCTTCACCCCCCCAGGATCCCTCCTTCATACCTCTACGCATCTTGGCACAACCTATGAAATCTGGCATGCCACTCTCTCGGATATCCTCTGCCATGATCTTCTCTCTCGAATCCAAATCCTTATCCTCCTCTTTATTGAAGGTGGTACCTTCATTACCCTAGACGACGATGAGTGGTCCCAAAAGCGCTGGGACATCTTCTTCTTATATTCCAAGTCCACAACAAACGAGTATTCCTTTATCGGTTATTCCACTGTCTACCGGTATTACTACTTCTCACCTTCGGTTGAGAACCTCGCCCGTGCACGCCTCTCCCAGTTCCTAATTCTTCCGCCCTACCAACGACAGGGCCATGGCTCTCGTTTCTATGATGCCCTTATGGCGCATTACCTTGAAGACCCCGCAACACTTGAAATCACCGTTGAGGATCCATCCGAGTCATTTGCAGATTTGCGAGACCTGCGGGATTTGAACCGATTACAAACAAAAGGAGTGTTCAAAGGGCTGACGCTCGCCGCGGTGTCGAAGAAAGAATTCCCGCTTGAGGCGGTAAGGAAGGAGGCAAAGATGCCAGAAAGGCAGTTTGCGAGATGCGTGGAGATGGCACTACTACAGGAGCTGCAGGAAAAAGATGGAAAAAAGAGTGATGAGCGCAAGAGAAAAGATCGGAACTGGAAAATGTACAGGTTAGTGGTTAAGGGTAGGATCTATAAGCAAAATAGAGACACCTTGGCGCAGCTTGATCGGTTGGAGAGAATAGACAAGCTGGAAGAAACATATTTCCATGTCGAGGATGAATACAAGAGGCTATTGGAAAGTATGAAGAATGTGAGGGCTATCGAAGATCGAGAAGGCATCGAGAAAAGGCCAAACGACGACGAGGAGATCGATATGGGCAGGCCGAAGAAGAAAGCTAGGGTGTAGTAGATAGTCAGAAACCTGGATTGATAGGCGTTTTGTAGTTTTTCTTTTCTTGTTTTTTTCCCTTCCTTTTTTTTTTCCAGTCCTGTCTCTTCCCCATATTGCCACATCTTTGTTTGGTCCAAATGTAGTACGCAAAAGGACGTGTCTTTGCTAACTACGACGTGAGATATTATTTTACCCTTTTATATTTTTCCTTTTCTTCACTATACCTAATACCATCGTATCCCTCACTCTATTCTATCTCAAGCATGATTCCTGCTTCTTATAGTTTTGTCTTCTTCGAGGGAGTAGTATATAACGTCTAAATGCCCATCTAGTTCCCCCATCTCCGCTTCAATATAGAGCTGACTTAGGCAAAGGCCTTCACTCATGGCTTGTCACTCGATGATTGAAACATTGTACATTGAGTATTGCGTACATTGTTAATCATCCGATTGAGCTCCAAATCCCCTGCTGTGTCCAATGTTACAGTTACGTGTAAGATTTATGTAAGAGGGAGGGTGGAGGGTTCTTGCCCGGGGTTCTCGGCGCCGGGTCCGCGGAGGAACTTCTGAATTGCATGCCAAAATTATGCTATCTGCCTCAATGATCGAGCCATAACTCAATGCCCACCCTCTATGGTCACAGTCCCCCCAAACAGAGGAAGATGTTTTGGCCCCATAAGCCTTTGGGTGTACAGGTGGGAAGTAGCCACGGCCAATTTTGTAGGTCTGGACCCTACGTACTGTATGGTGGCTGTTCGTAATATACTATGAACAGACTACACCGGTAGACGTACCTGTAAATGTGAATGAGATAAAGGCCCACGGACTGCTACTGCTACATCATTACACGTTACTTAACAACAAGGACTTGTTATAACTAGAGTACGTTTCGAACTTCAATCTTTAGTACGAAATAGTACCGTAGCTCATCCATCACGAGTGGCTGGGTACGTAGTCCAGCCGCCATATCACCAGCTGCGACCGAGAGCGCCTGTCCGGACTCCCCGCCCCCCGCCGGGCCGCGGGGGCACCAACGGCGCGACGGAATGCATCTCGTATCATCGGTGTTTTGTACGCCTTCAGAGGTAAATTGCACAATAATGACTTCTTGGTCAACAATAAAAACCTTGGCCGGCGCCCAAGCCGCACTAATCCCAGTGGCCACCCTGCAAGAACAGCGTTCCACTATAGTTCTTGACACCAACCGAAAGGGCTGGTTACCTTAAAATTAGTTAGTGGTTTTATATTGGGAGTAGGCGAGGCTTCTATTCGAGTCATCAAATGATTGCGGATTAGAGATCTTATTACGCATACCCAACTCAACGCTATTTACGTACTAGTGCTCATATGGGCATCCACATACTAGCGCAAATGCGTTTTAAACTTCGGGTTCGGCCTTGATTCCGTGTGTAGTATTTTAGGAAGTATTTATTTTGTTGGATCCTTTCACAGTCTTATCTAAACACTACATGTACCCATGTGTCGCAGTAGGGTTTCGAGGAGAACATCCTACATGCACTTGCTGTCACAAATAATATATTTCCGCCGGCACGAAACTATGCTCGAACGATAAGCAACTCGTTGATTACCAGCTATCAAAAAAAAAGGTATAATATTTTAAACTAGAGATATTCTGGCAGTGTATGGAGTCCTTGTAGGCAGTCAAAAACTCCATGCAGTATCCCTTAAGCTGTTACGAGAGTGCCGACCCACCAAAAAAAAGCAAATTTGGTGTGGCTTTACTAACAACTCTTGTTATCTCTTTTATCAAATAATAGATCTTAGATTTAACCTCACTATTATAGGGGGTTAGCATATGATAGCCTGAGGGATAGATTTCCGCTCGAGTGACATGTAGTGATGATAAGAACCCGATAAGACTGGATGCTTGGCGGGTCTACGAACCTCAAGTAACTACGAGGTGGATTAAACTACATGTAACTCATAGCTATTATACCCGTACATACATAGCACCACCAACACCCTTTGTTTGAAACCTCTAACTCGCCTAAATCTGCAGTCATGAGTGATCCTTCATTGGGTGTTCGCTCAGGACTTCAAGGCATGGCCTCCAGGCTCAAACACAATGTTGATGTATAATGATCATGAGCTAACAAGAGTAACCACAGGTCGAGTTAATCACAACCTAGACACCCTCCTCAAACGGTTTGAAAACATATCTCAACTGGCGCCTGTAAGTAACACCTATTTCTCACGACAACTACCACGTACTGAGTCTGCCCAACCCGTCGAATTAGGTCGAAGGCAAAGGCCGCGAAATAACCGCAGCGGAAACATACCAAATCGAATGCCATGCCTCAGCTATGATTCGGGCAGCAGAGGACTTGCTGTCTTTAACCAGATCGTTAAAAGAGGCATGGTTATTTGGGCAACTGGGCTCGGAGCTTGGTGTGGTTGATCCGGCGACCGATGAGAATGCGAAGCAGGTAGGAGAGGCACTACAGAAGCTTGCGAGTAAGCCGAGGTCGAGCTCATAGCTCTGGTTATGAGCTCCAGGATGGTCCCTATAGCCCTGGAGAATGCTCAGATAGCTTAAGTGTATTATATGTATGGAGTTTTGTCCTTTGAGTATCTTCGTTTAGTGATAGCATCTGAGCGTGGTTTTTATTCGTAATGCGGACCTACTTACCTAAATGAAACATCAATCCTTGGCTAGTGATATACGTTCGAATGGGCACTCTGCGTGTAATGGGCGGCCCTTGGGCCTTTGCCCTATGAGATTCATTTAGTCTCGAAACCATCACAAATTACATGCTTGGATATAAAACCGCAATAAGTTCGAAGATGGGTTTTAACGAATTAAGGCTAAGTCTACCCAATAAAGCTCTTTGGTATTCTAGATAGCAAGGCCAGTACGGCGGGGCCTCAACCTAATTTAACATCACTTTACCCCCATAGAGATCTAGAGTGGACGTTAGGTATTATCTAAATTTGTCAATAGATTATGCGGCTTCATAAGAAAAACTAACAAGTACATGTAAGTAAGCCAAAATATATCATGCGGTGACAATGAGAATACATAATTAAAATTGGGGGAAACAAACGTGCTTAACCTATTGATCCCTGATCACTAGCAAACGTTTGCAAACAATCGCAGTGAGTATATCTGGCCCTCTTGCTAGCAGATACCTAGGCATTACAACCCAACCCTTGTCACAACGCACTCCCCCATCATGACTTCAAACCCCACAACCACGACAACGACCATGCCTCAAACCCCGCTTACTATAGTCGTCGCTGCCACAAACGCTCTCGGTATTGGAAAGTCCGGCGGCCTTCCATGGCGCCTCCGGAAAGAGCTGTCATACTTTGCCCGCGTCACCAAACGGCTCGTTCCTGAGGCCCCAAAC
This sequence comes from Morchella sp. 2018-W45, assembly GCA_024713785.1. NCBI lineage: Eukaryota > Fungi > Ascomycota > Pezizomycetes > Pezizales > Morchellaceae > Morchella > Morchella sp. 2018-W45. The sequence goes on from JAMGYZ010000025.1 coordinate 1,039,243, forward strand.
AAAAAGAACGCAGTCATTATGGGGCGCAAAACATGGGACTCAATCCCGGTGAAGTTTAGGCCGTTGCCGGACAGGATCAATGTTATTGTGTCACGGACCACGGATATCTCTGTGGGAGAGGATGGAGTGGTGTGGGCGAGATCGTTGGACGATGCGCTGGAGAGGTTGAAGTCCGGGGATAGTGGGGAGGTAGGGAGGGTCTTTGTCATTGGGGGCGCACAGCTTTATGATGCGGCTATGAAGTACCCTGGAACCACAAGTATCCTCATGACTAGCATCGACAAAGAGTATGATGTGGATACGTTTTTTCCGGTGGACATCAAGGACCCGGTGAACGGATGGACAAAGAGAACGCATGAGGAGCTATCAAAGTTTGTTAACGAGCATGTTCCGGAGATTATGCAGGAAGAAGGGGTATCATATGAGTTTGAACTCTATGAGAAGGGCCAGTAAGAGCGCACTATGTACTTGGTGACTGGAAATCTTAATACCAATCGACCATTCAAACAATTTTTCTCATTAGATGAAAAACTTTGTGAGCACTATTTGACACAAATCAACCTAGATATCACCAAACTACTGTAACCAGTACCGCTAACAATTTTGTCCCAGCCCATTATTGCGTAGAAGATTCAACCCCAATTCTCACACCAAAACACCCAAGAGGAAAGATAAATAACAGATAATACCCCCCTCCCTCCCGCTCCATAGTTAAGAACCACAATATCCACTCACCCAATATTCGATGCCACGCCGAAAAAGACAAAAAGGAAAAATAAGAAACAAGAAACCCTATGCCCTACACGAATAAAAAGGAAGTGAAAAGTTGGGACTTTCAGCAATTTTACCGCCAATAAACAATGATTGGCCATAAACAAAGTCATCAAAGCAGAATGAGACAGATAAGGAGGAAAAAGGGAGGAGAGGGGGGGGGGGGGGAGATTGGGCGACGCATCACATATCAATCTATCTGAGTTCCTTCTCCTGTCTCTCTTCCTGCCTTTCGACAGGAGATCCATCATCGAGAATAAATTTCCCGAAGTGTTTCAGAGCAGCCAAGCTCTCCTCCCCCGCAGGAATGATGTTTTCCTTCGGAAGCAAGAACCCATAGCTGCCTGTATCCCTCAGCTTGATTTGGTAGGCATATGGGACACGGTAGTCTTCATAGAAGAAGTCCATCATGCTACCACCAGCGCCTTGGAAACCCGTGAAACCAGTGCCCTCGCATGCAGATGTCACTTCATAGTGCTCACCGGATTGTTGGCGAATGGCTTTGGCAAGACCAAAGCCAAGCTCTTCGAGGTTTTCAAGATCGGGTGGCATATTGTCACAAGAGTAAGAGTACGGATAGAGGACTAAAGACAGGATCAGTAAAGCTGGCCGATAAGACAGGTTGAGGAAGCTTACTTTGCTGAGAGTAAGAATGAAAGTCAAGTAGACCGACTACTGGAGTACCCTCTGCGGATAAATTGCGCGCAAAATCGGCAAAAGTCTTCGCTTCAGTGGCTTCAAACGGGTTGGTTCCAGGAAACACTAAACAAAAGTGTTAGTACACGGGAGTATTCCTAAATAAAGACAAAAGTTTCGTACTATCACTGCAAGGATTCCCTTGCGATGTAGGTGATCCATCAAAATGGAAATTGTAAGCTCTGTCAAGATCAATGCCTTTGCAAAACGACAGTCCAGTAGGTTGGCGGTTCTTCCTCCACAAGCGGTCGGCGTCCCAAGTGTATGCATAACCATCAACATTGAGGGTTGGAATGAAGACCCAATTAAAGTGATCAACGATCGTATTGATACCTGCATCTTTCTTACCGTACCCCGAAATAAGTGAATATGCTAGATAGCATACAGTCGAAACACTAATCCATTCACGGGCATGGGCGGCTCCGGTGACGATGATTGTCAGTTTTTTATCGCCACCAACATTTTTGGTTCCTACTCTCAGTGCCTGAATATCACGACCTTCATAGCTCTTCCCAATAGAAAACACTTCAACAAAGCCAGGGAAAAGTGACTCAAGGAGTTTCATCCATGGGAGGATCACTGATGGTGGTTGGTAGTTTTGGAAAAAGAGATTCTCAGTTTCCGATCTCATCATGTCTTCTTTAGAGTAGACACTCGAAACACCAGTATAGGTATCTTGCGCCGTCCGAGCAAGATCATGCATCAGGCGGAAGTGGGAGTGTTGCATGGATTTTGGTAGAAGACCAAGTAAAGAGGGCACCTAGCCGCTCCGGCGACATCAATACCAACTATTATTTTAAAGGAAGCATCAGCGAGGACGTACCATGTCTTCCGCCATTCTGATATCGGCGTGAGTCTTAGTGGTAGACCACACATCCAGATAGAGAATATGGGACGCCTCGGCGAGAGCTTTCGCCTCGTCCGGCGACGACAAGTTAAACCTAAGTACTACGTCGCCATCATATTGGGAGATGATCTTAGAAGTCTGGCTCAATCTTTTCTGCTGTTCCCGCCTCGCCCCATGACGAGTGGACCCCCCAAAAAACCTTCCTACAACAGTATCACGAAGCTTGGTGGTCCACAAGCGGTCATCGTGATCTTCGGCCAGTTTGGATTGCGGGATCAAGACATTCGGTGTAGGCTCGGCAACCGTTGAGCGGCGTACCACCGAGTCAGGAATTATGGCAGCATCGGCACTGGACAGCAGCAAGCTTGCGGCTGTCACTGCCAACGCGAGCACGTTTATATTGAAGTGCATGGAACACTAGCTTGTGGGGTGAGCGAGAACGATGGCAGCGCGCAAAGACACGATGGGATAGTGTCAAATGAGTATGGGATGAACGATTCCAGGTGGCAGTTTAGGTAGCGGAGAACCTGATCCCACTGAAATTGGGGTGGAACAGTTAGATAAGTGTTACAAGGCGCAGCAGGTTGGCGATGTTGGTAGTGCCACATTTGGTCCTTGCTGCCCAGCTGCACAAAGGAATTGTTACGGTACTCTATTTTAATGTCGCATTTTGGCCCCCGATTACAGCGATCCGACTAGATCTTCCTGAGAACCAATTCCCATTCCGGCAAGCACTTGATTATGACAACAAAGGACAGGGTCGTGACGAGTTAGTACTACGTAAGTACATGTATTCTACTCTTAGGTCCACAATATCCACTATGATACTCGTTGAGATGACACACATGTTCACGTAACCTGAAAGGTACTGTAAACCGTTGTAAGTAGAGGAGTACATGTTTTGCTTCACAGAGATGTAAAGTAAATACATGTATGCTACCCCGTCCCAGCCCTTAGGCTTGTCAAGCTCAACAACCGTAGGCATACTTTGACCACTTGACCACAAAATTCCGGGGGGTGGCTTGCTTTTGACTCCTAGCTCGATCGCCGGCGGCCTTGGCAACGGTAGAAGTGGGTGAACAGCGAGACTCGGTCTTGTTGCGAACCCCGCACATGCATCCCGGGTCCGTTTTCACATCACTTTCTCTCTGCTGGATTTGCCAATCATATGGGAGGAGGGTTGTAGGTAGGTATGTATGTTGGCAATCGGAAATAGGACTTATTCAACGGGCGTAGCCTCAGTACTCTCGTATCTATCATTAGTTGAGAAGCATTCTAGGCGCAACATGAATTTTCCAGTATGCCACACTGGTTGTCATAAATCCGCCCGTGCGTCACAACGCTTGGCCAAAGCATTCAAAACCTCAGACCGAAGGGAATCAATTATGATGCCTAGGGATGATTTCCTTGAGTCACGTGATCACCGCCAATGTGCGGTGAGCTTCGCAAGGTCAAATCTACCGGTCCTTTAATTCGTACTGTATCGAACATAGGTCTAAAAAAATAATTTAGAGTATACCGTTTCCGTGCTAGCGTAAGGGCGCTTGTAATTTAGTTTTGATGTCTTAGAGCCCGTCAGTGCAAAAGGTATGTATGCAGATCTAGCCAAACATCACTACTTTATATAGGTATACACAAAGATCCACTAAGTAGGTGAAATATGTGTTGGATCATCACTAGTCACCTACTGTATCTTTAGCTTGTTGATCGACTACAACCAAACGTACATGTAGTATCAATAGCTAAACGAGTGAGGCTCAGAGACCGGCCGATAGGGTCAATTTTGGAAAGTAAGGGGATCTTGCCGGAGCTTATTCATCTGTTGTGGTCAGTGGACCGTAAGAGAATAGGCCAAGGGAATCCGGATATAGGATGATAGGGCATACTTGTAGGGAGTATGTTTACCTAAGTATATAATACATATTAGCAAGAAACTCTTCTGCGTCCATGACATTTAGAGAATAACCAGACTGTTGGGGTTGATCGAGTTGGTTGAAGAAGATTTAAATCTCTAAGCCTAATTATATAAATATATGAGGTCTGTCAGGGATTCAGTAATAATTTGATGGTAGGTTATTTTTGCGTAAGAGTGCTTTCTATAACATGAGGCTTTGACACCTATGCACACTAGGAATTCCGAAGACAATATCCGAGAACCGTTTCGGGGTCGGTAAATAGCGCGCGACTGGGTTTAGGAGTGATATGTGCTACGGCACTCCAGGATCTGCCTGCACGACAGAGACACAGGATCTGATACGCGATCGGGTCCTGAGTATTCGTGCTCTATCGCCTCAAAGTCGATGTGAATTCGTTTTAGGAGGGGGCAGAAACCAGCGCGGACAGGAGGAATTATTCATTGCTTGCAGTAGGTGACAGGAGATGTAGAGTAATGTTTCAAGGTCCCGGTGGACTGGGACGATGTCGTCGGTCTGTGCGGTTGACAATATGTTTGTCTGGCCGCGTGGCTCAGGACTCTGAGGCACTCACCAACCATGTTACACAAACCTGCAAGCATGAGAATTCGGGAAGCACTTTTACAGCAGCTTCGTGCAGGTAGCTAGTACGCAACGAGTGTGCTGCCCCATGCTTGCCATGCCATGCACATAGCGGGCTTTCTTTTCTGGTCTCCGACTTCCCTCATCTCACAGGAGATATCACTTCGTGGTAGGTAGTGTGTCTGACAGAAGCTGACCACCAATTACAAGCATTCCGTAGACCACACACTGGCATCCCCATATCCGCCGCTGCTCAAGCCTCTCCACACATCGAGATCCAGTCAATTAGCCCCCCGAAACCCTACGAGTCTTGCATTTGTATACTCACTTACTCACTCACATACTATTCAGCTCCTGTTTTTTCAGAAACACAGTTCCCAAGAATATTCACACGTACATACACACGGTACATCCACTCACGCAGTTGTTTCCCCTCTATCACGCACACCCATCGTACATACACAACACAAACCCACCCGCATGGTAGTAGATATTGCTGCCGTTATTATTACTCCCTAGAGCCGGTCTTTTCGAGGTCCTGCTACCACCGAGTTACTCAGCAGCCAGCAACAGCCCCTCCCCCCTCAGCCCTCGTAGTCTGGTCCTTCCACCCCTCATCCTTGATTCGAGTTTTTCCCTTCAGCTCCTCCGTACTCATTTGCACGTTTTTTCTCATCGCAAAAAAACAATGTTGCATTCCTCCAACACCAGTTAACATCCCACTATCGTTTTCTTTAGGCTCTATACCTATTTCCTCTCTTTTTTTCTTTCTTTTTTCTTCCAGCGAGCAAGCAGTTCTCTTCCAGTGCATATTCCACACACCAGATAACAGGCCTGCCCTTTCCACGCATTTTGCATAAGCCATAAATTATGTTCAAACGGAACAATGGTAGACGCAGCGAGACGGACCTTCGACTGCGACAGAGCTTGGAACAATCGAGAAATCTAGAGGCCACGAGAAGCCTTACATTTGCCCGCTCAAGTGAGCAGATCTCTCGGAGGCCTTCTTCACCAAATCCAGATATACCCCAAATTACCACTTCGTACACAGAAAGCCATGTTGCAAAACCAAACCCTCGCTTTAGTCTAATGCGGTTCCGGCATGCATCGGACTCCGCGATAGGGCAGAAGGCTAGAGATTCAAATCCACCACCCGTCCCTACTACACCTGATGCTCTAACACTTACCCCCTCTATTATTACTACAGCTCCCACAAACGATTTTGCCCCTCCGAGAAGGCAAAGCACCATGAGATTATGGCGGCAAAAGACTCTAGATAGCAAACCCTCTAGCAGCCCAGCTGCTCTCTCGTCCGAAGAGTCATCGCAGCGAAGCTCATTCTCGAAGAACAGACGGCGGGATGGAAGCACATCACGGACAGGTTCTAGTATGAGAACCAGCCGGGTCACGTTTGATGAACCCGAACGCCCACGAACTAACCCTACAGGGTCTACGATACACGAGCCACCAGCTTATGACGACCAGATGTCATCTTTACCACTGCCCCCGCCTCGCTTATCGGAGTCTTCCCGTTCAACTGCCAGCTCCACTGATCACTACATCACGACTACTACTACACAGACCACAACAACCACAACTACGTTCTTTAGGCTTCCCCGCCGTAAAAAGAAAGAAACTAGTTTATTTCCGCTGCCATCAAAGGTAGGACATGGAGGACCTAGACCATCAGTGTCTGATACAGATCTTACTCCTATGGGGCGCCCAATGTCTATGATGTCAAATAGCCATCCATCTCCTACAAGGAGCGGCTCACGTGACCATCAATTCGCATCTCACATGCTGGCAGCATCTGGCCTCAATTTTGCGGGTCCTGGCGGGCCGCGTGTCCTACGCTCAAATTCAACTGCTTCAACCCGCTCAGTTCAGTCGAGTCCTACGTCGCTCACCCCGACAAAGATAACCAAACGTGATCGCAGTTCAACAATGTCATCATTGGATCGAGTAGAAGGGCATGGAAGTATTGGGAGGAGAAGCTTTAGTGGAATGTTTGGGCGGATACGAAGGGATAGTGAACCAATATTTGGGAATGCAATCAGTAGGAATGTGTCGCCTCAACCATATAGTCCTGGTCCAACATCACTGGCTGTTTCGCAGGAAATTGTTACCATTCCGGAGAGAAATGACGAGGATACTCCGCAGATGTATCTTTCCAAGCTATTTGAAGCGCTTAGTAAGAGTGTAGTAGCATCTCTGCTTGCAAGGAGTGGGGATGTGTTTCATTCTGCGGTGTTAAAGAGTTACATGGGGACATTTGATTTTTCATCTACCCCCATGGATATGGCGCTGAGGTAAGCTAGAAGCATGGAATTGAAACAAATAGGAACTAATTGAAGATAGGAAATTGCTCATGGAGGTCGAACTTCCTTCGGAAACCCAACAAATAGACCGCGTTCTTCAAGCTTTTGCGGATAGATATCACGAATGCAATCCCTTTATATATCAAGATTCTGGTGAGACTTAACGCTAATCCCCGTAACCCCCGTTTTTATCTGCAGAACTGAGTCCTCATAACATGCAGACCAAGCGTATTACGTTGCATTCTCACTGATAATGTTACATACCGATTTCTTCAACAAAAATAACAAGCGAAAAATGCAGAAACAGGATTACATCAAGAATACCTCCCAGGCAATATCAAATGAGGGCATATCCAGCGATATTCTAGAATGTTTCTATCACAACATCACATATACACCCTTTATCAGAATGGAGGATGAGTTTGATATAAATGGGGAGAAAATTGTGCCGCACAGGCCAAAGCGGGGGATATTCAATAGGGGAAACCAGGATGGAAAGCGACTCAAGGAACCTGTCGATCCTTACACTTTAATCATTGATAATCAACTAGATATTTTACGGCCGAGCTTGAAAGATGTGGTACAGATTGAAGATCCATATAGTTACACTGGAACAGCATCGCGCCTGGAGATGAGTTCGTTACACAGGGCATTCTTTCGCTCAGGGGTCTTGCAGATCATGTCTGTACGCTCACGACCTGACGCATTTTTGTCGCCATCAACCACAGAGAACCCAGAAGGTGCTGATCCTGGAGTAGTGGAGATCAAAGTGACGAAAGTTGGGGTTTTATGGAGAAAAGAGATGAAAAAGAAGAAAACAAGGAGCCCATGGCACGAGTGGGGGGTTATTCTGACAGGCTCACAGCTTTATTTCTTCCGAAATGTTAGTTGGGTCAAAAATTTAATGACTCAATATGAGTCGCATCATAAGCACAACACTGGGACCCCGGTAATTTTCAAGCCACCACTTGAACAATTTAAACCTGACGCGCAGATATCAACGGATGATGCAGTGGCCTTGTTGGATAAGACATACAAAAAACACAAGCACGCATTTGCTTTCATTAGGCATGGTGGCATGCAGGAGTATTTCATTGCGGATTCCGAGGCAGAGATGAACGACTGGTTAGCGAAGCTGAATTATGCGGCAACTTTCAGAACAGCAGGTATCAGGATGAGAGGTGTTATTGGTGGAAATTATGAGGGCCAGAGAACAAGAGCGATTAGGAGAGCTGATGGGGTTCCCGATACACCAACATCTGCCCACTTTGTTCAAACACCCTCTGGAGAAGTTTCCATTCTCAGAGGAGGGATAGACACCAAATTGGCGGCGGAGATCTCAGCTGCCCGACGAGAGGTAATTGATCTCAAAATCACTGATTCGGAGGAAAAGTTGGCGACTACAAATCGTCAATTGCAAACACTTTTAAGGAATGCTAGACATCTTTCTATCCTTACACCAATTCAACCTAAAACAAGAGAGCAAGCAGTGTTAGCTGCCGGGTCGTTGGCTGCAAAGCTGCAATGGGTTAGAATGGAGATGTGGAAGTTGAGATGCCATCGTGATATTCTGGCGATGGATATGGAAGAGGAGCGGAAGTCGGCCAAAGAACAAAAGAAGAGGAATCTTGAGATTAATACGCCCAGTGCAAGTGCTCAGAACTCACCCGCCGGATCAATACGCGAAGCTACACCGCCAACATCTGGTGCGCCAACCCCCACTCAAGCAATGTTTACACCACCAAAGGCCACAGCTTCAATTGGGGAGGACATTACTCATGTTATCTCTAATGCGTCTAGCACTAAAAATACATCTACAGCATGGGAGTTCCCTCGGAGAGACACTGAACAGAACGACAGGACTTCATTCTCTTCGAATTTACCTCGGACGCCGTCGGTTTCATCGCTAGGGAACCCAAGGACAGACGCTGCACCCACTAGTAATGATCATGCTAGCATCGACACTGGACGTAGCTATCGTTCACCTTCCGTATCTAGCTTTGGCGGAGATGCAGATGCAGACAAAGATGAGGAGAAAGATGAAAAGAAAAAGAAGGAAAAGAGCAAAGGCAAGGATAAGGAGTCTGGAAGACCAAAGATTCGGAAGAGTCTACACAGAACTCTTAGGGAAACTCAGAGCCTTGGGCACCGTAGAGGTAAATCAAAGGACGTTTCGAGTGAGGATGGAATACAGCCCGGAGAGAAATATCCTGGAGACTCTGAGGGACTTGCTCGTGGATCTGGAAGTTTTACAGTTCATGGTATGCGAGACTCAATCTTGAAATATATATTTTATAATCTGTGGTTGCTTACATCATATCATTCAAACCATAGGGAAGAAAGCTAGTGTGATTACTTTCGGCTCGGAATGGCAAAATATGACAGCAGAGGATAGATTGAGAAGGAAAGTACCCGGGGCAGAGTCAGATACAGAATCTGGGCTAGTGCCTAACCAAGGATTTATAAGCCGAAGAAGTTCGCAACAAGTCCAAACGACTGCAGCTCTTAGAGAGGGCGGAGAAGATACTTTAATGCCACAATTACCTGCAACTTTACCGGCAAGTAGACGTGGCTCCCACATCGGTCATATAGTGCCAACGAAGGGGGAGGACAACCTTCCAGACATGCCAGAAGACCTGAGTGTACCTGGCGCAAAGGAAAAGTTGATTGCAGCGCTGAACGGGGTGAAAGCGAGTGAGAATGCTCCTGTGACAGCAGAGACAGAAAACCCTCGTACCTCTACTGAGCAATCAAATTATTAGTGGCGGAGGAAACAAAAAAAGGGTTATTTGCGTATATCCATTCATCTTTAAAAATTCTTTTTTTATTATTGTTACGCTGTAGGATGCATTCACTTGATTTACTTTTCATTTGTTATTTACTGGGAGTTTATTATTTCTTATTCCCTTATTAGAGGCGAATTAGGTTTTCCCTTTCTTGTGTTTTTATTTATGGTTTATAAGCTTGGCTTTGTTTTTCAGCGGGTTTTTGTTTGCTAGTTTTGGGATTTTTTTTATTATTATTATTATCCTTTTCGTGTTTTATATCGTCTACTTATTTACTCGCGTTTCAGCAGTCGTGGAAGGAGGTTTGTGTTTCATATGTTTTTGACTTGTAATCATTCATTCTTTGGGATTGGTCCATTTTTCTTCATCTGGAGAGGTTAGTAGGGTGGGGGGAGGCATTGTTTTTTATCTTGCATTCTTTGTATGTTAGATCGGAGGGGTTAGGAAAAGAAATGGGAAGCGTGGGAGGCAGGTTTCTTCGAGTATGAGGCGCGCTATAGACCGGAACTACCCGTGGAAACAAGTATACCCTCAGATTTTTCACCCGTTTTGTGCGTCGATAGAGGATAAATAGGGCAATGGATCAGAGCGAAGTATTTTACCAAAACAAAAAGTGTATACAGATATTATCATTCCCGTGGTCAACACATCGCTTACACTCTAGTTAAACCTCTAAACCGGGTGCGCCGAAAGTAAAGTATAATAATAATACAAGTATAGAACCATCATTTCTACCTAGCTCTCATAACCCCTAGCCCATTGTATCCTGATTTCAGCCCCGTCTTCCCCGTTACGGGTGAGTATTCAGGCGCCTTAGTGTATTAATATAGGGCCACATTCAGACAAAATATGGGGGCGGCCACACACGTGCGCAGCTTTCGAGCTGCGTTTAGTGATTCCGAAAATTCTTCTTTTGATCTACATCACGGACACGCCGTCAGAAAAAAAATGAACACTTTAATATAGGGAGAAAGGGTCTTACAAAACAGATCTGTCCTTGAAGAACCTAAGTTGATGATCTTGGGACACCCATCACGATCCTTCTCGAGTCGCGTGCACTCAAAACAGTAGAAAGCGTCCGAGATGCCCTCTCCACCACAGACGACACACTTGTTCTGGTAATTTCCGAATGAACACTCATCGCATATTCGTACTAGAGTTGTAGGTCTAACATAGGAATCGCATACTGGGCATTTGCCGTCGCATTTATCGCAGAGGCGGCCGATGGCTATGCCAGATTGCTTGCGGCACATTACTAAGTCGCTATTTTCCTCCTGTTAGATTTCAATAAGAAGAAGTGAGAAGGGATGAATTACGGATGATGACGTGACATGACTGGCTAGTGGGTATCTTGGGGGGGTTCGTGGGTTGAGGTTGAGGTTCGGAGGAGCTTAACATAGCTTTGGTGGGTATTTGTGGTGACAATTCTTATCAGATCTATCGTGACTAAGCAATATTAGATGTCTGGTGTGGCTTTGATTTCCGAGACCCACAGATCAACTTTAGTTAATAGGGTACAGCTGTTTGATTGCTTTTCCTTCTACTGTTGCTGCTCCGTGCTGATACCTCTCCACCCCACCTCGACCTCCACCACCACCGTAATAGCGCGATATCGGTCATGTCGGAAGAAGAACAAGTGTAAGACCTCCCATAAATTTCGCGCCTTCGTTTTCTTATGTGGCTTATCTTTCAAAATATTCGGAGGGAGCAGTGCTAAAATAAAACCCACAGAACTATTGTCGCATCGGCGGTCGTCGTTCCCCACAACGATGATATGGACAGATCATCTCCTCCAAAATTGATTGCCAAACGCAGGCAGTCCACCGCGTCCCCAGAATCCTCTAAAAGGGCTCGTTTTAACCACAAGGACCATAGCAGTAACGGAAGGGAGTTACACCACCCCTCAGTGGATGACGGTGAAGAGGATGCGGGGAGAGGGGGGAGGAGTGGCAGATTAAAAGCTGAAGAATCAGATGATGAGAGCTCACGGCCCAGCAGACGACCATCAGCCGGAAAGGCCGCCGCCGGGAACGAGGAGGAGCGCCGGCGTGGGAAAAGGCTTTTCGGGGCCCTCCTGGGGACCATTGGCAAGTTCAAGCAGGATTCCTCATCGCCTAGGGCACGTAACAGCGCGGTGAAGCGTCGCGAGGTTGAAGCAAAACTGCAGGAAAAACTGAAGCAGCAAACCGACGAAATTGACGAGCGCCGGAAGAAAGAGGACCAGAGTGTCAATTTACGCAGACGCATGGAGCAGAGGGAGTTTGACGAACGTGCTGTGGGTACCATTTCTTCCAATTTGCTTTCATGGTGTAGGCAGGTTGGAGGCTAACTTTTAAACAGATGCAAATACGTCACAATAATGAACTTGCCCAGGCCCATATTCTACAAACATGTGCGCAACCAAAACTGGTATGTTACATGGGGCCTTTACAGATTATTAAACCCGAGAACGTTGGTACTGACGAAGCTTGTAGTTCTACCTTCCATGGAAATTGTTACCCGAAGAGGATGAACGTATCAAAGCCCAGGTAGAAGAGGTAGAAGACTCTATCGCACGGGAACAGCGTAAATTCCAGCTGCGTCGCGAGCGAGAGGAGGAAGAGGAGGAATTGCTTAATGGTGGGGCCAATAACCTTAACGAGCCCGACTTAGCCATTGACCCCCGCCATGAAGATGATGATTCACCAGTGATAGACGATAATGACCATGCGACGGTAATAAATACCAGGCATCACGATGGTGGTGATCATACTAACCTTGACCATGCGCCTGTACACGATGAGATAGACAGCGTTAGAAGACAATCCGATATTGGAGATGTGGGGGAAATCGTTGAAGCCGGGGAGGACACGGTGATATATTAGAACACTCTCAGGCGGTCATATTAATATTCACTTTACGTGATTGATTGATAGTTATTATCATGGCTGGATTTCTACCTGCTGGAACTTATTGAATTGAATTTTCTTTTCTTTCCTTGGCAACCACTCCGACTTCTACGCACCAGTGGCTTCCATAAGGGTCGTGTTTTTCTGTTCGTTTGTCTGGTTACATAAACCCTTTTAATTAGCCACTCTGTGCCAAGTGAAGGCGCGAATAGCATTGGTTTGTGGATTCATTTTTTAGCATCGAAGATCTGCATGGACACGATATGATGGGTACACAAAAAAGAGGTAAACTCAGAGGGGTGGGGAGATTTTTTGATATTGTTTTCCCTAGCGCTCTTCTATTATTCTCATTTTGTATGTAAGTATGGCTATACGTACGTATTACGGTCAATTGGAGGGGACTACTATTTCTGAAAAAATTTATTAGTGGGTGTTCTGCCATGGTCAAGAAGCCTGTTCCTGGTTGGTTGATAACACTTATGTAGTAATACCGACGGCTAGTAAATATTTGTGACGACTGTCACGCAGTGTAACCAACAGAGGGTAAGAGTTTACAGTCCTCGCGCCCAGCTTCGTTAGAACACTCATACACCCGCGTCTCAGAAGTTCCCGAAGCCCCCCCCCATAGCAACAGTATTCCCTCTCAACCAGAATACAACAAAAAAAAGTTAAACTTTGACTGTATAAAAGCTAAACAATGCTGAGGATTACAAATATTTAAAAGAATTTGTACAAAGCCTCTATTTTGGAATGTATAATCTTCATTGTATGATGTAGCTCAAAAATAAATTCTAATCAACATATGGTCCATCGAATCAACCTAGAAATGCTAGAATACAGTACCAAAATGAGGGGCGGGATCACTACAGTATTTTCGTTGGTACGCTAGCAATGCGGTAATAATACGGTATTGGTATAGTACTCTTCCTCTTATGCCAATTTAATTCGGTATTTGTCACTAAATTCCGTAGTACTATGGTAGTAATTTCACCCCATTTTTTCATACTGTAGTAAATATAAATCATCTATTCTACCTATGCCTGATCTGGAGTCAGTTGAAAAACTCTCTACTTTTAAATTATTTTCAAGGATTGAAACAGAACTAATTTATATCTTTCTCATTAAAAGTCACTGGATATTGCTGAAAAAACTGCCCATGAATAGAACAGAGTCTCTTTTATCTATATTAAAGGTTATTTGAATACAGGTCTGTTGGTTGTTGAGGGAATTAAAGGTCCTATTGGGGGGCTTCGGGAACTTCTGAGACACGGGTGTACATGTATTTTCAAATTTTGAGTTTAAATTTTGAGTTCAAATTTTGAGCTCTTGGCGGGCTATCCACACCAAAAACTAGTCGCCAAGAACTGTAGGCTCGGAGGTTGTTGGCCAATACGCTCTAATCTCTAATACTCAATATCTACGCCAACGTGTAGAAATTGGGACGGGGGTGGATGAATAGACCTCCGACCCGGGGGGAAGGGGGGCTTTAGTTATTATCACGGTGCCTCGGTCAATAATCGATTGACTAATATGTAGCTGACGCCAGGAATTGTATCTGCATCGGCCACTTTCCAAAGTAGGGTTCCTTGAGGATCCCTGAGGAGGGGGGGATAGGTTATAAATACCTAACGCAATGCACTGAGAGAAGGGCCAGACTCCATCTTCATTTATTTACTTTCATCATGAGCTTGAAGCCAATCGATCCATATGACGACTCCCGTGTCACTCATGAGTTTGCAACTCTGAATGGGAGGAGATATCGTACGTTGCTCACACACAGCGGCATCATTGAACCATTGGGACTGATACGACGAGCTCTTAGACTACGTTCAAGGAATTCCAGAGGGTACCCCGAAGGGGATCATTTTCTGTGTAAGCACCTAGAGATATTGGCAGTGGGGTAGGAGATCTGGATAATGTACTAACAGCGTGTGAAATAGATCCATGGCTTCCCTGACTTCTGGTGTTCGTCCCCAGTTCTGATATTCACTTACTGGGTAATCAAGAGATGAATTATCTAACCGGAGAGCTTATAGATGGTTGGAAGAACATTATCCCCCTCCTCCTGAACAAAGGCTTCCGTGTCGTGGTCCCCGACATGATCGGCTATGGCAAAACCGACATGCCCCGAGTGCCACCCTCTTCTATGTCAGCCTACAGCTGGAAATCCACAGCCTCGGATATGTACGCTCTCACGGAGCACCTCAAGGTCTCAAACGTGATCCTTCTCGGCCATGATTGGGGTGCTGTCGTCTCCTACCGTATTCACCTCTACTACCCGAAAAGATTCACTTACATCATGACTATTTGCGGTTTCTGTTTCCCGATCAAGTCGCCGTTCGTCCCGCTCGAAGATTTAGTGAAGAAGTATCCGAGTTTTAAGTATCAAATCGCGTTTTGTGACCCACAGACAGAGAAGGATCTGGAGAGCGAAGATAATAGGAAAAAGTTTATCAAGTTTTTGTACAGGTGCAGTAGGGATCCGGAGGCGGTTGGGCAACTACATGTCGAGAAAGATTTGATCAGTGGCATTGGAGATGATAATTCATTGACTGAAATGTTCACAGAGAAGGTATGTAGGGTCTGGCGGGAGGGAGGTTAGAATAATCGATGCTGATGCTTTGGGGAGTAGGATCTGGAAGCATATATGGATGCGTTCTCGAGAGGATTTCACGGCCCTCGTGGGAGCCCTCACGTATTTTTTTACTGGCTAGAGACAATTACTAACCTATTTCCCTAGTGAATTGGTACAAGATTGGCGAAATCAACCATGAGGATGAGCGGGGGTACGTCCAACTAACCCCGAATTCCCCGTCATTACTCGGCTAACAATATCATGTAGGTTGGAGGTCGACCGCATCGAAGTTCCAGCTCTCATTGTCCGCGCCATGCAGGACCCGGCAGTTAGGCCGGAAATGGTAAACGGACAGGAAAGGTTGATCAAAGACCTGACGGTTCGAGATGTGGATACATCACATTGGGCGCTATTGGATGCACCAGAGGACGTGTTTAAGCACATTAACGAGTGGCTTGATAATGTCTTTTTGGGAGGTAAATTGAAGTTGTAAGAGAGCCAAGAGTTATGGCCATCCTTTGCCAAAGGCATTTGTTGTAGCGAAATTGGAGGATGAGAATCATGTACGCGAGAAACCAAATTCACTTCCCTAAAAGGCTGATCCAAGGATAAGAAAAAATAGCATGTATGTGGTCTTTAAGCCATTTTATGGGTGTAGCACATCCTGTCCCAGAGCCGGCCAGCACTACTGGTGTTTAATTACTCACAGTACTACTTGCGGCGAGAATAAGTTTCCACCAGGTTTGCGCGAAAAGACGCTGTTGCGGCAAGTATGTCTGAATTAATAATAACAGGTGCTAAATGGCTCATAACGCCCAAAAGCATAAGTTAATAATCCTCGGGTAGAAGGACATAAATTTCGAAAAGAAGTACTATACAAGTATATACCCTTTCAGTAAATAGAACAAAGTGTTGAAAAGATTGAAGATATTACAACCAGTAATTTTTTTTGGGGGGGGCGCTAGTACTCAATTATTAATATATGTCGTACACTCCTATGTAGAGTACATAGTCGTAGTCCTACACCGAATCCCAGTTTTCCTATACAAAACCTAACCCTACACCCACCACTATATTGTATCAACCCCACTCCCCAGGCATCTCTAAAGTGGCACAAGGACTCCGCCTTATTCCATGGGGGGATTTTAAGTATCCCCTGGGCTGGTGAGACTCGCGGAATCCAGGACTTCCTGTTCGGGCTGTGGCAAAGTCACTGAGCCCGTCACTTTCTGTGGGTGTTTGCCAGGGATTGTTGGCGTTTGTTAGCAAAAAGTGGGACAATTATTACTGAAACAGGCAGTCCTGGATTCTGCAGGTTTCAACAGACCAGGGGATACATCCGCGGCTCACATATCGCTTTTTAAACTTTGTGTTTCTCCACCTTTTCCCCGCATATCATTCCTGATCGACAGCTTCACAAGATATCACCCGCAGCAAGATAATGTCGAAGCAAGAGATCATAGTTCTGGGCGCCGGCGTGGTGGGGCTCCAGACGGCCCTTACGCTGCTCGAGGCCGGCTTTGGCGTCACGGTTGTTGCAAAGCATTGGCCGGGCGAGGATGGCATTGAGTATTGCTCTACAAAGTAATGAAACACCCGCTCGGTCTGTCTCTAGATACATATCTGGGGCAGTATATATATATTATATGTGTGGTCATGTATTTATATATGATTGGGAGACGGAGAGAACTGACCTTCAGCAGGGCCGGCGCAGTAAGTAACCATATGGACATAATATACAGTGATATATAGCGCACAGCGTAGAGAGACACTGATGTCCCCCCAGCACTGGCGCTCCCACGCCTCCCCCACCGACACTAGGCTCCAGGCCTTCGAAGCTGAAACTTACAAGCACTGGCAAACGCTCTACCAGAACCCCGAAGCTGGCCTCAGAGTTCTCTCTCTCCCCCCCCCGGGTCGAATGCCCTACCTCTCCTAGACCTCACTAACCCATCGCAGCTAACCACCTCCCGCAACCACCTCACCACCACGCCCTGGTGGTCCACGCTAGTCACCTCCTACTCCCCGCGCACATATGACTCCTTCTGCCTGGACCCCAACACCTACCTCGACCACCTCCTCGGCCTCCTCGGCGACCTCGGCGTCAAGACCCACACGGCAGAGGTCGACACCCTCGGCGAGGTGTTTGATCTCCCCTCGCTGGAGGAGGCTGTGGCAGTGATCAACTGCACTGGTCTGGCAGCGGGGGCGCTGTGCGCGGACCCAGACGTTTATCCGACGAAGGGGCAGACGGTGCTCGTGAAGGGTGAGGCCGCGGGGATAACGTTCAAGGAGGGCGAGGGGTGGACGGCGTATGTGATACCGCGCCCTGGGAGCGGGACGAGTATTCTGGGAGGCAGCAAGGACGACGGGGACTGGAGTGTGGAGGTGGATGCAGCGTTGTCGGAGCGTATACGGGAGAAGTGTAGGGATTTGGCGCCGGAGTTGCTGGTGGAGGGGGAGTTTGTGGTCGTGAGTGAGCAGGTGGGGAGGCGGCCAAGTAGGAAGGGTGGTGTTAGAGTCGAGGCAGAGTGGGTGAAAATGGATGGAATGTGGAGGGTTGTAGGCCATAATTATGGGCATGGTGGGACGGGTTATCAAGCTTCCGTGGGAACAGCAAGGGAGTTGTGTAGGTTGTTAAAGGAAGCTTTGGTAAGAGGACATCAGTAAAGAATAGGTCAATGATTGTAAGAGCAAGAATTTGGTCAATGATAATAATGCATGTGTTTGATTGATATTGAACATGTATGCAAAGTATAAATAAAAACCCCCATTCCCTTCCGGCCTACCTAATTCTATCTTGTCCAGTCTAATAGTGTATTTCCCCGCCTCCGATCTATCTAAAACTCCTCCATCATCTTCGCCTCTATATGAAAGCCACATCTATCCAACGCCATGAAAAACGCTGGACTTGCCACCGCCGATGGTGTCAATATACCTCCACCAGTCTTCTTTGCGAATGTCTCCTCGTCTGATAGCAAGCTCATTGCTGTCTGAACGAGTAGGATTGCTGTCGTCGTATATGTATCTTTCTCGCACAACATAGTGATTGTAGCTTTCGCAGCCTCTTCATTATCATCATCCGCCTCAGCTATGCCGCGCCATTCAATGCGATACTTGTTAGTTGACTCCAAGATCGGACCCTCCCCCAACGGAGGTGCATAGTAGCGGCGAATTATCCATCTGTTCTCATTAGTTCATGCCTCTAAACTAGTATCTATAGGGCTATACATACCTAATCGGCGTAATATAAGGTAAAATCTGGATCATACTCATCCATATATACATCCACACTGCCATGAACATGGTCCCCACACTCTTATACTCTCTAAACATAAAGTTTTTGCCATACCACTCTCCATTCTGATTTAGGCCCCAACTGCGCACCACGACCTTCTCATCATGGCTCGCCTGCGCATTCTTGGTTAGGAATCCAAGTTCTTTGTGCTTTTGGATTGGAGAAATAAACGGGAGATCAAGTCCCTTGATGGGTGAAAGGGAGTAGGTTCTGCGCGCGTGGAACATTTCTTGGAGCGTTGCGATCTCCCAGACCGAAAGGAGTGTTTCGACCGTCCCCCCCGAGACGCCTGAAACATGGTCGACGAGCGCGAAGACTATATTATCTGTGGGGCAGGAGAGGCGATTGCGGATTAATGTTACAAGGGAGTGGGCAGCAAGGTCAGCAGGTGCGGATTGCACGCCGCATTGCGGGATGATCTAAGGTACACAGGTTAATATTAGCGATGTTTATTTGGGGGGGGGGGGTAATGATAGAGGCGCGGTTGATGGGGAAGGAGTAGCAATGATTAAAATGACAGGAAAAGGGGGCGATAGCAGAAACTACATACCACGGCGCCGTTAATAGTCGCTGTCTTATGATACCTTTTGATCATCTCCCTCACCCATGTTGTCTCCACCGTCGCATCTACATAGTGGGTTCCATTCAACACACATGCCTCCAGTACCGGAGTCCCATACTTCAGGTACGGGCCCACAGTCGTTATGAGCACTCTCGTTACCCGAGCCATCGTCTCCAGCGTATCCTCATTTTCCACATTTGCGATAAAGATCCCTATCATCACGCAGCACTACAGTCAGAGTACAACTCAAGATCTTGGGAGCCCAAAGGGGTTAAGCATACCGACGGGGACGCGATCGGGAAAGCGCTTGTTGTACTCCAGCGCAAGCAGCTCAAGCCTATTTGGAGAGCGACCGGCGATGGCCCATTTTAGAGATGAGGGTGTGTTGGCGAGGACTTGCTCGCAAGTTAGACGGCCTGTGTATCCAGAAGCCCCGAAGACGATGAGGTCGTATTTTCGGCCTATTTTGGGGGGAGGGGGTGGGGGAGTGACAAGTCCTTCGATATCCATGGCTATTTGCAGTTGATAGTCGAGTTGGGGCGAGGCAAAGGATGGAAGGGACGCGGCAGCAGCTTTAGGTAGTGGAAGAGCTTTATAGGGATGATGGTGATGATGGTGGTGGTGGAAGATAAGAGGTGTCAGTCTTGGACAAACAGCCAGCAGACGTACGGACAGACACAAGACACAGCCCCTGGACCTGCTACAATTGCGGGAGAGAGCTATCCCGGGATTAATTCTAATTGGGTTTCTAGCTTTCGCAGAGTCTGTTTGGCTGGATGGCTTTTTGATTCTCTATCTTCTTGAGTGCATGTATGTATATAATAACTCTATCATCCTAGTACTATGTTTAGTTGCTTGCATCCCCGGTTGAATCTATCAATTAATTTCAATGCAGAGATCTCTAAGGAATATTTGACAATTCCAAGATTCTAGTCTCGGAATATCCCTGTAGAGCCTCACTCTTGGCATCCCATAAAAATTTCCTAAATGTCGTAGACCCACCACCAGCGAGCGACGGCGAACAGCGACCACCGAAACATCACCACCGAAACAACCACCATAAACTCAATGGCTCCTCTAACCCGTGCTCACCGCGCCAAAGCCTCCCGCAATGGCGAGCCTATCGAACCTCTCTCTCCAGCTCTCCCACTAACTTCCACGCCCACGCCCCGCCGAAACCACACCCGTTTCGACGAAGACGACACCCCCACTACCACCACTACCACCCACCCTGATGGAACCACAGATTCCAAAGCCCCAGAAAAAATAGATCCTAGGGAGGTTGCCGATTCCCAGGAGAACTCGGACGCTTCGGACTCGGACGACGAAGCGCCCGAAGAGACCTCGTTGGGTGCCGGGAAAGAGGAAGCTCACAAGCGGGAAGAAGAAGCGAGGAAGGCAGCAGAAGCGTACCTGTTCCCTCCATTGTAGGGCTATCATGGACTCAGTGGGTAGCTAACCTAGAATTAAAATCGTAGACAGAAAGAGGCCGCGCGCAAGAAACGGAAAGAACGGGATACCCAATTGAAGGCCCAGAAAGCTAGCGCCGGCGCCCGGAAACGTCAACGCCTCGATGAGGCCGCGTCTCAGCTAACTCTCGAAGCATCCGAAGCTACCACCGAACCTAGAGTCGAGGCCTCCGGAGGCGATGTTGAAGCCTCCGGAACCGAAGTTGAAGCCGCCGGGGCCGAGGTTGAAGCGGAAAGTGAAGCCAAAGACAAAGGCATTGCCCCAGCCAAGAAAAGCAAGCTCCCAAAACTCCTCCCAGAATCTCTTCTTGCAGCTGTGGCCTCGCGCCCAGAAGAAGACTCCGACTCAGAAGTTTCCGAAGATGACACACCAGCGCCGTCGGGCCAGCCGTCAAAACACCTCGAGAGGAACCGGCGCCGGCGGGAACAAAAGCGCCGGAACAAGGTTCTCAAAAAAGGTGTTGTGAGCGTGAAGGTGCTCTCGGATGACGCTGCGGCGCGGAAGAATTTGGCGCCGCCGGTGGTCAGGAGTGTGGGGAATGTAAAGGAGGCCTGGCTTTATAATCGCCGTGGAGGGGCCGAGAGGAGAGTCGTGGGGAGGGGCTTTGTTAGGAAATGAGGGAAAGGTGGAGGAAGTAATGGCTAGTCTTGACGATTAGATAGATATAAAATAAATATATGTGGATTCATGAAATATCACTCGCGGCAAAATGGTGAGGGCTGTTGTAATGTTGCTTCCGATTATATCGGGTACACATATATGTCTCTCTTACATGTCTATATAAGACACCTCCTTTGTACGTAACGAAGTCTATGATATATTTCTTGACTCTTTATATCTCCTTTCTCTGTATATGTATACAGTGATATTATGTTTAACTCCTTCTACAGGACCAAACAGTGGTATGATCCCATCAGGACAAACTACAGCCTGATATTCCAAACAATGTATTTCCCTCCAACCATTGTAAATTGGTTCTTGCCCATATATTGGTCTAGCCACCTGGTGCATGGTTCCGTCAATGAAGCCAATGCAAGTGTACCTCTTCCTATAATAGCAACTGTGAATGCAGCTAATCGGTCTGATGTAAAGTAGAGGCTAGTAGATACTGGCACCTATCGTGAACGACGGCTAGGAGAGTCTTGACAACCCGAGAGATCCTTTCCGGCTCCCAACCAAACCAAAGATGCAGAGAACTAACCTGGCCATGTGCTAAAAACGTCCAAATAGCATACAAAGTGCAGTAACACTGTCCTCCACAATACCGTCGCCGCACCTGACCGGGTCAGGGATTTGCGTGTGGCAGACTGCAAGTCGTGTTACCTCTTCTTCTTGAGTTAACCTGAAGTACAGTACGAAAAAATGGGGTGAAATCACTACCATAGGACTACAGAATTTAGTGACAAATACCGAATTAAATCGGTATTAGAGTATTCTTACCGCAATGCTAGCGTACCAATGAGAATACCGTAGTGATCCCACCCTTCTTTTTGGTACTGTAGGTGAGCTAGGCATCACCCTCTATAGTAATGGTTCCGTCTTCTCTTCCCTGTCGTTTCTTGCCACCAGAGCGAGCGCCTGAAGCTCGGCCACTCCTGTAAGGAACTCAAGATATGCTGCCGCTATTGAAAGCTTTATCTTTCATTTTTGACCACGGCCGGACCCCTCTACTTTACAAATCGCGAATAACGTTGTAGGCTTGTGTACGTTTTGATTGGTTTAGATATAGTCACGATTTAACCTACATAGCTCGATGGAACTGAAACTATTACTTGAACCTTGATGAAAACGTTGTGACCAATTATGAAGAGAAGAGAAAAAAAAGCAAGCTCGCCTACCACCAATAAGAAAACTAGCTAGGAACACCTAATCACGATGCTAAGTGCTAAGCGCTATAATGACTTATTCATTGCTAAGACCTCGCTTACTATGTAACTAGTTCCTTTTAGGCACCCTACAACGTCAATCCCACGGGTATTTCTGCTGCTAAAGCTACCCCCCCACCTCGAGATATTTGGTACCAGATTTTTAATGAGTGAATTTCACTTCAAAACACAAGCATTTGAGTGGTTTCCAGGTTGATTATCCTCTGATTGTGGGGTCTTCGGTTTTCTAGGTCTGACACAGTACTGGGTCTAATAACCAGGCGCGGAGCAAATGACATAATCATTCTTCATAAACCCATACTCATAGGCCAACAATTGTTATCCCTTGGACGGATAAAACTTGTCAAATTCGCGACCTACCACTTTCAGCTAATATTAACCTCGTGTGGTAACTGTTGGAAATTCTTGTTTGGTTCGTTTATTGCTATTTACCATATCAAGCAGTATAACTCCCCTACTAAGTGGTGCACGGTCCAGGTCGCGAATTTGACAACTTTCATCCGTCCAAGGGATAAGGTCCATCGCTAATGAAGGAAAAAACGAAGGAAAAAATGAAAGGAAAAAATGAAAGAAAGAGATGAATGGAAAAATGAAAGGAAAATGGGAGAAGAATGGAAGAAAAAATGAGGTCCCTTCTTGCTCCAAAAATCCCTAATTCTCATCCTCCCCCGACTCGATCTTAAAATACGTCCTGATACTTTAATGTTACTTATGTAGCCTTACAAACAAAACTTCTAGAAAAACCTCCGGACACTTACGCAGCAATAAAATTTGTGTATCACTTCTTTATAGCTGTTGCAATTGTTCTATTTGGGGGGAATCCTCACTACTCGTCTTCTCGCCCGTATCTGCTACTGTACTGTTGACCACATGCTTGTGTTCAGCACGATCTGCTATATCCACAGGCGAAACCTTACCGACGACAGTTGTAATATCGGCGCTCTTTTCGAGGAGTAGTTTGAATACCGGCTCATGCCCACCAATTACTGCCATATGCAGTGCCGTGCATCCTTCATCCTCCATAGCTGTGATATCGGCGCCCTTTTCGAGGAGCAGCTTGACTACCGGCTCATGCCCACCAATTACTGCCATATGCAGTGCCGTGCATCCTTCATCCTCCATAGCTGTGATATCGGCGCCCTTTTCGAGGAGCAGCTTGACTACCGGCTCATACCCGCCAAAGGCTGCGAAATGCAGTGCCGTGCTTCCTTCATTCTGCACAGCTGTGATATCGGCGCCCTTTTCGATGAGTAGGCTAATGAAAGTATTTGACGTTCCTGCGTGGTGAAGTGCAGTACATCCTGCCGAGTCCACAGCGGAGACATCAGCACCTTGTTCAAGGAGAATCTCAGCCACTGCTGTATGTTCCAATGTGGCAGCAAAGTGCAATGCAGTCCACCTTTGACACCTATGACTTTTTGAACCACATAAAAGTTGGCCCTCTACATAGGTAGGAAGTGATTGGGAAGTTTTAAGAAACTCAAGGACCAATTTTGTTGTTGAGATCTCATCGCATCTTCTGATGTGGGTAACCATATGCCCAGCGACATATCGGAGGAAAGGGTGAAGATATAACTGGAATTCATCGGAATTGTTGGAAATACAGGCGCCCTGGGCAAAGTTATCATAGGAGGTGAAATTGACGCACGCTGTGGCTATCTGCATATCTCCATCGTTCGATAGTATTGATTTTCTAAGAAGATACTCTCGAACCGTATAATGAGCTAACCTGATAGTATCCTCAAGGTCGTCTTCTACCTCATCATCCACTTGATCTATTGTTATAAGACCAGCGCAAACATCTAGTAGTGTATTTCTATGCGGTAAAGCCGACGGGTCAAAGGTGGTGCAGTCACTCTCAATTGAGACTGCCATTTGAAGCTGTCGAACTGTGAGTACACACTGGGCATTGGCCAACCAGGATAATATATCCAAAGCTAGCACGAGGCGACCCCCTGCTTGTGACTTGATGGCCTCCATAACTCGGTCATATGTAGTGTCCATAGGAGATTCGCGCTTGCTAGTAGAATTCTCTTTGAGCTCCTTGAGGGCTACGAGGAGTTGTTTGAGATTGACCTGTTGACACAGATATCTTACGTGGAAAGAAACCATCAAGAACCTACACGAACCAAGTCATTAGCACGCGAAGGCCTCAGCGATACCACACTAGAAGTACATACATCCCATTGGAGCATTCTTTTAGTTGAGACACTATTTCATCTTGACAACTCCCACTCTTGACAAGGCGACTTGCACACGAGTCTCCTGCTATCTTCTGCTCTGTGTAGAACTTAATATCCTCATCCTTGGCCCATAGCTTAATCTTTGGCAAGTCGTTGAAAGAAGTCTTAATATCATCAGGAAAATCCCGACTCGTTATGAATAAATTCATACCATCTCTTGCCATCCGGTGGAACAATGGTAAGAGGGCTTTTCGTTGGGTATCCTGTTTGCATTCATCCAAAGCATCGCAAACAAGAAAAACACCACCTGGGGCAAATGCCTTTACAATTACGAGGAGCATGCTATAACTTTTCTCCAAGCTAATCGATTCTTGTTTCTTGGTTATCTCTTTGTAACACTCATTGATCTCCTCAGGTAATTCTTGTAGCTGACACGCAAGTTGTTTTGTCAAGCTGGCAAGAACGAGTGATGGGGTTTGTTGTGTTTGCTCGCTATAATTGAAGTAAATATAGGCTACACCGTGTTTCAATTGTTTTGATGATTGATCTCTTAGATGGTCAATCATGAGTGAGCTATATACCAGTTAGTACCTAAACGCATACATGTATACATGTTTATAAATTATTAAATCTGCTCTGGAAATTATAAAAAGGTACATATGTACCTTAGGAATGTCTTTCCTGCTCCAGCTAAAGTGCGTTCCTAGTCAGTAATGATATGTAACACAGAAAAGCACGGATGTATGCCATACGTATACCGTAACCCCAAAGCAGACGAGATTTCGATACACCGTTCCCCCAGTCTTGGACCTCCCGCTCTTCTAGGATCCATTTCCCAGTGTTCGGTTGTCTTCTTCCGCTAATATCCGCGTGACGCTTGTCGGAGGCCCCCGGGTATAGCCACTTAATTACTAGTTCCATGTCCGGTATATCTAATAACCTGAGTAACTCTACGGTTTAAAGGATACATGTACCGGGGGTTAACCATAAATACCGAGAATCTGATAAGATAAACACACCTATTTCACAGCAAGATTCTCTTATCAGATTCTTCGTATTTACCCTCAACACTCGGTACATATGCCACTTACCTTGCTGTGTCCGATCTTCAATACTCCTAGGCCCATATGGGACTTGAGCTACCTGCAGGGCATGTTGTACATCTTTCCCAATCTTTCTTAGCTGGGAGCTTATTTAAGTTAGAGACTTTAAGCCCGGCGAAAGTAAGGTGAGCTCACCATTGGAAATCGCCCATAGCAAGATCAAAGAGAGACTTTAATCTTTCAATCCGCTCAACAAAATCCAAAGTTTCTTTTTCTTTGAAAGGCCACTGACAGCAGAGAAGCTGTAAGCCGAATTTTTTCTTCTTGGGTTTCAGCCCGAGTGTGATCGTAGCCATGTCATCTCTACATTTTTTGAGTTGTGTGACCAGATCCCAGGAATCTGCGAGCCCGGGATTCTCGTTCACAAAGGTCTGTAGTTTTAGAAGAACACGTTTGAAGGACTTGAGCTCTCTGTCGAACTCCTGGAGGCCTTCTGGGGCCTTTTTGACGCCATTAATATATTTGTAGCTCAGGAAAGCCACTTCACCAGCAAGTTGGACGACAGCAATGATATTCGCTGCGAGGCTCAAACCGTCAGCCATTAGTCTGTCCTAAGGCGCGAGAGTGGACGCAAGTATCGAGTCGCCGTTATAGATATCAGTTGTCAAAGGATAGTGTAAAGCTACGGAAACGATGCGGGGTTTGCTGAATTGTTCTTGTGTAACGAGGATATGCGGTGGCTACTTGTGCAAGGCTCTGGGGTGAGGTGAATGTGGTGTTGACAGGTGAGGATCCGTTCACTCAGAGCATTGCCAGAGCCTTGTATATATGTATTAATGAAAGGCTGATCAATAGTATATATGTAGAGTAGGTACTACGATGCCATAGTTTGTACCGGGGGTTCACCTAAAGTCTGAAGAATCTGATAAGACAGATACCCCTGTTTTACAGCAAAATGCAATGTTTTGTACCTTAAACAAATAGAACCGAGTTAAAAAAAAAAAAAAAAAAAAAGAGTGGGTACTACGGGGGTAGGGGAAAGTCTCCGGAACTGCGGTCGTGGTTGCAAAGGCTCCCCCGTAGTCCATGATAAAAACTTCAACACGGAACTACGGGATATGTAGATCTTGTTAACGTAAATGCAACGTTTTTATTATCAGCAAGAGATGTTGATATACCAGTAATAAAAATATAGCAATGAATTATGCTTGTAGCTGTCTCACCAGGCTTTGGACTGTTGGAAAGACCTTCCTCAGTGAATGAACCACATGATACGCCATTCCGTTATATTCAAATCATCCAACAAAAAAAGAGAGAGGAGTATCAGGTTCAAATACGTATGTTTTGTTAAAAATACAATTACTTAAGAAAACCAGTCAACACTTAGAAAACACCCTCTATCGTACATACTTGTTCTAGATAATATTAACAACCAGCCCTCTATGTGAGTAAATACGCGAAGCCGAAAAAGACTTACCATGAAACGCTTGTGGAAATCCGAACGTAAAAGATCGTTGACAAACTCTTTCTTCTTATTTTTGTCGTCTGTACCGCGTGCTTGATTTTTGAAGATAACGTCGTCATCCCACCTACGTTTCACTTGGAAATCGCTAGATCCTCTATTAAGAAGGGGATTTCCGCGGGCCACGTCATATTCGTTCCTCTCTTGCTCTTGGGCGGCTTTTTCGGCTTCCTATAGGGTTGGAGGTATTAGACGGAAGTCTGAAGATTGAGAGTGAATTTATTACTTCGCGTTCTCGGGCTTCAGCTCTTTCCTTCTTTATCTTTTCCAATTCTCGCAGAAGCTCGGCCGTCTCATCTTCTTCATCATCGCTTTCTTCGTCACTGCTCTCGCTGTCGCTCCCACCATCTGAGTCCGCGTCTATATCCCGCGTTTCTTCCAGTACCCTCCGTCTCTTGGCCTCAGCATTCTCCTCCTCACCCTTCTCGCTTATACTAGCCCCATTATCCTCAATAGCTCTCTTTGTGCCCCCCGAAGCCGAAGGGGATATTAAATCCTTTTCCGGGTCTTCTACTTGCTGCCCCTTTCCGCCGTTGACTTTCGCATAATGGGCGGCCTCAGCCTTGAGTAGTTCGGCGCGTAGATCGCGAACTTCCGAATCCGCTTCACCTCCTTGACCGGGTTGGCGAACCTTGAGTTTGGTATGCGCTGGGAGGAGGCGTTGGTGGTAGGCAGGGCCCTTAGGAGCTTCTTTACCACGGGCTGGATCGAAGGTTGGTCTGTGGTCATGGTCATCATCTTTAATCAGCAAAAGCAAGTCTTCATATAAAGCTTTGACTGGAGTTCAGTGGACTACCTGTGAGCCGTAGTCATTGTTGATACTGGGGGTTTGGTCTGGATGATACGATACGAACGAAAACTACATGTAGCTGTTCAAGAGGCGTGGCTATGTGCATAATATTACGGGTGCGCTAGCCACGTTCAGCCACGTGCAGCGCTTTGCACGAAAAGTTCACGTCTTCCCAGCAGACTCCCCCGGCGCTTCAACTAAACCCTCTAGGTTGATGGACCAATCCGCTCACTGAAACCCTCATCAAAAATGCCTAAGGAATTAGACCCCTCAACGAGCGAGAAGGCTTTCGTCCTCGAAGCCCTCAAACAGAACCTCCGTATCGACGGCCGGGACTTTGAATCTTTCCGGGAGCTTGAGATTTCATTCGGGGATGATTATGGTCTTGCCGATGTCCAATTGGGGAAGACGAGGTAAATCTATCTTTGCAAAAGAGCACAATAGGGTTTAACCCAAAACTGACGATAAAACCGAGTTTCTTAGAGTCCTCGCCCGTGTTTCCGCCGAGGTTTCAAAGCCATTCTCTGACCGTCCCTTTGATGGTATTTTCCAAATTACAACTGAACTAGGGCCTATGGCCTCTCCCGCATTCGAGACCGGCCGGTTCGTTTTCAACACTTCGTCTTCCTTCTTGGTTGACCGCCCACCCTCTATCTTGGACCGTAAAGGCTAAATCGAACCACAAATACAGACAGACAGAACAAGAGGTTCTCCTCGCGCGTCTTATCGAGAAAGCGATTCGCCGTTCGAATGCCATCGATACCGAGTCGCTTTGTATAGTTGCCGGTCAAAAGTGCTGGGCAGTTCGTGTCGATGTGCACTTCCTCCACCACGATGGAGGGCTGATCGATGCATCTTGCATAGCAGCTGTAGCAGCTCTACAGCACTACCGCAGGCCTGATGTCTCGGTCGATGGTGAAAAGGTTATAATTCACACCCTCACAGAGCGTGTACCTGTCCCACTTTCAATCCTCCATGTCCCTATCTGTGTCACCTACTCATTCTACCATGGAGGGGCGGTATCTTTGATCGATGCTACCCTACAGGAAGAACAGTTGAGAGACGGAGACATGACTATTACACTGAATAAGTTTGGTGAGGTATGCCAAATTGCGAAAGCGGGTGGCTTGCCCATTGGAGCATTGGCTCTGCTGCAATGTGCGAGGGTTGCATTGGTCAAAGTGCAAGAAATCACCGAGTTTCTCCAGAAGAGGCTTGAGGAAGATTCGGCAGCGAGAATAAGGAGGGATAATTTGTTGGAAAGCACGGCGCAGAACGCAAGATAGGAAAAAGAATTGTAAACTCTTGACCCAGATCGCCACAATGCGTACGCATTTACATGCTTATATTATAGGAGTGATTATGTGAAAGTAGAGAATCTATCGCACGTTCATGTTCTCCCTGACTTACCTGCCTATCATACAGCGGGATTTAGCAATTTTACTAGCATTCGTCCCGGCATAGTAGGCAATAAATACTATGGGAAAGCGGGGCGGGATACATGTAGCTATAGTTGTGATCTTACTACTCTGCTCTATTCAGCTGAACCAAAACGGCATTCAAGTAAATAAGAATTTTCCAAAATGTTATATACCAACCGCAATTCTGTAACCCCTGGGATACTATTGAGAATACTATAGAAATACGATACATGCCACTGCTTCATTTTAAGTTTACTAATACAGTAGTAGTGATAGATCACAGGCCTATCTTACAAAGGTTCTTTGACGCGATCATGACGCCTGGGGTATTTCCCGGGCTCTATAATGAACCGATAACTAGTTACTGTTATATCTAGTAATATCTAGGAGTCAGTCAAAGTGCTTAGGACTGTTGTCCGATATGTTTTTATTTATTTAATTCATTAGTTGTGTTGTCCGACATGCTATTTCGCCCTCTCCAGAAGCCAAATATGAACAAAATTGAAAACTGTTTTTATCGAGTGATAAGCCATGTCTGGGATACGGATTTGTTTTGTTGTACTCAAGCCTTAATCCGCTCAAGGCTTAAAAAAAAAACCGCGACAATCTATATTATGAGCTTAATTGGAGTTGAAGTAGAGGATCGAGATAGGGCACATATGTATTGCGGTTCAATGTACATAGGCGTACCGACTCCCCCCTCAGCGACAGAGGTTTTGACGGTGTGGCGTGAGTTCTAAACTACATGTACATATAGTAGTGGCTAACCACGCTACATAGTTAAACGTCTCTAGTCTCGCCGAGGCGGGGTTAACTCACGGGGGGTGAGGTGGTGATAGATATGATATATGTATATACATGTAATTTCCTAGTAGTCCAGCGGCTAGCGTTTTCGTGTAGAAAAGACAGATCAACCCACGTATGATAATCAAGCTGAGTAAAACTTTTTTGCACTGAACACGCGCCATGGCCACATTCTTTGATATTCCAGTCCAAGCAATTCTTACCACACATACTTAAGCTTCCAGGGCTATTGACAAGAGTTATAATTACAAAAAAGCATCAAACAAGTATCAGTGATGGTATATTCATCAAAAAAAAAAAAAAAAAAGAAAAGAGGAGAGGAGAAAAATACAGTCAGCTACACAAGTGACGATACATGTCATGCAATTCTTATACGGAAAACTGTTAAAGCTTTCGGTGCAATAAAAAATAAAGATAATAAATTATCCCCCACCGAATATAAATTACTGAGCGTAGTTCCAGCCACGGGTATTCAAATATCACCGTTAAAATAGGGTACGAATCTACACCTAATTTAGTGAGCTTTCCCCTCGTGTACCTCCATTAAATACTTCACGAAAGCCTTCTTGTGTACCTATGTGATTTGGGTGGTTAATTGATTATACATTTAGAAATTAGGGATATTAAGACAATGAACTTACAACCCCTGCAAACTGCCCATCTCTTAACACGCACATGTATCTCAGGCCCAGTTTTGCGAAACATTCATAGACCAATTCCATAGGCGAATGTCTCTCAAGTGCAACAGGTGCCTATAGCAGAAAAATAAGTGACTGTTTAGGGAAACGTGTCAAATCTAAAGGACGGGGCACTTACCGGATCAATGTAGGGTGAGAAGTCAGTTGGATCCTTGATTGAAACACCATCCGAACTGTTGTCTGAGGAGTCTTCCCTTGGTGCCATGAAACATAATTCATCCTCTTCTGAATGGAGATTGTCTAGAGCAAATTCCAAATCCGGTGCTGGAATGAGCCCCACGAGGATACCGCCTCTAATAATTGGAAGCCCACCATCTAATTCTCCAGCATTTTGCAGCATCTGTAACTTATCGCGAAGCTCCTCCGCTGGGACAAGAACAGAATCGGTGATATCTATCAAACGTTCAGGCCTGAGTCTGGGTGTAATGTCAATAAGTTGCGAAGAGAAAACAGGCCGCATCTTGGTGTCGAGGTAGGGGTATGAGTTTAAAGCCGTTAGAAGATCCTATGTTTGTTTAGTTATATGGACCATACAGAAATGAGTAAAGACTAACATAAATGCTCAAAGGCTCAATGGCATCAGCCGTCCATTTGGATACAAGTACTGCAAGAGAGAACGGCAGAACATGGTCGAGACTACCGGTCATTTCAAAGAGAATAACTGCAAGTGTTACCGAAAGTCTAGTGACACCACACATTACAGCGCCGGCGCAAACCTAAGAAACATTAATTATGGCAAAGGTATGAGCCCATGAGCCCATCAGGGCACTTACCAATGCATATACCCCCGGAACAACGCACGCTGACGGAGCGCCTCCAATAGGGCACGACTCAAACAAGGCCGAATTCGGAAACTTACTGGAAAATACATCAAAACTTGTCCAGAGGAAATGTCAAGGGTGTTTACTTACTAGACGGCATATTCAACGGCCAAACCAACGGTGTGTCCCATGATACCACCAATAACCATGGTGGGTACGTAAACTATATTTGGTAAGTCGTTATACTGGATGAGCTTTCTAGGAGTGATAAACTAACCTCCGGCAGGCACTTTGGTTCCAAATGTTATAACGCTTTGGGGCTTGTTATTATATATATTAACTCAAGACGAGATGGTAAAACTTACGTGAGGACACTCTTGATTGCCAGAGCAACCAGCAGATATAGAACGGTCTCCGGAATTTCGTCTGGCTCAGGACACAGCCCAGAATGTTGTGATTCACTGCCTGTGCAGGGACTTGCGAGCTCATAAAGTAGCTCACTAACAGCCAGTCGAACATATCGATTCCAGTACGAGATCAAGCCTGTAGCGAGAGCAACAAAACTGAGCTCAAGAACAGGATAGTTCTTGATGATCTTATTCTTTCTGAAGGTTGTGGCCCAGAACTTGCTAGCTTTGATGAAGAGAGCGCCGTACACACCGCCACAAACTCCGAGAAATACGAATGCAATAAGCTCAAAAATGTGCCAATCAGTAACGTAGCGAACTTCGAAAAGCACAATCTTGTTTGTCCCATATGGATTTAAGAATTTCAAGGACAACGCCGCCACCTGTGTGACAGTTAGAATATTATAATGGTATATGGCAGTAACTACTTACAATGCAACAGAAGAAAGTTCTGAATAAGGTTTTTGGCGGAAAGTAGTAGCTACCAGGGATTAGATTCCGCAAAAATCGCGAACTGTAGGGGAGGTCAACAGAATCTCACCTAACCTCTTCAAGACTGAATAAAACACCACCGATTGGCGCACCAAAAGCCACCGCCACACCGGCCGCTGCACTTGCGCTGAGCATTTCCCTACGCTTTCCTGCGAAACATGAGCATCTTGTGAGGCAATTTGGTAAGGGTTTGTTAAAACTTACCGTCATTGTGATTATATTTTGGAAATAAACGGCAGGCAATGTTCCCAACACATGTTGCTATATGGACGTATGGCCTAATATATATGTTAATACGAGTTATTATGAGACCAACAGCTATAAATTTTTCGTACCCTTCTTTTCCCAAACTCAAACCGGATGAAACACTTAGAATAAGAGCAAAGGTTTTGACCACAAGAGTTTTCAACCCAAGATATCCCTTATAAAGTGTCAGCATATTACTAACTAGAGTAGAGACAAGGCGGAGGAGCGTACATGGAGAACAAATCCAGATAGAATAACCTTCACTTCTGCAACGCCACTACCTGCAGCAGAATAATAAATGGTGGGAGCGGCATCCGCGGCCTTTGACTCTGAACTACTAGGACCTTCGCCATCTGCTCTTGATATTTGTGTCAAGTCCTCATCTACATTCTGGATATGTAAGGCACCTGGGTAGGTTGTTCGAGTAGTCATAGTCAATAACGAAGATGCTGTAGCTAATACCACTGTGAAAGAAACATAAAATACATAGTCAATGTACTCAGTCTTTTTCTCTGAGCCCGTGACTAACTGTGACCAATGCCTCCACATAGGACAAAATGATGTTGCTGTTGGAAACATTAGCAAGGTGCAGCAGTGACTAAATGTTCATAAATACTGACCGCTATCACCCAAACAACATTTTTTCTTACTAAAATACCACCCATCTTCCGATCATAGTGTCAGTTTGGTACTATTTATCCAGTGAATCATGGTAACTCACTCGTACAATAGCCCTCCTTATAGTCGAACAGGACGTTCTCAGTGACATCAACGAAAAATGCCAAACAGGCCACGATGAAGCCTATTATGGCAACTAATACCCAGCCTTGAGCGCCATCAAACCAAGCATGCAATCTGCCACGGAAATCCTTGCGAGCTCTGAGGGCCTTAACTCTATTTGCGTCCTTTATAGAATCATTTATCCAATCTGCAGGGTAATGTAAGTAAACTTCGCCTAGACAAGTTGTTTCAAAGGCGCTATTATGCCATACCAGTGGATGTAAACTATTCAATAAGAAAATCAGTTAAGTTCACCGATGTTCGGCAGCCTCGTTGTATATGTGTGGATAATGGGTACCTACTTGATCGTACCACACCCTCTCCTCTAGCAACGACTCGGTTGTTCTGTTTTTGAGATCGTAATTTGATAGCGCGCTTGTTAGTCGCTGTGCAAATGAAGGGATACGACTTTGAGTGTCCTGTGGAGCAGTTGAGTGATGCCGGGAAACTCGCGGGCGAGGTGTCGAGGGTACTGTTGAGTAGTCTTGTCGACGTCCTTGACCTGGTTCCTGAACCCCAAGTAGACTAGATCGCTCATTCCAATCGGTATTGCGAGATGAAGCCGATAGCCTCCGACGGTGACTCCTGGATCTCCTTCCTCCCATAAGGTCCTCCTCAGAGGCCTGATGCCTTGAGGCGTTCGTGCTTTCAGCTTCCATCGCGCGGGGGTGCGTTGTTGTGTGTTCTCGAGAGGAAAACTCAAAAGAGTGTTATATTCCGGAAGAAAAGATAAGAAGAAAGACTGAGGGTTTTCTCTACTAACATCACTGCGATCTATCTCGTGGGGGCGGTCTTAAGCGCACGCGTGATTGAGTGTCATTTGGGATTCAGGGATGCGTCGGGCAGGACGCGGATCCATCGTCATAAGCGGGTCCCTACTGCAACCACATTTATAATGGACTATTAGAGTACAGGTTCAAGTATCTTTTTCTTTTTTTTTCTTTTTTCTTTTTTCTTTTTACATTTTGTGGGCCTCGAGATCATATATTTAAGCATATAAAATATTTTAATGGTAGAAGGAAACCGTTTGAGCCGGAAGCACTTCACCCACCGTATCTTCTCCGCTTACTAGCTTATAACCCTATTGGTCAGTGGGGGGGGTGAGTTTGAGGGTCTATTGAAATTTGATACCCACATGTTAGATATTAGGACGGGTTATTAATTTCACTTGACTGATAGATGGATACCGCAAAATCTCGGACGGTTGCCAAGAGGACAATTTTGCCAACACCGCTCTTGGCAATGAGCTGAGTACATGTATGTACCTCCTTGGCGGGGTTCACAGCTCTGCGCAGTAGCCGCACCCCCAAAACGACCCCTCACCTGAAGGTACATGTACTTATGTATGTGGGTTCACCCTCTGATGTTGCAACTTGTTTACTATTACGTACGGGTGAACTAGAGACAATTACTTAAATACACCTGCCGTCCTCTTCACAACATAATTTGGCTAGTGATCTCCGAGATGGCATTCGCAGACTATGATAAGATTCTTTTGTTTGGGGACTCGATAACAGAGCAGTCGTATGAACAGACCAGGTAAGTGTTTTTTTCTTTTTTTTGTG
The DNA here is from genome assembly GCA_024713785.1 of Morchella sp. 2018-W45. Lineage (NCBI taxonomy): Eukaryota > Fungi > Ascomycota > Pezizomycetes > Pezizales > Morchellaceae > Morchella > Morchella sp. 2018-W45. The sequence continues at coordinate 1,074,547 of JAMGYZ010000025.1, forward strand.
TAAAAAAGAAATTGTCATGTGCTAAAAGGTGGCGTTCTATCTAAGAGGTTTCGGATTCGGTGCAGCATTGGCAGATGGTGAGCTCTCTTCATCCGATAGCGATCGACTGATGAAACTAACCTTCCCAGCATATAAACGCAGGTTGGAAGTAGTGAATAGAGGATTTAGGTCTGCTACTACTCTGATATCAACGACTCCACTAAGGAACTTAATCTTGCTGATGCGCGTACACCAGCGGATATAATACTCTTCACGCGCTCGATGTCCTTCCGAAGATTATCCCACCACCCAGCCCTAATTCCCGAATTAAGCTTACAGTCAGCAATTTATTTCTCTAGTCCAACCATCAAAAGCTTTGCTGATATTTACGGTGGTAGGTCATTTTTTTGGGGGCCAATGACGCTGTTCTTCTCGGCCAGCCACAGCATGTACCCCTTGACCAGTATTCCAAAAATCTACATAGGATTGTGAACCACTCAAGTTTGAAAGCACACGACACAAAGTATATCCTGATTGGCCCTGCTCCAATTTGTGAATACGATACGCAGGAACACGATGCTGTCCATAAAGTAAACTATGTACAGCGACTAGCTGCTGTCACAAAACAATACTCAGATGCAGCCATTGTAGTCGGGAGAGAGCTTGGTCTACCAACGGTTGACTTATGGAGCGCGTTTATTGATCATGCGGGGGGGTATGAAGCTAACAAACCTTTGCCGGGGTCTAAAGAAATTCCCAAGAATCAAAGGCTCTCAGACTTATTTCGAGATGGTGAGTCACTCCTCCAAGAGAAGATATTTCAGGCCAGAGAGTGCTGATATAGCTGGTATATATATAAATAGGCCTTCATTTTTCCCCTCAAGGGTAACTTCTTCCGTTTGTATAACGTATTTAGCTGGATGCTAATCTGTAACCACTAAAGATACAAAATTTTGTACGAGCGCTTGATGGATGTTATCAAAACAGATCTGCCACAACTAGATCCAACAGAATTGGATTACGTATTCCCTTTCTGGCATGTGGCACCAAAAGCTCTGCCTGAATAAAATCCCACAGTATATCAAGGTGAAGAAGAGAGTTTATCCGCTTTGTATATGGCATGTACTTAAGTAGTCGCCATAATCTTGATGATTATTACCGATTTTCTGATACTATATGTACTCGTGTTTATATTGTTACTTGGTGTTAAAATCTTGAAATGATTATCTGAAATCTACAAACTCCAAACGTCCAACGCTTAATACATGTATGCAAGGCACGTGTGGGGGTTGTAGGCTTTACTGAACTGTACCTACATGTAATTGTCATATTGGGTTAGGGTACGAAATAGATGAATACAGAAGCAGTTTGTGCCCTTACTAAATCTACTTATTAGGTCCCCACGCTCATCCGATCGGTTGCGCATACCGCGTCTCACAACTCTGAGCTGTTGCAAGAATGCAGGAAAACAAAGATATCCCCGAAAACAATCCTGGGCGCGGAATATTGGGTTTATGTAGTTGGAATATCATATTTGGCGCTTTTGGACTTCGTTGCTGTAGTCACCCTGCAACGTCCCTCTCAACCGTGAACTTCACTCCTACGGCAGCTCCCACCGAAGGTAGCCCCTACAAGCCTCTAGATATATCTCCCATCCCGTCTCTTAGATTAGGCCTACTGCCATTTGAGTATACTCGATAGCTCTTTTTGGTTGTGCCGACTCGTTATTCGTCATTACATAGTGTCACCGCCTCCCATTCATTCATTCGCTATAGCGGAATTTGCAAACTCTACACTACCGAGGCGTACAGCACTAAAGACTAGAGGGGACTCTCATTAGAGAGTGAGGCTTGCCTCCGAAAGGAGTTGTGCATGTGCTCCTAGGCTATGGAGTCGTTCAATGCACCTCAGCAATTCTGGGGGGTGCACGATTTAACTGAGGAGATCCGAATGTTAAAGGCTGCTCATTTTGAGCACGCTGAGCGTCTCACCCAACATTCTGAGAGAATTGGCCGGCTTGAGCAACAACAGGATGACTCGAAAATTCGTTCCTTATGGAGCACACCCTCACCTTTTCCGCCTATGCTGAGTTCAGGGTCATTTTCCCAACGTAGGCTTTCTTCTCAGGGTTCTCGCTTGTCCCCTCCCCTTTCTCTTTGCAATCATGGTCTTGGTTGAGCTGACGTTGCGTTATTTCGATAGAACCAGTCAATTCGGAACCTGCTGATGATTTCAACGGCTTCGACGAGGAGCATTTGTTGGCGGATTTGCGATTAGATGATGTTGATGTGCCGAGGAGAGGCGCCTCACGAGCAAACAGTGTGCGTTTTGATAGTGCAATTCAGAGCCACTGGATTCACGATTCTCAGAGCTCAAATGATTATTTCGGACCTCGAAACAGCAGTGGGATAGGAGGCGGATACCCAATGACGGAGAGATCGTCATCCCACAAATCCGACCTCAAATCGGACGGAAGGCAGAGCTCCATGCGTTCTTATGGCGATAACAGCTCCTTTTTTGACGGTGATACTGGTGTGCATTTCCACCCGCCTCCACAAAACTTCGATATCTTAGACTGCGACGCTCACCGGCCTTCTGCACCTACCACTGGCCCAGCACCCGCCATTATTCGCTGCTGGCTTGACACTACCTCTTCATTTGATTCCTTACTATATGCTGTAGTTTGCACTGGTTCGGTTAAGTCTTTGGTTGATGCTTCACTGGTCACCAGGTTTGGATTGCAGGACCAGATGGTCAAGGGGACGAACGGTGAATACAAAATCAGTTTGGCGATATTCCTTCCCGATGCAACGATTCAACAGCCAATAAGAGGAAATGGCCAAACACAACTACCAAAGCTAACAGTTCAATTTACTGTAGCCCCAAGTCGAAAGTCCAGTCAGATAGAAAACGAGGTTGGGATCTTTCTAGGGAGCGATGTTTTGTCAGATCATATGGGGGACGTGTTGTTTTCACAAAGCCAATTACTTTTATACGTAGATGATGGCCGGAAAATGTTTGTACCTTTTGCTCGCCCTGGTTCCCAAGCAGGGGTTTCGGATGTTTGCACAATACATATTGGCGATCAACTTTCAGAACGTCAAATGGAAGAACAGCTTTCAATCAAAAGCCATGAACAAGCATCAACTATCAGAGTTGGCTGTATGAATAAGTCTCCCAGAGGTGAGAGTCCCGGACTACATATAGCCATGGAAGAGCACGCAGCGCGAGGTCATGTTCCTGTTTCATCACCGAAGCCAGTTCGGGGCCGGAAGGCAGCAATTATCAGCAGTGTTTCGCCGCCCGAGTCATCTGAAGCTCCTGAAGAATCATCGAGGAAGGATAACCATAGAAGAAATAGTATACCTCATTCTGGGGGAAATGGGTTTGAAAAGAAACGTGTAGTGGGGCATAAGGAGGAACTCGCGGCGGAATTTGGGTTCCCAAATGAGGCCGGGACTTCTTCAAACGAAGAAGAGATTACAAAAGAGCCCCGATACATCGATCGTAGAGCTAAGAGCGATGGGGAAGGTAGCCTTTGGAATCCTAATAGTATCAAATCTGGTGGAAACGGGAATGTGAAAGGCGCTGTGGGGGTTTGGGAATCATGGAGGAAGGGTCAGATGACGCAAAAAAAGGATTCTCAAGCACCATCACGCGGGATGAAGGTTCTCCGTACATCAAAATCTTCGTCCTTGTCCGATGCAAGAGCAAGTCACCAATCAGAGGGTGGCGGTACTTTAACGTACGAGCTCGATTCTGCAAATCCTACTACAGCACTGGCTCCCCAAGGGTTTGCCAGAACCGACTCTTCACTAAGTGTTGGTGGCACCAGCGGGGGAGAAAAACCAAATGCACGATCCCAACGTAGAACAAGTTCGGCAGAGATTCAGTCATCGTTTTATATGGGAAACCCTGCTTTAATTCCCAAGCCCAAGTCAACGAATGTAATTGGGGGTGCTTCGGCGTTTCATTGGATGGCGCCAAAAAGCTCGACATCAGCTGTTGAGTAGATAGAGGGAAAGGCTAAATTAAGCATTTTTTAGAAGTACTCGAGTAAATGCCTTTTATAGCTACTTGAGGAGCGATGGATTCGAAATGTTTTATTGGGGACGCAGCGCGCTTTGACATCAGATTGCTTAAGCTTTTGCGGATTTCATCGAGGCACTGCCCGCATGATTCCGAGAATTAAATTATTGAATAAACTTATGTTTTTTTTTTTTTTTTTTTTTTTGCTATTTTAATTATCTGACCTATTTTTCCTAGTACCAGGTAACCTGGGTGAATAAATGGCTAGGTGATTCATCCAACTTTCAGTTTGGGAAATTACAGTAATGTGTTGATTTTCTTTTCTTTAGCTGTGGGGGCAAAGTTAAAGCAACCCGGGTCTTATTAATGATAGATACATGTATGTACTGTATCGATGGCTTTGTTCCATAAAATTCGGGATATAAAAAAAACAGGACTAAATTATACTCATTAATAAAGCGATCTTCTTGTTTGTTAGTTAAACAATTACAAGAGAGATTGGAGAGACATTGAGGTTGACTGTTTTGTATCTTTGACGACAGAGGCAATCTTTCGAAATCTGAATTATGGTTAGTTACCAGTGCTTAAAATGGTCTGTATCTGCCTTAGGTTATAGAGGATTTACTCTTCAATATTGGCATCACCCATAACTTCATATATCCAACTTTCACTACTCGTGATTATGGCCCCCTCCGCGCGCAACCTGGCTAGTGCCAGGGGCACTTCCTGCTTATTACAAGAGGATACCCCATCGGCTAGTACGTAGACCTTATGGCCCAGCTTCAAGAGATCTACTTGCAGGCAGGGTTTCAATTTACAGGCTCGGTGGGTGGGGTTATATTTGGAAGAAACGCACCCAGGGTTGTTTGGGTCACACAGATGTGACTTTCGATACCAACAATGGCTATCGAGTGAGGAGTATGCGACAATGCCGATTTAAGCTCTGGAATAGCCATGGAGAATAGGGTTTTATCCCAGTCGCCTTTTGCATGCTCGAGGGGAAGCTCAGGGACAGTCTCCCCAAGGCGAGCTCTGTTCTGGGTGGTTACGTAGACGGGAATGTTAAGGATTTTAGCTTTGCGCGCATCGCGTGTTAGACAATAGATACGATGCTTTTCTTGGCTTTTGGTGGAATTACTCGCTTCAAGGAGCTTCTTAGCTGTAGCGACGCTGCAAGATTGTCAGAGCTACGATCGACTGATATCTTGATTAGGATGTATTACCAATGCTCAAACCCATAGATTGGCTGGCGGAATTTCTCTTGCATATCGCAAACACTCCAGATGAGACGAATATTAGCGTTTGCCTTATTATCAGCGCATGGAATAATGCTCACAGAACTGCGGGACTCTCTAGATTGCTCGGAGCTTTGTGAGCCTATTAACCCCCTGATATTAATTGGCCTGGTGATATCTTACGAAGTTTCCCTGCAACTACCATCGTGTTTCTATTTATGAAGGATATCTTTGTGGTGGAGGAGGAAGGAGGTATTGATAGTAGCAGAATCAAAGAATTAGGGTCCTGGGGGATGTTCGCTAATTTATCAAGCGAATAATGCGGGGATATATCGGCTGCCGGACGTCCGGTTACTACATGTAGTCTTGCGCCTAGCCTACTCTTGAAGCTCACTCCTGTCCCTAGCATTTGCTCTCTGTTCCGTGTAGGTTCTTCTGGGGGGCTGCAATTCGAAATTATATGCAAGGCGAAGGTGATATTGAAATTACACATTAACTCTAAAGATAATTACATGCATGCTGTTCTACAAGCCACCCTGAAGAGAGAAGGAGGATATTAAAAGCACCATCACGTTGATGATTGACCACACGAATGGAATCCAAGTGCTCATGCGGAAAAAGCCTTTTAACAAGTTAGCATTTCACTATCATGATCCCATGCTACGTGAGTTTATACCTGCATTATAAACTGCTGCAAGTCTACAAGTCACCTTGGTGTTAATGTCCGGGTGGGATAGGCACAGGAATCTAGAGACATGAGACTTACATGAATCCCACTATTGTTCCTGACATCGCAGCCTCAATACCTCCAAGTATGGCATATAGGAACGGCACCCCAAACGATAGCTTGGTTGGGTGCATCGCAAATGCCCAGATACCGGCTGCAAGGTGAAACGCAGCATAAACAATCAACGTCCAAAAAGTGGTGAACCTCCATATATCTGTGCTGTAAAAGAGGTATGCTGTAGCCCCGGGCTTAGGGTTTATGGGCCAGTATAGAGACGGGAATGAAGGTGTGTCGTAGCCCGGAGGAGCTACAGAACTCAGATGATAACTGCATTAGAGTTCGTTAGTAAGGGGTTACATATCTAAAGAAAGCGGTCAAACTGTAGGAGACATACTTCCAGGAAACCATCGCGACCTCTATCTTTCTAGTCTCTCGCGCGTTTTCAGCCTCATCTGTCAGGAAGCTCTTCGTCTCAAGCACATCCGAGGTTCGATGGCAGGCACCTGTGGAGCTTGTGTCACAGAACTGGTTCAATTCGTAATCCTTGGCAGAGGACGTCAACACAACACTCCGACACCCCCGAGCTTATTCCGCTACGATTCAAACTTCCCACACACGAGTTATCATCATGGTAGTTGACAGGCGCCTTGATAATATTCTCCGAATTCTGCTACAGCCAGGCCAGGCAGATCCGAACAGCGCAGATGCTTCACGGTTTGTGAAATAGACCCCCCCCTGCTTCTAGAACGCGAGCTAACTTCATTGTCTAGTGTTTACGCCTCGGCAGCAACAGTGCTCGCAACCTTGACGAATCCGCTCAATGTTTCTTTACTCTCGACTCAGATATTGATTTCGCCTGCTATATGGGAGAATTTTGACGGGCTTAAGGCAGGCCTACGGGTATTTGGGGTGTTTCAATCAGCAACTCTAGGGAAGATTGAGAATCAAGACTCGATATCCATATTGAGCGTGGAGGAATGGATTAATGCTATTGTTCGGGGGGCTAATAACAATGGTATTTCAAAGACCTTATTAAAAAATTATGTTGCGCTAATGATGAATAGTGCCTAGGTGGAAACATTTATTACTGCTAGGGGGTATTCTTTCGGCAGATCAAGAGAGATCACACCTACCTCGGGTAACTCGGCGAAGTTTGGAGGAAGCTTTTTGTAGAGCTGTAAATCTTTCGGTAGAAACAAACGAAACAAATGGTACCTTCTGCCTAGTATAAAACACTTCTGATTTTTGCTAACATTACTTAGAACTTGAGGCCGACACTTTAAGTCTTATCTTATCACATGCCATTGAAAGTCTTTCCCGGAAGGCGAGAGAGGTCATTAACTATGATGTAAGTCTAACACATCTTATCGTGTGGATATCTGTCTAATTATCCAAAGGCTCTCCTGCCAGTAGTTATTAAATCAATATATTACTCTCGAGAGGGTTTTCAGTCGGGTTACTTTCTCTCGACTATTGATCATGATATCATGAATTTTGAAGGAAAACTTGCTTGGCCGGTAGGTTGCATTAAGGTTTGTTCGTTTGTGCACTTTCTAACAATCACTTAGAGTAAATCAAACTCCTTCCTTGAGCTCCAAAACCGATCTGGTAGACCCATGTTTGCAGCTATGAGTGGCTTAGCTCGATTGGCAGCAGCTTCAATAAGGCATTCCCAAGAGCCTGCAGTCTTACATGCTTTCTTGGAAAGGTAAAATTGGTCCCGATTTTGCGAGGTATCTGAACAAGGGCTAATGCCTCTATAGCCTTCTCAATTTCTCTCATATTCTGACTGCACAATGGAAAATGAATGGACTAAGTGAAATTCCAATGTCGGAAGAAGTAAACCTGGTTGACGAGGACTCACTCAAAGCAACAATTCCTGTTGTCTGGCAAATCTTAAAGTCTATACTCTTTGCGTCAACCTTAATACTCCAAGAGTTGATGACACGAGTTGCCGAGTCCCCGGCGTTGTGCGACTCTGAGAGTATGTCTGATCTCGATGGCCCCCCAAAGCTGAATTTACTAATTTCAACAGATGGCCCAATGATAGCTTCTAAGGTGCTACATGTATTACGTGGATTTTACTTTATCACCTCAAGGCTGGGCCCTAATGCCTTTTCTTCGTACAATTTCGTTTATTTTGCTACTATTGATATCTTATCTTCTTACCCGCCTCAAGCAGAAGAATTTGTCAAGGGGATTGTGCCTACTGAGGGTAACTACTATTACCAATGGTACCTGCGCATTTATCTGGTGCTGACGTGACCTAGCCGGGACTATTCCTAAGAAACTTCCGGACCGCATACTGGACCTTTTCTTTTTGAACACCGTTGAGCACTTTTCACTATCCATATCACAGTCGGTGAATGAAGAAATCGTTATACCCGCCACATCGCCATACCTTGCAGGTGGACTAGAAGCTAGCTTGCACGCGCACTTTGAGGCTGCACACTCCGTCATGCTTTCCATCATCAGCTCACCACCTTCGGCAGAACTCGGCTCCCGAATCTTGCCCTTCTATATCGAATCGGTGTTCGAGGCATTCCCAACATCGCTCTCGGCCCGCCAGTTCCGTCTCGCATTCGGAACAATCATTCGCGAATGCAGCCCCCCACAACCAATCTCGAAACTCCAGCCCCATCTAACAGATGTAATTCTCGAGATTCTGTGCGAGCGTGCAGCGCGCGCTTCCACTGAACCTTTACCAAACCTGGTCGATGAGGGAGCTGTAGGGTTGAGCGAAAAGGATGTGTGCATACTTGCCCTTATTGATGGGCTTCCATCAATGCAGGTCAATGCCATGGAGCGGTGGCTTGAGCCCACAGCAGAACTTCTCGATATGGTGGAGAACCCTGGAAGTAAACTAAGGATCAGAGAGAGATTTTGGGACGTCTTGAGCAGTGAGCTTGATGTGGAGAGGGCGGAGGTTGCGGTCAAGTGGTGGACGATGGGAGGGAGGCAGAAGGTCCTTTTCGGAAAGGAGAAGCCGGAGGGTGTGGAGGGTATTAGGAGTATGTTGTAGGATATATACACATGGGGTGTTCCTTAAATCATCATATGTACGGTTTATGTATCAATAAATAGAAATTTCGTTTGCTGGCTCGGCATACCTATAACTATTGAGTGGTTAGTCAACTCTATTATAATGTAGCGCTTTGAAATAATCGAACGAGCTCTTCTGTATTGATATGTAGTCACTGTGAGGACAAAAATGTTATCATTCAATATCTGGGTCGGAAAAACGTAAATCTATCCATCTGCCAAGAGTCTCGTGTAACCTCAGACAAATTTCATTATCACCCCTGTAATAATAGTAATAATAATAGTGGTGATAATGATAATAATACATAGCCCTCCACCTCCGTACCCCCCCCCCCCCCAAAACTGATACTTCTCACTTACCATTCACACATCAATACCTTCCTCCACCACGACATCAGCATGTCCGACCCCGGCCGGGCTGCATTCCCACCACGCTCCTCCTCCCGCTCCTACAACCCCCCCGTCCGTAGCACCTATCCCGGTTCTCCCAACTTCGAACCCCCCTCCTACCTCTACCCCGGGCACCCCTTTGCCCTCGATGGTATCGCCCTCCGCGCCGGTGCCCTTGGCGCTATAGCGGCCGGCAGTTTCGCAATCGCCTGGCAGCTCCGTGCATCATACTGGCAGCTCCCAATGTTCGCCGCCGCACTCGCCGTCTTCCACTTCTTCGAGTTCTGGATCACTGCGCGTTTCAACACTCGCAAGGCCGAGGTTAAATGTACTTCTCCGCCCCCCCCCCCCCCCGCATATGTAGCATGGATCTAGGTAAGCTAACGGGCAGCAGCGTTTCTCCTGACCAGTAACGGCGCCGCATACAACATCGCTCACGCCTCCGCCTTCACCGAGGCCCTCATCGAGTGCTACTTCTTCCCCGAGCTCAAGAGGCACTGGCTCCCGACGGTGGTTGGGGTCGTGTTGGTGGTCGTCGGGCAGCTCGCGCGCTCGTACGCTATGGCGCACGCGGGGACCAACTTCACCCATCTAGTGGCGCAGAACCATGAGCAGGGCCATGTGCTGGTCACGGACGGCATCTATGCACTGATGCGGCATCCGTCGTATTTTGGGTTCTTCTGGTGGGGTATTGGCACGCAGCTGATGCTGGGGAACCCGCTGTGCCTCGTGGGGTATGCGCTGGTGCTGTGGAGGTTCTTTAGCTGTAGGATTGAGGCGGAGGAGAGGCTGCTGGTGGAGTTCTTTGGTGCCGATTATGAGAGGTATAGGGAGAGGACGGGGACGTGGATTCCGTTTGTGTAGTTGTGTGGTGTAATCGGGTTGGGGGGAGTGGTGCGGCGATGGGTAATGTGAAGTAGTATAGTTGGTGAGGGAGTTAATATATCTATTTGTATTTTTGCTGAAACTTAATGTGTCTGGTGATATCAACTGCCTCTCCGCGTAGAACTATCCCTTGTATACCAGACCAACCTGTCAACGATGTCCCCTATCCGGCCAGGCCAAGAGGTCCAGCCCGCTCTCACCGCCTTAACAAAAGCTACGCGTGCATTAGAACACCTGTAGATGTACTAATAGGCCGCCGTGTAGAGTATATATATAGGCAATACCCAACCTGGCTAGCGCTGAGAGCTCCATAGTCCAGAAGTCAGCATAATGAAATTCAATCCCGGAGAGCCCAGCAGGTGCGGTCCCCCTCTCTACGTACGGTGGAGCTGCATATCGGGGCTGTTGAGTTTAGTGGTACTATAATGCCACACCAGCTACCCTAGGGGCGGCGAGTGATAAGTTGTGATGTGCACCCCCCCGACAGCCCCACTACGGGAACTGGTTCTGGTAGCGAGTTCTTTATGGGTACATGTAGTTAGTTTAGGATTCTTTAATCTTGTGGTTAGCTGCAGTCCTGGTGGCGGGAAGAGGGCGGGGAGGGTGGGGAGTGGTGAAAATAGGTGTGTGGGTGATGTGCGGCTGGGCCGTGTGGGTACATGTAGGAAGGATATCTACCGTATTCCAAAATACTATATGTATACGGCATATGTGGGAAGGGGCGGTAGGTGGGAATAATGTCCAGCCTGTGTATGCCAAGACCCGCTCCCAGCGGGCATGCGGGCTCGCGGTGGCACCAACATCGGCGACACGCGACATCACTCGACACCTCCTTGTTCGGCAAACGCATGACGATTCACAGACACCGTAGATCTCACATAATTAGCAGCAAAAAATCCCTTCCCATTTATTCCAGCCTAACAATATAACTAGGTCCTAATCCTTTTTAAACACTACCACCGCGGACAGGATATACCCTGTTGACAGTTAACGACATGACTGAAGACGGAAAAAAGCAAAGAGATGTTTAGAAAGTGTCAAAGGGAAACAGAAAATTAGAGGAGAAAAGTAAAAATGAAAAAAAAAAAAGCTGTAGCACCCAGGCCGAGTCCGGTAAAGAAAAGAAAAAGGAAAGACAAATAGCTTATGAGCAAACTAACTGGTAGAAGAGAGACACAAATTAACATCTTTGATAGAACAAGGGGGAAAAAAAATCAAATCATATCACAGAAGACCCAACCCAGAACCGAACAACCTTCTTATATCACCCACCGAAAAGATCCGACGTCTTCGTAAGCATAAACTACCAGATAAGACGTATGACGGACGTAGTGAAGTGAAGAAAATGGAGGTGGGAAAGGATAAAGACTAGAACGCTATTCGTTATCGCTATCAGAATCTTCCTCGGCGGACGCCTCTTCAGACTCTTCAGACTCTTCCTCGGAATCCTCGGAGTTTTCGGCTTCCTCCTCTCCATCGTCCCGCATCTGGTCGACAATAACGGCTTTCGAAGCCTTAGCAGCGAAGCGGGGGCTGCTTCGCTTTTTAGTCACGATAGTTTCTTTACCAACGGCACCGCTAATGAAAGAAGGAATTTTCTTCGCCTTTGAGACGACGGTAGTAGCGGCACGATTCACGACGGCAGCGGCGGCGGTACGATTACGTGAAGTGGCGTACTTCGCATCGATTCGTGAATGGATCGAGGCCCTAATACTGAGGCCATCAGCTGTATCTCTCAAGGCCGGCGCAGGAACGGCAGCCGGGTTTCCAGTCACCGCCAGGCGAAACTGGTGACGGGTTGTTGAGGCGTGGCGGGTGACCCTAGTGGCCGGGGCCGCAGCGGGCATTTCGTAGACGGGCGGCTTGTTAATGACAACCGAGAAATCGGTTTCTTTTTCTTGAGCTTGAGATTTACTTCTAGTCATTCGACGAAGGGACTCGGAGAGCTCGTCTTCGCTGAGCTCTCCTCCGTCCACGTCGGACTCCTCATCGTCGGAGCCGTCGAAGAAGGCACGGGTCATGATCTTGTCCATTTCGCTAGACCTCCTGATCTCTTCGACATGATTGTCAAAGCGAACCTTCTTGAAGGGAGTGGTTGTCATAGGCTCGTCGACTTTCTGATACTTTGATGCATCAAAGCTAGCCACGTTTTTGATGACTACCGCAATGTTGCCGTGATGCTTATCCCAAAAGTTGGGTTTTGGTTTCTGGAGGCTTCCTGCAACCCTACCGACGTCATCGACGAGACCGTTGGCTGCATCGATGAGTTCTTCATCAGTGTCGCTCTGAGATTCAATGGGGGCAGTAGCTTTACGCTTTTTGGCGGGCTGGGCTCTTGCAGCGGGCTTCGAACTGGCGAGCAGTGGTTTACGAGTCCTGGTATGGACCTTCTTGGGAGTCTTTTTTGAACGGGTGAACGCCATCGTAAAAGTTTAAAGAGATTCGATAGAGATGATGCGATATTTAGCGAGAGGGAACTGACTATTCACACTGATGATGAACGAAGGAGAATGATGGAGATCGAGAAGGAAAGGGAGAAAGAGGGAAGAGGATGGAGAGATATAGAGAGAGAGAGGGGAGGGGGGAAGAGGGGAAAGAGAATGAGGTTGCGTTACTCTAGGTAACATGGTCTGATTCTACTTGCTCTCTGGCAGTGTCAGGGGCCTGCGGGGGTACGTAGGCGGCCGAGTGATATACTATGAGCGCCCATGCCCGCCTTTATTTGCTCATAGTATACAAAACCCCGGTATTTTTACCCCCTCTACTTTTTTGAATATAGTATTTCTTTTAAATTACTCGATTTACCGCTTTCAGGTTTCTCTCTATCTTAGAATTCTGGCGTACTAAGCAGAGTTTATGTGGCCATGCCCGCCTTGGCCATTCTTCTGGTACTCGAGAATTGAGAGTGCTCGCTACGCAATATGCAGGCTCCCGGAATCACTCTCGAAGCTGAAACAAGTGTTTAATATCAACTTTTATTCTATGGTCTACTTCAGCGTAACAACCTTTTTGTTTAAAAAAAAAAAAAAGAGTGTGGAATAAAATAAGATAAAAAAGGTTGTTGAGGGAAAGTTGATGAAGACCATTTCTATCATCATGCAGAGACTCGGAGCAAGTGGGAATCCACACATGCATCCTACATGGCAGATGTAATTGCTTGCTGCAATGTAGGGCACATAGATGTATGTATATACCCATTCTTGATATTAAGAGTTAACCCACAACCACAACAGTATGCAGCAGACCTTCGTTGCGCCCTCGCCAGAACAAGAAGAAATACCCAACCAAGAATATGTATTATTAAAGGGGGAAAGAAGAGTCTAAAAAAAATAAAAACAACCTATCTACAGTCACGGGCCTCTATGTCCCCTGCGCCTTCCTCTTCGCCTCTTCGGCCTCTCTCTTCCTCTGCAGATACCTCTCCTTCGCGCCCATCACCTCACCCTCCGTCTTCCTACTCTTCGCCGCCCTCTCGAGGTTCTTCCTCTCCTCCTCCTCCGCCTCTAACGCCCTCTTCTGCGCCGCGGCCAACTGCTCCTCCACCATCCTGCTCTGCCTCGCCCTAGCATCCTCCCGCCTCCCGCCTACACCCTGGTACTGGGGCCTTCGCTCCCCGCTGCCACGGGCTGCCGTCGCCGTCGACCCGCCCCGCGGTTTCGAACTGACGTTCAGCCCACCCGTCAGCAGCTGCGTCTTATCCACCACCATTCCCTCCTCATTCACCTCCGCGCCCCTCTCCTTCGCCAGCTCCGCCAGCGTCTTTTCCTTCTTCTTTCCCTCCCTATCCTCCTTCTGCTGCTCCACCACTACCGGCGCCGCCCCGGCAGCATCAACCAGGGCCCCATGCCTCGCCTCTCCCCTCTCCAACACACCCCTATAAAACCCCGTCATCCCGCCCGCCTCCCCCCTCTTCTTGCGCTCCCGCTCCTCGCGCGCCGCCTCCTCGGCCTCCTGCGCGGCCAGTTCTACTTGCTGCCGCTTATACGCCTCCGTGACGAACGTCTCCTTGTCGGCAAACTCGTCGCCCTCCGCCTCGCGCTCCTTGAGTAGTGCGCGCTCCTTTGCGCGCAGCGCGTCACGCTTACGGACCTCGGCGGCGGACAACAGGGACGCCATGTATTTGGGCTTTCGTTCGGCGGAGTCTGCGGCGGCGACGGCAGCACGCTCCCTCGAGAGGGCAGACATGGACTCCCATGCGGTGTCGTAGTCGTAGATGGTGGGGTCTAGGTCTTGGGCGGTTGAGGCTGTGGTGGTGGTGGTGGTGGTAGAGGCAGCAGCAGCGAGCTGGGCATTGACATGGGCTTTAGAGGCGGCGGTAGCGGACTTTGGTTTGGATTTGGGCTTGGGCTTTGGGGTGAGGGTGTCGGGTTCAGAGTCGGAGGACTCGGACTCGGCGGCGAAGTTGGTGAGGGCTTTCTTGGGCTTTGGGGGACCCGTTAGCTTGGTGGGTTTTGAGAGAGTGATTTTTGGAGGCATTATGGTGAGATGGGGTGGTGGCTATAATTGATGTATGTATGTATGTAGGTGGGTGAGATGAGTGAGGTGAGAGAATGTGTCGTTTCGTTCGTGATGTCGTGAGTCAATGTCTGCCTGCCTGTCTGTCTGTATGGTAGAGGTTGTTAAAAGTGTATAATTAAGGCTGTGCAGCAGGCAGATTCGATCGACGATGGATGATGAGCTTAGACGCAGAGTTACGCAACTCCCCAACCAACCACGCGCGTAGCACCAAGCCCATACGCGCAGATTCAAGCACGGAGAGATTGATCTTGCAATTGACCAATTGGAATCAACGCAATACCTGTAAATGAACGAATGACTGGCTGACCGGGGAGGGGGGATCATCACGTTTACTTCCATATGGCAGACACGCACACACACACACACACACACAGGCAGATATACGCGCGCAGTCAGTCAGTCAATCGAATTGAATCGTGAATCATGGGTGGTGCTATAAGTGAATGAGAAGACAATATAGTCGTTGTAGTTAATTAGTATATAGTGACTCTCTCTCTAGCTCTGGGGGATGTGCCTAAGTGCATGTAGTTTAGTTGGGAGTTGTTAATAAATTGGGTCAGACAGACAGTCAGTCCTCTCGCTCCGACTCGACTCAACTTACTCCCTCGTCCTTGTCATTCTTTTCTGTCTGTCTTTCTGTCTATCTGCCTGCCTTCTACTTTGGTACTCTTCTCTACTCTCTACATAATACTCTATTTTACACTGCTGTATCACCAACAACAACACAAGCAAATAGCAGCCCAGTTCAGGCACCAATCCAACCTCAACTCTTCAACTCTTCAACTCATCTCATTCTCATTATCAAGTCCAATCCAGTCCAGTCCATTCCTCATCTTCCTCCACCCACCACTCACCACTCACCATCACCACTAACCCGTACGTGTCTCGCATCTAAGATCTACCTGTCTACTTACCGTCGCCAGGCCCATCTACAACCACAGAATCCCCCACAGATCCAGATCAACACCTCCTCCACCCATAGAGCCCAAATACTTCCACCACCACCACCACCACCAACCACCACCACCACGACCACCACGAACCAACCAACCAAACTGCACGCGCAATGTCTTCCCCCCAAGATCTCACCTCCAATCCTTCTTCCCCAGTGTCCTCACCTCCCCCGCCTCCACAACCCCTGCTAGCCACCACAGACTCGCCTGTCCCTGGGGTGCCCGGTGTCAAGGCAGGGCGCGGGCTGGCCTCCACACAGAGCTCCACCGCTAACCAACAGCCACGCGCAATATCCTCCAACAAAGAAACCACTTCCTCTGACCCCTCCTCCCCTACACCTCCCCCTCCAGTCGCCGTAGGCGACCAACAGCCACGCGCAGTACCCCCCCCTAGGTCTCCCCTACCACCACCGCCTCCACCACCAGCAGTGCCAGTGGAATCGCCGGTCCCTGAAATACCAGGGATCAAAGCGGACTACAAGCTGGCGAGTATGCTGCGCAAAGAGGTGGCCGACATGCTCGGGCGCACAAGCACCAGCTTTCCCGGCGCGCAGCCAGTCTCGTTCGCTGCGCGACACCTCGAGGAATTGAAGCGCACTGAGTTCGCTCCCCCTTCTCTTCTCCCCCACTCCCTACAGACAGGAGGCTGACAAATAGAAATGCAGCTACTACCTATGCGAGAAGAGCGACGGAATCAGGTGCCTGCTGTACTTTACGCGCGACGGCGACAAGGAGGTGCACTACCTGATCGACCGCAAAAACGACTACTACTGGGTGCAGAATCTACACTTCCCACTGCCGGGCGACGAGACGTTCCGCAGATTCCACACAGAGACCTTGATCGACGGGGAGCTGGTGCTCGACAATATAGGGGGGGGAAAGAGGCTCCTGCGCTTCTTGGTCTTTGACTGTCTGATGCTGGATAACAACCCCATGATGCACAAAATGCTGGATAAGCGGTTGGGTGTGAGTTTTTCTCTACTTTCCTAAGGGGGAGGTGATGATTGCTAATGCCAATTGCACGCGCGCAAACAGTACGTCATGGAAAACGTCTACAAGCCCTACAGGCTCCTCTGCAAGACCTTCAAAGAGGAGGTCAAATTCTTCCCCTTCCAGGTCGAGTTCAAAAAGATGGAATTCAGCTACAGCATCCAATGGATGTTTGACATGATCTTGCCAAAGCTACCCCATGGCAACGACGGCTTAATATTTACCTGCCGCACCACGCCCTACAAGTTCGGCACAGACGAACACATCATCAAGTGGAAGCCCGTCTCCGAAAACAGCATCGACTTCCGCCTCAACCTCGAGTTCCCCATTCTCCCGCCCTCATCGCCAACCTCGAGCGCGGAGAGCGACCGCGGCGACACCCCAGAGCTCGACTGGAACGCAATGCCAACCTTCAACCTCAGCGTGTACATGGGCGAGGAGGGCTACATGAAGTGGGCGCAGATGCACGTGGAGGAGGACGAGTGGGAGGGGCTGAAGGGAATGGGCGTCCCGCTGGACGACGCTATCGTCGAGTGCGCCATGGATAAGCAGGGGCGGTGGAGATATATGAGGTTCCGCAAGGACAAGAAGCACGCGAACCACATCAGCACGGTGGAGAGCGTGATGGAGAGCGTGAAGGATGCGGTGGATAAGGATCAACTGGTGGCCGTGCAGGGGGATGTCAGGAAGGCATGGAAGATGAGACAGGCGGTGGCGTCGGATGTCGAGCGGGGTGAGTCGAGTTCTAAGAGGGCGAGAAGGTGACCGGGAGGGCTAAAGTAGGAGGAGGATTTAAAAGTTGGGCCGCGAGGCGTGTTTATTTTTACTTTTTGTTTTTTGACTTTTTTTGCTGCGTTTTGGCTGTGCGGTTGTTCTGTGATTTATGTGCGTTTTCTTCTTTTTCTCTTTTTGTTGGTTTTTATTATTCCGGGCAGGACAGACACTCCACTCCCGCCTCGTCTCGTCTCGCATCTTGTCCTGCCCGGTTGGTCTGGTTCGGTCTAGACAGAGCGCCCAGCTAGCTAGCTACCCCCTCTACATGTACAGTGCACATAGTGCGTACATGTACCCTACTCTACTCCACTCCCCCAAACATGTAGGGTGGGCCTATCTTCTGCTGTTGCTACTGCTGTCTAGTGGTCGGTTGGTGTTAACGGTTTTTTTTTTATATCTCCTTTTTCTTTTTCTTTTTTATCTCTTGTGTGTCGAAAGTGGTAATGATTATTTATCCTCCCCACCCCCCGACGTGGTGGCCGTAGTTTAGTTAGATGTGGGTTGGAATGAATGGGAAGAGGCGGTGGCAGTGGGGTGTTAGAGTATTTGCTGTACCGTGCTGTGATGTGATGTGATGTGACGTTGTGGCCGGTGGGGCGGTGGGGCGGTGGGGCGGTGGTCATGAAGTATCACTCGAGTCAAGCCGACGTCGACCCGCTACGTTACTTGTAAATGGGCAACACAAGCTGGATACTACATGCCGTAAAGCGCGACCGCCATCAAACCCACGCACCGCCGGCAGGGTGTTGCGTCACGGGATATCACTCGGCGTGGTCTATACGGTCGTGGCGGCCCCGGCGGCTAACGGGTTAATCCTACACTTACCAAGGCACGGCTAGAGCAGAGGTATCTAGCAGTAGTAATAATCTCCTCCGCACCCATTCCCAGTTCCACCCCCCGCCCGCGTAGCACCCAGCACGCAACCGACCGAGACTACATAATATCCCGGTTGCGTCACAGCCATAATTACATATTTTCATACCCACCACAACAACCCACAGCCGCACCCGCAAAACCTACCTCCACAATGTCCAACATTGGCAGCGCCTTCGGGCTAAACCCGGGCTCGAGCAAGGATGAGCGCAAGCAGGTACCTCCCTCTCCCTCCTCCACTCCGAGAGAACTGATGGACTAACGGCGGTGGGTAGGCATTGATGCAGACGATCCACCACGAGACCAACGTCGAGAACGCGCGCATGCTCATCGAGGTACCTGCCCTCCGGGCACAGAGAGAGAGAGAGAGAGGCTAACGCGCAGGCAGAAAATCAACGAAAAGTGCTTCGAGAAGTGCGTCCCAAAGCCCGGGAGCAGCCTGTCGGCGGGCGAGACCGCGTGCTTGACAAACTGCCTGCAGAAGTACATGGCGGCGTGGAACGTGGTGTCGGCGGCGTACATTGCGCGGATCAAGACAGACCCGGCGCTGTAGTTTGCGGGATGGGGGTGGATGTTGTATAGTGGTTCTACGGGAATTGAGACGGTCTTCTGGGGCCCTTGTTCTTGTTCGCTCTCGTTTTTCTCTTGCGGGTTTTCTTTGGTCGGTTGAGGTGTGGGTGTAGATGAGGTGGGGTGGGGTGGGGTGGCGGCGGTGGTGTGCGGCCGGCTATTGTTGCTTTAGATACACCGTAACAAATATATATATATAGAGGCGGTCCATTGAATCAATCAACCCACACTGGAGCACATGTACGTAGGACTCTACTCTACTCTACTCTACTCGGTGCCATGATATATACATGTAGGGTAGTATTAATACCGCCCATTACCCCAATACACACCACCATCCAAGATGCATGTAGATCAATGTAGATCAGATCCTCCCATCACACCCCATCACTCGTGTCTCACCCAACACGTTCCGCTCCATACCATACAACCGCCGACTCACAGGCTATCACTCGCCCTCATCTAGCCGGGCGCTACACTACATGTAGCATGACATGTATGTATGTACCGGGTGCATCACGCATTCTCAAACACCACCCACCCAAGTACTCTGTTTTTTTGTTTTTCGAAACTGGACGACATGTCATTGATCAACCAACTACGTACTACACATGTATATATTTCCTACTCCACCAACCACGACGACAGGCAAGAGGCGCAATTTTAAGAGCGCCGACCGGCCGTCCGCCCATCCGTGCGTGTGTACAGCTGAGAAGCGCCCCCAAACCCGAACCCCGGAGAACCAATAAGAAGAACCAGGAGCCCTAATAATAATAACAAAATAAAACAAAATAAAAAATAAAGAACCAAACACATGCACAAAAGAACACACATGAATGAAGCCAGGCAGGGAGAGAACTAACAAGCTACATGTAGCCTACATACATACATATCGTACATACCCTTCTCTACCTCAAAGCACCAGCTCCCTAGCTACCTACCTATCCGCCGTGAGCGCAAAGCTCAACCCCAACACGCCCATCCCCACAAACCCAAACACGAACGGCACCCTACTCCCATGCTTCAGCGCAACCGCCTGCACAAATAGCGCGACCCCCACACTCGCCATAACTCCGGCAGTTCCCGCAAACAACACTCCATATGCCGCTCCCCCTTCCTCCTCTCCCCCACTACCCTTCCTCATCGCCAGTGCCGCCAGCCCAGCTCCCAGCGGCTGTGACAGCCCGCCGAGCACAGACGCACACGCAACGGCCTTTACGCGACTCCGCAAGGCCAGGAACAGCGGAAGGGCCATGATGAACCCCTCAGCGATGTTATGGATAAATAGTGCCAGAAACACCGATAGCCCCAGCGACGGTGATGCGTGGTTAGTCGCGTAGGTGATGAAGCCTTCTGGGATCTTGTGGAGTGCGATTGCAAGGGAGGTCTGTACGCCGATGCTGAGGAATTTATTATTTGCGACGTGGTGGTGGCCAGGGGTGGTGGTTGTTGCCGGTGAGGTATGCACGTGGGAATGGCGGGCATGCTGTGGTGGTTGAGATGTGGGTGGAGGGGGAGGGGGAGGGGTGCGGCTACCAGAGGCGATGGTCGGAGTGGAGTCGGTGATGTCGGCGCTGATGGAAGAGGCTGTGGAAGGGGTTGGCAGTAGTGTCTCCGGGTTACAAGACTGCTCGCAGAAATGATCTGTATAGCCATAGCAAGTGCCGTCGGCCGTACACTTTACGAATCCGCTAAGCTTCTGTTTGATGCTCGGTTTCCTGAGGAGCTGTGGGGGCAGCAACGGTGTAGTCTCCTCTGGCCCCTCCTCTTCCTCATCACGGCTGTGGTCGTGATGGTGGAGATGATGGTGGTGTTGGCCTCCTCTCCCTCCTCCTCCAACCTCAAGGTCCCTGTCCGAGGGGGGAAGCTTGGATTCAGAGGAGGAGCCGGAGTGCTCCTCGCAGTTGACAATACTACTGGGAAGCAGGTGGTGTAGCGTGTCAGAGACGAGCTGCAACCCAGCGACCCCAGCGAGGAAGCAGCCGATGGTTGCATAGGCGGCAGCACTGGAGGATAGGTCCGTGAGGAAGTAGCTGTGCGCCTTGGGGAGCATTCCGTATAGGGCGCTGTAGAACTTGGGGCTTGTTAGCATTGCATATATGCATATAAGATAGCAAAGAAGGTTAAGAACATACCATAACGCCAAACGACAGCGACAGCGACGCAGAGAGGAACGTCGTGGACTCACGGATACTGAAATGCTTCCACCGCGGAACTTGCCGCGTTAGAAGGTCCAGGCATATTATGGACGAGCCAACAACTGCAGTGAGAGGGGGTGTCAGTGATCGAGTCGGCAGATTTATTTAGATTAGAGGAACAGGAGAATATATACCACAGGCGAGGCCGCTCGCGCAAGCCAGGATCCAGCCAGTTTTGTCGTCAGCCATATTGATGGATGCAGAAAAAAGAAAAAAAGCTGTTGATCTAGGCTGAAGGACGATTGTAATCGATGAATTATAGTATTACCCACCGATTCGATGAAGGGGGCCGGGGGGGGGGGAGAGAGGCTAGTGGTGGTAGCTACTCTAAGGGCTAAACGGAAGCTTCACTTTTTTTTTGCTTTCTCGTTCGGAAAATTTTTGTGCCAGTGGAATGGAATGGAGTGCGGGGGGGGGCAGCAACACCAAAAAGGATGGTTGGCAGAGTTGCTTCTTCTGCTCGATCCAAAGCAACGCAGTTGTTTCCTATTTGCAAGGATGTTTATCGCAACTCAACTCAGATCGGTAAATCAAAGCAGGATAATGGGCAACGGATGGAGATGGGAGAAAAAAGCAGAAGAAGAAGAAGGGGGGAAATAAATGAAGGGGGGTCCTTCTTTACAAATATTGGGGATAGGGGGGAGGAGGGGGGATGATGGAGAATGAATGTATGAGTACATACACACAGCAGCCATGATTGTGGACACCCTTCTGGATAGGTAGAAGTACCTTACGTCGATCCGGGGGGGAGGCAAACTCAGTGTGGTGGTGGTGGTGGTAGTGTGGGAACCTGGATGGGTAGATTTTTTGAAATGGTAATCGTGGGGCTGCAATTGCCCTGTTGCTGCGGCTACACACCGACTGATTGACTAGACTGGGTTGACTGAAGTCTGATTAACTGCAGGCCGGTTATTGTCGAAGCTTACTTTTTAATGCAGGAGGGTTTACCTACTCTATCCCAACAGCCACTGCATCCGACGTTTGACCATGGTATGAGAATGTGAGCTGGAGTACATGTAGGCCCCCACTCCCTTATATAACGGGTAGCCTGCAGTGCAGTGATAGTATGTAGAACTATGTGGAGTGGAGTAGATTAGTTTTTCAAACCACTTGATGGGTGGTTTTAGGTCCATGTAATGTATGAGTACATGTAGTATCATGTAGGGTTCTCGCTTCCAGAATCATGCTATCTGGATCCACTGCATACCCTTCGATCCTATCTAGATAGAGTACAAGGGTCTTGGGTTTACTTCTGTATCGACATACATACATGATGTAGGTACTGTAGTCATCCATACTACAATTCTACTCGTTTACCACCATAAGAACCAAGGATAATTTGTATAGACTGGCGATGATCCCTCCTACAAATCATCCCTGGTTCTTTTCGTGGTAAACGGGTACACAAAGGGCTATCAGTGGTCCTCTCTCACTCACTATCTCTCAACATGTGAGTACGGTAAAGCACATGGCATTAGACATTACATGATTTTATTGTATTAATTAATTAAGTAGAGTACCTACTATACACACACTTTCTCTTTCTCTGTCTGCCTGTCTGTGATCTATCTACAAGTCCTTCTTTGTCTGTCTTACAGCTGACACCACTAAATGCCTCTCTCTATCAGTAACTGTCTCACCTTCACATTCCAGCGTTCGTCGAATGTGTTCACCCCCAGGGTACTTTCCATCCCTTGCTTCTTCTTCTTCTTCCCTCTGATCCCCCCACGCTAACCCATTTCAACGGCGGGGCAAGGGTGTGTAACACACACACACACACACACAAAATCCCCCAGATTTCCGAATCCCTCAAATCTTTTCTTCCCTTTGAATCCGAATCCCGAGCCCGAACCCCCGACCAACCAAACCCGTCATGTCGAAATTCACACTCGGAATTATTGCTGCCGCCTCTGCTGCGACCGGTGCTGCCGCTTCCGCCCTCTACTTTTCTGGCCTTAAGAGTAAGCCTAGTACCGTACCTTCTGCTGCTGCTGCTGTCCCCATCGGCGTTGTATCAAAGCACCCTGTACAACGGAAGCCTGAAGATAGCGGCCCAAGTCCCGTGGACCCCGCTGGGCTCTTCCAATATGGTGAGTAGAAATACCGATCTGTCACCCCTCCCCCCCCCCCCCGAAACTGGTGTTAACGCAGCGCAGGATTCCCCGGTCCCGTCGCCGACTTAGCCACCCGTAAGCTCTACGTCTCTTCCTATGATCGCCGCACCCGTAATCCCCACTGGGTACCTTCCCTCTCTCCTCCTCCTTTCTCTCCACTAACACACCCCTAGGTCGCCGAACACATCACCCCCGAGTCCCTCTCCTCCCGCGACGGCGACCGTGGCAACAGCAAGTTCCTCGAAGACCTGTCCATCCCCGCTCCCTACCGTGGGCTCCTCAAGGACTACTTCCGCTCCGGGTACGACCGTGGGCACCAGGCCCCCGCCGCCGACGCAAAGTTCTCGCAGACCGCCATGGACGAGACCTTCTACCTCAGCAACATGTGTCCACAGGTCGGGCAGGGCTTCAACCGCGACTACTGGGCGCACTTTGAGGACTTTTGCCGGCGGCTGACGGGAAAGTACCCCAATGTGCGCATCATCACGGGGCCGCTGTACCTGCCGAGGCAGCACCCGGATGGCAAGTGGCGCGTCTCGTATGAGGTTATTGGCGACCCGCCGAATATCGCGGTCCCGACGCACTTCTATAAGGTTATTGTGGCGGAGGACGGGGCGGTGGGGGGAAAGGTGGCGGTGGGTGCGTTTGTGTTACCGAATGCGGTGATTGGGAATGGGGTCAAGTTGACGGAGTTTGAGGTGCCGGTAGAGGTCGTGGAGAGGGCCAGTGGGCTGACGTTTCTGGAGAAGCTAGAGAAGGATCGGAGGAAGCAGCTGTGTAAGGAGATTGAATGCTCAATCGTGGTGAGGGAGTTTAAGGACGCGAGTAAGGGGGATAAGAGGAGGAAGTAGGCGTGGTTCTTAGTAGATAGAAACCAAATCAATAAATGCAGGGTTTGAAAGGGTATTTTGTTTCTTATCGTGACTGGGATCAGTAACAACAGGATTCCTACTTCAGGTAATAGGCAGGCTCACATCAATCAATATGCCTAGGAAAACAACGCTAAGCATTCCATAATTGTATATCCAGAGCCCAACTGACTTCTGGAAAATAAATGCAGTCTCTATGTGTGCTGGATATTTCTTTCCCTCTCCCTGATAGAGGAAAACTATCTTAGGCGTGGAATAATACAACCGAGTGATATTTCATGATGCTCTAATCGAGGGGCTGCCCTAACCAAGAGAGCTGTAATCTTATCTCGAATCTATGGATCTAGATATCTTGATCTCTTCGTTATATCGGCCCCGACCCCACGCACCCGCCCCACCACCATTGCTTTCCAGATAAAGAAAGCTGACCCATCAGCATCTTTCCGTATCGGGAAGATAGTTTCCTTATTTGGATTCGTCTTCCCAATTCGAGATATCTGATGATTATTTTCTTTGTATGGATCTATTTTATTTACTACTCTTTTTAGTACCTATTAAGGAGGTCTAAATCCCATTATCCATCAAAACATACCTACGTACACTCTAAAACAAAGAGAGACCTCCATCGACTCTTACATTCCAACTACCATGGGTGATGACCTATCACCAGCCTATTTATTTTTTCTTTGTGCACCGTAATAGCTACCATTGTCCCCGCCCTTTGTTGGTACACGATCCCTTTGTCACAATGAGTCGACATATAAATGGCCGGCCCTCCGCCAGCGCGCGGTTGTGGTCAAGGTCTGTTGATAAAGATTTATGGCACGCCCAGTCCAATAATTACACTTAAACACAGAGTTTTGTATCTGCAATGGCTGCCGTACCGGCCCCAGGTGTGATCCCTATAGTTCCACTTCCGGTTCCGCCGGTTCCACCACCACCTCCTCCTCCTCCATTCGACCCCTTCCACCCCATACCGCCCCTGCCTTGTCCCTTCCCACGGGTTACACCCCTCCCAGATCCACCACCGCCGCCGCCGCCACCGCCGCCGCCGCCACGTAATATGCCCGCTCACTTGAGAGGGTTAGCCGGGGGAATAGATCTGGCACTTTTAGCAGTTCTACCAAACGATGTCCTCCTAAGAATTCTTCAAGCTTGCCAAAGTTTTGAGGAGCTCCTTTGGGTCAGGACAATATGCCCACAAGTAAACAACATCTTCAGACTCAACTTGGGCCCGCTCCTTGCCCACCTAGGTGCCCGCCTTATACGGCACAGCGGGTGCGTCGGGGTCACGGCAGCCTGTATGCAGTACGCAACAGAGGTCCTGATATTCCAGCGGTACCAACAACAATCGCGAATTCCTCGACAATCGCGGAACACCGTGTTCCGCACTATTTACGAGCGCATTGAGAGTCAGAGGCAGTCCACTCTGTTCATGCGGATAACAGACATACCCCAGTTCAGGGCAAATCACTTGTTCTTTCAAGGCTTTCGCAGGTTCTATAGGAGGGTCGTGGCTGACTTCACGTACACCCTTAACTTGTACGACCCGCAGCTTTATGCTAGGCTAAAGGACGAGTCAGAGCTTGACTTCCGGGGTACCCATAATACTGAGCTGGAATCTATAGAGTTCCCGGTCGACGACTTGCTTTCGGTGGGGGATTTTTATCATGCTTGGGTCATGACCTATAGGTTCAAGTACGAGCCCATCATGAGCTTTGCAAGACGCCTGCAACCGATAGATCCGTTGGTGGTGGGGAGGATCCATTTTATCGCTCTCCTCATGGACCAGTTCTACATGTCACAGGTACCGTTCAACAGGCGATCAAATGCCCGCGGCATACCACGCAACGCGGACCCCGCCGAATATTGCGTGGAACGTCGAACGTGGATACTGAACGCATGGCAAAAGCGCTGCTTCATGGGCGTCTGGTACCCGCTCAAGAGGACAAACAACGGCATCTTCAGCATGAATTTCGCAAGGGGTATCTGGCGGAGGGTGACGACGCCGGGAGGGGGCCTGATGGGGTGGAGCTACTTTGTCAGCGACCTGATGGGCGGTTTCACGCCCGTCGACGGCGCTGGCGGGCACCTGCTGTACTGGAAGTTCTTGGCAGAGCTGGCGGCGCGGTCTTATAAAACCGCGACGCTTGAACATCAGGAGGATGGCACGTGGGAAAACAGGTTTCTCATACTAAAGGCAGACTTTGATACACAGTTTAATCTTCGCAATATAGAGCAGTTGATGAATAGGTTCGGTTTGGATCAACAGGGCTATGTGAGAAATACCGATGTTTGATGATGCTTGTACACGTATGCACTTATTCCATGTAGTATACATCTCGATATTTTCTTCGGACTTACAATGTTCTGGTGCCCGCTCTGCTGATGTTATCGGCTTTATATATATGTAATTATTGCGCGTTATAGCTAGACAATATGCAAAATCAAGGTTGACCGGTACCCGTAATTGCAATCGCATGATGTATATGTATATACTTGTGTGCGGCAAGTAGTGTCTCATGGCCAGTTCGCTGCGCTTCTGTTGAATTTTAAGGTGTGTTCTTCGATCGCTGGGCCCCACAGACACTAAACAGCGAGTGATATTTCATATGCTTAGTAACTCTGCACCGGATTTGCCCCCTGGGCAAGGGTTCAATATTCTTGGCAGGTTTGAGGCCACAGTTCGCGGATCTGTTGCCCACGCCCTCTGACGACTGCAGCTTTCTTCTGTTTCTCCTAAGCCCTTTCCCTAATAACATTTCGTGGCCTTCTCATTCACCGCTCTCTCATTCGACTGTAATAAGCATATAATATCGACTCGGCAAAGCGACGATGCATCTCTCGAGCTGGAGCTCGGCCATGGCGAGGGGCGTTGTTTCCGGCCTGCTCGGTCTACTAGCGCTGCAGGTACAGTCGGTTTCCGCACAGTCTTCAAATGATGAAGACATCAAAACCGTTCCCCTGCGCACACACAGCTTGTACCAGGTTTGTTTTCGCTCGAGAATTCCGTGCTTGGAGGGAGAAAGAAAGATACCAGAAATTGACTCTGGATACAGCCGTACCTGGACTCGGAACTCCAGAGTCGGTGGTTCGATTGGGGTGGGGACACCATTATTCGCGCAGACCAGTAAGTCTCACCTCTGTCTACTCTGATATGTGTGGGGTTATGGCTCTTCATATTGATGCTGACTTGCCGCCACAGATATATTCGCTTGACGTCAGACAGGCAGGCACAGTCCGGGTGGCTGTGGTCGCGCCTTCCCTTGACAGCAACTAACTGGGAGGTACGGCGACCCGAAAGGTTTCGAAGACTATAGGGTGGGACTGACGAGAGTTCATCGCGGACAGATTGAGTTTGAGTTCAAGATCCATGGATCCGGGAACCTTTATGGCGATGGAATGGCCATGTGGATAACCAAGCAGCGGGCCCAGACTGGCCCAGTATTTGGCTCAGTCGACAAGTTTGAGGGATTGGGTGTCTTCTTTGATACCTATAAGAACAACCGTCCTGGAATCATTTTCCCATACGTCATGGCAATGCTTGGTATGTAGCCTAGCCCATATTTTGCCGCCTGGTTGCAGATTTTAATTGGTGTTTCTGTTTGTAGGTGATGGCGAAACCTCTTACAACCATGAAAACGATGGAAAGGATAACGAGCTGGCCGGATGTTCAGCCAGGGGTCTGCGCGGCGCTGTGATTCCCACTAAGGGGAAGCTTACCTATTTCCAGGAGAACTACCTTCAGCTTGAATTGCAGTACAAGAATGAGGACCAGTGGGTTACTTGCTTCAATGTGCACAATGTCACTCTGCCGCAGATTTCTTATCTCGGATTCACAGCGCACTGTGGAGAGCTTAGTGGTAAGTCAAGCCCCCTCTACATACCTTTCTCGATCTATCCAGCATTCCTAACATAATATCCGGCGCAGACAACCACGACATCATTACCATCTCTTCCAAGAACCTCTATTCGATCAACCCCAACCGTCCCTCGTCCGACTCACAAACAACTAGGCCTAACAAGGTTACCCAGAAGCCGGTCACAGAGTCCAGTGGATGGGGCTGGTTCTTCCTCAAGAGCATTGTCTTCATTATTGTCCTGATTGGAGGATATGTTGGGTACACCGCGTACAGAACACAGAAGAGAAGCTCCCGCTTTTAATATCTCACAACCCTTGTTTAAAAATGCTTTTTTTCCCTTGCTTCTTAAGCTTCCGCATTATATCTCTCTTTTCTGTCTTATGTATGGTTTCCGCTTGGTGTGTATGTTTGTCAGATTTGATGAAATGATTTATCTTTGGATTTGGAGAAGAAGAAAAAAGCATAGCAATTATCAATACTCGAGCTCTTATTCCACCGATATCTCTGTTTTTTTTTGTGTTCGTCGTTGAACGCGCGAGTGTAGCGCACCTTGCTTTTGATTCTAGTTAACTGGCTGCAAGCAGTCAGTGTACGAATGTACGTACCATGTACTTACTTTCTTTCGAGTGATGGTTCGAGACGCAACCAACTGAATGTGTGGTCTCCATCTCATTGCAGATTGCATATCGCCTCGGATGGGGTGATTGGCTCTATGTATGTATGTAGATGCTGTTGGCACCTGCGCCGAGTGATCTCCAATGTCGCAGCGCCGTTTGGTGTTTGAAAATAGAGAGTGCCCAGCCAGACTATGCTGGGTCTCTACGCCATCCGATAAAAAGTCTGGGGACGATCTTGTTGTATCAACCGAGCCTAAACTCTGGGACCCGGAGTGTAAGAGAACCTCATAGAGTCGAGTGTAGGGTTAGGGGTAACGTATTTGACCGGGAAGCCGTCCATGACCGGGTAACCGATCAGAGTCCACTGACAGGTCAGACCTTGCAATTTGGGTTGTTTGTGCAAGCCTCAACAACCGTTACGTTAACCCCCCCTCGATAACAGAATGCCGAGACTCAAAGGGAAAAAATTGGAGGAGAGGGAGAAATTAATTGAGAAGGCGATAGTTCATTATAAAGGCAGTTCTTTTTGATGAGACTTTTAGATTTCTGGCTGACGGGATAGATTAAATGGGGCCAGAGCCATTAAATGCACATCAATCACAGCAGTTACTCAATCAGGATGAGGAAGGGTGTATAGTGAGTTGGTGTCAACGTATGGATGATTGGGGGTTTCCAGTCAGACTATCGCTAGTTAAGGAACTAGCTGCCTATTTGGTGTCAAAGAGAAATAGTCCGAACAGAAAGCTTGGACAACATTGGTTAAACCGATTTTTAGCCCGACACCCAGAGTTAAGCTCCAAATTTAGTAGGAGAATAGAACACATGAATTTAACACAGAAGAGAGAGGAACGTGAGTAGGAGGCGAGGCAAAGGGGTGAGGACGGCGACCGGAGAATATGACGCGAGCTAGTCTAACGAGGAGAGAGAGGCAGGACAGAGAGTCCAGATGGCTTCTCTGACAAAGACGTGGAGACGAAGATACCAGTAGACGATACGTACTACGGTCATAAACTATGGAGGCGGCGAAGCGAGGCGAGACGAAGACGAGGCGAAGCGAGACGAGGCGAAGCGAGACGAGACGAAGACGAGAACGAGATTATAGACGAGGACGAGGCGGGATACTATGGAGGACCCAAGGGGGTCTTGGCAAAGACTATGGTTATGACGTCGTATATTCGGAACTAAAGACACAAGACGAAACGAAACTAAACCGTAGGGTTGACAACAGGAAGAACACGTAAGGAAAGAAAGAGAAAGAAAAGGACAAAGGAAAGATCCCTAGCAACGTATATATATCCCTCCTAATCCCTGTACAATCATGACTCATAACATCGTGTAACAGAAACCCATAGAAACTCCAAGAACCCAAAAGAAAATACCGCAACCGAAAACCCGTTTCCTAATATTCTCCTCTTCTACGAAGATCATGGTACGCCGTGATAAGTGACTAGTAATCAAGAGCTATTGAATGATTATTTCAAAAAGGTAATAATACCATTCATATTTGTATTTCCAAATGCCATTAGTGTATTGTCGAAACAAACCGCTAATAAACCGTGCTAAGTCTTAATAGCTTAAGGAGATTATTGCAAAATATGATATTTTACCAAAAGATACATATAATATGGACGAAAAAGGCTTTATGATGGGAATGTGCGCAAAAGTTAAAGTTATATGTAGGACTGATCGAAAAAATCCACACCTTACATATTCAGGAAATAGGATATTGGTCACAGTTATTGAAGCTATATCCGCAACAGGTATAGCCTTACCTCCGATGGTAATAAATCAAGGGACCACACACTATAAAGGCTGGTATGCAGAGGTTGAGCGCCGAGACTTAGCTACATTTGCTTATTCTCAAAAAGGGTGGACCGATTCTAAACTAGGGGTGGACTGGTTGTCTAAAAACTTTGATAAGTATACAGCTAGTGTGTAAGTGAAACCTTTACTTGATTAATACAATGCGCCGAGAGGCTATGCGCGCTGCATGCTGTGGATCGCCGCAATTTGTACGCCGAGAGCTGAAAGCGCCGTATATATACTAACAATTATATTAGTGCAGGAAATAGATGAAGATTATTAATCCTAGATGGACATGCATCGCATGTTACTTGGGAATTTTTTGACTTCTGCATCAACAACAAAATCATTCCCTTCTGTTTACCACCGCATTCCACCCACCTCCTACAACCTTTAGATGTAGGCTTATTCAGTCCATTACAAAAACATTATTCAAATATTTTAGTCTGGGGTGTGACAGAATTAATAAGGGAATTTTTCTAAAGTAAGTTGATTCCGCTACCCTGGGTCTCGGCGCGCCAAGCTTGCCGCATTTTTGAAATCTACTAATCTACCATATATAGGTATCTTGTTGAAGCTAGAAAAAGAACTTATACTTAGCTATTTACTAAAAGTTAAGATAAGACTTTTAATCCCCGCCAGGTTTTACAACCTATTATACCTCCAAAACCTCTTATAGTGGTCTCTGGTCCTACAACACCAAAAAACACAAGGATGGCTAGATCTACTGCTAATCAAGCACTGGCTCTAATAAGAGGAGGCTCAAAAAGTGCCGAGAAATTGCGCACCCTAATCCAGCATCTAGACAAAGGTCTACAAATATCTCTTACTGAAAAGGAAATAGGAGATCATATCCACTCGCAATTCAGGAAATCAGTGGCCAAAAAAGCAAAACAAACATCTACTAAAGATAGAAAACAGCTTAGCAAGGCTAGAGTTATTACTAGCGAGGATGTGGACAGACTAAAAAAGGCTAGATATTACAGCGTACCACGGACTTCGTGGAGGAGGAGTATATTCGAGACTGGGTTTTTGGTTGTAAGGGTTTCTTTGGGGTTCTTGGAGTTCTATGGGTTCCTGTTACACGATGTTATGAGTTATAATTGTGAAGGGATTAGGAGGGGTATATATATACGTTGCTATAGACCTTTCCTTTGTTTCTTTCTTTCTCTTTCTTTCCTTACGTGTTCTTTCTGTTGTCAACCCTACGGTTTAGTTTCGTTTCGTCTTGTGTCTTTAGTTCTGAATATACTACATCATATCCATAGTCTTCGCCAAGACCCTCTGGGGTCTACCATAGTACCACGCTTCATGCTCGCCTATAGTCTCGTTCTCGTTCTTCGTCTCACCCCACTTCGTCTCGTCCATAGTCTATGACTGTAGTACATATCGTCTACTGGTATCTTCGTATCTACGTCTTTGTCAGAGAGGCCATCTGGACCCTCTGCCCTACAACTCTGCTCCTCGGTTAGGTTTCCCTGTGACTACCTCTCGTCGCTGTCAGACTCGCCCTCTTGATTAGTGTCAACGCCAAGCCTCAGAACACTAAGAACACGCCCCTCCGCCGACTCCACACAACGCCTCATTGCTTTTGCAGTCATAACGACCGATCTATGGGGATGTCACGTGACCTCTCCCACCCGTTTTTTTTCTCCCGGTCCCTTGAGTGCTTCTTAACGGAAGATTGCCACACCTCACTCGCCCCCTTTTTTGGTTCGACCTAGTCGCTTTGGTTCGACCTCGCTACCTCCTCCGTCAAGACGCCCACGGTCTCAAGTGCTTGACGCCCGCTAACCATCTTTACCGCCATTGTTCGAAGAAGCTCCATGTTGGAAAGACCCACCATCGACGACTCCTGCCCCGCCCATGACTGCCCATTATCCGCGTGATTTAGAGACTCGCCCACTCGCACCATTGCGCCCCTAGAACCCCCACCTCCCGTGATGCCGAGAGATTCTCAGCTTCTTGGAAAACTTTGGTCCTGTTGAGGAAGACTTTGGGTACGAGCTCGCCGAGACTCATGCCCTGATTGCCGATGCCCTTGCCGCCCTGACCGCACCCATCAACGCCCCCGCCCCTATCTCGGAAGAACCTGCCGCACAGTACCCATAACGGCGTTATTGAGAACTCGAGAATCTCGGCCGAAGAAAAAGGTTGCAGACTTGTAGAACGCCATGCGGTTTAGTGAAGTATCTGCCGAGGCCGTAGAAAACCTCAAGGAAGAGGTTACCTCCCTCGTTGCTGAGAAGGAGGAATTCCGCTACCGCCTGGCCCTGCACCAGGAAGCCCTTGCCGAAGCCGATGTCACTATTGTTGACCTACGCCGCCGCCTTTCCCCTGCCACCCCCAATGCTATCAGGAACCAAGCTTGCCCCGCCGCCCAGACCCCGAAGCTCCGCTACCTCGCTCCTTCCTCCCAGGCTGCCCGCATCTACGACAACTGGCGTAAGACACCAGTTGAACAAGTAGCCCCGAAACCGGCGTTAAAAGGTCAACCCCTTTGGTAGAAATTGGCACACCAAAGGGGCTAGTCCCGCCACCTACTTTCGTTCTCTCCGCTGCCGCTGTTTCCGAAGACAGGATGTCTGAGGAATCTCTTGTTGTCTCCTGTTCTGTTGCCCAAGATTCCGCCGTCCCCGTTGCGACCCACGCCCTAATAGACACAGGTGCCTCAGGGTATGCTTTCGTCGATCAAGGTTTTGTCGTGCAATACGGCCTGACTCCAATTCCGCTGAAGAAATCGCGCTTGCTCGAGGTAATCGACGGCAGGTTGGTAGAGTCAGGGAAGATTACACACATGGTTAAGCTACGACTGGATATCAACGGCCATTAGGAACTTGCCCCGTTTTTTGTTACTAAGTTGGGACACTATCCGATAGTGATGGGTATTCCTTGGATGCGGCACCATGATCTGGCTATCTGGCCGAAGACGAATAGAATTATCTTCGACTCGGATTATTGCGTTCAGAACTGCTCTCGGTCCCATGCTCCGGTAACCACCAAGGGTATCTCTGTCTCGTTCTCAGATGCTCCCGCCATTCAGATCGCGGCCATTGGGGCCGTTCCCTTTGTAGGACTTGCTCGACGCCAGCAGAATAAACTCTTTTGTGCTTCGATCCGCGCCATCGATGAGGCCCTCGCTGAGAAGCAGGTCTCGGACCCTCTGGCCCATGTACCTCAAGAGCTTCGGGAATTTACGTCGTTGTTTAAGGAATCTGATGCGCTCGCCCTGCCACCCCACCGTCCCCACGACTTGAAAATAGTCCTACAGGATGGTAAGGTGCCCTCGTTTGGTCCTCTTTATGGTATGTCTCGGTTGGAACTACAGGCTCTTAGGGACTATATTACGGAAAACCTGTCTAAGGGGTTTATTCGCTACTCAGAATCCCCCGCTGGCGCTCCTGTTCTATTCGTTAAGAAGTCCGATGGCTCCCTTCGTCTATGTGTTGATTATCGGAAGTTGAATGAAATTACGGTTAAGAACCGTCACCCTCTGCCTTTGATCCCAGAAACTCTGTCTCGTCTCTCTAAGGCAAGGTACTATACGAAGTTAGATCTTCGCTGGGGATACCACCAGATCAGGATACAGGAAGGCGATGAATGGAAGACCGCTTTCCGGACCCGATACGGACACTTCGAATATAACGTGATGCCTTTTGGACTGACTAACGCCCCCGCCGCGTTTCAACACTGGATCAACGACCTCCTACGCCCCTATCTGGATAATTTCGCCACGGCTTACCTCGATGATGTATTAATTTACTCCGAGACCTTGAACGAACATAAACAACACGTCCGGGAGATCTTGAAAGTCTTCCAAATCCATGGAGTCCACCTCAAGCTGGAAAAATGCGAGTTCTATGTTCAACAGACTAAGTACCTTGGATTGATTATCACCCCAGAAGGTATTCAGATGGACCCTAGTAAGGTATCAACGGTTAAAGATTGGGAGACACCCACGAAGCTCCGGGAGGTTCAGGAGTTCCTAGGTTTTGCGAATTTTTATCGACGGTTTATTTATGCCTATTCTTATTCTCACCGCCTTTGACCAAGAAGAACGAAAGTTTGAATGCCCCAGAAACGGAAGAAGTTTTTCAGAAATTAAAAGATTCACATTTCGCCCGATCCTCGCCCACTTTGACTTTGAAAAGGAAGTTATTGTGAAACCGATGCTCGACTATGTATCTGTGGGTATTATGTCACAGTATAGTGATGATGGGCTGTTACATCCCGTGGCATTCTTCTCAAAGAAACACTCCCCAGCGGAATGCAACTACGAGATTTATGATAAGGAACTATTGGCAGTAATTAGGAGTTTTGAGGAATGGCATGCAAATTTGGAAAGATCTCGTTTCCCGATTAAAGTGTTAAGCGACCATAGGAATCTGGAGTATTTTATGTCCACGAAGTTGTTAAATCGTCGCCAGACTCGCTGGGCTGAGTTTTTGTCTCGATTTAATTTCGTTATTCAGTTTCGACCAGGGAAGTAAGGAGGAAAACTGGATGCGCTTACCAGGAGGTCAAGAGATTTGCCAAAGGAAGGGAATGAACGTTTGACATATCAGTCGCAGGTGGTATTGAAGTAGGAGAATTTAGGATCAAAGATTAAGTATGATGGCTTCTTTGACAAACGAACCCGCTGAAGGAACGTTCTACTGCGAAAGAGTTGTTAACTCCGTTTACCAAGAAGATAGTTTCGATCAAGTTCTGACGATGCAGAATGGTAAGACTCCAAGAAAGATTTCCTTGCCGAATGTACGGAGACCGAAGACGGCTTCCTACTATACCGGAATGCGATCTACGTTCCCGAGTCGAATGATTTGCAGTTACGTCTTTTACAAGAGCATCACGATAGACCCTCTGCTGGACATCCAGGCCGCGCTAAGACCCTCGAACTCCTCAGCCGGAATTATTACTGGCCCAAAATGAGGAAGTATGTTGACCAGTACGTCCTGAATCAGTAATGGCCTCAAGTAAGCGCTCTCGAATGCCCTACAAGGCGTTCTTCGACCTCTCGCTGTGCCCAAAGGCCCATGGACTGATGTATCGATGGACTTTGTTACAGGGCTCCCCGAAAGTAATGGCTATAATGCAATCTTGGTTGTTGTTGACCGTCTAACAAAGATGCGCCACTTTATACCTTGTACCAAAGAGGCAAATGTTAGGGACGTTGCCACCATATACCTTGATTCAGTTTGGAAACTCCATGGGCTCCCGGAAACCGTTGTCTCAGATCGTGGTACACAGTTTACGGCCGAATTCTGGAAAATCCTATGCTCCCGTCTTAAAATCGCCCCCCGTTACAGCACCGCCTTCCATCCACAAACAGATGGACAGACTGAAAGGATTAATGCCATTATGGAACAATATTTTCGAGCCTACGTTTCGTACCAACAGGACGATTGGAGTCAGTATCTCCCTATGGTAGAGTTCGCGACTAATAATCACATCTCCGAGACTACCAAGATGTCTCCGTTTCAGGCCAATTATGGAAGGAGCCATCGTATGACTTTTGCCCCGCTACAGCATGGAGAAATGATCAATGAGGACCAGGCCAATGGTATGGCTAGGACTATGGCATAGGTTTATGACTTTCTTCGCGATGAGATGGCTCGGGCACAGAGAATCTATGAGGACGCAGCAAACCGGAATAGGACTCCTGCCCCTAGATACGCTATCGGAGATGAAGTTTTTCTCTCGACCCGGAATATCGAAACCAAGCGACCATCTAAGAAATTGGATTGGAAGCGCATTAGACCTTATGTGATTAAGCGGATGGTTAGTCCCTATGCTTACGAACTTGACCTTCCTACTTCGATGAAGATTCACCCCGTCTTCCATGTTTCGTTACTGTCTTTAGCACTCTGCAATCCTGTTTCTGGTCAACTACAGTCCCCGCCCCCAGCAATAGAAATAGAAGGCGAACAAGAGTGGGAGGTAGAACAGGTTTTGGATTCCCGCAGGCGTTATGGAAGGCTGGAGTATTTGGTATCAGATATCTACATGATTTAACCATCCCCAAGAACCCCCGGCGACTTAGAAGACGCTCCTGCTTTTGGTCGAGACTTTCATGACAGATTCACGCAAGCTCAGCCACTGTGAGTTAGGCCTGAAGGAGGGCCTTAATCTATCACGGCGTACTCAATGGACTTCGTGGAGGAGGAATATATTCGAGACTGCTTTTTTATTGGGGCTTTTGGGGTTCTTGAGTTCTATGGGTTTCTGTTATACGACATGAAATAGTCATGATTATGATTAGGAGGGGTATATATATACGTTGCTATAGACCTTTCCTTTGTTTCTTTCTTTCTCTTTCTTTCCTTACGTGTTCTTTCTGTTGTCAACCCTACAGTTTAGTTTCGTTTCGTCTTGTGTCTTTAATTCTGAATATACTACGTCATATGCATAGTCTTCGCCAAGACCCCCTGGGGTCTAACGGGACGGGATCGGGCCAGGGCAAGGATACAGGACAGGGTCGGCTCAGGAGACACCCGAGGCGAGACAGGTTCAGGTTTAGATTCAGGTTCAGGGACGAGGCGGACTATCACGGCGTACCACGATCTTCGTAGAAGAGGAGAAGATTAGGGAACGGGTTTTCGGTCGTGGTACTTTCTTTCGGGTTCTTGGAGTTCTATGGGTTTCTGTTACACGATGTGATGAGTCATGATTATACAGGGATTAGGAGGGTAGATATATACGTTGCTACGATCTCCTTTCGTTTTTTCTTTCTTTCTTTCCTTACGCTGTTTTTCTTGTTGTCAACCCTACGGTTTAGTTTGCCTCGCTTGTGTGTTTCTAGTTCTGAATATATTACGCCATAACCATAGTCTTCGCCAAGACCCTCTTGGGTCTTCCATAAGATTCTGTCTCGCCCTCGCCCATACCTCGCCCATAGCTTGTTTCGCCGCCTCGCCTCGCTTTCGCCGCCTAACCATAGTTCATGACCGAAGACGTACGTACTGGTACTGCTCTCGCCTGTCAGAGAAGCCATCTGACTCTCTGCCTCTACAACCCCGCTTCCTGCTAGATTTCTGCCGACGACTCGCCCTCGCCCTCGCTTCGTCTCGGTTGACACTCTTGTTAGTTGTCTCCTGTTGTTCAGAACACTAAGAACACGCCCTCTGCCGCCCACACAACACCCTCCTCCGCCGCTTGCTCCGTCAGTGATGACCGATTTAGGGACGTCTCACGTGACCTCTCCCATCCCGGGTTTTTTTCCCCCGTCCCTCTCGAAAGTGCTTTTTTCCTAACGGAAGGGTACTGTCATCTTGTTTCGCCCCTGCGCTTTTTGGTTCGAAAGAGTCGCTTCGCCGGACCTCACGCCCACTGCCTCTCGCCAAGACGCTTTCGCCCACGCCTCTGCGCTGACGCCACTGGGCAAAGGTGTTACGGAGCAACACGGAGACAACGGACAAGAGAGCCGAGGAGCAGAGTTGTTACAGAGAGTCCAGATGGCTTTCTGACAAAGACGCGAGACGAAGATACCAGAGACGATACGCATTTACGGTCATGTATCATGAGGAGAACGAAGCCGGCGCGGCATTTGAGGAGAACGAGAACAGAACTATGGACGAAGACTATGGACGAGGACGTGACGAGATACTATGGAAGACCCGAGAGGGTCTCAAGACTATGGTTATGACGTAATATATTCAGTGACTAAAGATGACGAGACGGTAAACTAAACCAGAGGCTGACAATGGAAGAACACGTAAGCGAAAGAAAGAGAAAGAAAAGAACAAAGGAGAGATCCAGAAGATAACACATATATACCCCTCCTAATCCCTGTACAATCATGACTCATCACATCGTGTAACGGAAACCTATAGAAACTCCAAGAACCCAAAAGAAAGTACCGCAACCGAAAACCCCATTCGCTAATATCCTCTTCCTCCGCGAAGTCCATAGTACGCCGCGATAGATTAGGTCCTCCTTCAGGCCTAACTCTAGGCCTAGGTTATGCGATACCTATTATGAAAGTCTTTGACCAAAACGCATGCTTAAGTTTTCTGAAGATGACGGTCATCATAGCCAGATATCAACCAAATATTCCAACCTTCCATAGCGCTCATGGGAATCCAAAACTTGTTCCACCTCCCACTCCTGTTCGCTTCTATTTCTATCACGCATGAAGTCGATCGTGACGGATTGTTTGGCGCCAGAGACAGAAGTTTAAATACGAAAGACGGTGAATTTTTCATCGAGGCCGGAAGGTCGATTCATAAGCATAGGGCTAACCATTCGCTAATCACATAGGGTCCAATGCGTTTCCAATCAAGTTTCTTCGAGGGGCGCTTAGTCTCAATATTCCTAGTTGAAAGAAACACTTCATCTCCAACCGCATATCTAGGGGCCGGGGTCCTATTCCGGTTCGCTGCATCCTCATAAATCTTCTGCGCCCGGGCCATTTCATCGCGAAGGAAATCATAAATCTCTGCCATAGTCCTAACCATATTATTGGCCTGATCCTCATTGATAATTTTCCCATGCTGTAACGGGGCGAAACTCATACGAGGGCTCCTTCCATAATTAGCCTGAAACGGGGACATTTTGGTGGTCTCGGAAACGTGATTATTAGTCGCGAACTCTGCCATAGAAAGATACTGGCTCCAATCGTCCTGTTGATAATAAAAACATAAGCTCACGATTGTTCCATAATAGCATTAATCCTTTCAGCTGTCCATCTGTTTGTGGGTGGAAGGCGCGCTATAGAAGAGCAATCTCAGACGGAAAGATAGAGTTTTCAGAATTCGTCAGAACTGTGTGCCACGATCGGAGACGACAGTTTCCGGGAGCCCATGAAGTTTCCAAACTGAATCAAGGTACATAGCAGCGACATCCCTCGCATTTGCCTGTTCGGTACAGGGTATAAAATGACGCATCTTCGTTAGACGGTCCACAACAACTAGAATAGCATTAAAGCCATTGCTTTCAGGAAGCCCTGTAACAAAATCCATTGATACGTCGGTCCATGGTCCTTTGGGTACAGCGAAGGGTCGAAGGACGCCAGAAGCATTACGGAAGTTGCTTCGAAAGCACACGCATAGTTCAAGACATAGCGGTCAACATACTTCCTCATGTGGGGCCAATAGTAGTTACGGCTAAGAAGCTCGAGGGTCTTGGCGCGGCCTGGGTGTCCAGCGGATGGTTTATCATGATGCTCCTGTAATAATCGGAGCTGAAGATCATTGGACTCGGGAACGTAAATTGCACCGCGATATAACAAAAATCCATCTTCCGTCTCGGTACACTCGGCAAGAGAAATCTTTTTCGAATATTTGGCCACATGAAGCATCGCCAGGACTTGATCAGGGAAACTATCTTTTGGTAAGTTGATCAATAACTCTTCACGATAGATTCTTCAGCGGCTTCATTTGTCAAAGAACCCGCCAACAAACTTAGCTTAATCCTTTGCCCAGATTCTCCCGCTTCAATACCACTTATGATCGATGTATCAAACGTTCATCCCCTTCCCTTGGCCAGTCCCTTGATCTCCTGGTAAGCGCATCCGGTTTCCCCCCTTGTTTCCCTGGTCGAAACTGAATAACAAAAGCAAATCGAGACAAGAATTCGGCCCAGCGGGTCTGACGACGGTTTAACAACTTAGTGGACATAAAATATTCCAAGTTTCTATGGTCGCTTAGCACCTTGATGGGAAAACGGGATCCCTCCAAATTCGCACGCCATTCCTCAAAGCTCCTAACAACTGCCAACAGTTCCTTATCATAGATCTCATAATTACATTCCGCTGGAGAGAATTTCTTTGAGAAGAATGCCACGGGATGTAACAGCCCATCATTACCATACTGTGACATAATACCCGCAGATACATAGTCAGAGGCATCAGTTTCCACAATAACTTCTTTTTCAAAGTCAAAGTGAGCGAGAATCGGAGCCGAGGTAAACGCATCTTTCAGTTTCTGAAAAGCTTCTTCCGCCTTCTGAGACCATTCAAACTTTACGTTCTTTATTAGGGCGCGCGACCACACGAGTAAAGTAGGCGAAATAAACCGGCCGATAAAAGTTCGCGAAACCTAGAACTCCTGAACCTCCCGGCTTAGTGGGTGTCTCCCACTCTTCACCGCCGATACCTTTGCTAGGGTCCATCTGATACCTTCCGTAATAATCAATCCAAGATTTTAGTCTGTTGGACGAGAACTCGTGATTTTTCTGGCTTGAGGTGAACTCCATGAATTTGGAAGACCTTCAAGATTTCTGACATGTTGTTTATGCTCGCTCAGTAGCCTCGAAAGTAGATTAATACATCATCGGTGATAAGCTGCGCTAAATCATCCAGATAGGGCGCAGGAGGTCATTAATCCAACGTTGAACGCGGCGGCATTGGTCAATACAAACGGCATCACGTTATATTCGAAGTGGCCATAGCGAGTTCTAAAGGCGGTCTTCCATTCATCGCCTTCTTGAATCCTAATTTGATGATATCCCCAACGAAGGTCCAGTTTGGTATAATACTTTGCCTTCGAGAGACGGGACAGGGTCTCGGGGATCAGGGGTAGTGGATGACGGTTCTTAACCGTAATCTCGTTCAACTTCCGGTAATCAACACACAGACGCAGAGATCCATCGGCCTTCTTAACAAACAAAACGGGAGCTCCAGCCGGGGATTCCGAGTAACGGATAAACCCCTTCGACAGGTTTTCCGTAATATAATCCCTAAGAGCCTGTAATTCCAACCGAGACATACCATAGAGAGGACCAAACGGAGGCACCTTATTGTCCTGCAAGACTATTTTCAAGTCATGGGGACGGTGGGGCGGTAGGGCGAGGGCATCCGATTCCTTAAACAACGATATAAATTCCTGGAGCTCTCGAGGGACACGGGCGAGGGGGTCCTGGGTGACTTTTCCGGCGAGGGCTT
The DNA here is from genome assembly GCA_024713785.1 of Morchella sp. 2018-W45. Taxonomy (NCBI): domain Eukaryota; kingdom Fungi; phylum Ascomycota; class Pezizomycetes; order Pezizales; family Morchellaceae; genus Morchella; species Morchella sp. 2018-W45. The sequence goes on from JAMGYZ010000025.1 coordinate 1,115,855, forward strand.
CGTCAATAGCCCGGATCGATGCACAGAAGAGTTTATTCTGCCGGCGTCGAGCGAGACCTACAAAGGGTACCGCCCCAATAGCTGCAATCTGAATGGCGGGGGCGTCCGGGAACGAAATCGAGATTCCTTTAGCGATGACCGAAGTATGAGACCGGGAGCAGTTCTGAATGCAAAAATCAGAGTCAAAGATGATCTTATTCGCCTACAGTCTACAGGCTTCTCATCCAGTGATACCCATTACTATTGGGTAGTGTCCCAGTTTGGTGACAAAGAATGGGCGACTTCCTGATGACCATTGATGTCCAGAGAGAGCTTTGACCATTAGTAATCTTCCTCGACTCTACCAGCCTGCCGCCGACACCTCGAAAGCAAGCGTGACTTCTTCAGGGGAACCGGGACCAGACCGTGTTGCAGGACAAATCCTTTGTCGACAAAAGCATAGCCTGAGGCACCCGTATCTATTAGAGCATGGGTGGCAATGACGGCGAATCTTCAAGAATCCGGAAGAGAGACGACGAGTGATTCCTCCGACATCCTGTCTTCAGAAACGGCGGCGACGGAGAGAACAAAGGTGGTGGCGGGACTAGCCCTTTGGTGCCAATTTCTACCAAAGGGCTGACCTTTAACGCCGGGTTAGGAGTTACTGGGTCAACTGGTGTCTTTGCGCCAGTTGTCGGAAATACGGATTCCTGAGCGGGGCGAGTAGCGGGCCGGGGTCAGAGCGGGACGCGGGTCCTCAGTAGCATTGACAGGGGTGAGGCGGCGGCGAATAAGCAGTAACATCGCCCCATGAGAGCTTCCTGCAGAAAGCCAGGCGGTATCGAATTCCTCCTTCAAAGAACGGCGGAGGCGATTTTATTGGAGGCTTCTCTATCTCATGATTCTTTCATTGGCTTTCAGACATGCGTTGTTACAGATCAGCAGCCTTTTCTTCGTCAGACATTAATTTCGGTGCTGAGGTCCTCAACGACCATCACACAGACACGCAGGTTCTTCCGAAACGAGAGCGTTGTTGGGGGAGGTCAGAGCGGCCAAGGCTTCGGCGATGAGGGTATGAGCTTCAGTAAATTTCAGACCAAGTCTTCTCGACAGGGCCAAGGTTTCAAGAACCATGTCTTCTCGGGCAAGATGGCGAGTGAGTCCATGGGCTGCCGATAGATGTATAAGAGGCCTCTGAAGCCACGGATGATAGCCAAGTGTATGGGCAGGAGTCGCCGGTAGGTGCTCCCACATGGAGCTTCCTGCTGAAGGTGGCCTTAGCATGGGCGCCGCGCTGAGACCGTGGGTGAAGCGATTGGCGGAGGAGTGACGAGGGTCCGAACCAAGGCGACTACCAAGGTCGAACCAAAAAACTCGCGGGACCAGAGCGAGGTGGCAGTACTTCTTCCGTTCGGGGAAGAAGCACTCGAGAGACCGTGAAGAAGACGGGGAGAGGTCCCCCATGGGGACATCCCAACTAAGGTCGGTCATTATGACCGGGGCGAGGCAAGACGGGGACGTTGTGTAGGTCGGCGGAGGGGACGTGTTCTTAGTGTTACGGAGCAACACGGAGACAACGGACAAGAGAGCCGAGGAGCAGAGTTGTTGGGCAGAGAGTCCAGATGGCTTCTCTGACAAAGACGTGGAGACGAAGATACCAGTAGACGATACGTACTACGGTCATAGACTATGAGGAGAACGAAGCGAGGCGAGACGAGAGGAGAACGAGAACAGAACTATGGATAAAGACTATGGACGAGGACGAGACGAGATACTATGGAAGACCCGAGAGGGTCTTGGCGAAGACTATGGTTATGACGTAATATATTCAGGACTAAAGACACACGAGACGAAGCGAAACTAAACCGTAGGGTTGACAACAGGAAGAACACGTAAGGAAAGAAAGAGAAAGAAAAGAACAAAGGAGAGATCCGTAGCAACATATATATACCCCTCCTAATCCCTGTACAATCATGACTCATCACATCGTGTAACGGAAACCCATAGAAACTCCAAGAACCCAAAAGAAAGTACCGCAACGGAAAACCCCATTCCCGAATATCCTCTCCCTCCGCGAAGTCAGTAGTACGCCGTGATAAAAGGCCACCTTTACCATTACTGCCCCAGGTAAGCTCCACGTCGGGGCCCCCATCAACGACGACTCCTGCCCCGCCCACGACGCCGAAGCCATCATCCGTGGCCTCAGAGACCCTGCCCTCGCCAACTACACTATCGGCCGCCCCATGGACTTCACCGCCTTTTCGGTAGACTTGTTCGCTTTTGAAAACCTTCGCCCTGTCGAAGACTTCGGTATGAGCTTACTGAAGTTTCCATACCTCATTACCGTTTTGGCCGCGACCTCCCCAACAACGCCTCTGCTGAAGAACCTGCCGTGTGACGCCCATGGTGAGGTCATTGGCGACTAACCTCGAAATTAATGCGCGTCAAGAAAGGTGCTGAACTGTGGTAACGCATGTGCGGTTAACGAAGAGTCCGCCGAGGCCATAGAGATTTCAACTAAGAAGTCGCCTCCGCCGCATGAGAAGCGAGGAATTTCGATACCGCCTGGCTTACACCAGGAAGCTCGCTCGCCGACAAGTTACTATCGCTGACCTCCATCGCCGCCTCGCCCCCGTTTCCGCTCCCAAGAAGGATGCCCGCCTCACGCCAGAGCCCGGCTCATTCGCCTCGCCTCCCAGTGAGTCTCAAGACCTCCGGCTAACTGGCAGAAAGCACCAGTTGAACAGGTGACCCCAAGCCGCGTTAAAAGCAGCCCTTTGGTAAAATTGGCACACCAAAGGGGCTAGTCCCGCCACCCACCTTTATCCTCTCCGCCGCCGCTGTTTCAAGACAGAACGCCTGAGCGAATCCTTGTTGTTTCTTGCTCTGTTGCCTGCGATACTGCCGCTCTATCGCAACCCACGCCCGAGCAGATACAGGCTGCCAGCAGTTATGTTGACCAAGGGTTCGTTATTCAGCATGGTCTCACCCCGGTACCTCTGAAGGAATCACGGCTGCTCGAAGTAATTGACGGCAGGCTGGTGGAATCAGGGAAGATCACACATATGGTCAAGCTTTCCCTGGATATTAACGGCCATCAGGAAGTGGCCCCGTTCTTTCTTACTAAGCTAAGGCATTATCCAATAGTGATGGGTATTCCCTGGATGAGGCACCATGATTTGGCCATTAGACCGAAGACGAATAAGATCATATTCGACTCTGATTTCTGCATTCAAACTTGCTCTCGGTCCCATGCTCTGGTTACGGCCAAAGGAATTTCTGTTTCGTTCCCTGATGCTCCAGCTATTCAGATTGCGGCCATTGGGGCCGTACCTTTTGTAGGACTTGCTAGGCGCCGACAGAATAAACTCTTCTGCGCCTCACCTGCGCCATCAACGGCTTTCCGCCGGGCGAATCGTCAGCGACCCTCGCCCACGTACCCAAGGATCTTCGGGAATTTATATCACTGTTCCAAGAAAGCCAAGCTACCGCTCTGCCGCCACACCGCCCTCATGATTTGAAAATAGTCCTGCAGGACGGGAAAGCTCCGCCGTTTGGTCCACTGTACGGTATGTCCCGCTTGGAGTTACAGGCTCTTAGGGACTATATTACAGAAAACCTGTCAAAGGGTTTCATTCACATTCGAGTCCCGCTGGCGCCGTCCTGTTTGTTAAGAACTGGTTCCTTCGCCTCTGTGGATTACATCGAAGCTTTTAACGAAATTACGGTTAAAAAATCGCCACCCATTGCTGATTCCGGAGACTTTGTCGCTACTTTCAAAGGCCAATTATTATACCAAGTTAGATCTTCACGTGATACCACCAGATCAGGATACAGGAGGGGGATTTAATGGAAGACCGCTGCTGACCCGCCATGGGCACTTTTGAGATAACGCGATGCCTTTCGACTGACTAATGCCCCTGCCGCTTTTCAGCACTGGATTAACGACCTCCTGCGCCCCTTCCTGGATAATTTCGCCACAGCCTATCTTGATGACGATTGATTTACTCTGAGACCCTCAAGAACATAAGCAACATGTTCAAATTCTAAAGGTCTTTCAGATTCATGGAGTACACCCTGCCGAAAATGCGAGTTCTATGCAACAGACTCAAGATCTGGTGACTTATCGTAACCCCCGAAGGCATCCAGATGGACTCTAGTAAGGTATCAACGGTTAAGGATTGGGAGACTCCCACAAAGCTTCGGGAGGTTCAGGAGTTCTTAGGTTTTGCGAACTTTTATCGACGGTTTATTTATGCCTATTCTCGTGTGGTTGCACTCCTCACTGCCTTGACCAAGAAAAATGTAAAGTTTGAATGGTCCCAGAAGGCAGAAGAAGCTTTCCAGAAGTTGAAAAATGCGTTTACCTCGGCTCCGATTCTCGCCCACTTCGACTTTGAAAAAGAAGTTATTGTGGAAACCGATACCTCCGATTTTGTATCTGCAGGTATTATGTCGCAATACGGTGATGATGGGCTGTTACACCCCGTGGCATTCTTCTCAAAGAAACACTCCCCCGCGGAATGCAACTATGAGATTTACGATAAGGAATTGTTGGCAGTGGTTAGAAGCTTTGAGGAATGGCGTGCAAACTTGGAAGGATCCCGTTTCCCTATTAAGGTGTTAAGCGATCATAGGAACTTGAAAGATTTTACGCCTACTAAGTTACTAAATCGACGTCAGACCCGCTGGGCTGAGTTCTTGTCCCGATTTGATTTCGTTATCCAATTTCGACCAGGGAAGCAAGGAGGAAAACCGGATGCGCTTACTAGGAGGTCAAGGGATTTGCCAAAGGAGGGGGATGAACGTTTGACGCATCAGTCGCAAGTGGTATTAAAGCAGGAGAATTTGGGGTCAAGGATTGTTTTGTTGGCGGTTCTTTGACAAATGAACCCGCTGAAGGAATGCCTACCGTGAAAGAATTATTGATCCAGGCTTACCAAAGTGATAGTTTCGATCGTTCTCGACCACGCTTCGAATGGTACCAAATAGTCAAAGAAGATTTCTCTCGCCGAGTGCACGGAGACAGAAGACGGGTTTCTTATATCGCCAGGCTATTTACGCCCCGAGTCGAATGATCTTCAGCTTCGCCTTTCTGCAAGAAAGATCTACGATAGTTCCTCTCATGGACACCCAGCGCGCGCTAAGACTCGAACTCCTCAGCCGTAATTACTATTGGCCAAACATGAGAAAGTATGTCGATCACGCTTTTGAACTGCCAACGATGCTCCTCGTAGTAAGGCCTCTCGTGAATGCCCTACATGCTTCGAATTCTTGCTGTACCCAAAGGACCATGGACCGATGTATCAATGGATTTTGTTACAGGCCCCCGAAAAGCAATGGTTTCAATGCAATTTTGGTTGTTGTTGACCGTCCCAACAAAGATCGTCGTTTATCTGCTGTGGAAAGAAGCCGAATCACAAGGGCGTGGCATGGTATCTTGTGATTCATCTGAAACTTCATGGACTCAAGGAGACTGTTATCTCGGACATGACCTTGCCGCCAGCGGTTCTGGCCGAATTTTGGAAAACTTTATCTTTCCGTCTTGAGATTAACTCGGATATAATCTTATTCAGCCAGCCAGACCGGCCAGACAAGCGGAGAGAATCAATGCCGTTATGGAACAATATCTTGTATGTATCACTATCAGCAGACGGACCCGGGCGTACCTCGTAGCGAGTTCGCGACGAATAATAAATGTCTCGGAAACGCAAAGATGTCACGTTTAATGCAATTATGGCGGAAAGCGCAGGATGTCTTTCATTTCCGTCTGGCGTGGGAGAACAGCCGATGAGGGCAGGCCGATGGTATGGCGAGGACTATAAGCGCGGTGTATGATTTCGCCGTGTGTGAGATGGCGGCGGAAGGATATATGAACCGGCGAATAGAAATCGACTCAGCACTGGGTATCTTTATTGGAGATGAGTTTTTCTCGGCCGGAATATTGAGGCCGTAGCCGCCGAAAAAAACTTGACTGAAGCAGAATTGGCTATGTGATTAAGCGGATGGTTAAGCACTTATCTTTATATTTCGATCGGCGCCGATGAAATTCGCGTCTTAGTGTTTGAGCTTTTGTCGCTGGCCGAAATATCCTGTTACGATCATTCTGATCCCCCAACAATAAAATAGAAGGCGAACAAGAGTGGGAGGTAGAAACGGTTTTTGGATTACATGACGTTATAGAAGAAATTTGGAAGTATTTGGTCCGTATCTTGGTTATAATGAACCAATCTCATAACATACGCGAAAACAAAGCCTTGTACGTTTTAGTCGAAGACTTTCGTAATAGGTATCACGTAAGCTGGCTATCGGGAGTTAAACGAAGGAGGGCTAATCTATCGCGGCGTCTGGCGATCTTACGTAGAAAGAGGAAAAGATTAAAGGGAAACAGGTTTTCGATTAAGTAATCTTTTCTTTAAAATTCTTGGAGTTCTATGGGTTTCTGTTCTGCGATGTGATGAGTCATGATTATCTGAGGGATTAGGAGGGGTATATATATGTTCTTTCTGGATCTTTCCTGTCTTCTTTTCTTTCCCTTTCTTTCCTTACGTGTTCTTCTTGTTGTCAACCCTCTGGTTTAGTTTAAATACCGTTTGTGTGTTTCTAGTTCTGAATATATTACGTCATAACCATAGTCTTCGCCAAGACCCTCTTGGGTCTTCCATAGTATCTCGTCTCGTCCTCGTCCATAGTCTCGTCCATAGTTCTGTTCTCGCCTCGCCTCGTCTCGCCTCGTCTCGCCTCGCCTCGTTTCGCTTCGCCCTAACCATAGTTCATGACCGTAGTACGTATCGTCTACTGGTACCTTCGTCTCCACGTCTTTGTCAGAGAAGCCATCTGGACTCTCTGCCCTACAACCCTTTCACCGGTTAGACTTCTCGTCATGCCGACTCTCGTCACCTCGTCATCCGGTTGTGTCGCCATTTCTCTTGTTAGTTGTCATGCTTAGCGGACAGAAAACTGAGTATTATATTCTTAACAGAAAAAAAGCGTTCTGAGAGAGGCAGAAGCATAGGAAAAAACGAGCTATATATACAAGTATTTTCTTCTGTAGATATTTCATCTGTAGAATCGTAGAGCATAAGCATCCCTCGACCATACTATTAAACCACCGCTTCTATCCTACCACTTTCCAATCCTCTCTGCGCTTTACATTCCATTACCGAACTCCTTCCTAAATCCGTTCTCTTCTTGGCATCGACCGATTCTATCCCCTGTTCGGCCGCGCGAAGCGAAGGGCAGGGAGGCGGAGCCGTGATAGTTGCTCTCTTTAGGTTATTCGAGCTCATGAGCTCCGTCAGATCCTGGGCAGTAAGTCGTATGAAAAAGCGAGACAGAAGGCGAGGCGTTGAAGATTTTCAGCATACTTTCACAGGTGGGTGCATCATAACCCTTCCACTTAACCAAGTCTGCAGGCGTGAATAACGGAAGCAGAGTCAGGAGTTCATCGACTTCCATTCTTCATCACCAACAATTACGGAGGTGCTGGGGAAGAACATGTCGATAAAGGATCCAAGTAGTCTGCGGTTAAACGAGGCGTGAAAAACAGGATGTATCTTCGTGCGTCGAGGGTAGGTCGTTCGTGGCGTAGGGACTAATAACAGACTTGATCCTAAATCTACGCAAGCGTTTCCAGTCAAGAACTTTTCGGGAGGCCTAGTAGTCTGAATATTCCTGGCATTCAATATCTTCATCGCGGCGTGGTAGGCGGGCGATCTTCGGTGGGCGTTAGTCTCTCTGCAGCGATCCTGGGCATAACGGATCTCGGCTTAACTGATCATGAATCTCGGCCATCTTTTGAACAAGGCGTTGGTATCTTGAGGCGATCAATGGCGGAGGTAATAGGTTCTCCGTAGCGTGGATCGAGCCCATAATTAATTTAAAGGAGATCTGAGTGCGTCAGTGGTGATTATTAGAGGCAAATTCAGCAAGCGGTAACCAGTCCACCGTCATTCTGTTGATAGGGACACATAGCTCTCAGATATTGTTCCATCGCTGCATTAATTCGTTCGTTTGGCCATCAGTTTGGTGAAAGCGGAGAAACATGTCTTCAATAGTTTGCGGAGAGATTTCCAGAACCGAGGCGTAAACTGAGTACCACGATCGGAACAATACTGATAGGAAGACCATGAAGTTTCCAAATGTTAATAAATAAACGCGTGCAGTCTTCCGATCCGAGATAGTAGTATTACAGCAATATAGTGTACCATCTTTGTGATCGATTCATTCTCTACGAGTGCATCTCTTCCTTGCTTTCCGGTAGTCATATGAAGTCCAATGGAAATGTGTGTCAAAGTCTTTGAGGAATCGGTATAGGCGAAAAGAAGCTCCATAATGGAGACGTCTTCTCCGACTACAAGTATGAGCTGATTCTACTGTGATCGATCGTGACATTGTCCGGGCCAGTAATATGAGCAAGAAGCTTTGAAAGGTTTTAGCGCTTTCGGTGGCCTGCAGAGGGCATCGTGATGTTGTTGAAGCAATGCAAATGTAAAGTCGTATCATCTGGGACGAAGAAACTGCCGCGATAGGTCGAGGCGCTTTCTGGTTGAGCGTTCTCTTGGGGTTATCTCTCTGAGTCTTAACACCATTTCGGAATCACCAGGATCTTGTTAGGAAATTGGTCGATGATATATCTGTTCAAAGAGTTTTTCTAGGGGTGACTGTCGCCGAACAGTCGGAATAGCTGCCAACGCCCAAATTATGGGACTTCATGGCTGTTTGACTTTCTTTGCGTCGGCGTTCATCCCTCTTTAGGCAGATCTCCTGATCTCCTAGTCAATGCATCTGGCTTTCCTCCTTGCGGGCCGATATTTAATCACATAATTGAGCAGAAAGAAAGCTCGACCACCGTCTTGTCGACGATTCAAATCCTCTTGGTGTAAAATACTTCAAGTTAGATGATCACCAGAACTTCAATAAAGCAACACCCATCAATTCAGCTCTCCATTCTTGAAAGCAACTTAATAATAGCCAACAACTCCTTGCTCATAGATTCGTAATTGCGTTCGGCGGGGAGTGAGTTCAGGAAAAAAAGCAGGATGAAGGGCGATTCTCATCACTGTATTGGGAGAGTGTACCTTATAGTCGAAGCATCTGATTCCACAATGACCTGATCGAAATCAAAATGACGAAGAATCGGGCGGTGGTAAAGTGTTTTCAATCAGCCGATTCATAGAACGGCCGACCATAATACAAATGTGCGTTTCCTTTCGTAAAAGCGTGGTAAGAGGCGGACAATCCCGAATAGTTCTTAATAAAGCGTCGGTAGAAATTCTTTCAACCATTGAACACCTGTATATCTACCGCGTTTAGAAAGGCGAAGACGACTTAACAATGGTCTCAATCTTCTTGGGATCGAGCTTAAGCGCCCGGTAATGCGATCATGCCCAAGTATTTCACTTCTTTGACTTGGAATTCGCGATTTCTCGAGAGCAATACAGGTCGGCATCGGTAAGAGCTTGCAGGACTTGATTAACATGATTCCGATGTGTTTCCAAATCCTCACTATAAATCAGGATATCGTCAAGATATGCTGTACAGAAACGATCCAGAATCAGACGAAGTATATCGTTAATAAAGTGTTGAAAGACGGCGGGGGCGTTGGTTAGTCCGAACGGCATCACTTTATACTGAAAATGACCAACACGGGTCCGAAACTCCGTTTTCCATTAAATTCGCCATGACCGAACCAGATTGTAGGCATTCTTTAAATCCAACTTGGTATACCACTTGGCCTTGCAGAGTTGATTAAAGGTTTCCTTGGGTAACGGTAACAGATAGCGGTTCTTTACGGTAATTGCATTTATCACAGCTCCGCCTCCTGCACCTCGCCCCCCGCCAAGGCGTCTCCGGAACAGAGTCGCTGGATAGAATCGGTCGATGTCGGAAGTAAGGGAATGGATTAGGAAGGAGTTCGGGTAATGGAATGTAAGCGCTAGAGAGGATTGGGAAGTTGTTGGATAGAAGCGGTGGTTTTGGGAATAGTATTGTAGGGGTGAATGCTTGGGAGGTTCCATGGGATTCTATGGTATGAGTCATCGGTGTAAGAAAATACTTGTATATATAGAGCTCGTTCTTTCCTATGTTTCTGCCTCTCTAGGCAACGTCTTCTCTCTGTTAGTAATACAATACTTTGGCTCCGGCCCTTCTGTCCGCCTCGTCCCTGAACCTGAATCTAAACTAAACCTGTCTCGCCTCGGGTGTCTCCTGAGCCGACCCTGTCCCGTACCCCTGTCCCGACCCGACCCCGTCCCGTTAGACTACGTTGCCTCGCCTTTTGGCTCCCGAGATACCATTATGGCGGCCTCCGGATCTTCTTTTACTATCGCCCCCGCACCCGTTATTACCACACGCATCGCTAATAGTGATGTGGCTCCTGACACCTGGGCCGCCCCCGAGAATGTCCAAGCCTTCTCTGAGCAATATGATCATGATAAGGCCCTTCTCTTCGACCTTCTGGGATATCATATTTCTCGCATTAGGCATGAAAGAGATATGGGCCGCTTCGAGAGGGACATGGCCTTGAACACCGCTTCCGTCATTCCCGATCTTGAACAACAAATCGCTAACCTGGAGAGTCAACTCGTGGAAGTCCGCCAGCTTAATGGCTTGTTATCAGCCCAAGCAGCGGCTCTCCCTCCTGCCTCCCCAGTCGTTCCTCTTCCTGATCTTCCAGTTCCTCCTGTGGCTCCTCCTCCGGTTCCTCCTGTGGCCCCCCCTCCGGTCCCTCTTGTGGCTCCCCCGACTCCCCGCTCCGAGAAAGTACCCGACCCACCTAAGTTCGATGGCAAAAGGGAGGAACTCCGCCCCTTTGTCACCCAACTTCGCTTGAAAATGCTCGCCAATCATGATCGCTTCCCTGCCGCCCAAGCCCGCCTTGCCTACGCAATTAATCTTCTTTCTGGCCGTGCGCTTGCCCAGGTAATGCCCCTTGTCGTCGGAGGACGTATCGATTTGGAGGATATGGAAGCCTTGATCACGATTCTGGAAACTGCTTTTGGGGATCCAGACCGCATTGCTACTGCTGAACGGGAACTTGAGCGCGCTTTTACTCGAGGCGGGACTTTTCCACCTACTTCCGCTGAGTTCCAACGCTTGCTGCTGAGGTTAGGTGGAACGATGAGGCCAAAAACATGCACTAACTCAAGGGCTTTCTCCGTGAGCTTCGCTCTCTATATGATTCATCGTAGCGTCGCCGCCACTTGAGTATGTTCTCTTACTCCAGAAGTTGGATAATAAAGGGGCCTTCGTGCCAAGACCGTCGTCGCGCCAGCCGTCGTCAACCCTTTGCTTCTTCTGCTCCTCTTGGGACTCCGGCCTCTCCGGCTGCTGCTCTCACCCTCTCTTACTCTCCAGGAGTGCGGTCCATGGATCTTTCTGGTGCCGCCGCCCTCTACGTCGTGGCCTATTACCCCGCTGAACGTGCCCGGGCCGCCCAAGGACTCTGCATGTATTGTGGAGGTCCTGGGCATTTTGTTCTTGAATGTCCTGCCCGTCCGGTTGTTCGTTCGTGTTCTTCTTTACTTGAGGTCGGCGTACCTCCGGTGGTATCTGGGGCCGGCGCGCCCCCTGCTATTAATAATGCCTCTCGTCCTTCTTCTTCTTCTTCTGGTTATGTTTTTGGGTTTCCCTTTGGCTCTTCCTCTTCGTCTGGTCCGTTGGGTTTGGGTTCTCCCGGTTCGATTTCTGCTGTGGCCCCGGATCAGTCGGGTTTTCACGAGGACCTGTCTTAGGTGGCTTAGGCCAGGTCCCTCCTCTTTCTTTGTCTGCTTCTGCTGCTTCTGGTGTCTCTGGTGAGAAGGTTTTGGATAATGATCATCTTGTTGTTTCATGTATCGTATCCGATGAGAATAAAACTGTTAAAACCTACTCACTTGTTGACACCGGGGCTTCTGGACTTGCATTCATTGATGAATCATTTGTACGCCACAAAGAAATTTCTACTACGCTTCTTTCCAATCCTCGTGCTCTTCATGTTATCGATGGAAGAGAAATCTCCTCCGGTAGCATTACTCATGTATTCTTCGTTTTCCTCTTCGTATTCAAGGTCATACCGAGGGGATCTCCGCTTATGTTACCCGATTAGGACATTATCCACTGGTGCTAGGAATTCCCTGGCTTCGCCGACATAATGTTACTATTAACTTTGCCGATAATTCACTTACCTTTGGGTCTCCTCGCTGTCTCCGTCGCTGTAATGATGATCAAATCCCCGCCTATGTCAAAGGAATTCTATCTCCGCTTCCTGCCAATCATGATTTCGAAATCGTTAGTGCCGCCACCTTTGTTGCAACTACCCAGGGACTTACAGTTTATGCCCTGTTTCTGGGAGGCACTACCGAAACGACACCTCCAGAGATTGCCGCGTTGGTTCCCCCAAAACATCATCACTTTTGGGAACGGTTCGGAAAGGAGGGTCCTCAGAAACTTCCGCCTCACCGTCCTTATGATATTCAGATTAATCTCCATGAAGGAAAGGAGCCACCCTTTGGTCCTCTGTACAGCATGTCCCGGGATGAGCTGGCTGCATTGACCGAATACATAGATGATATGTTAAAGAAAGATTTTATTGAGTCTAGTTCTTCCCCTGCCGGATCTCCTGTTTTGTTTGTGAAAAAGCTGGGTGGTGGTCTTCAATTCTGTGTGGACTACCGAGGATTGAATGCAATCACCGTGAAAAATCGCTATCCGTTGCCGTTGCCTAAGGAAACCTTTAACCAACTCTGCAAAGCCAAGTGGTATACCAAGTTGGACTTAAAGAATGCCTACAATCTGGTTCGAGTTGCCGCTGGAGACGAATGGAAAACGGCGTTTCGGACCCGCGTCGGCCATTTCCAGTATAAAGTGATGCCGTTTGGGTTAACCAACGCCCCCGCCGTTTTTCAACACTTTATTAATGACACTCTTCGTCCGTTTCTGGATCGTTTTTGTACAGCATATCTTGATGACATCCTTATTTACAGTGAGGATTTGGAATCACATCGCGATCACGTTAATCAAGTTCTGCAGGCTCTTACCGATGCCGACCTGTACTGTTCTCCCGAGAAATGCGAATTCCAAGTCAAAGAAGTGAAGTACCTGGGAATGATTGTCACTACCGAAGGTCTTAAGCTTGATCCAAAGAAGATTGAGACCATTGTTAAGTGGGCCCGTCTTCTAAACGTTAGAGATATACAGGTGTTCAATGGTTGGGCGAATTTTTATCGACGCTTTATATTACGTTGTATGAAAGACGTTTGTATTATCGGATTGTGAATCGGCGTTCGAAGGACTGAAAACGGCTTTTACCACCGCCCCGATTCTTCGTCACTTTGATTTCGATCGTAAAGCTATTGTGGAATCAGATGCTTCTGATTATGTTGCGGGTGGTACACTCTCTCAATACAGCGATGAGAATATTCTTCATCCTGTTGCTTTTTTTTCCGGGACTCATTCTCCCGCCGAGTGCAATTATGAGATTTATGATAAGGAGCTGTTAGCCATTATCAAGTGTTTCGAAGAATGGAGAGCTGAATTGATGGGTGTTGCCGAGCCTATCGAAGTTCTGAGTGATCACCGGAACTTGGAGTATTTTATGACCAAGAGGGATTTGAATCGTCGACAAGACGCTTGGTCGAGTTTCTTTCTCGGTTTAATTATGTGATTAAATATCGGTAAGCAAGGAGGAAAGCCAGATCGCATTGACTAGGAGATCAGGAGATCTGCCTAAAGAGGATGAACGCCTGACGCAAAGAAAGTCAGACAGTGTTGAAGTCCCATAATTTGGGTTTGTTGGCAGCCATTCCGGCTGTCCGAGGACAGTCACCCCTAAAAAAACTTTTTGAACAGGCATATATCACTGACCAATTTCCGAACAAGATCCTAGGACTTCTCCGAAATGGCGTTAAGCATTCTAGAGAGATTACCCTGGCAGAATGCTCGACCAGGAAAGGCCTCCTGACCTACTGCGGCAAGCTCTTCGTCCCCGATGATACGATCCTACAGTTGCATCTGCTTCAACAACATCACGATGCTCCGTCCGCAGGCCACCCGGGGAAGGCAAAGACCTTTCAGCTTCTCGCCCGTTCGTATTATTGGCCCAGAATGCGCAATACAGTAGACCGCTATGTGAGGAATTGTCACACCTGTAGTCGAAGCAAGACCTCCCGCCATGCTCCCCATGGAGTTCTTCGTCCTCTACCAATTCCCCAGAGACCTTGGACACATATTTCGATGGACTTTGTCACGGGACTACCAGAAAGCAATGGTAGAGATGCGATTCTTGTTGTAGTCGATCGTCTATCTAAGATGAAACACTATATCGCCTGTAACACCACTACCGGGTCGGAGGATCTGGCACGTCTGTTTATTGATCATGTGTGGAAACTTCATGGTCTCCTGACTAGCATTGTTTCCGATCGGGGTGCTCAGTTTACGTCCCAATTCTGGAGATCCCTCTGCAAAGTGCTAAAGATTAATGTGGCCTTGTCCTCCGCCTTTCATCCTGAAACTGATGGTCAGACGGAACGAATTAATGCGATGATGGAACAGTATTTGAGGAGTTATGTATCCTACCAACAGGATGACTGGGTGGATTGGTTACCGCTCGCTGAGTTTGCTTCTAATAATCACCCCTCGGAGACGACTCAGATTTCTCCCTTTATGGCTAATTATGGATTCGATCTACGCTTTACGGAAAACCTAGCGCTACCCCCGCTCACTGATCGTTCTCAAGACACCAATGCCCTTGTTCGAAGGATGGCTGAGATTCATGATCAGTTGCAAGCTGAGATCCGTTATGCTCAGGACCGCCAGGAGACCAATGCTAATAACTGTCGAATGCCTGCTCCAGCCTATCACGTCGGTGACGAAGTATGGTTGAATGCTAAGAATATCCAGACTACCAGACCATCCCGGAAGCTTGATTGGAAACGTCTTGGAAGATTTAAGGTTAAATCGATTATTAGTCCTTATGCCTACGAACTTGATCTCCCCTCCACTATGAAGATACATCCTGTCTTCCATGTTTCGAAGTTGGAACCTTGTGCGATTGATCCCCTACCAGGACATATTCCTCCTCCTGCACCTCCGGTAATCGTTGACGGTGATGAAGAATGGGAAGTTGACGAGCTCCTGGATTCCCGCCTCCGCTATTCGCGTCTGCAGTATTTGGTTAAATGGAAGGATTATGATGCGCCAACTTGGGAATACGCTGAGAATCTTACTAACGTTCCCCGTCTATTATCTCGTTTTCATACGGTATACCCCACCAAGCCAGGACCTGACAGAGTTCTCGCGGAGCTCGAACCTAATGAGAGGGCAACTATCATGGCCCCACCTCCTGTACCCCGCCTTCCGCTAAGGCGTCTTCGGAACAGGGTTGTTGGATAGAATCGGTCGATGTCGGAAGCAAGAGAATGGATTGGGAAGGAGTTCGGGTAATGGAATGTAAGCGCTAGAGAGGATTGGGAAGTGATAGGATAGAAGTGGTGGTTTCGGGAATAGTATGGTCGAAGTGAGGGCTTGGGAGATTCTATGGGATTCTATGGTATGAGTCATCGGTGTAGGAAAATACTTGTATATATAGAGTTCGTTCTTTCCTATGTTTCTGCCTCTCTAGGCAACGTCTTCTTTCTGTTAGCAATATAATACTTGGGCTCCAGCCCTTCTGTCCGCCTCGCTCCTGAACCTGAATCCGAACCTGAACCTGTCTTGCCTCGGGTGTCTCCTGAGCCAACCCTGTCCTGTATCCTTGCCCTGACCCGACCCCGTCCCGTTAGAGGCGGCAGGGAAGCGATCATGATTGGCGAGCATTTTCAGGCGAAGTTGAGTAACAAAGGGGCGGAGTTCCTCCCTTTTGCCATCGAACCTGGGTGGGTCAAGACTTTCGAGCGTGAGTCAGGCACTTTCTCGGGCGAGTGAAGACTTTCTCGGGGGAGTGAGGCCGGAGGAGGAGGCTACTGAGGAGGGACCGGAGGAGGAGCAACAGGAGGAACTGAAAGATCAGGAGGAGGAACGACTGGGGAGGCAGGAGGGAGAGCCGCCGCTTGGGCTGATAACAAGTTATTAAGCTGGCGAACTTCCACGAGTTGACTCTCCAGGTTAGCAATTTGTTGTTCAAGATCGGGGATGACGGAGGCAGTGTTCAAGGCCGTGTCCCTTTCGAAGCGCCCCATATCTCTTTCATGCCTAATGTGAGAAATATGATATCCCAGAAGGTCGAAGAGAAGGGCCTTGTCATGATCGTATTACTCAGAGAAGGCTTGAACATTCTCGGGGCGGCCCAGGTGTCAGGAGCCACATCACTATTAGCGATGCGTGTGGTAATAACGGGTGCGGGGGCAATAGTAAAGGAGGATCCAGAGGCCGCCATAATGATATCTCGGGAGCCAAAAGGAGGCAACGTAGTCTAACGGGACGGGATTGGGCCAGGGCAAGGATACAGGACAGGGTCGGCTCAGGAGACACCCGAGGCGAGACAGGTTCAGGTTTAGATTCAGTTTCAGGGACGAGGTGGACAGAAGGGCTGGAGCCCAAGTATTATATTGCTAACAGAAACTATTCGAAACCACCGCTTCTATCCTACCACTTCCCAATCCTCTCTAGCGCTTACATTCCATTACCCGAACTCCTTCCTAATCCGTTCTCTTACTTCCGACATCGACCGATTCTATCCAACAACCCTGTTCCGAAGGCGCCTTGGCGGAAGGCGAGGTGCAGGAGGCGGAGCTGTGATATGGGGTCTTCCATAGTACCACGCTTCGTGCTCGCCTATAGTCTCGTCCTCGTTCTTCGTCTCGCCCCACTTCGTCTCGTCCATAGTCTATGACCGTAGTACGTATCGTCTACTGGTATCTTCGTATCTACGTCTTTGTCAGAGAGGCCATCTGGACCCTTTGCCCTACAACTCTGCTCCTCGGTTAGGTTCCCCTGTGACTACCTCTCGTCGCTGCCTCGGTTGTGTACCTCGGCCCTCTTGATTAGTGTCAACGCCAAGCCCCGTAACACTAGAGATGCAGCAGATAACAAAAAGGCAGCGCAAGCTTTAGCTAGAGAGGTGAAGAAAAAGGCAGTAGGAAAAGGAAATAGCAAGAGAAAAACAGTTACTATAAGCGAAAATATTACTGTATACCCTATAGAATTTACTTTAGAGGCTGATGAGATTGAAGATTCAGAGGAGTGGGTTGAGATTGAGGATATTATTGTTGCGCCAGCCAAAGTGGAAATTAGTAGTAGGAAGTCATGTAGGAAGAAAACACCTTCTAGAAGGTTACAGGATTAAATTTTAGAGCTTATTTAGGGGTCACTATTAGCAATAAAATTTAATTGTATATCTTTGATGCAAATCCGGCCTCACTCGTGGGCAACGAGGCCTCACCCGTGGGCTCCTCACCCATGGGCGCAACACCCCAGGCTCCGGTCGGTTACCCGGTCCTGGGCGGCTTCACGGTCAAATACGTTAGATGCCATCTCTGATCTGGTGACTGAAATAAGCATTACCCCTCGCTACTTCCCGTCTGGTGGGGGTTGGCGTTGTGGCTGTATATATCTTGTCACACAAAGAGATGCAGGATGAAGAAACTCAGCCCCGCATAATATCGCTGGAATAATTGATAATTGTTGAGGCCAATAGAGTATATAAGTTCCCTGTGTTTCCCCACATCTCAGTGGCCAGCTTCTTCCTTTCTCATCGAATTACCATCAGCCTGAAACCGGGGATACTACATACTAACTAAATGGCCGAGGCACTGGGAACAGCCGCTAGCATAATTGCTGTCCTCCAGCTTGCGGCAGCAGTAGCCTCGCTGAGCTATGGTTATATCGGCGGGGTTGCACGGGCGCCGTCCGAACTCGAAAGGTTCATGAACGAGTTGAAATCGCTTACCGCCGTGCTCTCGAAGCTTCAGGTGTTTTCGCAGGATAATCCGGGCACGGCAGCTTCATGGGGGCTGGACGATGAGCTGAGGAGGTGCACCGAAGATATGAAGGCCCTCAAGGCGAAATTGGAGCCCAAGAAGAGTTGGTGGGGTGCTGCTCTGTTTCGGTTGCAGTGGCCTCTGAGTGAAAGGGAAACTTTGGATTATGTTTGGGGGATTGAAAGGTTGAAGAGCCATTTTATACTTGCCATGGCTATTGAAACGCAGTAAGTTTGGATTGTCTTAGCCTGAAGGTGGACGACGGAGTATCGGGGGTTGTGCAAAAAAGGTTTGCCGGGACTGCGCTAACCTAGCTTAAGAACATATTCAAAAGAAACCGAAAAAAAACGTGCAGGATATAAAACGAGATATCCGTCCCCAGGGTTCTGGGATGTCAGAGAAACAATATAGTAATTGGCCCATAACTATCCACGCGATAATTATTTTTATATCTGACACTAGTGTGTGTAAATAGTTTTGACAGTGCTGAATTGGCTATATCCTTATCCACACGACGAAAAACATAGAGAAATTAGTGGAAGAAGACAAAAGAACACTGGGGAGTGGATCTTAAAAACAGAAGAGGTACAGAACTGGCTCGATATTGACAACACAAACACTCGGCTCCTTTGGGGACACGGGATACGTAAGTACCGTTACAAAACGTATCCAGTCTTTGGTGTGTGAAAGCTGATGAAATACGCCGCTTCAGCCGGTGCTGGGAAAACATTCATAAGGTGCCATGAAAATTACCCAACACCTTTTGGAGGCCTAGGACCAATACTAACTATTTGTCGCAGCTCTTTTATAATTGATCATCTCCGAGACAAAGGCCAGTGTCTAGTTTATACCTACTTCGACTATAACGACCAAGACCAGCAAAAACCTGTTCAAGTCCTCTCTAGTTTCTTGAAACAGATATCCTGTCAGAGGTCCAGTTTACCAGAGCCAGTCAAGGAGTTGTACGAGAGACTGGGAAGTAAGTAGGAGGGACCCACTCTTGAGGATCTCTATGATACCTTTATCCGTGTTGCGGCGTCGTTTTCTCAGACCTTTGTCGTTTGCGATGCGCTGGATGAGTTGGATTTTGAGACCCAAAGAAAGACCCTACTTCCTCTATTCCTTGGAATGGAAAATAGTGGTATAAGATTGTTTTTGACTAGTCGAGAACACCCAGAGGATATTCAGGAGTTTTTCCAAGACTCACCCAAAATCAGGCTTTGGGCAAAGGATGATGATATCACGTGCTATATAAAGCAAAAGATAGATGAAAACCCACGAGCACGACGTCTGATCTCACAAGGTAACTGTGAGGATAGAATTATCGAACAATTAAAGTCCAGTGCCAATGGAATGTGAGTTGGGGTGTAAAAATCGTTAGATGGTTTTTCTCGTAGCTAATTATTTGGAAATAGGTTTCTGCTAGTCTCTTTCCAGGTCAAATACTTATGTCAGCAGGCAACAGTAAAGCAAATACTAGTCGAACTAGATAAACTTGCCCAGTCCTCTAACAAAGAAAGCCCCATGGATCCTATCTATGACAGGGTTCTCGAGGCTATCCGATTACAAACACCAAATTGCATAGAGTTGGCTATAAAGATCCTCACCTGGATAGTCAAGGCTCGGAGTGTGTTAAGAGTCCGCGAACTTCAGTTTGCTGTATCTGTGGAGCAGCAATGCACTGTTTTTGAAGAGTTTTCTTTGCCGGACCGAAAGACAATTCTCGACGTATGCGGCGGATTTGCACGAATAGACGAAGAGACAGATAGAGTTGTCCTTGTTCACCTCACAGTTCATGAATATCTTCTCCGGAAATTGATTGCCCCCGAGGAGGCAGAATTCCGATTTGCCATGGGATGTACCACCTTTCTTTCCTACGATGTATTCGAAAAGCCATGCGAAGTTTACAACGCGAAATTGGTTCGGGAGCAATCATCATATCCTTTCATAAAGTATGCCGCAACAGGGGTACAATTTCACCTCCAAGCGTGCGACGAGGCAATCATGGCGGATATTGTCTTTAGATTTCTTTCCAGCCCTGGGAATGTGCAGTCGTATGTGGATACTTCAACGATGATGATGCAGGAGAGACATTGGGAAACCGGCTTGTGGAAGTCTCGACCAATCACAGGCCCGTTGCAGATCGCAACTGTCTGGGGATCGAAGAGAGTAATCGAAATGCTCCTTGATAGCGGAGCTGACATTGAACATAATGATTCCTGGAAAGGAACCTGTCTTCACTACGCGGTCATTATGGGGTGCACCGAGTTTACTGGCGTAGAGCATTCATATGAATCTATAGAGTCTATTATTCGGCTACTAATCAGGAGAGGCGCTAGAGTCTCTGCTCCTAATAGCCATGGAAAATCACCCCTTCATCTTGCAGTCGTCGAGAGACAAGTGCCCGTCGTTTCACTACTCCTCGAGATGGGTGCGGACCTATCGGCGGTTGACGCTACTGGAAGAACACCGCTCTATATTGCAGTTGCCTTGGGAAACGAATCAATAACCAGGATGCTCCTCGATGGAGGCGCCGATGTGTCAGCAGCCGGGCCAGAAGGGCAAACACCACTACACATTGCGTTGAAACTAGGCAATGAGGCAATAACCAAACTTCTGCTCGAGAAAGACCCCAATTTAGAGGCAGTCGATGATCTAGGCAGGACACCTCTTTTTACCGCACTGCAATCCAACGATAATATGATAACCCAACTTCTTCTCGAGAAAGGAGCCAAGGCGCTCCCACAGCACCTTCATATTTCAATAGAGCTAGGGAACGGAGGGGCGACTCGATTACTTCTCGAGAATAGTGCCACAATATCGACAGCTCAGGAGTTAGAGACACTACTTCATGAGGTAGTGATACGGGGAGATATATCAGTCACCGAATTACTCCTCGAGCAAAGCTCCAAGATACCGGGTTTTCAAGTTCAAGTGGCAACATTTCACGAGGCAGTATGGCATGGCGATATGCTAACCACCAAATTACTTCTCGAGAAGGGCGCAAATATACTGGAAGCTGGACCATCTAACCGAACAGCACTCCATATCTCGGTGAGAAGAGGGCACGTAGCTATGAGCAAACTACTCCTCGACGAAGGCGCCAACCTATTGGCAGCTGACCAAGATGGAAAGACTCCGCTCCACCTGTCAGCAGATGTCCTCTCCCTTTCAGGAGAAGCCCTCTTTTCCCCAAATGGCCCCAATGCATCGATAAATCGACTACTGGTATGCACCTTTGCTGAGATGTGCTCCCCAAAGAGAGCGCGGAAATGTCCATAGTTGATTAGCACCGAAAGACACCACTCCATGTGGCATGTACATAACCGTAAACCCCGGGACCCTTTAAAGGACGATCATAAGTGAGCAGCTGATTCTTCAGCTACGGAAACGGGAAAAAAAGGGGGTTCGGGGCTTCTTGACGGGTTTCTGTCAACATTAACCACATTTTTCGATATCTTTAGTTACATGTAGTTGTATGCCTCCTCCACAGCTCCAAGGGTTGTAATATTGGTGCTCTGAATACAAAAACCCTAAAAACTCTCCAATACAAATTGCCACTTGCCTTCTTCTAACATCGACCCAATCTACTTATCAAGTACCCGGGGCCCTGGGCGGGTTTGAATCAGGTAAGAGTTCGTATGCATATGTACTCATCCCGCCCTTCCTGCCGTAGCTAGAAGCATGACCGGAATATTCCGGACAAGTCTAGTGCTACGGGCTGAAATTCGGCGACGGTGCCGGCATGAATTAGTCTTGTGCCCACCCCCCACCCCCCCTATTTTGGTGGTATCTATATATAAATAAATACCGATTAGGCCTGGGGACGGGACTACCTAGGCATGAATATATGTTGAAAGTGTAATAGCGGCAATTAATGAGTTACCTACATACATGTATGGATATAAAAAAAAAGGGGAAAAAAAAGCGGCTGCTGCTTTACGCAGTAGCCTCTCGAGTGATAGACCATGACCCAACCACTGCAACCAACCAACCTAGCTAGCTACATGTAGCTAAATGAAGGAGAACAGTCAACACCCCGCACCACAGAGCGATATAGGGCGGAGGAGGAGCTAGAACGATGAAGGGCGTCAGTGGTGTTCATTCTGTAGCCACCTCGCCGGCACACGAGATGGGGCACATAGCACACTACAGCTTCTCCCCACCCCTAGCTACCGACCGGCCATGGTGTAGCTAGAGGCCAACACCGACCCACCAACCAAACATCATTTCTAAAGTCGTGGCCACACTCAACTAAGGCCACAACTGCACAAATCCTCTATTTGGGTGTAATCCGCTCCTGAAAACAAGTAGTCTCATCACCAGACACAGCAATTAGCGATTTTGGGAGAGGCGAGTGATACGATATGAATCAATTTCTATTGTCTTTTTTATGCTAACCCAGCCAGCCTATGTATCGTATCGTACCTACCGACCCACACCCCCATTAATTCTATTATGGTCTGCTCTCTACGCGATAAAAAGGGACAGATGAGAATATATGGGAACACAGGGAGATAGGGCGGGTATAGATTAAAAAGGGAGGGAATAAAGGGGAGGGGGGAGGGGAGGGGAAGGAATTGAGGAAATTTCATTATATCAGTAAACGTTAACCCCCTTCCACAAATGACCATTACTCATCACGACTACAGCAAGCGGGGAGAAGGAAAAAGGCCGGACGGGTTAAACTACAATAATAAAAAAGAAAGAGGAGGAAGAAAAAAAAAAAAGACTCATAGATAACCAACTCCTCCAAACCCAGCAAAAAAAAAAAGAGACCAAACTCCAAACTAATCCCACTAACCATCATCATCATTACCATCATGCAGTACTACCGCCGCCACTCAACAACAACTCCAACAAATCTACCCCACCAACGTCGGGCCCCATCTGGCTCTGAGTAACACCGTTGAAGCCTCCGCCCACAATGGGATCAATTGGAAGTGCCAACCAATCTTCATACCCGATGAAGAAGTTTGGATCATCCTGGACCTCGCCCCCTGTAAATCCCTCGTGCGTATAGTTGACCCCTGGCTCGTATCCCATCTCTGTTGGCGTTGGAGGCGGCGGCATCTCCATACTTGGGTCCGCGTCATGCGTACACGGGATTGTCATGTCAATATTTACTTTCGATGGGGTGGTTGAGGGTGGCACAGGAGTGCTGGGACGGCTGCGTGACATTCGCACGAACCGGCTCCTGATACGCTTTGTGAGCGTTTCAAGGAGATCGGCGAAGCGGAGACCGAGGTGAACATCGTCGACAGAGGCGGAGCGGAGCGCCTCTACCGTCTGGTCGATGAGCGTGATGGAGACCATGACTTCTTCCTCGGGGGCACCAAGGGCGAATGTCTACGTTTTGTTAATAATGGGGAAGACTGAAGATGTGAAGGGTAAGCCTACCTTGAGAAGAAACATGCTCGCGCTGAGAATCCGGAGGTAGATCCTCACGGGGGCGTGCTTAAGGTGCCCCCCGGGTAGCATTTTTTCTACCACACAACGGAGCAGTGCCCGACTTGCGTCTACAACCTCGTTGATGAATCCCAGATCCTTGGGGCTCATCTGCATTAATAACGCGTGGTTGTTGGTACCGTTTCCGTTGCCATTCACGGCTCCATTCGCACTGGTAGGGCGATTGGAGGCCTTGGTATTGTTGAAGTACGTACACCGATCCACAACAGCCTGCAAGGCAAGCGAATTGATATAGAAACGGACATGTTCATACTCCATCGTCAAGATATGCTGAATTGGCTCTGGGAGTCCCAGCGCCTCAAAATCCCTCTTCCAATCCTTCAGTAGAGGCTGAAAGTGCTCAAGTAATGCTACGTACTTGCCGTTGCGCATAATACTCTTCGTTACACTTCTGCTGGGGAATAACTTCTCGCCTGAAGATTTCATCAGCATGGTCAAATCGACCCATGTGTGAAACACGACATCTTGGAGCTCATCCTCATTCTCCCATCTCGTCCGGGATCCACGCAGATCCCATGAGCTGCTGGGAGCCGAATTGACGGAAATAGACGCAGGAGATGGCGCCTGAGAGTTAAGCTTGTGGCGGACTGCATGTGTGATGTGGCGCGGAATCATAGAGGTCCACCCAAGGCGGGATGCAAGTTGCAGGACATAGACTAAAAGGAGCTTTTGGATACGTTGAAAGCGCAGGCGAGATGCATCAAGATCAGCATGCAGAGGTGCTTGTGGTGCCGGTTCATCGATCTCATCAAATACACCCAGCTCATATGCCAGAGCAAGGGCGTTCCCGAGCAGCATCCAGCTCATACGATCACTCCTATAGGCAGGCTCCAAGATATTCTCAATTCTATCCCCGAGACCTTCAACTACTCCACCCTTTGGCCTGGCCCTCTTGGCTCGTCCAGGTTGGACATAGTCGTCTTCGTCATCACTAACATCGACCATCCAGTAACCTTCTTCTACGTCCATGGGGAAATGGAGTCCCCGGACATGCCATTCTGTGAGAATGAGTAGCCCTTCCACTGTGCCCAAAGTTCTAAGACCCTTTGCTGCACTTTTACTGGCCGGTCCTCCAGGTCCCATGCCGCCAAAACCACCCATGCTACTGCCAGCATGGGGGGTACCAAGGCCGCCCCACCCACCACCCCACATCAGACCCTCACAACCACCACGAACCTCCCGCCAGAGCATATCATGGATCGCATATGATCGAGAAACCCCGCCTGGACCAGACAATACCAGATAACGGGAAGTAATTAGAAGTATGATGGTTGTCAAAAATGGCTCATGTTTCAACAGCATTGGATGATGAATTGGGTGTGTTATATGTTGTAGGTTCGGCGAAGTAAGTGTTGGCGACAAAGGGTGGAGATGGTGGTAAAAGCTACAAAAAATTAGCAATGCCTAATCTCTGAGGTTCAAAAGAGGAATTACTATTCTACGTATCCAATTGCCTCCCTGGCAGTGAACCAGCCACCCTTGACAAATCTAAATTTGTTCCACGCTCTAATACTCTTCTCCATACCTTCCCTCTCTTTGGGGTCCTGAATCGCTGAGATTGACAGGCTCCGCGCATGCGATCTCAACCCTGGCGAAACAGTACTCGTACTCGCAGCCCTCCGTCTTACATGTGAGCTCGTGAAACTGCTCCCTGCCGCCTCCGACGGCGAAGCCATCTCTGAGAACCGCACCCCCGCTCCAATGCCCCTCGTCACAGGCGAGTTGCGATTGTGGTGGTAGTCACCATTACTCTGATGGTGTCGGTCTTCGCCGGGTCCCTTACTAAAGATTGTGTCGTCACCTTCCCCTTCCGAATCGCTATCGCCCGAGTTGGACTTGACCCCAGTCGACATGGGCGTATCCTTCCCGGCGGCCTCGATGAGGGTGAGCAGCGCTTCATGTGAGTTGTAGACGGGCGTCTGCAGTAGCGTGACATCGGTATTGATCGATTGTGCCGATTCACGCTCGTGCCTGGGCTCCACAGTGGTCTGTATCTGCAGCCTTGGATCAATCCTATTGTCGTGATACCCCTGCGTCGAGTACGGCGAGTTCTCGTGGTGTCCGCTCCTCACATTGTACTCTGATGGCGGATATGTCCCCGCTGGGTCCTCGAGTGGTGAGCCGTGGCCAATTGACCTCGGTCTCTTTAGCGTGCCCCCGACTTCGCTGCTCTCCTCGTCCTCGCGCTTCCGGACCACGCCCACGCCCGCCCTAACACCACGGCCACGACCAATACCAACCATGGCGCCTGCGTCATCGGCCGTAACGGAAGGCGTGCGCGTCTTGCGGCGGGTGGCGGAGAAGTAGCATTCCTTTGATTCCCGTCGACATCGGACGCAGGGCGGGTCGTGGGGGGCCTCGACGGAGCCGAGATCACAGCGGACTTTGCGCTGCCGGCAGGGAATGCACGCCTGGTATGTTCTTTTGTGGATTGTGGGCGGTGGGGGAGGAGGAGCTGCTGTTGGGGTGGTGCTGGGAGTCACTGCTACTGTTGCTGATAGGTATGATGTCAGCCTTGTGAGAGCACTGGGGAGCTCGAGACAACCGGGGCCGTAGTGATATGTGGCAGTAACAATCTATATAATAGATGAAAGAAACGAAAAGTAGGAGGAGTCCATACCTCCCAGAGCACTTGGAGTAGTAGCTGTTGGGTTAGTAGCCGTCGTAGTAGTAGTGGTGGTGGTGGTGGTAGTGGTGGTGTTGGCAGCTGTGGAAGCCGAGGGAGAACTCGCCGATGCAAACCCTATAGAGCCGTTCTGCGTGGCAGTGGCCGGAGGAGAGTTGTTGTTCTTTACAGGGCGAGATTGTGGGTGCGTAGAATCGTAAGACATCGATCGAGGCAAGGAACTTGAAAAAGAATAATTCGCAACTCGGGGGAAAGAAGAGGGGGGAAGCAAGATTCTGAGTGAGTGAGAGTGAGTGAGTGTGGGGAAAAATAAAAAAGTGATGTATGTACGAGGCTTAGCAAAGCCCTATCTTCTTTCTTCTTTCCCTCTCTCTCTCTCCTTTGGGTTATATCCTAGACTCCACTCTAGTCTGCTTCTCAACTCTGCTCTTAGTACGTGACTCAATCGCTATAAATGTATAATATAATAGTATCAATGGGGAGTAACTCTCTGTGAGGGAAACGCGGCGAGCGGGCGGGCGGGGGCGGGAGAAGACGGTTTAAACCGGGCCAGAACAGATGTTGTGAGAAGAGGATGAGCGAGAGTTATCAAAGATTAGGTATTATTTAGGGCGGGCACCCCCATCATGGCCTCCCCTCTCTCCCCCAGTGCAGAGTAAATAAATAAAATACATACATAAAAAAAAATCCCTAATTACTGCCACCCACCCCCGTACCGCGTGCCATCCATCCCTCCTTCCCAACCCACCCAACGCAACAACAAAAAAAGAAAAAAACCTCACCGTTACGTTCTCCTCTCCTCCTGCATTCATCATTACCCTACATTTACTCTACTTCGCACCTCACGTGCGCCATAAAGCTCCGACACACACCAGCGTGACCTCGAGTTGTGCGGCTTCCACCTTCCTAGCTGGACGTCTCGCGGTACCGCTGCCCTGGGTTCTGGAAGCCGCGCTAGCTGCTTTGGGCCGGGGTTTATCCGAGGGCGAGTGACACGGCGTGGAGGCGGGAGGTGTTTGGGCTTTTGTGTGTGGGGTGGGTGGGGTGGGGGTTTGGGGTTGGCCATGCACGGTGCGAGAGGGGGTCTTAGGTCTTTGGTGAGTATGGCCTGGATGAGGAATAGTAGCAGGAGAAGAAGAAGGAGGAGGAGGAATTGGTAGGAGCAATTAGTAGGATGAGGAGCAATTAGTTAATTTGGTAACAATTAGAATTAGTAGCAATGGCAAGAGTAGTTAGCTCGCAGCCGTTGAGCTGCGTTTTATTCATTTTAGTTTAGTAAGATTTCCGAATTGCGGCTACTGGGTAAGGAGGGGGACGGGACAGGTGAACTAGTATTCTGTTGTGAGTATTTTACTGTCCTGCTCTGTACTGCAGTGCAAATCCTCAGATCCTCAAATCCTCACACATATGCGAAACCAGGTCAAGGAGAGCAGGAAACGATCCAATGATATAAAGGCCAAGCCAGCCTTTCCCCAATCTGTGGGAGCTCGTGCGTTTTGGTTAGCTAGCTACCCAAACGTTAATGATGTCAGCGCCGGTTTTGGTGTGTCGAGACATCGCGAACTTCACAACCACACAACTCACGCGCATTAGGTAGTTAGTTTGTTAGAGTTTGCTAGCTAGGGAGGGACTGCTAGATAGGCAAACCAGTAAAAACTTTTTCTTCTAGATAGACCAATGTTTGCAACAAACATCGCACCCCCCACTTAACTGTCATCTCCATCTCCCTCTACATATCCAACCACATCATCTCCACCTCCATCCACAACTCCATCTCCATCCCCCATCCCCATCTCTAACCTTGTTCGCGCTATCAAATACATTCCCATCTCGAAGCCATTACGTACAGGTGTATCCGCACACAATGGACACCAACCTCAACAAGCGTAAAATCGAAGTCGTCGATATCACAGACGCGGACGACGATGCCTATAACCCAAGCCCATTTCGAGCCCAAGCCCGAGTCCGTGCTACCGCAGCTGCCGCAGCCGCCGTTCCCAATACCCAAGCCGCCTATGAGGACGAAGTACTTGCCCACGATGAGAATAACATAGACCCAGACGAGGAGCTAGAACAGTACGGGCTCCTCGAGATGAAGGTCGTAGGCTGCCGATACTACAACGGTATTGCAACCGTCGGCGAGCAAGTGCTCATCAAGCGGGAACCGACTAATCAGGTATGTATCCCCATTGTCCACCAAATATCTACGAGAATTAGATGTTAATTGATTGTTTGTTAGTATGACCATAATGCCATCCGCGTCGAAAATGTCTCCGGTGCGCAGATCGGGCACTTCCCGCGTTGGCTGGCCACCTGCTTCGCCCCGCTCATAGACGACGGCAGTGTCAAGCTGGAAGGGGTTATCAACGGCAAGAAAGGAGCTTACGAGATGCCCCTTCTTGTAGCAATATTCACCCCCGCCTCCCCGGCTCGAAAGAACGCTATCATCCGCAAGATTGAAATGAAGGCCATCCCAAACCTCCGTGTCACTCGCTACGCAATGGGGATGGTTGAGTCTCCCGCCGGTCTTCCGGGACCCTCCACGTCTACCACGGGCATTGTTGCGGCTGGTCGTGCGCCACCGCTGCTGGGGCTGCCCGGTAGTCATCTGCCGCTGATTGTGGGGGTTGGAGATGTCTTCCAGACGGCGGAAACGCAGGCGATGAGTGAGGAGACACTGGAGAAACTGCCGATGGCGGCACAACCAGAGAGACTGAAGACAGGGCTGTTGGCATATCAGCTGCAGGGTCTGGCGTGGCTACTGCAGAAGGAACACCCCAGGCTGCCGACGTCGTCAAAGGAGATTGTCCAGATGTGGACGGTGGCCGGGGGGAGAAAGAAGTTCTACCAGAACATTGCAACCAAATATACGACAAATGCGGAGCCGCCATTGGCGAGCGGAGGTGCCCTGGCCGATGATATGGGACTCGGAAAGACCCTGCAGATGATCGCGCTGATGGTTACGGATCCAGCCAGCGAGAAGAAGCTTCTGCCAAGGCCGCTGAATATGGAGGGTTCCACTGCGGGAACACTTATTGTCGCTCCGCTCAGTGTTATGAGCAATTGGGTAACGCAGATTGCTCAACATGTTTCAAAGAACTCGCCGCTAAAGGTCTATGTTTACCATGGCCCGGGAAGAACAAGGATTAATTTGGGTGACTATGACGTTGTTATTACTAGTTACGGTGAGTTTCACCCTCTAGCTGTTGCGTTTTCATGTTCTAACGATCATTACCCCTCAGGTACGCTCACATCCGAATTTAACACCAAAAACGGCCACCTTAGGTCGTTCCTTTGGAGACGTATTATTTTGGACGAGGCCCATCACATCCGCAACCCAAAATCAAAGTCTGGTCTGGCAGTCTCGGCGCTCGAGGCTAAGAGTCGTTGGTGCCTCACTGGAACCCCAATTATAAATAACTTGAAAGATCTATATTCCTTGGTTCGCTTCCTGCGCTACTCCGGCGGCCTTTCGGATCTCAATATTTATAACAGCGTTATCACGAGAGCTATGAGGCGCGACCTCCCTGGCGATAAAGAACGTCTCCAGGCACTCATAACCGCGCTATGTCTCCGCCGTACTAAGGCCATGAGCTTCGTTGACCTGCGCCTCCCTAGGATATCCAAGACAATTTGTGCAATTTCGTTCACAAAGGAAGAGAAGAAGGTGTACGACCTTCTCGCGAAGGAAGCATCAGGCCTCCTCCGGAAGTATGTCATCGATGAATCCGGTAAGGAAGTCTATAGGTTCATCCTTGAACTGCTTTTGCGCATGCGGCAGGTGTGCAATCACTGGAAGCTGTGCAGGTCAAGAATCGAGGGGCTGCAAAGATTGGCGGGTAAGGACGTGGTAGATTTGACACCGGAAAATAAAGCGGCATTGCAAGACCTGTTGCAGATCGCAATTGACTCCCAGGAGGAATGCTCTATTTGCTTGGATACGCTCCATGATCCTAGAATCACCCTGTGCAAACATGTTTTCGACTTGGAGTGTATTGCCAAGGTCATCGAAGTCCAACAAAAATGCCCCTTATGCAGGGCCGTCCTTCCAAATCTCGAGTCCACTCTCATCGAGCCCGCTGCCGAAAAAGAAAATGTAGAGGCCTTCGACGAAGATGAAGAGAAAAACCACATTGGCTCCAAGCTTGAGGCTCTGCTGAAGATCCTCAACAGTATGCCCCTCTATCACTCATTATAGTTCATCCAGAAAACTGACTTCAACAGATAATAGGAATACCGACCCCACTGTTAAAACTGTTATTTTTTCTCAGTGGACCAGCTACCTTGACCTCATCGAGCCCCAGCTGCGTGCCCACAACTTCAGGTTCTCCCGTATCGACGGAACTATGAGGCCTCGTGCCCGTGATGACGCCGTCGAGGCTCTCAACAACGACCCCGCCTGCACAATCCTTCTGGCGTCTCTCGCAGTCGCATCCGTCGGTCTCAATCTTACCGCCGCAAGCCAAGTCGTGCTCTGCGACAGCTGGTGGGCTCCTGCTATCGAGGACCAGGCTATCGATAGAGTTTACAGGCTTGGACAGAAGAGAGAATGCACGGTATGGCGTTTGGTGGTCGAGGGGACTATCGAGCAGAGAGTGTTGGAGATTCAGGAAAGGAAGAGGAGCTTGGTGAAGACGGCTTTCGCTGACAAAAAGAATGATACGAGAGAGTCGAGGATTGCAGGGCTCAAGGTTCTCTTGTCTTAGTAGTTTCATTAGTTTTAACTTTGGGTCGGGTTTTTCTTTTGTGGAGTAGGCCATTGGGAGGTTTTTTTTTTTTTGTTGTTCACGTAGTTAGCTTTTTTGTACCAGAAGAAATCAACTTTTATTCTCATACGTGGTATTGATGATGAAGTGTTCTGATAGAAGCTTCTGGTCACATGAGGGCGTGTTGAGGGCGTGTTTGTTAACGGCTTAACGGCGTCACCCAGTGAACCATCACTTAGCCTTGTTACCTAGCCCACACACATCTCATCTCGAAATGAACCTTCAACTACTACCAACACACATTAACCCCTCATCAAGCGGCCAAGTGGACAAATGCGTGTGCTAATCACAACCTCTCACTCGGATATATTCCATCTTGAACCGCGCAAACACAGCCGATAGGAATAAAGATTCATATACAATCAAGATGTAATTCACCCTCCATATCAGTACTATACGGATGCGATCAAGTCATGGGAGGTCACTCACCAACTCACTTTCCTTTTTTGTAGCCGCGGAGCGAGCTGGCTGCACACCCACACACACCTGGTTTTCCCCTCCCCCACAAAAATCCCCCCACCTCCCCCGCATCTTCCCCCTCTACCAAAAGCCTTTCGTTCCTGGCCCCTGATCGACCCTCGGCACACAGATAGATCTCTGTAAATAAATAAATACGTAAGTCCTCCCACGCTACAACAACCGACGCAAAGCGGCGCCCGAAAAGGAAGGAGACGGAGGCAGCAAAATGGCTCATGTTTGCTCTATGTGCGACCTCCATATATTGACAGTGGTACTAATAGTAGCACATCAGGAATGTGCAGATGTCTACCGTTGCAAGGCTGTAGATAGGTTAATTGCTATAGGTACTGGCATGTGCGGGAGGCAATGGCTTAAGTATGACCCAGTTTGTCATGTCACGCCGGGGTCGTATTCTTCAGCCGGTCCACTAGCGGGCTACGCCACACCGCTGGACGTCGGCGGTTGGGTTAAGAAATCGACACGGATCTGGAGTAGCGGGGGTGGTGGTGTACTGGCTACATGATAAGCAAACGAACCCCACCAGTCCTCGTTTCTACATGCCTTACAGTATAAGTCGACTGCTGAATGGTTTTGAGACCTATGCAGGTGCCAGTGATTAATCATGGTCGACGACAGAAGCTCCCGCCGGGAGGGAAATTCTCGAATTCCAGAGCGCCATGGTCCCTCGGCGTGGTCTGTTTCTATGCCCGAGTTATATCACTTTCAATGCATATTGGGCGAGAATGAGGAGCGGATGAAGTAGGGGCTACTGCAGCTGTGACTGGGGAAACGGCGGCCCAGCGCGTTCATGCAATAAGGACATGGATGGCTGCTTTATAGGACTACGCGGCTTTCAAAGGTTGATGAGAGTGGTGAGAAAGAGCTTGAGATTAGGTATTGGCCGGTCATCAACCTTGAAACACAGATTCTTTATCTGTTCTCAATTCTCATTTCGAGGAGTCAGTAAAGGTAGAAAATATGCCCCATGATCCACCCTCAACTGCTATACTGAGAAACATTCCCAAGCAGCTTGATATCAATCAATGAGACACTGTCGGCCTTGAACTTAAAAGACTAAGGTGACTCTAACCTAATAAAACAGGAATCTACTCACCAAGCACGTCAGCAAGACTATATATACTTGCTTCACCCAGGAAGAAAATAAAATGACGATTCAAAAGGTCGAGGTATTGCAAATTTAAACATTTCGGCAGAAAACTTACTTTGGAGTATATGGCTCCAGGGAGGAAATAATCACTGTCAATTTTATGATTTACGGAAATGACTCAGAAAGCCTTTCATTCCCGGAGAACCCGGGGGGGGGGGAGAAAAAGAAAAAGCTAGCAGGCCGTCAAGCTGGTCGGGAATGTCTCAGGGTCGGAGACTTCCCCACTGTTCACAAACCAGGACGGTCGGATCGTTTTAAAGACATCCAACTGCTTCGCACGATCCCAGAGTCGGGGCCATAGAAAGCTCCGCCGCGGCACAAGATCCTCTCGGGGCGTTTAAGGCGGGCTGGACTCGATCGCAAAGTTGAACTATCTGACACTCATATGCTTGATTCTTCAGGGATACAATACAAACTGACAATTTACGTTTCCCAACGAAATACCATTAGGTTTTGGAGGGCTTTTGTATAGATCGGGAGCGCAAATTTTCTGATCGAAAATGTTGAGGTTCCGGATTCGATACGCATCAATACATCAAGTACGTTTCTTGAACGCCATAATTATGCACTTCACACTATGCTACGCCGCCACATAACCTCCTGTACTCGTTTCAACTTAAATCCAACCACCCACCAACCACCCACCAACCATCCCTCATCACCCCTTCGCAAATCAGCAATCTTCCACTTCCCCCTCCCTCACCTCTCCTCCCTGCATACCCCCAACCTCCACCCCAGCCACACAAACAAACCGAGTGACACCCTATGACCCACCCACCCGCCCCACTAAAAATCTCGGCTCACCGACAGCGGCAGAGCTGACGGCCGTTTAATCTACTTTACTAAAGGGTCAAAGTGTAAGCTTAATTGACCACCCGAGGCGCACTAACTAACTCACGTTATATTCCCGCATCATACTAATTTCTCCGGCCGAAGAGCCCCGGCTGTGATGGTCTAAGCGCCATCTGCACTACTATACGGCACATATTGGCGCTATTTGCTACATACATGCATTTACTACTAACGTTAACTCACTACTGATAAAGTACCTCGGCATTGGCACACTACATGTACCTACTCTACGCTCCTAGAGCACTAACTGCAAACACCGCGCTTGTCGCTCAACATGAAACTACGGACAAGTACATTAAAGTTTAACCGGGTCAAAAGCCAATTAGATAACTCGATAGAGCTTGTCTGGTGGGTTGTCTTGGCACTAGTATCGGATAGATTGGGGGGGTCTTTGGCCCTTTGTCAATCTACATGGGTGTGATGTTTATTAAACCAGAGAAAGGGTTTCAGGCAGCACTTCTAGGCGATGTCCGATCACGCGGGGGAATAAGTTCCGGTTGTTTGCTTTGGTTTGTTGTGGTTTGAATGGGTTATATACAGTAAACGTACCTGGGCATGGGCGGGTGGGGAGTGCTTTGGTACGGTACGGTGGTGTGTGAGAGAGGGTGAAGGGGGTGTTGGATAGATGGATTGATGGTGGGATAATGGATGGTGGACCATTAACTCGTCCTCAACACGCCAGGGAATTTTACACTCCCGCCCGCTGGCAAGACATGACCAAGCCGGTAAGGAAAAAAAGAAGAAAAGATTAATGAATAAAGATGCAGAAACAGAACAAGAAGTAATACGTAGTAAAATAACAGTAAAAAAAACAGTAAAGGGCATCACGGCAGAAATATACAACATTGACAAATTTATTCCCACCCTAAGCCAAGATCGCACCAACCGTAAAGGCAACACCAACGACGACGGTTCCCCAAACAGACTTGACACTGCTGGCGGCACTTGCATCCAAGGTCAAGTTACTGGAGGACGAAGTCGACTCAAACGGCGATCCGTTCAAGGCAGTCGCCGACGCCTGCGCAGCAGAGACAGTACCGCTGGCTGATTCAACGGCATAGGCGGCATATCCGTCGTATCCGGTAGGCTCGGCGCTCTCGTCGAGGGTAAGCTGGGTCGGGATGCTGGCGGTCGAAGCGGCGGAGGAGGCCGTGATGGTCATAAAGCCGGAGAATGTGACGCTTTCGGGAGTGATGGTTGATGTTGAGCTTTCAGTCTTGGTCTTGATGGCAGCCTGTGTACTGCTTGAGGAGGCCTCTATCTTGGCGGATGAAGCCGCCGCTGGAGAAGACTTTGAAGGCGCCGCACTTGAGGTGGGCGTAGTCGCGGGTGCTGAAGAAGACGAGGAGGCCGGGCAGAGGGTAGTTACGAGGCCATTATCAAGAAGTTTCCGGAGGAGACTGTCAGGCGAGACGAAAGCCTGTCTGCACGAGAGGATTGTATCCTGCGAGAATGAGGTCAGTGCATCCTGGCACTCGGTGCTGCAGGGCGTTTTGGCCTTGAAGGAGGCGGCATCGGGGCAGGCGGCGATTTCCTTGTTGTAGGCGGCGTAGCATCCCGGGGTCACGGTGTCGGAGGGGATTGATTCGAGGTCGCCGAGAGAGAGGGATGTTACGGTGGAGGCGAGGGCGAGAAGGAGGGTGCTGAGGAAGGAGGCGTGCATTTTTGCGGTTTTTTTTTTTTTATTTAAAATTGTTTGCTTGAAATTGTTTGAATTTTTTTGGGTTATGTGAATTCGATACCACCTGGGTAAAAGAGAGACTTGATTTTTTTTTTTTTTGGAAGATTCTCAAAAATTCGGTTTGTTTGATATGAAAATGACCGTGATAGATTCCCCAGGGAATTCAATCGAAAGGACAGAAAAAAAAAGAGAAGTAGAGGTTGGAAAAAGGCGACAGCCTAGGTGTATGTAGAAGAATCCTGAAGGAGAGAAAAATCTATCAAAGACTATTTTTCGGTCGTCGAGACTCGAGAATATGTAGTAGGTGAGGGAAAAGAAAGGAAGGGATGAGGAGGGGATAGTATTACTAGTAGCTACATGTACTAACTAACAAACATACTCCACCCCCCCGGGCCCTGCAGATCTAGAAAGACGCAACTACACCCTTTCCGGGTCAGGGGGCTTAGGCTCAGGATGCCAAGCGAGTAATGACGTTGAAACGTTTCGAAAATTCTCCTTTGCTTGGGGATCGCTGTTTATTCTACCGTATGTACCTACATACTCGAGTACCCCTTTCGTTCTTTTGTGGCAACTTAAACCCCCCAGAGGTAGGTGGTAACCTCTTTCTGCCCGGTTGATTCAAGGTCTTGCTTGCATCTGGATAGCTATTCTAAGTGTTAAAGTTAATCGTTCCTGAAGATCTCGCTCCCACTCAGACGAATGCACCTCTCAGCTGTTCCCTTAAGGTTAAGGTAGACAATAGCCAAAACAAAATAACCTATCCCGCGCACTACTGCAGGGAAATGCCAATTGTTTCG
Organism: Morchella sp. 2018-W45; assembly: GCA_024713785.1. NCBI lineage: Eukaryota > Fungi > Ascomycota > Pezizomycetes > Pezizales > Morchellaceae > Morchella > Morchella sp. 2018-W45. Next base: position 1,151,549 of record JAMGYZ010000025.1, read on the forward strand.
TGTGTCGGGTTCGGTTCCACCGGCACTGGAAATCTGCCTCGAGGACCAATGACGGTGGGGAGCTACAGCCTGCCCAGAACCAGGTTAACTGCACTAGCGGGTTACAGGGGTGTATGGTGGCGTGCAACAGAGTGAACTCTAACTGGGGAAAGAAAAAGGTAGCGATGCTCTTCTCTTCTCGAGCAGCTCGCGGGAGGCGCTAATAGTAAAAAACGGTCTTTAGCCGCTCAAGGTTAGGATCAAGGTCGAATTATTACGACCGACCCGACAAGCAATAGTTGACTGATTGTTATTTGTCAGGTACCGCCAACCAGGCTTCTCATCCGCACAGCATCAGGTAGGTAACCTCAACTGCTGTGAATGTGCCTACCCAGTTAACAAGACGGACATTGTTGCTCCTACAAATTGCAGGATCTTATTTATGTCGCTCTCAACGTCACCGCAAATGCACGGAGCTTCTTAAGGCCACTAGCCCCAACGTGCGCATGTAGATCTGCCTCGTTTGCGTGGTATTGACCTGAAACTACTGCAATCCGCTGGTCACCCTTTATCGAGGGCCGTTTGCGCCATGAAAAGGAAATTGGAGAACGTTGTAATCAATGACCAAAGGACCACATCAGCAAGGCTTCATCTCTTGTGTGAGCTGATGTGATATAAATCTGGGGTTACTGTAATTATGATCTGCGATTCGTTGACCAGATCCCCCCTTACTGATTAAAACGCCGGTTTATCAAGGTAGCACCATATACCCCTCGCATGATGATCCCCGCTGACTTTAAACACAGCAGAACCGGTAGTTGGGTTCTGACTGGCCAAACCTTCATGTGCGGTGTCCCACCAGATTGTGGGATCTGAATATTTGACCTACGCGGGGGAATCGAGTGATCACTTATGACTCCTACTGGGATCGTAGTTGGAATAAATTTCGGCGGGACCGGCCATGTTTGTGTATTTGCTTGGCCTTGGGATCGGACACTTCGGCGGTCTATCATATATAGACTAGCTGAGTTGATCCTTTGTTAGTATACGAATACGCACCGCATGGTGTCGGGAGGGAGAATGGTCGGAAGTCTGCATACCTGGCGGGTTGGTTGTATAGTAATCTTAGCCACGTAAATGGCATGAATTGTTTTTGATAATACGTGTAACCGGAAAGAATTTCATATCTCGTGTGTTCTAGAGAAGATTAGATCACAGACTATCACTCGAAAGGGCCTGCTCGAGCAACTTTGGGACCCGAGGGCGCTCTGGGCACTTGGGTTTTCAGGGCGGACTTCAGGATCAACATGGAGAGTGAAGGGACACCTTTTCTGGTAATCTCATCCTTCGGGGAACATGCCGAGGTCTTCACTGTATCCTCTCTGTAGTACTGCCATAGCCACTCCATCATCGTTTCCTTCAGGTAGCCAACAGAAAGGCTCCGAATCCCCCGGGTATGCGATTATTTCCATTTATCCGGTTGCATCAAAGAGTTAAGCGTTATTCCAGGCATCTTTGGAGGTTTAGTGGATGAGATTGTCACCGTGTCCAAGTCTCGATCTGTTTATCTCTGCTTATCTGGTTGATAGTAGTAGCAGGTATTTAGGATATAGGTGCCAAAGCCTGTCGCCCAAAGTTCTCCCAGCCTTTAGATAATAATGGGATACAGGAGTCCTACTAGTGTATGGAATGTTTGAAGAGGGGCTTGTATTAGCAATCAGACTTTCGTTGGAAGCACTTTTCTTATTCATGCTTTGCGCTAGCCTAGCGCTAGTAGCCGGGTAAGGAAGGGTCTGTCATAACCTGCTAGTTGCATACACGGTTTCTCTCTTATAATAAGTCATCAGATCAGATGGTGCAAACGCGTATTCTGGCGGCGTTCAGTTCGAGGACTTATCGCTCACCACCGCTCTATAAGAACTACATCGAGCCACCCTACGCGCGTAGGGATGGATACAAGACTACATGTACATGTAGATGCCGGCACTTACACTTGTGGCCAAGGCAATCTTCTTCACCAAGCATATCTCAACACTCCTCTGCCCAGTTTAGGGACCCGCAACATAAGTCCTAGAAGACTGGAACAGATTTAGGATTGGAAGACATAAGAGTAAGAACTTATGAAGATTAAGCTAAGTTGGTGAATCGAATTTCTCTGACGTGTAGGCCAGATACTACCTACTTTGGCTTCCAACTTCGAATGTTATTGACTAACTAACTACGTGAATATTTACAGTGGTAAACGAAATACCAAGACAGATAACAACAACCAATGAATAAGAGCCTAACGGTTCTGGTATATACACCGACACATATAATACTCCCCCTCTCATCTCTGGGATTAGTGTCAAATATTTGTGTGATCTGGGACTGGCCCTACCAGTGCAATCATTTGCATCGTTTCAAAGGGCTTCTCTGCCTTGCATATTAGCTATGGGGCGGAGGGTATTAAGTGGCTGCCGGTAAGCGGGACCTGACTAGGAGACTTTATTTACTGAGGTAACTACGAAGGCTAAGAAAGAGGCTTTTAGGCATCTTGCGGTGGTCGACAAGAAGGCGGTCTTCATTTCCTGGTTCACTCTCCTCAATAACATAATCCATCAGTGGAGGAAGCAAATGGCCCGGGATTCGATGGTAATCAAAGAAAACACCCTCTGGTACGGCGGCATGCACCGGAGCTGGTGATAGTTGCTGGCTTTGCTGCCCTTGCTGTTGGCGAGGGGGGCCATTTCCAAGACCAATCTTCTGTTTGTTTCGGGCTTTATTCTGGTTTGTGCCCCCTTTATGACTTTTGTTTTGAGTAGGAAGATTCTGGGGTTCTGGGTGGCTCTTTAGGACGGAGCGTTGGATGGGAGGAGGCGAAGAAGGAAGGTCTGAAGCAGCGTATTGAGTTGCATAAGTTTCTCGTGTGGGTGAATTTGGGCTGATATGTTGACTATTATAAGCCGTCCGCATTGGTGCAAGTATAGCAGCTTGTTGGTCCTTAGAGCCCATCCGCACAAGTGGGGGACTACTTTCGGCATTCTCTTTAGAAGATTGGGCATTTTCGGACTGGTTCTCGGTAACAGGAGAGCGGCGACGAGGGCGTTTGCGTACTGGGGCGTCAACTGATATTTCAAACATTGTTTCGCGGAATTTTTTCACGGCTGCCTCCCATCGATCAATCAAACTTTGGATTCCTTCAATGTCACCCTGCATATTCTTTGGAATGGTTTTCTGCCATTTGATTGCAGCCTTTAGGTCATCAACACTGGAGCTTGCGCTCAGTGGACTATCATTCTTCTTGAGGATAGATTGGAAGACTAGCTGTGCAGGACAAGCAAAACTGCTGCGATCGTGGCCATAGTGCAGGCAGCTTCTGCAAAGATTGTCTTTCCGAACGCCAATTATTCTTAGCGTGCACCTATAACGCCACAATATCTCAGGGGGAAGCTCAACATCTTGAGAAACATCTCCTAATTCTTGCGCGCTGACGGTAGCTGTGTTGGGTAATACTTGAGTCGCTGTTACCTTGGAGACGCTCTTTTGGATTTCTTCCTGAAATGTAGATAGATCATCCATCACGTTGGGCGATGATCTTGAAGGACTCGATGCAGCAAAGTCTTGGTCACAAAAATCCGGTATTCCCTCCAAATCATCAAAGGTGCTGTATAGTTGGTTCAGATCTTCTGGATCTAGTGGTCTTGTGGACTTTGGAAGGGCGGAGAGTAACGGTTCACCATTCTCGAATGAAGAGTCGACTACCGAGGAGTCATTGCAGGAATTTAATGTCAGGTGTGTGGAAGTCGAATTAGAGAAACTTGATGGCCCAAGTGGATCATTATGGTCTCTTTCTTGGAGGATAGATGTGAAGGTATTTGCCATTTCATGGTCGACAAAACCCACTGGGACCCGCGGAGCCTTTTCTACAATTTTTTTTCCCTTCCCTAAAAACACAGTTAACAGCCATAAAATAGTACCTAAGAGGTATTGCCTACGCTTTAGAGTATCTGCAACAGTTCCATGCCAATCTTCCAGAAGGTCAATTATCCTCTTTATCCCATCATAATCAGGACCTAACTCGTCTACTAATTTTTGCAATTGTTCAACTTGTTTGGCAACATCCTCGATTCTTCTTTTGCGTCTTTGGGTTTTCATCTTGTCCAGAGCGATGGTTACCACCCTGAATGGGCAGAATTTTGTCGAATTTTGAACGTGTCCTCGATACAAACAAACAGCACAAATTGTGTTGGGGCGAGCACCCAGTATCTCAAGTTTCAGTCTGTCTGCTGGGGCGAGCTGAGGAACAGAAAGGATTTGTTTAATTTCCGACAGGGATCGATGATGAACGTCACCGGCTTCGTCGGGTTGGTTGAATTTCTGCTGATATAGTCCTCCTTCAGTACTAACCATAGGGATATAGGCCGGTTCAAGCATTTGGATATTGACTGGCTCAGCACTCTTCAACAAAAATTAGATCGTGTATAAATTTCCAAACGGCTAGGTGGGATTACCAAAATATCTCTTTCCACATCTCCAAACCTGCCAAACGCAAAGGTTTCCTTACTGGCCGTTGCCTTCCAAGCATGGAGCAGGGCTTGAAGATCAGTGAGTGCGGTATTATATATCCCGATTTGCTCAAGATATCCTTGATCCTTATACTTGATCGCCCATGAGAGAGCTTGGCAAGTGTAGCCCAGATCTTGCTTTATCAAACTTACGGCTTGTATTAGTTCAGAAAAGCTATCATAGAAAGAACTATCCGAGAAAAACGATCTGAGTCGGGCAACAGGACAAGTTTGAAAATCGGATCGTTCATGCCCCACATGGAAGCATACCGTGCACAATTCACCTGGCTCTCTTCCGATCATTTGTTCCAATGGCTTAATGGAAGCCAAAACGCTGAGATATTGTTCTTCCTGCGCTTTTTCGAAATTTGCGATATCTATAGGGTTGTCCACCCCGAAAACGGTCTCCACTACATCGTCAGCATGGTCGCCCGGAATTCCTGATACTGGTGTAACTTCATCTGATAAGATTTCAACTGGCATAGTCGCAGCTGGGACAACTTCCAATGGTCTTTCCATGCGTCCCCTGGATCTGCCAAGTGCGTCAGGATCCCCGGGGTCATCAACTAAAAATTCTTTAAAAAGACTTTCCTCATCCGATTCAGGCATGGGTTGCGTTGAATCTTTGAGCGGCGCATCCGTGACCATAGCCATAGCATTTGATCTTGTGAGCTCCGGCGAATTCACTGCATGGCTTAACACATTTCCCGGTTGTCCCTCACTGTAGTTCTCTGGAAGAAAAAGCATGGGAGCATCTCCTATACTAGCATTGGGTGCCATCACTGATGGCGTATCTTGAGTAGGTTCACTGACTCAAATCCTATTAGACTGTGGAAATATTCAATGCTAGATGGGGGCTGATAAATTTAAACACATACCTTTTAGAGAAAGCCCAAGTCAAAAATTTCTTTTACGTGATCAGCTGGCTCGATGATATCGATACTAGTAGGGAAGATTCAATCGAAGATGGGATGAGGAATTTTAGGCTGTCTCTAAAAGAACAGAGGAAAGATGTCAATATCTTCGAGTGTTCGATAATTTCGCAGGAGTGATGAGGCTGCAATGGTACACGGATGTGGTGTATAATCAGTGTGGGAAATGGTCCAGGAGGGGGCGTTGACTAGACAACCCTTCCAAGCAAGAACCCTTCCATTATTTACAGTGCTGGTATGTTCTGAGGGTAGCGGTTGGTCTGACCATATACGCGCCCAGTAAGTACATATAATACTAGTAAAATCTAGCAGTGCATGTACTTTTGGTGGTGCCTGGGGGCGTGGGTTTCTGAGGGATGTTAGTCCCCGAGCGGGAACGAACCCGCTACAGCATTCACACACTAGTACAACTTTTTTAAGATTCCGTTTTAACTTAGTATTTTATTTTCATCGAATCCGTAGTATCATTGCAGCGACTTCGCCCCATTTCTTTCTTTCCTTTTTTATCAACATAGATAGTACAGTACAGCCCCGTTCGAAAAGTCCTGGCACCCCGGGTCAAAAGTACGAGGGTGTTTCTTCTATTTTCTAATTCTCCCATTACTGTGACTATAATAACAGAGAGCTACAATATCTCCATTATGGCCATACCTATCAATTTTGAGTATGCGCAGGAGAAATGATGGGTCAGAATTCATCTTTTCGAACAGGGCTATAGAGTCGCTCACGGGTGTGTGGCGACCACGGGTGCGTGGGAATTTTTACTTTTTTCCTTCCACAGGACAGCTAAACTTATAAAAACAAGTAAATGCGAAATAGCGTATGAGGTTTGGGTAGTTCATGGTCTTGGGTTATGAGTTTTTGCAAATTGATTTTGGTACTCACCATGTTGAGACAGAAAGATCCCCACGCACCCGTGGTCACCACACACCCGTGAGCGAGTCTACATGTACGCCCGAAATTGTGTATGTATCACACAATTATTTGACCTTGTTCTCGTTATTACATGTACCCACATGTCGTACCGTAGGACATGCACTTTATAAATCAGCAGGCTATATGTTAATTAATTAATAACAACACAAGAGTAAGTACATGTTATAAGCTAATTATTAGCTCGAGTGATACTCTATGCAACGAAGAATTTCCAGGTAACCGATATAGATTGTTCGTCAGGACCTAGATTACTGAGAACGGCTGCATATCCTAGCATTACTAATTACGTACAGCCACTTATCTTTACTTCCCACATAGAAATTACCTAGAATTTGTCCACGACACTATCACGTGATGATTCAACGCGGGCTCCCAGGGAGTAGTCATAGTATTGGAGGCTGACCTCACTCTTACTTACCATCACGCTACTTGAACATCCACGGTTACCCACACGCTCGCTTCCTCCAACATACATACATCAATCTGTATGCGCGCATCCATCACACACCAACCAACAAAACCGATATCAACTGAGTTCTAACGGAATACCTTAGATATCAGCTAGTATTAGATGCCGAAGTTTAGGTAATTGCCTTTCATAAGAGTTGAGAAGAGTTCAGTCACTGATTATGAGGCATCGTGCAGAAACTGTGCCTTACCAGCGGCACGGAGTCCACCCCTTGCGTAAAGAATTCCTCCCCTCCATGTCCCGTAAACAACGCTTACTTCTGTATCTATAGGGGATCCTCAAAGGCTCCTAATAACCCCCCAAAAGATCATATAATTGGGGATGATCGTATCGACCAGGTTGCCAGCTTGACAGCTACAACCACTCGCACCAACTTCCCTAGGAAAGAGATCTCTCAGCTGCCACCAAGTGTGCCCATCAGAGCTGCTCTGTTCACTGCTCCTTCACCGGAACCATATGTGTCTGTTGGTTGTCTCAAATGCGGGGCTTTAGACCATTCGGCATCAAACCGGAATTGTCCCCGCCCTCGAAAGGCATCCACAGCGTCCAATGGAGGGGCTATAGCTGCCACGGCCCCCAAGAAACCCAGCGCCAAAACTCTAAAGAAACCAGGAAACGAGAACCATCAAATTAAGAAAGCTAGACTTGGGGATGACACAAAGTTCTGGTACTATAAATCCGACGACAGCGAAAGTGAAGGGGAAAGCCTTGCTAAAGACTCGGATAAAAGGAACCCCACCAATGACGAAAAAGACCAGGGAAAAGATTCCCCTACATCTCCCGGTGATAGTTTCAAAACCTCAAGGGACAACATATTTAGATCAACCCCTGCCAGTCAGTCCACTGAAGAACAGTTGAACTCTAGTCCCCTGGCTGTTAGGAGTACCGGCTCTACTAGTACAAGTTTCGAAGTATATAAAACTCCCAAAACTGAAGAGGATATCAGCTTATCACATGGGTTTATGTATGTCTCCGAACCCAATAATCCAAGCAATTTATACGTCGCCCAAACTTACGAATCAACAGTCGAAGAGTAACTGCGGGTGGAGAACAATTGAAGATCATGAAGGAGTATGACAAAAATGGGTTTGGCTCTGCCCCCTCTCTTCCAGGGAATATTCCAGCTGCCCTAGTGTTCTCATCACAGGAGCGGACGGAAACCAACCCAAATGGCAACCCAAGGACAAACAAGCCTGCTAGAAACCGGAAACGAATCTTTCAACCAATTATAGACGAGGAGGATGAAAGATATATCTCAAATCCAGTGCCCCCTCAGCCAAGGCAGCTTCATAAGACAAAACCGTCCTTGTTCCCTACTCACACTGCCACGAAAACTACCAGATCCAAGGAGCGTCCTGCCGGCAAGATAAGTAAACATATAAATGATGAGATACATGATTTAGAGTATTCCCCACAACCTCCCGCTCACCTTGTGCCAAACCCGTCCTTCCTCTCACGCCGTACCACTAAGGGCTTTCGAAACGATAGGGATACTAGTCATTCTGCTATCCAGCCTGATGTTGAAGAGGAACCCCGCTCTGGAGGAATCAGATATAACTACATGGGCGCTCGGAATTATATTCAACAACCTAGGGTTCGCTACGCCGAAGACCGTGTGCAAGGTTGGAGGGAGTGCAGGAGTATGGGTACAGGCTTGGAGTAAGATTCATCGTTACTACAGATGGAGGTGGCTACTGTTAAATGCGACTTTCGCGGGAGTTCACATGAATTAACGGCCTTATAATTGGGTAAAAATCTTGTTCTTTACTTCAGTAGAGGTTCGCTCATGTTGATTCACGGCCTAAGCAATTGTTTGGTCAGGGGTCAATTTTTTTTCTACTAACAAAATCGTTTGCACGTGGCCCCCTGGGGGGGGGGGGGGTTTCTATTCTTTTTTGTAGGCCCCCAGTTTCTTGTATCTTGTAAAGGATCGGAACTGTTATATCCATGTTCTTGGTTTCCTGGGACCAGACAGTTCTTGTGGCGTTCTAATTTTTCTGGTAAATCTATGTAACTCTCACGAAATTAGATAAAGGGACTTGTGGATTAGAAAAGGTGCCTTACCTAGATGGTAGGCTTATACAAGGACCTATTTCAGGGAATATTACATGGTGCGAGCGATGGGATTCAGCATGAGAGTGGGAGGCGCACAGATGTGGGAAGTGTAGCAAGAGGGTGCACCGCCCCCCGACCCACGAGTATAAGGCTGCTCATATGTATGCCTAGAGGTGCGGAAAGGCACCAGAATCCCAATTTTAACAGAACACAATCCTTGGACCGGATGGATATTTTAGTTGTAGACATGAGACATGAGTCTGAGTTTTTCCAGGTCATTGATTTGGGTTCTGCGGAAGGACGACTTGTGTATATAATAAACGCAGAAGCAATTAATAGTTATCCATATCAACTCTTACCATGTAGCTATACTCCAGCCCCTAAATTGCCATATAACTAAGTAGGTCTGCTCCACATTGTGTTAGCTACATAAGTATGTACTTTATGTGTTGATCGCTGCATCACTTTCTGGCCGCGGCACATAATACCTAAGACCCTGGGGTACATACCTACTTTGTACCTGGGTAAGTATTGATATGCTTACCCACTGCGGGTATCACAAAAACGGTAGGTAGGTAGGTAGGCACATACAACAGAACCCAAGACAGCATAACTAACCCCAAGTAAAAACAAAAAGTTTGTAAAGTACACCCTCACCACCACCACCACCACCACCACCACCACCACCACCACCACCACCCCGTCAACAAAGCGCCCCCCGTGACCGCCACCGTGTCAGGGTTGCTGCGGGCCGAGAGATTCACCTCTTTGAATAAAGGGGCGGGGTGGTAACTCGAGGTGTCGGTCTAATAGCGGGGATGGCATAATCGATATCCGGGGCCATCTTCGACGCAGCAGGCCCAAACAAAAAGCGCCGCCCAGCACTGACACTGCAGAGGGTGTGGTGCCAGGAGGCCTCTATAGATGGTAGGTTGAGGTCTTTCTGGACCCCTGTCCCGGTTGTTGAATATTTACATTCCCTAAACCACCTAGCGCGCCGTAACAACCAGCCAGCCAACCAGCCAAGAACGGATTATGTCTCAGCAATTGTAACAACCGTCACCGTCCAGAGCTACGGCCTATGCAGCACGGCCTGAAGTGGGGTATGCCGTCGGTGTGCTTCTAGCTTTCTAACGTGCCGTCACAGGATGTCACTCGTTGCACTTGACAGCCACGGGCTTAGTCTGTTACTGGGGGGGCGGGGGGCATAGAGTGAAATAAACAAACAAGACCTTGGTCAGATGGCCGTGAGTGATACCTTATGGCCGGGTCTTGGCGGGGTCCATCACTCTCCCTATTAGCTGGTGGAGAGAAGCGCAGGGCAGGTGTTACATTCCCATGGAGCCACGAGGAAGGGGGATAGGCACAATGTGCGAGCTGAACCCCGGAGAAAGTGCAAATTGTGCCAGGGTAGCTAGGCAGAAGGGAAGATCGGACCCTGCTGCTGCTATATGTCACCCCGTGAGTGGCACCTGACCAACTACATACATGTGCTCGCACCCACCAGGCTGTTTACATAACGCGCAGCGCGGAGGTGGTCGGTGTGGCGGGACAATTACCCCAAGCCCCGAGCGAGCACGCACAGAGATCGTTCGGCTGGGCGGGTACGTGGTGGAGGCGGGCGGACCCAGCCTATGTATACTACATGGGAATCGGTATCTACACACCAGCGGACCGGGGGGGCAGGCGCTCGCTACAAGTGCGCTCTGGTTCTCCTTTACAGAACCTGTGACATTGGGTGGTGGTGGTGGTGGTGGTGTAATCATGCATTATCACTCGGCGCCTGCATGCACCACCTCTCAATCGAGGCCACACACCGCCTCTCAGCGCATACCAGAAGCTCCCCGTATCCACACCACAGCCTGGGCTCCTACTGATCTAGCCACTCTTCTGTGGCCGGAGCAGTGACGGTGGACAACGCCATCGGTCGAGGTAAGTCTACAATTCAGAATTTACTTATGTCTACCGCAAAGCTGAATGCAACTAGGATTAATTAAAATTGGTTCACCACTTATCACTCTGTTATGAATAAACTTGTTATTAACAACTATTTCACACCAGAATCGGCGCTGCATATACGTTTCGTTAATCCAACGGGGTGGACATAAAGCAGGATTCGAATATATATATACAACTTACCACGTCTACAAACAGCGGAGCTCCAATCCGGGAACACATCTCCTAGCCCGCCACCACGACCAACAACCTCACCACCTCACCCTCCCCTCCCTCCCAACACCCACACAATGGCACTCCACCACCTCCTCCTGCTCCTCCTCCCCGCACACGCCCTCCGCCTGCCTCCCACAACCGCCACCCTAACCCCCCACCCCTCCCCACACCCGCCCCTCCGGCCCCCCGCCCCCCGCTCCCACCCCACTTCAAAGACCTCACAACCGCCGACGACCTCCTGAACCGCCACTGCGGCGACATCCTCCTCCTCTTCGCGCGCGGCACCGGCAACCCCGGCAACCTCGGCACGCTCGGCCCACCCCTCCTCCACTCCCTGCGCGCGGGCCTCGCGCCGCGCTCCGTCGCCGCCCAGGGCGTCCTGCCCTACCCCGCCCACCCACTCGGATACCTTCAGGGCGGGTCGCGCGAGGGCGCCGACAGCATGGTATCACTAACCTACCTCGCGCGGTGCATGTGTCCGTCGTCGATCCTCGTCCTCGCGGGCTTCAGGTTCCCCCCTCCCCCCCGCCGCCTCCCGCTCACAGCTAACGCCCACAGCCAAGGCGCACAGGTACTCCGCAAGGCGGTCGGACACCTTCCGGCGGCGCTGGCGGCGCGCGTGGCAGCGGTGGTCTCCTTCTCGGATAGTATGTGGCCTGCGCCGCTGCCCGCGCCGTGGGACGAGAGGCATATCGCGCTGTGTCGCGGGGGCGACTGGATCTGTGATCCTGCGTATAGCGCGCTCACGGGGCGACATAACTCGGAGCTGTATCTCCCCTTTTTGGGACTCGTGGTTGAGCAGCTGGGGGAGCGTATCGCGAATGTCACTGTGGAGGGGGGGGAGGCGTATTGTGGTGTTAGGGGCGCGCTGGGGGGGGCGTAGTGAGTATGTATATATGTAGTTTGGGCGGGAATGAAAGATGGCCGCTGGCCGTGGGCGGGGGGTTAGTTAGATAGAATGGAGACTTGCTTGTTTCCCCGTGCCCCCCTTCTCCTACGCAGAGGTGTCTTGATAGAAGTGAGATAATAACTACATCCGCCCCCTTCGAGACATACAAGAGACCTCACACCGCGTCATGGGCCATCACTCGCTCGCACAGAGCGAAACAACCCACACGCACAGAGCTAGTGGACCTACCCGTTCGGTATATGTAGGTCATGGCAGCGAGTGATAGGTTGTGACTGCGACTGCGGACAGGACAGGACAGGACAGGGCGGAGATCTAGATGGAACAGGGTAATACATTGATATCTCTATAGGAACCAAACTACAGCTGGACTAACTACATGTATTTTCTCCCCTCACACAACACAACTCTAGGTCCCCCATAAACACATAAAAAAACAGGCCGAAAAGAAAGGGAAAAAGAAACAACGCCAACCACCCACACAAATAACCTATCCCCTCCCAAACTTCGCCTGCCACGTAAAGTAGTATAGCAGCGCGGCAAACGGCTGCCCGACTAGACAGAAGCTCACCCAAAAGATGACATTGCCCACGACGCTCCCCTTCCCCCTCACCTTCTCCAGCGGCTGCGTCAGCGCCACCAGCGGGATTTGGAACATCATCCCCGCGAACGCCACGCCGATGATGTTGTGCGTGGGCACGCCGACCAGTAGCTCGTGTAGCACGGCCGAGAACGTAAACACGACGACGCTCGCCCCCTGCGACGACCACCCGCGCCCCAGCAGCGGCGCGTAGATGTGCCTACGCATAAAGTGGTTGACGGGCTTGTTCCACGTCTTCCAGTAGGTTCCAACGGACCCACTGTTCCACCAGTCCGTGTAGAACTCGCGGTCGCCGAAGCGGAGGAGCTCCGCGAGCGCGTTGAGGGCGGACTGGAAGAGCGCAAAGAAGCCAGCGAGCCAGATGACGAGGGAGATGGTGGAGAGCTTCATGAGGCGCTCGATGACGTGGACGATCTGCAGCTGGCCCATTGCAGGGAGGGAGTTCTGGAGGACGGGGACGGCATACTGGGCAGAAAGGAACCAGATAGTGATTGAGAGAGCAAAGACCTCGAAGAGACGCTTGAAGAAGAAGGTGGGGCGGAAGGAGGGCGATCGCGGATACACGGGCTGGTAGACGAGGGTTGGTGCGAACCAAAAGTATGTTAGGTTGGAGAGGGTGATGTTGGTGGGGTAGGGCGCGGATGCGTATATCGCGGGGGTGGGCGCAGAGAGAAGGTAGGCAGTGCGGAGGTCGCGGTTGGTTAGTGCGTATGAGAGCTGCTTGAGCCAGACAATCACTGTGCGCTGTTAGCATCGTGCAACCTAATTGATCGGGTGTGTAATAGGTGGGTATCTAGTATAGTGGGGCTGTGGTGCAATTCCGGAGGTGAGTGGAGCTTCCGGAAAGCTCAATCCCGGCGAGGGCCAAGGCCCTCGGACCCACCCGGGCAAAGCATAAAGAAAAAGGAAAAAAAAAAAGGCGCCCAAAAAACTCACCAGCATGGAACTCGCAGAATGTGCCAATAAGGGGATGGTGTATCTTGTAATAGACAACCCAATTAGCGACGCCCAAGCTCAGCGTCGCATTCACGACATGAGCGCCGGCAATGATACCCCACGCCGCGCGCAGGCGTAGCTCTTGGTTGTCGTTCTTTTTGTTTTGCGCATGGGCGCCGCGGGCATGGATCGAGGCCACGAGCTCAATGAGGAAGCCCACAAAGAGGTGGGCCGGGATCAGAAGGTACAGGAGGACAAACATCTTGAGATCGTCGTGGCGAAACTCGGAGCCGGAGATCTGGACGAGGACGCCATACTTCATGTAGTTTTCGATCACCAGACGTAGATTCCCGACGACTGCGCATTGTTAGTGTGTGTGGTACAGTGCAGGAGAGAGAGATAGGGGAGGACGACGACGGGGGACGTACTGAGAACTATCACCATGAGGTTTCGGAAGCCGATGAAGGAAGGACTGTCGACGCTGTCATGGCTCAGTGTCGAGGTCCGGGGCTGTGAGTGAATGGGGTAGATGTGTTTGTAGGTGTCGTCGCCAGCATCGCTATCGGGAGAGGTTGTTGTGGTTTTGGTTGGGGGTGTGGGTAGAGCATCGGGGATTGCTTCGGCCGGAGAGGCAAGCAATGGGATAGCTGTGCCTACTGAGGGAAGAGAGACTGAAGTAGACGTGGCCGATGACGACCTGGTGGCCATTCTTATTGAGGAGAGGAGGAGGAGGTGGTGGAGGAGAGAGAGAAGGGGGGTAAGGAGGAGGGGGTAGGGAGGGAAGTTGTTTCTATCCGAACGTTACTTCAAACCCTACCTACCTACCTGCTACTGGAAGAATTGTGGAGGAGTATGCAGCAGAATGTAGTAAGTAGAGGGGCAAGAATGGGACAGGAGATATGGGAGGGATCGATAGAGTGTTGATGGAGGAGGATGGAGGAGGAATGAAGGATGAAGGATGAAGAATGGAGATGGGGGTGGGGATGGGGGATGGGGATGGGATTGATGGATGGCAAAGACTCGGCAATGGAAATTGAAGGCTGCACTGATCTCCGTATTTCTCGTCCTTGAGTCTTTAATTCCTTCCTTCTCCTCATCCTCCTCCTCCAATGAATTGTCTCGATGTCTCCTCCACAATCCCCCCCATGCTTCCCTATCCGCCGGTTTTTTTTACCCCTACAATCACAGGCCCCCCCACAACCACATGCCCTTGCGGCTAATGAATCCTAGGAATGCATGTGAAGATTGAATCAAGACTGGCAGAGAGAGGGCCGATAAGCGCTCCCTTACGCCCCCGTCGGCAAGCCCCTTGCTGGAAATCACTCTCGCTTAACCTGTAGCTACATACTACTGTACATACATCCATAGCTCCCACCGAATATCACCATAATCCTACAATTGATGCAACAACTCTCGTATCCACAGCTACAGAGAGAGCACTGCTATTAAGCTCGGTACCTACCTATCTTATCGTGAGGGGTTTTGCAAGATCGGTCATGCTTAATTAGGCGGTTATATAGAAAACGTTCGCAGTGCACACTGCTGCACACTGCGCTGCAATCATTTCTACCGGCAGAGGGCAGGCGGTGGGGGAGGAGGGTCTCTCCAAGACTTTTTCTTTTTTTTTTCTTTTTCTTTTCCGCTGGCTGTCAGAGCGGGTGAGACCTTTGCCTGAGAGGATCTTGATCCGATCTCTTTGGGGGAAGGTGGGGGGTAGTCACGTCGGTGCGTGATTGGGTGATGGGGCGTTACTTGGAGATGATCGGCGTGACATGATTGACGGCGGCGTGAACCCCCGGCCCCACCTACCCTAGTTCAACCTTTTAACATAGCGTATATCCATGCCTCTCTCACATTTATCGAGAACCGCCATGAATCCTTTACAAAACCAAAAGCTAACCATAGCCCCAGGCCAGACTCTGTTAATTCCTGTTCTATATGAGTGCCCCCCCAACCCCCAACCCCAACCCATATCAACTAGTTTTCCGTTATACAGTGAAAGCTTTTTATAAGGGTACGCTCGGGACCGAAAACCGGTACCCTTACCCTTTTAGAGAGCGAAGGGGGGAAGCCTGTTATCTACCAGTAGGTACATCAGTGTGACCATAGGGGGAATACTAGGCTCGTCCAAAGGGAACTGCAGATACATAAGCACAATAGTATGGCATAGCGGTTGGCGCTAGAAATGGGTCATATAAACTACAAAAATTAGCTAAAATATCCTAACCCTACATTTCCTATAAAGGCACTCCAGCGAGACATTTTATGGGTATTCTTATAGCAAATCTACCCGGGACCAAAAGGCGGTACCCTAATAAAGAGAATTATTACCCTTATAGTCAGTACCCTTCGCTGTAGATGGGCCGCAGCCATAATAATCAACAGTTTATAGTTATGTACTTGCTTAATACGGGGTTGGATATTAAGTACATGTAGTAGGGGGTGTGCTGCCAGATTCTACAGTTCAGAATATAAATAGTTGGGTGCAATTGACATCTTCAAGTTCGTGCGTGAGACTTTTATGATACCAGCCATTTGACCCGACACTCGATGAGCAGCAAATAAACTCAATTCCCAGGTGAATCCCTTTATTTCGGTCCTAGCTATCTAAATACAAAAAAAAAAAGAATATTAATAACTTTTTTGTTCCCATCCCTCCAAACTCCGCTATCTACAATCAACCCACCCCCCTACTCCTCCCCTCTATCCATATCATCCCTCCTCCTCTTCCCACCCGCCGCCGCTCCCCCCCTCCCACCGCCCCCTCTACCCCCCGACCTCCCCTCCCCGCGCCCACCAGCCCCCTTCTTCTCCTTCTCCTCCCTCATAACCTTCGCCGCCTCCCTCTGCGCCTCCCCCACCCTCTCGCTAAACACCAACACATTCTCCTCCTCGCACTCGTACTGCTCCATCTTCTTCCCGAGCGCAGCCTCGATCCTCAGGAACAGCTCGACATCGTACTGCGTGACGAGCGAGATGCTCCTGCCGCTCCTCCCGGCCCGCGCCGTCCGCCCGACACGGTGGATGTACGTCTTGGAGTCCATTGCCAGGTCGAGATTGACGACGGCGTCCACGCTGGGGATGTCCAGGCCCCTGGCGGCCACGTCCGTGGCCACAAGGATGTTGCGCGCCCCGCTCTTGAACTTGTTGAGCGCGCCCAGGCGCGCGCTCTGGCTCATCTGCCCGTTCAGCGGCACGGCCTTGAAGCCCAGGAAGCGCAGCATCACGGCCACGCGGCTCGTCTCCAGCACCGTGCGCGCAAAGATGATGATTGTCTGCCCGGCCAGCTCGTTCATCAGGTACACGAGGTATGTGTCCTTGTGCTTGAAGGGGATGAAGAGGAAGCGCTGGATGAGCGTCGACACGGTAGCGTACTTACTCCCGACCTCGACGCGGACGGGGGCGCTGAGCGACGCCCGCTGCAGCTTCTCAACCTTCGACGTCATGGTCGCGCTGAACAGGTATGTGTTCCGCGCCTTGGGCAGCACCTTCAGGATCTTGTCGAGGATGGGGCCAAAGTCCATGTCCAGCAGCCTGTCGGCCTCGTCCATGACGAGATACTTCATAGCGCGGAGCGAGAACCCCTTCGTGTTCTCCAGGTGATCGAGCAGCCTCCCGGGCGTGGCGACAACCACGTGCGGCCGCTTCCCCAGCGCCACCGCCTGCGCCATCATGTCCATTCCGCCGACGACGACGGCGCAGCGGACGCCGATGCCGCCGCCGAGGGCCTCGAACTGCTCGGCGATCTGGTACGCGAGCTCGCGCGTCGGCGCAAGCACGCACGCATACAGCCCCGTGGGGTTTGCCCACAGCGACTGCAGGATCGGGAGGGCGAAGGCCGCGGTCTTGCCGGACCCGGTCTCGGCGAGCGCGATCAGGTCCTTGCCGGATAGGGCGGCGGGGATGGCGAGCGCCTGGATCGGGGTTGGTGATTTGTACTTGAGGGATGTGCAGGCGGCGCAGAGCGAGTCCATGACGCCGAGGTCGGCAAAGGTTTTGGGGGTATCGTCGGCGGCGGCGGGGGTGGTGGTGGTGGTTGGTTCTTGGTTCTCGGCGGCATCTGTGACCTCTGCCTCTGCCTCTGCCTCGGATTCAGACTCGGGTTCTGGCTCCGCGGGTACTGCTGCTGCAGTCTTATTCTTATGGGCGCTGGCGGTCTCGAGGGCCTTCTTGGACCTCTTATTCAATCTCGGGACCTCCTCCTCCTCCGTGACCTTCTTCGCCTTCTTATCCTGCCTCTTCCCGTGCGAGACCTTGATCTTCTTTCCCGGGGCCTCCTCCATTATTCTGCCGTTCAATTCGTAGTGGGTGGGTAGGTAGCAATTCGTCGAGAAGGAAATCAATTCGCCCAGATATCAAGAGTGGAGTGTCAAGGGTAAAGAAAAAAAGTTAATTCTCAGCCTCCGCCAACGACAAAGTTCGCCCGGGTGGAGTTACCCTGCTGTGCCGCGGGGGTGCAACGTCGCTCAGGGCTAGGGTTGCGATACAGGCAGGACTTTATGATGGAAATGACAGAAATTACCAGATATCTACAAGACAGCTACAAACAAATCCACCGCCCGCCATGTCCGCACCCCCACCCACGCCCAACACCGCCCCAGACACCCCCGCCACCCCCGAAACCGTACAAAAATGCCACGCGCTGCTCTCCCGCCGCGACGACACCAGCCGCTTCGTAGGCCTCGCCCTCCTCTCCTCACTACTCACACACCTCACAGACCGCGCACAGCTCCTCCACCTCTGGCGCGCCCTGCCGCCAAAGTTCCTCGACCGCCTCCTGCGCGCCGCCAACACAGGCAGGGACCCCGAAGAAGCCCAGGCAATGGTTGACCTTGCCGTCGGCGTGCTGAGCGCCTTCGCGGCGGTGCTGCCGCCCACAGACTACGACGACGCGCTGACGGGGCGGGTCCCCGCGCTTGTCGGCGCGCTGCAGCAGGCCCCGCCCGTCACGCGCGGCGCAGTCCTGCGCGTTCTGTTGGCGCTGGCGGGGGTGCGGCCGGGCGCGGAGGCCCTGCTGGGCCTGGGGGCGCGCCCGCTGGTGGCGCTGCTGGACAGTGAGGGTGCCGCGCAGGTCGTGCTGTTTGCGGTTTTGAATGCCGGGGGGGAGGCGGCGGGGCGGGCGCTGCAGGAGTTCTTGCCTGTGGTGGGGGAGGAGGTGCGTGTTGTGGGGGGGGAGGCGCAGGTTAAGGTGTTGAGGTTTCTGGCGGAGCTGCTGACGAGGGTGCCGGCGGAGGTGGGTCTATTTCTGATTTGTGTGCGGAGGTGTGTACTGACGGTGTTTGTAGCAATTGCCTGATAGCACGGAGTGGGTATCGGCGCTCTACGATACGCTCACGGGTCTTTTAGCGGCAAGACACACCTCTGCGACCCGACATGCGGCGATTATCATTGTCGCCGCCCTCCTCCACCGCTACCCACCCACCCTCCTCTTCAACCCCGCCCAGCCCACACCCCCCTCCGACGCAAAGCCGCCCCTCCAGCACTTCCTCCAACTCACGCTCATCACCCTCCGCGCCTCCTTCCCCTCCCTCCTCGAGTCCCTCCACACCCCCTCCTACGCCTCCACCTCCCAGACCCTCGCCGCCGCATTCGACATCACCGCCGCGCTCCTCGGCCACCTCGTCTCCCTCTCCGACGACGACGACGACAAAGACCTCCCCCCCTCCCTCCCCGCCGACACCCTCCTCAAACTCCGCACCGACCTCCGCGAGACCTTCTCCCTAACCCTCGAATTCCTGCGCGACCGGTGGGACGCCGCCTTCGCCGGCGCCGAGGGCCTCGAGCCCGGCCACGAGGCCCCCGGCGTCCCCCTCTCACTCACCTGGGAGAGCAACCTCCCCGGCGGACTCCTGCGCGACCCCCTCATCATGGCCTCCGTGCGGGCGCTGGCGCTCTGGCTGCGCGAGGAGGAGACGCACCGCGCCGAGGCCGGCGGCCTGATGGATTTCTGGCTGGGGCTGTGGGCGCGCGGGGCGGCCGCCGCCGTCGACTACCGCGTGTGGGTCGTTGCCGCGCTCGACGGCGTGCTCGCCGAGGAGCACGGCCGCGCGCAGTTCGACAAGTATTGCGGGTGGCCACTGGTGTTTGGGGACCTCGCGGCGATATACCGTGGTGCCGGGGACGACGAGGACGAGCTGCGGCTTGGGATCTCGGAGGCGCGGCTGCTGGCGGAGGTTGTTGCGGGGGGGCGGCGGAGGGGGTCGTGGGGGAGGTTGTGGCCCTGGCGGGGGTCAGCGCGGGGGGTGGGTTGAGGTTGGAGCTGGACGCGGAGGTCTTGCGTCTTGCGGGCGTGTGTCTGGTTGGGGCGCGGCGGGGGAGGGTGCAGGGGGAGGTGGCGAGGGTGAGGGAGGTGGCGAGGAGGATTGTCCTTGACCTTCATGAGGGGGGGAGGGCGGAGGCGGAGGCGGAGGTGCTGGCGCTGGTGGCGGAGGTGGCGGAGATGTTGGAGGGATTGTGATTGGTCCTGTAGGTAATATTAATGATAGCGGGTGCCTGAATTCGGTATATATGTAGGCCGGGCTCAGCGGTGTCTCCTCCTCTGTCGTAGAAATGGGGTTCATATCCCCACTGTGTATATGTAGCGCTGAAAACAAGTGCCAGAGGATCCAACAGCACAGTATCCATAGCACCGCCGCCCATCTGAACACTGCGGAGTCCGCATAAAGGCTACCTAGATCTAGAACCGGACCTGAGCAGCCCATAACGTAGCCCCCCGCTTAACCAGCCTCCCAGCGGCCATCCCATAGATACGCCGGGGGGGGGGGGGGCGTTGCTAGGGGACGTCTACACTTGCTATACACGGAGCGAGTGACAGTCCATGATGCACGCACGAAGGGCGACTCTCCATGGGGATGGTGGGTGCGGGGTGTAGGGATTCATGGTCACGTCTAGCTACTTTATATATGCACGTCTACACCGAACGCTGCACTGCAGCCGTTGTAGTTGCGTAAAGCCCGACGTTCTACGTAACAAAACACCACCTAAGTAGTTATAGTTAGTAGCAAAGGAAGTCAACACCACAACTCCACAGCACGAGACTCGCTCGGCCGTGGCATGTAAATGGCCGTGCTGGCAGCTATAGATTTTCCGTCGCTTCCACATGCACTGCATGCATACCGGGTGGTGGCTGGGACGGGAACGCGGCTGGGGTGAGGAGGGAGGGTGGAGTGCGGTCGGGCACCTTAAACTACAAATACTTAGAGCCAACCCCCCCCCCCCCAAGATACCCCCCCCTGACCGAGGTGTTAGTTCACCTCCTCCACCACGCACAATCCACAGCCACAAGTATCACAGTACTGCGAGACGTCTCTGAACCTCCAGAGCAGTCTGCGGGGCCGGTATGCACGGTTATAGTTCCGCCCAGGCCGGTCTACTACCTCTGGATCGAGCTCTTGGTCCACGATCTAGTCTGTATAGCGGCCGAGAGATGGTACATGCCAGTCACGAGAGCATACTGAGGGCTATGTAGTTGCATTTACCAAGCGGCGTTGACTGGTTGATTGATACTGTATGTACCCCCGGCCAGCAGACGCAACTCGCAACCCACGCCCCCGCCCCCACCGGCCCGTCGGCCTAGTCTTCACCACGATACCGTGCCTTACAATCCCCCCAGCCCAGCCCAGCCCAGCCCAGCAGCTCACCCACCGTCAAGCCCACCACAAAGACCCAAGCACAGCGACAGCCATACGGGGGAGCAGACAACCACCCGTGTCCACAGCCACCATTTCATTTCTGCAAGCCCACACATACAACCCCTCCCAGCCCGCCAGCCCCAGAATGCCATTCCCAACAACAACCCCCCAGCTTCTAACCCGGACACGGGGTGTCACTCGGTCACGTGCTGTCACTCGACTACATGTATGTATGTGCGTACGTATGTTCCGACGGTGGGACTTGGTCCGTGGCTTGGCTTGACTAGAGCTGTGCTGTGTGCGCTGTGCTGTGCTGTGCTGTAGAGCAACATGTGGTGGCAGTCACGCCGGGGGATGGCCCTGGCACAACTGGCTGTCCGGTACTGCTGGAATGATCTCGCAGACCACCGCTTGGCTGGCCCTAACTGGTCCTAGTTACCGATTACTGGGTCCCTATAAGGGCCCTTGGCTCATTCTCTACATGTATACATGTATTTACACAAATATATCCCCCAATGTTAAACAACGCCAAAAGCAATCTACATACATGCACGCCCTCTTGATATCTAGCTACATACATCTACTCCACAAACCCACTCCACCTGCCCCTCTGCAGCCAGGCCCTCACGGTCTTCTCCACGTCCCTGATGCCCATCTCACTCCTCCTCGACTCCCTCCAGCACCAGTCCAGGACAACCTCGATGCTTTTCCTGCGGACGCTTCTCCTCCCGCGCCTCTCGGCCTTCTCCGCCTTCTCTCTCAGCACGTCGGCCTCTGTTTGCGGCGGCTGCGGCTGTCGA
Source organism: Morchella sp. 2018-W45 (assembly GCA_024713785.1). Lineage (NCBI taxonomy): Eukaryota > Fungi > Ascomycota > Pezizomycetes > Pezizales > Morchellaceae > Morchella > Morchella sp. 2018-W45. Next base: position 1,173,514 of record JAMGYZ010000025.1, read on the forward strand.
CCCCATATGCCGTCCCACCACTTTCCCGGCACCCAGTCGTCCCTCTCCTGCTCAGAGTCCAGCGCAATCATCTCCCTCACCGCGCGGTGCAAGACTGTCCTGAAGCTGACGCCGTCGCCAATGACCGCCCCGTCCGCCCGCTTCTCGCCTCTCGTGTGGTGGTAATGGCAGAGCGCCATCGCCTTGACGCACCCCTGCCTCTCCGCAACCCCCTTCAGCAGCACATTGAAAGCCAGCGTGTCCAGCCCCGCGCCCGTCGCCAAATCAATCCCCATGTTCGCCATAGCCCATTTCGCCCGCGCCGCGTCCTGTGTTGCGACCGCCTCCCGCAGCACAGCGATCCAGGCGTCTCGTGAGATCTGCATCTTTCCGCCGCTTTCCTGCTTGCCGCTGGGGTTCCTGGGGCGCCGGCGGCGGCCGGGGTTCTTGGGGTCGAAGGGGATGACGCCGGCGCCCGACTCGACAAAGGCGTAGCCAGCGGCGCGGTCGCGCTCGAGTTCGTGGGTGACCAAAACACCGATTAGGACGCCATCGATGGTATGGCCGTGGGCGGAGAGCGCGCTGAGGACCTCTTTGGCGGCGTTGGAGTCGCCAAGTGCGAGGTTGGCTTTGAGGAGGGATGTGTAAGTTGCCTTTGTGATCCTGCGGGGGTCGGTGAGTGCTAGTGCTGTGCGAACGCGGTCCAACAGTGGCTGGCTCTTTGAGTTGACTGCAAGGGCGAGGAGCGGGGGTGCGAGATATGGCGAGTTGTAGGCGGTGCTTTGGATAACTGGTGGGAAAACCTCGCCCTCGTCTGTAGTGGTGGCTCTGACGAGGTCCCATGCATGACCCAGCTTACGTCGGCTCACGAGGAACATGAGATAACGGGCGATCAGTGGGTCAGGGATCTGCTGGATGTTAGTCGTGCGTTTGCGCAGCATCTCCCACGCTCGTTGGGCGCCAGGAAGGTTCTGCTGGGACATGTACAGGGAGAGGGCCCTGTTTAACATGTCACAGGCCTTGACACCATCCCCGACCTCTAAAAGGATGGTAGCGCCAACTTCCATTACTACGGCATTTTTAGACCAAAGGAGGGCAGGGTGGCGCATGAGACGCAGTAGTGTTGTACGACGCATGGGGAATGTTTGTGCGTATGAAAGAATCGTCGTAAACATAGATTCGATGCCACGGCCCTCGGCGGTTGAGTCGACCGTTGCGTCGACTACACCAGACAGAATAGTGTCTGGCAGGGACAGGGGGTGTGTGGTGACCGGTGGTTGATTCAACGAGTGTCCTTCAAGCTTCCAGGGGCCAGCTTTAGGCTCGGGCGTCGTGTGCAATAGTGCTTCTAATGAGTATTCATGTGGGTATAGGTCACGGTAATCAACGGATTTCCACCCCTGGGAGGCAGCAAGACGTACAACATCGACTCCAACATTTCCGTAGCCTGTTTCGACGACAATAGTGAGTATGAGCTCTAACCAGACCTCGCGCTCAGAATAGCTGCCCCATTGATTGGGATCTTTTGGGCCTGTGTGGTCCTGTGATTCGACTAGCGGTGGGGGTATATCCTTACGACCGCCACCCCAAACCTCAAAACGGTGTCTAGCGCGGGGGACTTCGAAGCCTCGGTATTCCCCTACAATACCCAGACGTTCAGCTTCCTCTGCAGCCATTGCCTCTTGAGCTCGCCACATCGCGTCGGCCAATGACGCAAGAATGCGAGATCTAAGCAAATATAACCTTGGATGGCGTTCCAAATCGTATAACGAATCCGGCATGAATCCCGTCGTATGTAGATACGCCAGGACCTGTCTCACTGTCGCCATCAGATCCTTGTGCCCCCCACCACTCTCGGCCCCAGCCCTGAGCACCATCCCGGCGAGTGAGTATAGCACTATGCCATACCCTCTTCTCCGTCTCTCGATATCCCATTTGATTCTATCATCCTCCAGCGCCCATAATCCAGAGCGCCCTGCAATTGCTGGCGACGGGATCCCGCCACCATAGTTTTTCTCTACCCTACCAGTGTCATAGTCGCCCTCGTTCATTGTAGACCCCCGTGTCTCGTCAAAGATAGGATGCATCTTCACTACCTCGGGATACCGGAACCCCGATTGCACCAACTGCCTCACAATCCATACAGCCATATCCCACTCGCCCCTCACCACCAGTTCCGTAATCAGGTCGTGCTTGTGACCTCTCGCGCGCTCGAGAAAGAGCAATAGTTTTTCATTATCTTGTGGCGGTACAAAATCAGTCTTTCGCCGCCACTCTGGAGGCAAGTATGGCCCCGTCAGGAGGTGGGATATCCAATCGTCTTCGTAGCGTGGGTTCTTGATTGGGGGCTTCGGGGGTATAGAAATGCCATATAGATCTGGAAAACGCCCGTCGTGAATGAGATCGCCATGCACATGAAATCGCTTCGTAAGTGGGTCGAGGGGGGATTTTCGGGGGCCGTTGGGTACGGTATCGGTATTGTGGCGGGGCGGAGGCGGGGGGAAAGAGATGTTGAGGTTCGTGAGCCATTCGGCCGTACTGTAGTGGCGGGTGAAACTGTAAACATAGGGTCAGCCATCTATACCGAGTGGAATTGAGATGGGTGGCGGTAGGTATACTTGGGGGTAGATGTTACGGGTATTGAAGCTGCTCTCTTAGTTTTCAAGGTGGTAGTGAGTCTTCGGCGGCCACCACGACGTATTGGAAAAAAGGACGGTAGTAAAAAGGTACAGGTAAACGATGACTTGAGAATTGATCGGGGGGACTGATGTACGGAGAGCATGACATCTGGGCAATTGTTTCGTGGATTGGTGTGCAAGTGTGGGGGTGGTTTTTTTTTTTCCGTTCGTTTCGGTTTAATTTTTTGGTGGGGTTGGCGGCCGCTGGTTGTTTCCCGCTTAACTGGAACCCTGCTGTAAGCCATGGTCTGGGTTGGATCAATTGTTTTTCCGAGATCTGGGATGCTTGCCCGATATATAGTCTACATACAAAGTATCTATACTTTGATATCTACGTTCACCTGTTTTATCTTTGTGTACACGTATCACGTGCTGTGGGCTTTGTTTTTATTCTTCTTGTTTTATTTATTTCTTTATTTTTTTTATTTTCTTATCTATTTTTTATTTTTTGCCTTCCTCCTTTGATCCTCCCTACCTATATGTACTTACATGTACTCACCTGCAACACAATGGGATGCTGATGCCTAGTAAACAGATGCCTGCAATGTTGTATCATTTGATTATTTATCTGCATATGGTGTGGTACTTTCTACCTATGGTGATTTTAATTATTACTGTATTTATTATTATTATTGCACTCTGCGTGACAAAACAAACGGTACGCGCATCATCTCTATCGAGCAGCAGCAGTCGGTGTAGAGTACATGTAGGTACACATATTTTAGGCGCGTCACTGTTCTGTGATCAGAGTGAGTTACAAGTTGCCCAATATCATTTCCGTAGCAGCAGTTCAACTCCGGCCCCCCCTTCCCCATGGAATCCCACCAATTTCTCTCGCTATCCATCATCACCCTCTTTCATCTTTGATTTGATTACTATCCTATCCTTCTTCCCCTTTGATTTCGACTTCATCCTGCTCGGGTTGATACGCTTCTTCTCCCTATTCTCGGCAAGAATATCATCTACTTGATAGCAGCAGACGTCATTTTTCAAACCCAACACATACATACACACATACACATACACACATACACGTTCTACCATCTATCCATCCCCCCCCCCCCAACCACCCTCTTTCCTGATTGCTCCCTCCTTTCCCCCCTCATCCGTAGGAAAAGAAAAGAAAAAAAATTTCTCCTCCCCTAATTAGCAAAATTAATCATAAAGCAGCACTTTTTTTTTTTTGCCGCGACTTTATTATGTCCTACAGAGCTGGTACGTATCCTTTTCGCTCCCTCTCTCACTCTCTCCCTGGTCCCTCCCTCCTCCCTCCCTCACTCTGATCCTGCCACATTCCCTCATTCCAAATCCCAATCGCAACAAAACAAAGAAAGAAGAAAAAAAAAAAGAACACAAAAGAATAAGGCGTCGAAACTCAAAAATACTACGCGCCGAGCTGGAAAGAAATATTTTTTTTCACCCCCCCATCTCAAACCCGAAATTAATAAAATCCAATAAATTAAATTATATAAAAAAATATATAAAAAAAATATAAATAAAAGTAAAGACCAACTAATCACGAACCATAAAAAAAAAACAGAAATCTCAAACGGCCGCGCTACCTGTAAAGTCGCCCGTTGCGCCAAAGCCAAGATTCCAAAGGGAGAGCTCCGCTTCGGTTCTTGGGTTGAAGGGAGTTACCCAGGTTGGAACTGGCGGCACTGGTTTGCTCCCCTTTCTATTTCTACCCACCTATCCCCCTGCTTCCTTCTTCTTCACTTCTCCTCCACTCCCCCCCCTCCTCTCCCCTCCCTCACACTAGCACTAACACACCACCACAAGGGGTTGCGTGACACCCAAACAGTTTATCAACATCCGTAAAAAGCTCACGACCGATAAAGGCCTTGATATCACAGCGCTAGACGGATACGACGAGTTACCACCAGAATTTCAGATGAAGGTCAAGGCAGCTGTCGAGGCAGGCCACGTCGACGATAAGGAGTGGAAAGGAGTTTGTTTTCCCCCCCTTGGTTGTTCAATTGACGCGATAAATTATTCAGCTAACACGCCTTGAAGAATGTCGCGGAGAACAGACCCGGCGCGCCTGTGAAGCGTAAGAAGGCTGCCAAAAAAGATGACACCGAGGAGGATGGGGATGAAAAGGCCGAGGCTGCCACGTTGGAACTCCCCTTCCGTTGCATTTCTCGCGACTTCTGAGGCTATTAGACGCGCTAACAAAAAAAAAACTGAATAGCGAACCCGAGAAGCCAAAACGCGGCCGCAAGAAGAAGGAGGTAGAGGTGGAGATTAAAGAGAAGCCCGCCGATGTCCCTGCTGCCGAATCAGAAGGTGAGGCCGAGGTGGCCAAGCCCGCCCCCAAGAAAGCTCCTGGCCGCCCGAAGAAGGCTGCCGCTGAACCCGAACCCGCTTCCGAGCCCACTGAATCGGAAGAGCCCAAGCCAACAACCAAGAAGGCTGGTGGTCGTCCCAGGAAGGCTGCCGCTCCCGCAGCGGAACCTGAGGCTGAAGAGGCTGAGGCTGAGGCTGAGGCGGAGAAGCCAGCGCCTAGGAAACGCGGTCGACAGCCAGCGGCCGGAAGTGAGCCAAAGGCAAAGCGCGAAAAGAAGCCACCAGCGGAGCCGACACGTGCACGTTCAGCCAGGACCGCTGCTGTGGCCAAGAAGAGCATGAAAGAGGCCGATGAGGACCCGGAAGACGACGAGGAGCTAAGTGAGGAAGAGAAGCCTGTGTCCAAGAGAAAGCCCGCTCCAAAGGAGAAGGCCGCCCCTAAAGAAAAACCTGCGCCCAAAGAGAAGCCCGCGCCCAAGGAGAAGCCCGCGCCCAAAGAGAAGGCCCCACCAAAAGAGAAGCCCGCGCCTAAGGAGAAGGCTGCCCCTAAGGAGAAGGCTGCACCAAAGGAGAAGCCCGCGCCTAAGGAAAAGGCAGCTCCCAAGGAAAAGGCCGCTCCCAAGGAGAAGTCTGCCGCTAAGGAAGAGTCTGCAGCTAAAGAGGAGGCCGCCCCCAAGGAGGACCCTATCCCGCAAGAGGAGGAGGCCGCCCCGAAGGAGAAGTCAACGCCTAAGGAGAAGCCAGCGCCAAAGGAGAAGAAAGCTCCTGCGCCCAAGAAGCCCACTAAGGCCCAACTTGCCAAAGAAGCCAAAGAGACTGCTGCCAAAGAAGCGGTCCCCGAAGCTTCCTCTGCTGCTGCTGCTAAAGCCGCCGTCAAGCCTATTGAGGGCAAAGATGCTGAAGCCGCCGGCAGGTCTATTGAGGGTAAAGATGCTGAAGCCGCCGACAAGCCTATTGAGGGCAAAGATGCTGGTGACGTCGAGATGAATGATGCCCCCGAGAAAGAGCCTGAAGCCGAAGCTGCTAAACCTAAAGGCCGCGGTGGCCGTCCCAAGAAAGTCGTTCCACCTGCTGCTGCTGCCCCAGCCCCCAAGGAGAAGGAAGAGCCTAAGCCCAAGGCTGCCGCTGGTAGGAAACGCAAGGCGCCCGTCGCTCCCGAGGAGGCCGCTGAAAAGGCGGTCGAAGAGGAGCCCAAGGAGGATGTCCCTATGGTCGGCGACGAAAGCATCATCACCGATGCTACTGCTTCCGAGTAATTGTTCCACTCCTGCCACTAAATGTCAACGATACTAATAAACCAATAGGGAGCCCAAGAAGAAGCGCGGCCGCCCATCAAAGACCAAGGAAACTGTCGCGGTTGCAAAGGCACCTGCAGCCAAGAAGGGCCGTGCGGCTAAACCCGAGTCCACTACTGCTCCGGCATCTGCATCCGAGGAGCCTGCAGCAAACACAGAGCAGAAGAGCATCTTTGGCGGTGACGCCGCAGAGCCCACTCCTGCTGCTGCTGCCCCTGCGGCTGACGCCACTACTACTGAGGCCGCTGCAACAACTACCACTACCGCTGCGTAAACCATTCGTTTTGACTCGAGGGATATAATAAACGCTCATTTAGGGTCTGGTGCGATGGCAGAAATTTGGGTTAGTTTGGAGGAACATGAGCGGGATTGGAAACAATTTTCTTCTATCTTTTTTCTGTTCTGCTCTTTCTGTCTTTCGTCTGTTGTGTGATAGTCTTATCTTAACTTCTCGTTCTTCTCGTCCCTTATCGTTCTGTGTTGGTTCTTAGTCTATCAGCTTGTTATTGTCTCTTGGTGTTGTCCGGTATTATTGATTGATTGGTGGGATTGATTCATTGGCTCTCCGCCTACTTCCCTCATCCTCCCTTATGCCTCGTCAACTTCCAGTGAAGGAGAAACAAACATATTGTACTATTAACTCTCTCTCCACTTTATTCACTTCGTCCAATTGCCATTTAACCAGTAATGTTTCTTTATTTTCTTTCTTTCCTTGAGGGTGCGCAGGAGGTAAAGTGGGCGTGTGGGTAGGCCGGTATGTATTTATGAATGAGGACGAGATTTTGTTTCCATATTGGAGGAGTTCATGAGAACGAAACCGAGGGATGCGCAACGGAGTGTGTAATAAGCGGTGAGTGATTATTGTATGGAGCGGTTTTTTCGTTGAGCACAGCAGAGCAGAAAAGAGTAGAAGAGAGGTAGCGTGATGGAGTATCTATTAATCAAAGCTAAATCATTTAAAACTTCAACCTTGCTGAGCAGGAAGTAGTTACAGGGGCCCATACGAAGTCACCCCAGAGTAAAGCCCGAGTGATAGATTGTGTACGAGTGATGGATTATGACCAAGAGCGCTTGGTTCAGGGGTTACCTCAGTGAGATTAAAACATTACCCAGCGGATACTCTTCTGTGTCGTAGTACACGATCCGTGCTATGAGCTACCATGGGCATCTTGTCATTCTGTAGCTACCCCATGATATCCTTTATTGCTTACGATTGCATGCAGTCGCCTTCTCCTTTGTCGTATGTAAAACACAGAGCGCACTGCCAATAACCCTTCCCTGGATGATATAGGTCAGTGGTCAACTGCACTGTGGTGCTCAGAATACAGGAGGGGATTAATTTAGTTCTGGACCCGTGGACGCTAGCTGGGGGTCCACACCATGATCCTTAGTATCCACCATGAATAAAGGTCTCGAGGCAAGGCCTCCTGCTCGAGGGATATCAATCGTACTTCTACCGTTATATTAGTAGGCGCGTACTCAACGGGCCCAAACCCAATAAAATACCTCTACTATGCGAGTACAAGCTGGGCGTTTCCCATGCTGTCATGCTGCTCTTTTACCAACTCGAAGTTGGAAGGACTCACACACCAGGAACTAGAACGGTATTATACGCGCTCAATCAATCAACTCTCTCTCTATATATCTAATAAAGAGAGGGAAGAGTATATTATGACCGAGGTTTGGGCACCGAACCAAACAGGTATAGTGGTTGGGTATATTGATTGATGGTGCCGATTATATGTAAAAGAAACAGAAGGGTGGGAGGGTGGAGTGTAGATAAAATTAAGTACATGTAGGTTGCAAGTGGGGTATGGGTTAATGTACTAGAAAGATATTAACCTAGCTTACTAACCACACCGGCCTTTTGACTGGTAAGTGCAAGAACATAAAACCTTGTTATCATCTGTACCAAGCACCTACACACTAATAACTGTGCTCAACCAGATCCAGCCCATACGCATTTCTCCCCACTTTGTACTAGGCACCCCACGCCGTGGACTTTGCACCAAACACAAAACACCCTAGACCAGTCCCCCTGGTAAGTAAAACACCCACCTAAAGCCCACCCCTTACGGACGGTGAGTGTGCTGCTATCTTTCTCTCGCTTACCCGTCCTACCTATAGCGACTATACTAACCTAGTAATGATGGGGGAGATAATATGCACAGCCAGATATCGAAGAATCATATATAACGCCATACTAGGGACTGTTAAACTCCAACATAGAACCATCTAGAGGGTTCAAAGAGATTACCCTTCCCTTCATGGGAGAGGGCTATACAATATCTTCTAACGAACTGGTACTCATATCGCTACACGCCCCACAACCCCACAAACAGAGCCTCAACACACCTCCCACGAAACTTTAGAAAAGTGTCTTTGCCGCCGCCTCAACAGCTCGCTGAGGGTCGCGAAGTATAACTGCATGAACTCATAGGAGGGTCCCTGTTATCCTTTATCTGCATACTATCACCCTGCAGCCTCTTCCATATTTCGTTTCTTGCACGAGCTATAGAAAGACCCCCCCCCCCCCCCGGGGCAGGTTAAGAGGGAGCTGATCTTCTCTTCGAGATATTATATATAGCTGACACCCTTTCTCCGAAAGCGCCACAACATCGATACCCCGCTAGTTTGTGTTTTCATTTTTAGGCGACGCTCAAGGCCACACAACTAGTGAATTAACAAAAGCGACACCTCAAAGAGTAAGGGATAAAATGGGGCACGCAAGAGACTAACCCAAACTACTAGGAGACCCCCCCTCTCTTCTGATGCCAAAGTGTTCCGTGGGGCACGTTACGCGGTCGGCCTAGACCCTTCGGTAACGATCATCCCCGTCGGGCCCAATCTTTGCACAGATGCCGTTCCTTTTACTCTTAAGGAGGATGGAGTAGATAATACGGGACTTAACTATTCGAGTGACTAGAGGACTATAGACACAGGCCTCATAGCAAAAACAAGACATCCCGTGCCCTCATGGTGACGACATATATACCAAACAGTCTTAGGCACTTTGAGCGACTCCTTCATCTACCATGACTATCACTTTTTATGCTTCGGAAGTCCGTATCTTCCTTTCTTAAACACAAATCGAGTGATACCTCATGCTTCAAATCACACTCATTGAAGTAAAAAAACACACCCCAAAATATAAAAATGACTTGATAGCTAACCATAACTATGTGTAGACAAAACAACAGCTTTTCAACAAAATAACGCAGAGGTAAGCCAAAGGAATGCAAAGGGCTAATTAAACTAAGTTTCGAGTTGATAAACGCCGCATTTTATCGATTCCAATTCGTCAAATAAAAAAGAAAGAAAAAGGAAAAGATGGGAATTATGCAGTATGCCCCCCTTCTAAAAAAATAGTCCCAGCGCTCAAGCTAATGGCTCAGTCCAGTTCACCAGATCCACAACTTCCCCTGCCCCTTCTTTCGTGTACGAAATTTTTAACCTTAATTTGAGTGGGGGCTATTATTTCGGAGATAGTTAGTGATAATTCATCCTATAATAAGGAGAGGATAAACGTACCCCCTTGCTGCCTTGAACTCTCATCGCTTGCGTCGCTTCAGCATCTGGGCCTAACTCAGCTGAGCTTATTGGCTGCAGCTTTAAAGTCTGACTCTTGGGTACTGCGGCTTGCAATGTTACCCCGCTTATATTATCTGTGAAGCCGTTGTTTTTGAACCTTGCAACAATGTTCACTGTGCCGTCTGCTGTGCGCTGAAGCTGCAATGCGATGGCAAGGTTGTTCTTGTCATAAGCTGGAAGCTGTGCTGGGCCTGAAGGTGCCGCGGGTTGCGCAATTGAACTTAGCTGGCTTGAAAACCCCATGACAGCTGAGGGCATTGTGGATACAGGTTGCTGCTGTTGCGCGGGCGCGGGTGCGGGTGAAGGAGTATTGAACAAATCCATAATACTGCTTAAATTCGACTGTGGAGTTGGGGAAGAAGGTGAGGTTACTTCATCACCTCCACCGAACATGCCTTTCAACAAGTCTTCTGAGCCCCCGTTCGATGGGATAGGTCCTGGAACCGTGTCACCGCCCATGAGATCAAGGAGTGCATCTTCATCAATTTGCTTCTTGGCGCCGCGTTTGCCAGGACCTTTTGGTTTTACATGTTCTTGTTCAAATTGCCGAGATATTTCCTTAAATACCGGTGGTGGCATTTTTTCTAGTACACCTGTTCGAATCTCATCATATCCAAACATGTTGCCATACTCGACAGAGCGCTGCTGAATCTCGACATCGAGGCTGTCGGTATAAGATTGTAGAATTCGGCGGACTCGTTCGATCTGAGCTGGGTTTGAAATACGGGTGGTGAGTTTCATAAGTGCTGTAATGATATATTCGTTTATTGTTTGGGAAGAATAAGCGCTCGAAAGAATTGTTGCGAGGATATCCACCACGTCTGATTCCTGAACCTTGACAACCAACTCCTCCTCCTCATAACTACCGCCCTTCAAGAGTAGATCTCCGTATTCACCAATAGTCCAAGCTCCTGCCAAAGTCAATGCTTCTTGGGTGATATCTGCTTTCAGCGCAGAAAAAAGCTTCTGAACACAGTAGGTCTGTAGCTCCGCGGAATTGGCGATTAAGCGGATAAAACTTGATAAAATATGCTCTTTAACATAGTTTCCAGCAAGCTTCAGAACACGCAACACTGTATCGATATGCCACCTTTTTGTGGGCGCAAAACGCTCAGCGGCAATGCAAATCTGAGTAGTCAAGACGGGCTTGAACTCGTTGTTCGAGACCTCAAGGAATGCCAATAGCTCCCTGATCAAGACGCGAATATTGCTTTCGTTGATGAGGGTAAAGGATAGATCGAGAGCACGGCGGCGGATTGAGATATCCGGATCCCGGAGACAATCAAGGATTGTGTTACGGTGTCTCTGTACTGCATTTGGTTCTACGGCGACCACTTTAATTAGGGTATTTAGAGCTACATAACGGATATTATTGTCCTTGTTGGTTAGGAACTTTCCAAGAATGTTGACACCGAGCACGCGAAGGCCGCTATCTGCTTCAATATCAAGGATAGTGAGTACAGATTCGTAGAGAATCGAATTTCCGACATTCTTAGTTGAGTCTGTATTCGTCGCCACTTGTGCCAAGATGTCGTTAATTTGCTCGCTAACCTCGGCGTCCCCCTTGCCCAGCACCCGTAATAGCCTTAGAATTTTGACCTGTAGGAACGGATCCGTAATTCCTGTCACGTCGTGCTCGGGTGCGTATCCCGAGCTTGTTAAGCTCTTTAAGTGGCGGACCAGTGCATTTGTAAAGGGTCTAAATTCGTGCACCATGTCGGGGTCATGCAAACAAAGGTCTGTAACCAAAGTAATACCACAAAGCAATACTCCGTGGTTCCGGTCCTGGAGAAGTAACTTGGTCTTATCTATAAAGTGTTCCTGGAGGTCGGGAACCTTCCGGATAATGCGCATAGCACAGATAGCTGCCTTCCGGCGAATATAAGGGTTCGCGGTTGAAAGTAGATTTTCCACCTCCTGGAAAAGATCGCGGGCCATTTCTGTTGATGCGATATTTCCTAAGGTACATAGAGCCAACCCCACGACGTACTGATTTGAGTGCTCCAGATCACTATGAAACGTCAGCGCTCTGAAGTAAACCTATCAATGCAAATTAAGCGAAGCTTACTTTTTCAATGAGTTTGTAACCAAAGTCAACACTTCCTGATTCTCGTCTAGAAGAAGCATGGTACCCAGATATCCCAATCTTTTATCGGCAAATCTAGGAGAGGCTAATAGCTTCAGACACTCGATTTGTCCAAAGTGCGTGCGCTCACCGAGAGTGAAGAGATAAAGCAACTTGGCGACATTATTCCTCCTAGGACACAACCGGATGTGTTAGAAAAAGCTCCAGGCAGGAATGATGGAGCTAAGCTAGCACGAACCTAACGTTTGAGTCACCTGATTCTTCTCGAAACGAAGCACGAATTGCGGCACTTTCTTTCTGAATAACTCCGCGCTCATCGTTCAGGGTCTTTGCGCTTCGAACAGCCCGGATGAATTGCTTCACTGCAGCGTGTCAGCTCTTAATTCGGCGCCCGAGCCCTCCTTAAAATTGCGGACAGTATTAGGAGCAAGTAAAAAAAAAACGTACAAGAGCTCATGGCGGCCTATATAGAGGGGGGGATCGGTTTTGATAGTTGTGGAGGGGTTAGAGGGGTTAGAGGGGTGCTGCGGTGATAGGTGAAGTTAACTAGGTGGGTGAGGGTGGAGGGGGTGAGACATGTCAAAGCAGCATGCCCGGGTAACCATCAGGGCTAGGGGTGTCACACCAACTCCGTAACGTGACATCTGCCAAGAGGTCTTAGCAGCGACGCGACGTGCATCAAAACCAGGCCCTCTTGTCTCCCACCAGGTCCCACAGACACAGATTGCGCCCGTACTACCCAGTGCTGCTGCAACTCTATTGGAACTATTCTACCCTCTTGGTTCCTAGGCTTCAGTAGGACATCAATTTCTTCATAGGTCAGAGCAGATTTGATTCTCTCATGCCAGTTGGTGGTAACTGGTACAGTATGAAGCTAACGATGTTCAGACGAAAGCGGGCAACCCAAAAATTTCGACAAGAATAGGCTTTGAGGGCCTTATACTCTTTTTCTAAAGGCAAAACAAAAGAGTGGAAAAGAAGGCAGTTAGATTTGGCTAACATAATGTCTTTAAATTCAATGCCCCCGGAGATCATGCTCATGATCCTCCACCCATCTAATTACATAAAGCGCTCAGGACTGTATCCAATAATACCGCCACGCGAAGCCATCAAGGGATATTCAAGCCTTCGTCTAGTGTGCAAAGAGTTCTCTGCCCATGTTACTCCTCACCTCTTCAAGAACATCACTGTCGGAAGCAGGGAGTGTAGTTTGAAACGTTTAGAGCGCATCACCGAAAGTGAAGAGATTCAGGCTTTGGTGAGGCGGTATTCTTATGTCCTTGCCCCTAACAATCTCATGGAGAGGTCAACCTCTAGTGCGTTATATAAACCCTCTCGTTTATGTTTCCACGAGCTGACGGTGCGCCTCAGGAGCCGTGCACGACGACTACCTTCGGCTTTTGGCTGACCCCGAGTGGACCGAAAAGCTTGGCACAATCAAATTCAGTACCGACCCCCACATGATGAAAATTGCGCGCTGGCTCGAACAACATGAATTTGACCTTTCAAACGACATTCATGACGTACATGTCAAATGTCTGTCCTCATTACCAGTCCTGAGATCAATTCACTTGAGTTCACCTGCATGTTTCGGATTGTCGGATCAATCTCATGCATTGACTATTCCAGGAATTGGCAATATTAAATCCTGGGGCCCCGCCGTGTTCCGCGCTATTTTATTAGCGATGCATAATCGTACTCAGATGAATGTATCGCCTATAGAGGAATTTGTGTTGAAAGGAGTAACGGAAGAATGCATGCTCCTTCCACCCCACTTTTTTCACAAAGCGATTTTAGGATTTCAAAATATCAAAACTCTTGTCATCAGCATTCAAACCTGTCACGATCACCCGGAATCTAGTCCAGGGTGGATTGCCTCACTCGGCCGTCTTATGCAATCTGCCACATCTCTTGAATCTCTAGAAATGGAAATCCCGGATAGTAGCGTCTATTTCCATACACTTGCATCCCCATTCAAGTACAAGTCCTCCAGCAAAACCGAAGCAGCATTGGCAGAACAGTGCTGGCCGAAACTTAAATCCCTTAAGCTCCGTGACATCATATTCTCGGAGTCACAGATCCTTCAGTTCCTGGTTTCACATAAAAAATCCCTTCGCACCATTCACTTCGACAACTGCGAGATCAAGAGGTCTAATCCGGATGATAACGACAAAAGCGAAAGTGCATACGAATCACCTCCTGCTAGTGATGAGGAGAGCATTGCACCAAAGCCCTGGGAAGTGGTCCTCCGACAAATTGCCAGACAATTTCCCCCCAGGACCCCATCGGCTCTTGACTCCTTTAGAATCGAGCAACTTCACCACCAAAGGGCCATGAGTATGCGCAGCTGTACCATCCAGTTGTGGCAAGACTATATCAGTGGCTCCAGCGACCAGGAACCTGCTGATGACCAACGTCACGACGATTGCTCATGCGTTATGGCTGACGAACTCTATATAGATGATTCTAGTATAGATGATGGTAGTGGCTTAGGATTTTGGACACATGGGATGCATCCATTCGGTTTCGGAAATAGTGAAGAAGAGGATGGGTTGGGTGAAACAGATGAGGAGGAGTTCGATGAGGATGAAGAAGATGATGGTGAGGGCTTTTTTCTACACCAATCCAGCCTGCACCCATATCAGTGGGGGTGGCCTCATGGAGGGTATGAGGAATATTGATTCGGATCTAGGCCATGCTTGGGTTGTTCTTCTTTGTAGTATTTTATCTTGGGCGGACGAAGGCCTGCTCTAAAGAATCTCTCTAGTCGTAAGAAATGCGTCTGAGGTTTCTCAGCGAGGATAAATACATATGTATGTACTACTTATACGATTAAACTAATCGGACCCTCATCTTAAAAGCGCGGGCTATGGTTGCTGATCCACCAGTTGTGTAATTTTTCAGTTAGCAATTTCTAGACCCATGACCTTGTGTTTCTTATCATGTACATCTTTGCCATCAAGAATTTTTTTAATCAAATGAGCATGTCCTATTACTGTATCGTTGCTAGACGCTTCTCAGTCAAGGAAAAATTTGCCTGAAATGGGCTTATAACCGTCTCTAGCCCGCTAGGTACAAATATGGCAGTTGTACCTATACTTTGCCATCGACCCTAAACTTGGGGTAGCGTGAGCACTCATATTTCTATCGAGAAAGGACGTTGAACCTTGATAATTCCTTCTAGAACCACTCATTTATCCTAGCATCTAGCCTCTAGCATAGTATCCCGGTGTCCTGGGTCATGTGGTGTTAGGATATCGGCGTCCAGACACCCTTACCCGAAATAAAAGAACCTGTAGGCCTCTTCACGGGGGTATGGTACACACTGGGTGTGATGCAACGCCTAAGAGCATCAAGGCCGACCACAACGGTAATTTCACTATTTCCCCTTCGACGTTCTTGGTTGTTGCACCAAACCCCCCGTGAGGAGGTCTAAACGCCAGCACTCTTTGTAGACACTTAGCAACCATTGCAAGCCCATCTATAGGCCTTCGAGGAATAGCCTCCTAGACCCATTTCCCGCTCCTGGTAGACACTTATAAAGTTTTACCCATATGTCGTTGTGTCAAGAGTGTAATGTTGGTCTCGGAATCAACGGATACATGTAGTCCTACTACATACACGTACATGAAGTACATACATGTACATGTACTGACTTTTAGTTAGATCTATATACTTGATCCCTGTCCCAGCCAGCATGGGGAAAACTCCTCCCCTGTTTGTACTCTTCTTGGCTTACACACGTGTTTGAAGTGTATCAATCAATCAATCAATGGTACATGATGTAATCCCGTGTTTTTAAATAAAGCTTGAGTGTATTGGAAGAAATACATATTGTCAATATAATAGACTTTGTTTCTACCTTAGCATTGGATACAAATGAGGTGTCTTATATACATGTATGTAAGTACATGTAGACATATAAGACAGTCACATATACATTGTATGTATACCAGATATAAAGTCCTAGGCACAAGAGCTGACTGTACTCGGAAGCAACACACATTACAACACCGTGACATGGCGGTCTAGCGAGTGATAATACATGACCTGCTCCACTTCTTGCATGTAGTAACACATTGCATGTAGATCAACAATGCTTGAACCGGCAAACTTCTCGGTGTTTCACGCGCTAATACTTCATTATCTGTTGAGATTAATGGTTAATAGATCTAGGCTTCTACTTCTGCAGTTTAGAAGGCTTTAATCTTTACCAATTGGTAAAAAAAAAAAACCAAGGCGTCTCCCGCACAGAGTAGGAAACTGGCACCTACTTTGATTTCTACGGTGGGGTTGATTTGACCCCGCTTGAGGATCTATCTTACTTTGAGGAATAAACGTTGACGCCCATCGAGATGGTTTAGCGCGTATTAAAGACTCCATATATAGGCTTCTTTCCTGATAATAGAGGCTTAGGGCTTGTCCCCTTTTATCCAGCCACGATATCTTTGAATTTGTATTTTTTTTTTTTTGCAATTGAAATCGTCTTTACTTGTTAGCGTAAATTACTGCCGATCCCCCCTCCCCCCTGCCCGCACTCTAAGCAATTCTTCACACATCATCACTCGGCATACGCACCTACCAACACTTATTCGTAGCCGCACCCTTGTCAAAGTATATATCTCAATGTCCTGGAACACGGCTGACACCCACACCCTTCTCTTCATCCAGGTCAACTAACCCTCCTCGTTTCATCATCATCCTCCATCCCTCCCTCTCTCCTTAACAACCTGTCACATCACAGTACCCACTACCTATGATGGCCAATCACCACATTACCCCAGAAACTAGTGAGGACTACAAATACACCCTCACCCCCACCGAGGATAATACCACTGAGCAACTGAACCGAGCCCGCCTCCGTTTGATCATCAATAAACCGGCGCCGCTCAACGATATCCGCAAAACTTGCACCCATAAGACCAGCGTCGTCTGTGTTGAGGAAAGAAGCGACAAAAACATTATGGCTGCCGAGAAGACACCTTGCACTGTCCCCGCTGGTAATAGTGGTGGTGTTGGCTGCGATGCGGAGGTTTGCGGGGGCCTTAAACAACTTATGTTGGTAAACAAGATAAAGGGGAACAAGAGGGCCGAAACAAAGCATTTGTGCGATTGTCGTGGCCTGAGAACTCTGATCCTGGTGGAACGCTTTAAAGAAGCCAATAATGGGTGTGGAGCGAGTAAAGAGGGGTGCAGAAAGGTTTAATGGATCTCGCCTTGCGAGGCGCATATGATTCAAAACTAGCTACTCGGTGAGTAAAGCTTTTGGGGGTTGGGTTTGTGGTGAGACAATTTTAACGAACTGGGTAGAAACTAAACATAAAGAAACTCACCCAAAATTCTTTAATGCATGTAGATTAGTTGAGGTATTAGCACTAAAATTCATATCCAAAGCCTTTCTCGCCGTTTGTCTAACTAAGAGTTTGCAGAAACTATAACACAACTAATAACATTGGCATATCAGCGTATGCAGGATGGAAGTATACTTAAACCTCTATATGTCTTAGGGCATGTTCGTAGCCGCAATTTCTATGCGTCTTCAATCTCTAGGAGAACCCTACACGTATCATTTATTCTTTTGCCCCAGTGATTGTCTTCCTTGTTTTATCTTTCCGAAGATAAACTCAGAGTCCTATATAAACCCCAAACCGCTCCCTCTCCATCAGAAACTACCACCACAATCACAACCAAAACCAGAACCAGAACCACAATCACAACCAGAACCAGAACCAGAACCACAATCACAACCAAGATCGTAACCAGAACCAAAACCATGGATACCCCTCCGCCTAGCTGTGCGTTTCTTGACATCAGTCAAATCACTTTCCCCATTTTTCTCGGCATAATTATCTCCTTATCCGGGGTCTCTCTCTATATTCAACATCTGCAGAGATCCAATATCGAGCCCCCAGCTGTGAGTGTAAATTGCGGTTTGACGCCGAAAGACGAGAAAGAAGACCATTGCGTTTACAGTATATCTGTGTATGAATGGGACCATCGTTCACGGGGAGGGAGATTTAAACGAAGGGAAACACGGGAAATGTTGCCCGTTTTACCTGTAGGGCTGCGGGAGGTGTTATCAGCTGGGCCACCAATTCCACGGAAGGAAAGGACTTTACCTGGTATGGGAGATTACCTTGGTGCGCATATGGAGGCGAATAGGCGTGATGTAGAGCAAAGCCAGGATTACAGGGGTTTTGGCAGTAGTGGATGATTCAATACTTTGTAGTATTTGTTGCTTATGGGGGGTTTGGTAGTTTCACTCCATCTTAGGAAGGAATTCAAATTATTGTCGGGTCCTGATATATCGAGTGATACCCCATGTTTCAGACGCAGTTTGGTTTCCTGGCTAGTTGTTAAAGGCGATTCATCCGGCATAAAATATAGAAGAAATGGGTTTTTGAAATCAGTAGGCGCTTTATATAAACATATGTATGCATATACTACTTTGGCCAAAAGCTACTACGTTGTTGGTGTAAACAGGGTGTGAGAGCCGGAGGGACGCACATTTCGACCTAACCCCTATCCCACCACAGCAAAACACCTTCCAAACAT
Organism: Morchella sp. 2018-W45; assembly: GCA_024713785.1. NCBI lineage: Eukaryota > Fungi > Ascomycota > Pezizomycetes > Pezizales > Morchellaceae > Morchella > Morchella sp. 2018-W45. Next base: position 1,191,987 of record JAMGYZ010000025.1, read on the forward strand.
CCTCTGCCAAGAGTGGGCGTAAGGTAGCAGAGATACACAAGTTTCATCTATGACCGTTCCCTTAATTTAGGGTTCTTACCTTAGATTTATCTACACCGTTTAAGTGTCGAACAATACCCGGTGACTATGTACATATGTACTGCCGTTGTGGGTACACTGCGGCTCTGGAGCGAATTACCATGTGTACAATCTGTATGAGATCAAGTACATGTAGGTGGCAGGTTTCTAGAACAAACTTTGTGAGAGGTGTCTATACGTTTTTATGTAACCTAGAGCATTTATAGTCCCATTCAATATTCTCAATCTCACCTACGCTACACCATATATGCCTCATTAATTTTTATCTTACTTTCTCGATCCTGGTACTCTTCTGCATACATCTCCCGAGAAATCTTTGGAACACGGCATTGTTTGGAGAGGGTAGGTAGTTCCGTTTTTATGGCGCCAAGGTGTAAGTACATGTGCATTATTTCCGGGCAAACCTCTCTTGCGGAAACAAACTTGATTCTCATAAATGTAGGTATGTAGGTATATGTAGGTACACCACATCTTGGCTACATCGTTACACAGACAACCTGCAAGTCAACTGGTATCCTGGCCAATGAACCAAACCAGTAAGCCCCGCATACGGCACAACCACTCACATCATTCCTCACCCCAATCATTCATGCACTAAATAATCTCATAGGAGGGAGCTATTTAGAGTGTGTACGAGAGAAGTTACCAGTGGTAGGTAAAGTCATAGGACACTGTAGGTACATACTAACTTACAAGCTTACTGCCGCCCGACCAACGGAATAACCCGCTGACATTGCAGAAAGATGTGCTTTTATAGAGTAGATCACGTGTGCCCAGCGGCCAGTTTCTTAAGACATATATATAACTACATGTACGTACTCTATCCCTAAATACAGTTACGGGGTGCGCCCTGGTTTTTGAAACAAACTTTTCAGAATATTTCGAGTACTTTCATTTTTATTATTACCAGTTTCTTTTGTCGGAGTGTGTGGCATGTTCCGAATACATACACAACAAGACAAAGGTTCCCGTGTTTCTTTTCTATGTAGGTTCACATTATGCCTCATCGGGTTGTCATGGTGCTGTGCTGGCCAAGAGAAACTTCTAGCTCCATCCGAGTACTAAATCATAAATCACGATCATAAAACTAAACTGCCCAGAGCATCTCAAAGCCACTAAGATTTCACCCCCGTGACTGGTCATCCAATCAGGAGGCTGTGTCCAACCCAAGCTCGAGCCAAGCCTAGCGGCTTATCGAGTGATCCAGTGTGAACCTGGCGAAATGCAATGGCAACGTCGCACATGATATCTAACTGCCACACGTTGACACATAGATACACATGTGTATCAACTGAAATGCTATCCAACGAACACAAAAGATCTCCCCATAAACGCATTGTGGGATTCCCTCACCGCTCTCACATAGCATATTCTGAGACACCCGATTTAAGATTAAAATTTTTTCAACATGGCCTATTTGAGGACAATGATAGCTATTGCATTACCCTAGTGCATACTGTATCCTCTCATTCGGGTCGCTATTATCAGCCCTAGAACGCTTGTGCATTATCGGGTCCATTTCATGAGGAAAAAATTAGCGAGAGGCTTGGTGATTCGTGGGGATTAGATATGTGCCAGAACACTAGCTCGACATCATCGTTGACCTTCTGTAGCTTCAATCCTCCGCGAGATCTTGGTTTGTGGGCAGCTTAAGTTTCCCCGAACAGAGGATCGGGGGGGGGGGGGGGGGAGGGGTTTGGTCCTTCATCCACGTGGATTTGATACAATACCTACATGTACATACCTGTTTTGTTACACATACAAAGGAGTTTGTGCTGCGGGAATTAGAATAGGTACACTTGCACACATGTGCATCCTTGAGGGCAGATGAGAGTAGAGGATGGTTACGGAAGGTATTCTAGGGGACTAAATGGGGTTTACATAAAAAGTAGTATTACTTACTCTGATCTACCATCGATTAGTGAACAGAATTCCGTTCAGCCACCCAACGTTGAAAGACAGATTAAAGACTTGAGCGAGGCTGAATTAAAACTGGCGGTCGCGACCTGAAAATAGCAACAATATTCAGGGGTGGCAGTGGTAACGAGCAGGGTTCAAAGGACGTGATGGATGAATGGGTCCCTGGATACGCGGAAAATAGGACACTCGACTGGATCCTGCGGGAGCGCTAGGTACTTCAGTGCTTTGGGGTGTGCATGATCTGGTAATTTTTTGTAGACTAGGGGAATTATCTTGAGATGGAGAATCTGTAGCGAAAAAGATACGGCAAAGTCCGTTGAGATTGCCGCCGTTTTAGTGCGGCTGAGGAAAGCCACTACAACCAAACACTGGCAATGTTCTCAACGTGAAGGAGGGAGAGGGGGGGGGGGGGGGGGGGTATGGTAGCTGGGTTTCTATTGTCTACTTGGTACATCCATCCATCTTTGGAACACCTGCCTACATACCAATTTCTCTTCTCACCTTTTCCCTTCTCCCTCCCAGCCAATCTTTCGTTCCCACTCTCCATCACTTTCTCTCTCCTGCTTCGTACCTGTACCTTTAACTCTTCTTCTTCTCCCCTCATCCATCTACCTACCCACAGTCATACTGGCGCTTATCACGAATTTAAGCATTCAGCTTGCTTTTCCTGCAGCTGCTAGTAGTGGGATTGTTATCGGTTGTCACAGCTTCCAAAGCAGCAGTGCGGATCAACCTCCGCAAATCACAGATATATCCACGGACCTCTCGCCCGCACATAGTGTGGGGTATGTATATCGCATAATTGAAACATTGCGACACTGTTAAAGATACTTCTTCCTCGCCTTCTCAGTGGCAGCAGTGAGGCGCAAACAAAAAATCCCTTTGGTTTTGTTGTCTAGGTTAACAGTGGTATACTGGGGGATTAACTCGACTGCGCCGGCGGCTGGGTACAGTTCGGTTCGAACAATCATTGCCCACAGTTCATCGGCCACTACACAATATCTACAAAGCCTGTTCTTGTAGAAGTAAAGAGGAAGGAATTAGGGAAAGGTGGAAGAAAAGGGATCGATAAAAAAAGAGAGAGAAGAATACAAACAATCTAATAATAACTAGTCTCTACAAACATAATGTCAAAAGCCCGCATTTCACGACTCGACGACGATGAAGCCTACTCGGTCGACCTCTCCAGTCATACTGGCTACCTCGGCTCACCCTACTCCTCAGGCCCCTATCAGGACACTTCTGCACTCTCTCCATACTCACCCTACCAGACAGAATATACCCGCTCTGGAGGATATGATGCTGTCAGCCCCGATGCCCCACAATCTACCTGGCGGAGCGGCAGACAAACGCCAGAGTTTACATTTACAAGAACAGCAACCAGTGGCCCGCTTGGGTATTCGCCTATCGCACCTTCTGGGCCAAGGTTAAGCCAGCTTGTCAGTGCGTCGTTGCCCGCGACACTGAACCCTGGTCTGCCCGCGGCATATAGCAATCGAAATTCGATGACGGATGGTGCGATGGAGACCGAAGAGATTGATCAAAGCTACGATGGGTACAGGGCAAGGCGCGGATTAAATGTGGAATATGATAACACGCGGAGTAATCGTGGGAGTACGTTGACTGTTCCTGGGGGTGGAGGAGGAAAGGGGGAAGGTATTGTACGGAGAATCAGCACGAGAATCATGTCGACAGTTAGGGGAAGACCGAAGAGCGGGTGGTCTTATCAAGTCGGCAATGGGGGTGATATTGATGAGGAGTCGAAACCGGTAGAGACAACCGCCGAGGGGTATAGTAGGGTTGAGGGGGGTGAGGAAGCAATCAATTATGATCTGGATTTCTTCTCAGCAGACCATGTACCGGCTGCAGCAGTGCAGGCATACCAGGAACATAAGAATCCAGACTTTGCGTATACTGGTGCGTTTTTCTTCTTCCAATATTTGAATGCGTGGTTCGGTAAGGCTAACTGGAGTTTACTTTATAGGGACTGGAGAGGCCATTGATTTATCGAGCTTTTCGGGGTTGGATGCGGACAAAGATTGTGAGTTTGAGGCCCATTTGTGAGGCTTGGGCGATATATTGACAAGATTACTAGCGGATAATTTTTCGCTCCATCGTGCCGGAAATCTGGAGAGCAGGGCGCAAACAGCGTACTACTTCCCGCCAAGTATGATTTCTAAAAGCTCGCCTCATAATGGGTGAAGTATATCACTAATAAACTTGTATAGATCGTGACATTCCGAACTGGAAGCCCTTCTCCATGCGAACAGGGTTCCTAATCTTCCTGTTACTTCTTTCTCTGATTTTATTGGTTGGCGCCGAAGTGCTTTACCAGTTCTCAGATCGTGGCCTCCTCCGTGACGATAAAAAGCCCGGAATCCTCACCTTCAAGGTGGTAGATGATCTCGATATCGTCCAGTTTGCAATGTGGAAATACATGCCTACCGTAGTTGGTGTTATTTACGGTATCTTGTGGAAAATCACTGACACCGAGATCAAACGTGCTGAGCCCTACTTTCAACTCAGCCATGGCGCTCGCGGTGCCATGGCCGCAAGTACCCTTAATATTGAATACCAGACTTTTTGGAGTCTTCTCGTCCCCATTGCCGCTCTTAAGCACAGGCAATGGGTTGTCGTAGCTTCCTCCGTGGCATCCCTGGTTGCATTCGCTATCGTCCCAATGTTTCTGTCAGTCTTTGTCAAGATTGCGCCGTCCCAGAAATGGCGACAGAGTCAGAGTATACCTGACAGAGAGATCCCGAAGACAATTGTTGTCGACATTGTCTTTACACGTATTTTGGAGGCTACTCTCATCATTATCATTGTACTCAACGCGTATATGATTGCCGCCTTGGGGAGGCGCAAGTCCGGCCTTCTTGGCGACCCTAGTGGTATTGCAGGAGTCGCAGCAATGGCAAACAAATCACATATCCTAATGGACTTCCAAGGGCTTGACTCCGCTTCCGAAGAAAAGATCCATAAACAGCTCAACAAACGCACTTACTTACTCCATAAAGGCTCTCTCTGGCAAGCTGACTTCCTCAAAGAGTCAGACCGTGATCACCAAGCACCCAAACCCATGAACGCTCATCCTCTACTACTACGACTTAAGGGTGGGGTCCCGTTCCTAATTTTCATGGGTATTTTAGCGGGAATGTTACCGGCAATGGTGTATTCTCCGCGACTCAATGTCGTTATCGACAAGACGCCATGGGTTCTCACGGCATTATCAGTCACGATTAAGTCCCTCTGGGAAATCGTTGAAAAGGATATGCGCATGTTAGAGCCCTTCTGGATCCTGTACAACCGCCACGCGCCCTCTAGCATTCTCACACTCGACTACTCTGCCACGGTCCCTGGTTGGCTTGTAGTTAAAGCAATTTGCAAAGGCCACTTCCTCCTCGCTTGGGTTGGCCTCGTCTCTGTACTCATTGAAGTTCTCACCGTCGCCATGGGTTCACTCGACTACAATGGCGGTGAAGAGAGCAACCTCTCCTTCAGTATCTCCTTTGCCTTTTCCATGGGCATCTTGTTTATCCTCATCGCAACGCTGATGCTGGTGCTGCATCTACGCAGACATACATTCTTACCCAGGCAGCCTGGCACAATCAGTTCTGTTTTAGCCTTTATCCATCAAAGCAAAATGTTGGTACACTTTGAAGGGACAGAGGAGGCAACGACGGCGGAGAGACAGGCGAAGCTGGAGAAGGTAGGGATGACGTATGCGTTTGGGTGGTTCAAGGGAAGAGACGGAAAGCGCCATTTAGGGATCGACCACGAGGAGATTATCGCAAGCTATAAATTTGGTAGTAACTCACATTCGGATGGTGTGTTGCATGAACTGGGCGGATGGGATAGGTTCGACCATAACACGTAGTTGATGTAGGATGCGGCATATATAGTCGTTTTTTCTCCATTTAGCTTGTCTTTCTTTTGTATTGGATGGCATTTTTTTCCTCCGGAATAAAGATTTACTTCTTTCTTTTGATCTTTTCTCATGTATCTCTTTATCTGGGGAGTGTTTTTTTTGCTCCGCTCTTTTGTTTCCTATGAGGATTTTTATATATACCCTTTCATTTCTTTCTTCACATTTCTTTCATTTGTGATGGGCTGGGTTAGGGAGGGCCGAGGCACGGTATGGTACGAGACTGGGGTTTATGTGGTCTGGGAGCAGCTGAAAACGGGACTGAACGGTGAGAAGACTGGTGGCTTACTTACTGACTTTTATGCGTTTTTCATGAGCGGGGTATCGTCAGGTAATTGGCGGGTCTAGGTATTGCATGTATATGTAGTTTATCTTGTCTGGTTGGGTGTAAATACAATGTGTCTGCATGATCTGTGACTATGCCAAGACTCAAGATGATTGTGAGTGATTTTTCGTGATGCTGCATTGGTTTTTTTTTTTTATTTAGTTCGTTTATTGTATGCAGCCTTACCCCCGGACGTCCCTCCACCCACAGAAGAAATAAGAAATACACTGTGTCTCTTCCACAACGCTAGCCGGCCTGGCGCACCCACTGTCTCGAGCCTCATCATTCACCAGACTAGCATTCCCAATGTCTTATGCCCAATTTCTTTCGTTCTGCGTACCGGGGCATAGTGATATTCGACATCGGAGCCTGGCAGCATTGGGTCACCGCTCCAAACCACGTTCTCTGCGATGCTCTTTTTAACGTGCTCGAATGTATTTCCTCCCATACAAGCTCTAAGTCCCTCTTGTACCCACGGCTATTCAGGCGGCAGCAAACTTGATTATCCAGGAATTCTCCGAGGGGCCCGGTATCCACTGTTTGCGATATGTGCTAACGGCTACGGTGTTCGCCGTTGGATAATTGACGATCACTCCTACTTTGTCTATTGAAGGACGAAGTCCGCCTTCTCCACTTCCCGCATCCAAGGAGGTTTGGTGACCACGTCCAAAAGGAGCTCTTCTTTGAGTTTAACTTTAATCTAGACCAATCGATGCGCGGGAAGTATCGATTGTGGAGGAAATCCCATTGCGCCTGGAAGCTGCTGTGTGCCCCGTAGTCGTCGTCAATAAAGGACCTAAACACTGATTCTTCGCTTTGTTCTGTGATCCCAGGCTCTGACTCTGGGCTCGGTATTGGTCCTGCGAGGGTGTTCTTCATTCGGGCATAGGTATGTGCAGCGCCCGAAAGTCCCATCCCCATTCACAGGTAGCGCTGTGTCACTTACGCACAGTAATTTGTACGATTTTCAAGATGTCCTTTTATTGGTAGCGGACGTACTAGAGTATATAGCAGCCCGGGCGGATATTACACATATGCCCGCTTGCTGTTATATAACGTGGCCGCCAGCACACGGTGGCCATGTTCGATACATACATGTAGTGAATACATGTATCTATAATATTTACAGTGTAGTAAGTAGTAAAACTGACTAAACGGTGGAGAGGTTGCTTCTACCGTCTGAGGCGGAGATACTAACGGAGATTCGATGGGTCCTGATGAGGAACCGATTTGGCCTAAAGGTAGCTCGCTGTAGTGGTCCTTTACTGTAGGTCTCCTTCTAAACATACTCTCCACCAAACCTCTTTCACTATTTCTGTCTCTTACCGAACTTTTCTTTTTTTCTTTTATTTCTTTTCCCTTTCTTCTAATCCTTCTAATTGACCCTCCCTTTTCTTCCCTCGTCCCGGCTTTCTTCCTATATCTGCCGGATTCATATTCAACTCCGCTATCAGGCTCCCGGAGACCTAATACCGGCGAGCTTTTAGTTATGATCACCCTTCGGGGCCCCGTTTCTGAGCCCCGATGGAGTTACAAAAATAGTATGCTGAACACTTATGAAAAAAAGGAAACGGAGCTAATGATACAAATTAACTCTCAAAACTCCGTTCGACATGCAGCCGAAAGGGCCCACAACATGGAGCTCAAATATCACTGGACCATGTATCTACTCGAGGCTTCTAACGCATAGGCGATTTATTCTGCAATTCTACAGAATAAATGTCTTGTGGGTTGAGGAATCCCCGCTAGGTATAAAGGAAGTAAGAAATTAGAAGAGTTCTTGCCCCGTACAGTTAAGTTACGGCAGACTCACAAATAATAAAGGGGACGACCCTTTTGTCTTGGCCCGCCTGAAAGACCAGCCCAGCGTATAGGGCTTTTTGGCAAACCTGAAATTAGTCTCATGTCTAGTCTACCTATAGTTGAGGGGTGAATCTTACCAGTGGTTGTTACTAGGAGTGGTACCTAACGCTAGCTCAAGACCTATGATCTCATTGGAAGAGGGCTCCCTACTAGCGGCACCAACAGATATTTTTGGCCGCAGATCGGGGGCTTATCATCCACCTGGATAGAAGAGGGCTTCACCACCAATGTAGGTGATAATTGGTAGTGGGTGAAGTTTATGCTCATATCACATCTGGAAATGGTTTACAGCTGCCCCAATACAATGGGATCTATTAAAATTAGCTATTACCCCCATAATAATTGACCATTTACTACTCGTACTAACGGCTAGCGGCACTAACAATAAGTTGGATTACTGGGAATCAGGACTCCAACCGACCATAGGCCAGCAGAGAATATTTTACCCTCTGGGGGACTTGGGAGGACTTTGTAAATAGGTCTTCCAAGATTCCCGGATGAATCCAGATAAAAGCCGTGATGGGAGATCTTTTTTTCGACCTGTTGATTCGATCGATGTTGATGCTGTCCAAAGGATAAAGTCCCGTAGGGAGAATTTTGTTCGATAGTATTGATTCGCTCGAGAGGGCTCAACCGCTGTTTTTGGGGTCGGACTTGGAGGTGAGGATAGTGGGTGTGGAGCTTTTGGGGGGGAAGGTATGTGTTTTGATAGAAAATTTAGTAACCCTTGGTATATATCGATTTATATATCGAATCTTGCGGCTCGGCTAGAGCTATAGTACTAGACCTAGCTAGAAGTAATGCTTTACGTGGCCATGTCTAGATCTCAATCAATGACCGAGCGGAATTATTGTAATGTAATAACTGTACTCTGCTGAACGCTGCTGGTTAATTAATCTCTCTACGGACAGGTGTAGCTCTGTAGGACCCAACAGAGAACCTAATGGTTATAACATATAATAAACTTTTATAAGCTCCTCTCTAGTATTATTAAAAACATACGTATGTACTGTCTCTTATTGAGAGTGGAAAATAAATTATAATTACCGCCTTGTATACACTCCTTTGAGGCTCTATACTGTACTAATACGCAATGTCTTCTCATAATATAAATACGCGTTTGCCACAAGCAGACTCAGGTAAAACCGATACCTGATGTACGTATACATGTATTTGATACTGGAATTTATATTCCTCCTGATTATGCATATGATGAGCTGTATCTAGCAGTGATATATTAATTTGCTTTTTAAGTCTGTCATAAATCAACGCACGTAGTCAGTTACTTTTTGTTGCCACTTAATCTTTCCTGTTTGTATGTAGATGTTTCAAATCGAACAAAAAGAAATCAAAATCACATCCAGCTGAGAGCTCTCTTATCTTTAGATTCGGTCTTATCGAATCGGGATTGTAATTTGTGTAATTTGTAAACAGTTCCGGTTAGGATGTCTACTACTAGTGATTACGGCTAGCGTCCTGAGTAGCGTGACCGCCCAGAGTACAAAAGTGTGACACTGCATAAAGCCAGTGGCAAATCTTGGCACACTAATTCCAAATATTTCCGGTGGTACGTACATCCCAGAACGCTACTTTTAGGATTCTGAACACACACCCCACTTCATCGCGAGCATCTGGACTGGACTGGACTGGACTTTCAGTGACTTTCAGTCTGGTCTTGAACCGTGGTGCTGTGCTGCTCCATCCGAACAGAAACACTCGCGCATATTGCATGCTGTGGACAGATCGATGATAGGCGCAAGATCCATGGGTAGGGTAGGGGGCTAACGTCATGCGCCTATCATGATGCAACGTGCCCCGCGATTTCTTGCTTTCCCTCAAAAGATGTTGCTTGCACCGTGCACGTTTCCATCGGAGCTAGGTAGAAAACCAAGGCCCGAGCACTCGGGAGGAGAGATTCGCAATTTGTAGTAGAGGAGTGTAAACAGAGAGGTGTAAATAAAGCACCCCGCTTCCCCTTCAGCTGCTTTTTTCTGTTGTCCGTCATCGATCCTCCACTTCACCAACCCTTCTTCTAAGAAAAAAACAGATAGTGAGAAAAACTATCCCGAATTTTTACGAGTGAGCAATTCTCTCCATTACACAATGCCATCTCTAGCCCTGCAGGTACTGCTTTGTGCGGGGTTGGTATTATGCTTTACTACCCCTGTCGCCGCCTTCGGAGCTGGAAACATCATCAACGTTTCACAAATTTCCGGGAAGAACTGGCGTCATGGTGATATTGAGGATATTCTGCTGGAGCTCATGATCAGTGCCAGCGCAGGCAAAACATTTGACAAGTTGGCTGTCAAGAGAGTTTACTTTGTATGTTTGTTTCCGAGCTCGTGGGTTTTACAACGGAAGAGGGCTACTAACATGAAGGGTGTAGGGAAATTGGCTTAGAGATTACTCGCAAGCTATTGATGTTGGTGGTTTGAAGCAGCTGCCAAAGGACACTATCAGGATTTTGGTATGATTTTACTGGGGATGGATTGGTGGCATGTTCTAATAATTTATAGTTGTGGGTTTTGTCATTCGTCACTTTCGGATTTGCGACTGCCGAGTTTGAGGTTACGGAGGAGCGTCTTGGATGCTACCGTCCCGAGGAACACATTGACAATCCCAAGGTAGCTCAATCTGAGCCCTATCTTCTTAAACTTGACGTATTAGAATACTTACAGGTGTGACGTTTTGTCTAGGACTACGCTGATAACGAGGATGCACGCAAATACGACTCACGTCTCCGTGGTCCCGTTGACGAGGGAAAAGAACTTGCGATTGATGATCGTACCGGTTTGAAGGTTTACATCGCTTCCGAAGATAGGGGTTGTGATACCAGTGCTGGATTGGTCAGGAGGAAGTTCATTGAGGCCATTGAGAAGGGAAGGGCTTATGGAAGAGACGGAAGAAATAACGACCTTTACGAGGCATTGAGACTTCTTGGAACTGGACTTCACTGTCTGGAAGGTAAAATATGACTGTTATTTCCCACGGCTCGTAGGATTGTAGGCTGATTAATTCTCGCTAGATTATGCGGCTCACTCCAACTATATCGAATTGGCGCTCCGTGAAATGGGTGTTGATGCCTTCCCTCACGTTGGTGAAAACACCGAAATTGAGATTAACGGAAAGAGAATCTTCCCACTTGTCACGGGAACCTGTAAGTCCTATCTTCTGCCCCTTCGGGAAATCAGGAAGCTAATAGAGACTAGTTGGAATGACCGATTTCCTCCACAGTGTCGTTGGAGAGGTTTCCGACAAAGTCGCCCAGTCAGAAGTTCAAGAACTAGACGCAAAACTTGCTGCCGCCGAACAACAAGCTCAAGACGGCGGTACGACCTCCACTCTTAAGGGAATCCTTGACAACATTCCATTTGGCCTCCTCGGCCTTGGTGATAGTGATTTCGGCGACCAGGCCAACAAACTCCAGGATGATGCCAATAACCAGCAATCTAACCAGGGAGAGCAGAATAGGAAAATCGCTGGCATGGATGTCAATCAGCTGAAGACCCAAGCTGCACAAACCATGAAGGATATCTATCCCGTCATGGAATTCCATGATAAAGTCATGAAGGCTATGCAGCAAGCAATTGACAAGATTCCCGGCGCATCAGAGCTTCTTGAGAACCTTACAGGCGCTATGCAAATCTTCGTCTTCTCTATTCTGGCACCCTACGTCAAACCCATTTTGAATCGTGTCAAGACTGAGCTTGCTGCAGGATCTGGTGGTGTTCTTCAGGCGTCAGAAAATGCCCAGTTCAACGTCTTTGAGGACAATAACTCGAGCGATCCAACTCACTCTGTCTTGTCGAAGGACCACTTTACAAACATCCTTAATGAGGTTGCTGGAAGAGTTGCAACTGAATCCGTCAAATTCGCCGTCCCATTGATTGTAGCAGGCTGGGAAGATAGCGGCAGAGACGCCAACCAGATTTGTGATGAGATTCTCCAGATCTTCCACCACCCAGCCCTTAGAGATCATAACAAGCAGGGTCAAAGAGCCATGTTCGAGGCTGTGCAGAACTGGTGGAATGAGAAAGATGATGGCATGAAGCAGCACTTCGCCGAGGCATTGAGCAAGCAGGGTGTTAGGGATGGGAAGAACCACGAAGGTGATGACCCGAATCCAGGCCCAGGAGGCTGCGGTCACAGCCATGGAGGCATGGGCAGACAGAACCATGGGCAGAGCAGCGGTGGCTACAATGCCCCTAGCCGGGCTCTGGGATCGGGCCAGGACTCCTACGGAGGCGGTGGGGGAGGTTACGGTAATCAGGGACAGTCTTACGGCAGTGGGGGAGGTTACGGCAATCAGGAACAGTCTTACGGCAGTGGGGGAGGTTACGGTAATCAGGAACAGTCTTACGGCGGTGGGGGAGGTTACGGTAATCAGGGACAGTCTTACGGCGGTGGATACGGGTCATCGAACCGTGGAACCAATGAGGACTCCTACGGCAGTAGCGGGGGATACAACCGCAGCCGTGAGGAAACCTCTTCATATGGTGGCGGGGGATATAGCTCTCAGAGCCGCCGAGAGGAAACAACCTCCTACGGCGGCAGTGGTGGCGGATACGGCTCTGGCAACCGTGGTGGAAATGATAATTATTCCAGCGGCGGTGGATACGGCTCCAGCAACCGCAGTGGAAATGATAATTATTCTAGCGGCAGCGGATATGACTCCAGTAACCGCGGTGGGAATGATAACTATTCCAGCGGCGGTGGATACGGCGGCGGATACGGCGGAGATAATACCACTTCCTACCCATCCCGCAACGAAGGCCGCGGTAACCAAGGGTCTTACGAGTCCTCATCCATCAACCGCGGAAACGACGACTCCTACGGCTCAGGAAACCGTGGGGGTTATGGATCTTATGGAGGAAACAACCGTGAAGATGAGTCTTCCTCTTACGGCAGGGGCCGAGACAATGAAACTTCATCCTACAACCGTGGCGGCGGTGAGGAATCCAGCTATGGGCGCCAAACCTCCTACAACCAGGAAGAGTCCTATGGGGGCTACGGTGGCCGTGGGAACCAGGAGGAAGAGCCCTCCTATGGCCGCCGCGGAGGTGGGTATGGCCAGGAGGAGTCTAGTGAGTATGGCAATAGAGGAGGCTACGGGGGGTCTGGGTATTAGAGTCAGCGTATGGTAAATTTAGTTCGAATGGGCATGTTTGTTAACGGTGTTGAGGCAGGTTGTGTCTTTATATGAAGGTGTTGGGTTGGTAGAGATATCACTTGTAGTTTTTTTTTTTTTTGTTAACCAATGAATCATGCTTTGGATCAGTCCATTTGTCAAGTGATAGTGACGTGAATAATGCCAATAGTAGAGAGACCTTTCTGGGTGCCATTAAATATTAGTAAATACCAGGAACTTTCCATTCGAAGCATTGATATATGCGGCCCTAGGCCTGGGTCCTTCAATTTTTCCAACTTTCGAGACTATTACTAGCTAGAATTCTAGACGTAGTATAATAAAAGAGGTGAGCAGTGGAGGGTGCGGCGAGATGGGGGTCTGGCGAGGCTAATAGGTGACTTGCAACTTGCTTTCTATGGGGGTCTAGCCAAGCATCGCCAGACCCTCCCCCGACCCTCCACTGCTCTATAGTTCTTGGAAAACCAAAAAATAGACTTTCTCCAACCCCCCGGCAAGCCCCGGTAACCATAGCAGCCGGTGCTGTACCTCCTACATAAACAAAGGATCATGAGAGGTCGCTCGGTCATGAAAAGTCGCTCATGAAAAGTCGCTCGGCCGAGTTTGGAGCCATGAAGCACTGCCAGTTTCTACTTTGAGAAAGCCTCATAAGCTTCTCAGGCCTTAACAAACACGCATGTAGCTGTAAGATGAAAAGGACTTGCTTTTTTCGGGTAGGGGGGTACGTTGCATTGAGTTTGTCGATGTAGCCTTTTTTGTTTTAGCTGTCATATCGAAAGCCTTGTAGTTCTCCACCACCTCAAAACCAGAAGTGATGAGGATATTGACAACAAGTAAGAGACATGCCTATTTGTTCAATGGGACATAGGAGTAGGGAGGGAGAGGGGGCAATCAAAATCGGGGGCCCTGTAGTTAAGCTCCATTGCTTCGAAGTTAGCGTTAACATTGATAGCTACAAAAGAGTGACACGCCTGCTTGTATAATATAGGAGCTGGGAAAGATAGGAAAGGGGGGGGGGGTGCTCCGGGCACCGCCTGTCGAAATCTCGTAGTCTCTGTCACCTCGAAATTAGACAGCAACGGTGATTCCGACAAGAAAGCGACACGCTTGCCTGTATGGAGCAGGGAAGGGAAGATAAAGGGGCCTCGAACATAAGCTATATAGCTATTCATACATCTTGGGAGTTTTACAGATATCCAGTTCCGCTCATGTACAAAGTAACTAACATGTGTGTAATAGAAATCGATTTCAGGCCTATGTCCCGATTTTAGATTCGCCATATTTCTGTAAACGATACTCTAGAGGGGTCCTTACGTATCTTTTGACAGAGGCGCGGTTAAGATGGTAGGAAGCACATACACTACCTGTCGTGATCTTCTCATCTTACTTTATCACCTCAGAAGAGAGGTGACCAAGAGACGACGACAAGAGAGCGACACGTCTATTTGTGTGACAGGACATAGGGGCGAGAGACACAAAGAGGCCTAGGCTACATCACCTATTTAGTTATTTGTATTATTGAGAGTTAGCTTCAGCCGATCGGACTTCACCAGCTCTCAACAATACAAAGTAACAAACACGTGTGCTGTTAAGCCGATTTTCAAGCCCCTCTACGACCCCACACTTCAACTTTAGAGAGTCTAGGTAGTACATAGATAGTTAGCAATATTCATATGAACGAAAGGAGGAGAGCATACATAACCTTTGACAGAGAGAGGGACTAGATAAACATATGCACCTATCATTCAAACAACACGCCTATTTGTGCGATTAGACACAGGAGCGAGATGGCAGAGAGACTACACCACCTGTATAGTTATTTGTATCACAAATCTTCAGACTACATCGAAAACTTAGGAATACAAAAGAAACTAACACGTGTGTAGTGGCAATCGATTCCCGAATCTCTGGATGGGTCCACATTCAGATTCTAAAATATTCAGGTATGGATTTAGCTATATATAGTACTACGAAAGGAAGGAAAGGGAAGTTACATACCTCTATACAGGGCGGTAGATAAAGCAGGGAGCTATAAGAAGCGCATAAATCACCTATCGAAATCTTGTAGCACTGTTTTACAAGTTGCAAAACAAATCTCTAAAGAACAGGACTACGGGAAAGCGAAACGTTTGCGTTTAGGGAAGGAACTTGGGCACCACCTATCGAGCTATTTTTAGATTTTCTACTTTCTATTGTTAGAATGGAAAGGTAAGATCTGAGAGTAACAGGTACACCTGTGGAAGGAGAGAGAGAGGGAAGACGTCACATATTGCGTTCCTTTTGAGCCCTCAAGCCTGGTGTTTCAGGACCATTAACGAGTTGAAGTACCGCAGATACCACTAACAAATACATGGTACCGATAATCCCAAGCCCCTAGATAAGCCGAGACTTACAACTTAACTCCCGAGGGCTGGCTCATCTGGATAGTGTTAGTGAACGAGGGGAGGGATTCTTACAGTCATTTCTCTGGTTTTGAAGAAGTTCATGGAAAATCACTCGGCCAGGGTTTAACCATGATAAACTACCCTGTGAGATTGTTTACGGGAGTTAGTAGTTGTGATTCTGGAAAGAACTTACCTGATGGTGGTTCTCTCTCCATGGAATAGAAGGGAAGGGTGCTTACATACCTGTCTGACAGGGTGGTAAATGGCATGGTGCACCACCGGCACCTATCTACATACCTTGAAAGAGAGGAACTAATGTCTCCGTGGGGCGGTAAGAAACATCATCTTGGGCCTAGAGCCGACGAGGAGAAAATGAGTGCGAGAATTGAGTGCTTGAGTGGGGCGGGAGCGAGGGATTAGTTACCTATCTGTAACTTGTGTCTTAGAATCAATCATCAATCGAAGTTGATGGTGCCTTCTGGGGCGCTAGTTAGGCGCGTGTAGTCTCCAAGAAGAGAGGGTCACTTATTTAAATTTAGTTAGTAATTAACGAAGTTCGACAGTTATAAGTGAGAAGGAGGGAGGAGGTAACCTATGCGTGTGTTGTAATGGTGGGGTGAAACGCTACCTACCAGATCACTTGTCCCCACCGTTTCTTCCACGAAGTAAAAAGATGCCGGGGGAGCGGGCTACTGGTACGTCTATCGTGGGGTGTGGAGAATAAAGAGCCGTGGATTCTGTGTTGGTAAGGTGGAGAAAGAAAAGGAGGTGGGGGAAAAGCCGAAATCTTTTTAAAGTGTGGTATATAGTTGGGTTCGCGCGAATGCCAAGGAGTGTGCATGTGGGCGGCCAAAAAAAAAGCAATCTTTGACTACGAGGAAACCAGGGCTTCTATACTATGCATGGCATATGCGTTAAGATCTTTTCTCAGTTTGGTGGGGTGAAAATTTGTCCGTTCTTTTCCGCACTATCTTATCTAAATGCCGATTGCATGCGAGTACATCTGTTGCTAGTGGCTATTAGATTCAGCAGAGAATTCTTTCCCCTTGCCTTTTCTGATCTAGAAACAGTGCATTTAACTTAAGGAAATCGCGGCCGAGGGGGTTGATTTACATGCATTTAACATCGGTCACAGCCACGGGAGAACATGGTGACATCTAGGCGGCCACAAAAAGAATTATATCACTTAGGCGATACACCTTTAACAGGGCTGGGCCTTACAGGGTTCTCAATAACGTTAATACTGCATGTTTTTGGGTTGCGGTATTCAAGTCCATGTACTCCATCAATTGCTGTCAGCCCGTCGAAAAAGTAGGCTGCTTCTTTTCGAGTTCTAATTACACCCTGAGGAGCAAGGAGCCCTACCATTTATAACATGATCACAATCTACGGATCCACATCTATCCCCGGACAAAGAGCTCTTTCATACACTGAGTTTCCCTGCTTTGAAGCTGTTTAAGAAGCAGCCGTCACAAAAAGTCACTCGGGCTAAGGGTCAGGGTCAGGACATAAGACAGGACTTGTCCATCCATCCCTACTTACATCAAACGAGAACAAGTACATACATGTAATCAATCTGTAGCTTTGTAACATGGAACTAGTGTGCAGTGTGCACTACAACCTGATTACAACAGCAACAGCCTTCTCTAAATAAAACTCACGTCCGTTCATATCCATTTCTGCTTCCCTACCGCTACCACACTAGCAGGAAAAAGGGGGCAGAAAACCTGGCCAACCTTCGATCGCCACTGAGAACAATCTACACGTTCCCAAGGAACTACAATTCCAGGACTATCTGGCACATAGACCCGGGCCGCAGTGTTATGATCTAGATACATAGACTTATGCGCCTTGATAATGAACTTGTGGAATGGAATACTGCACACCCCTCATGGTTTAGCTTCATTCCCTACATATTCTTTCAAGCATCATCAACTACATAGTGTCGAAAGATATCACCCTCATGATATCAACGGACACGGATTGATTTTAAGGGTCCATCATGTGAGCCCGCTAGGCTAAGACTGGGCTGGAAAAACTGAGACGCGTTTGGGGATCTCTGTAGACAACGATCTATGATCATGGTAGTCGTGAGCCCTCTCCCCGTTCTTAGATGACTCGGCTGACGATATTTTTTACTTCTTCTACCCCCTGTTTTTACTTCATCGATAAGTACTCCAAATGAAACTCCAGAAAAGAAATTCAGCCGACGCAACTGAATCTTACGCTGGGACCCAAAACCCATAGCCAAATATCCCTTCTCTGATTCGCAGTCTCTCGTGCGGGAGATAAGTACTTCTCTAAGATATTATAATAGTAAACACGGTAGTTCATATCCCCGGATTGGGTAAAACAGATCAATCAATCGCCCAAGATCTAAATTCACTTAGGTTGATAGGTTAGGTTCCAAAAGAGGGCCCGGGATGCATTGGCAGATACTGGTCCGGAGCTTCAATTGTCAGTAGGGCTTAGCAGAGGTTAAACACGTCAGATGGTGTAGGTACATGTATTGCGGCACCATGCAATCATGCAATCTCGAGATCAGGAAACCAGCCGAAGTTTATCTTGTAGTTAGTCGTTTCCCGCTTTTCAGAATATTCCACCCTAAAGATCCCCCCACCCCGCGACCACCGCCCCAAATCGCAAATCCTTGCAAAATAAATCCGCCGCCCACACTACATGTATATATATTATCCGCCCCTATAGCCGCCCCCACGCGTCGCCAAGCGCAATTAATCTATTCAAATACCCCGGCTGAATGGACCGAAGATGCCCCCACACCTTCTCGTGCTGCCTCCGGACGTTGAGTTCTGGTTCTCGGAAAGCAGCGACAGCACATGTGTAAGTAACGTGCCTGCATGCTCGCGTGGTTGATCTCTGTGCTGTGTGGGGTAGGATGTGTGCGCAGGAGACGCATTGAGGGGATGTGGGGGCTGAAGTAGGGAGTGTTTTTGCATGTTATATAGAGCCGGTCGAGAGGAAGTAGGGATATAGATGAGTATGTAGTATCTTGCTATACCCTGTATAAAGGAATTCTTCTCCTGCGTATAGAGACGACCACATATATGAGGGTTGTTATTGATTATGGTGTTATAGTTACGTGTCGGTTGAATTACTAACGCTGATACTCAGGGGTAATTCAGGAATATCAATCATTGCACGATGTTTGTTTCGACGTTTCCGGGACGGCGCATTTCCTTCCAAAATTATAAGACGCAAGAAACGGGCAATTCGAAAGAGCGAGAAGATAGCTATACATCTATCAGACAGAAGTGATATACAATATCAATTACATGTCTACCTATGTCTATGTATCTACACATTCTATATGCATACCCTTTTGATCGTGACATATGGGCCGTTGCAGCTGCTGTCGGCGATCTCGATGTCGGCCTTGCCATGACCGACTAGCCAACAATCCAACTAACAACCACCCCAGTTAAGCAAAACAAGAGCAATCCCACCACCCAAAGACCCCATATATACAACAGAAAACAAATGAAAGATCAACAAATGACAGAAAGGCACAATTAGAAGGGGGAAAAAAAGCCCACAAAGAAATAACCCGAAATAACCCATCCAGAATCCATTCATCATAGTAGTGCAGCCGGCACTTATTTCACTCTAGCCAGCATGGGGAGGCTACATGCCCGGCCAACCATATGCATAAACCAGCCGACCAGCCACCTAAACCTTCGACCCATCATTACTATTCAAGCTCTCCACCTCTACCCTGACGTCTCTCGTCCTGAGGATACCATCTCCATGGATGATACTCTCCTCGCTCTCATTATCCCTCTTTGGGCCCTTGGCGATGGTCGTTTGCAGGGCGTTATCTTTTCCAGGGTGGTAGATAGTGCTTTTGTCATTGTTCATGGAGCCGAGGGCGTAGGCCTGGCCGCGGGAGCGCGACGACTGCCCGCCATTGTACATCTTTCCCTGAGAGTTTGCGCCGTAGCGGGAGCCGAGTGAGGAGCCGAGGAGCTTGGGGAAGTTGACGGCGAAGAAAGGCTTGAGGGAGGGGACGGAGGCGCAGACGATGGCGAGGCTGCATTCAATGCCGGACCAGAAGAATCCTGCTTCGACTGGGAGTGTGTTAGGAGGTTTTTGTGTTTTTTCTTTTTGTTTTCATAGATAGAGCAGGGAGTGGAGGAGGGATGATGGAGTACTTACATGTGGGGTCGGTCACGTTTGGGTTGAACATATTGATGATGGATTGCAGGCGCACGATACTCACAGCACAGACGCTATCGGACATCGAACATTAGTACTTGCTGCACATACCAAGGATCTATATAAAACCTGAGTCACTTACAAGCCGCCCAAGCTGAACAACAATATCAACACAACCTTCTTCTTCACATTAATCTTTAGATTCCAAACCATCGGAATGGGTAGTAGTAGGACCACGAAGTCAGATACGATGTTCAGTGCGGCCGAGGAGATGAAGAAAGCCTTTGTGTTGATGCATTTCCCGCCAGGGACGGACTTGTCCCAGATGTAGTGGATAGGGGTGCATTGGAAGAAGTCGGCAAAGAAGATGGACAAGGTGAGGGCGATGTTGATAGTGATGAGGCATATGACGGCCTTCCGGAAGGGGCCGGAGACGGAGAGACGATGATAGAAGACGAGGATGGAGATCTTTGTGAGGGCAAGGATGGGATGGTAAACTAGTTGGTTGGCAAAGTCCATCTATAATCAAAGCATAAGTATTGGATCAATCATTGTAGGGATTGATGGTGTAAAAATTGTGGCGATCTCTCTGTTACCTTTAATGCGAGGGTGCCATAATCGGCGACAATGTCCCAAACGTGCATTCCAAAACTGTAATATTTGACCACTGGGAAGATTTATTAGTGTCTAGTATCAAAACCAGTATCATGAAATGACTCACCAAGGCAATTCGTCACTGTCGAAGCCAGAAGATTGATCGTCGCCGCGAGAATAAGCCAGTCATCTGAGGTTCAATTGTTAACAGCCGGCCTCTGCTTACTCGGATTTGCCACAACTCACCCATCCCAACGTTCCGAATAATGTACAACCTCGTCCAAAACCTCAAGCCAACTACTATAACCGCAAGGACCGCAAACCCAACAAAGACCCCAACGATCATGGGCCCTTTGTTCTCGGGATTCACCGTATTTGGCGGCGGCCAATGTGCGGGTCTTGACATTTCGCCTTATTTATCTTGGAACTGACGCTAATTATCGGGAGGTATGTGTAGGAAGAATAATTATGCTATGTCGCTGTTATTGTGCAGTAATTCATATGCAATGTATGCTCAGGTGTAAGGCAGGTCGGGTTCGCGATCAGGCAAGCAAGCAGGTATAAGGCGATTTAGAGAAGGAAGAGATTCCAGAGTCCAATTTAAAACCCCAGAGAAGATCAAGGCGAGTTGAATGAAAGGGGAAAAATGGGAATTAACAGAGAGTTCCGAGTTCCAGGTACGTTGACAATTCCGCCTCTTCTCGACCCCCGCGTGAAAGATGCATACTTCGATCCTTGACGAGAGCTTCTTTCCACACCCTTATATCAGGGGAGCCTTTTTTACTAAGTGCTTATGCCCACTACATTTGTTCCCTATTCCATTGCTAGAATAGAATAGTTTAGCGAATGGCTTAGGTTGTGTACTCTATCCCCGCATGGCTTTTTTCTTTCTCTTTCTAGTCCCTTTTCTTGGTCTGGTCTGGATGGATGAGGTCTATATTTTAGCCGTGAGGTCACCAAGTGTGCCATCGCTGCCATTCGCTCACCTCTGTGGTAGGGCTAGCTTGATATCCGTATTTGTGCTCTTCAGTCCGGTTTGAGACACATCGATGGGTGGTTTCACAAAGCTAGATAGGCTTACAGTGGAATAAGACTTCAGGGTAGTCTGTTGCAACGGGTACAGGACTATCGCCTGGCTGGTCGCGAATTCGACAATTTCATCTGTACCCTACTGATAGTCCGTTGCAATAGGCCGTTTTTACACGCTACCCGCAGGTTTTCGCAAGCGACTGTATTCACCGGCGAGGAATGTAGGTACCTCATCTAGAAGTTAGGATGACACATATACATATGGTGCGTGATTATCTGTGACGCGGGGAGAATGAGTGTTAAGCCGATGGAAAGAGATTTGTCAAGTAGCCATGTGCTGCGCATGGACCGAAATTCATGTCTATCCAAACCTCCCCTGCGGGACTAGCTAAGTGTGGTGCAATTAATGATGTAAACAAAAAAAAAAAAAGCTGTATGGTGCTACGGATTGGTATGCTCCTATTCAGGGTAATCCATGTTTCACATCTTGGCGGGGAAATTTTTTTCGCAAGGACAGAGTCTAAGCAGAACGCAGATATCGATGAGGGGGAAATGGGGATTATTTATTTTGTTTCTGATTTATAAATTTACTTTCTAGCGTGCATGTCGCAAAAATACTTTGTATATATATCAGGACCTGCATTAAACGGTTGACGCTCCGAGAGGCGCTTCGCGTGGCTGAATATTGACCCAATGTCTGAACCTCCTGCTGTACTCGTTTACCACGAAAAGAACCAGAAAATGTAGTTGCTTAGGGCAAGGATAATTTGTCTGGACTGGCGATGATCTCTCCTACAAATCATCCCTGTTTTATTCACTTGCATTTTCTGGTTCTTTTCGTGGTAAACGAACTCGCGCGAGTACCAGTACTACGGGTTAAGTCTCCAGAACTATGACCTATTGCAACCGTAGCTATAGTTCTAGAGACTTACCCCCCGTAGTTTTCTTATACTTTAGAGAGTGAGCCGTACTAAAATAATCAGTATAGTATGTATGCATAACGGAGTACATCGCCGGCGGGATGCGAGATGATCGCTCCAGTTTCAGGGGCACTCCCAGACATCTAGCGACAATGGCACTGTCTGTGGGGAGAGCAGAGAGGGATGTAATCATCCTTAAATAGTCGTCGCAAAGAATACCGATGTGGTCATTTAACTAATTGGTCAATCTACTATTTCTTGGTAGTACATACATGTAGCAATAGCTTGATAAGTGTCGTTTTGTGGCGTTGTAAGACATGCCGTTACGAACTCTAGCACGCATCGTGAGGCATAAAAGATGATGCGCCTTGGTGGACTAGGGTAGTGCCGTATTGTTGGTAGGTAGCTGGTATATGGGCGACCAAAACTCAAGTAAAGGGGTATCCCTTGGTGTGAACAAGGAAGCAAGGCTACATGTAGATACATGTAGTAGTAGTAGTAGTTTATCCTATACTCTAGATATGAAGATAATACCAGGGGATTTATATGCTATATGGCTCGATAAATGTTAGAGTTATCATAACCCCCTTCTTAGATAAAAAGCGTTCGTTGATGGCTGCAGGGCCGGTCTCCAAGGTGAGATTATTGATATACATATCCCAGTAGACTCAATATCGGACTTGACTCCCTTGTACAAAACATATCATCTTGATCCCGTCTTTAAGACTGTGCGTAAGCCACACAAAAGTAGATTACTTTCTGAGAGCGAGCGCGGTTGTCGCCTATCCGTCCGTGCCATATGTACTACATGTACCCACATTCCTTCCGGACTATTACTCGGTATCCGGACCCAACTAGAACTTCATCGTCACGTACTTCTGCATAGAAACACAGGCTTGGTAACTACAGTACAAACTGTAATAATCTGAAGATTTGGCTCCACTCTCCTCCAATTTATCCAAATTTTCCCAGGTTCTTCTGTAAGCCACCCTCTCTTCCACGTGGGCATCCGGTATCCGGATTTCTCCATAGGGAATAGGAAGGGGAGTCCCGATCAACGGATTATCTGAAAATGTCAACCTTCATATTTGCATAAATTCCCGCCTTCCTCCCTGAGTGAAGTCTACAACGTGGCACTCTCGTTATCTTTTTCGTTCCCCACGTGTTTTTTTCACTCACTCACCCTCAGTCAGTTCGTTATTTTTTTTTCTTTTTTTCCCCCCCCATTACCAAACCCAAGATCACGGAAATGCCAAACATTGTTTCTACCCAACGTACAGGAAGCTGGAAACTTGCCGCATTGGCACTTTTCCTTTCCGGAGCGCTTGCAATTCCGGCGCCTGAGTCCTCGAGTACCGATGCCGCAGCTAGCAGTACTGCTACAACTGAGCTGTTCCCGTACGAGATTACAACATTGACCGATGACGATGTCAGCGAGTACCCCGAGATCTCGTTCGACGATGATGTCTATACCCAAGATGTTTCTCAAAAGCGCTCGGTATCCAATCTCGTGTGCAAAGTCATACCGAGTGACTCGGATTGGCCCCCTTCAAAGATCTGGGGCATTGTTAACTTCCTGACCGGAAAGCAACTCATCCCGACTGTTCCTTTGGCGGCGCCTTGCTATGATGGGGAGTACTACAATGCCACCAGATGTGCTGAAATCACTGCCAGCTGGAACGATTCGGATTTGCAGTAAGTTTACTACTTAATTTAGTCCAATTGATGTTATAGTTCTAAATCTTATGCGATTTTAGTGATCAAGATCCTACCTCGATCATGTCTCCCTTCTACCAGGGTGCTACTTGCATGCCTACCACCGACCCCACTGGGTCTTGTACCCTTGGAGGATACCCAAATTACGTTGTCAGGGCCAGGACCGTCTTCGACATCCAGGTAGCGGTCAACCTTGCTAGAAACTACAAGGTCAGACTCGTTGTCAAGAACACTGGTAATTTCCCACCACCTAAGTAATTTCTTTGGCCTATATGTATACTAACCTCCACGCGCAGGTCACGATTTCTCCGGAAAGTCATCTGGTGCAAACTCCATCAGTGTCTGGACCCATTTCTTCGACGATATCAAGCACATCCCCAATTTCGGCCGTCTTGGCTGGTCCGGCCCTGCATTTAAAGTCGGAGCTGGTGTCCAGGGCCGTGATGTCTATGCCGCGGCTAAGGCCAAAGGCCTTGTCGTCGTTGGTGGAGAGGGTATGACTGTCGGATATGCTGGAGGCTACCTCGCCGGGGGTGGTCACTCGCCCCTGTCTAGTATCTATGGAATGGGAGCCGACCATGTCCTCGAGTACGAGGTTGTGACCGGCGACGGCCGCTTCGTAACCGCGAATGCAGCTAAAAATTCAGATCTCTTCTGGGCCCTTCGTGGAGGTGGCGGATCTACCTTTGGAATCGTCACCTCAGTCATTGTCAAAGCGTATCCTGATATCCCAGTTACTACTGCCACATTTAGCTTCACCTCTACCAACCTAGATGCATACTGGGACGCTGTCAAGACGTACTTCAAGACCTTTATCACTAATGCCGACGCGGGTACATACTCATACTTCAGTATCTTTACCGGAACCTTCAACATGGCGCCCTTCTTTGCTCCCAATTTGAACACTGAAGAGGTCACAACACTCCTTCAGCCTCTCTTCAATAAACTCGACTCATTGAACATTACCTACACACCCGTGATCACCGAGCACGAGTCATTCTTCGACGCATGGCAAGCTACTTTCCCCAAGGAGCTCGTTGGTTATACCACAGTGCAGACTGCCTCTCGACTCTTCCCACGTGCGAACTGGGCGGACGATGCGACTTTCGACAAGACATTCGCGGTTATCCAGTCTGTTATTGAGGAGCAGGGAATGCTTCTTGGATTCAATATGAAGAACGAGTTCCCCAGTGGTGGTGAACCCGACAACTCTGTCAACCCTGCATGGAGACAGTCTGTTTTGCACGCCATTGGTGCCGCCTCCTGGGACGCAAGTGCAACCCCGGACGAAATCCAGGCGAAGAGGGATTACCTCACATATGTGCAGATGCAGAAATGGAGAGATGTCACCCCCGGTTCTGGGGCTTACCTCGGAGAGTCTGATATCCAGGAGCCAGACTTCCAACAGTCTTTCTATGGCTCTAACTACGACCGTTTGTACCAGTTGAAGCAGAGGTTCGACCCCAAGGGTGTATTTTATGCTGCCACTGCAGTCGGTAGTGAGAGGTGGGCTTTAGATTTGGAGGGCCGTCTTTGCCCCAACTAAGGGTGCTTGATAACTATTTTCTTTGTATAATTTTGTATTATATTCTTAATATCTTCGGGCCTAGATTGTTATTAGTGACTGGGACTATCCCGTCACAGCGTTCACCCTAATATATATTGGTTATCCAAACTTATCATCATTGTAACTCGCGAGTTTTGTTTATATAAATTTCAGAGACTAGGTTGTATAGAATATATATACTGCCCTTTAAATACTGCTCTTGAATTTTTTCAAGTAATAGGATGTCCTGTTTTACAGGTTGCCGTTTGGTGTAGCGCGCTAGTACGCGCTTGCTCTAATGGGTTATCACTTAGAAGGATAATATTACCCTTTTTGATCGAGACCTTGGGGGTTTGGTGGGTGTCGTTTGGTTGTGTGGTTGATATATCTCGGTGGCCGGTGGTCTGCAACTTAGGGCTTGGGGGGGGGGGGGGGGGCTATAGGCTAGGTCACAACCCCCGATATTATCGAACACAGACCCGTGGGTGTGGCGTCTGGGATTCTGGAGTCCGAAAAGTTGAGAGAGGTATGCGGTCCTTAACTACAAAAGCATGTTCATACAAAGCCCCAAGAGGAAACAACCGAATGCCTACTAGTAACAGACTTTCCCATTAATTTGGCCGCACTAAAAAGTTCGGGTTAATCACGGCAACTCCGAGTTGGTCTGGGGGCCACTGACTCGAACTTTCGGACTCGGACTAAGAGCAAATACTATCTTCAATTATATATGGGGTTTCATGCCTATGGTTATACATTTCGAAATACTGGCTCCAAAACGAAAGCGCTCTTGAGAATAGGAGGTAGATACTTAAAAACTACAAGTACATCCATGTAGATACATCTGTGTCTATTTCTCCTGTAGCCAGAGACCATGGACATGATTGATGGTAGCCTTTTCCCAAATATTCAATGTATCATTGTGCTTGTATAGAAACGTACGGGTTTCATGAGCCGTACGTTAGGATAGGGCTCGTATTCGTCTAAATAGCTTTACAGTATTTTAGGTACCTGACATAAAGTTTAAGCTTCACCTGTGCGGAGGAATGATAGACTTCTCACGGGGTAGCCAGTTAATTTGAGGTATTTTTATGGGAGGAAATATGTAGGGAGGGTTATCCAGGGGTTTGGGGGATGATTCTAGCTTCTGGGCTGTGTGGGTATTTAGGACTTCCCGTTAGCGGGATATAGAGTGGTTTTGAACCGTCCACCAGGTTGAGTGTCTTGCAATGATTGACTGCTAAGATAAGCTGGGTACTAATTCCCGTGCTAGTAAGGGTTTTCTTCTCAATTACAGCAGATAGAAGAACAGACAGAAAGACCAGAAGGAACAGACAAGAGAGGGGGGTCTATAAAGAGTAAATAGACCCCCCCCCCCCCAATTCTACTTGGTAGAACATCTAAATTTGATCTATTAGGCGCTTACGGGAAGTCCTGGGTCTTTCACTCTGCAGTCCCCCTATCTATCTAAACCTGGATATTGTGAGTCTGGAACAGATAGGTGTGCTTCGCCAAAATTTCAAGTCTGTTCCTTTTGGTACCCAACATTTGGTTGCGTTGCAGCCGCAACACCCAGTACAAAAAGGGACAGACTTAAAAATTTGGCGAGTAGATACCGTCCGCCAAAGCTAGGGGATAGGCTTTAAGGGGCACATTGACCTTCTTTCGCTTAGGTTATAGTACGATGATCGTAAATCCCTTATTATCACAACCCAAAGCCGAGGTACTCTGTAGTAAATATGTAAGTACATGTAGTAATGAATATGGTGGAAGAACCTTGTTGCGAGACATTGATTCCTGGCGCAACTAACGTCCGGTTCAATTATCCAACCACAAAAAACGGCCCATGCGCCATTGTTTTTCTCGATAGCCGATTCTCCCCAGGCAATGCGGGGATCGGAGCTTAGACTTTTTACATAGTTCTAGAAAGTAAAAAACGGGAAACAAATATCCCGTGAACCAGTAATAATTGTGCCGAACCAGCGGCCCGAGAGGTAAAATGGTCAGTACAAACAAATGAAGTCTTGTGGGTCGTGGGCCGTATATATTTATCAAGAAGGGAAATGCAAAGCCCGTTAAACTCCCTCCCAAGACTCTCCCCCAGGTAAACAAAGTCGGCCTTAGTAAATTACCACCACCTTCGCTGGCCGGAATACCAGGGGGGGTAAAGTATCTAACGCCGAGCAGCAGTTGACTAGCAGATATAAAGTAATTGAAGGCGCCCCAACCTAGCCACCAGGGAGGGGGATGGAGGGGGGGGAATCGCCGTTGGTTTAGTTAGTCGGGGCTTACTATTCTGAGGCGGGTCTAGTCTCGACAACGTCTGCGGATTTGAAGTCAATAACTCGCTCTGGCATCGATTGGCGGAAACTCAACTCGAAGCCATCCCGTCGTGGCTGCTAAGCGATCGACCTTGACGAGGAGTCTAATGTGTGGTTTTGCTAACCGCTTTTAGCTAGTATCAACCAAGGTACTGTACATGTATTCATATCGAATCACTCGCAAAGCGTAAAATGTCGATCCTGCTGAACTTATTGGCAGTAAAAGATATCTAGACAGTGAGGAGGTGGGGTAGTTGATAGGATAGTTTATTAGCAGTTAAAAACAATAAACAATAGAAAAATCTAAACGAAGCTAGGCTAGCCGCAGTTGATAGGTTTAGATACATGTAACTTAGGAGAATCGTGATCCAAACTCCCCCATATGGAAAAAACTCTTGACTAATGTTAATATAATGTCATTATATTTATATTACCAGATCCTTTGTGAGATACATAAACCACTTTGAAAGTAATTCTTGATAGGTTGCTGCAAGTTATGGCAGGTGTTTACAAAGGCTCCTTTGTGGGATCCCAAGTACATGGACTATACTCGTCGGTCTCCAATCCTTCCACGTCCTGCTTGGACATTTCGAACCCGTAAACATCTGCATTTTCCGAAATCCTCTCATGATGCACCGACTTGGGGAGAGGTACAAGCCCCTGTCATATATTAACACCTTAGTTTAAGACACCGATGGAGAGGGACAATTTACCATCTGCAAACTCCATCTTACCAGTATCTGCGCTGGTGTCACCCCATATTTGTGGGCTAAACTCTTTAATATTGGCTCCCCAAACCTTGTAGCCCTTACCAACGGTGAATAAGCCTGGACCACTACTCCCTTCTCTTCACACCATTTTCTTATGTCCTTCCTCCCCAGCCACGGCGTAACCTCCCACTGTCCCACACTCAGGACACCACCACCACCCTCTTCATGAATATACTTCCATAACTCATTGAGATGCTCCACAGAGTAGTTTGATACACCTAGAGAGCGAACTTTCCCCTCTTTGTGTGCTTCCACCATGGCTTTCCATTCGCCAAGGCGCGCAGCGCGGCCACCGAAAGGGGCATGAATCAGGTAAAGGTCGATGTAGCCCTCGAGCTCAGGGTTAGACTTGATGACATTGTCAAGTGACTCCTTTGTTGCCTCGTATCTAGCTTAAGTCAGCCTATTCGATGTTTCAAAATATAAAGGATAGTATTCAGACCCACGGAGCCGCGGCGGCAGCTTCGTTGTGAAAAAGACCTCAGAGCGGGAGAGAGATGATGCAGCAATTGCGGTGGCACAGGGCCGCTCGTTGCGATAGGCGGTGGCGGAGTCGATCTAAGGTGTTTTGTTAGCGGGCTCTACCGCGGGAGGCCTGTGGGGGGTGTTACGTGTCGGTAGCCCTTTGAGAAAGCATGTAGAACGAGAGCTTCACATTTATCAGCTGGCCTGGGGTACAGCATTAGTTAGAAAATCATATATATATGCATATAGCTATGCAATTAATAATCCTTACGTTTGATAGACCTATTAGGTATCAGTATTCAATTGAGCTTACTCCCTAGTGCGGGGTAGAGCACATACACCGAGACCTAGACGTGGCATTTCATAGCCTGAAGCCAGGCGCACGGTTGATGCTATCGTGAGTTTAGAAGCCATATTTTTAGTTTTCTGGAGGTGGTTCTTGTGTCATTTCCTGAAGGTCTTCATCAACATGAGCTGTTAAGCTTATTAACGCGGTGGTTTCAGTGCCAAGAAATATGACATCATTTAGCAGCCCACTAGTCTTGTTGGGGAAGAATTACTTTTGTGCTTTGTCAAGCAGGTGGGGTTGCAATGATCAATACCACATGAATTTCTGCTCCCGAGTCAATGATCGAGATGACCACCATGAATTTAGGGTAGGGGGCGTTGTCGGTCGACCAACCAACAATAACGGTGAGTTCTAATTATACCGTAGTATCTTATGAACTGTAATGTGAAATCTGCTCGTTGCTACCAGTTTGTTTAGCGTCAAATTGTGTACGTTGAGGTGGGGTACGTTTTACCACAGGAACGAGGATATATCTCAAATTCTTACTCAGGCATGAAATAAGACAATCAAAGGTGAGTAGCCTAGAGTGCATCATTCTTTACGAATATAGTTGATATATTCTAAAGTATCCTTAAACTCTGTAGTTTCTTCGATTGGTTCGTAATACAGAAGCGGATTACTATAGGTAGAAAAAATTCCATACAAATCTAGCAGACAGCTACGCAGCTCTTGCTAAGGCTATATGGGCCTCGAACAGCCACCGTGCTGGACTACGCATGCCTCTGCGAACATGTCACTAGCCGCGCAAGTATCCTGTCGTCCCACAAGAGCTGCCGAGCTTTCCCTCTACTTTTTCACCGCTCCTACATTTATCATCCCTTTGCACTCCCCCATCCTCCTTCTTCTACACTTTTCTACTCCTTACTCCTCATCTCTTTTCATCTCTCCTCGCCTCAAATCATACGAACTCATCATAATTATTTCTCCATCAAATTCTTGATATACTCCCCTGAAGGTCTCAGTTCAAGTGAATGGCCAAGTATAGAACAAAGTTCAGACTACGTAGGGAATCTCCAAGGGCATCAAGGATTCAAAAATTGATTAAAAACGCATTTTCAATGGCAACGTCCCCCAGCGAGCACCGGAAGTCGAAGAAAAATGCTAGAGCGTCCCTTTACAGGTTTGAAACTCCTCATTAGACCTACTCTCAACCGATGAAAAAGACTTTATCTACAGACATGATTCATCAAGATACACTAACACCCCGCACAGGCAACTTAATCTAGCCCTTATTTTTCTATTGATTGTTGCAATCAAGCAGGCCCTTGATTATATGATTAATAGATTCCCGGTATTGAAGATTGTCGTAATTCTATTACCAATCATTTTCTCCCTTAAGAATCATAAGAAAAAAATTCTCTTTGTATCAGCTGGGCTCTGTGATATTACCTCCACGCTGGGAAAAGTGTTTTTTTTAGCAGTTAGTGAGATGGCTATGGTTATGGAGGCCTTTATGGATTGTTATGGTCCTAAGATGGTTAGACAATTCGTAGGTTTTTCGAATGCCATGATAGACCGTAAGTCCCCCCTTCTTCCATATAACTCTACTTCAAAGGGAAAGCTAACGTAAAAAAGTTTTGATCATTAGTATCAACGACCCGAGAGCACCGTTGCTCCAATGCTACAATTACCTGAGGGTCATACTCATGGTCAGCGTTGGTCAAGGCTTGGCTAGATCCGTGCGCTGGTGTATGTTCTTGTACCAGCAGGGATTGG
Source organism: Morchella sp. 2018-W45 (assembly GCA_024713785.1). NCBI lineage: Eukaryota > Fungi > Ascomycota > Pezizomycetes > Pezizales > Morchellaceae > Morchella > Morchella sp. 2018-W45. Next base: position 1,223,224 of record JAMGYZ010000025.1, read on the forward strand.
ACTACGTTCTCTGGTATTACCGTAATACTCTCTTGCTCGTCTCCTTCTTAATCGGCTGGTTGTTTGTCTCAATCCTCCTGCGCTGGATCCGTAGCTTTAATAGCCATCGAGGACAAAAGATAGTTGTTAGTTGGGTTTGACTCCCCGGGAAAAGGCATTGTTACTTGTGGGAGGACTATTCTATTGTTATCTGTTTTCAAAAAAGTTTGGGTTTGATTTTCTGGGAAAAATGTTGTCGCTTGTGGGAGAATAAGATGTTGGATGGATATCGAACATTTTAAAATTCAGGTCGGAGGGAATGGAGGACAGCGAGACAGGCCATGTACCTTTTTCATACCAGCTATCATATTGTTTGCTTCTGTAGGAGGAGGGAAATAAAAAAACGGATCTTTTTTGCTGGTAATTAATCTTACTCGAGTGATTGTGTGTGATTATTTCTAGCCCAAGAATAAAACAAAAACTAGAAGAGCCGTAAAATTACCAATAACTATGAATATTGCAGAAAGCCCTTTTTGACCAATAGGGCATGTCCATAAACGAATTGAGGCTCAAATAAGAGGGGCCTATTCGCACCGATATCCATCTTGTCTTGCAACACACCCTCCCAAGAACTCCACAACCACCTAACACCTTACATCTCACTCCTTCAAATTATAGAAGGAATCAATTGCAACCGCATTTTGACTGTGAGTGCCTCCGTTCATGACTCTTCTGCTGCGGCTTCCTACTCACAAATGGTAGCCTGGATAAGATAATTGCCTTCCTATCATAAATCACATCCTCGCCATGACGACCACCCAGTCTACAAGAATGTTACAGAATTACCTCTAACGATCAAAGATAAAGATAACAGCACCTTACCCACTCTTGGTTCGCTCATGGGCCTACCTAAAGAGCGAGCATAGATGCACGCGGATGACCTAAGTACTTGAATTATCAGCCTCGACACAAGGAGCAAAGTCTGGGCTCTACCTCAGAACTACGGTTTCCAAACTAGTCTTGTTATGATTACGAGGCAGTGAACGATTGGAAGAACATGCATATGACCACGTCAATTATGTGAGATATTAATGGGATGTAAGTATCTAAAGGAAAAGGGGTGGTTTTGTAAGTTGTACGACTACGATTTGTAAGTGCGTGTTCCTTCGAGCTTGGTTTCTAAATCACAGGATCAATTAGGGGCCAATTAATGGGTTATATCAGACTATGTAGCTACGTGCGCTGTATAGATGAATAAGGTAAAAGAAACCAATAAGCTGTTGGGCTAAGAGATATGGCACCTGGCTTTCAGGAAAGGCTTTGGATTTTTCATCTCCCCGACAATATAGGTAAGCGAGTTTCCCTCCAACTACTGTGAGCAATAACACCAAGTTCCATTTTTATCTAGCTAGTTTTTACTAATGCATCCTACATAGAAAGGAAAAAATTACTCCAACCTGAAAAAACTATAGTTTACTCTCAGCCACCTTCTCCCCCCACTTAACATAACCCTCTGGTGGACTACTCCAGCTCCAATCCACAAACTCCCCCAATATCTCCCTCACACCCTTCCACAGCTCCTCCAACCTCTCCAACCTCTCCTTCCCCACCTGCATTCCCCCCAATTCACTCCTTACTTCCCTAAACGCCTCCAAATTACTCTCTAGCTCCTCCACATAACTTGCCCCGGAAATCACACCCCCCTCCCAATTCCTAAATACCCATCTCATTGCCACACCCGCCAGCGACTCGCCCCTCTCTCGACACCACTTCTCCGCCTTTAAACACTTCTCCTGGAGCTCTTTCGGCGCTGGATGAAAATCACCCGGATAGCTCCCTGACAGTAACTTCATACTCAGCGGCGACGCATTCAGCACCACGTCCACGCCGCCCTCCCCCAGTAGCCTTGGTAGATACTTCTTCAGTCTTTCATTCTGCAGATTATAGTGGCAGTAGCTCTGCACCACATCTACTGGCCTCCCCAACCGCTGCCGCACCATCACCGCAAGCTCCGCAAGAACCTGTGGCGGATATCCCGAGATCCCCACGTATCGCACCTTTCCCTCGTCCACGAGAGCGAACAGCGTCCGTACGGCCTCGACGACAGCGTCAGGTGCTACAAACTCAGTATCATGACAAAATACTACGTCGAGATATGTCGTATTCAGGCGCTGCAGTGACCGCAGCACGCTGGCCCGGATCCATGCAGGAGAGTAGTCAAATGTCTGCTCGGCGATGCGCCCAGCTTTCGTCATGAGGATATAGGAATCGCGGGGCGCGTTCGAGTGCTTGAGGGCGTCGCCAATGAGTACCTCGGACGGGCCATAGTAGGGGGATGTGTCAATTGCGTTTATACCGAGGGTGAAGGCGCGAGCAATGAGAGCGCGGACGGGGAGGAGGGAAGGGTCCGGGTTCATTTGGGTGTTATACACTCCGCCGCCGAGGATCACGGGTGGGAGGAGGGTAGAGAGCTTGGGGCGGGGGGTGGTGGTCATTGTTCAGGATTACGTTCGTTCTGTTAGGGTAATTGGGAGCAATTGGGCTTGGAATGGGGAGCAGTTGGAGAGCTGAGTCTTTGAGGTATGTATGAAACTACCCAAGTGAAGGTGAAGAAGACGTTGAGCTTTTCAGTCGGCATTTCCCTTCTTTTTGGTTAATTCTACGGTAGTAGCTGTCGCTGCAGGTTTTACCTGTGCATGTATCATTGGCAGGGGTAAGGATCAGGCTGAATATAAAGCAGTAGTACCGGCGCTTGGCAGCGGGGCTCCAGTTCTCGATCATTGGCCTAATAACCGTAATGCAACGGGCGGCCCAACAGCTTCCCCGGTACTCTAAGGGGGGCGTGTATCACAGCTGCAGTGCAGAGAGGTCCTGTAAAGTCTCAGTTCTACCCTATGTCCTCTATGGGGCGTCCCCATACAGATATCTGAGGTTGCTGAGTTTAATTTCTCATTTGATTCATATGTCTCGTGGACTACAGTTAAAGCTCGTAGAGCAAATGCTACTAAAACAAAAAAAAAAAAAAGCAAAATACACCCTACTCCTTCGTTTTATGCATCTCAATATCCTCTACTCTCTCTATATCTGCCTTCTCGATATCATCCTCCTTGGAAGTCTCTATTCCAACCTTACTATTCAAGAAGCCATCCATCAGGCGCTTGGTAGGCGCGTGGAAGTTGACTCCTAGCGGGAAAGTATATGCAGCACAGAAGAAAATCAAGGGCACAAACATAGCAGTGCCCGTATTGTTAAATCTGTCTGCAGTGACGGCCAACAGTGGGGGCACAACGGCACCGCCAATAATAGAGCCAACGACGACCGTAGAACCGAGCTTGGTATGCTTTCCGAGACCACGGATGGCAAGAGTGAAGATTGTGGGGAAACAAATTGACTCAAAGAATAGTACGAGCATCAGGCAGGCTGGCGCAAAATTGTTAGCGTGAGTCTTAACAGTAAGCTTCATAGAAACATACCCATTCCAGCATTCCCGGTAGCCCCAATAGCCGATGCCTGAAACGCAATAACGCAGGTAAAGTAGACAAGGAAGACTTTACGCGGGTTGATGAACTTCATTAAGAACACACCCAAGAATCTTCCAACCGCGAAGCAGCCTTGTGCGCCAGCCAGGAAATTTGCTCCATCTGCTGAAGAGGTACCCTTCCGGACCTCAACCACGTAGTTGACAAAGTACCCCGCAATACCGACTATTCACCACAATTAACACTAGTTAAAGGCATGCATGGAGGGGAACCATTACCTTGAGCGCCGACATAACAAAACTGCGAGAAAGCTCCCCACCATAACTGGTAGTGTTTTGTGATTGGCTTTGCGTCATCCTCCGTAAACACACCTCCAGTGGCCTCCATCTGTCGCTCCATATCGGCATCCGTGATCTCAGGAATTGTCGAGATATAGAAAATACCCGCAAGAAAAAACACAAAAATTGCGATACCAAGATACACCCACTGAACACTCTCCAAGGAGCTCTCTTTCACGTTCTTAAAGAAGACCTGTGATGCCAACACGGGGCCCACAACTGTACCGACCGCCTGGACACCCTGTGCAAGATTGAGACGCATCTCCGAGTACTTTGGTGGACCGCATACCGCAAGGTACGGATTTGCAGCAGATTCAAGAGTACCCAGCCCAGAACCAATGATGAAGGTGGCGCCGCAAAATCCCTAGATCTCATGTTTAACATTAGCCACCCTCCCCGGAAGGATCCTTCAATCAGGAGGGCACCTTACACCAAAAGACCGTTTCAGCGCTGCAGGCCAGAACAAAAGCGCGCCAACTCCATACAATGTCAAACCAAGCATAAAGGTGGCCTTGTAGCCTAGTTTTCGGAGACAGTAACCTCCATATGTCAATGAAGCAATTGGATACGCGCTGTAAACAAGTTAATATCGGGTTAAAAAACCCCAAACAGTATAAAAGATGACAGAATGACAAACCCAAAATAAGCAGCCTGGAGACCTGAAGATCGAGATCGAGTAATCCCTAAGGTGTTCTGGAAATGCTTATTGAGTACATCTAATAAACCATATGCAAAGCCCTAATCAAAATTTCTGGTTAATCCTGACATCTCAGCTCAGGTGATAGGGGGTAAGTGAACATACCCAGAGGAAAAAGAGAATCGTGACTAAACATAACGGAAGTATTGACTGTCTGAGCGTAAGATTCGACGCGTTGGTAACCTGATCATCTCGCGCTCTAAGACTACGTTTTCGAAAGAATTTCGCCATGGTATCAAGGTATTTACTGACTGATCGAACCAAGGGATAGGAGGGCTGTTTGGCTTTAAAGAGAAAATCCGGGGAAAAGGGTGAACTTATCAAACTTTCATGGCAATTGTTACTAACCCGGGAACGCTTGAATCCGGGGGATCTAAGTGTCTAACTCTCAGCTTTTGTTTAAAAAGCAATTTATCTAGGGGGCACATGGAGTTGCGATCAGGTATCAAGCCGTGGGCATGTAACGTAGCGTCGTCCATTTAAGTGTATCTAGCTACATCATATGTACTACCTCACCCACTACCACTCAAATACCCACCGCCCGCGCGTATAATTTACTGTGCGAAAATAAAGTAGCACAATACTGCTCCACGCCCCTCGCCAATCGTGTCTCTCTTGATTGCTCGCTCTTTATCCAAAATATCCCCGATTTTGAGACACCCCCCCCCCCCCCAGGGATCACCCCCCTCCTGGCAGGTAGAAGCACAAGAGATATTCTGGGGGGCATACCCCGGGGGTTCCCCCGCCTGTTCGCCTAGCTAGCAAATGGCCCGGTGACTGGCTTCCCCACAAATTTAATGCGGGGAGGAAGGCTCGGTGGTCATTACTCCGGTGTGCGAAGGGTCATTGCGCGCTCTGTCCATAGGGGGAGCTGGCGTGCAAGATGGCCAGCCATGAGTGGAAAATGAATTGAGAGATCCTGAAATTGTATGGATCATCAAGGAGTGGTGGTGGATTGTAAGCGAGATGTTGGCGTTCGTGATGTTTATTTACTCATCCGAGTTTAAGGATGAAAAGAGGTGTGCCTGGAACCGACAGAGCGGGGAGAGGGGATTATTATCTGATGAATATGACGTCGGATATATTACAGGAATGGAGATCTGGCAGATGGTAATATACTCATGATAGCTAGCAATATATAGGCCTTGGTAGTAGCTATAGGTATCGACTCTTAGCCTCGCAAAGGTAGATAGATACATACCTCAAAACCCAGAGAAAGGGTTCAAGACGTTAGGGGAATTAATTAGAGCCCTAACTAAAGGAAACAATCATGGAATTCGTCGATGATCGTCCCTATGGGGTCTTTGGAAGTTGGAGCTCCGTTTCTGATAGAGCGGAGAGTAATCGTAAATTCGTTTCCCCGCAAAATGTGATCTAATCCTAGAGTCTAGATTTGGCAGCGAAATATCGGTTCAGGGATAGACCCGGTTTAATTAATAGAGACACGACTATTCAATGCAGAGTGTGTACGGTTGGAAGATAAGAAGGTTTTTCGGGACAGTTATCAAATCCAGGTATCCTCTAAAATCCGAAGTTTTCTTCCTCCTGATAAGATTGTGAGGTGATAAGATTCTGGCTCAGCAGTTGATACTGGAGACTACATGTACTTTACATGCATAGGGAGTTATGAATAGTGTCCCCTTGGTCAATTGATACCTCAAAAACTCCAGCTAGGGCACACAGCGGAACGTTAGGGAGAGCACACATTCACCCACTTTTTACTATAAGTAAAACAACGAGTAGGTACATTGGTCCCATAAAATATGGTATACGTTTATAATGTAAATACGCGGGGATATCTGCTAATATGTATATAAACTACATGAAACAGTACAACCATATCTCCTTAAGATAGGGTAATGCATGTAGTTCAGGTCTTATACTAGGGATGGTAGCGTTTCTCCTGTGCTCATAATATCGTATGATTGCTTCAGCTTATATCGAAGCAGCTCTTTGACTTGGTTCTATGGCGGTTATATCTGCCCACCTATAACCACTTCTCTTTCCCCGTGCCTCTTAAATGCACCTGATTCTCGCGTGTCTTCCAACCAATTGGCCATGGTCGGGTGGGTGCCAATCCAATATTCAGCCCTCTGCACTGCTCAAGTACCAATACCCTCGAAGTTACTTAGCTACCAGCCTTGGCAACCTACTAATAGCCGTATCCAAGTATATAAGGGTAGGTACCAACCGACATCAAACATTCCCGATTAGTGATATCAAAGACATAACACCTCGAGATGAGAGTTTCGAACATTCTATCTGAACTCGTCCTAAAGCTACTGCAAGACATCGATAAACCCTATTTCGACCTTTCTGGATCTCGATAAATCAAGCTTTCAAATTAACCGGCTGTCCAATCAGAATTTCTATCCTTCCCGTTGAAATGTGGAGATCTTGGCCAGCTCCAGGGATAAATCTAAAGCCAGCCCTAAATACCCAATGCAACTGAGGTGGGGGGACAGGAGACTTTAGATATATGACGGAATGTTTCCGACAAAGAAAAAGAAACCACCTTGCTCATGGCAAACTTGATCAATTGAGGCCTCCTCGAGAAGCTACGCCGTGTTGAATCATCAATATATCAAAAAAGCCTACATCAACAATTGCAGCAATGTCTTCGCAGAAATATCTCATCGATACACATATCCATCTCTTCCGCACAGAAGACATTCCAAACCTCTCCTGGATGACCCCCGATAACCCTCTCAACAGTCAACACTCTATCCACGAGTACCTCTCCACGCACACCCACAACCCCACCGCGCGCAAGCCCCTCGGATTCATATTCCTCGAGACTGACCGCAACAAAAATGTATCCTCCATGACCTCTCCGGGGTGGGAAGGGCCTCTCTCAGAATTCGCCTTCGTCTATAACGCTGGTGTAGGGAGAGATCCCGCCTACAGGGCCGTTGCAGATAAGGTCCTGGGGATTGTACCATGGGGTCCAGTGCCCGGGGGAAGTACGGCGATGTATAATTACCTCCGGCGGCTACAAGAGATTGCGGGCCCAGAGAGTGCGAGGATAGATTTGTTGAAGGGGTTTAGGTACTTAGTTCAGTTCTGCCCCAAGGGGGTTATGCTAGATGATGCATTTGTGGACTCGCTGCGGTGGATAGGGCAGCAGCATTATCTGTTTGAGTTGACGGTAGACTGCCGAAGCGTCGGGCTGTGGCAGCTCGAGGAGGCGGCAGAAATGGTAAAAAGGGCGCACAAGGATGTGCCGGAAGATCAGAAGGTTAGAATAATTATTGGTATGTTGGCCTTTTCTTTATGCAAAGACTGAATAAGTGATGGTGCACTAACAGGGAGCTTCAAGACCACCTAGCGAAACCTGACTTGAGAGTCGCCCCGAAAGATATTCCTACCAATCAATTCTTCCTGACATGGAAATCCCATCTCGCCTCTATGAATAACGAGAAAACCTATATCAAACTCTCCGGGTGCTTCTCGGAGCTTCCTTCAGAGCTGCTTGTGCAACAAACCGGCCAAGATAGGGAACAATATTTACTCTCCATCCAGGAATATGTACAACCATGGATTCAAGCCGCTCTTGACATTTTCGGGACAAAGAGGGTACTGTGGGGTAGCGATTGGCCAGTGTGTACAATAAATGGGGGGGAAGAAAGAGCGTGGGGCTTGTGGGTCGGGATAACGGAGAAGGTGTTTACAGCGCTGATGTTGGGCGAGGACGAGAGAGAGGATGTGTGGTGGAGAAACGCGGCCAAGGTGTATGGGGTCGATCAGTCTGAGATGAAGAAGGACCTAGGCCTGGTAAGTAAGATTTAAGTAATATTAGGACTTAGAAATTCCTATTGGATGAATTGACGTTATACAGTGAGACGAGTTTGAGGAGCAAAAGGTGGAGTGTATCGAGTATGTAAAGTTGTTCAATACAAATATGTAGCATCAGGGTCATGATTTCTTCTTTCAGAGCTCTAGTTAATCCTGGGCGTCTATGAAACAAAGGTTTATTAAAAAAACCCGAACCCTCGATAATTGGGGGCGCAATACTAGTCAATACCCTCTCGCGGAATAATCCCAAGGCTATAGATATGACTTACCTCTTGCTGACCCAAAACCTTGCTCGAACTTGATATGCAAAAACAAACAGAACCCCGAGGCCCCGACCAATTGAGGCCCTCCAAGAGAACATATAGTTCAATTTCTCCGATATATACTACATGTGAGCCTCCAATGCACAACTACACACTGTATCGCAGAGATCTCAATCGCTACGGTGAAATTTCAGCACGTACTCTAGCATTAGTATGTATTCGTAGTACGTGCGAAAAGCAAACGATATTCGCACAACGGACCCCTAGCTCAAAAGATTGATCCAGCCATATCACTCTCCGAGAATTTAGGGCAAATCGGGTGCTGTTTCGTCAGGGATATAGGATAGAGATTTCCGGTCCAGTCCTCGGACTCTCAGATCTCCGGTATCATTTGGACTACATTAGTTACGGGCCATGATAGGGTAAGCCGGCGAGGCTCCGGTTTTCAGAAGTAGCACGAAGGGTTAAGCTGCACGATGTCCACCCGCTGTGTTCGTGCGGCTAGTATACCCAGATCTGGGCGGATGTCGTCTCAAATAGGTCTGAGCAGAATGTTCGATAAAAGTGATAGTAACTAGTGCGAAAAACCTATAATAAAGCTGAATATACATCGGAAAGATTACCGGTGGTGTGAAGTGAGTGATATTTCATGTTAGACTCGTGGGTGAATATATGATGCCCCCACAATAGCTTTAGGAAAGTACCATCCAACCTTGGCAGGGCCTCAGGTTGAAGTGACACTTGTAGCTTGCATACATGTATCCGGAATCCGGAGTTAGCACCGGGGGCGGCATAATAGTGGCGTTAAATAAGGGTTCATCAAGGCACACGAGACATGTAGAATCAGGGCGAAAGAATCAGCACTTGTAACCTTAAGCCTAGTTCTTTCTGCGCAGATTGTAGTACATGTAGTTAATTTTCCCAGTAGGTCCTTCAGGAAAGCTCACTGGACAGCTTAAGATTCTTGTCCACCGGATGGTCCTAGAATCTCACTCATGGGGCCTAATAAGGCTAGTATTTTTTTAAATTCAAATCGTCTATAGCTAATTTAAACATCTATCCTCGCCACATCTAAAATATAATACCTCTAGAGAAATCCCCAGTGCGGGGTCCCCCGGAGTTCTGATTAGAAGTGCAATTTCAGCCCAGAGATCAGATTTTTTAGGAGAGTGTAGAGCAGCCCCCCCCGAGCTTTACTCGTTGGTACGGTGTGGCCCCTTACCTTGTCTGATCTGACAGGTAAAAACCCGCATGCGGCGCACCAAGGATTTTCTTTCGACACGTTCCCGCCTGTCCTACTCATGGGTATAACTACATGTAGGGTGCGAGTCTAGCACCATTACTAGGCACATAGTCACATGTGAGATTCGGAATTTAGATGTATGTAGATGTGAATGTCACGTTAGTAATTATGCCACTGCGCTCGTTCCAAATAGCATTCAGGTTGGAGTGGGGGCCTTTGATAAAGCTACACGCAGTTACTTTATAAACTTATCGCTGTTTTTAAAGAAAATATAATGCAAGTACATGCAGTTACCTACAGAAAAGCAAGGATGTAAATTAAACCTACAACCCTAGACTTTCCAGATAAACTCTAGTACTATCCTGGAATAAAATACCAGTCAATGAAATATTCAATGGTGTACGTGGCAAATCTATATATCTCTATGATCATTCGTGGCAAAATTGAAGATCTTGACATTCAACGCCTAAAGTATAGTTTAGCAGAAATACATGGCAATCTCATGGTTGACAAGACTGGCCTATATAATTTCATTGCTCAGTTAAACAAGGCAGGTACCTAGCTACCTAGGTTGGGGGCTGTTTCCTGAATAACGGTGGAAATCGACCAGCGGCATGAGATGGGAGTTGCGTTGAAACAGCCCCCATTAATTGGCCCCCAAATATATTTAGGCGCTATCTCCAGGTTTTCTCAAAGGAGCTTAGCGCATCTCTCGGATATTATCCCTACTCCCCCAGACGAAGGTCCTTGTAATAATGTAATAAATATCAAGTACATGTATGTACCCTCTAAACCGTACGAGATGATTTGTTGTGGTTGGGACAAACGCAACTGTTGGCCAGCTCGCGGATAGCTAAAAAGCACTAGCTTGAAGCGACATCTGGTGCCAATGATTATTCGGACGCCTAAAACCTAGGGTGATGTTAGTTAGCGTTAGTTTGTCCCCAAATAACCATTCTTTAAAGGATTTGCTCAAAGAGTACCAGGATTTCAGCTTAAGCATGATAGATCCAATCCTAATTGACAAGGTATTGGTCGCCGTCTCGAACTCCAGTGGCTGGACGTTGGGAGGTATGGTGTGATGCTCCATTGACTATCAGCCGTCTTGTTAATGTTCGAATTGAGATGAAACGAATACCAACCCGCCGGCCAGTCCCCGTATCTTTATAAAACAGCTCGCAGGATAAAACCCCGAGCTGAGTTGAATATACAGCATGGGTACATATGTAAGTATATGTTTAATCTGATCCCATGAAGTCGTCTTTCCGAGCTTTAATCATAAATCTATATCATATGTTCGCTAGGATTTTCTGGCATAAGGCAGATGACCGTGTATTTCTCTGTAGACCAGTCGAAGTCTTGATTGCCTCTCCTAGGCCCACAATATTTAAGGGCTTATCTCCCCACAGGAGTGAGGGTTTTATCTAATTGGATATTGGCTATAAATGCACCTATATTAGAAATGGTATGGGTCCATCCCCCCACCAGTACATTCCGAGCAGAAAGCTAGCCCATGTTGAAGTAAAATATCCACTAGAGAGCTATAACGGCTTGTATCACTAGGTAAACATAGTATCAAAGTTTAGTATCAGGATCTTCCAACACAACATTATTGGCCAGTTTCCCTACCGGTATCAAGTCACCTGAAATCACTCGTTCCCCCAATAAAACTCCGAAAGAAATCCTATATACGCCTATATTTCCAATCCTATATGACCAGCACTTCAAGGCCGTTCCTGCAGTCATTATCTCGGCGCCAACCCAATTTACAGGTGCATCCGTCTCATCTCAACTTGGCGATCCAGGAAAGCCACAACTTGGCAGACCCAATGATGGATAGATGGCGTGCACAGAGTTTCGGATGTCGGGTAAGAGTGACACAAACCTGCCAACGAGCAAGTGATCCGAGAACAAGATCCAGGGAATAAATGCTAAGTCGCAATTGCTTGACCGGCCGGCCGGAGGACGAATTGTAAGAGGAGTAATGTTTGGGTGTGTAGGCGGAATTTATTTCTGATGAAATTGATATGGCCCCCTCCATTTTGTTGTCCTTACTTACACTTTAGATCGTAGACGCCGTTTAGATCATGCATAAACTCAGGATATCTATCACATCCGAAACTCCCCTAAACCTTCGAATAGTGACTTGGCTTATAGTTGGTTAACAAGCCCCCACTCTACGCAGCACCACGACGTCCTGCAGTTTCCTCCAAAAGAAAAGCATACTCTCTGGATGGTGGCTAATCATCACGTTTTGTGTCACCCGCAAGACATCCTCCGGCAAGCGAGCCCTCATGGAATTGTATGAGATCTTGCACACACACCGCCTTGTAGGGTACCCCTATGCAGTCTGTGCGTGGGCAGCCGTTTTTTTTTTTTTTTTGTGCTTGCTTTTTCCCTTGGCTGCGGCTACGGCGTATCGGCGTTGTAGACATTGTCGTCCCAAGATTGATCTTTCATCACGACAGCTCATAACAATAATGCTTCAAAGTCGTAGATATAGTGATGTCGCAAACTTTGATGTCTCTCTGTAACGGATTCCTCGCTTATGTGCTCCATTTCCTACAACGCATCCCTGCACATCCCTGTAACCTGTACGCAAGCGACAGGATCGATGGGACCACCTATATTTCAAATTTAGAGTTATCAGTAATACTTATCCGGCATGAGCGGGGTTGGGATTAACCAACTATTGCTGGTTACAGCCATAAATTAGAGTAGAGCCATTCATACCTTATACGTTGAAGTAAGGTTATAGTGGTGCATTTAGTTTGATCGATATCAGCCTGTGTTCTCATTTCACCCGATATCACGGCTATTGCACTACCTACTAGCGTTTGATAAAAATCAAGGCGAGTTCTTGATCTCGTGATGGCTACTCGCAGGAATTGTGGTTCGACGGGCCAGTCCGGACCTGTACTCTCGTGCGTGGACAAAGTTTAGCCATAGCAACACTGGTGAAAAGGATGAGAGATTCGCTATGTGGCTTCCCTTAGCTTCCGTCCAGCAATATCCTGGCTACCTGTTGGGAAGCAGTGCCTAGTACCTCATAAAACCTGTAGAGTACCTGGGTGATGAAAAAAAGAAAAAGGAAGTAAGTTTATGCCATGCTTGAGATCGGTCTTGATCGAGTCAAAGCCAGTGAGTGGCGCTCGCAAGATAAAGGTCACTCACTCTCATAGATAGGGAGCATAGAGTTTTTTTCTGGTGCCTAGAGCAAGGCACTTAATTGCCCTAATTGATGTCGACGAATCAACCAGGTTGAGCTCCCAGCTACCAAAATATCGTTTGGTGCTAGGTATGTCTGAAGAATGCGACTGACTGAGCTGGCTGGCCATAAATGCTATTCAAATCAGCTGCCACCTGCGTTACTATAGGGTGGAATACGAGAAGACATTCAATAATTGCTAACAATACCCGAATCTGATCGTCGGGGTTACAGGGCTCCTGAAACCCAATCACAAATAAGCAATGCACTCGACATGCAGTAGGTGGTGAGAAAGTACTACCAAATCAAATTTGTTATTACTTTTTCACACTGTCAAGGATGGATGCTGGGCTTTAATGTTATTTTTGCTGGGACAGTCGCGTGGTAAAGCTTTCCCAATTCTGGTATTCTCCCCCGAGCAAACACTCAAAATTACCGGCCCGCATTACCGTTTTGGTAACGAGGCTCTGGAAGCTTGTTGTAACGTGCCTTTGATAAAACCGCTGGAGCTACTGTATCTATAAGAATGAATTGAATGGTATAGTTCGATGTATTAAAATAAATCTTATGAGTAAATAATCATATTGCATTAATGTTGATCTATAGAGAATGATTAGTAGCTATAAAAGTGACTTTATAAAGCAGCAGCTATGTATCCGTTCCTTTGGGAAGGTGATAAAGGGGGGTCACCAGGCAGCAAGTTAAGCCGCTCATTCCCAAGCCATCTTTCAATTTTAAGCACCATGGCACCCCGCTTTCTCGTTTGAGGTTTGTGGTGAGATGCGGCTAAAAACCTTGACCGTTTTGAAATACCCCAGATAATGGGTGATCCTGTGAGTAGAATACGGTATAATATACACCGGGTGGGTTTGGGGGAGTGCCTATACACTACCCTATCCTGCGGCGTGCCGTTATTTTAGACAATGTTACGTGGGTGTGTAGAGTGCTTATGTGTCTCTCCCCGCATGTGGTAGAAACAGGGGTCAAATCCAATGTGCTGAGATTATTGGGTTGTTTCATGCATGTGAGTATTTCTTGGGTGATGTAAAGTAGGGTGAGCGATATTGGTAATAGTTCCACTTAAATTCTATTGGGACCAAAACCGAGGGTTACCAACGATATGTTATAAAAGCTTGACCCCCCAAGGAAAACCGCAGGACTTTTTGCTCTCGGCCAGAGACAGTATTCGCCATGGTTTCTGCAAAGGTGAACAACGTTTACGCCATTTGCGCCTTCGCGGCCATTGGGGGTGGGCTTTTCGGTTTCGACATTAGTAGTATGTCTGGTGTGCTCGGAACCAATGCATACAAAAACTACTTTGACAATCCTCAGGATACAAGAGTACGTTGATTGATAGCCCATAACGAGATCCAAGGGAAGGAGAGAGTAGCGCTGATAATATGTGAACAGCAAGGAGGAATTACCTGTGCTATGCCAGCTGGGTCTCTAATTGGAGCCCTTGCCTCCGGTTTCTTAGGTGACAAAGTTGGCCGTAAATGGGCTATTCAGATTGGTGGTGTCATATGGATCATTGGATCAATGTAGGTAATATTCGTGGGATATCCTTAGGAATCATACTAACGATATTTCAGTATCCAGGCTGCTTCTCAGAATATTGGCATGCTCGTTGTTGGGCGTGTCATTGCTGGTCTTTGCGTCGGTATCACTTCCTCTCTCGTACCTGTCTACCAGTCCGAAATCGCTCCCAAGGAGATTCGTGGTCGTATGGTTTCTCTTCAGCAATGGGCCATTACCTGGGTAGGTCAACTAATACTGATGGCCCCCGCTCGGCGGTTGTTCTAACTGCTACTTAGGGTATCTTGATTCAATACTTCATTCAGTACGGCGCCTCTTTCTACGGTGGCGGTCCCGAGGACCCTCATCAACCTAGTGCTGCTTTCCGTATCCCATGGGGTATCCAGGCTATTCCAGGAGCTCTTCTTGTTGGCGGTCTATTCTTCTTCCCGGAATCACCACGTTGGTTAGCCGATAAGGATAGATGGGAGGATGCGCTCCGTGTTCTTGCCGACGTTCACGGAGGCGGTGATCTGAACCATCCCAAGGTCCTCGCTGAATACCAAGAAATCGAGGAGGTCATCCGCTTTGAGCGTGAAGAGGCAATCTCATCATATGCCGAACTCACCAAGCCCCGTATTCTCAAGCGTGTTGTTCTCGGGATGTCAATTCAGATGTGGTCTCAGCTTTGCGGAATGAACATTATGATGTACTACATCGTATACGTTATGGAAGGAGCCGGTATCAAAGACCCTCTTCTCACTTCATCCATCCAGTACATCATCAACGTTGTCATGACAATTCCTGCTATTATGTGGATGGACCGCTGGGGTCGTCGCCCCACGCTTCTCCTTGGCTCATTCGGAATGATGGCCTGGCTATTCATCTCTGGTTCTATCCAGGGAGCATTTGGAGAGCCTGAGACTGACCCCACAAAGGCCGTCACCTGGAAGATGGTTGACAAGGAGACTCAATCCCGTGCTGTTGTTGCATGCTCTTACCTCTTCGTTGCGACCTTCGCAATCACGTGGGGTCCTGTTTCGTGGACTATGCCGGCAGAGATCTTCCCCAACAAGGTCCGTTCAAAGGCCGTATCACTTTCAACTGCATCGAACTGGGCATGGAACTGTGGTCTCGCCTTTGCTGTTCCCCCACTTCTTCGGTCTATCAACTGGAAGATGTACATGATCTTTGGCTGTTTCAATGGGTGTGCACTTATTCACATGTTCCTTTCCGCCCCAGAGACCAAGGGCAAGACTTTGGAAGAGATGGATGATGTCTTTGATGTAAGTTTTAACACTCCTGGCCCTGAAAAACAGAAACTAATAGCGTTCACAGTCCGGTATTCCAGTTTGGCGTCAACAACCTAACAAAGGCTCTCGACTCGACGCCCTCCAGAAGGATATTGAGCAAGGAAACCTCAAAGTCAATATCGCTCACAAAACCCAGGAAGTCGCCGCCGAGAAGGAGGCTTAGTTTAGCGGATTTATGCGTTCCACTATTACTCTCGCTTGTTTGCAGGCCTCTTTTTTTTTCCTCTTTGTACATGGTGAACTGTAATGAGAAGAAATGAATATAAGATATACTATATTTCTCAGATGAAGAAACTTGATTTATAATATACGGCTATAAAAGCTCCAGATATGGTCACCGAGTTTGACAAATCCAGCTTGGTACCAGGACTAGTTATATCGCAATAAACATTATAATAGGCGCAACTCTAAAGTGGCTGGAAGGGCAATTAGGCCTAGGTTATATGTAGATGTCGGCGACTTTGATGAAGCAAAACCTTTCGACTGTTTACCTATATACATTACACTTAATTAAGAGTACAGTGTACATATATATACATACATGTATAGAGCACATGTACCAACACTTCCCTACCAAGTGATTACCTTGCAAACCGAGCATTCATATACTTCATACTTGTACCTGTATATTCCTTGGTTATAGTCTGGCGGCTAGTTTCCTCATGAGGTAAGACCCAAGCCTCGCGTCGGTGAAGATCTTGGTATACGTAGGTACATGTACTCCCTTCATAACTACCGTACTAAAAAGCGGGTTTATCCAGTACCCTATCTGCCAAAATACCATGACACACTGCGGCATTACTACGGTATAATGGCTAAAATTCCGATCTGGTTGGAGGGTTTTCACGATATCGTATTGTTACGGTACCTATTGCATACCCCCTCGTCGTACTAATACATGTATGTATAGAAACTCCAACCGGGAGTAATGAGAGTTGTGATAATTTACTATGCCTAACAGGGTTACATACATGTAGTACAGATAACATGTATCTTACTAATATCATAATGCATCACTCGATGGTTGATTACTTTCATGTAAACAGTGCGGTACAGCAGGTCTCATAAAACTAAGTACATGTAGAGTACCTACGTACATGTATACTGTATGTTTGTAGGCTCATGAAGACGTTGCGATACACACCATGTAGTGAAAAAGAAAAAGAACTACTCTACCAGGCCCAATAAAGCTTAGATTTATAGTTTCGATAATTCTTACTACATGTAAAGTCGCTACCCAAAGGTTTTCGTGAAAGAGCCAATTACCACCCAGACTAGGTGGAACCAGGTTCCAAATGTAGAATCACAACACAATTAATTATAATAATGGACAGGGGAAAGACCTTTGGGAGAAGCCTTTTGCACCCCGCTGCATGCTAGGTAGGTTTATGTATGTACATGTAGGTTTCACTACTCAAATACTTTCAGGCTTTCACGAAAACCTTTGGGTAGGGGCTTTACATAGACGACTTCCCTGGCCACCCGGACACCCCCCTCACTCGGATAGTTAATGACGATTGGTTGATATTCTCTATTCTACGTTAACTGCCCGAGTGAGGGGCGGTGTCCGGGTGGCCAGGGAAGCCGTCTATGCGTGAAATCTGAGCCTGGCATACCAGAGCTGCTGTAGTCTCTCTAGGGACCTTTACGAATTAACTGGAAGGGGTGTTACGATAAGTGCATTATGATATGAACCTTAATAGAATCGAACTATCTACAACCACGTGCTTCTAAAACGTTCATATGTTCCACTTGCTTAAAAATGCATATACGTACAATAGTGGCATGGTTCCAGTCAATGCAGCCCTGTCCAATGCTATACATGTGCATTTTTTTCGCCACTTTACGTGTCTCCGATCACACTCTCATCCACTTAGCAAAGGTTTCTTTGGAGGTCTGATTCACCTATCACGACCCCGTACGGATACGAGATGTGGAGCTGCACAGGCTGTCCATGTGCTAGACGCCCGTCTGAAGTTTCCTTGGGTGGACAGGGAACCTGCAACCGAAAAGCTAGGTCCGCTCCACTCACTGTCGGTCGTTGGCAGGTAAGTCTGGGTTTGGTGCGGGGGTGATAACTGTGGGTATGATCAAACTCTGACAGGGGAGTGACAGCGATTGGTGTAATTAGTTGTAGGTAAAACAAGTGCCTTACAGGAAGCTGGTCATCAAGTTCATACTATGCCAGATTTTGTACCTTTTGTCTACCTTTTTGTTTCAATTGGGCTATAGGTACAGATTATAATCCGAGACAGAGTGAAGAATACAATCAGAACAGCTGTCCGCCAAACCTCGGCAATCCCAACGCCTCCCTTCTACTCTTCGACTCCGGCACCAAAGTTGGCTTCTCTCCTAAGCTTACGACTCGGTCTCCAGCTCTAATCCCACCCAGCTCAAGGTAATCATCAGTAGCAGTATGAAAAACACTTCTATTATCCCAGATTGCTACGTCGGCGGCACCATCCTGATAATGGCCCCATTTGAACCTAAAAGTCTCAGTAATTACGCTAGAGAGCAGATCATTGGAAAGAGCTTACCGGACTTGGAGATCATGATTTTCGCTGATATGTCTGAAAAGATAATCTAATAAATTGTCGGATTCATCTTTGGTAAGTTCATTAATTCTCTTTGTAAAGCCCTTATTAACAAATAAACCTGTCACTCATTAGCGCTCCTATCAACCTTTTTCGTTTGTTCTAGAAAGCACGCACCTTTCCACCCGCTGACAGGATTAGTCCTTATAACAGGGTGTACAGCGGTTAGGTCTGTCCCTTGGTTCTCAGGAGCACCTCGGTTCTTGCGGATCTCATACCCAGCGCGAGCTGCTGCTTCGTTGAAACGAGTAGCGTTGTGGGTTGCTGTCAGGCCTTCGAGAAACCGCTGATAGGCAGGAGAGAGGCGATCATATGCCTCATATGCAGAGGCCCAAAGTGTGCTTACGGAAAAATAAATAACTAGCCACCTCTAGGGAAGAGTCGAAACTTACTCTCCTCCTGTTTCAGGTAGTGTGTGCACTTTCAGAATTGCATCTACCCGTCCGTTAATCCCTGTGCATCTGCGGTGCCAACATTGAAACCATGAACTTACAATCGCTTGGAATCTTCTCAAAAGTGATGTCCGCATGCTATAACGTGCCATTGGTTAACTAAGTACTCCCACGAACTAATTTAAGGAACATTCATACCCATCCACTACTCGCCCGTTGACTTCTCTCCCCCCTTTCCCCACTCGTAACTATTCTCTTACCCTCAGAGCTAATCACTGAGACCTTATCGCCCAGCTCTGAGAATTCTTTCGTGAGTGGGTGTACATGCAGCCCACTTGTATCTGGCTTCCCACTCAACTCCCCAAGGCGCACTGCAAGCTCTGTTTGCTGTTCTATCGAGATAACTTGAGCGCGGAAGAAAACAACCCCACGTTGGGATATCAAAATCGCAAGATCACGGATCAAGGCATCGGAGGTAAGTAAGGTAGCCAATTGCACCGACGAGGGGAACTCAGTTCCAATTACTGGTGTGGATAATGTGTGCGGGTAGGAATCGAGAGAATTGGTGGAGATTGGGGGAGTAAGATTCTTGTTATGTGGATGGGGGGTGAGGCGAAGGGTAGAAGGCGGAAGCGTAGTAGTGGTCGTCGCTGACATTTTTATAGCTGTTTTTCTAAAGGTTACGGTTGGTTGAAGGGTCATAATACACCTTAATGAAATGGGTACTTGATATATATAATGGCAAAACACAGGTAATATTTCTATAGAAAAGGTTCGAGTGATAAGGGACACTTCTTGCGTGATTGAACTCATAATTAATCAAGTGAATATCGACATCGGAACTCGGCAGCAGCCTCTAATTGCATGTGCAGTGCAATAGGCTAGTATACCCGCGTTTGTAGCAACGATCTTGGTTAAAGGTGCTTAGCTACCGGAAGATTTCCCAGCAAAGTATAGCAAGGAAGTCCCATCTACGTACTCGGAACCACTTCGATAGGTACAAATGATTTACCCATAAATGTTTCGCCTGAGATGACTGACGCAATCTATAAAATCGATCACGAAATTTATAGATCCATGATGTGATGACATCCCGGCCTCTATCTGTCAACTGATAAGAGCTATAGAGTACCTTGTTTTGATCTTCAACCCTTGTGATCGGTACGAAGAGCACATGGACTTAACTAATACCTTGCTGCTTAGGTAACCCGCTCGATCTACTAGACTGTAGAACCCCCAAACAGGACACTCCATGGACTCGCTACTTACCAAGAAATACACGAGACACGAGGTTCCAAGGTAAGGGAGCATTTGAATTGATTCAATATGTAACCCATTATAAGTTACAACCTTATAATCATGAATCAATTAATTAATCATGGGGCATCACTCGCCTGTCACCAGGGAACACGTTTTACGTTTTTTGAATTTTCGATAAGTACATATATACAGTACAAGAAAGGGGATGTAATAGATACCATAGCAATATGGTACCGTGAAAAGCTTCCGAATTTGGTCGGAATTTCGGCCATTATACCATAGCAATGCTGTAGCAATACTGGAGTGTCATGGTATTCTGGCAGATAAGGTACTAGATACACCCGCTTTTTTGGTACTGTAGTACAATATCCCGTTAGTACAACTGACTTGAGCACAAGAGAGATGCCATATATACAAGACAGTCACGTACATGTATGTATATACCGGACATAGTCTTCGGAAGCAACAAAGCCCGAAAATTAGAAATCAACAAAAACGTTACCAAAATATCTAGGGTATTATTTCACAGGCTCGCAGAATGTCTCTGACAAATCCTTCTAAAACACATCTGCCGAATGAGTTACTTGACTCCTGGAGGTGGAAATATACATGTATAGTCCAGGAAAAGTCTGGCCTTGTGGTTATATAACTACATGTATGATAACATTATCACTGCCTTCAATTAATGAAGGACGTAGCTAAACCAGACCCGACTAGATAAAAGACACAAAAATTAGGCCAATAAATATAACTGAATACTGCGTTGTACGTCTGGACTGCTTGTGGGTTAGTTGGACAAGTATTTTAAAAGAGGCCGGAGGTATTAATCTTGGAAAGTCCCGTTTACTTAGTCTCGTGCCCATCCCCTATTTTGGTGTGGTTGGAGATGTAGTATTTTATGTATCCGGTATTGAGCACACCACATAAAGAAATACCGATCGGGTCTGGGAACGAGACTACCGTTTACTTGTACATCAGATTTGACGAATACATGTATATAGACAACTCAGCCAGCCGTGTCGTACACGTCCCTTTCATTTACGCTAGACTGTATGTGCAGGAATCCAGTATGTAGCACATCATGCGGTGTCCATGCTTAGGTGTACAAAAAAGTGTCTTATGGAGGAGGAGGATCCTAGATTCTAGCTTAAGGACTCCTTTAATCGTTACAATTAACAGTTGCCCTGTATTGTGGCCCAGGAATTAGAGTCGTCAATCGTAAAGATTTAGAGTGTAGAGAAGACTTATCATTGCAAACTGTCGGGGGAAATAGCCCCATATTTATACAAAAATATCGTAGTAAAAAGGAAACATAATGAGCGTTAATATACCCATACAATATGACTCATCACAGTCTTCATGACTAATGTGAGTAATACAATTTCGTCATAACCCCTCATACTATTACTCATTCGCGAGCGCATACTATTTCAAGACTTCCCCTCGGGAGTAACTATCACGGCGTACCACGGTCTTCACGGAAGGGGAGGATATTTGGGAATGGGTTTCGGTTGCGAGGTTTTCTTTTGGGTCTTGGAGTTTCTATGGGTTTCCGTTACACGATGTTATGAGTCATGACTGTACAGGGATTAGGAGGGGTATATATACGTTGCTACGGACCTTTCCTTTGTTCCTTTCTTTCTCTTTCTTTTCTTACGTGTTCTTCCTGTTGCCAACTCTACGGTTTAGTTTCGTCTCGTTTGTGTGTCTCTAGTTCTGAATATATTACGTCATAACCATAGTCTTCGCCAAGACCCTCTTGGGTCTTCCATAGTATCTCGTCTCGTCCTCGTCCATAGTTTTGTTCTCGCCGCCTCGCCTCGCTCGCCGCCGTCCTCGCCGCCTCTAACCATAGTTCATGACCGTGACGTATCGTCACTTGGTACCTTCGTCTCACGCGTCTTTGTCAGAGAAGCCATCTGACTCTCTGCCCTACAACCCTGCTTCCCGGTTAGACTTCGTCACGCCGACTCTCGCCCTCGCTCGCTTCTGTCGCCAAGACTCTCTTGTTAGTTGTCTCCGTGTTGCTCCGTAACAGTAACAATGAATAATAGTAGAAAATAAAACATGCTTTCCCTTTTCCAATCCTTTAGTAAATAAATCGGCAGCATTCTCCGATGTGGAAACATATTCAAGACTAAACAATTTTTCCTCAAATTTTTCCCTAACAAAGTGAAAGTGCACATCAATATGTTTTGATCGTTTATGAAAAACAGGATTTCGTATTAAAGAAAGAGAACCGTTATTATCCCCGCGTAGTATGAAAGAAATTTTTGATCGTTCCAATTCGTGTAGTGCATTGCGTAACCAAATCATTTGTCGACTGGTGTCAGAAAGTGCCATATATTCCGCTTCTGTTGTAGAGGTTGCGACGGAGCGTTGTTTATAAGAGCGCCAGGAGATAAGGGCTTCCCCTAGCATAAAGCAATGGCCTGTAAATGATCGACGGTCGTCGGTATCTGAGGCATAGCTAGCATCGCTGTAACCAATAAGTGCAGTAGGTCGTGTTTTGCTATAATGTAGGCACCAATCCAAAGTTCCTTTGAGATAGCGTAGGACTCGTTTAACGGCAGTGAGGTGGATTTCAGTAGGACATGATGAGTATTGCGAAAGCATTGTAACCGTATAGGCAAGATCTAGTCTAGTTCCGATGACAGCGTACATCAAGAACCCAATGATCGACTGATAGAGTGTTGGATCGTCGATTTGTTCTTCTGGTGTTCCTTTCTAAAGTGTAACATTATGGTCGATCGGTGTTGCCACGGGTCGTGAGTCGGCAAATCCGTATTTGATTAGCACACGCTTGAGGTAGGCTTCCTGTGATAGGATAATACCGGTCTTGGTGTGGATCAGGTGGATTCCGAGGGCCCAACTGGCAGTTCCAGCTTCAGTCATTTCGAATTCGGCGTGGAGTTGTAGGCTGATTCGGTTTTTGCGTTCGGTGTTCCAGTAGAAAATCAGGATGTCGTCCACATAGATGGCTATGACAACTTCCCCTGTTTTGTGTATGAAGACACAAGGGTCGAAGTCCGCTTTTCTGAATCCCATTTTGATTAGCGCGGAGGAGAGTTTGGCGTACCATTCCCTTGATGATTGTTTGAGGCCATAGATGCATTTGATAAGTTTGCATGCTTTGCCGATTGGTTGGTATCCTGGTGGAGGTTTCATATAAATGTCCTCTTTGAGTTCTCCATATAAGAATGCACTAGTAACATCCATCTGGTCGCATTTTCCGCCGGTTTGAAGTGAGCGGGCGAGGAGGAGTCTAATTGTTTCATAACGGGAGACAGGAGCGAAGGTCTGATCAAAGTCTTGGCCTGGTATTTGGGAGAATCCTTTTGCGACGAGCCGAGCTTTGTACCTGGTCGGGTTGCCGTCAGGACCGAGTTTAATTTTATATACCCATTTAGAATCAACGAGTTTTCTGTTCTCGGGTACTTGAACCATTTTCCATGTATTGTTGCGGGCTAGTGAGTCGAGTTCAATTTTCATGGCTTGTTTCCATTTATCGGAGTCGAGACTAATAATCGCCTGATGGTAAGTGGTTGGTTCGTTGAGAGGAGATTGGTCGCTGATGATATTATGTCCGTATCTTTCTGGTGCTTTGCGTTCCCGTGCTGGGTTACGTCTTGGTTGATGAGTAATTATTTCTTCTTCTTCAATCGGGAGACTTTCAGTACGTAATGCCGCCCCCACTTTACTCATGCGTTCTATTAATTTCCTCCTCATCTTCCTCGTGTTCCGAAAAGTATTCTTGGGTTTCGCGTAGTATTTGTAGTTGTATGTCGTCATCGTCATATAAGTTTTCATTGTCAGTATCAGAATCGTAAAGTATAGCCGGGGGACGTTCGATATCGGGCCTCGTCAAGCTGGCCCCCACCATACTTGCTTCATCCTTATAGGAATCCTTTTTAGGTGGGTCTTGTGGTTCGATTTTAATTTTGGGATGCTTGGTGGGTGTATCTGTGGCTACTAGTATGTTTATTTCTTCCCCTACAGATGGACCCTTAAAGCGAAAATGATGTGATAAGACAACTTTTCTTTGTGATGGTATATAGACTCGGCAGATTTTATCGGAGTCTCCATATCCGCAGAATTGTCCTGTCATAGCTCTGGCATCCAGTTTGAATCCGGCTGGTCTTGCTTCAATGGGAGTGTGCACGAACATGGTTTCACCAAAGATGCGGAGGTGTCCAATAAAGGGTTTTTTTCTGTGGAATGCTTCATATGGTGTCATATTGGTGAGTGCTGAGTGTGGGAGTCTATTTTTGACGTGTACCATCATGTTGATTGCTTCTGCCCAGAGTGATTTCGGTAGTTCTTGATCCAAGAGGGCGCATCGAGCCATGTTGGCTATTGTTCGGTTAAATCGTTCAGCGATCCCATTTGATTCATGTGAATAGGGGACCGTGAGTTCGTGCTTTATGCCTTTGGAGAGAAAAAAGTTTTTGAGGTTCTGAGGGATGTATTCTCCACCATTGTCGCTTCGAAACCGTTTGATTGTCGTATTCATTTGATTTTCCATGTAAGCGATGTACCGTTTTATGGCGTCTGCTGCATCGGATTTTGATTTGAGAAAGTAAACGTGCGCAAATCGGGTATGATCGTCAATGAAAGTAATGTAGTAACTGAATCCGCCGAGAGAGGTTGTGGAAAATTTGCCGCTAAGGTCGGAATGGATTAGTTCTAGTGGTTTTCTGGATCGAGGTTCGGTAAGGGAAGCGAGGTTGTTTTTGGTGGATTTGGCGAGTTCACAGGTGTTACATGTTTCCATGTTACCTGTTGATGGGAGTGACTTGGGGTCGGCGACTATATTCCTTAACCGTTGCAAGGACGAGGCAGGCATGTGACCAAGACGTTGGTGCCAATCGAAGAAGGTAGTAGCGATGGTGTTGTGGGCGATTGCATCCTTTGTTTCAAAGATGTAAAGTCCCAAACCGTTGGCTGAGGCCTTTCCAATAATGTCATTGCCGGAAGTACTGTAAATGGTGAAGCCGTTCGCTGCTCCCAAGAAATCATAAATGCGATGCATGACCAAGACATTAGGTTCACATGGCCCAGCTCAGGGATGACAAACACATTTTCCAAAGTTATTGGCCCGTATGACCCATTGATGTGGACTTTACCAATTCCGGTTACCTTAAGTTTGCGACCTCCTCCGACAGTGACTGTGCCAGAGTATGGTGCGGGGTTAAGAACTTGGGTTCCGGTCATGTGGTTAGTAGCACCAGGGTCGAAGATCCATGCAGAAGAGTCAGAAGGTGTGGTGCCAGAGGTGAAGGCGTACGCGTCAGTCATGTCGATATCAGGGAGGCTTAATAGTTCATCCTTTTCGAGGGTGAGTGGTTCTGAAAGTTTTGTCAACAAGGTGGGAAGATTTAACCATGTGACGAAGGCGGTTCCTGATGCGACATTGCCGGAGGCAGCGGATTTCTCCTTATCTCTGAAAGCTTTAAGTTTCCGGCATTCTCTGTGTGTGTGTCCTTTAGCGTAGTCACCATTCTTGGTACACCAAGTGCAAATATTGTCTGACTTGTTCTGGTTGGAGGCGTGGCGAGGTTTGGATGGGCGTTTGGTTTTGTTGTAAGGGTTCGGTCGTCCTGTTCTCATGTTGTATGCTTCTCCACCAATTTGTTCATGTAAGCGTCGTCCGTCAAGGTCCATTAGCTTTTCATAGATTTCTTCATATGTAATATTTTCTTTGGATTGGAAGTTGTCGACGACATGTTCCAGGGATTGGTGGCGCAATGAGAGGAGGAGGAAGGAGGCCTTAATCTGCGAGACGCGAGCGATTGAGTGAAGATGGTAACCAAGGGGATCTTTGGTCTCGTCGGTCGAGTTGGAGGTTCGTAATAGAAGGGTGGACCAAAGAGTGGTGAATTCGGTTAGATGGTCTTTCATGCTCTTGTCTGGGTTGTATTGTAGAGTAGTGATTGTCGCTAGCAAGGAATGGAGCGAGGCTACCATTTTGCGATCGAATCTTTCCTCAAGCTGAGTCCAGAGTTCGTTGGCAGTAGTCGAGGGAGATAGGGTGACGATTAGGTCAAATTCGAGGTTGTTTTTGAGGAAGACCTTTGCTAAGGTGTCCTTTTTGTCCCAATGTAGTATCTCCTCTGAGTTATCGCTTGTAACTGCTGGGTCTTCTGATTCGTCCTGTGTAGTTGTTGATGGACCTGGGGCTACCGTCACCGCCGGAGCCGAGGTAGTTGTTTTCTTGTAGGTTGGACGAAGGTTACTTCCATCGACAACTTTCCAAAGATCGTAGACCTTCAACATGTCTGAGGCAAGGTCCCTCCAAACCGTATAGTGAGCTTGACCAGCAAGCTTACATGGTAAGGCGGGAAGTTTGTAACCTTCAGAAGACATTTTAGGTGGACGATGAAATGTACTAGTGTGTAGGATGTATGTGAAGTAGTGTTGTTTAGATTAAATGGCTTGGCCGGGCTCATAACCTAAAGATTTAGAGTGTAGAGAAGACTTATCATTGCAAACTGTTGGGGGAAATAGCCCCATATTTATACAAAAATATCGTAGTAAAAAGGAAACATAATGAGCGTTAATATACCCATACAATATGACTCATCACAGTCTTCATGACTAATGTGAGTAATACAATTTCGTCATAACCCCTCATACTATTACTCATTCGCGAGCGCATACTATTTCAAGAAATCGGACTTGTAAATTAACTCCTAGTCTCGCCTAGCATAATTAAATGGACGTACCACACTAGTGCGGCAGTATTTTTTGAGAAACGTCGGTGGATGAAACCAATTGCATGTCTTGCAGTCTTATGCCCATACACCTCCGTTTTTGTCCACGGACGGGAAAAGAAATATGTGTTGTGCGCCCACCTAGTCAACAGATGAAGCGGCTACGGTAGTCTCCGCAGGGAGCTACCGCCACCAATCTAACTCCATACGAGTCTGTCTGGGTGTGGATGAATAAGTGTAATGGATCACGGATGATCACTCGCCGGTAAGATCAAACACTTACTGCCAAGTGGTATTTTTGTGAGGCTTATCCATATGTTGGTGGTCACGCTCAGCTCAGAGTAGACCTGGTGTCGAGCTCATTCGATTCTGTTGTAATGAGTGTTGTTTTCGAGCACAGTCGATCATTGTGCCTAGGGCTAATGTCTAGTACACATATATGTGGCTGTCTTATATGGTATATGGTCACCTCTCTTATCCCTTAGTCTGTCAGTAAAATGCTGACCCCCCAAGAAGAAGCAAATTTTGTGTGGCTTTACTAACAGATCCCGTTATCTCCCTTATCAAATAATAGATCTTCCATACAAATTTAATCCCTCTATTATAGGGGGGTCAGCATTGACAGACTAAGGGATACTCAAGGTTGACAAGATAACGAAGTCTACTATATATTCTTTACCTTATACTATTTAAAATACAGAAGATTCAAATATAGTAGTGAGCTCTCTTTATTTTTCTTTTTTTATTCTAGAGGCACTATCGCTCTGCCAAAATACGTCTTGTACCTCAAAACTACCTTCTGAAGATAGGCCCATTGAACAGCTCTCATATCTGCATTGACTCCAGTTAAACGTCATAGATATCACATAAGACTCAGTGAGTACAAACAAACCCACCAGCCCCACATCCCAAAATATTCTATATAAAAAAACCCCTCCATTTCTACCTAGACCCTCACTTGTGATCCCCCGCATACCACTGTCCAGCAACCGGCTTTCCCACCTCCGCCCCACTAAACGAGCAATGTCCCACTCCCCCATTAATCTCCGTAACACCCCACATTATCGGCATCTCCGCCACCCCCCACTCCTGCGTATGACATGCCGCACTAATCGCCGCACTACAATTCCCCGCCAATGGCATATGCCCCGAATACCGCCGCAGCCCCATCACAAGCACCAAAAGCAGCATTACAAGCCCCAGAATCACGGCGAAGAGAATTGCGATTGGGGAATACCCGGTGGTGGTCAGGGAGTAGGGTGTCAGCTGTCCGCCTCTATACTCGAGGATACGCGCAAGGAAGATGCTCTGCGAGATGAACCAGTGCATCACGCCGGACCCGATCATGAGTGGTATGCTATATCGATATGGGAGATTGAGAAAGTAGGTACTTCGCTGCTCTCCTTTAGGAGTGGTTGTGCGGAGCGGGCGCCGGTCTGTTGCGTAGCGCTCCCATTCGGAGGCGAGGAGCATGCAGGTGAAAATTGAGTTGTAGAGAAGGTACAAAAACGAGAAGATGGCCTGAGGCAAATTGGCAAGAAGGACGGAAGAAACAAGGGCCTGGTAGCTAGTGCTAGAGGCCTTGGTGGGTTTTGAAGTTAGAGCGAGGGTGTTGACAGAACCAAAGCCTAGTTTCCACATCGAGGCGGGGGTGCGAGAGACACCATAATCGCTCCAGTTGGCGATACCTACAAAGAGGAATCCAAGTACGGTGATGATACCAGCTCCAGCACTAGGATCGATATTAGAAACTACGGAGATTGGATACCGGGAAGATTATAGGAAACTTACAGTCCGAAACATATTACCCACTGCCAGTTACTAGCAGCCCGGAACCAAAACCTCCTCCGAGGCACCCAAACTTGTGCCTGTAGCGGCCTGCTCAAGCCTTGAGCCAGTACTGGGCCCCATACACCACCCTTTATATCCTGTTTACTTGCCGTACACATACCCGTTGTCGTTATATCCTTCTTATTCAAAAACGACTCTACAGCATCTCCGATAGTAACTATCGGGTTGTCCAGCTTCCTAGTCAGAAACACTGCTAGCAGCATGCAGATGCATTTCAGAGCATTACACACAATGATTATAACCATAATCTGAAGACTATACCCTAGACTACAGTTTTCTTCCATTCGCTCACTCAGACAATACTGAACACTCCCCCCATTCATTTTCCAGTTATCGATGCGAGCTATCGCGTCGTCAATATTACAGCTGAGCGTTGTGACGCCGGTGTTTTCGCAGAGCCAATCAAAGGGCTGGCGACCCGTGTTAGTCCCAGTTTCCGCAAAGCCATGACTGCCAGTGAATTGGGCGCTTGCACTGCCGTTGGTCACGAGGATAACGTCTCGGCGGTCTGAGAGGAACTGCTTCCCGTAGGCTTGCATACATGCTAGCTTTTCGAGGCGAACGAAGGTCCGGGGGTCGCTGAAATAATAGAAATCGCTGTTTGTGGTATTTGCGAGGTAGCTGTCTAGGGCACCCTCGGAGACGGAGGTGGTGCTATAGGAATTCGTCTCTAGTGTTGTAAAGACAGCAGAGTTGAACCTGTTTTTTCATTATTATATGAGCACAATCTCGGCGGGCACTGGGCTCTCGAAGTAGGTAAAATATCCACTCACAGGAAATGAAGTGGCACAGAACTAAACATCAAGAACAACCATAGCAGAAACCGAGTCCAGCTGATCTTTCCCAAATTCCTCAAGCTTGGGACACCAATATCCAACCATCTCCTTCTCGCATGGGCCCTATCAACCTCCTTCCTCGTGGGTGCACTCAAGGTCTGCGATGTATAATTGCTCGCACTGAGTAACGCCGTACTCAGAGCGTTGATGGCGAAATGGATCCACAGACTCGATCTCTTTACATTTGCACAGATACCATGCTGTAATACACCTAAACCGCCTACGTTCCCATATTTGTTATTCGCCCACAACGTCACAGAGATGTTGATAAGCAACACCACGAATGTCGTGATGGCGGCATATGTCACCCCGCTTCTCCATCCCCCGGAGAAAAAACCATGGGCCTTAGTCTCCGGCTCCGGAGGCGGGGAAGGAGGCGGTGGGGGGATCGAATTGCGGTGGTGGGCTGGTGGTGGATTGTAGTAGCCTGGTGGACTGCGGAGTGTTAGTATACATTCTCTCAACTAGATTTCGAATTCTGCTTACCCTAAAGCATGTGGATCGTAGTCGTATTTCTCGCCTTGCCCTGGTGGTAGCTGCTGTAATGGTATGGGCTGATACGCTATATTCTGAGAGGCTGGCGCCCCAAAACCCCATAGAGGGGGAGGTCTATGCTGCTCACTGGAATACTGCATTTCGTAGGCTAGTTTTTCGCCAGACAAGACAGAAAAATATCTAGAGATATCCTGTCCCTTAAGAATGGCTGTGTATGTACCTGTTTAACACCAGGGAAGGCTGGACAGCGGCTACAGAGGGGCACAGGTACTTGGACTTTGTGGCTGGGTGTCATTCGCGATGCACATCCGTTGTTACACAGCAGAGGTGATACAAGGGTCTGTCGGCATAAAGGCGGTGGTACAAGCATCCTGACCTGGTAGGGGAACATGGGACAATTTAGTATCATGACTAGTTACTTTCTCGAACCTTCATTGGGCATGCCTGGTAGTTGGAAAACCCGTCAAAATAGACA
Organism: Morchella sp. 2018-W45; assembly: GCA_024713785.1. Lineage (NCBI taxonomy): Eukaryota > Fungi > Ascomycota > Pezizomycetes > Pezizales > Morchellaceae > Morchella > Morchella sp. 2018-W45. Next base: position 1,253,670 of record JAMGYZ010000025.1, read on the forward strand.
GTCAGAGATAACTTCTCTTGCCCGGGGCTCATGAATCCATAGAGTGAGGATTGTATGTAGTATTAGTACATGTAACGGGAAAGGCTGTCTTCCTGGCCTAGCTTCCTGGACTGGACTGAAGGGCCACCATGAGATCGATATGGCCGAGTCATGAACGGGATTTAGTTACAAGTATATTTGACTACTCCATTGACACGTCAGTAGATTAACTAAGATATAGGATTAAGCTGCTAGAGTAGTAACTACATACCGATCTACATAGGTACCTCTGTTGAAGGTTTGCGGCGGAGTTGTTGATGGATATCTCGGATGTTAGCAGCCGAGCCTTTTCCTTATCAATCAACGTCTGTTTGTGTAACCCTAACCCACTTACTGAGACCATATTAGCAAGTTCATCAGGCCAGTCAATGTAGCTCTTTCAATCAGGCACAAGTGCCTTCTGAGCTTACTTGATTAACTATACCCTGCAGCCAAATGTATCTAGCCAGCGAAATCCCCAATATCAATATTGATTACAAGTTACATAGCTATTTTTACTCCATTCACCAGCTGGGTAACGCTGCATGTATCCATATTCTCGAGATCCATCGGCGATATCTGCGCCGGTGGAATCGAGTCTTGAAGATACGGAGCCACCCCAAATTGGGTTCATAGAGTCACTAGGGAATAGTGTTCCGCCGAGTTTACTAATCGGCAGACCTAGTCGGCGAACCAAGAACGAGCCTTGATATCATTATATCCCTGCTGGCTACAGCATAAGGTCATATTTTATAGCGCTTATATTGAATGGCCCGAGACTACTGTTTTTCAGTCTACCAATGCCTTTCTTATCACTCTAGCACGAATTTTATTGAACGCTTACATCGTATCATACCACAAATACATATAATAATAAATCCCTAGCATGAAACCAATGGGATGTGGCAAATTTTGTGCTCACCAGTCATGGTTTTATCCTATCATGTTTTTCTTATCTAGGGCGGGGCATTACTACAGTACTGTAGCAGCTCCTGGTTCCAGGTGCTGAGTATATATATGTATATCTATTGAGGCCTCCAAAGACGTATTTGAATCACGCAGATTTCCCCTATGATGCGATAAAAACAACAAGATATGATATCTTGGTTCTTTATTGGATCAACTGACGATATTTATCTAATAAATTATTTCGGATCCGGAGCTGTACGTCTTCGAGCTTCCACTACCTACTGGAGACCCCAGAGTCTTGGCGCTACAGAATTACATGTAAGCGAGTAAAAGAGAAACCCTGCTGTCGAATATATCAGTCTGAAATAATTCTGTACGAAACGGGCACAAGAAAATGTGCAATCTGCAATTGAAAACAATTATGAAAAGTGCAAATAGCCTTGCGTAACTCCGGGAACAACCCGCAGTGTTTATCTTTTATCATCCCTTGAGATTAACCTGCATTCTTTGTTCCGGCTGCGTTTCCATAAATCTCAGTCGTTGAAGATACAAAGCTTCTGTAATTGGGATATCACTATCGTCACCCTCTCTTGAGTGGTTTAATAATTGGCACTAGTATGTCGTATACCGAGTGACGCCCTATGAAACCCCCCACGGTCCAATCCCACCCACCGGATTGCATCAGTCCGCATGTGCAGATCGGGGAAACGGCAAATCCCGCATTTCCCCGCAAGGTGCGCCCCCGCTTATGTATATTATTATCCATTCTCCCAAATCCAATTGTAGTTTCCTATCTTCGTTTGATATCTTTTCTTCTTATTATTTTTTGCTCTTATTTTTGAACAAGTAGTCATGGCAACTCAAACCCTCTTAGATTACCTTCGAACACGGTCCTTTGTAGATTGCGATACCCTTGATGTATCGATAGGAAAAGACCTTGGTCCGTTCGTAGACTGCACGTCTAATCAGGTACTCGTTGCTCCTAGCTCTAGTATTCATCGCTCAATGGTAAGTGCTAATGGCAGTCATAGGCAATTGCATATTTCGAGATCCAAAAGCCTGAAAATGCCCACATAATTACCGAGTCCGCCAAACTCGCTTCAACCCTTATCAAACAATCTCCTTACGCAGGTGTCCTCACCGCCCCTGAGCTCACTGTTGAAATCATCGAGACTAAGCTCTCCCTCCGATATCTCGCCTATACCACCTCCCGCGTTCACATCCAGGCAAACCCGAAGTATGCGAACTCGGCCGCTGACACTATTACAAATGCCCATCGATACATGACATTGGTGGAACTCCTTGCCCCAGGGACTCCGCAGGACAGGATCTGCATTAAGATTCCAACCACGTATGCCGGGCTGAAAGCATGTGAAGTGCTGGAGAAGGAGGGAATTAGAACTTTGGCGACAACCTTGTTCACCATGGTACAGGCCGCCGCTTCGGGTGCAGTTGGATGCTCCTATATAGCACCTTATGTGAATGCATTAAAAGTACATTTCACTCCTGGATTCGAAGACCACACAAAGGCAAAGGGTTTGAAGTTGTGTGTAGTCTCGCAGAAGTATTTCCAACAACAAGGTTATTCGACACAGGTCTTGCCTGCTAGGTTCTTCCCCTCCTGTGGACGGTGTGGCGGCGCGTACTGAATGATATCTAGTTTGACTTCTGTTTCGGAAATATTGCAGCTAGCTGGAGCGCATCACATCACCGTACCACCGACGCTTTTGAAGGCTCTAGCAGCCGAACAATATAATGCAACGAGCTTTATAAATACTAGTCTATATGATGTTCTGACCGATGTATCAGTACCTGAGGCGAGCGATTATGCGAATGTACTAGAGGACGAGGAGAAATTTACCAAACTCATTGAGGCAGATGATGATGGCAAATTAAAGCAGGTATGTATTAACCGGGCTTGAGTTGATAGGTTGGGGCTATGCTGATTATCTGGTTTTGCCGTCTGGTACAGGCAATTGATATCTTTTCTCAAATGCAGCAAGGGCTACTTGAGTTATCCGAGGCAGCGTTGAGGGGTGTGGTTGTTTAGTTAGGTCCGGGGTTGGTCCGGCGTTTTAGGAAATACTGTATACATTAAAGATTTATTATTTGATTTACTCGTAGGGGGAGCTATGCCAAGAGTGATAAATACCGTCCCCACTGTGTTTGACTTTTCTTTTTGTCTATGTAATGGATTTGTTAGACCCTCATCCGAGAGCGCTTGAGTGCTTCCGGTTTCGCCTACACCAAGATGATCATTCGGTAAAACCTACAATTCGTAGTAACCAGTCTCTTATGCTCTGGGCTGGTTTTGTTTAGTTCACAAGGTGGTGTGATTCGCTCCCGGCGCTGTTGGCTGTAAATATTATCAAGAGTATACGTTTTCCCCGCAAAACCCATTATCTATTCACCTATCGGTAGAGGATTAGGTCCCTGTTGCCTATCACAGCATAAGCTAGCTCTTGATGTAGAGTTGAGTGGAGCCATATCTGCTGCGAGTGAACGGATGTCGAAATATCTATTTTCTGAGGTTCTATCCATATCCCTTATTCGAGTAAATGGCCCTTAATTGTGGTAATTTGTGATCACTGGATATAGATATATTGGGTCTGGTATAGCTGCCAACGGAGAGGGAAATAGATTTTCTGATGTTATGGGTCGATGAAGGTAGTGAAGAGACGGAGCACGAAGTTGACGTGCACCAGCGATGGTGTCGTGGGGTGTCGTGCGGCTATGCGGGACAAGTACGCCGCTTACCCTATACATGTATGTACATACATCCTCCAAGCCCCAGTTTAACATTTGAATTTCTTGGTGAACACCGAGTGATACTTCATGATTAATGCATCTTAAATTCAGTTTCATACACATCCTTCCTACACGCAACAACTGATGAGTGATAAAAGCTCATACGGTAAATAATACACAACTCCACACTATAGGTTTCATATGACTATACAGGAGAAAAAGAGCTCCATCACCTATCCCTCATCCAACCGTAATCGTTTGATCGGGAGCAAAGCTCAGGGTCCCAGCCAGTCTAGTCGGTGGCACCCTACGTCCCAGCGTACACCCCTCTCCCGTGAGTGTAACGCTGGTTTCTTTCGGGATGCCATACTTCGGTCGGAGAAAGCGGTTCTTGCCCGCTTTAACTAGATTAACTTATTGATCGATGTTCCTTTGCGCCCTCTACTGGATCCTGAATTCACCGCCAAAGCTTCCCTGGGTTGTGCTCTTTGGGGCTGGCTTTTGCTTCTGCTCCGTGGTACTGTTCGATTTCTTGAATAAATACTTGAGAACCGAGGAGATGGGAGAGTTTGAGGAGGCAGCCGGCGTGGGGGCGATGAGGGGTTTAGAAGTGGAGGCGGTGTCAGTTGACGCGCGGGGGCTAGTGGAGGACATCTTTACGTGTAGAAAAAGTGTTTAGGTTTGATTAGGTTTGGTTGATTCAATGTGTTAATATTGAAAGGGTTTGACCTTTTTTTACCTTGCTGTAGTTATGGCTGTAGTTATGGCGTCAAGTAGGTTTGGTTTGTGAAGGTCTACTCCCAAGGGTGACAGCACTCAAGAAGCTTTTATAATACAATCAACTGTGAGTCATAAATCATAGGAAGATAAAGATTGGCTAGGCGGGTTGAACAATCTACATGTACTCACATTCTTCGAGCCTATTATGGCAGGTGTCAATTCTTGAGTCACAAACATAGAGTCGTTGCTAGCCAAGAACGGTCAACTCCGCATTTTATGTTGCCAAGACAGATATATTTAACACTCAAGGGGAGAGAGTATTGGATCCCTGCAACAAGGTTACAAGATTCAGTCGAGAGACGGCTTTGAAGGTGACCATAAGGAGAATTTAGGTTCGAATTTCTACACCCAGATAAGCTATGAAGGTGTGAGGTACTGCATGATAGAAAACCGTATTATATGTACGCACTTCGTATTTAAGGGGAGGTATGTGAGCAGATATAGATGCAATATGGGGTTGAAACTTGGTTGGGAAGGTGTCTGATAAACACTCGGCGCCTTTGGCCCAATCTTTGAGCCATGTATCCGTGTCACGACGGCGGGCATAAATGAATGTTTCTGCCTCTAGAATTCGAAGGCCGAGTGATAGTATATGAATCGCTGTGAGCTGAAGCTAATTGAAATGCTTATATATATACGCATGCGGTTATACTTTGAAGGATTTTAAATAGAGGAATATCTTGTCTAAAACCTTAGCACACTTTTGATGCTGATTACTAGGAAGCATATATGTGTATACGTATCGCTGTTTCCCTAATGGATAAACCATTAAGCCTACTATAGCTATATATCTATCTCTAATATTCATCGACCCAAAACTTGCCATGCCTCGTAAAGAATACATGTAGACATCAAGAATCAAAGATTTGGCCACCTGGGTCCGTACAAAATCAAGCTACAATGACAAGAGGAAAAGAACATGATCCATAGAGGTGTCGTCAAAAAGAGAGAGAGAAAATAACTGAAAGACAAATATACGCCAGGTGGACACAGTCCCAGAGCCCCCCAAACACCGTATCCCCCATTTATAGTAATCAATATAACACCGCCCAGTTTATCCCAACCTATATAAGAACAAAAGAAATTTATGTAGTTAAAAAAAGAAGAAAGAAGATAGGAGTGAAAGGGAAGACTGATGAATATAAGGGTTTCTAGAAGCAGAGATCTTTTCAGAAGCAGAACTTCCTAAGAAGGTTTGAAAAGCCATGTTGCTTACGAACACGCTTTTCGCTGAATTGGTTGCTTATGTGCTGTGGTGCGGATACAGTATTCGAGTAGTATGATTGACTCTGGCGTACCATCCTCATGCGTCTACCCTCAACAGTTGCAACAGTGAGGACGGTAGACACAGCAACATCAACTATATGGTCTGAGGGGATCTTAGAGGTCGCATTGGTATCAATGAACAACATCTTGCGTGTAAAGTCCAATTCTACAAGAGTTTCACTTGAATCAACATTGATTAACTTGATACAACCCTTGGCGCCCAGGTTGTCAAATCCAACTTCGCCTTCAATCTGGACGAGATAGGCATCGCCGCCATTGCCAATACCAGGGTGATATAAGTAATATCTTCTTCGTGCTGCATTCCAGCTAAGTCTGCAGCACTCAGTTGCGTATGCCTTTTGAATAGCTTCCCTAGCCTTTTCCTCGTCGCCTCGCTTCTTACGAGGACCAAGTAGCTGTTCGGCCTTATCCGGGATTGTTGGGGTTTTGGGGGACATGGCAGAGAGGACTGCTTCCTTGGGGTAAATGAGAGTGATCAACCCATCTCCTGCTGGAGAAATACGGCGGGAAGGAGGCTCAAGTCCCAGAGTTATAACTGAGGTGTCCAGGCCAGTCACTGGATCTCGACGTAGAAGACTCAGCTCGCTAAAGGTATCATCGCTAGGATTCTCGCGCATTGCATGAATGCTGTAGAAAGGCGTGTGGGAATTTTCACCAAAAGTGAAATGCTCTGGAAATGCGAGAGGGTGTTCTGCTTGGTGCGGGTCAGGAAGTGATGCTTGCCTGGCCGTTGAGTTAGTAATAATTTGCATGAATAAAGGAGTCTGAGGAGACCAACCGGTACATGTTCAAGATGTAGGTTTTACCGATAGGCTTTACTACACCTCTTCTGTTACCTTGGGCTGACTTCCACAAGCCTACAAGCTCTTCTTGTGTAGACGCCATTCCACACCTTTGATAAGGAGCTGGAAAGCGTGGCCTCGCATCGGTGTTTTCGATCTCCGGCTCTACTGGTAGAAACGGTGATTTGATTGTGGGTGAATCCAACGATTCTGGTGGTGTAGGATATGCTGAAAATTGAACGACACGATCTGATATCGAACGCTCCCGCTGAAGAGAGTAGTAATCATCGCGTTCAAGCCCAAGAGACTCCACGCTGCTCACTGTATCCCCCACTCCAGGTACATATACCGTCGGCTCTAGCGGAATTATTATAGATTCATCTGATCTTCTGTAACGGCTTCTTTGAGAGTTTGCACCCCCTACCGATTCGGGTGGAGTAGGTGGGGCGAGGGGCTTCTGATATTTACGACTGTCGGCGCGTCCAAATGTTCCCTGCTCCCCACCAAACTGGATAGGCGGAGGAATAGCAATCTCAATGGGCTCAGGTGTAAAGCGTCTACTTCCAAATGGGTCCTCTCTCTGCACCGATGATGAAGCCCTAGGAAATCTTGACCCAGAATTTGTTCGGGACCTCCGCATGCTACTATGTGATGGGGCTGGTGAAGCATCTCGCACAGATTGTGGGAGAGGGGAATGGTTCCGGCTTTGAGGGTTCGGAGAAGTTGCACGCAACGAGGGAGAATTCTCACGGCTCTGTGGAGGAGTGAAATATCCATTGACTAGTGGGGGGGTTTTATTCCGTCCTAGCTTGTTGTAGTGTAGTTTGGGTGAATCTGATGTCGTAGGTATTGAGCCCACTGGGCTCTGATAATATCCGTCGGCGTACATGCTGCTTGCTTTTGAAGAAATATCTAAAACGGTCGTGTGATTTCTGGTCCTCGTCTGCTTTCACAGAGGTTTCAGAGTGTAGAGAGTGGCATATATATCTTATAGCTAGAAATTGTTAGCGGTTTCTTATAGTATGGTAATGTGAAGTGATAGTAAATAGGTGTTAGTGATATCAATGTACGTACCAGGTTGAATGTGCTATTGTGACATACGAACATGTGCTAGCCAGCTAGAAGATCAAGTAGAGCGGGATCACGGAATTTATGGAGCCAATGCGGGAGGGAACGGCCTAGTTGAAGAAAAGAACTTTCTACATTCCCCGCAATTGATGTAATTCTTCTACGCCGTAGGCTTAGGTCATAAAAGCCATTCTAGAGAGCTCGGTAACCTAAAGCTACAATAAACGTGGTCACACCATCACGAAACAATTTTCCGGAGAGAAACATCGGACAGAAGCTGACCAGGTTGGGGGTTTACATATCTACTCAAATATTACCGGCCGGCCTATTTGGGTAATACTACTTCCTCGTTTTAGCAAGTGCATGAAGATTATGATTATGACTGCGTGATTGCAATTGGCCAGCGCCATGCTGCGGTCTATTTTTGGTTTACTGTTGCACTAATTAAGGCGGCCATACATACTCTATTGCTAGCCAGCACAGTGTACGATAAGCAGATATCGAATTTCTATCATCCAAAAATTATTAGTATTCCTTTGCAACACCGCATTCCTGGCAGATAGATCATAGGGATCAGGTCTTCTTCTGCTTCTCGCGGCCTTTACTCCTTGTTAATGAATGTCCGGTTTGATTCATTGGTCTGGTTTCTCAGAATTAAGACCTCCTCACTGAAATGGCGTTCCCCCAGAATAATTTTATCGGAGCCACCCTGATGGTTCGCTTTTGCATCGTGCTGGCCCTGGTAAGATTAGTGGGGGAAAACGAAGATACAACCTTGCCATGTGTTGAGGACAGTGATAGCGACAATAATAATAGGCACGAACCGGAAATGGTGCGGCCCGAAAACATTTTATTGTACGTCCCAGCCTCGTGGCGACCGACTCAGCCGTACTGGGCCGTACTACCACATATTCTTTTATACAGGGTTAAGGTTTAAATGAACCAAGTATAGGAACCACATGGGTCGCGATCGTTGTGTATCCGGTAGCGAGATCTAAGGCTCCCCAATTGTCTTTGATAGCCTTAATAATTCGGTGTAGAGAACATATTTTTGAAGTTCCTTTGTGCTGCAGAAGCTTTTGATAATGCTTCGAGACTCCACCGCTTCATCCACAAAAGTAAGTTTCATCCCATTGAACTCAATTAACTTCCTTTGAGAACCATAGAAGTTCCAAGATTCACATTAATACCTAATAAGCCAAACCCCCATGTTTCACATCACGAGGAACAATAAATGCAGATATTACTACGCGTGAAGTGGTTATCATTAATTTAGTAGAAACCTTCCTTTGGTTTTTGTCATGGCGTTCTGAAATTAATATATATCTCACCCACCATTCCTAACGACCCTTACCTGGGCCGCCCTCACAGTATTTAAGCTAAAGCTTAATCGTCTTGGTAACCACACCTTTTGATCTTTGCTCGGCTGATCGTTGCCGTTAGTTGGTATGAAGAACTTCGTTATCCATCAGGGTAGTTGTTTACGGTGGGGTCCCACCGTGCTGATGCGGGCAGGGATTTCAGGTCTATAAGGTCTCTATGTAAGTTAACTAAACGATCCAACATACCGGTTTGACGGTTTATTATTTGGCAAGTCATACGAGCTGTATCGACAAAAACCCTAGCGATATTACTAATAGCACTTCAATTTTCTCAGACTTAACACTTCAAAAAGAAAGAAAAAACTTTGTTTTAATATAAATCCCCCTGAATGCTTGTTTATTGCCAAAAGAAATACTATTCGATTGTAACAGGTTTCTAGCCGCCTGATATCGGGTTACTGCTCCTATCCTAATGTACTGACGACAGTCAGTCCAAATCAAACAATCAAAGTAGTGCAATTCCGTTCGTTCCTTCAAGTAATTCACCTCGTTTTCGTTCAGCCACGACAAATCTGTAGCTTTCACCGCCCCCCACGTTGATATTGGGCCCAGAGTACAGAATGTTCAGTTATCCAGGGATGAAGATTCAATTTCGGCCTGGGGCGAGGAGGAGTACCCTAGCCTACAGTGGACCAATTGTCCATGAGAGAGTCCGCATTGGGCAATAGTGAGTTTAGGGTTAAGATGTTCACGTGCTGCGTTCTCGAAAACAATGGAGAAGTCGGTTTTCGGAGCGAAATCTCGAAAGAGTGAAAACTTCATATTTTGAGCCAGTTTTTCAAAATGTAGATATGGCGATATAGGTTCGACTATTAAATCATCGGGAGGCTCAGAAAATAGGTCCGCCGGATATTCGAGAAGAATTACAAGGTTTATTTCTTCCAGGGGGAGAGACTTTGCGGACGAGGGAGCTCCCTTTGCGGGGTGGGGTTTTTTTTTGCATCCAGTGTATCGCTCCTGATGAATCTCAAGATAAAAGCACTGACCAGACCGGCCAGCTCCAAGAAGTATGTCAGCCCAGAAACCAGGGGGCACAGGACAGTTATCTCCGGTAAATACTCTTGGCGGACTGTCAGTGTCGAAGATCCTCTTTGAGAATTTTAGCAGTTTCTATCGAAATGTTAGCTGAGAATATATGCGGTCATTCTCACGGGGGACGAGGTACCTCCCAAGTATCAACTTCAGCCACGGGAAGAACATAGGGATCACTGCTACCGTTCTGCGTCCGTTTATACAATCTGATGTAGGAAAAGCTGGGCAGAAGTGCTGCCAAAACTCCATCAGTACCAGACATAAGCCAGGAATATTGCGGGGTCCTGAGAGATCTAAGCACTTGGGCTAGAGCTTGAAGGAAGTCGATAAAAAGTGTTGGCAGCGGATAGCCGATCAAGTTACTTGTCCGCGGTTTGAGTAGATAGATAAACGAATGTTTTGCTCTCGATTCGTTTTCTTAATGTTAGACCTGCTCTTGATGGTAATCACGGTAATGGGGGTAGCGGGCCTGATAGTCTTTGCTAATTATTGTACTGATGGTGGTTGAGAGACAACTTGGTTGAGAGAAAAATTGGTGTTAACGAGATTATAGTTTGTGAACACCGTTGTATGTGGCATCCGCCTACCCCAAGGCCAACCTAAAACACTACATGTACATTACATGTAGGTACATGTATGTACATGCTCGAGCCAACAAACTTTCAAGATGAAAGCACTAAGACTCCCATAAGACCATGCACGAATCTTCTTCCATTCCATTTGCTCTTAATACAGTATATATACATGTACTAATAGATCTACTTTTAGCCTGGCGATATTACTCGGGTTAAAGGAACAGTCTAGGTCACGTAATTTAACGCTCCTACTTAAGTATCCTCATATCTCAGAACCTTCCACCAGTATTTCTTTTTAGGACCTGGCTGGCTCTTGTATGAAAAGAATCTAGCATTAGCGCAAGCTATAATCGACTATATGTAAATAAGTACAGTTCCAAAATAGAGGATGAAACGTGTAGGATAGAGGATGAAACGTGTAGGCTAGACACGGTAGCAATACAGGGTGATTCAAACTTTCGGAACCAGCACACGCATTAATCATTGTAATACCAAAGTAATAAAGCTGCCTCATAATGTGTAGTACTGAATACACCCAGTCTTGAGTGCTACGCTTTACTCTAACGAGGTCTAGGCAAATTAGAAGAACCTCCCAAGGATCAATCCGCATAAGAATAACTAAGATGTATGTAATCGTTGAAAACTACAATCAAAAAAAAAAAAAAAAAAAGAACGGGTACATGTAGCTAGGTATATCATCAACCATAATTTATAATGTCCCTCCTTATCTGAACTACAAGCTCTCCAAAATTCCCTTAGTTCTCTCTTCTCCCACCCATTCCTCTATCCTCACTGCAACATCTCCAACCAGTCTTTCGTAAGCTGCCCCGACAAAGAATAGGCCGCAATGGGCTCCTACTTCATCAACACCTCTCATCTCGACCTTTACCCAACATTTATCATTCTTATCGCTAGGCAAACAACAGAATCTGCGATCCCTTCTTTTCTTATCTCTTCCTTTGAGCTTCGGGGGTGCAGAATTACTCTCAGGCGCCCTGGATACTAAGGACGGAGATGATATAGGTAGGTCTGAACGTGAAGAAGACGCTGATAGGACGACCGTCGACGGAGGTGCGGATCTTGGCGCATGGGGCTGTAATGGAGGCTCCGGGATATCGTTCAAGCGACGATATTCGGCGTCCATACGTTCTTTTTCCTTGCGAAGACGTTCCAGTTCACGTTTCTCGTGCGTGTCTTCTCCGCTTCCTCGCGAGGCCAACCCCGATTCCTCCCTCCCCTCCTTCTCCTTTTCTATTGCAATCTCTTGCTCTTTATTCTTTCTTTCGTTCTCAATATCTCCTTTACTCCACTCTCTCCCTAACTGTACCTCTTTTTCCATCCTTTCCAGCTCTCTCACAAGCTCACGCTCCTTTTTTTCTAGCTCCCTCTGGATCTCTCTTTCTTCTCTCTCCTTCTCCCGCTCCCATCCTCGCATTGCCTTCAGTCTCTCCCTCTCCCTAACTTCTCTTTCTTTATCCTCTTCTTTCAGCCTCTTTTGAATTTCTTTTTCTTCTCGGTCTTTCTCTTTATCCCACTCTTTGAGCTCTCTCCTTCGATCTCGTTCCCGACGTTCGATCTCCTTTTCCTTACCCTTCAGCTCACACCCCTTTCTTTTATATTGCTCCTTGGTACCCCGATCTACCCCTTTACCCTTATTCTTTCTCAACCTTTCTAGATTCTTCTCACGATTACGGACCGCTTTTTCGTAGTCCTTGACCGCTTTCTCCCAAACCTTTCTTACCCTTGCCGCCTCTTTTTCGGCCACTTTCCGGACCATGGCGTCAGGTATTTGGGAGTAGTCAAATGAAGGGGGCTCTTCTGGAGGTGGCGGTATTGGTAGTTGGTATTCATCGAGAGTAAGATCCAGTGATTTCTCCTCTTCCAGACTTTCCATAGTGTCCCTGGTAATCTGGGGGGTTAAATCGTTGGGTGAAGATGGGGGTGAAGATTCTCCATTCTCATAGTATGCAGATTTCTCTTTGTACCCCTCATTCTCATCGTAGCATTCCTTTTCATCATTCAAGTACTGGATGTTCTCGTGGACGGAGAGCCCAGTCGGTGGTTTCCCATCCACGACCGAGTAATCATCTACTTCCACGATATGGAGTGCAACCGGTTCACCTCCAAACTCGTCATCCGTTAATGGATCAGATGGAACATGCTTCATGTTCTCCATTGAACTTTCAGTATTAAAAGAGCTTACACTGGCATTTGCTTGATGCTTTAGGGAGCTACTGCTGGGCTTACCCGCTTCCACAACACCAACTTCGATGTATTGGCTTGATCTTTCGTGGCCAATAAGATCGTGGTCCAGTTCTGCCCCCGGAGCACCGTGTTCGCCATCAAACGCCCTCGATGCGTCGGAGCCAGGCGGACCCACTGTCCCGGTCTCTTTGATTCTTCCTGTTGAAGAGGTATAATAATTAACAAATCTTATGCGCTCGGTGTGGCCGTCGGCACCTATAACACCGTCCTCCAGTGTACGGATTGCATTGTATCGATTCTTCAGACCCATAATGTCTGCGAGACACCCCCCAAACTCAAGATGTGACATAAGGTATTGGCCTGTCGCTTGTGTAAGGCGTGAATGGTACTTATTTATAAAATGAAGTGTGGAGTCCCAAGTCCCCTCTGTTTCTGTTAGAAATCATCGATACAAACTGAGCAATCTGATGGGATCAAATAACCTTTCTTTGGTACAATCACGGTGTAGTTTCTCGTTGGACGCTTGGAATAAAATTCATCAACCTGTGAGCCGCCAGAGTTGATGGTGTGAAGTGACATGTTGCTCTGGCTCGAGCCTTCTCCGCTATGGGCATAGAACTCTTGTGGATCCTCTCCTGGACTTTTAGGAGCGGGGCGAAAGATGCTACCTAGACCAGCTGAAATGACACCGGGGTGCATACCGAGGAACGGAGTATCGAAGGCAATAGTTCCTAGAATTCTGTGACGCTTCCTCCCAGTGTAGTTTTGGAGCAATGCAACATCGGCAGCTAGTAAACCTCCCATTGAATGTCCCAGTAATATCACATCTGTATTTTCGTTCTCGAATTTCGATAGCCTATCAAAAGTCAGGCTGGTTTTTCGCATTTTTGAATAAGAAAAACATACCATTGAGAGAAGTTCTCAGTAGCAACAGTAATATTATGCCGTGTCTTGAACTTTGGATAAACCTTTGTATGCACCAGATATCCCAATGGATCTAACGTTACACAAAGAAGGTTATGTAGATGTGTGGGAAAGCTCTGAAAGCTTGTCTCATTCCCCATAAAGCCATGGATATAAATGATCAATAACGTTCGTTTGCTTACATCACCCACTGGCGGCACGAGTGATACTTGTGACGCCGACCGACTGTGACCGCTTTTGCTGTCCTGTGGCCCGGCTGACAATCGACTTGAAGGTGGCCTAGGTGGTAGCTGTGGGGGTGTTGCCCGAAGAGGCGCTTGAGGGGGTGGCGGCGGGTATTGTAGATGCTGTGGGTCAGGACTAACTTCAGAGTCTCTAGGAAGCGGCGTGTATGGTGGGGGGGGATCCATTACTCAGAGTGATTCACTAACTGGCTGGCTGTTTTGTATAAGAGGTGTGAAGAGCGGACACCGGTAGATACAGGTAGATATATAATCTGTAGCATGCAAAGTGGAAAGGCAAATCATAAGCTTTGAGTATCTTCTGTTCGCTAAGCCCACGGATTCTGGTTAAACCGAACTCAAAGCCTGCCCGGTGACGTTGGCACAAGGGCTTGGCGGTCACCATGGCGTATCTCGAGGCTATGTAAACTTTCCTAGGTTGAGGCTTAGATAGGGTTAGGGTTTAAATATAGTGAATATATATCACAAGGTTCAGAATATGTTATACGAGTGCCGCGTAATTCCCTCCTATATAAGTGAAATATATCAATCCTAATGGATGGTTTGTTGAGCTGTAAATGGGGCTTTGGTGGAACGAGTGATGCTTTATGATTAAGAGCACCATTTTAACGCGGTTGCCTAGAGTGATTACGTATCTCCTAAGTGCCGATTTAATTTTTCAACCGGGTGTTTACAATTTCAAAGGATTCAATTAAGATCACAGACTTTCTCTCACCACCTAGTATTATCTCCCATACAATGTGGTCGCGAGCTAATCCCACACCTATCCCTATATATAGCTACGAGCAGGTTGCTGCAAGCTGGCGGTGGGGGGCTAAGAGCCTACATTGTAGTTGTGGATACGGAGTCACTTACCATGAAGCACAGGCTACAGGTCTCAACATTGCCTCTGCCTCTAGGTTCACCAGAAGCTCAGAAGATTCACGCACTTATGCCCTCATTATTACTACCAAAAATTGATATATGTGTTCTTAGCTGGCTGGTATTCTTAATCAACCCACACTTAACTGGCATGAGATTCTCTATGACAAATATACAAATTCATGCTAAACTTCTATCTAGGTGTATCTCCTTGGACACGGTAGCATGCACACATAACCTGCCACGGTTGTGACTTTTTCTCTCTCGTCTAAGCCTTCAGTTATCTCCAATACCGAATGTTTACCCTCAATTCTCGGGATCTCTAACACATACACGCGTCTAGGATAGCAGACCATCTTTAAAACTATTCTAGCTATTCTCACAGGCTTTCCTAGAATGGAGCCATCAACTGAGTAATTTCCAGTCCTCCACCCTCAAAAAAAAAACGTTGTTTTCTAACGCTGAAATCTAGTAATTACGCTAGGTGGCTGCAGGTGTCGACGGCGCCGTCAGCAGATGGCGATGAAGCCACAGAGTCGCAATGCCTAACACTCAAAGACTATCAACTATTCTACGAAAAAACGGTAGAATATGTCGTGGTCGGCCGGGCTCTTCCTGTCAAGAAGGTTCACGTTGTTTACACACTATACAAAGATTACCCCGAAAGGAACACTGTTGTCGTCATAGCAATATTTCAAAACCCTCTTTACTCACTAAACCTCGGCCGTTTAATGTGTGTTCTTGACCGTAGATCTGGGTATATAAGTGCATCTAATTGGCTTTCAACCGATCCTTTGGAGATAATTGAAAGAGTATCGGAAACTATCGGTATCAGCCCTGAGCACCTGCGCCCGCCAGAGCCTCACTTGGACGGGTCACTCAATCTATCCTGTAAGATCGAGGCACAAAACAAGGCCGATGGACTATGGGCTATACAAATCAAAAGCCATGGTTACACCGAATCAACGGCTCCATTTATGCACTTCCTTGCGACTTACTATTCGGGTCTCCTTCCTGTTCTTGAAACTTATAGCGACACGCGGCGGTCAAACTTTGAACAATGCATTCAGATATACAAAATGTCTCCGGGTATCGCAGGGTCCTTGAACTACCATACCCTGCCATTTGAGGAAAAGGTTCATGTTCTCCAAGCGATTGGAAGAGCTTACGGCGCTATGTGGGAAATGGAATCGAATTTCGACGTTTCTGGGTATTTTAAAAGCGAACATTTCACTGTTGATATCCCTAGCTACTCCACCTATCCCTATCGAGATTTCGGCATGGGTGGTACTTTTTCATCGGTAGTTGAGTATCTCCGAGAGTGGATAGAAATGAATTTAAGGCGCCTGGAGGCTTCCAAACACCCTCAATTAGATGAATACAAGGAGAAATACCTCCCCCGGATAAAAGAGTTTGTTGAGGATGGAATGGATATTCCTGATGATGTCGAAGAGATACCGTGGGTGGTGATGCACTCCGATTTTGGGCCACATAACCTTGTTTTATCTACAACCACTCCAACCAGTATTGTTGCAATCCTGGGTTGGGAAATCTTTTATCGCCATCCGTTTATGGTAGCGGCCCTCAAAACCATTGAATCGTTCTTCAGGGTATACAAACAAAATGGTGTGCAGGGGCCTTGTTACGACAATGATGTGACGCTCCGATCGGCTTTCTGGAAGGATATACCGGCCTGGGAAGAGTTGTATGACAGCGCGCAGGCGAGTGTCTTCATGCATTGGTATTCATTTGGCTTGTTTATGAATCCTGCCCAGCACATGGCCTTCCTGGACATGGAGGGATTTATATCAGAAGATCCTATGCAGAGCGTAAATTGCATGGCTATCGAGAACTTTTTGGAAATATGGAGTGAGTCTCGGCCTGAAGGATTGCTTGAGCTATCGTTTGAGACAGAGGTATCAATCGATACCTAAACAACTGGGGTTGTGGTATCTGTTACACGGGGCTGGTTCTTTACACTGCCAAAGTCCTGCAATCAGGGTGCTATTACTGTTCTTGTATCTTATTTACAGTGTTGGTCTGTCATGCATGGTCAATGTTAATTCTTAATTCCAAAGTATTGTGTTGCGCCAACCTGAGATTTCTCATGCTAAGAATCCCTTAGTGCACGTAAAAACTGGTACACTCATGGAAATAGAATTTTACCCAAAGTACCTACATGTAGTGCCGTGGCAGTGCGAACCTTTAAGCCAACATGTGTACTACCATTCCTTGGCGCATGTGTCACCCAAGAACGGCTATGCCAACATGCACGCCATCACGGCAAGAAAGGCTTGAGAGTTTTAGTGAGATGCGGATTCATAGGTTCAACCATTATAAATTTACAGGGTGTTGTCGAAAAGCTACATACTCTACATATGAGCCAGATCAGCTGGGGGGGATATATATAGAAACAGGTCATGGTTCTGTACTAGTATAAAGTATATGTCACGGGTTGAGATGCAGATGTGCTCTAGGCCCTACAATAAAGAAGCTTTTTTTCAAGCCAATAAAGCCAATAAATGGCGGTTCTCGCAGAGTAGGCTCCCCGCACTTATCTGCTCTACTCTACTAGCTGCCATGTAAGGGTTTCGACCTGTTCTATGTTTAGCGTTGTACTAGGCACAGCTGGAGAGAAAAAGAGAAAAAGAAAAGAAAAAAACTCTAGATGGAAATCTGAAATAGGAGCAAGGGGTTAGGTTTACGGTAAGACAAATTCGCCAAGTTCAACTCTGCACACTGTGTAGAGGAGGATCCTGGGCGCTGTTGTAGGAGAAAAGCGGAGAATGCCGTTGGGACAGTCTTAGACAGAGGTGATGTTGAATCGCGACATGACCCCCCCCCCCCTTTCCTTGTTGAATAGATACATGTAGGTACTTGTAGGAAGCAGAAAGCAAGTGCATGTATCAAGAACATCATGGAGCATCACTCGTCCTCCTCGACCATCCGATCTAGACAAATGAATGCATGCAGTTAAGCTATGCACATATCGTGCCCAGGGCAGAGTACTTACATAAGGTATGTACATGTAGTTTATTTTCGACAACCTGCGGCTGAGTTGTGCTGCGTCGCACAAGAGAAAAAGAGTTGTGTAACAGCAACAACAATGAATGAAATGAGTGAAAGGAAAGACTCTAAAAAGGGCGCTTCACCCCCCCCCCCCCCCCCCTCCCCTTCTCTAGCTTTCTCTTTCGTTCTTATTCTCACCCGTATCTTTAAAGGCCCGAGTGGAAGTGGGAGGGAAAGAAAAAAACTCACTTAGAAACCTATTTCTCTACGATGGCATACAACTACCAACACGCAGGTGCCCCTCCTCCTAGCTGGGCTAATACACAGATCCCACCCACCCCTCCCTTCTCACCTGGAGTTCTCCCGACGCCAGCCGTCGATGCAGCAGCCCTTACTGCTCCGGGTCAGCCCGCTTATCAGGCCCCGCAGTTTGCGCCGCCCCCGCCCCCGCCGCCGAAACAGGGGGGGGTCCTAAAGACTTTGAATTTCTTTAGTAGTAAACCGAGTTATCAGCCGACTATCAATACGGGGGAAGGATGTCTGTCGAATCCGACGAGCCCCAAGTTCTATACACCTGTACCGGGACAGACAACGGGGACAACCTATGGTGTTACTGGTGGGCAGACTTATAGCAGCGGTGCAACGGTGGTACCACAGCAGGTTTATAATGTACCGCAACCGAATTATAGTAATGGACAAGGGACAGTACCTGTGTCGCCAGCATATATTCAGCCTACAACAACGTTCCCGCAGCAGCAGCAGCAGAATCAGGTACCACTATATCAGTCTCAGCAAAAGCCTCAGCAGCAGTACAATAATCAACAAAACAACGACAATGGGGTCGCATCTCCACCGGCATACTCGCCTGCCTGGGCTGAAAAACCGCAGCAGCAATGGCAAGAAAAACCACCACAAACAGTTGGAGGAAATAATTACAGCCCAGGAGCCGGCAATGGATCTAGTCCCGAGAAAATATTGCAGCAACAACAGCAGACATGGCCCCCAGAGAAGCCGCAAGGCCAGGGAAATAACTATAACCAGGCCAATAATAATAATAACCAGAATACGGGGCAGCATCCTGCGCATGCAAATAATGCAGCTCCACCATTGAACCAACATCCCGCATACAACCAGAATTCAAGCCCAGTTCACAACGCTAGTAACACAAGCTCATGTCCCCCGCACACTGGCCCGCCGCCTGCGGGTACCACAAAGCCTAGCCAACCCTACGGCCATCCTGCGCACCAGAATGCGCCTGATAGCAGCGCCTATTGGGCCACATTAGTGGCACAGGGTAAAATTCCACTTGCACCGAGGCCCGAACTTCGTGGCCTATTCAGGGGTATTGCGCGTTGTATGGTAGGTATCTCTCTTTGTATGATGTAATAAATCTGCTAGTAGTTGGAATTTGATGATTGAAACTGTCCATAGAACAAAGAGTGCAGTGTTGACTCAACACCCACATGTGTCCTCTCCCCCGCTAAAATGAGCGTGTACTACGGCATTAGCCCCTCATATAGCTCCCGCGAGTCCCGTAAGTAGCTACCTACCCCAACCTCAGAAAACTTGAAACTTGTAGTATTGATATAACGACATCTAGAGTTCTTTGCGCGCGCCCAACGTGCCCCCAGTGCTCTCGTAACTCTCTATAACGCCCTCTCAACCGAGTATCTCCTTATACCAGCCCCGCCCGGCGACGGACGCCGGAAGCCGCATTCACCCGCACTCACAATTGCTGGCTTTGAGCATTGGCTACTAATCAATGCGCTTATAAACCCCGATGGAGAGCATGCGCGAATATCTGCCTTTTTGTCAAAGAAAGGTAGAGTGGTCGTCGACGATGAAGGCAGAGTTATACCTGCGAGTGGGTTTCCACGCGAAGCACTGCCAGGAGGACCTGATGCATCGATTATAGAAAAATATCGAGGTCCTTTAGAGACAGCACTAGGTAGCACTAATGCTAACGAGGAAGTAGCAGAGGAAGAAGGGTGGAAGGTCGAGATTGAGTCTTGGAAGAAGAAGATGTGGGAGAGTAAGGAGGAGTTGGAAAAAACTCAGACGGAGGTCGAGGAGAAGGATGAAGAGCTCGAGGAGTGTAGAGAGGAGCTGGAGGGCACTCAGCAAGAACTGGAGGGATGCCGCAGTGAGCTAGAGAAGAGCCGAGAGGAGTTGAAAAACCGTAACGCTGAGCTGGAGAGTTTGAGGGCGGCGCTGGCGGAAAGTGTAAAGAGGGCTGATGAGGCAGTGTCAAAGCTAGCGGCCTTTGTGGGAATACAGCAGCAGCAGCAGCAGCAACAGCAGCAGCAGCAGCAACAGCAGCAGCAGCAGCAACAGCAGCAACAGCAGCAGCAGCAGCAGCACCAACATCAGCAACACCAGCAACAACAGCAGCAGCAACCACACCCAACTGCACCGTCATACGCGCCATATCAGGGAACCCCATCCCAAACGCCTCAATACCCTCAAAGCCCTCAGACACCCCAATACCCTGCAAACCCCCAAGCACCTCAATACTCCCACAACCCTCTCGCTCCACAGCCCCCACGCACCACCCCGACCCCGCAAACCCCACAAAACCCCCCGCAGCAGCAGAACTACCCCCAGCCCGGGTATCCGGTACATAGCAACACCTGGTCATCACAGTCCTCGGGTAGTATCTCGCCTGGGGAGGAACTGGCACGGATTATGTCCGCGTCGTGGGGACAGCCGCCCCAAGGACAGGGGCAGGGTCAAGGGCAGGGCCAGAATAGGAGAATCTCGCAAACGTACGTCAAGCCGCAGTACCAGCCTGTGCGGAAGTAGGCGAGCTGCAAGTGTGGGGAGGGGTTGGCGATCTGTTTTTACGTTCTTGGTAAATGGATGTGTTTATAGCAATGAAATCTATAATAATATTATATAGTCAAATCTCAGCATAGGATTCACTTGGTAAATACTAAGATGCATGATGATCAGAATATCTAAATGAATGCGAATATGCATTGTATTTACTATCGAGCTCTAGTATTGTAGCATGAGTGTTACTACGCTGTTTTGTCTTTAGCTTTTGCCATTAGAGGTCGTCCAGCACTAGCTGGTACCTAAATCTAAGCTGCTAATGAAAAGGCAAGTGAGTTAGCACTAAGCTGTTCTGGCCAGCCATGTGCGTAATTAGCAAGGGGGTGGTGATAGAAGAAGTTGGCTGGCCTTCGGGGGCTGAGGGTTCTCTGGCCGGCAGCGAGGAGTTAATTCTAAGGGCATCTCAGTGACACTGGATATACTTGGACAACTACTTAGTTCCTTGATGGAACGGGATTGGTGATATGGCGGGGTGATATGGCGGCTATGTATGCCCAAGGGAGACATACGTAAAATATATCGGTAGTCGTTCTCGAAATGCATTCACCAGAGATCACTCGGCGTGTCATGCCACCATATCACGGATATCGGCACACCAGCCCAACCCAACCGGAATTCTAACGGCCGGCAGTCCATAAAAAGGCTCTAAGCGCGCCAACCCCTCATGGGGTGTTCCTCCTCCTTCTACTCCTCACCAGCCACATACACCTTTCTACTATTTCTCTATCGAATAGGAAACTCCGCCGCCGCTAGAGTACATAATAAGACCTCTCGATAGGGGAAAAACCGTGCCTGGTGGCGCAGCTGTGGTGTGGTATTGTCATCGAAATCTAGATCTGGTGTAGGCCCGTCATCGTGGTGAGTATTTACTTGCATTTCACAGCTGTCGTTACAAATACTTGTTTTGCATGTAGAGGCACAGCACGGGGAGTAACGGATAAATTACATGTGAGTACCTACACCACAGACGTGTGGCTTGACTACAGACAAACAAAGGGCATGTCTCGGCCGTAACGGGCGGCGTTCTGGAAGGTTTTCACACAACCGAGCCAGAGCTAAAACTCTATTGTCGGAAATTAACTAACTCCCCCTCAAAAAAAAGCTGTCGGCCGAAACAACCAAAAGATGGCATTCATACAAATAGTAGGCCCCTCCCCCCCTCCTCTCCCCCCCATCCTCCCATATTCCCAAACCCATCATAAGTACCTAATATATATCCATACAACTAGCACTTGAAGACCATTGATCAATTCAGCAATGGCAGAGACAATCTCCCTCCAGAGTATAAAGTCAACACAGGACCTCAACAGCCGAAAGCCTGAACGCACCAGCAGTGACAGCAACACATTAGCAACGCCGACGCCGACGCCGCAGAAGCAAGGCCTTGATGGGGCCGCGGCGGCCACTCTCGAAGCTGGCCCTCGGGCTGCCGGAGCTCCCGTGGTGCTGCCAAAGTCGGTGGCACTGAAACAGCTTGTGGGTGCTGCAGTTACGCTGTTGGTGCTGTTCTGGGCAAACACTTCATGGATAAACGGGAAAATGGTACGATAAACCCCCCCCCCCCAGCAATAGAGTAATAGTCAATCAGCTAATTTAAAAAAAAAACAATTTATAGTATAAGCAAGCACAATATGCCTACCGACTGCACATTCTCGCCGTTGATCTCGACGGCGGCCCTATCGGGTCTTCCCTGCTCTCCACCACTGCCCTCCTCAGTGGCACCTCCGATCAGCCCACATACGTAAACACCCCCTACGACCCCAGCTCCGACGACACCTTCGACACCATCTACAACCGTGTCCGCTCCGGCGGCCCCATCTGGGGCGCTATCATCGCGAACCCCTCCGCCTCCAACAACCTCACCGCCGCCCTATCCTCCAACAACACCAGCACAACCTACGACCCCACCTCAGCACTAACAATAATCTACAATGAAGCGCGCTTCCGCACGGTCGAGATATCACTAATCTACTCCAACCTCCTCTCCGCCGCCGGCGCAGCAGGCGCAACCTACCAGCGCGCCCACGGGGTTGCCACCATCTCCTCCCTCCCCACCAGCGCCCCCGCCTCCGCCATCGCCGCAGCCCTCCAACCAATCTCCTACACAATCGTCAACATCAACCCCTTCGGCTTCTCCAGCAGCGTTCTCCTCAACACCGTCATGTTCGTCTTCCCACCCCTAAGCCAATTCTTCGTCGTGATGGCCGCCAACGGAGTCCTCGGCGGCGCCGGCGCCTACGCCCACTGGTCACTCAAATCCAACCTCCTGATCCGCGCCGTCCTAGGCACCGCCTACCCCTGCTTCATCGGCCTCTCGTGGGCCGGCTGGGTGTACACGTGGAAGGACGGCGCCGACCTAGGCCCCGGCCAGTACTTTCTGAGCTGGCTCACAATCTGGCTGTACGCTTCTATTAACTTCTGGGTCATTGACGGCATGTGCGCCGTGCTCGAGATGCGCTGGATGCCCTTCTTCATCATCACCGCTATCATCACGCAGGTCACGGCCGTGCTGTCGCCCATGGAGCTGGCCAGCAACTTTTACAGGGTCGAGTACCTGCTCCCCAGCCACCACATCTGGGGCATCCTCATGACCATCTTTGGGAATGGCGCGGCGAACGATCTGAAGGTCAACTTGACGGTCGCCGTGTTGATGCTTCCGGTTGCCGTCTCGTGGGGCATGTGGGGGAATTGGAGGAGGTGGGGCAAGGCGTCTGCGGCGGTAACGGGTGGGAAGGCATAGGGAAATGATTTGTTTTCTGGGTCCTTGGTTTTTTTTCTTTTCTTTTTCTCTTTTGTTTTTCTTTGTTTTGTTTATGGGGGTATTAGATATAATTCTTTTTATACCCATTATTAGTATTTCGCGTTCCACGGCGTTTGGATACTTTATAAATATTAATTTTTGTTTAAATACTTATGTATATAATACATTTATATAAATTATCAGGTAAAATTTCCTTCCCTCTCGGTAGAGATTGATGTCTCGTTTTCATACTCATACATGGCGGAGTTAAATACAGACATAATACGCTAATACTAGAATATCACCGGGTGGGGAAAGTGGCTATGATATTAGTCGGACTGCAATTCGTGAAGAGACTTGAGTATCATTTTATTGCTAATTTACATTTATAAGAGGCTCCCATTCAAAAGCCACGATATAAAATACTGTATCATAGGGGAGCAGAGCATTAGCTCTATATATCGATCGAAGTCTCGTTTCTCATGTTAGCTAGTTCCACTCTCTAGGCCGGTTTTAAAAAATAGGAGTAGCCTGAGACTAGACTTTCCATGCAGCTCGTTACTCTGACAAAGATAATGTGGACGAATTCTGTGCGGAGAAATCCTCTGCAGAGGAATCCTCTGCGCCCTCTTCGGAGAAATCCTTTGCTGAAGAATCCTCTGCGGAGGAATCCTTTGCTGAAGAATCCTCTGCGGAGGAGTCCTTTTCGGAGGAATCCCTTGCGGAGGAATTCTTTGCGGGGAAACTCTTTGCAGAGGAACCCCGAACGGACGAGGTCTGCACACCGAATGAGCCCATGTGGCTCGTTACCCGCCATGGGTTATTTATTGAAATCATCTTTAGTTGCGAAGCTAATAGCCCATCTGGATTGAGTTCGATGGGCAGGCAGTAAGCCTTATGAGATGGCCTACTTTTAAACTGGCATCTATGAGATGTTAGCTCTATTTTATTATAGAATATCCTTGTTCACATACTTTTCCGAACAATACCACGTGCGGCCGCATTTTTTGCAATTTTTTAGACCGCTCGGCTTCCCGCATTCCTCACAGAGAGCGCTCTTTCTGGGTTCTTGGCCTTCACGGATAGTTTCCATAATGTACCCTGTATACCCGTGGATAGTATGTTCGGTATAAATGGTCCTTGTTTTCCTTGGGTAGTTTCCACGACAGTCTCCGCTTTCTCGGAAATGGCCTTCTTTAGTGGTAGGTAGGAAAACATTAGTCTTAGCACCAGATGGTATCGAAGTGTAGGACTTGAGTGCGTCTCGAACACGCTTTGTAGCCTCATCGATATTAAACGCATGCGGGTCAAAGATATAATCAGGATTGTTCGCATACGTAGATTTAGCATCTCGATTATTCAAAGCCCCACTAATTTGACGTAGCAGATACCTATCCACAGGTCTTTTTCGTAGTGACTCCATGGTATCCTGCCAATCGCCACCTCCCATATCTTCGGCTGGGCAGGCCCCCATACCATCAAGAACAACGAATGCGCCGTCGGAATCTTGTGGATCGAAAATTGCTTCAACGGTAATATGATGAAGCCAGTCATCGCCCTGAAAATCCTATACTTAACAAATTTCCCAGCCATACTTGTATAAATAATATCCGCTCACCAGATCGTATAAATATCCAAGAGTCGAATCCTGGCCTTCCAAGACGTCACCAATTGTAAATATATCGTCGGGAATATATTCATGGCCTTTTTTGTACATATTGACCATATCGACGTGCTGATAAATCAGCCGTCATAATTGTATAATTTTGGGAACGAGAACCTACGTTAGAATCCCTAGGCCCAAACAAAGCACCATCTCTGTAGTCAGTGAATAAATATCCATGGTAGTTACGAGACCTTCCTCGAAATTTAGTCCTAGATCTTCACAGCAGAATTCGAACAGAACAATTACCATCCCATAACCGGTTGTAAAATCTTATCCTGGAACAAGTTTAATTTCAGTCCTCCGGAAACCTTGATACTGCGCGTGATATATTCAAGCCCATTCTCATCCTTAATTCCCAGCATTTTGATCTCTAATATATAATCACATCTGTTTCTTCCATGAGTAAGTGCTGCGCGTCGAAGCTCTTTCATCTATGCGGAGTTAGACTCCTTTTTAAAAAAAAAAAGGGATAAAAACATATATCGGGAAATACCTTTTTGAATATGAGACGTGTTATAAACTGAGTTTGTGGGGTCTCCAAAAACTTGTAGAGGTGAGATACTTTGGCCTCCCTCTTGAGGTAACTTGGTATATCATCTTTATTCCCAACTTCACCCTTCATTAAATGATCAATACCCCATGTCTCGATTCGCCCTGTGCGCCTATTAATATCCGGCTGGAAAGTTTCCGGATCTAAGATGGCAGTTGCTAGGTTAGCTTAAACAGACCGAGAAACAAAGGTTGACCAGAATCTTACCGGTCAGATAAACTGGATGAAGACCAAATAAATCATCACTTGGATGGATGCGGACCCAGCATTTTTCCCCGGATAGCTTATGGAGATAGGGCGCTTGGGACATGATCTTACTCTCTTAGGGCTGTTGCTGATTATAATTGGCTGATTTATTGGAATCGGGTGATTCCAGGAACTTAGTGAGTTTGATTATTTGATGTAGAGGGAGAAAAAAAGAATGACGGTGGTAATTTCAACAGGGGGGAGGGGGGGTTAGTAGCGTGTTATAGAGTTATGTACAACTATCAATCTAAACTTCAAAACACGTACCTACATGTAAGTACATCTTCAATTTATATACTCGGAGTATAGTGATCGAACGAATTAAAGACACCTATAGCTGCTTAGCCGCAATCGAAGCTATAACGTCTTGGTTGAGGAATGTTATATAAGGACAGGGGTCACACTCACTAATTGCCCATGAACTGTCAGTCTAGACGTGTAGGCTTGCACCTACACGGATCATACAAGATGGAGCAATTGATTATCATAACACTGAATACAATTGAATTAAAAACAAGAACCGAATGCCCCCAAACCGAGAGCAGCAGACACTGGCATCAGACCATACGACGATCAAGCAACTGCTATGGACTGAGAAAGGGATCGAGCAAGCGCTGAAAATCTGGAGGCAATGGACCGAGAGTAAAAGGGAGAAGGGGATGAAGACGAAGAGGAGGTAGAGAGAGAAAGGGAGCTGGGGGTAGGGTGGGGAGGGCTGGAGAGAGAGTGAAAAGCGAACAGACGGCAGAATAGGCATATTGTGTTTAAGGACGTTTTTATTATTTCCCTTTGTTTCTTTCCTTTGTTGAGATGGCGGCGGAGGAGAGGGTAGTTCTGGGGAGTGTGATATTGTCATAACCTAACCGCTGGATACAATCAATGATGTAAACAAAAAAAAAATTAAAAACAAGAAATACAAATTTGAGTGATTTTGTGAGTGA
Organism: Morchella sp. 2018-W45; assembly: GCA_024713785.1. Classification (NCBI taxonomy): domain Eukaryota; kingdom Fungi; phylum Ascomycota; class Pezizomycetes; order Pezizales; family Morchellaceae; genus Morchella; species Morchella sp. 2018-W45. The sequence continues at coordinate 1,280,470 of JAMGYZ010000025.1, forward strand.
TGCACTGTGATTCAAGAACCTTTCGAGCATGTGCGCTGCTTTTGAGCATACATGTAATTTACTACCCCTACACCCTTAGTACTTTAATTTAGTCAACGTTCAAAGTGCCTAGGACTACGGTATGAAAAAATGGGGTGAAATCACTACCATAGGACTACGAGAATTAAAACAGCATTAGGGGGGAATACTATAGAAATACCGGATTCTTACCGTATTACTAGCCTATTAATCCTAAAAAACGACAACGCTAGACCACCGAGTGACCAGCTATGACTAAAGTCATTTCGGGGTTGTTCTGTGGGTTTGACGAGCGGGTAGGTCGGTCGCAAGAGTAAGCTTACCTCCAGTACTTTGCGTATAGGCGCTTGTCTGGGCAGACGCTATAAGCAACTTCATATCTGGATCCCTTGCTCACTATCATAGGAAGGGATCACATTGGGCCTTCAGAGCCTATGGACTCCACGATCATCTAAACGACCGGGATTAGCCTAACGAATCTCCCGAATATCTCGTGGGACATATGCACGTACACGAGTCCAATACAACTCAATCTTCACCCTCCAGTATCTCATAGCCCGGATATTTACACCGTGCCACTAGTAATAGCATTCCATTCAACCCACAGGAGTGGTTTCAGGCATGTTGGGCTTAATGTTATTCAGCTGCAAGATCATTTATACTAGGAACTATGGATAGGCCAGAAGGAGATAAGTAATCCGCTAACGAAGCTCATAGTATAAGTATCGGCTCAAACAATTAGCTAAGATCTCTCAACACGATTTGTTTTGAGTTATAAGCTTAGATTTTTATGTCCCCATATCTCAAAATAACATTGATAGAAAAGTACTCGATATATATACGACACCTCCACCGATAAGATTACAAATAAAATTACAAACACAGGCCAACCAACCATTCCAACTATACACCTTCTCATTAATCAACCCCTGCTCCATCAGCACCTAATCACAGACACTGTGAGTAGTAGGTATTCGAAAAAGTGCAAGTAGACCCAGCAACGCAAGTAGTTGATCCAGTATAGTTGACACCGCCGCATTGTCCATATTTAGCTACAGTACCGGTTGATTCAGCAGGTGTCACAGTAGTAGTAGTAGCTCTTGTGCTAGTGGGAGAAGCGGTAGTGCTCGAAGGAACTGTGCTAGAGGAGGACGACACCAACCTGCAAACTTCAGGGATTGCGGTTCCTGCAGCGGTCAAGTAATTTGCCAACGCGTGGTTGGTACACTTCAGTCCATTCACAAATGCCTTTGCAACAACATCGGCTCCCTCAGGGCTTGTGTGTGTGTGGTCATTGGGGAACAATGCCGGGTACACATTGTCGTAACCCAAATCCTCGTACGCAACAGCCACCCAGCCGTAGTGATCGATCCAGGTTGCGCCCTGGCTAGTGTAGTTTCCGGCCGCATACATCGAGTACGGCACGAAGCGGTTACCCTCGCTGACCTCCGTGTGAGCAGCGTTCCAAGCGTCACCGTTAGGTGTAGTTGAGCTCACAACGGGAATACCGCCCGCTGCAAGGACATCCTGCACCATCCACTTCTCGTAGGTGACAAATGTCTGGACAACCTCAACAGTACCGTCGGCCAATGTCACGGTAGTGGTTGAGGTGTCGTCGCCAAAGAGGGCTGCACGGTCCGAGGTCGCTACGCTGCCTCCGTCGTTGTGTCCAAACTCAATAATCACATAGTCGCCGGGTTCGATCTGGGAAACGAGAGTGTCCCAGAGGCCCTCACGGGTGTATGAGCGTGCGGAGCGTCCACCACGGGCCAAGTTGACCACAGTGAGAGACATGTAGTTTGCGAATGGGGTACCCCATCTAGGCGGGAAAATCAGTCACACATTCAAAGAAGAAATAGGAACAATGGGAACCATATCATACCCCTGGATATTGGTCGAGGATTGTGCCATTGTCGAGTCACCAGCCATGAGAATCTTGGCTGTTGCTGGTGCCATAGCAATGGCCGCAACAGCGGCGGACATTTTGAGGATGGATGAGGAGACCTTCATTTTTGATATATTGGGATTTCTTGGGAGTATGCAGGTGTATGGCTTAGCGTGTTTGCTGGTTGTGAAGGGAATGCTTAGGACAGCTCTTGTGAGGGTTGAGGAGGGGTTCTTATATATGAAAGAAAGACCCCTGGTATAGAGGAATTCTGCTGAGTCGGATTTTTGGCACAATTCATCGCGAGTTCCCCATATCTCTTGGAAGGAATATCAGGGTTTCAATCCTCGTTAGAATGGTCAGGAACCAATTCGGCACTTGCCACAATCCGGAAGATACAGGTGGATCTTCCGCGACGTTAATAGGGCTAGCAAGGTGAAGAAAACTGTAAACATTTCTGCATGAGGATACCCCCCAATATACTGGTGCACTGTAGGTGCCCTATGTAACTCTATATACCCGACATGCATGCATGCATGGATTCCCCAGGGCTCTGCCGGAGGAACTGTGTGGGGCTGACGGTCTGTCAGATTAAAGGTACAAGGGGGCTACAGACTTCCGTTCACCCAGCTGTTCTATGTAGATAGAAGGGCCTCTCGGGCTTCTTCCCTGCTGGATCACGTATATAGCTACATGTCGTCACACCCAGCCTAACGAAAATCATTAAGGTACATCATACAATTAACGCTGGTGGTGTAGCAGCGTGCACGAAGCAGCCATCTTTCACTCCCGGGATATTATAGCTTTCAATACCTGAGTGGGCCAAATTATTTAACCAAACAATACATACATGTATCTAAGTATGTAGCTACATATAGTATGTCATCCAACAGCTCTAGAATCAGAATCAGTCAAGTGTCACTATTAATAGTACGAACCTCGTTTAGAGTAGATGTATGTGTACCAATACAACGCCCTCTACTGTATATGAAGAATCTATACTATAGACGGAACCATGGCTCGATCATAGTAAGTTCTTGGTCTTTCAAGTACTTAATGTTACCACGATACCATGTTCGGTCGATACCCGAAACAACCGAACATTCGGCCAGCGGGGTAACTACTGACGGATGCAGGGCTAGGGTTGGAACGGTACTACGGGCCGCCAAGGGGCCGGAACAACGGAAATGAAGGACCTCGGACGGTCAGTGCCCGACTAATATTTGTTTCTTAAGCTTGCTGCTGCACAGCGTTCGCTTTTGGTATATACAACTTTATATGCATAATTCCACACAGGGATATAGCAGGTACAGATCAACAGTTTTTTCGGAACCAGCCTAACAGCGACCAAGAACACTCGCACACATAAAATATCCGGAGCCAAGTCCTCCTACCATACCATTTTCACTTTCCTGATTTATCAGGCAGGTGTATCAAAAAGGTGCTCTAGGTAGACTGGAGGCCTGCAAGGGGATCTATCCTTCTCAGAATGTATACTACTAGATCTAGCGTCTAACACTTCTGGAGGTCTTCGTTTAAAAACGACACCCAGACCCTGGCAGGGGGCTGCATCCACATCTATGAGCTCAGGGAAATCCTCCTCAGCTGTTTTAGAGGCCATGGGGCCGGGGGTCCTAAGGTCGATTTCATCCTTAGGCACTGGTTTCTCGGCTAAGTCCTGCCTATCCATACAATCTTTATATTTATCGTGTGCCTCGTTTCTCATCCAAAAGAATACCTCCACTGGCGGAGATCTCGAGACTTTGGTCGATATCGCTAGAACTGTCATAATATATTTATCTAATTGCTGTCGCAGTTGATCAGGACAATCTTCCGGTGCCATAAAAGATGAACATGACTCTGATTCGAGGGACCAGAGGGTTGGACAAGGTAGCCACGGGATTGTCTGGCCGACCTCGCTTGGAAATAGGTTGAGTAGTCCAATATGGAGCTGGTAAAAGTCTTGATAGAGACGACAGAGGCGTAAAGTTGTGTTATATTCAGTAACAGCATTTAACCAATAGTAAACTAGCTCATTTCCGAGAGAGAGGGATTCGACAGATGCGGATATTATTTTTCCACTTCGAACCCCCTGGCATAGATATATTAGTTAAATAGAATATAGTGACACTTCATCTCTTCAAAGACTTACTGTAGTAATCTTTTTCTTGCTTTGGATTCCTGAGGAGGGAAGAAAACTGTTGATATTTCTCCATTTCCCCATGTCTAAGAACAAGTTCCCAGACCCAAAATCATACCATTGACTGTTGCTTATCTCTGATGCAAACAACGGCAAACACAAAAACGATGGATTCGCTATATCTACCAGTCGTAACCGTGTAGTCGAAGGCCTTTTATTCTGACCCGTAGTGGAGCGTAAAGGCCTAGATTGGTTTCCATGGTCTGCCGCGCTTTTATAAATTCCAGAATCTTCTTTACTGCCCAGAAACGATATAAGAGACCGGCGAGTGAAAAGGCCGCGCAGCGCAAAGCCTGTAAAATACATGGGCTTTTGTATCTTCTTTCCCCCCTTCGACAGTGTGGTATGTTCGCTGTTCAGTTTACCTCCAGAAAATGCTATTGTACTGCCAGGTGTCAATAATGATGATTCCGGCGTTGCCTCTATACTTTGCATAAAGTCCGATATAGTCTTCTGATTCTCCATCAACTTAAAAACCATATCAGAGAGCTTTTGAATGTTACTTTCGGCTTCTTCGGCCGATTTACTAATTTGGTCGTTAGAAAGCTCTAAATAGTAATAGTCCTAGTAGAGTTTATATTTACCATTCAAGTATATCTAGTACCAAGACGATTGATAACTTATGATCCTTCAATCTCTCAAGAAGTATCTTGAGTTGGTCCTCTCTCAATATCCATCTCGATCGGTCTAGAGTTACCATCTCAAAACCATCTCTTAGGCCATCAACCTCCTTCTCCAGCTCCGAAAATGTACACACACACCCTGTTAGAATAGCAACCAACTGTTCAACAAGTATCATTGATTCTTGTGACCTTGTTGACCGCTTCCCACCAACCAGGAACATTTGAAGGTTACACATTGCCGGGTTGATCAACGCTATCTCAGCTATTATCTGACCTACAAGACTCGGGGTGTTCTTCATGTTCATAGTCAGGTCACAAAGAGTAGTGGTGATGTGCGCGGCTGTTGTGGCTAATCCAGTGATTGAAGCTGAGACAGAAAGCGGATCCATGGAATCGACTACTCTCTTCCGTTTGATTTGCACTCGTAGGATGTAGTTGAAAAAGATAGATCGATACCGAAAGGTATTATAAGAGAAGAAGTCCTTGTATCAATTAATAAATAGCTGTGGCTCCTCGCTACTGTGTATGTGTTGTAAGGAGGGGAAAAAAGAAACAACGAACCATGGCGCGTACACACATGTGTCACGAAATACGAAGATCGAAATGTAATTTCCCATTTCTTGGGAATTAACGACCAATAGTTGACCCAATAGGCGTAGCCTGAAACCAGTTTAGTGTGCGATGAGATAATGCTCTCGATCGGGGCTCCGTTATCAGAATATATTCTTCACAAGGCTGTCATTTCGCACACCACACCCCCACTTTTCTTATTTCCATGTAGTACATGGACTGATATACATATATTTCAGTCGAAGGAAAGGTTTCAGTGATATTCAGTCATGTCCTTTACATGACTATGTAGGCACTCTAGTATAATTCGAGCTAGTAACGTTAACAAAATTTAGTTAGGTAGATATATCTTGTAATTTAGTGCGAGATGGTAGATCACGAGAATAGAGAGCACACTGAAGACAGGTACTTAACTCCTATATCATAAGTTACATGTAGGCAGGCTGTGATGCAGAGACTGAGACGCCCCCATGACCCTTATCACGTTGTACCTACCAGGCTAATCATTGGTACCGCTGCTCGAACGCATACTGATGATCTAATCTTATCTGATAAACCCAACTGCTGAAACTCTTATCCATGGATTCCTGTAACCATGACCCCAATGAAATAGTGACCATAACCGCCCAAGGCTCTCTGAGAAATAACGGAGCGGTCGGGTCGGTCGGTCCTTGTTCAATATATGGCCTATGATTGATGGCATTCTCCGGGGATTGAGATCGATAAGGGCCCGCCAGGAATATGTCGTTGTTGATGAAAGGGGGTGGGGGACCTGGCCCTCTCTATATACATGTATGGTATCTCTACAGCCATCAGCTCACACTGTCTAATCGTACCTTTCTCTGCCCTGTGTATTACGTACGCGTACACCTCAAGGCATCCGCATCACGTGCATGCGCGCGTGCACCCATGAGGACCTAGAGATACTTTGTAAGTACATGTAATTTTTTCCGCAAGTAAAAACCGGAATACAATACAATAAACCGCCCTTATATATATAGTAATATACTTAGGTATATAATTACATGTAAGTTTAGTAGAATTAACTATTACCTTTCGCAAGCATGCAGCAACTACTGACCTTAATAGACCCCCTCTTAGACCCACCATTCACGAATATGATAAACTAAGTTTCATGCGCCATGAAGCTCTTAACATGGTCCGATTAGGCCCTGAAATCCTCCGTGGTATCACATTGCCCTTGCCTTGCAAAGAATCTTTGGCTTGGAGGGTGTTGGGGCCTTTTTAATTTTTGTAAGAATTTATCTCTTTTATAGAAGTCAACTTTGCTAACAATAGCTCTTTTTTCCAGTGTGACAATTGGTCCTATCATCAATTAGCCGAAACCTCAAGTTTAATAATGTCTACCAAAACGAGTGATACTACCTGGCATACTCACCCCAAATTCGCATCTCTAAAACCCCTTTGAATAAAGCCAAGCAACCCCGGATCCCTTCGTGGTTCTTGTTTTGTCTTATGTGTCGGAGTCTCTCAGAGACATCTCACTCGCTTATAAACCCGTTCGGCACCCCCCTGCAGCCTTATTACGCTACCATTGCTAATAGCACCTATGATGTGACTTGGTAAGCAACCAACCAACGAACCTCAGCCAATTTTATATCGGCCGAAATGAATTTCATGTAGGTATTTACATATAGGAAGTATATAAGTACATGTACTTACATCTTATATAAAGCCACATCTCTAAGCTCAAAAACTATCATAAGCCTCAATATACAGCTCCACATTAACCCACAATGTCTGACCCTGAACTCTACACTTTCCCTTCGCCCCTCGCCGGCTATGAAGGCCTCCCCCCACTACCTACGTATGTTTCCTCTCCTTCCACGCTTCCTATTTCTTCATACCTGACAAGCTCCTAGAGATCTCAACGAGGATGGAAAGTCTTTCTACAACCCCCCGGCCGAGAAGCTAAGCGACGCGTACGAGAAGTTCACCGCACCAATCAATAACACCCTCTCCCCCGGTGGTTTCGACGCCCACATTTACTTCAACCAAGTGCGCTTTAGTCCTCGGCACTTTGTGCCCAACCTTTTACTAACATTCTTTAGAATAATCCCGCACAAGTCACTTTTGCCAAAGAGCTCTGGGAGCGCATTCGGCGCGAATGTAAGCCCCTCCCCTCCCCCGCACATTGCCCCCTCCCAGGCACAACTAACGCCCCTTAGTCCCCGAGCTGCGCATCTACAAGGTTTGGGATAAGCCTATCGGACCCCACACGCTCGCCATGTTCGAAGTAAACATCTTCACACCTGCACAATTCGGCGCCTTTATCCCCTGGCTGGTCATCAACCGGGGCCCACTTTCCGTACTGCTTCACCCCAACACCAATAACCCACTGCGCGACCACACGCAGCGCGCCACATGGCTAGGGCGGGAAGTACCCATAGACACAGTGCTGTTCAAGAAGATGCTTGAGATGAAGGGAATAGCCTATCCGCCGAGGGATTAGCCCGGTTGGGATTCACGTTCGAACTGTTTAGTGAATTGAAGTAGGTGTATTTTGGCACATTGTTTTGTTTGTGCAAACCATACTTAGCTGTCCGTATTAGGATCTCATTAGTAGTCAGGGTTAGGGTTAAACTTAAGCTAAATGCCCCCCTTCGATTAACTGATTGAGTATTGAGTGTGGCCCGTGGGCTTATAATATAACAAAGTTTTCCTTGTACTTTAATTGAACGAAAGTAGTTGTAATATTCCTGGGGCTAACATTTGCGCCTCCATTCTCTCCCCTTTCAACTCTCCCCAGCCTCTCATAAGCTCCCTTATCCGTCTTGCGAGCTAGTCCAATTAAGTCATGCCCGTAACGATCATAGGGCCGTTAACGTTTAGGTTGCTAGCTTGTAGGACTATTTCTAGCAGCGTACTTAGTAGGCCGTGTTATAGTTAGTGGCCGAATGAATTACGAACGACTACTTGCCTGCGAATGTGCGGTGTTGTAATATGGTTGCTTCCAGGTTTAGGAGTAATTAAACCATTATGCCTAGGATTACTTGTCCGTACACACATACTTATATAACTATCTTATATACCTGTACTTGGTATACAAGACAAGACATCTCTCTTGTACCACAGCCAGTCAGCCAATCAAGTCTTGTCCTTTTCACATGGGCCAAACCCGAAAACGCAGGGAATCAGGTATTACAATAACGACTTAAGCACACCGGCCCCGTTTGTTAAGCTGAAAACGCTAGGGAACCCCATCAATATTAAATAATGTTTCCCACCGATCCTTCTCACGACGTAAAGGTCGATGTCCGCGTTAATCATCGGTCTCGCTATGTATGAATGGATTGACACAATGGGTGAACGATGTGCTACAGAGTCTTTCAGACTAGTACCAAAGGTTTTTTGGTGGCAAGCTGAATCTATCAAATACTCTCACCTCAATTACACCGGTCCGAGATATCAATGGAAGGTCCCTAACTAACCCTAACTATATTTATTATAAGTCATTACAACACTGCAGAGTACATAATGACAATGGAAAATATCATAAAGAGTCTGATACCATGTAAGAATTTAAAATACAGACGGGATCTAATCATATTGTACCTTTAGTGACTCGGTAAGTACTTAGCGTCTTAGTGGCGTTTCCTGGTGGTAGTCACACCTATACTAAGGCCTATATATGTAGGAGTACATAATGTGAATTAAGGGATATCTAGGTAGCCGGCTTGTCTTTTCTTGCACTGTGTGACTTTAGATACTTTTGTTACTACTCTAGAGAATTGTAGCTACTGGCCGGGCACACAGCCAACCACGGCAAAGTGCTACTTGCTGTTCAGCATGTATGTGGTGCTGGCTCTTAAGGCCTAGAACCTACATGTAGTTGAGGCTGTGCAGGGTATTGATGTCTCAACTGGCCGTGCAGCTCTTACATGTATGTATGCAGTACAACCACAGAAACATTCCCCCATTGGTACGATGGCACTGTAACTGAGAGGGAATATGTACCCTACCTACCGACGTATAGATTAAGTTTTTTTTATTGGATATTGGCAATTGAATTCTAGGTAATGTATACAGGGCTAACGCTCCTTCAACTAGAGTTCAGTATTCGGGCTTTTCTGCCGTGCTTGGAAGAGTACCACAAGACATGATATATCATTAGGGAACTAAATGCATTCAGTTAACTATCTCTGATAAAGTTTGCGCGCGCGTTATTACTGGACATGAGATTACAATAGAGCTAGGTGATAAGGTTAGATGAATATATGAGTTATGAATCGCGCTGTAGTGGTTTCGTTTGGGATCGCGGGTCCTAACTATTAGTCCACTAGTAATGATTATAGTGATGAATTCTGCTCTGTGTTGCAGCTTGTGGTAGTACTTTATCTTTCTCCATAGGCCAAAATTGTGCGTACTTTGACAGAAGCTAGCCTCTTGTAGGTATATTGCACAATGTAGGTGCATACATATATGCATCATGTAGGAGTGCTAGGACAAAGTAATAGATTTAATCACTCACACACAACGAGAAGCTCAAATATGGTTCCCAGATCGACCTTTATTCAAGTGGATCTAACCCCTGCATGGATACTATTGATATGGACTACTCGTACGACTGTTGGTGGACCAATGATGAAAATACATCTGCTTGTGGGGTAGCAATAATTAATAATTGACTAATCATGGGTGATAACACTTATTGCCAAATCAAACATTTTAGCTCCTGCGAGAAAAGAGTCTGATTTCACACATCAGTGCATGCACTTTAGGGACCAAGCAGGTTCCATGCCAAGGCTCCAATCTCCGTAACGCCTGAGTTTCCGATCCCAAGGCTCCGCGACTGCATAACGTCAATAAGAACTTCAGGTAGCGGCACCTAAATAATCCACACACTCAGTCCGGTTCCCTACAAGGCGTCAAATGTTGGTAGCCTATATCTAGAGGACCTAGCCTCTCCACAGGCACCCCCACCGTCATGATCATCCTCCGGGTTTCCAGATTCCTAGACGACATGTACCCCAGGGCCCGTTGGCAGCTTTTACTCTGGATACCTCCACACCCATCGACTCCCTTGCGGGCCGTTACTGAATGTGGCCTTTCGATGCGAATCGACTCCATGGGGGCTTGGGCTACGCGATTTTGCTGAAAGTTAGTGCCCCATATATCTCCTACCGACTTCCTTGATATTAGTCTTAACACATATCCCACCCATAGTGTTGTGCTTTCTAGCCAACTGGTGGTGAGACTGAGTTATCATATATGACAAAGAGTCGCAGGTTTTCAGATAGCGAGTAAAATTTATGAGAAGTCGGGACGGCGGTCAGCGCCAGGTCAGATCGATCAAAAGGGGAGTATGGGGATTAGACTCCGAGTGAGTTAGTCAGTGCTCAAGCTATGACAGTGGATACGGCAAGTGCGAAGGGGAAGGTAGAGCTGGAAATATATGCCTTGATGATGATGATGAGGATTGAAAATAAGGAGGAAGCAGTTTATGAGGTAAGTTTCCCGGAATTCATGCAAGATGCACGAATTGACCCAGGTCAACGAGTGCACTCGTGGCTCCCTAAGACCAAGAATGGATTCGTCCCGGTAGTGCGGTACCGAGAGATAAAGGCAAATCACAGGGACTTCACCCAGACCCCTAACCCGGTACTCCAAGAATACACATTCCCCGGACTGCGCATTATACCGTTTGGGTGCATTTGGTAGTGCCCGTTAGAACGTGCTACATACATGTATCCATCAACCTCTACGTGTAAGTTTCTCAATTCCGCTCGCTTCTAGTGGATAATCTGACCTATAGCTAACATACATGTATCAAACATATATAGATAATGGCGAGAAAATGCCTTCAGAACCCGATGATGTTGCACCACAATCCCTGAAACTGGACATACCTCATCTCTGGTCAAGCTAAACGGCGCATCCTACCAAAATTTAGCTCCGAATCCAGTACCAAAAACCGGAGCCGTTCAGCAAACAACATACAGCACGGAGACAGCTAAAGCCAATGACAATGTCAGTGTAAGTATTCGTTCAAACCTGCTTTCCCCCATTGATGAGTCGTAGATTTTTGATAACTAAGTCTTCTAATCAAAAGTAACGCGCATCTCAAACACGTTATGCGCAGGAACAGAATTCTTAGCTACCGGCACTTATGCCCCCCACCCATTCTAGAGGATATCTGCCATCCTCAAGCTCCACTTAGTGTCAACACGTATCTAAGACATACATGTACCGGTGCTTCAATCCTCAGCGTCACATCCGGAAAAAAACCAATGAGCCACTGTGGCTCGTGTCACATACATACATGTACTACGGTGTCAAAGGTAAGTGAGTAGAACGCGGCGGTGCGGTTTGCGTTCTGCGTTCTACTCACTTACCCTTGACACGGAGTACATACATGCATCAACATGCACTGTGGTCTGCGCACCATTGCATCAGCCATCTCAGAACCGAGCCTCTAATCTGTTTTGAAGATTGTGAGCGACCCCCGCATAGATCGCTTCCCGAACAACAATTACTTATGCATATGTATGGATGGCTTTGCTTTTTTCTGCATCGCTGGCAGAGGGGAAGAATCTTGCACAGCCAGGAGCCGTGGCTGCGCAAAAAATCCCAAACAACCATATCGCACCCCCTATATCCTGGTACTGGATTCCGCATAGTTTGAATCATTGGTCGTCACTCGGTTTCCCGACTGTGTGGGCCGCAATGCATTTGTTTTACTGCTGGCCGCTACGTGTAGGAGAATTGAGGGACCGATAAGTAAAAATATATCCTGGTGTTCGAACAGCCATCCTCCTCCCTCGAGATCCCGGATGAGCTTCTATGTAGAAGCTTTCTGCGCTGTATGTACTCCTATTTACTCTCGCGTCCCATTGTTTCAAGCAATGTTCACACATAGGCCTGTTCTCAAAGGTCATACATACACTGCGCACCAGTTGAAACATGTGCATACCAATGGTTTCAAACTGGACTGTCTGTAGCGGCTGAAGCAAGCTTTTTCCATTGGTTGCTGTACCCGGTTGGTGGGAATCTCGCAACCATATGTAATAAGGCGTTCTCCAGGGCGTTTCCGGGCGGTGCTCCAACCATCATACACCTCTTTTTCTAAATGGAGGGCCTCAAGCTTGGACATTTCATGTTTAAACTGCAGATGTCATAGATGTCATGCAATGCAGATGTAAGATTCGCCACCGTCGAGCCCCAATTTCATCGTGCGCTTGGGTGCTCAGTGGGTACGTGGAAACAAACACTAACGAAAAATTTTCCTTCTGGAAGTGGTTCATATAAGGCCTTTGCGCACCATGAAACTTACGCTCAGTGCGCACTAAGGGCACCGTGGATTTAATATATACCACAGGAACTACGGGTAGTCTGGTAAACAGGAAACACAAGTACAAACACAAATTCAACCTTCGGATAAAGAAACTCAACTCAACCCACACTTGAAATTTTACAACAGTATACTTCAGTAGATGGATAATCCAACTTCAGAAGTCGCGGTCAACGTTCTTTGCATTGAACCAGACTCCGGTTTCCGCTGTCTTCTCTCTCTACTCCTGGTGGACGACCTCATCGCCCGGGTCGCTCGGCATACACAGACCACTCAGCGTACTCCGATCCGGCATGTTTTCGACCTGGTCGGGGGAGAAGGAAGTGGTGGAATAGTGGCGCTTCTCGTCGGTCGTCTCGGTCTCAGCGGAGCTTCAGCATCTGATATACTGCGAGATATGATGTCTAAGTTTTGCCCATGGGGCGGAACAAAGCGTAATGCCTTGGGGATTCACCGAAATAGGCCATTTATTGCGAATTTTGTCCAACCAACTTTTGAGAAGTTGGACGAGCAGGACAAGGATTCAAAAGTATACTACAACGAGGAGAGTGTGCGTACTTGCGTACTTGCGTCGTTGGAACAAGCCCCGCAAGGGAAAAGGTTTTCGAAAAAGCTCAAGGATTGGGCTGAGAGCATAAGGAGTGCAATTAAAGTTATACCCATGAAGTATGATATAACTTCACTCATTCTAATACAACCCTGGCAAAGGTTAACATGGAGATATCTAGACTTTATTCACGCCTCAAAGCAGGGAAATTCTATTCCAACATGCTCTTCTCCTCCGAAAAGATCACCGACCCGATTATAACCACTAGTGACGGCTCTTATGCCCTCAAGGAGCGTTTTCGCACCTACGATCGGACACTCTCCCGTGCCAATGTCTATATCTCCGACGTCGCGCAAGCAACATTTACACACGACAACCTCGTCGCACCCAAGACTATTAACGGACGTAGTTATGCTTCACCCCACCCCGCCACGAACACCATCCTCGACATCCTCGACGAAGCCAACGCTATTTTCGCCCGCCGCCCGATCGGCGTCGTTGTCCGTATTGGTGGCGAGTATCTGAACTCTCTCCACAGCGCGAGCTTGGGTAGGACGGGAGAGAAAGAGCATGACGGATTTCTAAAGAAGGTGCCCAAAATGAATAAGGTCTTCCAGATTCAACTTCCGAATATTCAATATGAGGCCGAGCTCATGGATGAACCAGAGAGGGTGTTTGCGCTGTTTGAGAAGTGGGTGAAGGGCCCTTTGGTAGTGAATAAATTGGAGGAGTGCGCAGAGGCACTGTCTAAGACCGTCAAAGAGAGGGCGAAGTGTTATCCAGGCGATAATGTGCGGGATATAAGGGTGTGAGATTGTTTGATTCTAGGAATCTGTGGGAGGAGCGCCTTCTTACCACTGTTACGCTCAAATATTACCCCTAGCAGGACTCGGGTCGTCTTCCCTTCTTTCTTGGTTTGGCTGTTTCTGGGAAGTTGAGGTGTTTGAGGAGTTGGTGATATACAGACTCGACAGTCATTTCGTAGGGTCATTTATTTCATATGTTTCATTTCATTACAAAAGTTTCCCGCCCCCCTTTTTTGAGACCAATTCATTTTAGTTATTTCATCAATGATACCACGTTTTTTTAATGTCTTGGATTCACGACCATCTACTGGACTGGCTTCGTCTCTTCTTTGTAATTGAACTTGCATTCAACTCTATTATCTGATACACCATCATACATAGAGACCAGTACCAATGAAATAGATAGGAAAAAGAGAGAAGACTAAACCAAAAGGGTAGCTAAATGCGAGTGAGACTCCATGATCCACTCCACCCTCTCCAGAACCTACACCGTGCTCGGGAATCCTAGAACTCAAATTCTGTCATCGCCGGGTCTCCCAGTGGACTGGTCTATCCGAAATCTAACAAACATGGCTAGCTCCCCACTCCCAGCTCGGGCCTACTTGTGGGAATCGTGTATAATCGGGTTCGATTTAGACATTAGAATGTCAGATTTATTGATTACGTGTCTCAATATCATTTTCTCACTATTCCAATTGGCTCTGCCCGGTCAATTAGCGTGTGCTCTGGTATTGCGGCCTCAGGTAGTGTTGCGTCTGGTGGAGTTGTGGCGAACAGGAACCTGATGGCAACCCTAACCCTGGATGATGGTTCGCTGAGAGCTCACGTGCGGTAAAGTAAGGGGTATGGGTAATAATTCAGCTGTGCCAACGGTTCCTGTTGAATGATGTTGACGGATGTTTCAGTTAGACTGAGACAAACTCACATGTGTGCCTTAGACTTGTTTTTATTACCGAGTCGCGTGCTCGTCAACTATTTCCTGACAAAATATTTCCTCTTGTGCGCTTGGTGCGGTGATCATATGTATATAGAGATATAATATCGCTGCTTATCGTCCCAAAGATCATTATTATTTATTTGACTGGGTGCTGATAGATGTGCACCCATCCCACCGTACCACCAATATCAAAAGCATCCGCGATAAGCCCCACATTAATATCCGTGCCCTGCAGCAATAATCGGGTGGTTCAGTGGTTTAGTACGTCTGTAACCGGGTTATTTCGAAATCGCGATTATTATTATTATACCTATATTAATAATATTGAGTATGTGGGTATGTGGGTATTGCTAGACATTGAGCAATCGACTGATGAGTTGGGGGCCTTTCTTGGCGCGACAAAGACATTGTTCGATGATGACGAGTATGACAACCCCCACATAGTAGACGTTACTGGACCGATGAGTTGGGAGCGCCGAACCGTGCTTTTGGGAGGCAGGGGGGGGGGGGGTTACGGCATGGGGGTGCAAGACTGAAATATTTGCATGTGGGCAGGAAATTATAAATGGGGAGGTGTTTTGCTCCAGATGCTGTCCACCCTTGCAGTTGACAGTCTCACGTGTGTATGGTTGAAGGCTTTTTTTTTTTAAACAGTGGTGCAGAGAACCAATCCTGGTGTTCGGGGCGTTTTCTTTTTTTTTGCTGCAGGAGATCTGGTGAGAAGTGAGAGGTGAGAGGTGTAACAAAGAAGAGGTTGGTCGAGAGGCGGCGGAATTTGTAATACTCTATTTTTCTGATGCTTTTAAGGTAGGAGAGGAAAGAAAGAAAGAGAAGGAAGTTCCCAGCTCTGGAAGGAACCATTCACTCTTCCCCTTTTTTCTTTTCTGTCGACTCTCCCCTCTTCGTGATCCTTATATTCCTTTCCTCTTCATCTCCACCTTTCCTTTTTTTTTTTTTTTCTTTCCTTTTTCCTTTTTTTTCCCAACCCGTCGGGCGATTTCAAGTTGACTTCTCCGGGGAATTCTTCTCCTTGAATAATAAGACGGGCCGAGATAGATATTTTACCAATCTTTCTTTCTGTACGTTGTTGTCGTCGTCCGTTGCACCTTTAACTCTTTTCCAAGATTTGTGTAAGAGAAAAAAGAGATTGAGCGATTGAGAGATAGAGAGCGAGAAAGTTAGTGAGAAAAAGAGGGAGAGAGTGAAAGAGTGAGAGAGAGAAAGAAAGAAAGAAAGAAGGAAGTAAGGAAAGAAAGGAAGGAAAGAAAGAGAGTATAGTAAGGCACGCGATAACCACGCGAGTGAGTAACCAAAACGTCACAGAATCCTGCGATAACACAAACACATCCCTTCCCATCCACCATTCCACAACCCACTCCCCCCCCCCCGCCGTCGCCCCACCACAACAACCACCAACCACGAATCACGAGAAAAACTCCCCGGAGTATCCGGAGATCCATACCAGACCACGGTAGTTCGCCTGATAGTGCAGTTATCAGGAATAGGAAGGCAGGAAAGAGAGAGAAAGAAAGAGATACTGCGAGAGTGAACAAAGATAAAGAGAGAAGAGAGATAGAGACCGTTAGAGAATGGGTCATGTCGCCGGAAATGCGACGGGCACGGGCAGCACGGCTACGAGCACTGGCGCTGGTACTGGAACGACCAATGCCCGCCGCGATAAGAAGCTTGCAGGTGATAGCAGCTCTACACGGCCATTAAAACGCCGCTGTGTTAGTAACGCCTGCATCGCGTGTCGGCGAAGAAAGTCCAAGGTAAGCAATCCCCCCCCCCTGCTTTGCCATTATAACGAGCTGCAACTCTACGTTTTCTCTTCTCACCTTTTCAGCCCTAACAAGTGTTATATAGTGCGATGGAAATACCCCGGCGTGCGCCGCGTGCGCCTCTGTCTACCATACCGAGTGCGTATATGACCCTAATTCAGACCACCGTCGCAAGGGAGTCTACAAAGCCGACATCGACAATCTCAAGAATCAGAATAGCACGTTGCAGACGTTGATTGAAGCGATATTGAACTACCCTGAGGATCGTGTTTACGAGCTTGTTCGGCAGATCCGAACTTGTGACTCACTCGAAGACCTTGCAGAGGCCATCGTCGCAGATGCAGCAAACGATGCAGAAGGGGAGTCGCCGGAGAGCGCGAACTTTGATGGTGCAGCTGCAGGTGGCGAGGGGGAAAATCCGGCGAGTTTGGAGGCAGAGCTTAGTGGAAAGATGGGACAATTGCGGATCGAGGATGGGCAAGTGAGGTTCATCGGGGCCACGAGCAATCTGATGTTCGTGCCAACAGGGCGCGATGAGGATGAAGACGAAGAAGAGGACGGGAAAAAGAATGGTGTGGATATATACGAGAAGAACCCAATCACGACGTGGACACAGGTTACGGATGATCCGGAGCTCATCAATCATTTGGTCACCATGTATTTCGCTTGGCACTATCCTTATTTTACAACACTGAGTAAAGATTTGTTTTACAAAGAGTTTGTGCATGGGATGCGGGGGTCCTCCTCACACTCGGGGACGGTATATTGTACGCCATTGCTAGTCAATGCTATGCTGACCCTAGGATGCCATTTTACTTCCGTACAAGGCTCACGGGCGGATCCAAACGACTCCTCAACAGCCGGTGATCATTTCTTCAAGGAGGCCAAAAGGCTAATTTATGAGAACGATGAACACGAGAATCCACGGCTGCCAACAGTACAGGCGCTCGCGTTGATGAGTGTACGAGAAGCTGGATGCGGGCGGGAGTCCAAGGGATGGGTGTATTCTGGAATGAGCTTTAGGATGGCAATGGACCTAGGACTACATCTAGATCCCAGTTCGTTGAAAGAAGGCGTTGGTACCAGTTCCGGTTCTAGCGGGATTAGTGATGAGGAAGTGGACGCTCGGCGAGTGACATTCTGGGGATGCTATCTATTCGACAAGTAAGGGCGACCTTTCATCCGACTCTATGCCAATCTACTAACAGAAACAGGTGCTGGAGCAATTATATGGGTCGGATGCCGCAGTTGCCTTCCTCGATGATAACAGTCCCCAAGCCTGATGTTTTCCCTAGCGAAGATTCGGACAATTGGCATCCCTACACCGACACTGGCCTCTCAATGGCTAATCCGCAGCCCTCCCGCATACGCGCAGTCGCGCTCCGCATAACCATGCTCTGCGAAATCAGTAATGACATACTTCTCTCCTTCTACAACCCCACCCCCGGCAGCACGACTGGCAGTGCAACCTCTATCGATGCATCCGCCACTATCGCTAAGGTTTTGCAGCAAGGCAAGAACAGCGCTCTAGGTGAATTTAAAAAGCTCGGTGAGCTCTTTACGCGTCTTGAAGAATGGCGCAAGAAGTTGCCCCCAGAATTGGAAGCGAAGGAAGGCAGTCTTCCCAGCGTGCTTCTAATGCATATGTTTCATCAAACCCTCTACATCCATCTCTTCCGGCCATTTTTGAAATTCTCTGCTGCCACAACATCGACACTATCTCATCTTGACCCCCGGAAAGCATGTCTAGGCGCGGCTACCACAATGTCGAAATATCTCCGGTTCTATAAGCGTCGTTATGGACTACGGCAAATATGTAACGTTGCGGGTTACTTTATCCACTCGGCGTGCACGATCCATCTCCTCAATCTGGGCCAGAAAACCGCAAAGAGGGACATAGTACAAGGCCTCAAATCACTTGAAGAGATTGGCGAGTTCTGGCTCGTCGCAAAGCGAGCTCTAGTAATTGTTGGCATCCTGGTAAAGAGATGGCGTATTGAGCTGCCCGAGGAAGCCGAAGGGGTTCTCAGCCGCTGCTGGCCAGAGGGACGCCGGTTCGGCCTAGGCGTAGAGGTAGAACGTGTTCTTGGACGGAAGCTCGGCAAGAGTAAGAAGCGCTCCCCGAACCAGGCAATGTCACCGTCAAGCGCTGGTGCAAGCAGCCCACCACCACCGAGCATGATTAACATTTACAACACATCATCCGTCTCTGCAGGCTCTCCCGCCGCCGCCTCCTCCCCCGCGCACGCACCCCAGACACAATATCAGCCATACTTCCAGCAGCAGCAACAGCAGCAGCAGCAGCAACAACAGCAGCAGCAACAGCAGCAGGCCCCCCAGCCGGGCGTCGCACCCGTGCCGGCCAGTGCCCCCTCACCCTCATTCCTCGGTCCTCCACAGCAGCAGCAGCAGCAGCAGCAGCAGCAGCAGCAGCAGCAGCAACCCTTCTTCACCTCCCTCCAGCAGCCATTCATGAGCTTCAGCGCACCATCACCCAGCACGGCAAGCGCAAGCACACCAGAGAATACAGATGGCTTTAACCAGGACTGGTGGTATCGAGACCAGACGGAGCTGGCGAGCGAGCTAGGCGTGGGTATGGGGATGGACTGGGGTCTTGCCACCGCCGCTGTCGGGGCTGGCGGAACACCACAGACCGTTGAGGTCACGCAGGGTGAGGGTTCGCCGAATGTGCAGGCAGCGAGCGGGCCGGGTACGTTTGGTGGGCTAGATGGGTATGGGAACTGGGAATGAGCACGGTTGAAGTGGGCGGAAAACAAAATAAAACCAAAAAAAAAAAAAAAAAACCAAAACGAGAAAAAGAAAGAAAACCAAAAGTTTATGATGTATGGGATGGCTGTATGAGTTGTCTTTTTTTTTTTTTTATTATTATTATTTTTATTTTTATTTACTTTTTTATTTATTTGTCTCTCCCCCGGGGTGGCTACTTTTGGGTTCAGATATTTGTGTTTATTCCGGAGTACCTTGTTTATCTTTATCTTTATCACTTCGCTCTGCGTGTTCGGGGGCGCGCGCGTGTGTGTACTGTTTCGATGCGTTTTGTGACGGGAGCTGGTTATCATGTAGCTTAGGAATCTAGGTACTTGGCATCATTGTAGGTATGTTCTGTGACGGTCTCTCTCTCTCTCCCTCTCTCTTGGCTTATTGTGCTTGTAGTAATGTATTTTTTTCTTCTTTCCTTTTTTTTTCTTTCTTTCACGGGGGCAGTTTTTTGATATCTTTTCTTTTTCCCCCTCTGCTTTTTTTTTCTTTTCTTCTTCCTGTGCTTTTTCTTTCTTTTTTTTCGTGTTCTCACGGCTTCATGATCCGCCATAAGCATGTATACAGATATTTTCTTCTTCTTTCTCTTTCCGAGAGGGAGGGAGGGAGGGAGGGAGGGAGGGAGGGAGGTGGGGGGCCAACTAACAGACAAAAAAACAAAACCTACATGTACCTACCACTCCTAGCTGCATACCCGCCGAAAAACCCCATCCCATCCCACATGTGCCTATGTACAGCCAGCCTTCAAGTGATCCATACATGATATGCAAACTCTATCTACAGGACTGTAAAGTAGAAGCTTGGCAACAAAGAACACATTGGTTTTAGCCTCGGTGGCTTGGGGTTCCAAGCGTCTCAATGCGCAGTTTGATGGCTGGCTTGGGAGTACTTTTGATGAGTGGCTGTACACAGGGCGTGTAGCCCCCGACTCACACACGGTCACTCGCCCCCCCGCCGGGGTGCATGTAGCTACATCAGATGCTCGTGTGCTCGTGCTACATACATAAGTACATGGCCGATATGTATATATAAGTACTAGTATAGCCAGTGCTTGTGGGTATTCGATGGTACCTCGACTCCACCCAAGAACCTACAGTACACACATGTACTTGTGTAGAGGAAGCGCACACCGCCGTCGGGCTGTTACTAAGCGCCAAGCCACCACGGCGTTGTTGTTGTCCGGGCAGAGCTACCAGCAGTGTGGGCCGGTAGACCGAAGGGAGCGGTGCCCGTAGGTACATGTATGTAGGTACAGCGGGCCCCCGCTATAGCGAACTCCAGTGAAGCGAATATCCGCTGTAACGAGGGGGTTTGGGACTGTACTTTTGAAGACTACATGTATGCTGCTAAACCGAATTTTAGTCCGGATCAGTGCCCCTGTCCCCATATAGATAATTCTGCGGTAACGAATTTATGGGTTTACTGGTGATATGCTAGTACTATTAGGGGTAGACAGTTTAGGGACATACTTCCCCCAACCCATTGAAATTCACTTTCCTGCCCGTACCATCAGTTCTGCTTCAATTTTTTCGGGCATAGAGATTAGTTGTCTTACTAAAACCATATGGAAAGTTCGTTATGCACCCTCACTTGTGTAAACTTGCTGGAATAAACCCTAACCCTGTTATGAGCCTTCAAACTAATTCTGCTGTACTGAACAAACTGCTATACCGAACCAATTTTCTTGGATTATGCACGTTCGGTATAGCAGAGGGGGCGCTGTACAGCTGTCAGCACCTCCCGGGGATAAACATGCATGTGGGTACTTTTTACCGCCACCCAGGAATCCCCCCCACCTCGTATACATACAGATAGCCGCCATACATACATCATGTATGAGTATGTACGTACCCGAGATACGAGACATCCATCCATCCTCTGGAATTGAGGTCTTCAGGCAGACAGACAGACAGACAGACAGACAGACAGAAAGATATGCCCATCAGCTCATTCAGAACCAGCTGTCTGTCTTCTGTCTAGTGATCTTGGATAGTGTGATCAGAAGCCGACTCGAACCCCGGCCGGCCGGGACCAAGTCAAGTACATATGTACTCGTACTTTCCTGACGTTTGTAAAGGGGACCACTATTGCGGACCATACTAAATTTTGGGCTTGGCGCGTATTTGTATGGCATGCAATAGTAGCGGCCATTTTCACAAACGTCAGGAACATACGAGTACATACATTTTACCTAAATGTACTTTTATCTACATGTAGTACTGCTAAGCTGTGGATGTATCTTCTTGGAGGGGGAGGTTCCCGTCCCGTCGACGCTTGTTTTTTTCTTTCTTTTCCCGCCCTCGCTCAAGGCAGGTCAGGTCAGTTCAGGTCGGTCTTCACGCCGTTGTTGTTGTTGTTGTTCTTTCTTCTCTTCTGTGCTGCTAACTGTGAGTGGAATGGATGGGATGTTTTATCCACTTGCTCTGGCAAGGGTGCGACGGCGACGTCACACCCGCCCGCCTGGGAGATTTGCTATTGATTGATTGATGCGATAAGATAGATAAATTACAGGGGAGAAGTGCTACATGTAGCTGTAGGAAATACATACCTGAAGAGCTACATACATGTACATGTAGGTACTGTCGTGACACTGAATTCCGTGACGAGAAACAGAACACTCTCGTACTCTCCCCAAGTCGTTCCACTCCCAAGATATACTATAGTAAATACTAACTACATGTGCCTGCCTGGTGGATTAGATATCGCAATAAGACATCGACGCTACTACTACTACCATCATATTCATAATCATCATCACCATCATCATCATCATCATCATCATCATCATCATCATCTGTCTATGGGGTGGTACTTTCATCACCGCCCTGTTTTAACGTCCCTTGGCAGTCAGTACTCGCACAATCCTCTTTCCTTCCTTCCCCATCTATCCATCTCTCGTT
This sequence comes from Morchella sp. 2018-W45, assembly GCA_024713785.1. Classification (NCBI taxonomy): domain Eukaryota; kingdom Fungi; phylum Ascomycota; class Pezizomycetes; order Pezizales; family Morchellaceae; genus Morchella; species Morchella sp. 2018-W45. The sequence goes on from JAMGYZ010000025.1 coordinate 1,302,827, forward strand.
CATTCGTTCCTTTCCCGGTTTTAGCCCAGCACCTGCACCGGAAAAACTACATGTGTGTAGTACATGTACCTACATACATACATATGTATGTGAAGGCGGAAGAATCCGCACAACCTCCGCAATGATCCCCGGCGCGGCGCTGCACTATGGAGAGCTAAACCAGTTGCACCCCACAATTCCCTCACCAGAGTGGGTAGACGGGGGGGGGTCCCCCCCCTCCCCCTGGGTATAAAGACCACACTGTTTCTGCCACTTTCAAAAACCACAGCAGCAGCACCAGCAGCACCAGCAGTATAATTGATATTGCGCAGAGAAGAAACGAGACAGAATGAAATACTCCTTTGCCCTAGCTTCGTTGCTTGCCGGCGCGGCGAGCGCGCAGAACTTTGCGACGATTGATGATCTGGCGGAGGTGGATATCACCACTGCGGGGAACAATACGCTGTTTACGAGGTGGAGGCCGACCTCACACTTTCTGGTACTGTCCTGCCGCTCTGGAGAAAGGGGGGAGAGGGGGTTTACGGATCTTGTGGTGCTAACTTGACTGGATGCTCTTTAGGGACCTCACTCGTGGCTCAATGACCCCTGTGCTCCATCCTACGATCCTGCTACTGGATTATACCACTTGGTAATGATCCTCTTTCTTATATATGGACTTGGCTAACAGCACCCGTAGATGTACCAATGGAACCCCCACCACATCAACTGGGGAAACATCTCTTGGGGCCATGCCGTCTCAAAGGACATGGTAACCTGGGCCGACGTCCGTGGCTGGCAAGGCGCCAAAGCTCAAAGCCTCGGTACCGGCCCCAAGGGCTCGCTCGACCACCTCGGTATCTTCTCCGGCTCCGCCCAGTTCCTGCCCGCGAACCAGTCTTACGGCCTCCCCGGTCTCAACTTCACCAGCGGGCCAACAGACAAGACCATCATGGCCATCTTCTACACCTCCGTGCAATACCTTCCCACAGGCTGGAGGATCCCATACGTAAACTCCACCGAGACGCAAAGCCTTGCCGTCTCCACCGACGGCGGTATGACCTTCACAAAGTTCGAGGGTCAGGGCGTCAACCCGGTCATTCCGCAGCCGCCCCCGAACTTGGACATCACCGGCTTCCGCGATCCCATCTACAACAAGTGGCCGGAGATGGACGACATCCTGTTTGGTGACGCCTCGATCGGCAATTTCTACACCGTCCTCGGCTCGGGAATCAAGGGTGCCGGTGGGCGTCTCCCGCTCTACTACGCCCCTCCCGATGACATCACCGACTGGCGCTACCTCGGCCCCATCTTTGCCCGCTCCGCCAACGAGAGCTGGAGTGAGACCTACTCTGGCTCCTTCGCCTACAACTTTGAGGTCGCCGGCGCCTTCTCGCTCACCGAGTCAGGAAAGAACGGCGGTGACGGCGAGACCGCCCACCACTTTGCCATTATGGGGACCGAGGGCGGCAACACCACAAAGCACCCCTCGCCGCAATGGGCCCTCTGGTCTGAGATTGCACTCACCCGCGCCGCCAACGGCTCCGCCCACAGCGAGATCCTCTCATCCGGTGTCCTCGACTGGGGTCTCTCCTACGCCTGGAACTCCTTTTGGGATGCCCCGAACAAGCGCCGTATCGCCTGGGGATGGGCCAAGGAGGAGGACCTCACCGTGGCAAAGACAGCTCAGGGCTGGCAGGGAGTCATGACCCTCCCCAGACACCTCTACGTCAAGGTCTACAAGGGCCTGAAGAACACCGCCGGCATCCTGACCACCAAGGGCTCGTGGACCTCTGAGCGCAAGGCAGACGGCACCTGGCAGATCAAGACGCTGGGTATGCAGCCCGCCGCTGAGGTTGTCGAGGCGCTCCGCAAGGGTGCAGAGAAGATCTCTGTCAAAGACACCCGCGTGACCCCGGGAACATACAAGAAAGTTGCGGCCCACATCTCTGCCAACATCCACGCAGAGATCAGCATCCCCGCCAACGCCACCACCCCCGTCGGCTTCTCAGTGCTGCGCTCACCCGACGGCGAGGAGGAAACCCTCATCGTCTACGATCCTGCCGCAAAGGAGATCAGTGTCGTCCGTGAGGGCTCGTCCAGCCTGAACGCCAGCTACGTCATCACATACCCTCACGTCGCGCCGCTCTTCCTCCTCGACTATGCCAACGGCAAGCGCGAGAAGCTGGTGCTCGACATCTTTGTCGACAACTCGATGATCGAGGTGTTTGCGAACGAGCGCGTGGGAATCACGTCCAGGGTGTATCCGGCGCGGCTGGACTCGACGGAGGTGGGATTGTGGGCGGGCGAGGGAAGCGGGGAGGTCTCGTTCGAGAGCGTAAAGGTGTGGACAGGGCTGAAGAACGCGTGGCCGGAGAGACCGGCGAATAGTAGCAATGCACTCGTGTGGGACTCGGCGGAGGAGACGGGCAATTATACGTGGTGGCCCGGGAATTAGAGCGTGGCGAAGCATATAATTCTATTGTATTGTATTGTATGTATGTAGGTAGAATGAGGCATATAGTGTTAATTTCATGTGGGTTTTGAACCTCATCTCTGCTCGCCCAGGAAATGTAGCTATCCACAGACTAGAGACACCAATATAGCCATGGAGGTCCCGGAGTGAGGGTTAGGTTTACTATCGACTAAAGGTTGGCTGCTATCTACATGCTATATTTTGGGCGCAGGGGACTCCGTTCTTGCCCGGCTCCGGAGGTTTCTCCTCTCTCGAGTTCAGTGATCTTCACGGGCCGGGTGTCAATGATCCACGAACAACGAACATGAGCCATCCACACTGCAACCAGTTCAACCGTGGTGGTCTAACTCTGTGTATGTAATACTGGGTAAGGGCCCGGCTTGCCACATAATGCAGGACCGCCTTTGGTTGGCGCGCGCAGATGGGGGGGGGGGTGGTATATACACCTTTGGCCTGGCGTGGCTGGGTGTGTTGCGTGTGTAGAGGTATCTCGTGGCTGTGGTGCTGTTTGCATTTGTCCCCTCGTGTTAGCCCTGTTTAGGAGCCCATTTGCGGTGGTAACGGGCGTGAAAAGGGCCGTGTGTTCGGAGGGTTAAAGGTATCATAAGGTGTAGCAGGAGATAGTTGGGTGGGTGGATCACAAGCTAGCACTCGGGTTCTGGGATTAGATAAGCATTTACAGCGGCCGCAAATATGCCGTGCCGGACCCGAGGCGCTATAAACATGTACATAGTAACCCGAACGCGCCCCTCATAGCATCTCCCCACCCATCTCCAACACGACCATTCCGCTGCTGCTGTTTGTTGTCCTCGCGTTCTTGTCTGTGGGCGGGCATGTGTCGGGGGGTGGTGTAGTAGGACACAAAATCTTAGCGGCACTGATGGCGTGTTTTAGGTTACTTTGCCTTTGGTTGTTCGGACGATATCATGAAGACTACTCTGGCCTGCTCTGCACTCCCAACATAACATTCTTCTGGGACCATCGGCCCGCTTGATTGATAGGACTGACGCTAGTCTGTTAGGTTCGTCTCAAACTATGGGTCAGGGGATGAGTCCAAGTATAGAAAAGTGCAGTAGCGGACTATTCTGCTACCCAAACGTACGTGGAGTGCCGTTGAATGTTATGATTTCTGCGAGGTTCGTCACACACCCCAGACCCCCGGCTTGCTGATCTGGTGTTAGACCATAGGATAGGGATTAGGAAGTCTAGACCTCCTGGAATATGCTCCTCTGGACAGCGGCGGCCGTATGAGGGATAGCTAAAGAAGTGACTCATCACGGGGTCAGCCTCGGGGGCGCTACCTCTCACGGGTTCTGGCGTGGTATGTTGGCTGAGTACTTTCTCTGTGGTCCCTCCACGGTAGGATCGTTGATTGGCTACGATCGGGTATATCTGAGCTCCCGAGACTTTTTCACAGCTAGGTTGGGCTTGGTGTTCAGCACAGGTACGCTCGAGCAGTGACAACGCTCATGGCAGCAAGCTGTTTGGCCGTCAGCGGCACATACCTCAGGTGGAAGTGTGTCGGCCCCAATTTTCTAGGCTACGTCTCGACACTCATGGTGGGGCCCCGGGGTAGCGCTTGGTGGGCCGGAGAGCTAAGGCGTTTGCTGGTGCGAAGGTTGGGCTTGTGGTTGTGGCAAATGGGGAAAGGGCCACGGGGCGGTTGTGTTTTCACCGCTGCCAGGCTTCTTGGTGGGCTGGAAGGGGCATTGCTTGTGCTGGCAGGTGGTGCTGGTCGTGGCTGGGTAGTTGATATTTCTTCCCCCATATATATATATAACATTTTTTTGTGTGAACTATGCCATCGGGGGGTTGCCATGTTATTATTATATCTAGGATGGTGGTCTCTTTCGGCTTTGTGGCGTGATGTGTTGGGTAGCTGTGCGGGTTTTCAGGTCCAGTAGATGTTGAGGTAGTTGTGTAGGAGCATACACCTATCTCCTCATGCTCATCTGCTAATGCTAGTGCATTTCGTATACTAAAATCTCTGTAGAGAATGAAGAGTGTATTGGCAGCATTGCATGGTGAAGTTCGTGCCTGGAGGTTGTATCCTGGCTAGCTACATGTATGTACATACATAACTTAATAATCGTGTCCATGTGGTTCCGTTACTGTCATTACTGTTCCAAGCCAAGGATTGCTACATGTATATATAAGGGCCACCCCCCCTTCTGGTAGAAGATGTTCTGGGAGTGGGGGCCGAGTGATCGCCTGTGAGTTTGTTCATGGGGGTGGGGGTGGGTGGGGGGTTGAGACAGGTCAGGTCTCATCGGCCAGTCTTTACGCTTTACCGGTGCAACGTGCGTTTTGTGGTTGGCAGGCGTTGGAATTGCGTAGTAGAAGAAGGATTGGCGGCCCTGCATGGGAGTTGGGTGTCAGTGTTTTGGGATATGTATAAAGTGTGTAAGTAAAGGTGTTGTTAATAAGGAGGGGTAAATGTAATCAACTGCATGCAGTCGACTGAAATTTCCATATGCCAAGACTTTTTGGACGGGCTGGTGGACAGCCCCTCCAAAACTAGACGGACTCTTTGGACTGGACTGTCTGGTTACAGCTCATCAACCACAACACATATCTTTGATATTTGGAGATTTAAACAATTAATCAGGACCCCGCCCGGTGACCCTGCCCACCCTACAGTCCAAAATCTTTGACTATAGTCTACTACAGCCCTGTAGGTCGGTTTTTCACAGTGATTGCTGATGAAGCCGGGTGAATCTAAAGTCGGAAAAGGGCCAAGGGGTTAGGGGAAGAAACACTACGGCCGGTACGAGCTTGCTCTCTCGGAGTTGGTATACTAACTCCCGATGTTTGGTTGCTTCCACCCATGGTTCGGGGGTGGGGTTATGCATACTTGTATGCAACTCTCACACGTGGCTCCGAGTCTCCTATAGAATGCCTGAGCAGCGCAGTTTGCGGGTGGGGGTGCACACAGCCACAGAGGTTACAACACTTCAAAGATACGGCCAAATACTCCAGAGGTCTATGGTTGGGAAGTTCAGCGTTTTTCTATGAGGGTTTGGTTGGTTTGGCGTTGCATGGGCAGATCTGAATAGCGGGTTATAAGGACACGCAGGATGCGAGGGTAGGGCATAGCTAAATGGTTGCCCTGATTTGTGACTGAGGGGTAATAGGGCTTGGCTCCACACCAACAAGCCTAGCATGCCATTGAAGACCAATTGTGTAGTTTTAGATGGAGGATAGTATGGGCTATTGATGAGGCTTCTCTTCCGGGTTGGTAAGATTTCAGGGGGAAGTTAGCCACCGCTGTGTGGACGGCCTCCCGCTCGGAGCGTGGATCAATCATTAAAAGAAGCTAAAGTAGGCGACGAATGGAGTCGATAATTACACTTTCGTGAGGCATTTAGGACCCCTCGAAGCGTCCAAATGGCCCTAGGTATATATATATTTACTTGGAGAAGGGATTCTAGCTACTTGTGACCCTCATATCTTTTTAACGTACTCGATATTTAAAATCGACATCGAAAAAGAAAATATTAGTTAAGCCAACACCATGTTCTTAGGCGCGGGCCTTGGGGGAGGAGGAAAGCTACTCCCACACATCAGCTCACATTTCTACCTGGATTAGAGAATGTGGAAACATGCCCAAAATTCAGATACTACCTGAAGAGATACATGCTTCCTGTTTAGGGGGTTGTTGCCGCTCTGTCTCCTGGTTAACCATTACCGTAGCATTGACGGCGGATAATCTCAACGGAAAAAAAAGTAGATTCTTGAGGTGGTATGAAGCAGATAACTACTGTTGCAGGTTAGAATATTATCCCGTGAGTAGTTGTATACGAACCGGGAGCGCCTTATTTCCAATTAAGTTTACGGGGTTAACTATGCGATCAATTGACAGCATTCTATGGACTGTAGGTTAATTAAAGTTCTATCCCCCAGCTAGGAGTGCACCCACCTTCGATTCCTTGCTATCTCATGTTTCTTCACGAGTGATAGTAGTGTTCACCGGTTTGCGGCTATGGAATAAACAAAACAATTAATTCTAGTGGTAATTCTTGGCATCGAGTGATATACCGTGGCCGAGTGATAACAAGTGAACGCATTCTGGACCGTTCCATCGGTTGCCTCGATGAGGCTCTGCAGTTCCAAACCTCAGCTGCATGTTTCTTTTGTGGACACAACGTTATCTTTCCAGATCCCGAGCATCGTTTCCCCGAACCCACGCTACATGTAATGAACGCCGCGATTGGCCAGGCAACCGTTTCCTAAAAATATATCCTACATACATATGTGTGTCTCTTTGGTAATACTACATACACCCACGTCATTTTCTTCTTCTTCCTCACCACTACCATCCTCAAGCATCTGGTTCATATTCCCCTTCTATTCTGAACGGTGCTTGTTATAATATCCATCTAGGCCAATCGAGACAAATCATCATATCTTATACCATATATCCTCCTAGTAGTATCCCGTCCTACGAAACGCCCAAGATCTACCTACCCCGCACTTTCGATTTCTCCATCAAGATGGATCACGGACCGTGCTACACACATCTAAAAGCTCTACAAAAGGCACCGCTGCGACTTATCGCTCTCCGCAATAACTCTGCCACAGCACGCCAAATCGCTGAACTCAGAGATTATGTCTCAGCACTCATCCACCCTCCCATGCTCCCGCCCGACGACATCTCCCTCATTGACATTACTCAGATGGTGCTTGCCGAGCCCGTCTTTGATCCACATGATGTTGTGCACCTTTCAGTGTTAAAGTATTACATTGTTCTACTTTCTCAGTTCATCCAAAAGGACTATACACTACTCAACGGCAGCCTTGGAGTGGATAACAAGAAGTGGAACCAGAAAGTCAAGATGTGGTCAGAGTGGACAGCAATTGAGCATTGGTTTGGGTTTACACGCTCGGCAAGGATACCGGAGGGCGGGTGGCATGGTAGAGTGATGGCTCAGTTGTGGACTCAAGTCTACAAGAGAGCAAAGCAAATGAAGAAGGATGGTGTCCCGGGAGAGCCCAAGGGTAAATCTCTGATGAAGGGATTGAAGATTCTGTGGAGACTGTGCCATGTGATCGGTTTTAGATCCACCGGAAAGGTTGAGATAAGTGGGGCATGTCGCAATGAGGAATCGGCTGAGGAGTGGCCCGGGGTAGGATAAGCCTTAGAGCAGGACTAAGGCATGCGGGGGGTTTAATTGATATCTAGATGGAATATCGGGGGTGTTGAAAAACACTTTACTGTCTACTAGTGACTGGACTTAGAGGCTGGTACATGATTGTGGTTGTTAGTTTTTAATAGTTTCTTACATTGCGATTGTAGCTAATTTACATGTAGTATCAGACAAGGTTAGCTAAACCTATCTAGCAGGTTTAAGCTTGCAGTAAATACAATTAATAGGGGGATGGGATGTATGGCTAAGCGTATATTAGGTTGTATTGCAGCCTAATACTTATTTAAATTGCAATTCTACACTCGATCCGGCTCATGAATAGAAAACTAATAGATCTCGACACAACACTAAGCACTTGAGCTATAGCTTTGGCAGGACTAGAAGGTAACTTGGGAGGTGGCCTGGGAGTAAGTTGACGACACATTTAAGTGATCACACACGATTAGGTATTCGAGTGTAATGCAGGCCTGAGTATAAGGCTAGATATTTGTGTTTTATTACATGAGAGCCATCCGGCAGTTTAGACCACAGGAACAGCAGTACGGACAGAGAGCATCGATAGCTGTAGCCCAAGTGACCAAGCTACGGGGATGGGAGGGACACAATACAAGTGTTTCAAGATGACCGAACAGAGATAGCTGGCCAGATCACCTTCCTTGGGTATATATACGGACACCGCCGGCGCTCGGTGTCCTAGAAGCTGGGGGAAAGGGCCAGGAGTGGATTAATGGTGGGTTATGTGCCTCGTTCCTGTTCTGGCGCCGAGTACTGGCAGATAGGTAAGTATCGGGTCCGGGTCACAGACAGCCTTAGTCCCATGAGAGTCTCCTGAGTCTCCTGACACCCAGGAAATATCAGGAGACAGATACAGCCCTGCTAATGAATGGATATGCGGACTATTTCCAAAAGAGGGAAGAGGACCCGACGATACAGCTTGGAGATGTCAATTTTTGGCTTCTGCAATTTGGAATCCGTCGGATGAACGAGGTCGCGCGGTACAAACATGGTATCAAGGATCGGTGATTTTAGGATCAAGTTCCAATGTCTCTAAATGCTTTTTGGAGAGTTCTTGGGTAGGCCTTGGCTGCTTGCACTGGCTGGTTGAGGGAACTTGAATACTTCGTATTTTATGTGGTGGTTACTATTTGCATTACGGATAAGGTTGAAGGTTGGGTAAGGAAGGGGTTATTCAAGTTCTCTACTATGATGGCTCAGCTCCGCACATTCCGCCCCTCACTAAGGTAGCCTCAGAATAGTATTGTTGATTAAGATCGGTCGTTGTTGGAAGTATGATGCTCGGTTGGGAATAGGCTCGGGGCTTTTTTTTTTTTTTGTTTACTTCATTAATTACATCCAGCCCTTAGGTTATGGTAATGATACCACTCCCCTCTGGAGTAGATCTATTTCCCCCCCCTCTTCCCTCAACCTGTCAAATATATAAAAAAGAAAGAAAAAACCAAGAAAAAGACAAAGAAAAGAAAAGAAAAGAAAAAACCCACGTTCGCTTCCTCCCCGTTTCCGTCCCCTGGTGCGCTCACTATCTCGAGGCTCATCATTCATCAGGCAGCCTGTCACCCCTTCTCTAGTCCTCCCCAGCCCCGCTCCAGTTCTCTCTTTTCGTTCTCTTCCTCTACGTTATGTGCGCCCTTGCTTTTCCAATACTCCTTCCATTGCTTCCAAATCTCTACCACCTTTTCAACCCCTTTCTCCCTTTATAGTAGCTTTCTAACTGTATTTTCTTCCCCGGCCTTCCTTCTACTCTCCTCCATATGCTTGCATTCCGTGATAATGTGTTCTACATTTTGCTTTTCTGCTTCACACTCACATGCTGCTATTTGCAGTTTTCCGATTCTGGCGAGGTATGCGTTACACATTATGTGTCCGGTCCGTAGCCTTGAGATAAGGACTCGTTTCTTCCACTCCATGTCTTTGAATCGTATCTAGTGTCTTTGATGCGGTCCGAATAAAGCTTTCTCTTTGTTCCTATGGGGAATCCATCCTTTATTTCATTCTTGTATAACGTCTTCATTCGATGCTCGCCGCAAATATGCGAAGAATGTAAATGCGTCCTTATCGATTTTCCCCTTTCCTATCGCTGACTTTGCTGCCCTGTCTGCTTCCTTATTCCCTACTATTCTTGCGTGTACCTTGACTCATTCTAATTGTACTTTGATCTTCTGTGTTCCGCCTGCGTCGCATAGCCATCTTATCTTATATGCCATTTCTTCACCTGGTTTGCCGCTTCGGACTGCGACTCTTTTCATAGCCTCCTGACTATCTGCTCTTACAGTAACCACCCTCTTTCTCTCCCTATGCACCTCTTTCAATCCTAACTCGATTGCCTTTTTAATCCCCACTATTTCAGTGTCCATAATTTCCATTTTCTTTCCCAACCTGACCCCGACGCTCCTCACAACCCTTCCTTCCCCAGGATACCAATGACCTTGTGGAGAAGATGGTTGAGATCCACGACCAGTTGCAAGCTGAGATACGCTACGCACAGGATTGACAAGAGACCAATGCCAACGCTCATCGAGTTCCTGCTCCGACCTACAGGGTGGGCGACGAGGTATAGCTGAATGCTAGGAATATCCAGACCAATAGGCCCTCCTGAAAACTTGACTGGAAACGTTTGGGAAGATTTAGGGTTAAGTCTGTTATTAGTCCCTATGCATACGAACTTGACCTCCCCTCTACGATGAAGATACATCCTGTTTTGCATGTTTCGAAGCTGGAGCCTTGTGCTACTGATCCCCTACCAGGGCATGTCCCTCCCCCAGCACCCCCGGTGATTGTCGATGATAACGAAGAATGGGAAGTGGACGAACTTCTAGATTCCCACCTTCGCTACTCACGCCTACAATACTTGGTTAAGTGGAAGGGTTATGATGCCCCAACTTGGGAATATACTGAGAATCTTATTAATATTCCACGTCTTTTGTCCTGTTTCCATAGAACCTATCCTACCTGACGGAGTTCTCGCAGAGCTCGAACCTAAAGAGAGGGCAACTATCACAGCTTCGCCTCCTGCACCTCGCTTCCCGCTAAGGCGCCTTCGGAACAGGGTTGTTAGATAGTATCGGTTGATGTCAGACGTAAGGGAATGATTTAGGAAAGAGTTCGGGTGATAGAATGTAAGCACTAGGGAGTATTGGGAAGTGACAGGATAGAAGTAATAGTATTGGGAATAGTATGGTTGATGCAGGCACTTGAGAGTTTCTATAGGATTCTATGGTGTGAGTCATTGGTGTGAAGGAATAGTTGTATATATAGGGCTCGTTCTTTCCTATGTTTCCGCCTCTTCAGGCAACGTCTTCTTTCTGCTAGCAATCTATAACTTTGGCTCCGGCCTGTTACGGGCGGGATCGGAGTACAAAGGCGTAGAGGCTTATAACAGAAGCAGGGTCGGACAGAGGATCCACAGGGAGTCTCTGACTTCAACGTAGGCACGGAGACACCAGTGGATAATTCGGATCACAGTCATCGACGGGGCGGGGCGCGACAGAAGGCCAAGGTAGATGCTTAGCAGGCGGGTTCAGGACACTGCTACCAAGATGACCGATGTGAAGCGACAAGTAAATAACCAAGTATATTTTATATAGAAAAAACCAGACAGGAACCAGACAAACGGAAACCTAAAGGGAAAGGTTGATAACAGAAAGTTGCGTAAGGAAAGAAGGAAGGAAGAGACAAAGGAAATCCCGACTCATATATATACAGCTCTATACCCATGATTACTAATCCATACTACCGAACCCCGTAGAAACCCAAGGAAAAGAGCACCAACACCTTTAACCGATCTACATACTAAAACCCGATACATTGCTTCCGAAGAATCCCGACTCAATTACTAATCATTTCCCTTCATTCCCTAGCATCCGAAATACGCCATGACACGGCCCTTCTATCCTAATCTCGTCCCTGAATCTGAACCTGAACCTGAACCTGCCGCCTCGGTGTATCCCGAAATGACTCGCCCTGTCCTCTCATCTCCTCCTGCCTGTCTCCCTGCACTGAACCCAACTCGTGCGTTAGATCTTCGCCTCTCCGTATCCATCGCGTCTGCTTTCTCTGTTTCTAATTTCTTCGCTTTCCTTCCCAGCACAGGGTTCAGTGGCATTTTGTTCTAATTTCGCCATTGGGCTGATTCTCTCTCTCCATTTTGATCTCTGGCGGCGGAGTCAGTTCGTAGTCGCTTGCAGTCTCCATTATCTCTACTATTTCCTCCACTTCCTTTCTCGTAATAATTCTGTATTCTTCCCCAATTCTCCCAATTTCGTCAATGTGCTCTTCCCTCGGGTCCCGTTCCGCCGTCAAATCCTCTGTAAGTCCGTTTTCGTTGATCGCGTCTACCTTTCTGATATTTGCAAGTACAAACGCTCCGTCCTTCCGTTGTAAGTATACTTTCCTGTTTTCCATATTTCTTACAAACTCTGGATCCCTATTTCAGTAGACTGGCTCAAGTCCGAAGCCGTAAGCCGCCTCTTTATATGCTACGGTCCTTCCCGTTGCTGTCTTCACACTAATCGGGTAGTCTTGTACCATTTTATTCTCGTGTAATGTGGTTGCTATGCTCTAGATCCCTGCTCTCTCACACAATGCTATTGTCTTATTGTTCTGTTTTCAACAAACCTATTGTCCTAAGCCCCTGAACGCCAAGCCTGCCAAGACCACCAAGACAGAAATGCGCTGGCACCTCTGCCCTCCTCTAGGAGAGTGTGATCTAGAGGGAGTGATGAGTAGGGGGGGGTATAGTTCCTACAAATTCAATAATATTAGTGCCTAGATATGAAGATACTTCTCTGAAGATCCTCCTCCTTATTTTTTCTTCTTCCAAGCTAATGTGGTTGTTGAGTTATGCTGATGAAGGCCCAAATTCCAGGAAAACCCGGCCTCAGGAGAGGATTTGGCCCCGTGTAACCTTGGCTGAAAATAGTACTTTCTGCAAAGTGATGATTTTTATCAAATAATGGAGATGAAAAGATTAGCCTGAGCTTGCTGATTCTGAATATAATGTTTTGGTCTTCTCTATCTTGCTGGTTGTTGAGATATTTTCAAAAACTCGTTCTCATTCTGATGTTGTCGCCTCATAGGCTCGGGGCTGGAATGTAAGCGTTAGTATGGTTTTGGGATGGTGACAGGAAGAATATTCGGTTTTAGTGATAGCGTTATCCTTAGATTTCTTTTAGGTTTATCTTCTACGGGTTTCTCTAGTATTTGTGGTGTGGGTTGCTAACAGCAGTGCTGTTGGAGGGCATGGTTATCTACATATAAGGTCCTATTTTTTTTTTTAATCATATCCTTTTATTTCTAGGTACAAAATGTTGCATACAGTCAAAGACTATGGCATAAAAGACCTATCTCCTATCGAAAACAAACAAACGTCCCCTAAAAACACAAAAGACAAAACACACAAAAACAAAAGAAAAAAAAAACTTCGGAGCAGCAGTGACGAAAGTAAAACAAACAGAATACATAGGAAACCTGAGAAATTCTTTTCTAACTCCTTCGCGGTAAACCTGCGCCCATTGGGGCTGTTGCCTAATGCTAGGGCTTATGATTTTAGCTCTCTATGTAACATTTATCTGTTAGTAAATATATACTTTGGGCCTCTGGCTTCTGTTTGTGAAATATCCTATTTGGAGTTCGTCTCTGATTCCATCCCTAGATCTCAACCTACTAGTCTCGACTCTGGCGTAGTCTTCGCCAGTGGGTACTCTAACATATGTTAAAGTGTTTCATTTTTTTTTTTTTTTAGGTTTATGATGGATTTGGGAGACAAGATCTGTATCTGATAGTATATAGATAAAACGATATAAATACCTTAAAAATTGACGAGAAAACATATTGTTCCTGGCAAATAAACAATATAACTAGTAGGTAAAATACCCATTCAGCGTACAGTACTCTGGCGTATCCTGAGTCGCTGCCGGACCCTACTCCGCCCCGTTAGAACAGGGCTGCAATTCCGAACCCCCTATCACAGAGTGTTACGGCCTTGAGCTATGTTGCGGATGAGTCATGGGTGTTTCTTTATTCAGTGATTTCTATGATGAAGTTTGGGTTTCAGTTAGTATAAGAGTTTCAGGTTATGATTTATACTTGTAATATGGCTCCGCTAGGTTTTATGGATTCCTATGGGACTGGTAATAATAATATTAGTCAGTGAGGGGATTCAAGGTCTATATATAGGCATAGGGAGCTATCTCCCCCGCCTGTATAGCGTTTCATTTTTTTTTTTTTCATTTCTCTTCACGCAACCTTGTCCCTTTGACTTTAGAAACTGTTAGTGATCGCCGAGCCTCGCCCACTTAGACATGTCTGTGTGGATCAACTAGTACCTCACCTTTGCCTATCCTCTTTGCTTAGTCTCACGTCCTCGATTTGCCTTGGTTGTGTACCTTAGCCTGTTTCGCCCTTCGCCTTGCTTACCTCTGTGATGCCCTCATTCTCTTTTCCGCTGCTGGAGCTGGCGCAGTTGTGACCGCTTCGACTCGTTTGACTGGGATTGCTGCAACTGTCAGTGCAACTACAGCTGAAAGCCCTGTTTAGACTGTAACCGCTGGCAAGGAAGTGGGGGTGGACAAGCTGGAAGTGTCGCTACTGGTAGTGATAGGATGTTAGAGATTGGCATGGTGGCGACAGGGATTGAGTGGATGATGGTTGATGGATGATGGATGATGGTTGATGGATGATGGTTGATGGATGATGGTTGATGGATGATGGTTGATGGTTGATGGTTGGTGGTTGGTGGGTTGTGGTTGGTGGGTGGGGGGGAGCGCCCAGGAAATGGACATTTATCCCAAGTCCCCCACACACCCACAGTCCCACCTAGCCACGGCCTATTTTTGTACCTAGAATAAACAAGCAAGTTGTACCCTGTTACAGCTGCCTTGTATATAGAAAGATTACGTCCCAGCATCAGCTAACATCTTATGGGAAAGAACTGATTACACCTTTCCGCAGTATTACAATCGACAATAACGTATGCGAACCGATGGTCATTCCTTACTGGTGTTGTACAGCAAGGCAGCTTAACGGTAGGCAATTGATACTTTTTGGAGCGCTTGGTAGGGGGCATTGGGGGTATAGGAAGATCCACTGCCGCCTGTGATAACCTCAACCCTTACCCACTGTTGAGCAACCTTTAACTCTAGTTCGCAGCCGCCACATGCAAGAGGTTGAATAGCAACCATTCTATATACTTCCATCCTCGAAGCACCCTCAATCTCAGCCTTAAACTAATCACCGCCACAACCGATTAATTAAGTCGGTCCTGCAAAGTCGTTTAGCCCCATACACCCTGTGGAATGGTTGTATCGTGTGTACTAACCAATTACAAACCTTTGAAGCAGTCCAAAGAAAATAAAGTTCTGAATAGCCCTGCCTTCTACTGGTAGTGTCAGAGCTCAGTAAGAAATTCGTGGGTGTGCCTAAGTACTTGCTTTGACAGCTTGCAGTGTAGTCGGAGGCCTACCTTCGAGATACTACCATTAATTTCTCCACTGCCGCTATTCTGGTTAAGCCACTTTCCGCCACCACAAACACCGCACCAAACACCGCCCAGAACAAACACAGCGCCGAGTGATACACCATGATTCACTCACCCAGGGTTAGGGTTCCAATAGCCCTCTTATTTGTTCGGTAAACAGCCGTTTTGATACTGTTTAGGTGAGGTTTTGCTGTTGCAAGTGTAGGAGGTGAGGTTGGCGGGACTTACAGATGGTGTGGTGTGTTCTGGGGGGAGACCAGAGTTATTGTGCGCGTCCTCGCTTAGATTCCCGGTAACTTTAAGCTTATTTAAAGTGACACATACATGAAGATATCAAAAATATTTACATGTACACTAGATACACGCACCCTGAAACCGCACATAAATAGGCTAACCAGCGTATTCGTTCCAAGTACAGTTCCCAAACTAAATTTCACACGCCCTCGACCTGGGACCAAGCCCTAAAAACTTGATAGCCACTCAATCTTACCAGCCCCTATTGAATTGTTTGATACTGGGCTCTGCACAAACTGGCTTTATCTGTTCAGCTTTTTATACAACTTTTCATGACCTCCTTTTTGTGCCGCTTCCGCTGCTGTAACCCCGCCGAAAAGGGATGGTTTTGCGTGGACTCTTGCTCCGGCATCTAGCAACATATCGACCACTGCTTCGTGCCCCCCCTGAGATGCCGCTTGTAGTGCTGTCAAACCACTACAGAGCGCCGGTGCTCCGTTGACGTTGGCCCCAGCCCGTAGTAACTTATCCACGACCGCCTGGTGACCGCGCTGAGCCGCCGCTTGTAGTGCTGTGAGCCCACCTCTCGAGCAAGGTCCTGCGTTGATATCGGCCCCGAGCTGTAGCAGCCTATCGATAATCTCCTCGTGGGCACCATGGGCAGCAGCTTGTAGTGCTGTACGTCCGTTTGCCAGGCGCCAGGAGCAGCTTCTCAACCACCGCCTCATTACCGTGCAGAACAGCCAACGGCAGTGGTCTAAGCCTCCCTCGCGCGGGTGGTGCATTAACATCAGCCCCAGCCTTTAGCAGCGTATCGATGATCGCCTCATTACCTCCTTCAACCGCCGTTTGCAGTGCTGTGCGCTCGGATCCGAGATCCCCCCTTTCTGCGTTGACATCAGCTCCAGCCAGGAGCAGCTTATCAACGATCGCTTTATGACCCCTTTTGACTGCCACCTGCAAGATTGTATACCCATCACGCCTATTTGGTGGGTTTGCTTTAGCTCCAGCCTGTAGCAGCTTGTCCACTACCGCCTCGTGACCACTATCAACTGCAATATACAATGCTGTAAGTCCTCCAAAACCGACTGGCGCATTAACATCATCCCCGGTCTGGAGTAACTTATCAACAATTGCCTCAAAGCCTCCTTGGGCTGCTGCTTGCAAGGCTGTAAATCCTCCACGACTAGCTGGTGCGTTGACTTTGGCTCCAGCCTCTCCACCACCGCTTCGTGACCACTTACAACCGCCGCTTGCAATGCTGTAAGCCCCCCGCGGCTAGTTGGGCTTGCGTTGACGTTAGCCCCAGCTTTTAGCAGCTTATCAACCACAGTCTCGTGGCCTCCTCGAGCTGCCGCTTGTAACGCTGTGAATCCCCTGCCACTAGCTGGTGCGTTGATATTAGCACCAGCTCGAGGTAGCCTGTCGACCACTCCCTGATGGCCACCTTGGGCTGCCGCTTGTAGCGCTGTGAATCCCCCGTCACTAGCTGGTGCGTGGAGATTAGCACCGGCCTGGAGTAGCCGGTCAACCACCGCCTCATGGCCTCCTTGAGCTGCCGCTTGCAACGCGGTGAATCCTCCGTTACCAGCTGGTGCATTGAGATTAGCCCCAGCCTGGAGCAGCTTTTCTATTATAAGCTCATGGCCCCCTGGGCTGCTGCTTGCGGTGCTGTAAGCACTCCATCACTTACTGGTGCGTTGACATCGGCCCCAGCTTTAAGAAGTTTATCGACGACCACCGCATGGCCTCCTAGCCGCCGCCTGCAATGCTGTACGCCCTCTGACTCCGGCCGGGCTTGCGTTGACATCAGCACCAGACCGAAGCAGCCTGTCGACCACTGCCCCCTTGCCACCTGCAGCTGCACCCTGTAATGCTGTAAACCCTTCGTCGCTAGCTGGTGCGTTGATATCGGCCCCAGCTTCAAGAAGACTATCCACTACCACCCCGTGGCCTCCTAGAGCCGCCGCCTGCAATTCTGTACGCCCTCTGACTCTGCCAGTGGCTGGGCTTACGTTGACATCAGCTCCAAAGTGAAGTAGCCTGTCAACAACCATCTCATGGCCTCCTTGAGCTGCCGCTTGTAGCGCCGTGAATCCTCCGTTGCTAGCTGGTGCGTTGAGATTAGCACCAGCCTGGAGTAGCTTTTCAATTATAAGCCCATGGCCCCCCTGAGCTGCTGCTTGCAATGCTGTAAGCCCTTCATCAATTGCTGGGTCTGCGTTGACATCAGCTCCAGCTTGAAGAAGCCTGTCGAACACTGCCTCGTGGCCCCCCTTAGCCGCTGCCTGCAATGCGGTAAATTGTTTACCACGAGCTGGTGCATTGACATTGGCACCGAACTCAAGTAATTTGTCGACTAGCACCCAATACCCGCCTCCAGCCGCCTCTTGCAATTCGGTGGGCCGATCCCCCCGTTCGTCAAGGGTAAATCCTCATTCGGAACAAGGTATCGCAGCAATATCTCCATATCCTTGGCGGATAAACTCATGAATTGAGGCGGGCATAGAAGATGGGTGCTGAGTCTTTGATATGCCCTTTCGTTCCAGGAGGTATGATGCTATTTCGTCGTGTCCATTTTTTACAGCCCACAATAAAAGCGAACGATACATGCTGAGCCCTGGAGGGGTCGGTGAAACCCGCTTGCCAAACGCCGGCAATCCAGTGGCTGGTCGTCCTAAGCCCACAGATGAGGTGACCGTTGAGTGTTCGTTTTCCTTATCCTGGCGTCGCATGTCCGTAAGAAGTGACGCGACAAGTGTACTATAACCCCTACGGATTGCACAGAGAAAAACAATCGTCCTCAAAATTCCAGGATCATATTCAACTCTGGTACAGTGAAGAACATATTCCTCAATCGCTTCCCATAGAACACTCAAATATTGTGCATCTACATTCGGTTGAAGCCGGTCAGGACTTATAAGAGAGGCGGGGATCCCATGGTTTCTTACCTTGATGGGTGGGTGGCATAATCTCCTGATCTCCAATTGCGATCACTTTCCCATCAGGCTCCGGGAATGTGTTTCCCACTATAGACACGTCAGGGAAAGAAAACTCGACCGCCAATGCAGTTTGGAGAAAGAGAAGGAATTGTACCTTCAAACGTTGCCAGCGTCGTCCAGCTCTGGTCTCTGATAATGATACTGGCACGGTTTGAAGCCTTCTGTGCAGCAAAAAAAAGAATGCAGGACGTTGATACTGAGGACTGGTTGGCCTGGTAGTGTGCGAAACTAGAGGCGCAGTTATATATTAGGCACCTTGTTACGTAACGAATCTAGTTCCGAGGCATCAGTGGACCACTTAAACCTTGGCCATAGCTGTTTTCTGGATTTCGGCTGAGAGGACTCCCCCAGCTTCTTATACTTCTTGGCGTGTTTCTCTAGCTCCTTCAGCGTTACCTTCACACGGCTCATCATATCCTTCACTAATTGGACGCGGTCCTCGCTGGAGCGGGATAGAATTGAACCCGGATCCTCTGCCTCGAGTTGGAGCAGTCTGATGGATGAAGACAATGAAGTAATCTTGGAGAAGTAGCTGAAACTCCTGTGGGGCACCCCGTGCGACCTTGTAACAGTAGTGGTAGAGGTTCCAGGCAAGCTGAGAAACGGCAATAAAATCGCCGACGGAAAAAGATATATCTGTGAAGACTGTACTGAAAATAGATGGTAAAGGAAAAAAGAAAAAATACAAGTGTCTTGAGTATAGTTTGTAGAGGTAGCGAGCTATGTTCCAGGCGATGTTAACGGAGGGGAGCGGGGTAGCTTTGCTGGCCTGCATACGACCAATAAGGTGAACCACGGTTCCATGGTCCCGTGACCTACTATGTAGTTGTAAAATATCGCAACTACATTTACTTACTTGTACCTAAAAGTAGCTTTGTCAGCCCATGTAACTACGTATAAGGCTGAGAGAGGTTTGGGTATATATGTGAACGATCTTCAACATTTTATTTTTCATTCAAGGGAGTAGAGGAAAAAGCTTTTTAGGGCGTTTACATTCTCTCGTAGATCATGGAGCCTTGATCATGAGTTAAGAAAGGGTTCTCCGTAACGGTAGTTTTGTGTGAGGTCCAGGGCAACGCGAGGCTCAAACGAGTGACAAAGTGTGCGCCAAAGCTCTTTCTCAAGAACATGAAGGACATAGAGCTGTACTTAATACTCGAGATCATATCGGAAAACTGTCTATAAATACGTATACTATAAAGTAATGAGATTAAAGGGATAAACTTTCCATCACTTGAGACGAATTGTATTTTGTACACTATGTAGATTATTTGTAGGTCTCAGTAAGCTGTTCATGTATATACTGCCGCTTGCATAACTGCCGTATGCATCTTTGCACAATTTCTCAGGTTGCTTGCATCAACAGCTTGATTGTGCGCGGGGTGTAGCCCCTAAGCCTTGAAGGAGCTAATTTTTTGTAAGAGGATATACAGACGGTACTAGTACAAGAAGACGTAGCAGAAACAGATGTTGTTTATTAGTGAGACTGGAATATGAAAATACTTACTATGTAAATAAATAAGGGTCCCCTCTCAGCACGTCTAGGCTGCCTTGCTGATACATCTACATATTTAAGTTGAGCCTCACCCTGTTCTTATCGCTCTTATCTTGAACTAACGCAGGAACGAGACTCGCTTATGCAGGAACACTTCTCATGGTGGGGTATAATCACAAGCTAGTCCGGAAAGGGAAGGTGGGGCTAAATATCAGTCCAATGCAGCTTCTTCACAAGTACATGTATACATGTAGATACGTGTAGTTATATTTTCCTAAGAGAATACAATGCGTTCAAGTCCAACCCATCCCCAGCCTACTGATAGAAGAATAAATCCCAGTCCAAAAAAAAAAAAAAGAGAAAGAAAAAGAAAAGGAAAAAGAAAAGGAAAAGGAAAAAAGGAAAATTTATGTGCAGTGCGGGCAAATGTTAGAAACCTTAAAGATAGAATATATAAATCACCCCACCCATAACCAAATATCACGTACTTCGATCATAGCCAAATACATAAAGAAAAGATTGATAAAGAAAAAGTCTTAGGCCTTGCTAGGAGGTTTAGGCATGATTCTTTTGACCGTATAATGCGCCACAACCCAGAAATCTCGGAGGCGATCCTTATCAGGCTTCTCTGCTAGGCCAATAGACCAGGACCAGCCCGCAAACCCTAATTCGACCGGCCCTGAGGTAAGGTATCCTAAGGGTTGATTTGGAACTTCCCGGAACTCAATCGATTTCTCGTCACTTCCTTTAGCGGCCTTAAACCTCCAATGTTTAGCTTCGTTGAGGTTGGGGGAGTTCGTGAAAATTTGAATCTCCTTTACCACAAGAACTTTTCCATTTGTGAAAAATGGGAGGAAGGCTGCTAGATTGTTCATAGCCAGGACACCCCCGCTGGCGAAGTTGCCCCACTCGGTCTGGCCAAAGTCCGATCTCAGATCAAAGAGAGCAAAGACTCCTCCTCTGGCGGCCTTGATAGTCGATAGATACATATCGACGTACTCATTCGCAATGCGTTTCAATGTGTCACCTCCATAGACGGAGGTGTATCGAATATGCACGGTCGCGTCCGGTACTTTACGGTAGTCAAAGGCTCGGTAATGGGGAGGAAGCTCGAGTTTCCATCTGCTAATCACGCCGGCACCCTCAAATGGCAAGTATCTCTCATCAACGCTGATGCCACACCTGGATACTCCTCCGTCCATTACACCGTGAGTGGTAGCAAAATGATCGATTGGGATGACGTCTGTATGAAAGCCATTGCTGTCTTCACCCGAAGATCCTTTCTCGTATGCCAGTTTGTCTGTAGGAATCTTGGCCCGGTAACTATGCTTAACGAGCCGCATTGTGCAACTCACACCTTGTGGCGGTGAAGGTGGCGGTGGCCTTTGTCCTGGCCCTCCCGGTCTGGGTCCCGGTGACGGACCAGGCGATCCCGGCGGCTTTGCCTGTGACGGTCCAGGCTTTCCAGGCGGCTGTGGTGGCTGGAATGTAAAAGAAACAGCTTGAATTCTTCGTTTATAATGACCAGGGTAATCCAGATCGAAGATGGCTTCGGGAATATCAAATTCGCAAGTTCCAAGCTCTCTCAGTTCAAGTAATGCTCGTGGGTAAAGCTGCTTAAGTGAGATGTGCTTTGTGATCTCGTAATCATACCCACGGTTCTCGTTATAGGCCATCTCAAGTCTTTTTAGGCCTAGATGGAGTTGTTCCCCTGAGAATAGCCCATCTTTGTTGGTATCCCATGTTCCTTGGATGAAGTTTGTGGTTGCAGGGCCATGGTCGAATTCGAAAGAGTTTGCTGGGCCACGCTCGAAATGAAATGAATTTTCAGCCTTTTTAGCTAGGTCGTATGCAAGGATATATGTTTGGTGGTATAGACTACGGAGCTGCTTCTCTCGCCATATGCATAGATCCTGATTATGGTATTTCGTTTTGAGAAATTGTTCCGAGCGTGCTGTGAACTCGAACCGTTTCTGTTGCAACTCAATATCTCGAGTAGTGATCTTGATGCGAATTTTCTGTTCCTCGATCTGGCTGTCGATATGCTTGATCTCGTTGCCCACAGAGTTTGCTTTTTGGATGCGATCTTGGTACTGACACAACAGAGAGCTTTTCCTAGCGGCACCCATGGATTGCGATTGAAGGAGGTCCATCTGTGCTGCCATAGCACGTGCGTATGCAGAAGCCGCTTCGCCTAGGTTGAGAGAATCAAATCTAATCTGGTTGCCCATGCAGTTTGAGGTTTGCATTGCGGAGGTTGAAATAGCCGGATGTCCGAGTAATAAAGCAGCGGCTGTTTCGGCAGCGTTGCGCTTTTCGATGAACTCGGTCGCCTCTCCAGCTTTTTCAATCTCTGATGCCTCAGACGCGGTAAGCCGGTAGCCACTATGTTGATTAACCCTCACAATGGGTGCAATGAGCCCCTTAAATTCCTCCCCCTCAGATGGGCAGCGTTTCTCGCTCTCTCCCAGGAGGCGGTAGAGATATTCGAGTTCCGACGCTGGGCCTTTACGCGCCTCTTGGAGCGAAACTATAGAATATCCAGTTACATCAACGGCACCCCAAGGAGAATAACGACAACTTACCCAAAGCTTTGTTTGCCTCTTCGAGGCTCAATTTTTTCATTCCAAGTATCATAGCATTTATGCTGGTCTCATACCCGGCCCTAATGAGATTATACCTCTCGGAGTCCTTTCTTACCATTGCCTCGAGGAACGCGTTTCCCAATGACTTTAGTTCCTGAACCATCTCAAACGCCTTTTGGAGGATGTAATTGAATCGGTAATTGGGCATTGGGGAGTTTAGGCCTTGAAGAATGCTGTGGATATTGGGCCCTTCAATGGACGCTTGCGCCAAAGCCAATGCATCAACTGGAGGTGGGAGGTCAAATTTGCAAATGGAAAGCCCTCTGTTATTCTGGCAATACTGTATTTGGTATAATCGGTCGTCAATCTTTGCACGAAGGCTTTTGAGCTTATCATTTTCCGGGACGTAGAAGTATAAAGAGACGTCGCCATCAAGCAAGGTGGGGGCAGTAACAGTGCGATTGATCTGGATGGCGGCTGTGGAGTGAGTGAATGGAAATGTAGTCTGGCAGGTCACCTCGCCGCTTAATACTGCGGGGGAATACCGCACAAGAGTCTCATATGTCCCTGGATGCCTCTTTCCTCTTTTTTGAAGTTTCACTTTTGGGGATCCGTATAAGTGTGCAGCTAAAGTATAGCACTGGAAGGCCTGGGGTACAGACTCAGGCGTGTTCTGACGGAAGTAATGGTCACCATAGTCGAGGAGAATGTTGATATAGCTCATCACAAACCACTTCATATACGCCACCGGTCGGGATCGTGAAAGTACATGAGGATGAAGCGGAGCGTCCCTCGAGCCCTCTATTTGCCCGTGCCCGCCAATTCTCTCAGCAGGGCTAGCCTTGAGACTGTTTAGAAGCCTTCCAAGGACATTTTGTGCGGATATTTCTTTGAAAGGAGCCCACTTCCAGACGCAACTTCTTTTCGGGTAATCAACCTCGGAGTGCCCGCCATCGTCTTTTGTATAATAGTCATTGCCATATTTCGAGTGATGACTCATGGGGTCAAAGACATAATGAGCAATCTTGAGAGCCTGCTCGTACTGGTGACAGCTTCTGAATTTATCCATCAAGAGCATTGGTATATGAAGGCCAAGCTCCCAGTTATATATGCCGTATGGAGATTTGAGCTCGTGATAACTGAGTTGTGTCATGTCGGTGTCAACGCCGGAGGGTGTCCCAGCATGCCCGAGTGCATTTTCTTTGAACTTGGAAATTTCCGAGGAAAGGTCACAATAAAGATCGTCTAGTGTGCTGTATGTGTTTGTATGACGGAGAAGATGACCGGAGAACTCATGGTAAAATGGCGCCTGGTAATTCGGGGGGGTTGAGAAAACAGCAGATGTGGGATTACGGCGGTTGTACTCAACCATAGTTGGGCCTCCGCCAGGGGAGTGACCGGACGGGTGGGCGTTGTTCGAACACGTGCACTGGTGCATATTGTTAGAGGTAGAAGGGTGTGCATCGCTGGCCCAGGGATCCACAGTTGAAACAAAAACGATGTCCTTGTCCACTATCGTGCCGAATTCGTGATGAATTCCGGGTTTGGGGGGAGTAAGGCGGGGCGTAGCTGCTGCATATTCTTGGGTGAGAAGATCCGTTGCCTCGACGCAATCGAATTGCCCTTTACTCAGCCGGAACCAAGCAGTACGTCGCTCTTCAATCTGGGCAGACAGATAGAGGTCGTCATTGCAGAATGTAGTGGTAAAAACGCTTTCCCTCAATGTTCCTACACCCCTCGGGCCTGATTCCGTACGAAAGGCCTTGGATGTCGTTTGCTTCGGTGTCCACTTGCCGTTTTGATATTCAGTCCACCCAACCTTGAGCTCCCAATACTCATAGTTTGTACCATCTTGTGAGGACTTTGTCTTAAGCTCATTGTCTCTATCCAGCCCAGCAAGCCTCCCTCCTCCAACCTGTTTAACAAATAGTGGGATAAAAACAACCAAACGTCCCATCCAGACAACAGGTTTCAGAAACGTCCCTCCATTGTTTGCTGAGTTTATGTCGTTATCTTCGTAATGAGGAATATCAAGGTGCATTTTCTCCCATGGCTTCCACGCCCCCTCCATTGAGTTGTAGGACCGATAGTAATAGAAGTAGGGTGCCCCGCGTGTCCGGGCAAAGATATGTACAACATTCTTCTCTGTATCTGAGCACATTGATAAGGTGTGGAGGTTCGCCACTTCGTCTAGCCTTGAAAGGTATCTTTTTACTGCGTCTTGGACACTTCTTGGGTCCATATCACCTTGCATAATATCTGTTGATAATCAGCTTCTGTTCTCAAAAGACCCAATCAAGATCAACTTACCTGTTTCGAACGCCTGGAACACGGGTGACTTATCGTCACGTAGAGAAGGCTCAAGCCAATTCTCCGGATACATGAATATGTTCCGATTTGTCTGCCAGGTATGGTAACATTTTATCCACTCCCATCTTCTCCTATCCAACGTGTGAATTGGGACCCCATATTTCTCCTCCTGTCCACATAGGCACCGCTGAATAAATAATTGCACTGTAGAAATTGCTTGCTTGATCCTTGACGTATCAAGACATGGTCCCATCTGCGGATCAATCAGGAAGAATCCAAAGAGTGAGCGGGCATCAGAAATTTTCCATTTGATTATCTCTGGCTGGTTGAGAAGGTATCCCACAAGTGCGTCCTGTTGATTGGAGCGGAGTTGGCATCTTATTGGCTTGACTACCTTCTCCCAATCCTTTGCCGAATAGCGTGCCTTGATGGTCCCTTGAATCTCATGAGCCAGCTTACGAACTTTCTCAAACTCCCTAAACGGCTCGGTCCATGAGAACAGAGTATCCACATCAATATCGACTTTCTGCGAATAATCACATGCCTTTTTCAACTTTGTAAAATTTGCCCAACCCTTGAAAGACCCGCGCTGATTCCATGAGAAATGTGCAAGAAGACTTTTAACTGTGCTCTCTTTAACGTGCATCAGGCTCGCTAGTCTTTCTGAAAGTGTCCTATCTCGTGGATCCGCCTCAACATCTTCAGGGTTTGAGGCCCACCTAAAAAGATTGATTAGCTCTCGACTAGGCTTATTAGGTAACCCGTCCCGAAGTCCAAGGTAATTTAATAGCTGTCTCCATCCCTCTAAGGACAAGGGACCAGAGTGAAGAATTGGAGCTCCATGCGGATAGGTTGCTATGAACTTGACTTCATCGGCAGAAAGTTTGCAGTTATTGACAATCAATGCTATCTTAGATAGTTGAATAAATATAGGGGCCAACCGATCTTCGGCATACCGGGGGGGAAGGGCGTTATCTGGCAGTGGATGAAGCGGCGAGGCATGTGTTTTCCATTGAAACTTCTGATCGGCATCGTTGGTAACCTTAAGTGGATATGTGCGCCCGCCCTCAAGGTGTATCTGTTCAGCTGAAGGTAGTCCTGGATTGGAAAATGCAAGTTTGAGGTCGTTAACAAGGACGGTAGACTTCGCTTCAGGGGAATTAACAAATGTGTATAGATCATCGGATTTCGGCACTAGGTACCCGTCGAAAGCTGTTTTGTCTTTTTTCTCTCCTAGTAACCAGATACTGCTAATAGCATCGAGTGCGGAAACCTCCACTTTCCCGTCCCCGTCTCCGGTTTCAGGTTTGACACGTAAAACATCAGTCAGGAGCATTCGCGTCATCTCAAACGGTATACTAAACTCTGTTGACATAATAGAGATCACTAGCCGTTCAACGAGTTGTTGCCGCAAATGCGGGACGAATGATCTCAGTAAGTAAAATCGTTTCTTTGCCAATGTCGACTCTGCTGCATATAAGATCTTTTTATCGTCTTCCTTGATGAACTTGAGCGTAAGCTCCAACCAACTGGGCAATTTCCCCTTAACCCACTCAGCTGTTTTTCCCTCTAGGAATTGGTGAATTTCAATGACCTGAGAACTATCATAGAGTAAGGAGAGCTTCTCTGTGATGGATTCTTTTGTCAAAGCGTCCTCTTCCTCATTTTTTATGATGGGATGGGTAGTATGAATAACATCAATCCCGTCAAGAAGGGACTTTATTGCCAATAGTATCTTTGGTTTTGACAGCCCTACCGGGTTGAGTGGGTCTTCAACACCTTTGATCATATAGTTCAGTTGCTCGAAGGATATTCCTGCATCTGCCATCCGTTTCCATTGCACAAAAAAGTCGAGTGTTTGAGAGGGGCTCTCAAAGATATTTCCAAAGACTCCAATTACTTGACAGAAACTGGATGGTGTGATTTGTAGGATCTTTGACATCAAGTTATGGCGGTAGAGAAAACTCAAATTTTCAATCGAGATGTCTTGCTGGGCCATGCTGCCTTTTGAGTAGAGATCTGCGTTCAACAAAGCATCCAAACCATCCTTTGTAAGGCCAAGCGAGGCCATAATGATAGACGCATGCGCTGTGAGCTTTTCTGGGTTTTTGAAATAGTGACCTTGTTCATCGGGTTTGAAGACTGGATCGGTGAAGAGGAAGCTGTGTTTAAGAAATAATTGAGTGTAAAGGCTGGTTTCTCCCCGATTGCTTATTGCGGACCAAAAGGTTAGAAGCTTCGGTAGCTCCAGGCCGGTCATAGATATTAGTTTGGACACACAGACCAACTGATCAAGGACCTTTGTTGTAATTACTGGGATAGTGGTGGGAGCACCGGGCTGTGGTTTTTCTGCTTGGTGCCTCGATAGCGCAGATATTGCCCTATCAAGCTCGTCGATAGTCCACCCCAACTTTGACTGCAGCCGCAAAAATTGTTGAATTCGCATAAGCTCTGTTGGATTTAATCTTGATTCGTTTAGGTGAGTGAGGCGGGCGTCACCTACATGCCATCCTTCTGACATGTGGGGATTATCTAGTACAATGATCTTGTCAAAAGCAGTGTGATTGGCTTTGACCCACTCTTCAATCTGCTTCCGACTAAACTCGCCAGCTCTAGTGATTGAGGTAGATCTGGTTTGCTGAGCGGCCATAAAATTGATGAGAGCCTTATAACGAAATACGGGTTCTTCAATACTACCTCCCTTGGGTTTAAGACTGCTGAGTGAAACAAATCCGAACTGATTACTCTCGAGTATAGAGAGCCCGGTTCCTCGGGGTACATGTGGGTTTACGAACTCAGTCTTCAGCAGTTCAACGAGGTCTGAGGATTTAAGCCCGGTCCTTCTAAGGAACTCAGTTTTGATGATCTCGGGCCCAGTTTTCACCTGGCGGGCATCGCTTTCTTTCTTGTAGCCCCAGTATTGCCACCACGCTTGAAGTCGGGCAGGCATTCCCAATTCCAGGTGGGTAGTAGATCCGTCGTCCTTGATAGCATCATACTTGTTGGCTAGGTAGTCCTCTCCCGTAAGACAGATGTATTCCGACTCGGTGAGGCTCAGGTATTCAGCGGTGACAGCCCTGGCTTGTCCGGCGACGAATGTCTCCTTTGAGCCTGAAATCTCCTTGCCCCTAGCCATAACTGTTCCAGACTGGAATGCTCGGCGGCAAATGTCAAGAAGCTCATAGCGTGAGGTTTGGAGATGTTTGAGAAATGCCCGGATCTCATCGAGCGGCTGATGATAAGAGAGCCTGTTGAAAGGGCACATTGCCTCAGCAAGAATAGAGTATGCATCATCGTTTATCTCCTGGATATAGTGTTAGATAGAAATTGGTCCCAGAAACATTAAAAAGAAAGGTTGGTAACTAAAACTGGGAGAATCTTACCTGGATTGGCGGCGTTGAGATCTCACGGCAAATGGGACTTGGGTTATGGTATGGCTGGATTTTACCATTTTTCGAACGTTTTAATTGGGGGTGCGCGTGATCCCATAAATAGACTACAAACGACTCCATAGTCTCATTAACGAGATCCAGATAGGGTATGACTGTTTTGGTGTTTGTGCAGGTCAATTCGAGTTTCCTCAGGTCAGGACGGCGGGCAAAAAGGCAAGCGAGTGCAGTGCCATGGACAAGCTCTTGTCCTTCATGTTTAAGACCAGAGTCCGCAGCCCTGCTTCGAAGGAATTGCAATATTTCTACAAGGTACGCGGCCGGAGAGGTAAATGAGTTGCACTCATCACAAAGGTCGCGATCCATATCACCGAAGAGATTTTCTAGGCCAAATTCGGCCAGGGTCTCTCCAGCCTCCTTTACCATTTCTACTCTTTCCCTTGCCGAGATAGGACCTTCGATTGCAGCCAATCCGGTTCCTTGGACAGCTTCATATGATGTGGCAGCCCTGGTCTCATAGATGCTAGCTGCACGGTCGTAAATGGCCGTTGCGTCCTTCTCGGGAATGCCATGCTGGACACGAGAAACAAAAGTAGGTAGTGGTAGAGCTAGAATTGAGATGGGAGAAGTAAAGCCATCTTTCGACAAAGTTGTTGCGTAACTTGGATGAAATCCTCGCGCAAGTTCGTTTGACTCATCTGCACCTTTCGACAATCGGACAAGACGTCGGAACTTTTCGTACTGCTTTCTGGATGAACTATTCCACATGCTTGTCGGCGAGTGATTTATACGATGGGCTAGACAGTTACGAGCGGTTACTATCAGTATATATATATACTTGAGCTCAAGAAACGGGGGAGCCTACAAACAATGTTCTTGAGGAGGCGCTTTTTGGAAGGTTGAAACTGTCGGGGATGAGTGGGTATGGATATTTGTGTTGGAGCAAAAATCCACTCTGGGAGATGAGGAGATCCTGCAACCTAGTTTAGGTCGCTGGTGGAGAGGTTTCTCAGAGTTGTGGATAGAGATCTAGCTGGGGCTCGGGATCGGTTCAATTGTGATAGGTCAAAAGAGGTAATGCAATCTATGTTTCGAGTTCATTCCCCTTTATGTAAAGAGCGTAGGACCTGACGCTTTTATATCCACAATATCGTCTCACCAGTAATCATACCATAAAAAATTATTATAAGGCTACATGTAGGCTTTTCTAGATCTAAGTAGATCCATTGATTATCCTTTCCACACATGAATATCACCAAATTCTCAGCCTACCTAAAATTTTGTCAAATAGCTGCCTTGGGGAATAGTCTATAATTCGAGACCGGAAAAGTTGCCGATTTGGTAACGACAGGGCTAGATCACTGATTTGACAATCTTCATATGCCCGTAGAAGGGATAGTATATCCCATCTCTAAAATCATTAATACAAACACTGTTAACTTAATAGGATCGAGGAACTGGCGGTTTCTCTGGTTTACCTCAACTGAATAGATGAGCTCTTTAGTGTTATCCTGGGCCTGCAGGAATATGGGGGCCTTGTTCACTTCGTACATGTATAGATCATGCGCTAGTGTACAGCACAGCATGTAGTATGAAATAATAGCTTGCATGTATTCAGCACGAGAAATTACTACGCGTATACGATGATCTCGCATCGGATCATGAGAAGTAAAGTGAGCAGAATATCTAATAGAGCTACCAACCGCCAAATGAAATGTGCATTTCTTAGTAGGACTTGGCCGCATAGTATCAGAAATACCTTTGAAGAGCAGTCCTAAGTATCAGGACCTAAGATATTTCCTTGGTCTAATGTCGAAAAGTGACATGTCATTTGCAATTTATATGCACAAAGATCTTAGGTTTTCGTTTAGGCTTGAATTGAATACTCTAATGCGTATTCCGTGCGCACTCGCGTGGTATTAATGAAACTTAGCTATCGTGACATATCAAAGGCTACTCTACATGGTATGCATGTCCATAGCACCAATTGTAGTGCGGAGGGAGATGAGAAGAATTTTGATCTAGCTACTCACTTTATGTGATGCCATGAAATCCCCCAGAAGGCCGATGGGAATGTTTCCGTGGTCATATTAGGAGCTCCCTGGGATCCGAACCTTTATATTGCTAGACTTGTACTATCTGATCAATGGCTTTATCTCTTATATATCCCAGTAGATCTAGACTAGCTATAGAAGATTGGTGTAGAGTATAATAGAGCCTAATGATTACACCTTGTGTTATAACGTTGAAAGATTGTTATTACATGTAGTATTGTAGTTTGGCCTCAAAAATGTTAGTTCAGCAGTATATGCTGTGTCCCTTAAATGGGCTGATGCACGTATACCAACATTGTCAAAAGGTGGAGGAGGAAAAAGAAACAAAATAGCCCTCCACAAGGCATCGAATTTTACACGGGATCGTTCCTCGTCGTGGGGCTTTTCACAATCAGCTGAACCAACCGGAGGGATGACTTCAAAGTGTTTTCACTCGTAGAATTCGATCCGGGAACTCAATTGACAAATTGCCCCTAAGATTCTCCTCGAGTAGAATGGGATGAGCATAAATCTCTTTATCTATGACCATTAGGACGGAAGGATGTATGTATCACGCAAATGTGATGATGGTGTTGATGTGGACACATAGCCTAATAAAGATGTGGGGTAATGGTGCACGTATATTTTTCGATACTCGCAGCATGTAAGAGGTGCCCGGATATGCAAGTACTAATAATGCAATTGGATTTAAAAGTGGAAAACACATTAATGCAATGTAGCTGCATTTTTTCGGTACTTGTTACCTGCTGCGAGTACCTTCGTGCATATGTTTGTGCAGGTTTTAGGGTGAGTGGTAGCTGTAAGCGAGTGCGCAGTATTCGTAAGTGGTTAAAGGCAGGGTAAAGCTCTTCAACCTCACGGCATGCAGCGACACATCAGACGTTTAAGCCTCATGATGACAGGTACGTGTTTTTTATCTTCCAATAACTGTGTTTTTCCCTGAGAGGTTCAGATTCGGTGACGCCCCAAACATTACCCTAGTGGTTCCGATAGGTTTGTTGTATCCGCATATGATATGCATTTACGTGCGTATGTAGTTAGCTAGTAGCAGCGTATATACCAATTATCAACTTGCACTGCGCATGTGTACAAAGCATATAGTATCCATGCGCTGCTCAGCCTTTCAGACGCGATTGAAATTCTAAAATTGATATAGTTAGCAGGGTCTTCTGTCTACTAGATTTCACCAACTTGTAGAGGGCTGACATGCATATACTAAGTTTACAAATGAAGTTGAAGAATAGGTTTGAATGACACGAGCATCGACCGATGGTTAGGCTCGATGATGATAAATTTGTTGTATAGAGCTTCTTTAGCATACATACATGATCCATCCGGCTAGGAACGACCCTACGATACACGTATCACTACCAACATCACAAGTTTTGTCCGCCGGTTGTGTCATGGGATGTCCTGATGAGTGGTACCAATCAAAGCGGAGTACACACCTAGATGCTTCACTAAGCATATTGTGACCACGGAATTAGGTAAAGTTATTGAAAGATATTCCGTGTCTTAACTTATATTGTGTCTTTAGGTATACAGCTATGTACTAAAAACAAAGTTTGAATCGCGGGCAGACCAATAGGGTTTTTCCAACGCTTCTACGATACATACTTTACATGTACTTCTGTAGAGATGGATAATCGCCTTATACAGATCACTGAGGTGAATTAATTGGAGGGACAAGATATGATTCCTGGCGTGACGTTTGTGGACTGGATCATGATCACTTCTAGCACTGAACCCCTACAATCAATCATGTAAACGAGTAGGCTAGTGTATGCTTGCGCGTGCATATATATCATTGATATGCGCACTAATTTGGAGGAGAATAATTACTACACTATTACAATTGATCATAGGTTCAACTCTAATTCATTTTCAAAGGAAATTGAGTGGCCCAGCTGGACTACTGGATTTGGACAATCTTGCCCTCGATGTATAATCATAAGACGTAATTAATGGCCACTGACCATAAATTCTGGATATCTGCAAGCCTTATCCCTGAGAGCTAATACGTCTCCCCTGCCCATAGGCTAAGCTGCACTGGGATTACAACAGAACTCTCTCAAGCCTTCCTTCCTATATTTTAATCCTCTGGCATCATAATATCCCGGTGCAGTCCTCAGCTACGGTACCGCTTTCTGAGCAACTTTCTTTATTCTCACTTAGCAATTTCTCTATGGCAATGGAATCGAAAAGAGTCAAAAGAAAGTTTGACATACGGATCCAGCCAGCACCTAGTGAGCCGGTTGAGGGAGCTCCGGTATGTACAATAGCTGAGCCGGTGGTTTAATTTGACGGACACTCACCATATCACAGCCAAAAAGGAAATATACGAGAAGGTACATGACACCCGAACAGCGGAAAGAACATTCAAAGACAAAGGTGAACCCCTTGATAAATGAGGTGACTCAATTCTTTGACAAGGTAATATTTGTCTACTTCCAAAGTTTCCATCTCTTCATGATCATGAGCTAATTGGAATATATAATAGAAAACCACTCACTGCACCCTCGCAGTTCACAAAGACGTAAGAACCTAGTAAATCTACTTGTAATCCGGTATGAAACTTAAATATTACAGCCAAGCGGTAAACAAAGCCAGCGCTACTTTGGGCTAAGCAGCGACTCGTCGCCGGATGATGAAGATTCCGATAGGGATGATCGATATGACAGCAGCGATGACGAAGAAGACGATGTCTACCGCCCCAGGCTAGATAAGAAGGGGTTCAGGTTGAAGTCAAGTAAACAAATTACCACTGGGGCCGCCGAGCCCATATACGAGAAAACCGGGGGTGTCTTATGGTACATCTTGGACAAGCTTGGATCACAGACAAAGTTCACCAATAGCGAGATTAGGCACGAAGGTACAAGAGGCTTGGCATTATTCAATTAAGCAGCTAGATACTAGCTAACTCATGAAATAGGACAGCGTGCTTGGGGACGATACAAGGGATCCAAGTTACATAGCAACCAAAAGATTTGCATCTTATTAGCGATCGAAATCCGGAGCCGACAAGCCAGATTCATAGAAATTCTTAACGGCAGGGGACAAAAGATAGTGGTCAAGTCGAGCAAAAGCTATTGATGTAGTTTTGTGGGCGCATTAGGGATCAAGAAGTTTAAACTACATTGTACGTACGTAGATGATTGTACAACCCACATGGACATAAGTACACACCGTTTATGAAATTAAATTTCTTTGGTTAATTAATTACGTATAAGTTGAGTACTTAGCATAATTTTCAAAATACTCTTCACTTTAAACGCTCAAATAATTGTTTCCAAAGTCCTTTCTGGGTATAGCAGAATGCCAATTCTTGTGTAGTACTTAATAGCAACCCTCTGCGGGGCGTGTATGTCTAACTACATACAAGTACCACAAAATCTGAGTTCGTTCAGACGGTTGCCAAGAGCAGTGTTGGCTGTAATAGCTGATATTTTTCAGCTCCTCTGCAAAATTGTCCTCTTGGCAACCGTCTGAATGAAGCTAGATTTTCGGTACATGTACCTACTTGTGTCTACATGTACTCTGAATGCGTGTATTTGTCTTATCAGATTCTGATCACTTTTTGCGACACCCTAGTGGCCTAGTACTCTATATATATAACCACATGTTATACATAAGTATTCATATATGCACTTGCACACGTACTCTAGAGTATATTTAAGTTAATCTATAAATATAAGTCAATTATTCTATATCCATGAGCTTCCATGTATTTAGTACCAAAACAAAATACCTTTCCTGGCAGAATATCACAATCAAGCCTATATAGCGCCTGCTAGGTTTCCGAAGTTCTACATACATACAAATTCTGTGGCTACAGAGCCAATGTAGGTACACCCGCAGGAATAAAGTGAGGAAACTTGACACCCCCAGACCTGCAATACAATCCCACGAGTATTCCATAGCCATGCCTTTTGACAAGTCTGGAAAGTGGATAGAGGCTACTCTAAATGAAAACATAAAGGTTATTGAAGCCCATGGCCAAGCTAGAATTACCCCTAGTACTACGGGTGTAGGGGTAAGTCTGTAGACAGCGGTCGTGGTTGCAACAGCAGTAGGTGTCTACAGACTTACCCCTACACCCGTAGTACAATACTCGCTGATCCTACTCCCATTTTGCCACCGTATTCTCGCCGCATTATTATACATGACTTATTCGTGGCAGGTAAATTCGTACATACATAGTACTGGACAACGTAAATCTTGTTTCTGGGATAATTGTTTTACAAAGTAGTATAGTCGCGCCAAGCACTCACCCTTAATTGCAATTGGTGAATCAAAAACATGGATTGTCCGCCCCTTATGTCCCAGAGGCACCAGACTCTGGCGAAATTTCTCTCATGTTTTCACTACAGAGAATGTCCGGGTAGGTACTACAAAGTCTCTAGAATACTTAGAAATTCCATAAACTTCGCACATTAATGGTGCTTTGTTTCAGTCGATCATTTCATTCATAGGCCACACTAATGCCTAATGCATAAAGAGAGATTTCGCCAGTGCCTGGTGCCTCCGGGACATATCGGCCGAGTAGATTATTGAGTTCTAACTACCAGTACTGGAGGGGGGGGGGGGTCAGATAATTGAATTGGTGGCTGTAATTCAAGTAACTAAGCTAGAGCCTAATGTATGATTAATATTCTAACATTACAGGTGTTTGCATATGATATTATGCTCGGGCCAGACGCAGGTGGGTCTGAAGACTCAGCCTGGCGTTAGGGTGGTACTCAATGGCTACTACTAGGTAGTGGTTGCTCAATTGGACAAACCAACGTGTTGTCAAGCGCTCTGACTGCGCGTTCACACTTATCAGGTAATCCTGCCGAAAACTTATTTTGAGACATCAGAAGATCATAACCAATGATATAGGAATAATCAAGGATCGTGGTATGAGTTGTTCGACTGGTACCTAGGTATTATGAAAACAGCTGAGAATACGTCCGCATACAATATGTACGTACATACATTAGCGTGCATACGTTAGCGTACATATCGCGACGTATGAAGAGTTGATCAAAAAGATATTGTGCTGCACACCCCACCCAATATTCTGAGAGAAAGATACATACGTGTGCGGATTAATGGTCACGCGCAGAAAATTCCCATGCAGCGAAGACTGCAGCGCTAGATAGCTACATACAATGTGTATAAACCTATAGAATTCAAAGAAAAACCCCCCTATTATGATCAACTCTGCTCAGAACTCGGTCTAATATGTTAACAGCCTCACAAGGCTTTCGGATAAGGCCGGGTCTGCAGGACTAGACATATAATCCTACCAGACTTGTAATTGGATATATATATGCAAAGTTTGTTCCTTTTGGAAGGAGATGGACTCATCTGTGAGTGCTATTCCACGCATTGCTATTCGAATGTTCGTTTCATCTTTCATCCATTTGATATTGCGTATACTGCGCCATCTGTAGTCATCGAGCTTCGCTCTGATCGATGGGATATCTCAGGCTGGCACACTCGGCTGGTTGTCAATCCCGCAAGGGGTGAATAAATGATAGCTAGCCTTATATGCTGGCTGAATATTGATATCTTTCCTTTCATGTATCAATTAATAGTAACGTACCGTCAGATCAGTATTAAATTACAATCGGTCTTAATTAATTTAATTAAGAGTGACAACAAAGTTCAATTCAATCGCTAACCATTGGCAAGGATATCAAAATCCTTCTGGTAGAAGTGGAGATGCGATGGAGGGGGGTGATGGAGGCCTCTTAGGTGGGTTGACACCATTTGCTTAAAAGTTTTTCGCGGCTGAATATTTGAAACTTCCGGGGATGGGGCTGCACATACCATGCGCCAGCCTACCCTCCAAGCTTGTGGGGAGATCGCCGGAACAGTACCAGTTAGCAAGCCAATTGGCCAACAAACGTAATTGGATCTTTGATACAGATGCCCTTTCCGAGCAGTTATGTCATTGTCATTGTCATTGATAGTGGTCCCGGTCGTTAGGTTGGTATCCCCAACCTGCTAGCTACTCTAGTATTCAATTGATCTCGATCTCGTGTAGGAACTATGACTCTCTGTTTTATAGGGATACTGGTACACCTCAATAACAATCTATTGATCCATCTCTTGGATGGATGAAGCTCTCGTTCACGCATCTTGGTCCTACAAGTAGTCATGTAGGTTTCTTACATATTTGGCAATAGGGCTAATTATAAATTACTAATTTAATAAGGAAACTTTAGCTTATAGGGGAGTAATAAATTTAATAGTTCCATCGATCGATATTTATAATTGTTCAAGACATTCACTTTATGAAATCTTAAGTGATATATTAATACATGTGGTCCTGTGTTGTAAGTTGGAACGCAGCTAGTGATGTGTGAGTTGAGGTCGACCTACCCACACAGCCTTGGAGATGCAGGTAGGCTCCCACAGAAACCAGCTACGAGAGGAAATATCGTTGAGCTGGCTGATCATGTCGACCCATAGCTCAAAACTCCTGCACGTAGAGACAATCATGGTTGGCAATATATGTAGGTACCTACATATTGTATGTAGATAATGTGCTCTGTGCCTATTAATGCTGCATGTCTCATGTAATTCTTCGCACCAAAACTCAATGCTGTCCTTAGATTCGAGCAGACGTGTGCGTTCATATTGACATCCCAGGATATGTTTGTGTAACCCTTATGGATATCGACTCTTGTAATCCTCCATGAATGCATAGCCCGAGTTGAGTATATCGTCTCCTGCGCATGCGCGTACCCATGCCAATCGTGCAAACTATCCTGAGTATCCTCTTCTTGGGTCGTTGGATAGTTGCAACCTAACCCTAGCGTTGTTCATATAGCTACCAAGGCATCATCCTCTGGCACTCCGCTGTCAGGTAGCTTTTCTCCATACGCATTCAGTTCATCTGCGAAAAAAACCACAAAGGTCGCCACGATGACCAAATCTTTGACCTACTTCGTGAACGATATTCCACGTGGGGTTTTGGGGGATGGGCTTGTCTCCTTCCTCGCATCTCTCGCGAATGGCACTTTAACGGCTGATTTCGATGTCACCCACTATATCGGGGCCAATCCAAGGAGCCGGTCTTCAGGGGAGTTTGGTGATTTCCAGGGGCTCGTAAAGAGCGTAACTGTAAAAGATTCCCGGCTTGATGATGAGCTTAGTGTTGCGATCATCAAGTTCAAAGATATTCCAAGGTGGTTCAAGAGCCGCGATTACGACCCCTATGGCTTCCCGAAGAAGACAAGGCTAGGGACAATCTGGAAGGGCGTTGATCTGGAGACGAAAGACGAAGAAGGGAGAACTGCATTCCTTAGAGCTGTCGTAGATGGCAATCTCAAGCTCGCCGAGACCCTAGCAGAATACGAAGAGACCGACGTAAACGCCACAGACAACCAAGGTATGACGGCACTACATTGGGCTTGTAAAAATGGATTGGCGGATCTTACAGAGTTTTGTCTCTCACTACCGGGACTGGATATCAGTGTCAAGTCCAAGGGTGGCCAGACAGGATTCGATGTAGCGTATCACGAAGCACTTTGGGAGGACAACGATGTCATCCCAACCCTTTTCTACAAAAACATGTTCGAGATGGACGAGTACGACCCTGATAATGCGCTTCTACGACTTCTCACCCTTACAACAAACTCCCAAGGGAAAACATTATTTCCCCAAGAAGCCTTATTTAGTCCATCACGGAATGGTAACCTGGCTCTTGTGCAGGTTCTCCTCAAAAACATGGTCGTCACCGGTCCAATCGTTACGAACAAATACAGGGAAACGGCATTACATATGGCAGCTGGGGGCGGTTATACGGAAATAGTGACTCTACTCGTGAAGACGAAATATTTCGATATCAATGCAGCAACCAAGGACGGTTTTACGGCGTTACACTATGCAGCCAGAGGAGGCTACAACGAGACAGTCATCGTGCTTTTGAAGAACGAAATAAATATACACGCCAAAAACACAAACGGGCATGCGGCAGTGGATCTTGCGTCGCAAAATGATCATCAAACAACTGTCCGGCTCTTGATCGAATGGGGTGCGAACAAGATACTAGAGGCGCCAGAGAAGAAGGAGCACCCAGAAGCCGCAACCCCTGTCGAGATTAGTGGTCACATTACCACAGTAACGACTATCGGAAAGAAATTACGGCGTGGATCAAGTGTCAGCATAAGCGAGGAAGGGGAAGGTGAAACCAGTATTACCACGAGAAAAACCACAAAGAAACCTCGTAGACCAAGTGAATCTTCGGCCGGGGAAGTGGTGGATGAAGTCAGGACTGTCAGGACAGTCAAGGAGAGACCTCATAGATCAAGAAGTGTCTCCCCGGTCTTTTCGATCGAGGAAGGGGCGGATGAGGTCAAGACTGTCAGGAGAATCGAGGAAACTCCTCATAGACCAAGTGAATCTTCGGCCGGGGAAGAGGCGGATGAAATCAAGATTGTCAGGACAAACAAGAAACCTCATAGACCAAGAAGTGTCTCTCCTGCCATTACAAGCGAGGAAGAGGCGGGGGAGGGAGTCAACATCGTCAGGACAATCAAGAAAAAACCTCATAAATCAAGAAGTGTCTCTCCGGTCATTGCAAGCGAGGAAGAGCCAAGTGAAGTTTTTGCTGGCACAGAAAGTGTCAGTAGTCACTCTTCGGTTAGCATGAATGAGGAAGATTATTCCGAAGACAGCACCTCCAGAAGGACTACTATCACTTCAGTCTGCGACTCCCCATTCATCAGCCGAAGTGGAGAAAACACTACCAGGAAGACCAGGGCGCGCAGACAGGACAACCGCCGTGTATCTATAGAGGGGCTCGGGGACCGTCGCACATCTCAAGGCAAAGTAGCGGAGATAGTCTCGGGCTTTGAGAATGGTCTTGGAATAACCACGGGAAGAACCACTAAAAAGTCTCCGAGAACAGAAATGGAGAGAAGGTGCACCCAAACCGAAACGACGACCAGAAGAATTTCATGTAGAGAACGTATCTTAGTGGGTGGCCAATCGGATGAGGTCGAATCCAGGTACTGGAGACTTTTGGGTAGACATGACAACGACGTTAATGAGAGAGACGATCGGGGACTTCTGCCATTGCATGCGGCGATCTTCGACCAGGATATTGATGTTTTTGAGTTGTTGCTTGAGAGAGGTGCTAAGGTCGAAGGAAGGTTGTACACCTGGATAACACCGACCGAGATGGCTAAACGAAAGGGATATGAGGAATTTTTGGATCTCCTGATAGAACATGGTGCCAGCCATGACGAAGTCATCTGGCGGCAACGATTAATAGAGTACGACAGTTCTCCTAAGACCATCGAAGTACGAAGGATTTCGCAGCTCCAGATACAGGACACCAGGAGTTCGCAGTTCATGTTAGAGGACAAGCCGAATAGGGTCAAGACGGAGCCGTATCCGGACCAGGAATCCAACGCAGAGATATCACAATCAAAGGAAGTTGTATCACTCTCACGCAGTCAAACTCACGATAACGATAGCCACCAGGTATTACTCACTCTCGCTCATTTCGTACCTTTATAATGCATACGACTAATCCTA
This sequence comes from Morchella sp. 2018-W45, assembly GCA_024713785.1. Lineage (NCBI taxonomy): Eukaryota > Fungi > Ascomycota > Pezizomycetes > Pezizales > Morchellaceae > Morchella > Morchella sp. 2018-W45. Next base: position 1,342,524 of record JAMGYZ010000025.1, read on the forward strand.
TTATGAAATAGGGGGCGAGGACTCCGGGTTCCCAGGCCCATCGACTAGATTTCAAAATTCCATCGTATAGTCCACGAACAAAGGATTATGTACACTCAGAAGCGCTCATCGAGTCATCGTATAACGTGTCACCAGAAGATATTGTCCGTACAGAAACGATCATTGAAACATCTCATGGAGTGATGCCGGAGGATGTGCTCCGCGTATCTACAAAATCATCACATGGCGATAGTGTAATGCTAGAGGATAGTACACACTCACAACTATACACACAAACTCCTAAGGATATTGCACCGCCCAATGATGATATCAAATTATGTGTAATACTGGAGGATGGTACTCGTTCACAATTATATACACAAACCCCTGAGGATATTGCACCGACCGATGATATCCACTCATCAGAGTCTGCACAAACCCAACTTCGAGCGCATACCCTACTCCGAGATCTTGCACTGCCAGAAGATGGAACCCCTCTAGAAATAACCACGCAACTATCACATCCCTCTAGCGCACCACCATCGAACGATAACGACAACGGCAACGACAACGAGGAAGTGGAAGATTATGGGCGGACGTCAACTCCACGCGCCATGTCACCTGAACCTCATGTCGAGGTAGAAGAAGAAGTGGTATTCTATCCCCCCACCCCCCTCCCTCTCTCTCCCTCCACTTCCCCTACAATGATTAATTAAATTTCCATATTCAATTCTAATTCTTGGGGTTCAAACTACTAGTACTCAGGAGACTACGAAGGCGGATACGAAGGTGGTGATGTTGACTATGGAGATGGAGGCTATGATGACTACGATGAATACGGCTACGACAACTATTAATCAGGAAATATCGTCATAATTACTAAAGTTGGTTCTATTCCACTATTAACATCCTTTATTCAATCTGGTCTCCAGCTAACCTGTGACCATTCTTAATCAGACTACTCCGCTATAATTTCCTTACCTTGTGTCAATTCTATGAGATCATTAGGCCAAATGACTTACCAATCTTTTTTTTTCTGTTTATTCTTGTATCTATTTCACCGACCGCAACCGCCGGTATCTCTCATGTTATTACACCTTTTCAATAAAACTAGTCGAGAATCCTCCATGTTGCCTGAACTGATCAGTTTCTCCCTGTCTGTTATTTTCAAGGTACTGCAAATTGCTCGCGATAAAGTCCCGAAAAACCTGGATTTTGCCTCCAACTCTGTCTGCATCGAGTTTACTTTCGCTTTCCTAGTGGCAATATCTGTGAAAGTTGGCCCAGATACAATATTGATATGTCCGCAGAAAGGTTCAGATCTTGACCGACTACGTCTAATGCCCGCTGGTTATTTCGTTGTCGCTTGAGGGATACTGCAGTTGATGAGCGGGGTACTTTGGGCCAATAGAATCTTTTTTTCAAAAAATGGCAGATCACGCAGCTTGGCTGTTGTTCAGAATCGCAAGGGACCAACTTTACAACCCTAACCCTAGGAAACGCTGGAAATGCATACCTAGATGCATAATATATGGCTTCGGTACTGGCAATTCCGAGAAAGGAAGAAACATCAACTCTTGTCTTGTCTTGTCTTGTGCTCATCGTTAGCCCAAACAATAGCTCAATTAATAGCGTAACGAGCACGACCGCCACCCGCGATTTTTTTTTCTTCCCCCCCCCCCCCGTTTAATTCATCAATCCTCCTGTCCGTGTTTGAAAGCGTAGCGGAGGTTGACAGTCCGTAACCCCGAAGTATAGTATCATCGATCGATTAAATTTATAAATGAATTCATGCCTAGACTGACAGAAGGTAAGGACCAACAGGGGTAGATAACTAGCCCTAACCCTCAGAGGCGAGTGATAGCGTGTGATATAAACTTGATTGGCTGATGGTTTTTTTAACTGGTTGCAGCTGGTTGGTTGATACCTCACACACATGCACAACTAAGGTTATGACAAAATATAAACCTCCCTCATTAGAGCGATTTGGCTAATAATCTCTGGATTTAGATTTTCTTGGCGATAGTTTTTGTTGTGATATCCCACAACTGGAGCCCAAGGTTTGAAAACCAGGGATTGGCCAAATCGCTCTATTGTAATTGTTGATTGATCGCTACCTGTATATAAAACTTGACTAACTCTAAGTACGTACCTACTTGCTTTTTGAAGCGCATTCTTCTTTGCTTTCTCGTACCCAAATCAGTGATAAACCTCCCAATATTTCCAGTGAAGTATGTCTACATCACGTAATAGTATAAGGAGAGGAAACTATGCACATAGATACATGTATGTAGATATACCACCAAAAATCCCCCCGCATGCCCCCAAAAATACCTGCCACCTAGCTGTACCCTGTGGGTCTGTTGCTGCTACTACTACCACCATTAGGGCAATTAGTGATGGCTCTACTTTACCACGATGGATCCGATCTACCTTGATAGCGGGGTGATGGCGGCGGCGGCGATGGTAATGCCCTGCTGCGGGAGAAAGGGGGAAAGATAGAAGATGGCCGAGGTCCTACACAACTCCAATTCTAGTAAATCAAAAATAATGTTCCACCAGCGCAAAGTCTAAGAAACGGCTACAAAATGTAGTCATTTAGGTAATTATAAGTCTCCAACCAACCAGAGCTATGTTAGTGCATGACCGCCGCTTTCTTTTACAGAAGACATGCCCATTTTTATTTCCGGAGGTTAACTGCTTTGGTCATGGGTGATCTTTACAGTCGTAGGAGGAGTGGTCGGTGTATGATCGTTCCACGTACTTACATGTAGCTATATAATATTGGGATATATGCAAGTACCAAAATCAAAAATAAAGGTTTTATATACAAGAACCCCTCCTATACTGCCACTACAAACACAAAACCACACACCTCTAACCAACCATAGATCTTACCAGCACCTCAATTCCAACCCTCATCACACCAAAACGGCGGCCGGTCATTCTGGAAACCCCAGTCCACGAAACCCGATCATCTCTACACAAACAGCTACGAAAAGGGGCCCGCCACCCCCCACCGGAGGTCCCCGGCCCGCAGGCGTGGTACGCCCACCACCACCGACGACGTCCTCCAGCGCCGAGGAGTGCCGGCTGCCCGTGTACGGCTTGCTCCTGGTTGTCTGTGCTTCAACAAAGCCGATGGCTGGTATATATACCTACCCCCATGCGGTGTGTGGGCCCTGATTTGAGGCGGATCAAGGTGCCTGGTCCGCTAGGTTTGTTGCCGCGGACATTGTGGTGGTGCAGTGTGTTCTCGCTGTCGGGGGCGGGGATATGTATTCTTATACGTACGGAGTGGGGATACCAGCAAGATGGTACTTGAGGATTGGTGAATTGTAGCCTTGTGGCGAGAATGTCAGTATATCGAATATCACCTTATCGAATATCACCATATCGAATATCACCATACGAATATCACCATACGAATATCACCATACGAATATCACTACGAATATCACCATGTCGAGAGCCTAGCTGCTGTATGCGGATGGTACGGGCTGTCTACGGTTACAAGATATCTGCTGCTGCTGGCAGAATATATATATTACTCATATAGACAGTGTGGTGGTATTCGGTGCGGCTTCACAGATTGCACTTTTATTCCAAAGTCTACTAGCTACGGAGGTCTATATAATATGAGCCGAGTTCAGAAAACGAATTCTGTCTCGCCGCTCTCCGTAACATATGTCTCTGTTACATGAGGACTCTTGGTCCCCCCCTCCCTCTCCCCCGCCCTCCCCTCCCCTCCCCTCCTCCTCCCCCTCCTCCTCCTCCTCCTCCTCCTCCTCATCATCACCGTCACTCCAATCCTCCGAGATCTCGGCGTCGACTATATCGTCTACGCCGTCGTCATCCTGCCCCCTAACCCCCGTGCACGGCTTCCACCGATTACCCCTCTCCAAGAACGCCGTCTCGACACTCCGACTCGAGTACCAACGAAACCTCACCTTCCGATACTGCACCGCAAAGACGCACTCCCCCCGGGTCGCAAAAACCCTCTGATACACCGTCTTACCCCCGACACGTGCGACGGCCTCAGTCGTCACCTCGACCCCCCCAACCCCCGCCACGCCCACCACCCCCGTGACACTAATCCCCGCGCCCACCCCCGCCGCCCCTGCCACCGCCGCCCGCTCCGTCACCCGCGCATCAACCAGCGTGTGGTACCCCACAACCAGGTACACCGTGTTGTCATTCTCGATCGCGTCCTCGAGCCACGCGCGCGCATCGGGCGAGTGGCACGCCGCACCGAACCACGCCCTCGAGTTGGTGAGCGTGTAGGTGTACGACTGGGCGGCGGAGAGGTCGAGGTGGGTCTCGCCGTGGGTTGCGAGCGCCAGAGAGAGGAAACTGGCGAGGCGTGTGCGCAGGCCCGAGGCCCGCGTCGAGCTCCGGAGCTCCTCGAAGTCGTGCAGCACGGTGCGGGTGCTCTCCGGCGCGGGGGAGGGGGTGGGTGGGTCAGTGTAGTCTTGGTGCGGGTAGCGGGTGCTGGTCACGAGTCGACCGAGTTTGATGGCGGTGAGGGGAAGCGGGGTGGTGGGGAGGATGCTCTTCACCATGGTGTTTCGGATGGGGGGATGTCTCAGTGGGATATCAATGTAGGTATAAATGTAGATAAAGGTTCAGCCCTGATATATCACGAATAGGATGGTTATCCGGGTATGTAGAATAATAGCATCATCGATCAGAATGTGTGTTTCTCGATCGCGGGCGGTGATGGTTCTGTTTTCAATGCGCAGTCTTCCAATGAAATATGCGCACTACGCACATCTCACTTCTACGCAGAGCTGATCGAAAAGAGAAGGGCCCGCATGTGCCGGAGCTAGAAAACCACCGCTGATGGGATGAACAGGGCCCGTGTTACTGTCTGCATGTCTCGGAAATATTGAGGACTCGAAATGTCTTGATTAAAAATGACATATCACATACAACCTACATGTAGAGTGAGGTTTCTCATATGGGACTTTCCGTTTGGACTTCTCTACAGTCGTCGATGATCTACAAACACACAGATCTATATTATTATTATCACCGTGGTGGTTGTGCGAAGTGCGGAGTGAAGTGGAATCGTGATCTCCAACATGGGATTCACCGCTCTCCGATATCACCCCACCTGCTGGCGCGAGGTCAGTAGAAAGAGTTTGTCAGGGCCGGTTTGAAATACGGCCAGGTAGAAACAGGATCACCAGATATCACTCGTTGGTGTCCAAGGCCCGGAGCGTTGTGTGATCGAGTCCGCCACTATAACACATGAACCTATTACCTGGTACACGCCTGCCCTGGTGGTCGGGCAGTGCTGTACCTGTTATCCAGGCTCGGATCTTTGCCGGGGGCGTGCTCTGCTGTGTGTGGTGCGATTACTTGGTTCTGTAGCCGTCCTACCATCCTTGAAGATTGACAGGCATGACCGTGATAGCGATATTACAGTTTTCCCTAACTGAGGCCCCCCCGTGGTTTGGGACGGGTGCTAAGTCTTTACAGTCACACCTCGTTGTGTGGTTGGCGTATTAATTCTGGGACCCACCACAAAGTGACTGCGACTGTATGGCGCCCGGGTCTAAAACCACACCTCGTTTCGAATTCCACCATAGCATAAAGGAATTATATGCTCATAGAGAGGACCTAGGCCTAGTAACTTTGTTTCCCTGGAGGGTACCTATATGTGAGGAGAAGGCTGATTTATGGGTTTGTTACCGCCAAGACGTACCACTTGAGGTGCCTAAATGTACCCAAATACCCCAACGTCTTGAGTATATACTCCCTCTACTGCCTAGTATGTACATACATACAAATATCTAGGGACCTGTTTGGGAGCTGGCCTAGGAGAAAACGGCATTTGAACAAAGTACTAAACTCTGCTGTTGGGTGGGGGGTGGGGAAATTTTGAAACTGAATTTTTGTTATTTTTTTTTTTTTTTAGCGAAAAGTGCTCATTAAAGCCCCATTTCAATGGAGTTGACGTTATTTCCTGGGCCCCAAAATGGGTCGCCAAACAGTTTGCAGTTTTAAGCTCCCCCGTAGCTCCATTTTGGGCGGGCCCTAAACGCTTGCTTCATAGAAGTCAGTACTCCAAGGTAGTAAATGAATGGTAAGGGTTACAGGAAAGAGTTGGTAACAGACTCAGTGTTTTAGCCCCTGGCCACAAAAAGAATCTAAATGTTCATGTGGCATGTAACCATCTGGTGGTTGATAAATCATGGCACCTTAGAAGTTGGGAGTAAAACTATGGCAGAGGTTAATGTGAATGGATAGCTGTACGTCGTACTTCCTTTCAATGACCTGGGGAAACACAAACTCTATCCCAGAGACTCAAATCCATCCCGTCCGTACCTACATGCAAGCACTGTGTCGTGCCAAAAGCCGAGATCCTAAGTGTCTTCCACGTTTCTAGGCCAAAGGTTGCATCACTTTCTGGGTACAGCTCATGTACATGTGTGTCGTATCTCCGACCATTCTTATCCTATGTAGTACGTTTCATCTTATTCGTGTCTTGTTTCTTGCAGTAGAGCCTTAATTTCTTTCTTGAGTCTAGGGAGGGCTACAGGTACGTACCTGGGGGGTTAATTATCAAACACCCTCAAGGGAGCTACCTAGGCATTGCTGGTAGAGTAACATTTGCAGAGATTTCACAATATCAAACCTATTTGCGCCAAAAACTACAGAAATTGATTGACTATACTATACTACCTCCTACATCCGAAATGGGAAATATTCTCTCAATACTACGGTTTCTTTCCCCGGGAAAACTCAACGCTTGGTTCTCCCGGATTATGGGAGCAAAGCCCAAGGACCCCCCGGATCCCAGCGCCGCTGCTCTCTTGGAGGACATTCAGCGCATCGAGGCCACCTTGGCCGTCACCCCACTGCACAGGCCACATCGCGCCCAGCTTCTAAGCCAGCTTAGCGCTTACCTGGCCCAGCGCTACCGCCGGGAGGGAGACCTGGAGTGTCTTCGGCTCTCCATCACTCACCTGCAAGCTGCGCTCGAGATGACGGTGTTGGATGGCCCCATGCGTGCACAGGTCTACGCTACTCTCAGCGACAGATTACGGGAGCGTTTTCAACGGGCTCAGGACCCTACCGACCTGGATGCGGCCGCCGAGAGTATGACTTCTGCTCTGTCGGCGGTGGCGGCCGAAGATCACCCCCGGCGAGTAGAGTTCCTGGAAAGGCTCAGCGGGGTCTTGCACCAGCGGTACAGGCACTCACAGGGGATAGAGGACTTGAACGGAGCTATCGAGCATCTACAGGAGGCCGCAGAGAGGATCAACACGCCGATGGATGACCCGAACCGCCCGGTGATGCTGGGGAACCTGGCATTGTTCTTTGATATCCGGTATGAACGTCTCGGGGCGTTGGGGGATCTAGAGTCGGCCATAAAGTTTATGGAGGCTACCGTCGCGGTGACACCGGCGGGCGACCCGTTCCTGGGACCGTTGCTCTATAACCTGAGCTGTTCTGTGATGCAGAGATGGGAAAGGTTACATGATCTCCATGACCTTGAGACGGCCATGAAACATACGCTAGCGGCGTTGGAGGTTATACCAGCGGGCCATCCGCTAGTGGTGACGCTCTCCGAGAACATGAGCACCGCGCTCGAAACCAGGTACAACCTGAAAGAGGATCTCGCCGATATCGACACGGCCATCCAGTACAGTCAAAGGGCCGTCGAACATAGCAGAGCCGAAGATAACTTTGGCCGCTCTGGACGACTGAGCAATCTGAGCACACTTTTCATGGCCAGGCACCAGGAACGGCCTTCTGAGTCCGATCTGAATGAGGCCATCGAGAATGTAACAAAGGCTATCGAAACCCTTAAACCTTCTGGAGAGACAGAAAATCTCTCTAGTATGCTCACAAATCAATGCATATTCTACCATGCGCGGCACAAGATTCTTCACAATGCCGACGACCTCGAGAAGGCTGTCCGTGCCAGCAGGTCTGCTATTGAAAGCATTGGGGCAGAAAACCTTGATCATCCGGACCGACCCAGTATCTTGGGCAATCTAGCAGCGTGCCTCATTTCTCGCTTTCAACTGCTCGGTGAGGTGGGCGATCTAGACGAGGGAGTCCAGAACCTCAGTGATGTGATACCGAAGGTTCATGAAGCGGACCCAGACCGCCCCAACATTCTAGGAAATATGGTGTCCCTCCTAAACAGTCGTTACAGAGAGCTCAAAGCGGTAGACGACCTCAATGATGCCATCAAGTACGCCGGGGAAGCTTTAGAAGCAAGCCGGAACTTTACGAGGACAAGAGCCGGAGGTCTTCACGCCTTTGCTGAAGCTGCTCTCACACTCTGCCATCTACTCTACACCCGCAGCCAAAAACTCAACTCCTCCAGGGACCTTGATTCTGCCATTCTCCATGCGGAAACAACACTCAAAAAACTGCCGCACAGCCACCCTGACCACCCAAAGCTCCTCCATGATCTAAGTGGATTCCTCATCACTCGTTACAATAGACAGCAGACATTGAACGACCTCGACGCAGCTACAGATTACATGAAGGAATGCCTAAAGGAGATCCCCGAGGGCAGCCCTGACCACGTTAGTAGGCTGAACCAGCTTGCAGTTATCCTGGTTTCCCGCTACAGTCGACGCAGGGCACCGGAAGACCTCAAGGAGGGCATTGAGCATGTCGAGGAGGTATTGAGATTGACGTCTGAGGATGACCCGAAGCGTGCCGAAAACCTGACGTACTTGAGCGCTCTGCTCCGCTGGCAGCACAGGCGGCTGGACGCCGTGGGCTCCCTCAACGTTGCCGTAAGGTGCGCAGAAGCAGCTGCAAAAGCCACTCCGACGGAGCATCCTGATTACAAGAGCAGGCTCGGCGATTTGAGCGACGCTCTTCACGCCCGCTTCGATAGGTTCGGGGACTTGGAGGACCTTGAAACGGCGATCCGCCATACAGTGACCTGTCTCGAGGATACCGTGCCGGGAAGCCCCGAGCGTACAAGAAGCCTTGTTGATTTGGGTGGGCTGCTCAGATGCAAATATCGTCGGTTTGGAGCTCTTTCAGACCTGGAGGCAGGAATTGAGTATGTGAAGGTGGCCGTACAGGAGACACCGATGGATCATCCAGACAGGGAGCGGATAGTCAATAGCCTGGGGCCATTCCTGGGATCTCGTTATTCCCGGTTGGGTGACTCGGCCGACCTCGAGGCCGCAATCCGGCATAGTCGAGCCCGCCTTGAGGCAACAAAGCCCGGTGACCCTTCCCTCGCTGATAAACTCGAGTCCGTGGCAGACAACCTGACAACTCTATACATGAAACAGCACACTCCCTGCGATCTAGACGAGGCCATTCAATATATCGAAAAGGCCCTAGAAATAACTGCGGAGGACGATCCCGAGCGTCCAGGCAGGTTGTTGACACTAGGGAAATGCTACCATGTCCGGTTCGAGAACCCGAATGCCGCTGACAAGAACATGAATGACCTCGATGCAGCAATCGACTGTGAACAGAAGGCTGTGCTAGCCACACCTCTGGACATGCCGTCTCGAGCACACAGACTTGTTTGCCTCGGGACCAATCTGAGATTGAGGCACAAACTGAAGTCTAAAGACGGCCTTAATGCGGACGATGATCGAACGAGGGCCTTCAATGCTTTCATAGACGCATGGAACTGCCAGGCTGCGCCCCCCAACGTCCGTGTGCAGGCGATCTGGCGCGCGGTCGGGTTCTTTGGTTCGCATGGGCTCGTCTCGCTGGAGGAGTCTAGCATATTGCTCGAGAAGGCGGTCGAGATGCTACCAAAGATTAGTTTGCGGTCCCTGGAGCGGGATGACCAGCAGCAGCTATTGTCACATCTGTATGGTCTCTCCTCATTGGCAGCTTCCTTTGCCCTCGAGGCGGGCCGAGGTGCATATACGGCTCTGAAGCTCCTTGAGCTTGGGCGAGGCATCATCACGGGCTTTGCAATCGACAGTCGCAGCGAGATGTCGGATCTAAAAACGACACATCCGACTCTATACGAAACATTGGTCACCCTACGGACGGAGGCCAACACACAACTACCAGAGAAGAGCCCTGGGATCCCGGCGGACCATCTGAATTCCCCGGCAGCAAAGCGGAGGTTGGCACTGGATGAAATGGAGGAGCTTCTGAAAAAGATCCGTGAAATACCTCAGTACGCTAGCTTTCTTCTGCCGCCGAGCGAGGAGTCCCTCATGGAGATGGCGCAGGACGATGCAATTGTGATTATGTGTACTACTTCGCTCCGGAGCGATGCCATCATCGTCACAAGGTCCGCGATAGAGTCTATTGAACTCAAAACACTGCTGTATAAGGATGCCAAGGCAAAGATGCGGGATATGTCTCTAAATCTAGTCAAGGGCAGCCTCAGAACCCGAGATAAAAGAAACAAGACAATGGTCAAGCATCTTGCGTGGCTTTGGGACGAGGCTGTGAAGCCAGTATTGGACAAGGTGAAGCCAAAGTCGAAAACATCGAGAATATGGTGGATCGGGATTGGGGAGCTGAGTAGGGCGCCGTTCCATGCAGCCGGACATCACAAGAAGGGGTCTGCAAGATATACAATGAGCAAGGTCATTTCTTCCTACATCCCCACAGTCAAGTCCCTCATATATGCCCGGCGGCGGAAGTTGAGCATGACCTCAATAGCTGGCACCCGTCTCCTGTTAGTTACCATGCCCTTGACGCCGGGGCATCCCGCCTTACCCGGGGTACAAGAGGAGCTCACAACCCTCGTGAGTATTGTTGCAGGCAAAGACGGCGCCGAGAGCACTGGACCCGCCAAAACTAAGGTCTTGGAGCGGCCAGATGCCAGGACTGTCATGAAGGAGCTTCCGGAGTTTGATGCAGTCCATTTTGCCTGCCACGGCATTTCCGACGCCAAAGACCCTTCTAACAGCAGCTTGCTGCTTCTGAAACACTCTAGCGGGCCCGGGGAGCAAGATGGCATCGACAGGTTGACGGTGCGGCAGATATCGACAGCCATGTCTTCAAAGGCCCAACTGGCTTACCTCTCGGCCTGCAGCACCGCCGACAATGCCGCGTTTGAGCTGGCGGACGAGACGATTCATCTGGCGAGTGCTTTCCAGCTTGCGGGGTTCAACCATGTGGTTGCTACACTGTGGCAGTCGAAAGATGAGGCGTGTAAGGCTGTGGCAAGGGACTTTTATACTAAGCTTTATGACAGTGGTGAGAACGGGGGTCGCGTAGAGGACGGGCATTTGGCGGTCAGCTTGGCGCTGCATGAGGCGGTGAGGAAGGTGAGGGCGGATTGTGTTGATAGGCCGCTTACCTGGGCGCCGTTTATTCATACGGGGGCTTGAGGTTGTGTTTGGTGCAATGCAGATAGTATCGTCGTTGACGTTGTTACATATCGTTGATTCTCCGCAAAATAGGTATATGGGGGGTTATGGAAAAATAGGAAACGAAGTGTTAAGGGATATCTCGAAGTGACTCGGGATATGGCTAGTGCTAAGCAATAATTCTGTAGCTTTTTAAACAAGTAATTTTATAAACTGGATTCCGCTCGCTTTTATTCTTGAAGGATGATGATTCCAACAAGACGAGGGCAAATCAGGCTTCTATTTATACATGAGTGGCCTCAGGCCAAGACGTGCCTTCTACCTAAGATCACGCCATTATTCCTTCCATGACATTTTATCCTCAACCACGTAACCTTCCAAGAGCCAAGGCGTCGATACAATAAAACGTTAGAGGTGCCAAGCACCCTACCCCGCTTCTATGCTTTTTCGGGGAGAGTCTCCCGCATGCGATAGAACGTGTAAGCAAACAAGCCCATGGTATTGCAACACACTCCTCATGGATGACATAACCCCATTGTATCTAACCGAAACCCTTATTAGTTACCCGACCAACTCTCTTCACAACCCATCACTCTACTTCCACACCCATTGCAACACTTTTAATACAACACCCTGGATATTCTATAACACTACTCCCCCTCCTAGGACGTCGTCCTCGACCGTTAAAATCTCTGTATGGCAAAAAACCCTGTGGGGAAAATCTATACGCGAGGAAAAGTATCAGGAACAGTTCTCGAGTAACTGTTGCCGCTTCTGAGTCCATCTGACTCCTGATGCGAGGTTTTGATTACCTTGACTGCGTGTGCAAGGGTGAGTTTTGGTGACAGGTTTGGCATTCTCATCAGCCAAAGCTTCCTGTGGTTCTGGTGTTGCGAGTCGTTTGCGGGTGTTCTGTTGCCTACTTGGATCCGAATCTTCACGATAAGGTGGAAGCAGCATCTCGTGGAACACATCATGTATCTTCCATTCTACCGGAAGATCCAAACAGTATGCTCGATTACCGATTTTGGCGACAACTTCAAAGGGTCCCATAAACTTGCCTGACCACTTATTATAGCCGCCTAGGTTCCGGGTATCCAAGAGAACTTTCTGCCCTGGTATGAACTGCTGGACTGCCGATCCGGGGCAGGACGTCATTTTATCGTACGTCTTCTGAAGGGTTTCCCGTGCCAATTCATAGGCTGATAAGATCTCGTCGAGATGGTTATTCCCATTTTCGTCCAATCGTTCGATTTCTGCGTCCGTTGGCTAGTCTGTCCTAGGGTAAAACCCGTAGTTAATATAGAAAGGTGACTGTCCAGTGGGGGAATGCTTCACGTTATTGTAGGTGTATTCAAAGATAGGGAGGAGGTCTCTCCACTTCTTACCCTATCCTGCCATAAACGCATGAAGGTAGAACTCTATGTGTTGGTTTGTCCTCTCTGTTTGGCCATCTGTTTGGGGGTGGAACGAGGTTGAGAGTCTTCTATGAATCCCTAGTCGTTCCGTCACTGCCGTCCAGAAAACCAACATGAACTGAGTACCCCTGTCTGATACTATCGATCGAGGTAGTCGGTGGAAGCGCCATATGTCTTTGACAAAGGCTTGAACGGTCTGTTCTGCATTGATACTCATCATTGGGATGAAGTGGACTATCTTACTAAAACGGTCTACAACAACCAATACGTTACGGTATCCCGACTTCTCCTTTGGCATTTCTACTACGAAATCCATTGATATGTCATTTCAGGGCGTAGTCGCTAACTCCAGAGGTTGAGGTAGCAATAGGTGACGTCTCCGCTGTTTTGCTCGCTGGCAAACGTCGCATGTCTGAACGTACTTGGCGATGTCCGTGGTCATTCCAGGCCACCAGTAATTCCTATCAATCCACTCAAGGGTTTTATCCCTCCCCAGATGCCCCGCTACCGGTCTGTCATGATAATCTTCAATGACTTGTTTGACCGCATGCTCAGGCACAACCCAACGTCCATCTTGGGTGGCCGTATTCTAATCGGGATTCCACTTTTCGTGCAGTATGTCCTGTTTTGAGCTCGATGTCTGCCGGGTCCACCAGTTTTCCGGTATCACGGCTCAGCCTCCTGCACCTCACCTTTCGCCAAGGCGCCTCCAGAACAGGGTTGTCGGATAGTATCGGTCGATGTCGGAAGTAGGATGACGGGTTAGGAAGGAGTTCTGGTGATAGAATGTAAGCGCTAGAAAGGATCGGGTAGTAATGGGATAGAACTGGAGTTGTTGGGAATAGTATGTATGGTACGGGAGTGTGGGAGTTTCTATGGGATTCTATGGCATGAGTCATCGGTGCGGGGGAATAGTTGTATATATAGTGTTCGTTCTTTCCTATGTTTCCGCCTCCTTAGGCAATGTCTTCTTTCTGTTAGCAATACAATACTTTGGCTTCAGCCCTTCTGTCCCCGCCTCGTCCCTGAACCTGAACCTGAACCTGAACTCGTCTCGCTTCGGGTGTCTCCTGAGCCGACCCCGCTCCTGTCTTCATTCTTGAACCTGCCCCGCCTTGCTCCTGACCCGACTCCGCCCCGTTAGATCCGGACTCTCGCCATCAAATTGCTCATTCAAAGCGGTTCTGCGAGTCCATTGACATCCTTGCTCATACCAACTCTGCAGTTCCTGAGGTAGGACGGCGCTCGGTATGTAGTACCATTGATCCAATAATGTCTGTTCCGAGTGAGGGTTACTAACGTTTTCGCTACCGAATGCTACCTTAGTACTTGACTTTCTTGCGAATTGTTCGATTGTACGCAGCTTTTTTACTGGTTGCTCACGCATCACTCCCCCTTCCAGGGCATACTCCGGACGTCGTGTCAGCACATCGGGCTTGCCGTTTTTGTCACCTGGTCGGTAGTGGATCTTGAAGCGAAAAGGCGCTATCTTTTCAGCCCATCGAGCCTGTCTTCTCGACAGCTTCTTGGTCGTTGTGAAATACTGAAGGTTTTGGTGATCAGAATATATCTGGATAGGTATGTCCGTACCTTCCAGCCAGTGTCTCCAAGTCAAAAGAGTAGAAACTATAGCAAGCATCTCCTTATCGTAGATCTCATAGTTGACCTCTGCTTCGATGAACTTGCGAGAGTGGTATGCCACCGGATGCAACATCCCATCATCGAACACCTGGGATAGGATCGCACCTTCAGCTCATTCTCTGGTATCAGTTTCAAGGACAGCCTGGCGATATTCGTCGTAGTGTCGGAGGATTGGAGCAGTGGTGAATCTCTTCTTGAGCTTGTTAAAAACATCCTGTTGCTCCCGACCCCATTTCCAGACGGCATTCTTCTTTAACAGATCGGACATAGGCTTACACACTTTTGAGTAGCCTTGAATAAACTGTCTGAGGAAGTTGGCAAATCCCAAGAAGCATTGAAGCTCCTTCACCTTGATTGGCGCCAGTCACTCGGTAATAGCCTTCACCTTCTCGGGTGAGACCTGAGTGCTCGTACCTGATAGCTTGAATACTAGGAATTCTACCTCCATTTGGAACCAAGCCGTCTTCTTCAGGTTGCCGAAAAAATAGTGTTATCGTAGCCGCTCCAGCACCCTGTGCACTAGAGCAATATGCTCTTCTCTAGACTTGGAATATATCAGGATATCATTCAAGTATACCACTAGGCCTAGATCTAACAGATCCTTGAATATCGTATTGATCATCGCTTGGAATGTTGCTGGTGTGTTCGTCAAGCCGAAGGGCATCACCTTGTATTCAAAATGGCCGTATTTGGTTCAGAAAGCTGTCTTTCACTCTTCTCCTTCCGCGATTCTTACTAGGTTGTAACCGTTCTTGGGATCGATCTTGGTGAAGAAGAGAGCTCCTTTCGTCGGGTCTGCCAGCTCAGCTATGAGCGTCAGTGGGTATTGGTTCTTGACAGTAACGGCATTCAATCTGTGGTAGTCAACGCATAACCTTAGTGACCCATTTAGTTTCGGGACGAAGAGGATTGGTGCCGCTGCTGGGCTTGAAGATGGGACAATTTTACCTGCCGCTAATATTTCATTCAGGTATTCCCTTAGCGCTTTCTGTTCCAGGAGGCTCAACGGGTAGATAGGACCCCACAAAGGCTGGCTTCCATCTATCAGAGGGATTGTATGATCCCACTGTCCATGTTCCGGCAAGTGGCCTGCTCCATCCAAGGAGAAGACGTCTGCGTAGTCTTGGAACTCTATCGGAATAGCACTAGCAAGAGTCTCGCTTCCCGGTCCGCATGACCAAAAAGGGTGCGACTCAATGGATACTACAGGCTCGGGGTCTGGCATGTGTCTGAGTAGTCGAACTACTTTCTCTTGCCAATCCTCTTCATACATATCCAAGTCTGTCATCATGCATCCCTTAATCTAGCACTGGATACTATTGAAGGTGACTAGGTCCTGCCCCCAATGTATCGTAGGTTGATGCTCGGTAAGCCATCGATGTGGTATAACGAGGTCTTCCCCGGCAAAGGTACCGATTTCGCAGGTGACTAGCGTGTCGAGGTGGCTACCAATCCGGAGTGTGAGGAGTTGGGTAATGTGAGTGCCGGAATGAGGCATGCGTGTGCCATCGGTTTGCTTGATGAGGAGAATCCTAGGTCGTTTCTGGATCAGGATGTTGGCCTTCTTGACACAGTCCCATGACATGATCCAGTCTTTGATGCCACTATCTAGGAGAGCTTTGACGATATGAATGGGGTGTTTGTTGGTTTTTGGGATAGCTCAAGAGATTTCTATCTCTAGGCGGGTTTCTTGAGTTGAGGTAGACAGTATAGATGTAGACGGTAGATATAGAAATATTCATATATGAGAGGAGGATGGTGAAAGTTGTTAATATCTTTCGAAGAGGTGGGAGGTAGTATCTTTATATAGTGTAGTGCGGGGTAATCTCATTCTATGTTGGCATTCGTTCCTTACTATTGCTCGATAGATCATGTGGGTCGTGGCCTATTATCACGGCGTGAAACGCGATTTAGCAATGTTGCGGGAAGAGGGATTAGTCAGGGATTCTCTTAGGTTCTTTGGGTTTTGGTATTAGGGGTTCGGTTCGGAGATAGCAGTTCGTGGATAGGAGATAGGGTCGGGTTTGGAGTTATGGGATTTGAAGGATTCCATGAGGTTCTATACAGGGATACTTGGGTTAGTCATCGGGCCAGCTATGCGAGATATATATAGAGGCTTCGTCCTCACTTGTAAATAGTTTCTTTCCCCTCCTTTTCTCTTCACGCAAACTTCCTATCTCTAGGAACTTGTAGTCCTTTTAGAATATACTCCTTGACCTTTAGTTCCAACGGTTCAGACACCCGTAAGGGCAATCGTCCGCCATAGTCCTGCCTCGTTCTTAGTTATTTTTACTCTGCCTCAACCTACCTCGCCTCCCATACCTTTCGTTTCGTCCCGCCCAGCCTCGGTAGTGTACCTTGGCTCACTTGGCCCTGGCCCTCGCTCCACTGCGTGATACCTATGGGTGCGTCATACGCTCCTCCCTCAGCATATCCATATGTCCCACTTTTCGGCTACGATTACTTTGATAGATCGAGATTCCCTATGCACATGTGACTTGAGGCCAATTCCTAATTTTATTTCGTGTGTACCCTTATATATAACTCAAAGAAATAATTTGCGCAAAGAAAAGGAAAAAACCAAAGCGAAATAACAATTCATTCTTGCCCTATTGACGTAATCCTTGACCTAAATGTTTCTGTTTGCGATCCTAGTTTCCTCCTTTTTTCACTCCCCTTTCCAGGGTCCTTTCTCCCGGAAGGAGTGTCATCCCGTTTGCATTTTCCCCCACTTGACTCACTCGTGAACCTAACTTTACTGGTCGCAAAGCAATTCTTAGCGATATGACCTTCTCGACCGCACCCGATGCATTTATTTTCCTTTTGCCACCGGTCTTTCTCATCTTGTGTAGCACTGAGACTTCCAGACTGAGGTTGGTGCTGCGTCGTCTCTGCCTGTTGTCTTCTTGGCCGTTCCCTGGGGCGTTGTCGGCGTTTGGAGGCCTGAGGTTCTCGGGGTTTCTCCCGTTCCTTGCCTCGTAGTATTTCTCTACGGGCTTTTACCTCAGTATCCTTACGCCCGACCTTGCGTACCCAAGCTAACCAAGCGGGAAAACTGGATGGTTGTTCGATCGCCAACAAGAGTCTTGTTTCCAAGGAGGAGTTTATTCCTGCTAGGATCATAGAGTTCATAACGATTGGCTCCACCTGCGCATCCCACTCGAGATTCTGCATCTCGTTGATGTAATCGTCGATTGGGCCAGATTGACGGAGCCTATCTTTCTTCTGCTTGGCCTGTTCTTGGCTGGTTCAATTACCATACTGGGTGTGTAGTTCCTTTTTGAAAGCCTCCCAAGTACCGAGCCCAGGTTCTACACCGAGCCTTTCCTTATAGTTTCGCCAGAAACTGGCAGCGCTTCCCTGAAGTTCGAGAGATTCCCACAGAATCTTGGTCTTATCATCCCATCAGACCTTTTTCTGTAGGTCAATCAGAATTTCCATCTGATCGATCCAGTGACGTACGTCTTGATCTGGGTTTCCAGCGAAGGGGATTTTGACTTGCTTTGGGGTTTCTCCCGCAGCAGGAACATTGGTGGTCAGGGGAGGTAGCATTTCTGCTCACCGCTGAGCCTGTCTCTGACGATCTCTGTCCGCTTTCCGTTTTCTCCCATCCTCGTCTGAGTCAGAGGAGTCTGAAGGGTCTGGATTGCTACCTCCAGTCCTTCCTTGTCTTCCACCGTTGTCTCCTCGTCCGCCTCCATAACCTCCCTGGGCACTTCCTGGTTGGGATCTCACAACAGTTGTGTCCACTGGCAGAGGTGGTGTATTTTGAATTGGTGGTGATGCTCGTCCTCCTTCCTCTGGCTCACTTTCTACTGCTGCCCGTTTTCCCTTACCCTTTCCTCCCGCAGCCCGCTTCATTTCCTCCAGGATGGTTTTCATATCTTCCTGCATACTGGCCAACAGTTGCTTAGCCCGTTCCCTTTCCCTAGTCAACTCATCCTGATCCATTGCCTTAGCTGTCTCGATTCGGTGGAGGGCCTCACTCACTTCTACGGGTATAATAACGGTGGGCTGAGTTTCTTTGAGTTGGTTGACGTAGGTAACCAGAGACTAGATTTGCTCTTCCTGGCGTTGCTGTTGGGCTGTGATGGTGTTGGTGAAGTGGTTCACCACGTCGTTGAGTTGCTGGGCCTGCGTACCCGCTTTTGCCTGTAGCCGGATGTTCAGGTCTTGGAGGGCGGTGGCTATCCTCACTCACTTCCGCGGGTATAATAACGGTGGACTGAGTTTCCTTGAGTTGGTTGACCTAGGTAACCAGGGCCTGTATTTGCTCTTCCTGGCGTTGCTGTTGGGCTGTGGCGGTGTTGGTGAAGTGGTTCACCATGTCGTTGAGTTGCTGGGCCTGCGTACCCGCTTTTGCCTGTAGCCGGATGTTCAGGTCTTGGAGGGCGGTGGCTATCCTCACTCACTTCCGCGGGTATAATAACGGTGGACTGAGTTTCCTTGAGTTGGTTGACCTAGGTAACCAGGGCCTGTATTTGCTCTTCCTGGCGTTGCTGTTGGGCTGTGGCGGTGTTGGTGAAGTGGTTCACCATGTCGTTGAGTTGCTGGGCCTGCGTACCCGCTTTTGCCTGTAGCCGGATGTTCAGGTCTTGGAGGGCGGTGGCTATCCTCACTCACTTCCGCGGGTATAATAACAGTGGGCTGAGTTTCCTTGAGTTGGTTGACCTAGGTAACCAGGGCCTGTATTTGCTCTTCCTGGCGTTGCTGTTGGGCTGTGGCGGTGTTGGTGAAGTGGTTCACCACGTCGTTGAGTTGCTGGGCCTACGTACCCGCTTGTGCCTGTAGCGGGATGTTCAGGTCTTGGAGGGCGGTGGCTATCCACACCGTGTTCTCGTCGTTGGTGACGAACTTGGCCTGTAGGTCGCTGATTAAAGCTTGATGAGCCCAGTTCGTTTCCTCGATACGGCGCTCGTGTCGGGAGATAAACTCCTCGATTGCCGGCAGGTTCTGGGTACGCGTGGCGAGCTCGCTCACGCCTTGGTGAAGTCCTCGGACAACCTGTCCTCCCTGTTTCAGCACCTCTCTCCGGACCGTAGTGGTGATGAAGGGATCGTGGGTGCGGCGAGAGACTGACGACTCGTCGCTGTCTTCAGCTTCCTCCCTGATTTCAGAGGGCCTGTGAGTCAAGTGTGACCTTCATGTTGGCGTTCGGTAAGGGGAGGTCTCCCTCCTGTCCCTGAGCCGTCTCTGGCCAGGTAATCTCGCTTCTCTCGTTGACTCCCAGAGATGTGTTATGGGTGTATCCCTGGTTGTGCCAATGTGTCTCTGCTGAGTTTGCGCCACGAGGATATGGTGATCCCGCAAGGCGACTGCATCCTCCATCTGCGAGTCTTCCTCGTATTGTAGCTGCAGGGGCTGCGACATCGTGGAGTTGTTCGAAGCGGAGATTGGGAGTCCGTTGGGTCCAAGGTTGTGGATTGAACTAAGGTACTTGGTGCGCTAAATCGTAAGAGTT
This sequence comes from Morchella sp. 2018-W45, assembly GCA_024713785.1. Taxonomy (NCBI): domain Eukaryota; kingdom Fungi; phylum Ascomycota; class Pezizomycetes; order Pezizales; family Morchellaceae; genus Morchella; species Morchella sp. 2018-W45. The sequence goes on from JAMGYZ010000025.1 coordinate 1,362,305, forward strand.
CTGGTAAAGCGATACCTTGATTGGTGGAAGAGTTGTGGATTCGAGGATACACGGATCGTATTCCCCGAAGAAGCAGTGGGTTTGCGCTTCATAGAAGAAGCCTCTATACTCTATGTAGCCGCAGTAGAGATGTTCTGCGCTACTTCGGGGGACGACAAAGAATGTCTTACAGAGAAACTAGTAAATAGAGAGTTCCTGAGGGTGCATGTGACTAACTTCCTTTGATCGCTACTTCGCTTATTTCCGTATCAAGTGCCCGTGTACTATCCGTACCTAGCAATTACACAAGGTAGTTGTTTGAGCGAAGAGTTCTCTCGTGAAGTAGTGGTATGCTCGTAGAATAAGCGATTGGATAAGGTATAAAATAGTGTTAATGGATATCCCGAAGTGATTCGGGATATGGCTAGTGCTAAGCAATAGTTCTGTAGCTTTTTAAACAAGAAATTTTATAAACCGGATTCCATTCGCTTTTATTCTTGAAGGATGATGATTCCAAGAAGACGAGGGCAAATCAAGCTTCTATTTATACATGAGTGGCCTCAGGCCAAGACGTGCCTTCTACCTAAGATCACGTCATTATTCCTTCCATAACATTTTATCCTCAATCACGTAACCTTCCAAGAGTCAAGGCGTCGATACAATAGGACGTTAGAGATGCCAAGCACCCTAACCCGCTTCTATGCTTTTTCGAGGAGAGTCTCCCGCATGCAATAAAACGTGTAAGCAAACAAGCCCATGGTATTGCAACACACCCCTCATGGATGACGCAACCCCATTGTATCTAACTATCATGGCTCCCCCTCCTGCACCTCGCCTCCCGCCAAGGTGTCTTTAGAACAGGGTTGTTGGATAGTATCGGTCGATGTCGGAAGTAGAATGATGGTTTAGGAAGGAGCTAGGGTAATGAAATATAAGCGCTAGGAAGGATAGGGTAGTAACGGGATAGAATTGGGGTTATTGGGAATAGTATGGGTGGTACGGGAGTGTAAGAGTTTCTATGGGATTCTATGGTATGAGTCATTGGTGTGAGGGAATAGTTGTATATATAGGGCTCGTTCTTTCCTATGTTTCTGCCTCTCTAGACAACGTCTTCTTTTTGCTAGCAATACAATACTTTGGCTTCGGCCCTTCTGTCCCCGCCTCGTCCCTGAACCTGAACCTGAACCCGAACCTGCCTCGCCTTGGGTGCCTCCTGAGCCGACCCTGTCCTGTATCTGTGCCCTGACCCGACCTCGCCCCGTTAGACTAACCGAGACCCTTATTAGTTACCCGACCGACTCTCTTCACAACCCATCACTCTACTTCCACACCCGTTGCAACACTCTTAATACAACACCCTGGATATCCTATAACACGAAGGTACTTAGTCAATTGAAGTGAAAGTATAACTCTTTCAATCTGTACGGATTTCCCAAACAGCCGGAGGTTTCGACTAAATTATGTCCCTAGTCCTCCCTATATAATCTGAAGTATTTCCTCCAATGTTGATAGTACTTCTAGTATTTCTCCGGGTTCCCAGTACTCTCGGTTTTCGTTTTTTGCTCTATACTAAGACAAGTATAGTTTTAGTTGTCCGGGGAGCAAAGAATGTAAAGGCGTCAGTATATGAATCGCTGCAAATGAATCTGGAAACGTGTAGTTGGGGAAATTAGGCAACTTTATATATACGCGTTAAGAAAACCCTAACCCTGTGAGGAAAATCTTTATCTATGGGGAGTTGAACTTATACTATTTGCTATACCGCAATTTAGTTTAACTCTGGACATATATTTGGGAAAGCTTGACAGCTTTTACCACTTTACAGATGATTTTGCTGGCGGGATCGTTGGCAAGAGTGTATATAAACAATATAATACGTTTATGTCAGACATTGCATGTAGATAGTTCATTTACAATTTATTTAGTATGCATGGGAGAAGACATTTATTGGACTATTAGAGTGTATTCAATGTGTATTTCCTTTTGTTTCTCACTGCTTTATCTCCGGTTTTGGAGTAGCAATCAGGACCGCCATAAGCTAATTGCAAAGCTGGCATATGAGATCGGAATTACAATTAGCAGACATGGTGTACACCGTTCATGAGCCAATCGTTAAGCAGGTACTCCATGCTGGAGATAGCCAATTCTTCGAGCTTTTGCGGTATACCATAATACCTTGCTTTTTATTCTTTACGCCTATACATGCGTGCGTGTGCAACAAACACAGCTTCCCCCCTCCGCCCTGCATCCACCTAAGAAGATATCTAGGTTTGTTATTTCGATATATAATCTAAGCCAACTATATTCCAATCTACTTGGATAGCCGGTAGATCGATCGAGACAACACTTTTTGCTCGTAAAATAGGTTCCCAAGGATGGGCTAAACTTGTAAGTAGACCCCCGTGTGGTCTTAGGGGCTTTATCTGATCTTGATTGTTCCTCCAGTCAAGCGGGTTTTAGAGAGCTAGCAAGTCTCGCATAAATACATGTACCTTTTATCCCCCCGGTGGCCTTTTGATATGTGGTTGTTGTTTCGCTTCTCGATTATCAGGAAAGGAGACTCAATTGATTATCTTACTGTAGAAAAAAGGAAAGATTCGCGATCGCGCTGATAAACTTTACTCCAACCCAGCCAACATCAATTAATGAAACAAAAGAAAACAAAACAAAGAGAACCTAGAAAACATGAGAGTGATGTGTCACTATTTCGGCGTATGTTGCTCATTGACATGAACCGCTCCAGCATCCGGATCTCCCAACTTTATAGCACCAAAACGACTTCCGTCATCCAAACAGTTAACTCTAACACCACAATGAAATTGCTTCTTGGCTTCTCCATCTTCTGTATACCCCAGATCTCTTAGCTCAGTAGCGATACTTTCTCCTAATAAGAGATACTCAGGGACAGATGCCCAGGCTAATATAACTCTACCACCCCTGCAAAGCTGCCAAAGGGACCCACAGCACGCGACAAACATGTAAACAATTATTACTGCCATAGCGAGTATCACTGTCACGCTAATCAAATACCGATAAATGAAGTGGTAGACCCAAACGGACGGGTAGACATTATAACGGTAGTCCTGGATAGGTTGAATAAGTGAGTTCGGATCGAATGACGCCGCTTCTGGTAGGACCGTCGTATTTTTGATCATGTACTGGCTTTTAGTGCGGTCCATAAACAACAAGAGTGTGATCCAGGGCCCCCCGACTGCATTCTCAACCTTTGAGGCTTCAATCTTTCCCCTCATGGCCGCCGGCGAAGAGTCGGCCCCGGGGACGCTCCATATTGAGCTATCGTCGATATTTCTGGATTCCACAATGTTCCTGGCCCAGTTTTGTAAATCCCTGTTTCTCGTTTCGCCACGCGCGCTACGGGGTTTGTTGAGAGTGGTCCGGGTGTAGTTTTCATACATCGTTGGGTTATACATATATTGGTACTGGGTTTCCGACTCGTTCAGCCAGCCCCCAAGTAAATGTTCATAATCCAACCAACCATCACGGAAGACAAAATCTGTAGACAATGGTGCAGGTTCGGCCTTCCAAGTCCTGTTATTGATATAATATAGTTTGGTGTCATAATCGACTTCATAGACATCATAAAGAGCACCAGAGAGCGTTGCAGTTGCCGATATGAGTGCAGCAGTACTGGTACAGACGATGAGGTCTTCTTCGAACTCAAATAGAAATACAATGGAATCGGTAAAGTTTTTGCTCGATGGGAGACGGTGACCTTCGGTGATATAAAACTTGGGGAGAAGGATATCCTCTGATGTATATGAATCGTTGGACCTGTTAGACGTTTTGCTGTCGAGGAGAAGTAAAAGATCCCGGCTTCTAAGAAACTCATCGCTGGGTTCTTTGGCTCTATTGACGGCTTGAAAACACCACTCGGTGGTATTACTTGGGGTTGTGAGTTGACGGCGGTCTACGCAGGATACCCGACGCCTGCGTCTACAAACAGTTGCTGATTTTAGGGCCGTCAGTTTTGATATAAAACGTGTCGGTGCTTGGCTGTACGAAGGCTTGGGCTTATAGGTCATGTTTCCATCCCCTACGTAAGTAACATCATCATACATGAGGCTTGTAAATGTTGTACCGTCTGTCGGCTCAGGATGATCATCTATAACCAATGCCCTCTCGCGCTCGTTCACCGCGGTGCTGTTCACGGTCACCCGACGCGAACCCATTTCGAAGACGTGAGTTCTATTAATAGAGGCGGGGGGTGGGTTTAGACTCCAGATGCCTTGTTTCTGTTCGAATGTCCTTGACTGGTACCAGTAGTCGGTAATATTCCAGTACATAGTAGAGGTAGTGTTGAGGTCGTCGACACCGTCGATACTCAATTGCAAGGGGCTGATGAAAATGTAAGGAAACCCCGGGCGATAGTCGTCCGTTGTGTCGACGACGCTGCCGCGATCAGAATAAGGGTTGTTTATTTGTCTCTGCGTTAACTCCTGATACCTGCTCCAGCGCTGAATCGGAATCAAGAGTACCGCACTTGAAGGACCAACTGTTGCGCAAAGTAGGCCTGCGACGAGAAGAAACGACGATGTAGTCAAAACTGCCAACCTCCTACCCCTAACTATCTCATTCTCCGTTTTACTGGAGCGACTGAAGTAATGCAAGCCATACTTTATGGCGGCTGTGTAGCCGTTGGAGACTAGAATACTTGGAGAGGCAGTGACTTGCTCCGCACCGACAAGTGCCAGTATCGTTCCTTTTTTACTGATGAGTGCGCTCTGAATCAAGTGACGGGCTAGGTTGGCAAGACTCAAAACCATTGTTATCTCATGGGCCTTTGCAACAAATTGAAGAATGTTAAGCACTGCCTTGGTGTCTGCCTTTGTCCGACCAAACTCTGGACCGATTATATACTGAGTGAGGTTGAGGTAAACGAGGATTGTCGCGACTGCAACGGAAATGATTGTCCATGTATGCCATATGATATTGTGACGAAATGTTCTGTAGATTGTAGGATTTTGGTTCCGGTCTGCCCCTTCCTGGGGGGAGGAGCTATCCGGAGGGACAGGGTCCGCAGGGTGTGGAGGGGTGGTTGGCGCCTGGCCCGGGTCTGGGTGCATTGGAGGTACTGAGCTGGAAATGGTTAATTCAAATTAGCTGACCGAATTGTTAACTGTATAGGTTAATAGGAATGATTTTGAGGTCTCACAGTTTGGTTCGATGAAAACGAGTTGTAGGAATGATAAAAATCTGGCGGCGCCTTCTTTGATATTTACCAGGCGCTGAGATGGGAAGAACAGAACGGGATTCCTTTGGATAATGAAGACTGAAGAGCTAATTGTTGTCACGCATAGACATAGTTAATGCGAGGAAGTGGTTGATATAAAAAATCGGCGAAGTGAGAGCCTGTTCAAGTACGTAGGTAAATTCTGGACCTATGGTGCGGCGCGTCTTAAAGGTGACATGCCGGTATCTCAGCTGGAACAATCTTAGCCACTCCAGCTGCTTGTGAACCAATAAGGGCCTTTGATTTCAGCCACTTTACGGCTGAAAATTAAATCCTGGCTTTATGAAAGGACTCACTCACATAGGCCAACCATATGTGTGCTTTAATGATTCTACTCGACATATGCAGGTATCGCCATTCGTACCGCCTACTGCATATACCTAAGGAGTAAGGAACATGCTCAACAAATCTAGCCAGTGCTGGGGGATAGAGCATTGCGCGGCTACGCCATTGGAATTACTTGCATAATACGTATAAATCCTATATATGAAAGAGGGTGAGAGTTTTTAAAAGAAGCCAATCATGATAGGAGGGCTATGGAAAATCAAAGGTTATCTGGGTTTGTTTTTTCGGGGGGGGGGGCAGGATTTAGGGATACTTACCGTATTGGACACGTCCGTCTTCATATTCCTATCAGAGCTGGAGGTAGGCGAAGGGTACATTATTGATTGTATCACCTGGCAGGCCGAAACATGCTCAGAATGTGGCGCACTGCAATGTTATACAAACCCGGCTCTTTACTTGCTACGTAGAATGATAGAACTAACAGTGTTTTTTGGCGTAAAGTTACCAAGGCTGGAGTGTAGTAGGTTCTGAGTATGTCTCGGCCTGCTAGGTGATAACTGATAAACTTACCTCACCCTGTAGCTAGCAACACCATAACGCAAGGGTACCTTAGCGGTCATGGCCCTGGTCATGTGTTAATTGGTCAATTGCCCCCGCGTCAATTAGGGCCGATGGCACCTTGAGATCTTCACAAGGTCCTGCGCACTATTGCATGGGATATGGGATCAGCTAGGTACATACTTGCGCACAAAAAAGTACTCTATTCCTTTAAGCGAACCAATATAAGCCTACCAACCCGCTTGTTCAAGAAGAAGATATCTCTCTCACTAACCGTGAACCCCGGCTGCGACATAATGTCTGTATTCACCAGATGAAAAACGAGACACCAGCCTGGTCTGGCACCTGTATTATTATCAGATTGTGATCATCATAATAACTAACAACCTCGTTCAGTAGATTTTAGTAATACAAGCTTAAGACTATGTACAGTTGGGGTACAGAAGTTTTGGTAGTTTCTGATGGCAGTTGCAACGCAAAATTTGTATGGGAACACCATACAAAATCAGAAATCCTTGAAAGACCATCTTGAAAAACACATCACACACATCTGGAAGGTGGGCTCAAAATTCTAGAATTCTCTGAGCTCCATCTTGAGATAATTTTAATGTCTTCTTAAGTGGTAGAATTTTTTTGTCCAACACTGAGTGGTTGGTTTGGATCGCTAAACATGGCTACTTTGGCTGTAATACCAAAATTTATGTCCTAGCTTACTATAGGTACAATTATGGATCGAGACTGTCCTGAAGAAAACGCGCCCAACAACCCCAAAGCGCCCTGTGATAACCATTTTACAATTTATATACGATATAAAGAAACCTAATGTATGATTTATGGTGCGGAGTATAACGAGATAAGTCTGGTATTAATATTAGGTTAATTTAACATAGCCTTTTCCTAATCAAGGAGGCATATTAGACTACATATCTAGGCCTTACAGGACCGCACAGAACCAAAAACAATACCAGTCCCTCCGCTTGAGATGGCCACATCGGAGGGGGTGATCATGGCTGATCGAAACCTCTACAGTATAATCTAGGCCTAGGATAGTCTAGCAGGAAGCCTTTGTAGCCCGAATAAAGCTCACTTTAACTAGGTCTTTCATGCTCGAGTCTGTTTTGGCTGGATGTAGCCCCTCCCAAGGAAGGCTAATAAAATCCCAAGATCGACATTTGAATTCTAGACAACACACAACTGATAACAACAGACGGGGCTGCACTGCATTATTGCATTCTCGTTGGTTAAGATCAGGAAATAAAGAGTGCTCTCTCGGCAGCCGTGATTGAGGCTCAACGCCAATTTGACAAACCGGAGAAGTAGAAACACCTGCGGTCTTAGGCTGGATCAGTTTGTTAGTGTCTCTGTTGTATTGATTGATTTTGGGCATGGATCTTGGGACTGATCTTGAATCTGAATTTCCAGCTACTAAGTGCCATGCTCACATGATGTAGGGGGCACCTTTGAGTTCCTCTTCTTCTCATAGGAAGATTCAGATGTAGTGAAGTCCCCCAAAGGTCACTGGTGGTCACCGAGCTCAGCGAAAATTGTGTGATCTTAGATCAGAGTGCTTTTACATCAACTGCCCAGACAAAACCCCCGAGCCCCATCTTGCCAATGCAGCCAACACAGAAGTGTCTGATAAGTGCTTATTTAGACGACACTAGTTGTGCCCTCTCATCACAGTCAGTAAATTTAAATACCATATGCAGAGCCTCATCATACTCAATAGAACAAATTAAGTAAAGGATCAGTAGATAAAATTCACGTAAAGGATCCTAGAATCGTGCCATAGAATTCTGACTAGAACCCAATTGCAAAGAAGACCAAAATTTATAGATTGACGTAACCATGGCTGTTGGATATATAGGCAACAGTAATTAATTGTAGTAAAACAGACGCATTGCGGGCAACAAAATACTCAGTCCCCCGAGCGGTAGTACCCATCTTAAGTAGTATATTCTACTTGATAAAGAGCGTTTGCCATGTGCTAACCTCCATCAGATCTGACATGTGTTGTGAATATTGTCACTGTCTACTTTTGAGATTATCCGGATATATGGACACATGGAAATGGTTTACTGGTTCCTAGACGGAAGATTCAGTTGAAAAACCTATTATCTGATATAATTCATGTTTCTATCGATGGCGGGAAATGACTAGTCCAACCAGGAGTTTCAACATGTTCAAGAGCCTGAGCTAGATATTAGAATATACGCCATATACAATAACGATATTTTCACCTAAGCCTCCACACCACATAAACCTCTCATCTCCTATTAATCACCAACTAGTATTGCTTACCAAGTTTAGAGCAATTCGGGGCTATGTCTTGCATTTCTAAAAAGCGATAGGTCGTCTTTAGCCCGTAGAAAAAGTGGCATATCGGTGCGGCCAGCACTAGTGCGCACCACCCCCGGCACAATGCCCAGTTTGGCCGACGATCTCCATCCCTAGCTCTATACTGGCACCCTGATGCCTACATGTAGTTACTAGCGGCCTCTACAGGTAGGTACTCTAGTAGTGGGCAGCCGTGAGGGCGCAGTACAGACGATAAACTCCAAATCTCCCTAAAGTTTAGATAACCCCAGCTAGAGAGGTTCGGAATCAACCCCCCGGCAATTTGCTCCCTTAACTAGGGGCTATAGAGTGATGTAGTGAGCTGGTAATCAAGCCTCGCTGCGTTGTCAAGTACTTAATTATGTAGGAGGCCCTTTTACCAAGTCGACATCCATACATGTATGTAACTAGATATATAGATGAATGTCAATTATAGAGGGGGGATTTTATTGATTTGCCTATGGCTTGGTATTGTTTCTATAGTTCGTATATGTATTCTACTAGCTGTATCGGATGGGTAGACTTTTAATTAGAACGTAGCTCCCTACACAATGAATAACGAGGGTTGATTTCAAATTTTGCTATAAATATTTTCCTTGTAGATAATACTAAACAAGGGTTTCAGGAATATGATGATGTTATATATCATTTAAGAAGGATTTCAGATGAGGATAACAGTAGGTTAAATACAAAATCCTCTCGGATTAGAAATATGTTCGCTCATCCAACACTTGTCGGCTTGGAAACCCTAAAAGAATGATAGCTTGAGCCCTCGCGGATATTTATAATAATCCATAATTTTGACATTAAGGCCCACTCAATAAAGTACGTATTCCAGTGACCCCAGATGATCAACAGCAGCACAGGAGGGGGGGCGGTATTATTACTTAGGGTCCGTTTGGCAACCAGACAACGGAGTTTTCACCCTTGGCCTGTTGCCAAATTAAACGGTCCCTTAGTAATAATGGTTAAGGTCATATAACAATTTAATGATAACAAAAGAATCCCAGAAAATAGATTACGTAATAGTTAGTAGACGAACTCCTGGGGGTGTGGTTAGACGGGGGGTATGACTAATACCACCGAAATTCAGTAATGAATTAAACGAAATTCTTAAGAACAGATGGTACTCTTTGTAAGAATATGGAGAACGTTTTTTTTTTTAATTATCAGCACCCATCAAGAGCAGTACTTTGTTGAACTTGGTTTTCAATTTATGAGGAGTTAGTCGTACCCCCAGGATAACCATACCCCCAGGGGTGCGTCTAGTCTTGTTCCCCATATTTCTTTAGGTGGTGTGCCTACTGGTGTGGACTATTACATAGGGTGCTGCATCCGCACCAAAATAGGGGATAGGCACGAGACTGAATAGTTAGATAATTATAACACAAAGGTACCTAGTTTCTCTACTGTAGTCCCTCTGATCTACATACCAAATCCGTGTACTTGCAACTATCACTCGATAGTTTTTATGTACCCGTCGCATGTTTTTTTATTACAATGGCATGTATATATTTTAGTTATGTATGCGGCGTTCACCATTGGCTGTCTTGGTTATGGACTTTTGGGACGGTGTGCCCATGGTTTGTAAGCGCCATCGGACTAATCCAGACTCACCTTGGCGGACCTAACTGATATGATACTTTTCGTCGTTGCTGACGCCTCTTATTAAAGAAGATATACAGATATATTGCACAGCTCAGTGTTGTAAAGATCTGGCAGACTAGAGTGTGATTTGAGTCATACCTTTGGGGTTGAGGGGTTACGGGAGACCAGGTGGTTGAATTGACTTGAAATCATGCATACTCACTCGGTCATCTAATATCACTCGAACTGGTTCGAGGGCTTTTTTGTTGCTTATTTATTTACTTATACTTCATACATGCATGGCCTTTTTGTCGCTCGTTTGATTCATTAATTTTCAAAAGCTTTGCCGCCTGTTATCAGTTCATTGATTTCGTGCAACGCACCTGGGAGATTTATTGGTTGATTGATCAATTGCTAAGAGCTTGTGATCGATTGAAGTCGTCAGGCTGTTTGTTGTATGCAGCGCGCGGGCTATGACGGTATCCAGCACTCCATCCCCGGGAAAGGCCAGTAAACAAATCTTTCAAAGGATGCAGATGGGTAGGGCAAAGGAACAGACGCTCCGTCCACGACAAGCATTGCGCTCAAGAGCTAGCAAGCGTTCTCCTTTAAGAGATTGGTTGGGAGCCCCAGTCCGGTAAGGACGCCCGGCATGGTGGGCGGATAATTCCCGGCCCTGAAATAATTTGTGCGGCCTCCACACATACGACTCCATAGATGTCACCGATATGTGCGGCTCATGCGACCCTTTTCCCTACCAAACAGAGGTGTCCAACATTTGATTGAGCGCATCTCAGGAGTTTGTCCGCACTCCCAATGTTTCATAGCTTTCCTGTTTAACTAGGGTTCCCGTCAAGCCCACTGACCATAATGCAGTGCCGACTATAGGACCGTAGCCTGGACCCGTCTTGCAAGTGTCCAACATAACGCCAAATCTCCCATGGATGCGCCCCCACCCAAGTCCTGTACCCCGATGCTTGACTTTGGGCCTACTCTCTTTGAGCGTTCCCCCGCGGGTATCGTACCCTCTTTTTGAACAGGGTTTTTTGGTGTGTGGGGTTCGGGTCACCCCATTCTACCTTCCCCACTTACCCCACACGTCGCCCCCGGCCCGCACTGAAGCGAAACACCCCTCTCGCCGCCTGCTAGTCTAGACAACCTGGGACAATTATAGTGCAAATGTCCGCACTACGCACAAAGCCACCCTCCCCGCCTACTCAAAAAATTCCAACCACACCAGACTGGCACTTGTTATATACATCTGCTCTTCATACGTCCATGCTACTCACACCTACTACCCTACCCACACCTGTATTCTTTTCGGAGGTGAGTTGGCTCCGACCCCAATGTAGGGCGATAAAAAAAAATAAACCGCCCACGAATCTGTTATGAATTCAGTACATCCGTGCCAAATGCTACCATCTGCCTATGGTGGCTAAGATATTACTACCACAGCTCGAGAGATTAGCGGTCTACACCGCTCCACCGACCGTTAAGCAGGCAATTTCAAGTCTCGAAACAGGGGCCAGGGTCTAAGGCGGAGAAATAGTGCAGTAGGTGGTGGCAAGACGTAAAGCAACTGAACAGGCTGGCTGAGATTTAAGATTTGAAGACCGACTGTTCTTTTGAGAACTGACGGTAATCACTAGCCGGAGATAGCCCATCTTTTGAACTCCTGGAGTGCCAGGCCTGCAGCTAGGCGTATGCGAAGGGAGGCAATTGTCAATCGACGTGTAGAAGGGGGGATGATATTCTGATAGTAAAGGTATGCTGCCCCCCCCCCCCCGGCCTCCTCCGCCGCAGAGATAGATGGAGCCAGCTTATGTATCGTCATGGGTTTTTTCGGTACGTAACATCAGATAAGCGAGATTGGATTATCGCTCATTTCCTGTTCCCCCCCCCCACCCTATGCAACATATTAAGCGGACTCGCCTTACACACATCTCAGTTCGCACTAGGCTCTCCTTAAGACACCTACCTGGTTTCTGGCCTCATAGAAATATTCACCATGTTGTGCACTTTGTAATTCGTCCCTACATGTATGTACCTGAAATCCATATATTAACCCAAAATACGGGGCCACCACCAGAAAAGAACAATCTGGAGCACCTGCTGTGGAGCACGGAAGGCATAGACCGGCCTAGAGATATGGAGTGAGTAAATGAAACACCGACACGAACAGGGAGGGGGGGAGGGGGAGGGGAGGAAAGGGAGATGCGATACGGTTGGGGGGAGCTTAAGATCGAGAGTGGAGGAATAGAAGGAAGAGTAGAAGAGAAAGTGACGGGGAAGGATAGATTGTGTAATTTGCTAGGTTCCTTATGTTTCCTTTTTTTTTTTGTGTTTTTCTGTTTTGACGAGGAAGATTTACCCTGCCTCCGGTAAAGTGGGAAGAAAGGTTTTGTCATAGCCTACGGGCTCCATGCATCAATCAATCAATCAATGTACCTGAGATCCAATCATCATATATCACTCGACCTCACTACCCTATGAATAAGATATAGGGGAGGAAATATACAGTACTGTATATAGTCAAGATATATATACTAGACTTCGTTACTTCTTTGATATTAGGCCCTTTGCGCAAAAGACTCCGGAGTCTTTTTTCGGTAACCTTATCGGTGCCTATCCTCCCATCACCCAATCATACAAGCAGAAAAAGACTCCGGAGTTTTTGCGCAAAGGGCCTATTGAGTACAAAGGAGGTGCCTTATATATATATAGGTATATAAGACAGTCACATATAAGTATGTGTACCGGATATAGAGTCCTAGGCGCAATCGTTGACTGTGCTTGGGAGCAGCACAAATTACGACTAATCTGTTATAGGTATTGGCTCTCTAGCAGGGGATATAGTTCTTGTCATGTCACTTTCTAATACAGGAGGGAATTTAGTAACAGTAGTTGCCTTGGCGAGAAGCAGTAATGACATCACACGGGAGTGGTCTAGACCTTGCCACATTTATTACAGTCAGGATATATTTTGCCAGGCTCGCAAGAATAAAAGAAATGCCATCCCCGCCTGCACAAACAGCTTTATGGGCATAACCAGCTCAGATTTATACGGAACCGTAATTTCCATGCTCCCCTAAGCGATGGGGCACGCCTGACGCCCCCTCTAGAAACTTAGCGTTAGCTCAACAGCACCCCGCGCAAAGGCTCCCCCAAAAAAAGAAATGATTACTAGGTTATATAGCCTAAGAAACCTGGCCTATTTAATTTGTAGGTAACATCTCACTAAAGACTATATGATACGCGATAAATAAGATCGGATCATCACTCGCTACCTGTCCAACCCCTTGAATCAACGTTTCGATGGGATACAAAGCGGTTTTAGGAAGGGGCAACTCTGAACTATCAGAGTGTATTGCCCATACCAATAATTTCGAATTTTGAGAGATCTCGGCGGGCTATCCGCACCAAAAACTGGTCGCCAAGAACTAAATATAAAAGGAGATCACAAGTGGTTATCCAACAACCATTTCGTGCTTTTAATTTCAGGGGATGGTGGTTAGAGATATTTCACCACAGCATTGTCTTTATGGGGTCGGAGTTCGAAGAGACCAAGAGTCTGATGGATTCAGATCGATGTACCCGGGGGTCCTTAAAAGTGATGCAACGGCTTGGGATTACACTATTAGGTGAGGCCTTAGTAAATTCACAACCACCTTGATTTCTTTTATTTAAGTATGATTGATGAACTCTTTATACTCTGTTTACTCTGTATACGATATACCGTTGCTTCATCAGGGCTACAATTGGGTCGCACGTGGTTGAAATCGTGAGTGGTAAATCGGGTCGTTGCATCACTTTCTGGCATCCCTGGGTACATTAGTTCGGGTTTAGCGGATTTGCCCCTTACCCCTGTTAAAGAAACGATATTACCACAGACTAGGCAGAGGTCTCATATACTTAAATTGATCTTCTATCCCATCACCCGTAGCAGAGGGCTTTGGAGCCCTCGCCAGTAGCCGATGGTTCCTATTCTCAGATCGACCTCAGGACCCACCAACACGGTTTTTAGTGCGTGGAGCCCGGGCATGTATCGTTTCATGACCGGTGGGTTGCAGGAGAGGGCTGTAGTCAAAGGGTCAAAACCAAGCTACAAGCCATGGGATACATCAGTAATGGAGTAATTAATCAATCAATCGAAGTTGATCTTCTGGAAGTTCATTTTATACTACTAGTTACATTACCAGATACAAAGATATGCTGTTGTACCAACACCTCATTAGTGTACCCAGGGTGTTGGAAAGTGATGCACATTTTGACTTAACAACGCCTAAATACACCCAAGTAATTCAACCCAAAATACTTTCTAGGTGGGAGTTTCGAGTATATATTCTCTTTTTTATTGCCTAGAATTATCTCTATGTGTAGATACTAAAGGTTTGCCCCATAGGGAAGAAGTCACTGCAAGGTAGTAAAAATAAGTGGTGAAGGTCACAGAAAAGAATTAATAACAGACTATTTTTTTCTAGTTCCTAGCCACAATAAGAATCTAAGCGCTCATATTAACCTGGAAATAACCTGATGTGGCATGTAATCATCTGGTGGTTGATAAATCATTGAATGTGCATCATTTTCCGACACCCTGAGTACAGTCTGCCATTAACGATACTCTATGTCATTGAGTACATTCTTAGCTAGACTCTCTAGGAGATAGAATTTGTTACGCCCGAGCTCGGGTGGTAATTCATACGGTATCACTTGCTCTACAGTCGCCATCGCCGCACCCTGAGCGGATATCCGGTCAAAATTGCAAAGTTTATTGTTAATATGGGGCTACTGACGGACCTACTTCAACGAATAAACGCTAAATAGTTCCTAGTAGAATACCGTAACTTATTCTATCGCGGCTAATTACTCGGATGGAAGAACAGGATCACAAGGGGAAGTATTGGCAAGGCGGAGGTCGAGAACTGGAAATAGGGTAGGGAGACTTAAGGGGACAAAGAAATCGATTGAAGAAGGGGCAGTAATTTTCTAGGGGCTGGCGTACAATAGTTTCTTCTGCGCTGGATTACAATAGTTATCCTGTTTTGCTTTGTTTTTATAATTTAGTTAGATTGTATTATCTAGTATAATGATTTGCCCCGTCATAACCTCCGGGATGCCTAAAGGTGACGAAATAATCGATAGACTAGACAGTTTGTCAGCATTGGAAGGGAGGGAAACCGAAAGTGTGAATTTTGCGAGTATGTTTTGTAGTTACATGTAGCTGGGGCAATGTGGGCATTTAGTTGGATACTATTGGAGTCGGGTTTGCACTCGGAGAGAGGTAGCTGGGAGAGACTTCAGTACTCTGGGCGGTGGTTGATCAAACCCTAACTGAATTAAGTTTGATCGTGAGATGTCATCATTGGATACCTCTTGCTTTCTCTTTCTATGCGCCTGCCCCGCACACATCCGAGGGTATCACGGGATAGTAACAAACAGCAGAGCTACTCGACTCATTATAATTTTTTTTATCATCTGTTCTGTACTGGTCACTGTAGATTCCCATATATCTATATACACGAATGAATGAATAATATAACTTATGATAAATTGCATCCCTTATTAGTTTTAGTTCTCGATATAATTTATTAGGTCCTTTATCTAGGAAGCTCGAGGCACCAGCCCACATTGTACATTTCCAAGTTAAAGCCCACTCTAGGGGTTATTAGAACTAGAGGCCGATACCGATATCTATAGGTTTCCTTGCCCAGGAACGCCTTGAATTTGCTATTTCTTCTTATACCTTAAGCTATCAATGCTGGCCTCGCTACAATAGAGGGTATGAGAGATTATTTATTTGATAATGGGGATAACAAGATCTGTTGGCAAATTTTGCTCTTCCTGGGGGGTCAGCATTTACCGACAGCTTTAGGGATAACCTTATTTTTGTGGATCAAAGTGTAGAACTTAAATGTTTTAATCCTATACAATGAGATTAATATGATGTAAACGAAACTAAGGTAAGAACTATATATCCTACAGTGAACTTTACTCTTAATAAAAATACACCTGACTAAAGATACTTGGGTACATACCCACGTCCGGCTACTATCCAACGAGTGGCTAGTGCTAATAAATTCTATGGTACTTGTTGGTGTGGCTTTCGGTCTCACATGACGGATGTCAGCAACGACGGTTTATGGGATAGGGGCGTGAGGTATGGCGCCCAGCATCTAATCCATAAATCCATAAGGCTGCCTGCTCCTCGGTGGGAATGCGTGTTTTTGGAGAAACAAACTGTATTCACCCAGGCCTAGCTTAATATCTTAAACTTTGGGCGCCATACGAGTGGGTGGTGGCTTGACTTCATGGTGCCACAACCAGCCACACAACGCCTCAGAGGTCGCGCTAAAACCCCACCACCATGGACTAAGCCCGCCCCCCCCGCTCCCGCCCCCATTTAGGCAGCTAACATCTTGTAGAGTCCCTTTCTTCACACTCGGTCCCGTAACTACTTCATCACAACCAAAGTTAAAGAATGGCCGATCCGCGACTATTTCACCCCTCAGCGCCTCCACCCTGAAGGAGCCCGACGGCCTCGAGTCCCTCTTTCGCGCATGGATATCCTCCTTAACGTCATATGCCAATGATCCCGAGTCATCATCGCAAGCGTCAAATAGCCAAACTGCTGCCCCCCCATCCTCTGTTACAATTCCGGGTCTTTCACTAGCGAATCGAGTCATAAGCTCAGTGTTGGTGCGTTGAATGTGCTTGCGAAAGCCGGTCAATGTAAAGGTTTCGTCCCAACTCCAGCAGCTGCAAGTTGTCGGTGTCGTCTCGGATGGCATTACCACCCCGTCCCACAACCTAGTTCCGGGCCGGCGTATTTTGCCGGACACCCACCCCCACCACCCCCTGTCGGGGAAGGCCCCACCGGATATCGCGGGGTTTCGGCGCCGCACACACAACTTGTGTCTGTTCCCATTTTCCTAACAACGTGGTGGTTACTAATGGGGGTGTAGGAACTGCTGAACACGTGCTATCACGACGTGATCAACGGTTCTCTCTTGGGCACAAGCAGCGAATGGAGCGGATGCTGATGTTCCCTGCGCAGGGGGGATGAAAGCGAGGTCCGTGGAGATGGATGATGGGGGTGCAGCAGGGGTAGATGGTGATACTGAAGACAATGATGAAGGTGATAGCTAAGTAGGGAAGGTTGAATAAGGTAATAATGAGAGACTCAAATCTTTACTGATCCCGGACATGCGTTCACTATGCCCTTATTACTTACGCGTATTTGTTGGCGACCACTGCCCCTGTGTGATAACGTATTTACCATGAAACCATTCTCCGCCAAATCACAAACCAACATTTTTAGTAACCATACATCTGGATAAGCAAGCTATGAGGCTACGTTACTCAATTTCTAACAAACACCTCTAAAATAGGTCTCTCGGAGAGTGTGAAGCTGCGGTGCAACCTTGTGGTACCGAACTATCACCTGTGGCCCTACCCGATCCGCGGCACTGAGCTGCCCAGCTCTATCCTCCATCTGACTACCCATCGATGCTCGTAGTTATCGTTTACAGGGACCAGCTATGAGACTAGACTCCAAGCTGTTAACCAGGCGTGTACAAGTAAGGCGCCGCTGTCTCGAGGCTGGCAAAACATAGTCCTCATAACTACATACAACCCAAACGAGACCACCGTGAATAAAGCCTTCTCTCATCTCATGCCCACCATTATTCCCGGCTTACACTGGTTACCCCCCGATTTGTTTACGGAGGTTGGATGTGATACAGTTGCTTGCTCCATACATACCCATCAACCCTGCGTCACTCGGATGATCTATGAGAAAACCCCGGGAGATCCCGAGAGCTCTCAATCCCCATCCCCCACCCCGGCATATTTATTCATTTTACTTAATACACGCATGCAACCCGAGGGTTATATATGGCGCCTAACCTTAAAAGTGACAACATCTCGAACGCCCGTAACCCGTTAACCAGACGGGATATCAAGCTAGAGTCTGTCTAGAAAGATTGTCGTTCGTAATATCTGCTGGAATGTCTCCATATAAAGAAGCTGACGAATCAGCTATTTCCTTACCCCTCTGTTCCCTCTTTATAGGCGTCACTTTTCCTTATGCAGACACTTTTCTTTATTCTGATTACTATAAAAGGAAAGACGATATCAACTTTGGATAATATCATAGAATCACAAGAGACCCCCGGCATACAGCCATCTCCACCTTCCCTGCCCTCTACATCCATAAGAAATCAACTGCCTTACACGAAACGGCAAAAGTGGAGGCACAAAGAGGGAATCTCCGTTATCTCCAGGGCATATGAGACATTCGCGAAATCTCTCTCAGCGCTGCCTATGTAGCAAGTGATTAACTAGAATAAAACAGCCTTCCGAGGTCTATGGCATTTCACAAGTAATTTCAAGACCGATAATGCAGCAAACAGCTTATTTGGACATATTTTGTAGCACAAAATGAATATCACATAGCTTTCATGCATGAGAGAGATCTCGCAAAAGTCTCAGACGCCCAGGATAGAATTACATCAGTATTCTCAATAATTTGAATTCCAGGGGCTTTATTTGTCCCGCCCACTTCGGTATGGTGTCCAGCATTCATTCTCGGTACCGGACTTGATCATTTCAGCCGTGTGCTACACCAGCATCTTATTCGCTAAGAAGTGGATTTAGGTCCGTTTGAGAAGATCGACCGAACAGCCCAGGACACTCCACCAGTCTCCCACGGCCACCAGCGGTCCTTCTGTAATATCATAAATCGTCAACAGTTTTGTACATACAAGTAGCAGGCTATAATTGGACATGAGTAAAACTAGATAATCTCAGTGAAATACAGTCAGGTTGTTATCAAGTGGTGGCGACTTGTCGGGCTTCCTACAACCTCTCACGCAGTTTCCCAGTTGCAGAGAACATTGAAAGGCGTAACTATTTACTTCTATGCCTTACAGGTACCTTTCATAAATATTAAATCCAAATTTCAAAATCACAATGGGTGGATGGTAACAGATACGGCAGGATCTGGAGACCACAGATTGAATCAAGCTTCGGGTCTTAGCGGCCGAGTGATCCCCCGTGGCCCCCTGATTACCCCAATTCCTAAATCGGCACACCTAAAATTACACCCACGTAAAGTAGTCTCTTCCTCTTGCCCTGTATAGTATCAGTGATATTCACGTTTCAGTGGTGGCGGCTTACGTCATTTTCGGGTTGTTTTTCCCTCACCTCCCTCTTTTTTAATTACGTCAGGTCACAAAGGGCCTGGCTGAGCAAGCCGGCGCAGTAAATAGAGGACATTAAACATTGATTTATCGTTTCGCAAGGTCCCACGATGTAAGAATTATATATGTAACTCTTCCCCCTCAGATTAGTTCTCTACTATGGGGTCTGCTGTAATTGTGCGTCAAGTTCGGGCTCACACGCCTGTATGATCGCTATAAAACATAAGTAATTCTCTAATAACGTAAACTCTTTTGAATAGTTCCTAGTTCATACGCGAGCGCCTCTGACCCAGGAACGCTCTGATACAGCGAGCGCGAACCAGTAGCACCTAGGCCTGGTTATATTGGGGTATCTTTCAGCCCGAGATACTATGTGCAGGTAAGTTAAGCCGCAACCCTTCCTTTTGGGATAACTTGACTCTGGTTGATGTTGGTGGAACGTGGTTCTTATTGGACAGCGCCCGTACTCTGTCCGTCCCTTCCTGAAATGTATATACGCTCTAGCAACTGTCACCAGCTCTACTAGCCATAGAAATCAATCATTTGATTCTTTCCCCCACAAGACGAGTTTTGGGAAATTTCCCCAAATGATGTCTTTTGCATGATGCCTTCCCATTATAACCCTCTATAGGTGTCAGTGTCCCTTTACTATGATCCCCAGCAACCTTTTTGGTGGTTTTCCTGTCCGGTAGCCCAAGACATTACCCATTACTATAGGTGGTAAGGTATCATGCGGGTTAGCTAATTACCATAAACAAGGCCCAGTTTGGAATTGCTGGGAAATTCATTCTTTGGTTTATTTCTTTTCAAATATAGTAGAAATGACGGTAGGCCTAGGTAGTAGTAGCGATTATGGGGGGAAGCGCCCTGTAGTTGCCGTAATAAATGATATATATGGGCTAAACGTTGTTTGGTCTTAACTCACCTTTTCACCTCTTGCAAGTAGTTACAACGTCGCAGGACCAGAGATAACTTGAACAATACACTCCATGAATGGTGTCCCCACTCCCTGTGAAAGCCTGTCATGCTGAAGCCCACCCAAAATCTCTTGCTTGACGCCTCCCTATCAATGACGGCCGCTTCATTGGCAACCACAAGCAAGGTGACCAATAGGTGAAACCGCCCCAGGAGTTCCAGTCGACACAAAGGCATTAAGATATCCCATTGGTAGGTGCTGGGTTGATATTACTGTGTTGAAAGTAGGTTACTCGAGGGCCGTGCTACATACGTCTAGCTGATGCTTTTTGTTTCCGGTGGATTATCCCGTAGGCGAGGAACTCATTCCGTGAAGGTGATGTGGAGGGTTTGTATACTAATGGCCTAGCTAGGAAGTGTCCTTGAAGCCAACTATAAAGTATCCCGTTTATCCCTACATCTACAATCACCAAGCGCTCAACACACAATAAGAATATCAGAAACACCTCAACACTACAACCAGCAACAAACAATTAGCAAATCAAGGTAGGGCACCCCCCCCCCCTCCACGTACCTATTAAGCAAATCCCCACTAACTTCCTCCCTAGTCCTAGCCATGGCCAGCCCACCAATTAGACCAGCAACGTACCTCATCAACAACGTCCTCCACGGCAATCACGAACTTATCTCCGTCGATGGCAACGCCGCTATCATGTTCGGCGCGCACTGCCGCTGGGTTTTAGAGCTCCTTGGTGACTCTTATATAATCACGCACGCTAACAGCGGCCTTGTTGTGGATCTCGAGAGGAAGAACAATCAGGTACTCCTCTGGCAAAGGCATGGCGGGCCCAACCAGAGGTGGACCCTAGAGGAGGTGAAGCCTGGGTATGTACCTTCTCCTGCGAGGACGGCGAGGGTGTGGTGGCTGATTAAAGGAATAGGAAATTCCAGATTAAGAGTGTGTTGGACCCATCCTTAAAGGTCGGTGCTATGGGGTGTGCATGTGGGGGATGCGGAAACGATGTTATAATCAAGGTGAATGCAGAGGCAAAGACTATGCCGGATAAGGCAAAGCAGTGGGAGTTCACGTTTTATTCCTAGGTCTTGATGTATGGGGTGATGAATCTATATAGGAAATGGATTCGGGGCTGAATGGTGTGGAGGATTTGTTTAGTTTAGTAGAGTGAACCAGGGAATATGAATGGCTTTATACATTGTTGGCGAGATCCTATTTCTTACCTCTATCATGACAGTGATGCAGTTAGCAAGTGACATCTGTCGCTAGCATACCGACAGTATCTCTTTCTCCTATCTGGCAGTAGAATCTTTGAACTGTGTAAGGTCAGAACCCGAATGAGTTCATTATAGAGGAGGGAATTTCCCTACTGAAGGGGCGTTTAGTATCTACAGACATGGCGGGTATGCTGTGAATTTCTATACCCATACAGGCCAGAGAGGAATCCCTAGGATCAGAGTGTCTCCGTACCCAGTATTGTAGAGGTCCATCAGATAGTTCCTCATCATGATCTCCTATTTGGAATCTATCATATTCGTCAATAGAGCAGGCTGAAAGCCGGGCCCTTATCTTTCTTTTCCAATCAGGGATTGAGGCGATTTTATCTCCTCCTGCGGGAGATGGGGACCCGGGAGTGACAGCATGTGTTCTGTGTTTGTGGTCAGGCTCCCACTGTTGGCGGGTACGGGTTTCAGCATCTGTAATCCATTCGAGACGCGGGTACTGGGCATCTAGTCCTAGGCACAAGGTTGGCTGTGCTCAGGACCATCACAAGTTACCACAAGCTTGAATGGGCTTCTGTAATATTTTTCCCCGCGCTTTAATTTATTCATTCCGTGTACGAGTACTCCTATCTAAGTCGCAATTTGTCTTATCTCATGCACATCACTAGCTGAGCCAAACTGGGTGGAGGGGTTCCTTCCCCTGGGCTAGCCGATTGGAGGCCTCCATGTGGTACGTACGGCTTGTGTCAGGGCTGGAGCCTCTGCCTGAGCTGCTTTCGGTTGCCTGCTGAGCTGTAATGCTTCTGTCTGAAGGGCCTCCTGTTTCATACTAAGATGTAGTGCTTCCTAGAGTACCGCAGAGGGTGGCACTATTGCCTTTGCGAGAGCTATAATCGAGAAAAGGTTAAAATTACCACTTAACTTAAATAGTCCTTTTATGGGAGATGACATACCTTCTCGTTCTAGGATGTGCTGTGTTTCTGGATCGAGTACAGTTCTCAACTAGCGCCCGTATGGTACGACTTCTTCCAGCCTTTCTGTTCCCCCACCAGGCGTATTTGGAGAGAGTAAGGTTCATCTTATTCCTATGTGGGCAGCCTTTATCCGGCTGTTGGCCAGAGAAACCCCTCACTAGGTATTAAAAAAATCTATTTCTCTCTATGCCACTGCTGTACTATATATAGGAATCGGGTCCTCATTGTTAGTAGGGACAGTATTAGGTCTTTATTAATATTAACCCAAGGGAGTTTGGCCGGGGACTCCTCCGATGGCATGAAGGCATTTGATAGCAACTCCATGAGGGCATGAAATGTGCTCAGGCGTTGGGGGGGGGGGGGGGAGCTCATCTAGAGGTCAGGTCATTCAATGATTTAAAGACAACGATGCTGACTAATTAGAAACCTGAGCACCCACAGTTAGATGCAGCGCTGGAATTATAATCGTCAAATATAGAAAACATGGTTTGTTAAATGCGGATATTGATATTAATGCTTCTGTCGTTATATTATATGGACTCTTGTAACCTAGAGCTCGTAAGCCGGTATGCTCAGGCTTGGGGCTTAAAGAGCCCAATGTTACACCTACCCTATACTTGCTAAAAGATAAAGTATGGTCTCCAAGGTGAGCCGGAAAGCAACCGGCCGCGGGGATGTTCGGGTTGAGACCATACTCTTTTTTCCAGCAGGTACATGACCGGGAACACCTAGATATAGAGGCCAGGCAGGCCATGGCAGAGTATGCCATGTTTTACAATATACAGGCGGAAAATATTGATCCTTCATGGGCCCAATGACAGGAAAAATAGCCCGGGCCTTGATTACCACGAGGCCAAGCCCGGCCAATACTATCTATCCCAAGGCCCAGCCCAAATAGCCCGAAGTGAGCCCGGCTTCACCGTTTAGGCCACGGCCCATTGGCGCCCCTTAGAGACTACAAATATGACCTCCTACGAGTAAGTGCTTAGTTAGGTTAGGTACCAGGATGTTTGTTAATAAAGGACTTAGCCATACTGGTGGGTAATAAGTCGTCAGACGGAACACACCAAGATACATGTCCGCAGGCAAAATTGTGGCTGGTCGTCCAATGACCTACTACCCACCGCTGTACATTGGCCAGTTTCCGTGAATAATTTCAGAAACAACCGTACATGAAGCAATATCTGACCAATTATATTAGTGCGTCGGGTCTAGAACTAAAGGAAGCCCACGCTACCTGCATGAAGTCTCCAGTGTGTACTGCGTGGGGCAAGGGCATGTTCAAGAACTTTGCCGTCTGCAAGCAGTATATTTGCTATTGTGCACGTCGTTTTTACAATACATCCACTTATATGTATTCTTGTTGCAGCCTTCGCGACCAGTTGTCCGTGCCCGTCGTGATGTTGAACATTTGAAAAAGACATCGTCATTTCGATCATGGCCTGTAAGATGGGTAACGCATTTATCTGGGAAGATAATTAGCCCCACCGACTCGATTATGAAAAACGAGTGTACGTTCTTCCGCTATCAGGGACGTGCGATTGCCAGCTGTCCTAAGTCGTAAGGTAAAAGTGAGGTTCGCGTTGTAGTCGGGGGCTCAATTATAACCCATGAAAAAAAGCAAGGTTTGGGAATACCGCTGCGGTCGGGGGCTTTGATCCCTAGCTTCGGCCCAAGAAACCCGACCGGCAACTATCCCCGGCCTGGGCTATTGAAACTTGCAGAATCCAGGACTTCCTATTTCAGTAATAATAGTGCCACTTTTTGCTAACAAACGCCAACAATCTCTGACAAACACCCATAGAAAGTGACGGGCTTAGTGACTTTGCCACGGCCCGAACAGGAAGTCCTGGATTCCGCGGGTCTCACCAGCCCAGGGGATACTTGAGCTGTTCCCCACTCTCACGGATCGGATCCCGACCTATAGAAGATCCAGCTGATCTGTTGGTATGGGATGAGTGAGGCTAACATCAACCAAATAATCATTCACATCTACGATACAAAGGATAGCAATATGGTCAGACTGCAGATTATAACAGGGGGGGAATGATTGGGGGTATCTTTGTGCAGTCCACACCACACACACACAAAGTGGCGCCACACTGAACGATTCAATGTACTCCGGTGTTAGGGTAAGTGAGTAGAACGCGGCGGTGCGGTTTACGTTGCTACGTTCTACTCACTTGCCCTTGACACCGTAGTACTACGGGTGTACTAGTGATCAGAATCTGATAAGACAATTACACGTATTCACCACAACATCCACTTATCAGATTCTGGTCACTTACCCTCAACACCCGGTACGTAGGTAAGTCAGTAGTCTACAATGGTCGCGCAGTCGTGCACAGACATTTTACCCAACCTGTTTTTCCACACTCTAGAGTAGATTATTCCAGTCGCTGTATGCGCCGGCACTCAGTCCCGGGTGCGAGCTGGGTTGGGGTGGTGCAGAACGTGGTGATGGTCTGTGCCAGGTTTGAGAGTTGTCTGACGGCCAAGGAATCCTGGCGAAGCTGCCTCTGGTAAAAGATGACAGGTCACAAATAAGGTTGGCGTGATGCCACAAGGCGAAATAATTTATCATATCTTTCATCCACCGTAAGAACCTGAAAATGCAAGTGACAAAGAGAGGGATGATTTGTATGGAGAATTGTCTTGGCCCCATACAGGTTCCTATGGTCCTATTGGGCGGGCCAGCCACTTAAACTATCGGGTATGAGGTACATGGAGGTACATGTAGAGTAGAATACTCGTAGTTTACTGGAGTTTTTAAAAAATGTGCTACTATTGCAAGCCATATATAGAATAGTGGACTGGCGCGTTCTCAAGCTAGCCTACCCTCCGCGTGTTCCAGCTTATTCACAGGCGCTACCATAACGTGGGCGTTGAGTGGTCGGCCCATTGAATGACGTTAACCTGACGTTTGTAAAATTGCAGAGTCTCATGCCCCGCAAAGGCCCTACGCCCCGATCGTGTGGCTGGTCTTGGTGACAAATCATATAAAAGGTCCGTAGTATATTTACTGTTTCCCCTCACAGTCCACTACTGCACACCAGAGTTCAATCCGAAGTCAGCAAACCTACAGGGCCCTTTAAGATATTCACCAGTCATCCCGCGGCCTCTAAAGCTCAATATGAACTACCTAGACACCATTTACGTCCAAGGGCAGCCAACAGGTTGGGCCCAGGCTGTTTATGTAGCAGCCGTCCAAGCCGCTCCTGCACCACCTGGTGCAACCGTGGCAACAATACGGTACGGCACCGGTTCTACGTTGAGAGACCACGCTATTCACACATTTTAACGCACATCAGGGCCCCCGGTGCCCACACTAGTCCACGCGATCATAGACCCCACCTCACAGTTGATTATACAAACGCTTCAGGCAGACATATTACCACTAGGCACGTCCCAGTCCAATGAGAAACCGGCTGGCTGCAAATCGGGGGACAGACTTTGTATGTGGCAATATGATTTATGATGGGGAATTGCTAGCTATATTCATTTATGTATTTCCTGATAGCTATATTTGTTGATGCATTACTTGTTAGCTATATTCGTTCGTCTATTTAAAAATCAATACTCTGCTGAGTAGATGACTTCCTCTCATGGTCAAAATTCGATAGACAGCTAGTAGAGATGTGTATGAATACTTTCCCCCAGTGCATGTACTAGGGTTGTTCTACTAGAGAGTGGAACACCGGCAAGAGACAAGCCTTTCATTATTTACCGGGTAGGAATGAAACAGTTTAATACTGCCAGGAGGTCCCTGTACGGGGACATGGGGTAGGCGCGCATACCTGAGCACCTCTTGGTGCAAACGGCGCTAGGGAATCTTTCGCGTATCCACGGTATATAGAGACTCGAGGGCATATCCAAGTTAACTAACCACATAGCTATTACTTAAACCATCAGTCAGAATAAAAATCAGCGGCACTGAAACCCTTCTCGGAAATCGGGGTGGAATCAGCGCCTGCAGTACGGGTGATGGTCGTCTTAGGTTTTCATTCCCCGCGCTTATTATAATAATTTGTCCTGACGGTTTAGGCGATAGGGAACTTTAACGCTTGCCAAGACCAGGATCCCTCCCTACCCCCGCGACGAGAAGACAGCTCTAGAACATGCATAAACTATTTCCCTACTTTGTTGTTTTTGAAATGTAAGCTGGGGGTTAGCTATTTATATAAAAGAACGTGGGATACCTTTTCCACGATCACAAGAGAGGAAGGCTTGCACCTACTAAGTAGTTACTAGGGGTGTGGAAATAACTGAGGTGCAACATTATCGCCTCCAGCTTGTGCGCCACGACCCTATGAGCGCTCAATATACTGCTAAGACTTTTTAGGAGAAGCTAGATGACTAGTATTGCCTGTACCTGACCTCAATAACCATGGGGCAGCCTCAAGGTCTCCAGCATGACTCCACCCTTTTTACTGACATAAAACATCTCCCTTGACCAAACTCACCCTATTTAGATGGTTATAACATCTCAGTGTGTCTAGGTGCAACTCTCTTTCTACATGTACTCTTATAGGCCTTCGCCTTAAGCTCTAGAGTCTAACTAGGGTCCCTTTTCCGTATATATCCATAATTCTCAATGATTTCCCTACCCTAACCCCCAATCATTGGGATAATCTTGGCCTAGAATCGATATAATATAGTTGACTGTCCACCCGGAGTGATTGCATCCAGGGCCTCTTAACAGCCGCTGAATACGAGGAGTTGAATGACATTATTGCCCTTATTTGTATAGCACTATCAGAGAACAGATAGGCACGTGATGCTGTCATGGTTACCTGCAAACAAATGCAAGCGTAATCAAGTGGTTAGTGGCTCTTTAGGGGCTTTGTAGTTATTGCCTAAATGATATCAGCATTTCCAGCCCAACACCACATTCGGAGCTCAGGCTCAACGGTGTTGGCGTAAGCTGGTGGCCTGATAAAGTAAACCTCGATCTCCTCTTCCACTAGGTTACCCGACAGGTACAACATGTAGGGTAATCTAGGACAGGTATTAGTATCTCCACGTCAGCTGAAGTGATGGTGAGTACGTTCTCCCAGAGCCTTATTAATTGGCACAGGTTATTATATGATTAGGTGGGCGTTCTTGAAATCTATGCTTGCATGAAAGAGTTGCGACTATACTTATATCCAAAGAAAAGTACAAATACTATTGTCTATAACCGCGAGAAGATGTATAAATTACCACTACGGGGTTAGAGGTAATAGTTGCACGATAGCGACAATTATTGCCAAAACCAGGTGATACTATTGACGTCTCTTTGATGCAGGTGGATGGTAATACATATTAGGCCGCAATATCCTGCGAATCTGATGAAAACTTAGGGTGTGACCCGGCTAGAAACCTCTCGCTGACTAGACTAGTAGAGCGCTCCCAGCTCGCGGAAGACCGGCGGGGCCACCAAGGAACAACCAAACTTGTGGACACTATCATTGCGTCTGAGTTCATCAACTATCCTCGAGAGTGTAGTGCGTTGAGCATTTTGGGTTATTCATTATTTCTTAGATATGAACAGCTAGGAAACATCGGTGATCTGGAGGGTTTGGACGGGCCTAATGAAAGGGTGCTCGCGACAGTACCTGCAGAATATGGAAAATAGACGAATGGTGGGGGTGTTGACTGGGGGATCATGGGTGAGCATTGATATTTCTTATTTGAATCCTTATGCCATAAAGCCGAGGAGGATATATGTGTTGGGGGCGTGGGATTGAATTGGGTGAGGAGATGCTGGCTGTTGATGTAATGGAACCATACCTGTACAACATGGGACACTTGGAAGCCATTCAGGGGCGTCTAGCCTCTCTACTGTCCGTCCGGTTTGAAGAATCTCAAGATCACTTGGATATAGGGCAGGCGGTGGAACTGCTGTAGGGGTTGCTGCCAGTGTCTCCCTTGGAACCTTCTGAACTCTCAGGTGAATCTCGGTTACATTGCATGTGACTCTTCTCTAGCTTGCAGGTATAGCAGACTAGGGCGCCACTGGCAGGAAGCTCTTGACCATGCCAAATAGTTGGAAGGTCAGGTCGGGGATCTCGCTCAAAAATTTCCTCTTACATCCTCCGTCGCAAGTCATCTCACCGTAATACAACAAGAGAAGGTTCACCAAATAACTACTGTAGAAAGTCTCGACATATCAATCAATCTAAAAAGAGAGGTATCGAAAAGCCCAACGCTAGATATCACGCGACACGCGTAGCTCATGTCACTGAGTTTATCGTATCTCATGCGATCGGAGTCGGCTGGTTCCAGAGAGCATTATGGTATTACAGATTGCTTAGTCACCAAAGTGTTAAAGGTGATTCCCCAAGAATGTAATGAGCATGAGGATTGGGATCTCTTAGACATGCTGTCTTCATACTTTAGTTTTATGTACGATAAAAACGGCAACCAGCATCGCCTGACAATGGCAAAACAATGCGTCGAGCAAGCATTACAATATACACCACCAAACCTCACCCGCAAACAAATTGCTACACCTTTCGACTAAGCAACCAGCTATTTGACAGGTACAAGCTGCTGGGAAGCCCGAGGACAGGGTTAGGGTTCCATGAGGGAGTATTAGATAATAGTGCCCTCGACAATCCCTCCGGGCCAAAGTACAGATATGCGGACGGGCGGTAAAGTATTTCTAGAGATGTTCGGAGTCCAACAAGGCTTATCTCTTGCACTCGTGATTAAATGCTGCCAGCCTTTGAGGGGCTATTTCCGCCACCGTGACAACCATAAACCAGTTCTCAAAGGTACAGACGGCGTATTTCTAGGGAATTTGCGGGTGCACGGTGCACTATGCGTCCTCCTAAAATGTTGGCAGCTTTACCAGCAAAGAGTTAAGTAAATGTGGACTGGTGATGGAACAGATGTCGGAATTTGGTATTAATGTATATCGGTTATGTACAGCGACAGGTAATAAGTGATGGAAGGCCCTGAGGTACAAACACCAAATGTTGGTGGCGTTTTACAAAACTGGCATCACTGTGTTCCATCACTTATTACCTACCGCTGTACTAGAGACCATAAAGGCAAGGGGACGTTTGTTAGTAGCTTGCTTCGTGGTCACCCAACATGCGCACGCTGTCAAAACTGCGGTAGTATTGTCTCATGTAACTAACAGTAGCCGCCTCGTGGCCGCGGGTTGGAATTGGTGCTACCTAATATCAGGTTGTAAAGTTGCATGTATGTAGGTATGCTCCTCTCTTCCAGCTTTAGTTGATATGGACTGGATGGGATGGCGGTATATAGGGAACTGGAGAATAGCAGGCTGTAGCGCGGACATAAGAGCATGAAAGCTCTGTCTCCCTCCCCCTGTCCCCTCGGATGGGGTGGACTGGAAAGGGAAGAGAACGAGGAAATAAGAATTGAGTTGTGTGGAGGTGACTCGGTGAATGATGAGGCTCGAGATAGTGAGCGCACCGAGTGGAATGTAATACGGAGCGGAGGAAGAGAGAGATTGTAATGAGTGGGTAGTGGTTGGGTTTGCTTTGTGTTTTCGTTGTTGTTTTTGTTTGCGTTGTTTTGTTTTGTTGGGGGGGAAAATGCCACCTCCGGAGAGTGGGAGGAAAGGTTTTGTCATAGCCTTCGGGCTGCATACATGTATGAGGTATCAATCAATCAATCAATCCCCCTGTCCCCTCCCCTAACCCCCACTCCACCCCCCTACACTCCAAACCCCCTCCCAAGTTAGACTTTTCACCCTATGTTTTGGTCGAGCAGTACTACCCTAGGTTCTGTACTTTGATATCATATCTACCCTGGCCCTGGGTAGCATTTACTCTACCTTAAGGATTCACACTTTGACTAAACTACGAATACCCTACCCAATACAACACAATCGTGCAGAACCTCTCTGCCATGCCTAAGTGGTATATAATTGATAAGAGCATCTACGACACACTCATATTTACCTCGTCTGGAAATTAATTCCCGTGGGTATGAAATCACCGAATGTGCTGGTTGCAATGCTGGGCTAGGGTTTCTCACTCCGGCCAATCAGCTTTCGAGAAAGTCCGTCCAGTCAATCATCAAGCATGCAGCCCAAATAAAACGAGGTGTAGGTTTTAAACTCTGGACAATTTCGCTTTGTCAGTACTGATATTCTTTGAATCTATCCCTTAAGTTGTCGACGCTGACCCCTATACTATAGGGCAAGGATTTGTATGGGAAATCAGTTATTAGATAAGAGAGATATAACAAAAGCCACCAAACTTTGTTTTTTGCTAGAGGTTAGCATTTACCGACAACTTAAGGGATAGGAGCAAGTTATATACGACTAACTAGATCATTGAGTGGGAGCCGTTTAGTGAAAGTGATAAGATCTATTAATGTGCATGACAGGCCTACTAATGACTTACCTTGATAAATGTACAGCGGCAGGTAATAAGTGATGGAACACAGCAGTACCTAATTTGGCAAAACACCACCAACGCTTGGTGTTTGTGCTCCGAGTGCGTTCCATCACTTATTACCTGTCGCTGTACTATACTGGTTGTTGCGGTGATAAAAGCGGTCCAGGTGAGGTGGGGGGAAGAGGTGTCCTGGTGGGTTATGTAAACTTTAAAAAAGCATTTTTTCACTAGTGTAAACTGCGCCCGAAAAATGGTAGTCATTGATCCGAAACAACCGAGTCACTTTCCTAACCGACTTCCTTCTAGCCCATAAGTTTTGACATTCCGCAGCCCCACCGTATCCTCATCTAATCTAATTTACCCCTTCTATCCGTTATAAGTTGTTTTGCGGTAATAATTTATGAATTAATTTGGTACTTGTCTTGCTGGATGCACCTTCACATGCGACCGACTTCCATTTTCTATCTGCTGCTTGATAAATAGTACCATGTTTCCAAACCCAACTAGCTCTTTCTCGTGAAACCTTCAATAAATTTGCTGTAGCGGTTTTGTCGGGATTTCTCTCTATCCTTATATTTGGTGACTAACATAGATCAGGCATGGAGTTGACGTAACTACAGGGTTTGTTGTAGCTAGCTCTACTACTATAACATCGTCAAAGGGAATAAGACTCTGGAAAAAATGGTTCGGATTTTTAAAGTACGATATCGTTCCTATATCTCTGAGCTGTCATGATTAATTTCCATTTTTAGAATCTTCAAGTTACTATAGCCTTTTTGTCACTTATGGTGACTAATAGTCTTAAGACTTCCATCATTCCATCGCTCGACTGGCTGTTTGGACGGACTGCCAAGACCTTCCATGACGCCCATATCACGCAGTCCACCAACCAGTTAATGGGCTGGCCTGGCATATTGGACTGCAGGCGGCCGCTGTCGGACTCGACGGTTGGCAGTATGTATTGAGATGTCCTTTCCTTGTCCGCTTCACTTGCCTACGGGTACGGACGATTGGGACTGGTGCGAGGGCTCGATGGTTGTAGCCCCATGTGATTTTCCGACTGCTTAATTAACGGCGAGTATAAGAAATTTGGTTAGATAATCGCACTAAGAGCACTGGGAGTTGGAGAGCAGTGGATGGGGGTGGGGGGGACTACTGTAGAAAGGTGAGGAGGTGGAGGAGCGATGGAGGGAAGTGGAGGGGAAGGTAGGGGAGCGGCGGAAATGATGGAGGTGGTGGAGGGGGTGGAGGGGAGATGGTGGGAGGCGGGTGAAAGAAGTTCCCTCTATCAAGGGCTTTTTAATGTTAAGATTTATTTGATACTCTTAATCTAACGGAAACAACTCGCGGTCTCGAGGTGGCCCATCCCTAGTAAAGATGTACTTCAATCGAAGTCCCTCGGCCTAACCCCGAATAAACCATCATCTCACACATAGCCATAACACTAACCCTAACTAACTATAAGTCCTAGAGGCCCTTAAACTCCAGACTGTTATACCGTGTTTTGCACTGCAAGTGCTGCCTTCGCTGCGGCTGCTGCTCAAGCTCAAGCCGCAGTTTCAGGATGGAACTCTTTGAAATCCTCAACAAGATCTTCAGCAGTTATGAAAAGCTCTGCAACCAGCGAGTGAACATCTTGGATTGGCGTTGACTCCAGTTTGTATGTTTGCAAAATCTCAAGAAATCGCTTATAAATTTCCGGTTGTTGTGCAAACCGGCCCTAGAAAGCTGTAAGTAAATTTTCACAAGAGGGGCGAATTTAACCAAATTGGACATGTGAAATATTTACCTTAACCTTGTTTATGTAGCTAAGTGCATAGTCGAAATCGATAAGACGTTTTCCTGCTTTGGCGTCGCTAGCACCAGAAGGTGTCCCAGGTCTTTGAGGAACGATCTATCCAGCAGGTACCTTTGGAGTGTCCCCATTAGTATGAGCAGTTGAAGCCCTAAACCTCTAGACTGATATACCGTGTCTTGCACTGCAGGTGCTGCCTTCGCTGCGGCTACTGCTAGAGCTTGAGCCGTAGATTTAGGAAGGAACTGTTTAAAATCCTCAGCAAGATCTTCAGCAGTCATGAAAAGCTCTGCAAACAACGAGTAAACATCTTGGGCCGGCGTTGACCTCCGTTGGTGTGCTTTCAAAATCTCAAGGAATCGCTTATAGATTTCCGGTTGTTGTACAAACCGCCCCTAGGAAGCTGTAAGTAAATTTTCACAAGAGGGGCGAATTTGGCCAAGTTGGACATGTGAGGTGTCTACCTTAACCTTATTCATGTAGCTAAGTGCATAGTCGAGATCGATAGGACCTTTTCCTGCTTTGGCGTCGCTAGCACCAGAAGGTGTCTCAAGTCCTTGAGGAACGATTGATTCAGCCGGTACCTTTACAGTGGCCTCATTAGTATGAGCAGTTGCCAATTGTAGTTGATTTACACCTTGTTGCACACTAGCTTGGTATTGAGCTTTCTGCGGTGCCTGCGCATATGGCTCCAACGGTTGTTGGTGTAATTGGTACCCTGAAAGTGGCTCTAACTGCTGAGGCGGCTGCTGTGGATGCTGCTGCTGGTGATCAGGACTAGAAACGCCGGGCCCGGAAGAAGGATACATAATACCATCCACACCGCCACTGCCCCATCTACTGCCTTGTTGTTCGTAAGATTGTGAGTGAGCAGGCTGTCCGGGGCCACCGATAGCTCCCTGAGGTAAAGGATCAAGATGTGCTTCCCCCAGTGCCTTAGTAGCCCATTCCCTGGTAAACTCGGCATCTACCGCCTGGTTCGCGGCGACATACTGTCCTAGCGCGCTCGTGCCCCCCTCAACGCTCTTCCCCTCTTCGCGGCTATCGACCTCCTCGCTGCCCCTTGACTCTGAGCTATCCTCATTGGCTTTAATGTCATATTTACGAAGTATCGGTAAAAGAGCGATTAGACGGATATCCTCCATGTGGTGCGCAACATGGCTATAGAATCGTCCAATGTCTCCATTAAACTCCTTGGCGCAGAAGGGACATTTACTCGTTGTTGTAACTCGAACATCACCATTTAGCCTACGTATTGAGACAGTATCGTGCGCAACCCAGGATTTCTTTGAAGTGTAGAACATGGCATTGCAGGCGCAGCCCCTCCGGATACACATGTATGGCGCGACATCAGCGAAGAAATGTTTTCTGTGGACGAGTGGGAGATCTTAGTACGGGGCGCCGGAGAGTTAGTTAGGGTTTGTTAGTTAGGGTTATATAGGGTTAGTCATCAAGTTTATTATTATCTACACAAGCTAAGGGGAATCCCAGGAGCCCCGATCAACCACCAATGAAGACAGGATCGAACAACCCACAACTAGAAACCCATGCGAGGGAGCAGAGCCCCCACCCGAACCGCAGCCCAACCCATACACGAGGCACAACCCCGAGTCAGGTCTAACAACAATCCAGCGAAGACAGAAACGCCACCAGAAACCTCAACAGCCCAGCCAAACAGAGGCACAACCCCTAGACCAGGTCTAACAAGAAGCACAGAGACGACACCTCCAGGATAAATACACACCAAACGAAAAGAGATGTCACAAATAGACACCTCAAGTCAGGTAGAAGGTAGGAAAACCCACCCTCCAACACCAACTTAGCGGCCCCAGACCTACCACAAACCACCCCAAAGTAACTGCCAACTGACAAGATAGATAAGCGGAAACAATCGATGGAAAAAAAATGAAAAAGAAAATGAAACATGACATGTGATAAAGACAAAGGAAATATAACGAGTGAAAATATACGATCAAAAATGAGAAACAAAAGAAAACAAAAGAACCCTCAAAACCAACATCATTCTAGTCCCCTTCGTCAACCAGCAACAATCTCTGCGCCTCCTCCGCCTTGAACGCATCAGCAAGGCACCTATTCCAATCTGTCAATATACGGAAGGCCCTATCGTGTGCCTTGATATTGAGAAGGTAATCAATAACCGTATACTTGGTGTTGGAGGGGTGGAACAGCCTATCAAACTCCATCTTAGCCTTCTCCTCATCGTTCAATATATGATCGAGAGCCATGCATCTAGTGTGGCCCCTATCCCACCTCTCACTGCAGAGACACTTCCTACCGAAACAGTACAGACCTCGCCTCCAATCCCACAAAGCGGTCTGCATAGCCGGATCAGATATACCTAACAACAGGGTGAAACAGCAACATGGTCAGATCACGGAAATCAACAGCATTCAAGCAAAGAAAAGGACAACACGATGGAGGTATCGTCCCTGAAATCCTGACCGGGATTTCAGGGACACCTAGGAAGAAGGGTGGATACATCCTCCCTCAGAAGAGGATCAATAAGAATAGATAACCAGGTCAAAAGGGAGGGAGGGGTGGGGTGGGCAGTAGGGGGTAGGGTAGGGTGTAGGGGAGGTAGGGGGGGGGTAGGCAGGGGGGGGGGTAGGCGGGACATACCAAGAACAGATACAGCATCCAAGCCTTTCAACCGGGAATCAGGTTCAACAATAGTCGTCAGAGTACCAGCAATCACGGAATCCCTATCACAGATGGTAACAGCCTTCCTCCAATAGATGAAGTCATCGAGCTTGGCCTTCAACCCTTGACTCTGGAACCGATCCCGTTGGGAGAGGAAGAGGCTATACATGTCATCCCTCCGTAGATACCAAGCCATCATCGAGGAACGTATCCGCGAAGTCATATCCCTCGTCACCACCTCACCATTTCCCTTCAGATGATCAAGGATCCGACGTAGAGGGTTATCAGAATGCATGGAATCCATATGATGTTGAAACCTGTAGCGGAGATGTTTCATCCTATCCTTGACCTCAAGGATACCACACAGGTTACCAGCCAATCGCGCCCGCTTGGAGGTACCACCAGCCACCCATATCATGAATCCCTTCCAAGCATCCTCAAGCGGTGCAAGCAATCGCCACCTCCTATTGGGTCCACAAGCAGCCACAGTCCCAGAACGTATCCAAGGATCAAAAAGAGGTAAGCCATATTCTGTGACCGGACGAATAAAGATCTTGAACATATTGAGCCTAACACGAGGAGTCCAGTGGTCGGAGCTGAGTTGCAGGAATCCTTTAACCTTGAGGGCCTTGTCGACAACCCTGTACCTATGAGCCTCAAAGTCGATACTGTCGCTGCGTACAGGGAAACCCAAGTACTTGTATGTATCCATCACAGGTATAGGCTGACCATACATAGTCAAGGGTGCATGCCAACGATCCTTCATGGAATCAGACGCGATCACCCCGCATTTGGCAACCTTGAACCTCATATCATGCTCATCAGCCCAACGCTCACAGACATCCAGCAGTGAGGA
Organism: Morchella sp. 2018-W45; assembly: GCA_024713785.1. Lineage (NCBI taxonomy): Eukaryota > Fungi > Ascomycota > Pezizomycetes > Pezizales > Morchellaceae > Morchella > Morchella sp. 2018-W45. Next base: position 1,398,302 of record JAMGYZ010000025.1, read on the forward strand.
AGCCTCAGCCTAGTGACGACACATCAAAACACCATCATCGGCAAAGAACAGAGCCGAAGGTATGACCAAACTCGCAGAAGACAAAGCAATAGCAGGAGGCTCATCATCTTTAGAGGAAAGTATGAGATCATCGTCGTGATCGTCAGCAGTGTCATGGCACCCAGAGGAGGAATTGGTACCGGAACCATTATCATCTACAATCACAAAACGGGTAATCAGCAAACATCCAAATCATGATAGGATCAGAATCTCAAGATAAAGGATGTGATCAATCAAATAATCAAGGAACATGGAGAAATCAACCCACATTCAGAACATGTATCAGAGCCAACATGAAAACCTATGACGGAAGAGCCTTCATCGTCATCATTGACAACAGGAATATATCGATATCCATCGATGGTTCTACCCATCAAACGTCGAGATCTTCGCACCCCAATCTCAAGCACCGAATCAATTTCCATTTCAGTATCACAATCTATAATTCATAAACCAATTCAAGATGTCTGTCAAGACTGCGATCAAGAACAGCAAGATGAAATAAAGGAGTAATAATAATCCAAGTCAAGACCACAAGAATACATACCGAATGCCATATCAGATTCCTTGGACAAGTAGTTAGGGTTAGTTGGGGTTAGTGTTCAAGTTATATTGTTTAAGGGTACAATAGGAACCACAGCTAGGGAAAGCCTAGGCAGATGACTACAACTATAACTGCAGGTACAAAAATGAATCCCCACAAATCCCCTAAGAGAGCACAACCCAAATTTGGAAGCATAACCCCTAAAGCCGAGTCTTAGTTAGGGTTAGTTAGGGTTAGTTAGGGTTAGTTAGGGTTAGTTAGGGTTAGTTAGGGTTAGTTAGGGCTAGTTAG